>OZ014523.1:71626064-72942814 GCA_963966055.1 Lathyrus aphaca
TAAACTGTTGAAATTTAATGTTATTGTATTGGATAACATGCTAAGTAATATTGTCTATTGAGTAATATGATTTAAATAAAGTCATTAACTCATGAATTGCTATGAAAATGATTACAATAATATTAATAACTTATTAGAATTATATATTACTGAACTTAATCCAACAAGTGTTTAAAAACACCAAAAACTTATTTTATTTTCTATATTCACAAATATCAAATATTAAATAAATCATTCTTAAAATCAAAAAAATTATTGAACAATCTTTAAAACACAATCAATTATCGTAGAGAAGATAAATACTACCCTTGTTTCCTAGCTATGGACGGATCCATACATTATATATTGGTGTGGCTAAATATGAAAACATATATGAACTAAATTATATTCAAAATAAGAAATAATATTGTTTAATGAAATAAATTTATAAAGAAAATGGTTTACTATCCATTTTTATGAGTTAAATAATATTATTGTTAATTGTTCCAAGAACATCTCTTTCTATAAAAGTCACAAGACGATCATTTAACCATTGATTATTCATTTTGTTACATAGTTGACTCGTCACAATTTTATTCATTGAATAACCTTAAAATAACATTGAACATTTCTAAGATAATTCTGAAGCTAATGTCGCAACACCACTTTCGACACATCTATAAAATCATTTGGATCAAATTATTCATACTATAAAGAGAACAATAAAATCAATTGATTATAAAAAATAAAAAAATCATTTATGAAAAAATTGAGAAAATTGATTTTTTTTAACAAATTGGAGTTTTATGATTTAGTTCAAAAAGGGGAAAAGAATAAGAAAAAAAATCGAAATACTCAATTTATCTTTGATTTTTAATCACCCATAAATAAATACGATCAAAATAAATGAAAAAGTTGGAGAGAAAAATAAATAATTAATCAATATAAAAGGAAAAACAGGTGTATGAGATGATGAGATTTGAGAGGAAAAGACAAAAAATAATTAAAAGAGAGAAAAATGTGATAAAGAATTGCTTAGAGAAAAATAAAATGATTTGCTATTTTTTTTCTTTTAATAATTATCTAATTTTTTTATTAACTAAATTAGTGTATAAGTATAATATAAAAAAATTTCAAACTATAAACTGCATCATATAAAAAGTTTCATACGAATTTATCCTTTAAAGTATCTCAATTTGTTAACTTTTTTTATTTGTATTTCTTTTAAAATTGGTCTATTATCATGTGATAATAGTACTGTTACTTAAAAAAAAATTGAAAAATTGGTGTGACTATAGCCACAAAATGCTACAACATAGGTCCGCCCTATAACATGTCAACATCACCCTTTTATTAGTATTGTAGAGAAGATAAATAGTATACTACCCTTGTTTCCTAGCTATAACATGTCAACATCAACCTTTTTATGGTCTCGTGATAGGGAAACTATTTTGCTTCTTATTTTAAAATTTACTATTTTTATCCACGCGTCTTCTTTAAAGAAGCCTATATGCAGTATCTTACAACCCTTGACGTTTTATCATCTTAATTTATACCATGTATCGAAATAAATTTTTAATATTTGATTATTATTATTATTGCATAAGTTTATAGTCTCATATCCAAACCAAATTAAAAAATAAAAATAAAACGAGAACATGTACTATTTGATTATTATTGCATCAATTTAATTCTACAAGATTTGTTTTGGTTCTGTAACATTTAGTATCCAAAAGAAATTTACCGACTGGTTTCACACAACTTTAACATAAATTGTTTTTATATTATATTATTGTGCTATAGTTTAAGTCAAATTGTTGTTAAATTCAATATGCTATCAATGTCATTCGACGATGTGGACTCTATAGTTGTATTTTGAATAAATTATTAATTGCTAGGTTATTTCTTTTATTGCATCATGTCTTAGAAAGAGATTTCATGGAAAAGTTTTAAGAAGAAGAAGAGAATAGACAATAGAAAATTAGAAATACATAATATACTCACAATGAAATGTCATATATATCTTATATATAGATTTCATAATGTACTCACAATCAAATATCATTATATATATTGTTACAATTACAAGCAAGCAGAGAATAAAGATTACATAATGTACTCACAATCAAATGTCATATATATATACTGTTAAAATTACCAGAAGATAATAAAGATTATATAATACTCACAATCAAATATGATATATATAATCACAATCAAATATGTTAAAATTCAAGTAGTTTGAGTTTCAGAGATGCAATAAATTAAAAAATAAGAAAAAGAAAGATAGATAGGACTATTTTCAAAGTATACTTACCAAATGTTGCTCCAAAAATCTGAATCGAAACACCTACCAACAATATTTCATCATCATACTCAAAAATTCACATTTTTAAGACATCCCTTATTTATGTAAAATTAACAATTCTTATTGTAGTTTGGCGTGTCTGTAACCATTTCATCAACATTCAACATACCAGGCATTATACTTCCACACTTATTTGTATTGTTCCTGTCCCTGTTGTTGTTTGCGAATAACCGAGTATGGTGTCATTTTTGTACAACTATGAAAGTTACCGGAGATTGATAGTTTGGCTCCAAAGAAGCACACCCATTTATAAAAAGGATTATAGTTTAATATAGGAAAAACTACAACAAACAATTACAGTAAGAGTGACTAAACAGTTCTAACCTTCCGAATCGCATCCAACTCGTATATTAGAACTTTGTAAATTATAGATATCTCAGAATGGTAAAGTAACTGGAGGAAAACACGATGACGAATGAGAATCACAAATGGTGAGCACAACATGGCGTTAATTTCTTGATTGGAAAATAAATTTGGCGAAACATCTTTGCAAAAGTAAAACTATGATAATATAGTGGAAGAAACTTAAATATATACTATATATCAGTTCTAATTCAGATATAACATTATGAACTGTAATTTATGTAGAATATGATTAAAGATTGAATTCATGAATAAAATAAAAATGTAATAAAACATGATGGAGATAAGGTTTGATAATCTTGGATTTCTTGAAGAATCGTGTTCGTTCACTTTCCGAACAAAGTATTTCGACCCTATTATGCCTGGGTTCACGAAATCTTTGTGGGGATAATACTACAAGAACAAATAGTTTCTTGGCACAAGAAATTATTCAGTAAATAGAAGATTTTATGTTTTGTTATGTGTCACGAAAAACAAACCAAACGAATCCTTATATAGGAGTTCTATAATTCAAACGAAAAGACACACCATTTCGGAAATGGTTATGTCCATTGGGGAAATGGTTATGTCCGTTGGGGATAGGCTCTGCCCCTTGGAACCCCACGGGGCGCTGCCCCGTACCCCGCCTACGGGGCGCTGCCCCGCACCCCGCCAGGGGCGCTGCCCCTTGGAACCCCGTTTAAGTTATTCGCAATCAATTATATGTTGGCTTGACGAGCGTGCACTCCGCACTACCCTAACTCGTTTCCAAGCTTTAACGTATAATTGCTTTGGCCTGTAGTAAATCCCATTACTACTAAAATGCATTGATGACACTAAAATCACCAACAAAACATTAATCTCAATAACTTGGAGTAGGTTTAGCCATGTGAATGATATGCAAGACATAAGTGCTTACCAAGAGAATGCCTCATATTTCTTCATCTGTTGTAAACAAGAAAATCACTGAATATGGATGCCATGTAACTGAGACTGGCTCATGATTCTTTAATCATGTGATTGCAATTGTATAAGAGCATTATGAGCATATGCAGAAACATTAAACCAATTGTTCAATGTTATAGATTTTGTAACATATAACTTCACTACGCCAAAAATGACTTTTAACAGCGCATCTTAGACAGCGCTTTTAAAAGAAAGCGCTGTCTAAGGTTAAAATTAAAATAAAACACGGAAACTGTTCCAAAAAAATAATGAAAGCGCTGTCTAAGGGGGGGTCTTAGACAACGCTTTATCAAAAGCGTTGTCTAAGACCCCCCCCCCCCTTAGACAGCGCTTTTAGAAAGCGCTTTTAAAGATAGACCTTAGACAGCGCTTTTGAAAAAGCACTGTCTAAAGTCTTTAAATTAAAAAAAAATTAAAACCAAAAGCGCTGTCTAAGGGGGGTTTTAGAAAGCGCTTTTAGAAAACGTTGTCTAGGGCATACCTTAGAAAACGCTTTCCACAAAAGCGTTGTCTAAGGTCTAATTAAAATAAAATTTCAGACTCAATTTCTATTTTCGTTCTCTGTTCTTTTGTTTTCCCTCCCGCGAACGTTGAAACCCTAACAGCAAAAACCATAAACCCTAACAGCGAACACGAATACACTTCCATTTTTCGGTTTCAATCATTGAACATGTTTGAAGAATCGTACGTGTCTCGACATTTGGGTGTTGACTTCGTTTTTCGTTTCTACTGTTCTTCATTTCTTGCGGTATGTTCTTCATTTCTTATGGTTTTTATAAGTTGTTATTAATCTTTGATAAAATTCAGAAACTGAGTTTAGAAGTAGTTTACTACTGTTGAGAATGTGCATAATCTTGTTGACTGAGTTTAGTGTATTATTCTTGTTGAAGTTGTTTTGATTCATTCTAGCTATTTTTGTAAAAACTGAGTTTAGAAGTTGAGTTTAGAACCCTTATTGTAGAAACTGAGTTTTGACTCATAAGGTACATTGTTGTTGTTATGTTTGATAAGTAATAATGTTGATAATAGAAAAATGTTGATAATAGAATAATGTTGATAATAGAAAAATGTTGATAGAAAAATTATTAAAGTTAAGAGAAAAGTAATGGAAGAAAAAGTTTGATTCTTGTAATAGAAAAAATGAAAGTGATGAGGTAATTAAAGTTGTTATGTTTGATAAGTAATAATGTTGTAATAGAAAAATGTTCTTCCTTGAAAAATGTTGTAATAGAAAAATGTTGTAATAGAAAAATGTTTGATAATAGAAAAATGTTTGATAAGTAATTAACGTTAGTTATAGAAAATTTAAAGTTGTAGAAAATTATAGGTATATTTATAGTTATAGGTATAGTTATAGGTATAGTTATAGGTATATTCTAATAGAAAATTAAAGTTAGTTATAGAAAAATTAACGTGTTATAGGTATAGTTATAGTATATTGTAATAGAAAAAGTTTGATTCTTGTAATAGAAAAAATGAAAGTGATGAGGTAATTAAAGTTGGTATATCGGCGTATCGGATACGTTATTGAAGTTTATATTAACATTGGTTATGTATACGTTATTGAAGTTTAAAATGAATTGAACTTTAAAATTGTTAGAATATTCAAAGATACTACCTTAGTTATGTATTTTCGTCTGGATTGATTGTTTACCTTAATAAGTAGGAAAACCATGGATAAAACATGGATCTGTGCCGATCGAATGACCAAAGAGTACGAGAGTGGGGTTGCGGAATTCGTTAAGTATGTTGTTCAACACGCTAAAAACCCCAGACGAATGCATTGTCCTTGCTTGTGTTGTTGTTATATTGGTAAGGTTGACGCACATGGATTGAAATCGCATTTGCTGAGGCATGGAATTGATCAAAGTTATCAGTGTTGGATATTTCATGGTGAGAAAATTAACGAGAATGTTGAATCGAGTGGAAAAAGTAATACGACCTATGCTTCATACAACAAAGACACGGAAACATACGATTGTGATCGAGTTGAAGAGATTGTAGAAGCACTGGAAGAAGATCTTCATGATTGTCCTGAAATGTTTGAGAGGATGGTAAGCGATGCAGAGAAACCGTTGTACAAAGGTTGCACTAAATTCTCAAGACTGTCTGCGGTATTAAAGTTGTACAACTTAAAGGAGAGCAATGGATGGTCGGATAAAAGTTTCATAGAGTTGTTGGCCCTTATGAGAGAAATGCTACCGGATGATAATGTTCTTCCTAATCGAACCTATGAGGCAAAAAAAATGTTGTGCTCTATTGGCATGATGTAAACACCCCAAATTTGCCCTCACCCATTCACACCATGGCTTGTGATCATTTCATATGCATAAACACAATCATATCATCTCATATCACATTTTTGATCCACTACATAGTTCCCAAGTCATCTGCATCTAGGGTTTGTGATCTGAACAATCCAAGAGCCTCTTGAGCCACTCCAAGGGTCATAAATCACTTCAAGGGGGTCCATGTGTGTTCAAGCATCATATTATATCCTCTTAAAGTCAAGAATGTCAAAGAATCACAAGAACTGGGATTGGTATGGATGCAGGGCCAAGTTTGACTGCACAGTTGACCTAAAATTAGGGTTTTGGTTTCAAAGGCCATAACTCCAATTTTTTTGGTCATTCTTGTTTCTATTGGTCTCTATATGGTATAGGGAGTATGCACATCAATTTTCATGAAGAAATTCCATGGGGAAGTCATCTGATCAAGGGTTGACTTTCTGGATAAGTCAGTGTAAAATCAGGGCATCTGAGGCCCCCAATGACCCAACCAATGGGTGATCTTCATCATTTTGAGTGTATATGATCTTTATTTGATCATGGAAGAGGTTTGAAGTTCACAAAATTCAAGAATTTGAAGATTTTGCAAAGTTGACTTTTTAGGGCATGGTTGACTTTTCAAGAATATGTCATTTTAGGTCATTTTTCAAGCCTTGATTTTTGATCCAAGAAAGCTTCAAATGGAAAAACTTTGGTCATGAAAGTTGTAGATTAGATCTTTCCCTTTTCAAAAAGTACAAGAACATGACCTAATTCATTTTGGATCAAAAGTTATGGTGTGACAAAATTGGCAAAAATCATTGATTTTCAAGATGTGCACTAAATGGAAAGTTTGCAAGATCATGAACCAAGGCTGCTTGTAACTTCTAATTGTCATCAAACCATTACACAAGCATCATGCAACTCTTAAAAATCAGATTTGAACCAAGTTTCTCATGGTTTATGGCTTGTTGGACAAGGAAATCACATGTGAACCAAAATGAGCCAACTTGCAAAACTCATGATCACACTTCCTACCACTTGCTACATTGGATGCTGAGCTTTGCTAGCCCTTCCCCTCACCCTTGCTGCGCCAGCCCCATGCTTTGTACTAGCCTAGAACCAAGCCCATGCTTTCCTTACACAAAGAGTGGACTTTTGGCAAAAGTGAACTTACCAATCAATAAAGGCCAGGTCAAATCATCTGACCTATAGGATTATTTTATACTATCCTTTAGCAAGCAAAACATATCAAGAAGCAAGGCTGAAAGAGATCACAACACCATACACACAAAACTCACCTCATTTGCATCTCTCTTCGAATCTCTCTGCCCAGCTCACAAACATTCAAACCAGCTTCACTAATCATCTCACCATACTCCATTAAGCCAAAACCAACAAAGAACCAAGCCTGAATCAAGCAAGAACACCACTTCTCCATTTTCACCCCAACTTGCAGTTTCTTTCGAAACTCATTCCACAGGCCATAAACATCCAAACAAACTCCACAAACCTTCTTAAAACATCACCCTGATCACAAAGAACCACTCACATTGGCCTGAAACTGCCTGCATCACCATTGCCATTTTCAACTGAGCTTGAGCAGAAGCTGTTCAAACTCTTCATCTAGCCAGCATAAACTTCTCCAAAGCATTCAAGCATCATCCAGAGGTCATAAGGAGTGGATTTCACAAGGAGGGGAGGTCAGAAAGTTGCTGGAGTGAAAGTTTCGAATCTCAGGTAGCTCAAGAACTTTTTTCCAGAAATGGATTTTTAAGGTCTAAACTTGTTCTCCATGCTTCACTGATTGTCCTGGTGCTTTTAGTTTTGAAAATGGTGGTGAAATGAGAATTTAATTGCTTCCTGAAACTTTTTTGCCCTAGTTCTTGTTTGCTTCGATTCAGCCTTTCCTGGAAAAATAAATTTGTTTTGAGTGAGGGTTATGATTCGTGAGTGAGTGGGAAACATTTCTGTTCAATTAGATTTCATTTTCATAGCGTATGGAGTGAGTTTGAAGTTTGGGGTGAACGGAGAAGATGACCGGAACACTGTTCCGGTCATCTGAAAGTGATTAACGGCGTAATTAGGGTTTAAGCATTAATTAGTCATTTTTGAATTTGGACCGTGAGATCTGGCGCCAAGTCAACTCCCGCCCTGGCCATTTTAAATCTCACGCGTTGGATCTGTTGACTTCTATTTAATTCAGTTTAAATTCATTTTTATTTCATTTCTTTTCATTTAATTTGCCTAATTTATTTAAAATAGTAAAAATTGCTTAAAAATTATGGAACTTTTTCTCAAGAGTTTTATTAATTTTTATGACACAAAAATATTTTTATTTTCATTTTTAGCATTAAAAAAGTATTTTTAAATATTTGAAAGATTATTTTTAATTGATTAATGAAAATTAATTCATTAAAAATACTTTTAAGTATTTAAAAATCACCAAAAAATTCATGAAATGTACCAAGACATTTAGAAACATTGTCCAACCTTCAAACCAAATTTCTTTTTTGATCTTAATGCATTTTGATAATTTTTCATTGAATTAAAATCATTTTTATGCATTAATTTGATCCAAAGTTCAAAAAATCATTTCTGCCTATCCATGAAGAGTTGGACATTGATTCTTTTTGCATTGCATTGTGTTTAGCATGTAGTTTTTGAGATTAAATTGCCATGATTTGATCTTGCATTTTCAAATTGTTTGACATTTCTTTTGTTTAGGAACCCTAAAAACCCTAGAAACTTGTAAAAATCATAACTTAAGATTGGTTAAGAGTTGAGACCTTTCCTTTGGGTATTGGGTTAGTATGGGATTAGGGATCCTTTGTGAGGCATTTTCAATTTTTTATCTTAGGGTTTGCTTCTGTTTTTGACTTTTGTTTGATGTTTGGTTCATAAACCCTAATTTGGGCTTCCATATGCATCCATCTTGCATTCTCTTGCATAACATGACTTGCCATGACATTTCAAGCATCCATTTGATTCATTTGACATCATAAGACATATAGAAAGCATGTTTGATCATTGCATCATGTATTTGCCATGTTGTATGCCATGTGTATTTCATAACTTTTCATGTATGATCATGTTTCTTAACTTGTTTCATTTACATCCATGAACTTGTATGATCATCCTCATGTGTTGTTTCATGTTTGTAGCATCTCATAGCATCATTAGCATCATGTATGTGCTTCTGGTTTTGTTTCTCATCATGTCATTGCATTCCATTTGACATTGCATTGCATTGCATTCCTTTCACTAACTTTTCAGGTGGTAGGTAACTCTGAGAAGTGAATTTGCCTTCACTTCTCATAACTTTTCTTTTCATCTCTCTTGCATCCATTGCTACATTTTTATATGTGTTTGAGTTTGAGCTTGCTCATTCCTCTTCTTCTTACTTTCTTTCTTCAAGTGATTTGACTTCTTGAATGAAGCAAGTTACTTTGCTTCTCTTGATCCTTTCATCTGCTTCCTGGTGGTTCCATTGAAGATCTTCTCTTGAAAACCTCACAAACCTTAGGGACAACCAAGCATGATAATGATTAGGGTTTTGATTAGTCTCCCCTCTTAGTTTTACCTTTGTGTCTCTTTTGAGTCTTCTCTTCTCATCTCATAATCAGGGACTAAACCCTAAAGGCTTTAAGGCTTTGTGATTAAGCTTATGCCTGCATCCTTCTCTTAGGATGGAGTGTATAACTTTAATCCTAAGTGTTAAACCCTTAATGTGTTTAAATCTCTTAATAAATTCACTTAATAATCATCAAGACATCACACTTGTAACTTGGGCCTTGCATCAGGGTTCTAATTCTTCCTTAATTGGTTAAGAAGGACTAACCCTAGTGTTAATGGACAAGTCCCCCTCAAGTTGTCTTACAAACCCTAAAAAACACTTCATCATCATATCATTAAATAAAATCCACTTAATCAAAGGCTTGTTTTGTCATGAGTTTAATCCCTAATCATGGATTAAGTTGAGGAGCTTTCCTCAGCTTAAACATTCTCATCTATTATCCTTCTTTTAGGATGGTGTAATGAGTCTGTTTAATCCTTGATTATGGCTTAACCTCATTACTCAACACTAAACAAGAATCACCAAAAAATATCTAATTAATCACAAGTAGGTTAATGATCTTAATCCTACACCAAAGGTGATTAAGTGTGTAAAGCTGACTTCACACTTAAGGTACTCTCATTACCCCTAATCAGAGGGAAGATGTGATGAGTTTACTAAATCCATTGGTTTAGACTTAAGCTCATTAACTTATGACAAAATCCAAAAGCAATAAAAGACTGAAAACACAAAAAACAAACAATAATCGTCTCCTTCGGGATTCTTTTCTCATCTCACTCACTCAAAAAACGAGAGCTCGCTTCTTCCGTCTAATGCAAGACAGTTTGCACCTGAGCCAGACAGGTCATACACTTGAGCATAGACAAGTAAGCAGTTCACAAGTCAATTCATTTTTTCAGTCTCTTTGGGTCGAACTACGGTGTTCTGACTTCCTCATTGCACGAGAGGATACGTAGGCATAACTTAACAGTTATCGAACAAAAGTCTCTGTATATTCCCCCTCCTTTCAGCTTCATTCTTTTAAGCCTCATAGTCGTGAGCATTTCACTCTTATTCTTACACTGACACATCATTATACACTTCACTTCTTTTACACTGACACCTGTACATTCTTTTCCAGTTACTTTATACACAAATTGCACTGACACTACCCCTTTAAAACACAAATCTTTTAAGCGTGGATCCCGTCGAGTACGACGGACAATCTGGGTGCTAATACCTTCCCAGGTTGTAACCAACCCCCTTTCTCAGTCTCTCTGGTTCGCAACCGTCTTATCCATTCTCTTTCAGGTCTATGCAGCATTGCCTTTCCTCCGGGATAAAAATGCCTAGCTGGCGACTCTATTCATCTCCAGTGAGTTCACGGCTGTGTGTTCTCACTGTCCCTCTCGCCGACCGTTCGCGTCTGTACCTTTATCTGGGTCATTCCCATTTATCGGGAGCGACAGCTTGGCGACTCTGCTGGGGACCCTTATACTGCAACCAGGGCTTCTGGTTCTTTTTGTGGGTTCCTCCTAGCGCTTGATTGATTTGTGCTTACTGGGGTGTTATGTGTTATTTGTGTTTGTGTATTTGTATTTATTTTTGCCTTATGTACAGTTGTTTTACTGCTTTCTTTATAGCTTTATGCATATAATATCATATTGTCATACTGTGCTGCTGGCTGGATCTGTTGTTTGCTTTGGTGGGTGGGGTTCTATTGAGAGTTAAGGTCCTATACCTGGGACCTGAGTGACACCTAGGCTAGAGTGAATCATATTCTTTCCCATTCCATCTCGGTCTGGTGCGGGAGTATGAAACACGGTTCAGATATGGGTTTCTTCTTGAGAACTATGTGTTGCAGATTTCCTGCAATGCTAGGGCTATCTGGGAAGCCTGCTAAGTCTGGATGACCTTTTAGTATTGACCTTCAGAAACTGAGGTGAACTAGAGGAGGAACTTTTATGGTTATTGTAAACACTGTACCTCCGGGTTAGAAGTGTTTACACTTCTCATAACTGATCCAAGTCTGAGGATCCTTGTTTTAGAACACCACCTGTGAGGGGGTTGGGCTGTTTACAGGTTTGCAGGTACCTCGACCTCAGAATACCCTGTTACTTTGACTTGATTAAGAATACTTCATGTTGGAACAGTTCTTGTGATTCTAAAACCCTGGACATGTAGCTCTTTATTTGAGCTCCCCACCTTGGTTACTGGATTTATAGACCTCCATCTGGTATTCTTGAATATGTCTTGGACTTATATCAGAGCTCTTGATCAGATCCAGCTCAGTCACAGACCCTTGCATATCATTTGCATACATACTCATTGCATCATATTGACATTTGCTTATTTGTGTTTCAGGGTATCCACTTTCATCTTTGGTTTCGGTTTTGACCCCATCTTCAGCATTGACCCATCTTCATCAGCATCTGCTTCAGCTATCACCTGCACCAGCCAATCAGTGGCTCATTCTTCAGTATTATCATCAGCACCTGTCTCTACTCAGTCTCAGCATCATGGCTCCTAAAAAGAGCAACATCACCTATCACTTCTTCCAGTCAGAGCTATCTGACATCAGGAGGATTCAGACCCTGATCATTCCAGATCACATACCCTTGTTCAGGGAACATTATGGAGATATACTCGATATGGTTATGGATCTGGACCCTTCACAGAGAAGCCTGATCCACACTTGCATTCAGTTCTATGATCCCCCACTAAGATGTTTCACTTTCCAAGACTTTCAGTTGGGCCCTCTATTGGAAGAATACTCATCATTAGTTGGTATACCTGTCAGGGGTGGAATCCCTTTCAACCCTGAGATGGTCTTTCCTGGTAATGGAGAAGTAGCAAAGGCTCTGCATCTGGAACCTGTCCTGATTGAGCAGCATATGACCTCTAAGGCTGGAATCCCTGGTTTCCATCTGGATTTCTTGATCTCTCAAGCTACCCTGAAAGCTTCTCTGGGAGAGTGGAAAGCAGTCTGTGCTTTATTGGCCTTGAGCATATATGGGATCATGTTATTTGCAGATGAGCCTCGATTCATTAGCAAGAATGCAATTCACTTATTCCTCCTAAAGAACCCAGTGCCCACTTTATTGGGGGATCTCTATTACTCAGTGCATCAGAGGAATGAAAAGCAGAGGGGAAGATTAGTGAGGTGTTGTGCTCCATTGTTCCACACTTGGCTTCTCAGGCATCTACCCAGGACAGATGCATTTTTGAACCCTCATCAGCAGAAAAACTGGGCTAAGAGACTCACTGCTCTAACTTCAGCTGATATCAGATGGTGCACTCAGAGCACCAAAGGCAGGGATATCATCACCAGCTGTGGGCATTTTCCCAATGTGCCCCTAATAGGAGTTAAGGGTAGCATTAATTACAATCCTCTGCTGTTCAGAAGGCAACTGGGCTATGCACTGGTCCATACTCCTAAGGCACAGGACTTGGTTGAGACTCTCTATTGTGAGAACAAGCTTAATTTGACTATTGTTAGGCAGGCTGCCTGGGCCTGGGATAATGTTCAAACCAAGGGAGTAACCATTCTAGGGAGGTGCAACAATGTGGCATCAGCACAATACTATGAGTGGTCTCGTGCCAGGGCTCAATTCTCTGGAATGCCCTTTACCATAGAAGATATGCCTGAGTCATCCTCAACACCACCCCCTGCCACTGTCAGTTTGGAGGAGTTTGAGGGCTTGAAGGAAAGAAATGAGAAGCTAACCCAGGCTTTGCAGAAGACCCTCCGGGAGAGGAGTGATGGTATGAGGGAGATTGAGAGGTTAGAGAAGTTGAAAGTGGAGCACTTGACTAAGATTGAGAAGTCTGGGGATTATATCAAAAAGTCTAAGGCCGGAGAACAAATTCTGAAGAATGCCTGCAAGGAAGCCCAGTTTCAGAGAGCAAGGACAGACTTGTATTTGAAGGAGAGTCAAGCCCGGTGGGTCAGGATCACCGAAGCTCGTACTCTGGAGGACAAGAGGGTCCAAGACGAGATAGAGCAACTGGAAGCTAGTGCGAAAGAGCAGCAAGAAGCCCTGGCAGCAGCCCAGAGGGAGATATCAGAGCTGAAGATCAAAGCTGGAGTGAAGAGGTCAAAGGACCAAGGTCAGCACAAGAAGCTAACAGCAGCTGTTACAACCCGAAATCTCCTCATCAGGAATCTCACGGAGCGTCCGGCTGATCCTGTGACCGAAGCACTTCTCAAGGAAGTTCGTGAGGATGAGTTTGGTCTTGGTGTTTGACCATTTGTTTGTTGTTGCTTTCATTCCATGTACTTTTATTTTTCCTGTAATGTGTTTTGACCCCTCCGAGGGCTTGTATTTGTAAAACAAACTATGTACCGTTTGCTTTTTGTAATATATGTATTGTTCCATCCAAGTTTCACTTCGAAAGCAACATCAACAGCATCTTCAAGGGTCTGGAAGGGTCAAAACTGGATGCCAAACCGGATACCTTGAAAACAAATAGGCATACTGCATTGCATGCTAACCCTTTTGTTTGTTTTGTAGGTTTTTGTTTTACTGCCACTAACTCTGTTGTGATGTTCAGGAATTATTGCTCGGCGCCGGGTATTTCCCCTCAATCGTCCGCACCGTTATCCGACCCGTAACAATCTTCCGGGCATCCAAATGGATCAGATGCAGCGGGACCTTACTGAGGTCAGAAATCAAATGGCAAATGAAAGATTGGAAATGAGAACGCAGATGACGCAGTTTATGGAAGTGATGAACAACATGGCTCAGAGCCAGGAAAGATTGAGGGCCATGGTGGAAAGGAAAAATCAAGAAGATCCACATATAGGGACTGCCGGCACCAGCAACAACGAGAGGGTCCAACCTCATGTCAATCCCCCTGTATTTGGACCCCACCTCCATCCTGAGGTCAATATTCCTGCAAATGTTCAAGGGACTGCCACTGCAGCCAGGGTACTTCAAGAAGACCCCCAGGAGGATCAATTCACAGTAATGGGTGCTGGGGAAGAAGCTTATGATAGAAGGTTGGATGAGATAGCTGAGAAATTGAGGTCCTTAGAGTCTCAAAACTCTTTGGGTTTCGATGTCATGGACATGGGCTTGGTAGACGGGGTCAGGATCCCCCATAAGTTTAAGCCTCCTGGTTTTGAAAAATACAACGGGACCTCATGCCCCCGGACTCATTTGCAATCATTTCTGGGAAGGCTGAAGGCCTATACTATGGATGAGAAGCTTTGGATGTTCTATTTCGAAGACAGCTTGACTGGAGCGTCAAGAGAATGGTACTCTCACTTGACAAGGGCAACTATTAGATGCTGGAAGGACCTGGCAGAGGCCTTTATCAGACAGTATCAGTACAACTTAGATATGGCACCCAACAGGACTCTCCTAATGGGAATGTCACAGTCGTCAAGGGAAAGTTTCCGAGAATATGCCCAGAGATGGAGGCAATTGGCTGCTGCTGTCCAGCCACCTATGTCTGAAAGGGAAATGGCAGATATGTTTATGAACACCCTTCAGGGGACATATATTGACAGGCTGGCTGCTTTCTCTTCCACTAGCTTTGCAGATGTTGTCATAGCTGGGGAGAGAATTGAGAGCCTGTTAAAAATGGGTAAGATTTCTGACAATGGTGCCAGTTCATCCAGTAGTACAAGAAAGCCTTTTGCAGGCCCAAGAAGAACTAGCGAGACCAATGCCATCCACACCAACAGGGGTAGGCCCCAATATGTTCACAGATCAGTGGCAGCAGTCACCCTTCCTGCTCCAGCTCATCCTCAACCAGTTTATCAACCTCCGCAACAAAACTATCAGCCACAACCTCAGTACCATCAACAGAATCAGTATCCTCCGAGAAATTACAACAACAACAACACCAACAACAATAACCAGCAAAGGCCATTCCAACAGAGGCCTTCTCAAGCCAACAGGGTAATCGATCCGATCCCTATGCCATATGCTACATTGCTGCCACAACTCCTGAAACTCAACCTAGTTGAGCTAAGGACGCTGGCACCTCCAGATCCCAACAGTCTACCCAGGAATTATGATTCCAACGCCAGATGTGCCTTCCATTCAAATGCACCTGGCCACAGTACAGAAAAGTGCAGAGCCTTGCACATGAAGGTACAAGACCCGGTAGACTCGAAAGCTCTGAATTTCGCACCACCACCCAATGTCAATAAAAATCCCATGCCAAACCACGGTGGTCCCAGAATCAACGCTATTGAAGAAGACAAGCCGTCTTATTTAATAACCAGTGTGGGTCAGATCAGGACACCGTTGGTAGAAATCAAGGCTCAACTCCTCGAATGTCAAATGTTCCCGGGGTGTGAGTTGGGGTGTGCTTACTGCAATATTTCAGTTAATGGGTGCGATAACTTGAGGAATGGCATAGACGGTCTCCTTCAGAGTGGCCAGCTTCAGATCACCACATCATTTCCTACAAATCCAGCAATCTCATCAGCAACAACTCCAGAACCTCCTACAACTGCAACAACCATTGTTCCTGACAATTCTTCGGCTTCATCAACAAGTACTTCATCTGTCATTTCAACTGACCAGACATCAACGAATATTCCTGCTACAACTCCAGCACCACTCCATTTTGAAACTCCTACAACAACAACATCAATCCTTCCCACAATGTCTCCTACAACACCAGCAACAAATCATGAAGATGTCTCAACTGTCACAATATTTTATGACCCTGAAAACAACTCTGCCTACAACTCAGAAGGTGCTGCACCCATCAGAGCACCAGTTACAATTTATTATGATCCACAGACTATCACAATTCCTTCCGCAGATGCAGTCAGTCCAGTCACTATCACGGTGCCTGGACCAGTACCCTACGAAAGCAGTAATGCTATTCCCTGGCATTACGGCTCTGACCTGTACTGTGAAGGACAGAGAATCACTTTTGAATCATCAACCCCTGCACCACAAATTGACAATGTGGGAGGAGGCGGAGGCTTCACTCGAAGCGGACGTCTTTTCGCTCCACAAATTCAGAGACCCACGGCCGAAGCAGAAGCTGCTGCCAAGGCAAAAGGAAAAAGCTTGGAGCAGGAAGAGCAGACTGTTAAAGAAGCTTTGAAAACACCATTCGATCAAGAGGTTGATGAGTTCATGCGGATCATCAAGAAGAGTGATTATAAAATAGTGGATCAGCTTCACCAGACGCCTTCCAAGATCTCAATCCCATAATTGCTTATGTGCTCCGAAGCCCATCGGAACGCACTACTCAAAGTCTTGCACGCAGCTTACGTGCCTGAAGAGATCACTGTCAATCAGCTGGAAGCAGTAGTTGGAAATGTTAATGCTAGTCACGGACTAGGGTTCACCAATACTGATTTGACAACGGAGGGCCGCAACCATAACAAGGCCTTGCACATAACCATGGAATGCAAAGGTGCTGTCCTTTCCCATGTGCTGGTGGACACGGGGTCATCCCTCAATGTCTTACCTAAAAAGGCCCTGGTGAAGCTAGAATATGACGGATTGGCGTTGAGACCCAGCAACCTGGTGGTGAGAGCCTTTGACGGTTCAAAGAGATCGGTTCTGGGAGAGATCGAGTTGCCCGTAACGATTGGCCCGCAGACCTTCAAAACGACCTTCTACGTGATGGATATACAGCCCGCCTACAGCTGTCTATTGGGTAGGCCATGGATTCACGCCGCTGGCGCCGTGACCTCTACCCTTCACCAGAAGTTAAAATATGAGTGGGAGGGTCAAATCGTTACAATCTGTGGAGAGGAGGATATTTTTGTCAGCCACCTGGCTACTTATAAGTACATTGAGATGGATGGGGAGATCCATGAAACAATGAGCCAAGGTTTCGAGGCCTTGAACATCAATGAGACATCTGCTGTACCTGGTACTTCAATATCATCATACCAACAAGCCCGGAAGGTTGTTGAGGGAGGAAGCGCCCAAGGCTGGGGCAAACTGTTATCGGTGGAGAAGAAAGAGGACAGATTTGGGTTGGGTTACAAACCAACTCAACAAGATCAATCAGAGGCTGCAAAGGAGCCCAACTTTGTGAGTGGGGGGATGCTCACCCCTGATGCTATCAACTGTTTGGAAGACGAGCTGGAAGAAGAACGCAACCTGGAAAGCTGGATTCGTCCAAAGATCCCGGGGAGCAGTATCTCAAACTGGTCTTCCCAGGAAATTATAAGAGTTACTCATGCAGAGTAATTATTATTTCCTGTATTTTTATAGCATGCATCAAAGTCTTGCATCTTGCCCAAGGTGACAAGACTCATTTTGTAATCGGGCCATCTGTACTTTTTGTGCAAACAAGATTAATCAATGAAATATCAGACATCTTTTTGCAAATGAGTCTTTTTTCTTTTCCGCTCACTGTTTTTCCATTTTTCTTTTTGTACAAAAAATAAATGGCAGTGTTTTCAAAATGACAACTTTATTTCACTTTTCTAAACAAGATTAAAATCAAATCACTAAAACGAACCAACTGAACCCTTGCAGAGTGTGCCTTCCAGACAGCACCGACAACAGCACGGCTATGACTTCGTATGACTTCGACAATCCGATCAATCAAGCTGATGAAGGGGTTGAAGAAGAATATGGGCTTCCTGAAGAGCTAGCCAGGTTGTTAAGACAAGAGGAAAAGGTTATTACCCCTCACCAGGAGGAGGTTGAAACGATCAATCTTGGTACAAATGAAGACGTGAAAGAAGTCAAAATCGGGGCCTGCCTGCAAGACTCAGTGAAGAGACAACTGATTGATCTGCTTCAAGAATATGTGGATGTGTTTGCTTGGTCGTATCAAGATATGCCAGGGTTGGACACCGACATTGTTGTGCACAGGCTGCCTTTGAGAGAAGAATGCCCACCGGTTAAACAGAAACTGCGCCGTACTCGCCCAGACATGGCAATGAAAATCAAGGAAGAGGTACAAAAGCAATGGGACGCCGGGTTCCTTGCTGTAACTAGCTATCCACCGTGGGTTGCTAATATTGTGCCTGTGCCTAAGAAGGATGGCAAAGTAAGAATGTGTGTTGACTACCGGGATCTGAACAGAGCCAGCCCGAAAGATGACTTCCCTTTACCTCACATTGATGTATTGGTGGATAATACGGCTCAGTTCTCGGTATTCTCCTTCATGGACGGATTTTCAGGATACAATCAGATTAAAATGTCACCTGAAGACATGGAGAAGACAACCTTCATCACACCCTGGGGCACGTTCTGTTACAAAGTGATGCCATTCGGACTGAAGAATGCTGGTGCCACATATCAACGGGCTATGGTAACATTATTCCACGATATGATCCATAAAGAAATCGAGTGTTATGTGGATGACATGATTGCCAAGTCCCTTACTGAAGAAGATCACCTGGTGAATCTACTGAAGTTATTCAAGCGTCTGAGGAAGTACCAATTGAAGCTGAACCCCAACAAATGCACATTCGGGGTACGATCTGGTAAGCTGCTGGGTTTTATTGTAAGCGAGAAAGGGATTGAAGTTGACCCTGATAAAGTCAAAGCCATCCAAGAGATGCCTGCACCGAAAACTGAGAAAGAAGTTCGAGGGTTCTTAGGTCGATTGAACTACATCTCAAGGTTCATATCTCACCTTACGGCGACCTGTGAACCCTTGTTCAAATTGTTAAGAAAGGAACAGACGGTCAGGTGGAACGAAGACTGCCAAAGGGCTTTTGACAAGATCAAGGAGTACTTACAAGAACCTCCAATCCTTATGCCTCCAGTGGAAGGAAGACCTCTGATCATGTACTTGACAGTATTAGAGGAGTCGATGGGGTGTGTGCTGGGCCAACATGACGAGTCTGGTCGAAAAGAGTATGCAATATACTACCTAAGCAAAAAGTTTACCGACTGTGAACAGCGTTATTCACTGCTCGAGAAAACTTGCTGTGCTTTAGCGTGGGCTGCTCGCCGACTGAGGCAGTATATGTTGACCCACACTACTTTGTTGATATCAAAAATGGACCCAGTCAAGTACATTTTCGAGAAGCCAGCTCTTACCGGACGGGTTGCAAGATGGCAAATGATTCTTACAGAGTATGACATCCAATACACATCTCAGAAAGCCATCAAGGGCAGTGTGTTGTCTGAATACCTTGCTGAGCAACCTATCGATGATTACCAGCCTATGAGATTTGATTTCCCTGATGAAGACATCATGTTCATAAAAACAAAAGATCATGAAGAGCCTATTCACACTGAAGGGCCTGACCCAGAAGAAGAATGGATTATGATGTTTGATGGGGCTGTTAATATGAATGGTCGTGGTGTTGGTGCAGTACTCATTACACCTAAGGGAGTTCACATGCCTTTCTCGGCAAAACTCACTTTCAACTGCACTAACAACGAAGCTGAATACGAAGCTTGCATTATGGGTCTTGAGGAAGCCATTGACCTCAGGATCAAGACATTGACTGTATTCGGAGATTCAGCTCTGGTAGTTAATCAAACCAACGGCAAGTGGTACACCCACCAGGATCATCTGATACCTTACAGGGATTATACAAGGAGGTTATTGACTTTCTTCACAACGGTCAAGCTTGAGTATATCCCTCGGGACGAGAATCAGTTTGCAGATGCTCTGGCTACCATTTCATCCATGATCAAAGTACAAGCTGCCAACTTTGTACCTCAAATTTCAGTGTCCAGACTCGACAGACCAGCATATGTATTCGCAGCAGATGTTGTCAAGGATGATAAGCCTTGGTTCCATGACATTAAGTGCTTCTTGGAGGATCAAACATACCCACCTGGGGCATCTTCCAATGATAAAAAGACTTTGAGAAGGCTTGCTGGTAGTTTCTTCCTGAATACTGATGGGTCTTTATACAAAAGGAACTTTGATATGGTACTCCTCAGATGTGTTGATAAGACAGAAGCAGATTTGTTGATGCATGAAGTGCACGAAGGATCCTTTGGTACCCATGCCGGAGGGCATGCCATGGCTAAGAAATTGTTGAGATCAGGGTATTATTGGATCACCATGGATGCAGACTGTTGTGCCTACGCCAGAAAGTGCCATAAATGCCAGATTTATGCAGATAAAGTGCATGTGCCTCCCAATCCTCTGAACATCATGTCTTCACCCTGGCCCTTTGCTATGTGGGGCATTGACATGATTGGTAAGATTGAGCCAACTGCTTCGAATGGCCACAGATTCATCCTGGTCGCCATTGACTATTTCACCAAGTGGGTTGAAGCAGCCTCATATGCAAACGTCACAAGGCAAGTGGTAGCCAGGTTTCTAAAAAGAGATATCATCTGTCGGTATGGAGTTCCCGAGCGAATCATTACTGATAATGGTTCCAACTTGAATAATAAAATGATGGCAGAGCTGTGCCGGGACTTCAAGATCCAACACCACAATTCTTCTCCTTACAGGCCAAAGATGAATGGCGCTGTTGAGGCAGCTAATAAGAATATCAAGAAGATTGTGCAGAAGATGGTAGTCACTTACAAAGACTGGCATGAAATGCTACCGTTTGCCTTGCATGGGTACCGCACGTCAATCAGAACATCCACTGGGGCAACACCGTATCAGCTTGTGTATGGTATGGAGGCAGTCCTACCTGTTGAAGTTGAATTACCCTCCTTGCGAGTACTGATGGATGTTAAACTGAACGAAGCAGAATGGGTCAGGTCCCGATACGAACAACTGAGTCTGATTGAAGAGAAGAGATTGGCTGCAATCTGCCATGGGCAGCTATATCAGAAAAGGATGAAGAAAGCCTTCGATCAGAAAGTCAGGCACCGAGAGTACCAAGTAGGAGATCTGGTGCTGAAAAGAATCCTCCCTCCTCATACAGACCACAGGGGCAAGTGAACTCCAAATTATGAAGGACCATTCGTAGTAAAGAAAGTTTTCTCTGGTGGAGCACTGATGCTCAGCACCATGGATGGTGAAGACTTCTCGTCCCCTGTGAATTCAGATGCAGTTAAAAAATACTTCGCATAAAAATGACCCGCTGGACATAAAAACAGAATGTAAGTCCAGGCAAAAATAGGGCATCCCGGCGAGTCAAAAACAGAATAAAAGACTCGGGCAAAAATAAGGGAAAATGAATAAAAATGTACGCCCGCTGAGTTGAAAAGCCGCATTGGACAGCTCAGGCAAAAATGGGTATCCCGATGGATTGAAAACCCGAAAGGGCGATCCATGCAAAATAAGGGAATAAGCGAACCACTGCATTATGAATTCGTTTGTATCACCTACAACTTGGTAAGCTTCAAAAGGATCAAGCTTCAATTAGAATCGACATTCTTCAGAAAGCAAGGTGAGAAGAACGTCAAAAGTCATACGGGTCGTAGTAAAGAGGAAGCTCCTCAAAGCGTCATCAACACTGCCAACATTTTGTTTCTCAATTTGTAACAATCTCTTCATTTCAGGGGATATGTTCCTTTGACTGTATCTTGCCAATTCAGGGCATATGAATTAATAAAATCAGATTTTCAGTCATGTCTCGTCTTGTACATTTTATTTGCAAAAAATGTCTGATGTCTAAAAGAAACTGATTGCATAAAATACAGATGTTTATCTTCAAACAAAAACATGCTTGCAGGAAATATACTTACTCTCAGAAGTGCCTAACTCCTATGACGGAATCCAGTAAGGATACCTCGGGATTATCTTGTGCGTTTCTCTATCTTTTTCAGGATTGCAGGTATCCAGAACGCAACTTGGGGCATGTAAGCTTCATCCCAGCAAGCTGACAAATCAACACTTAATTTTAGCGCCCGAGGTGCTCTCTCCCCAGCTGAGTTGCCTCTCATGACTTCCCCCAGTTTAGTTGACACTTATTACTTATCCCCATCAGAAGGACCAGGCATCACGGAAGGCGCCTATATCCCCGGCTGAGTCAAGGATCCTCTTCAACAGAATCCCTAGGGAGGTCTCTCAATGATCTCTCTTTATCCCCAGCCGAGTTGCCATTTCATCCTCAACCGAGTACAAAAGTCAGGGAATCATCTCCCCACAGAGCTCCAGCCTCTATCCAGAAGAGCGGCGCATAGAAGATCACAACAGAGTGAAGGAAGCTTCTACAAACCCCAGCTGGGTTTCTCTTTCATGAGGATAGTTCTATCAATGACCCATATCCCCAAGCAAATATCATATCATCAGATCTACCAGTGATCTCACCCCCAGCTGGGATGTTTACTTCAAGCAGATCGGCCAGAGACCTTCGCAGCAACGGGATCCGAATCTCGGTTGGGTATCTTTGCATAATCATAGCATTCGCATCATATTTACCCACAAAGCGTAGCATTCCGTTTTAACACGGAGCATTACGGCAAAAATCCAACACATAGCATAATCATAAGCCATGTTTTGAATCAGCACTTGTGAATAAGCGACAGTTCATCAACGTACAGAAAAATCCCCACCAGGGTCCCCAGCGAACACAGCTGCCTCTCATTCACGAACACCAGTATATACTCATTTTGACACCCGTCCGTGCCATCTTTCCCCAGTAAAGTCGCCTGAGTACTCTTTACAAACGAAATCACCCGTATTACAGATACTTCCTGACACCCGTCCGTGTCAAATCACCAGCAAAAAGCCAAAGGCGTCCTCTTTGCACTCACATATACCTATACATTTCCTTGACACCCGTCCGTGTCGTATCCCCAGCGCAGTCGCCTACATTTTTACAACCCATATACTTGTTGATATTATTACACTCTTCTCCTTTTGACACTCGTCCGTGTCACTCTCCCCAGCAGTTAAACACTCATCTATACGATACTACTCATACTACTCATACTTATACAGATACCCGTCCGTATCTTGTATATACCGGTTACATCCCCACAGATTCGACGTTGGTTCATGTTCTCTGTTAACCAGATGGTACTCGTCCGTATCATCATCTCAGAATATGCGTCTAGCGTTTGTTTCTACATGATACCCGTCCGTATCATAGTCTTAAGGATGCTCGTCCGCATCTTTAATCCATACACTGTGTCAAACACTTATGTCTTCTTGAATATAGACACCCGTCCGTGTCTACTTTTCCCCAGAAGAGTCCTCTCAGATTCAACACTCGTCCGTGTTCTCAGTTAACCAGTTGATACTCGTCCGTATCATCATCTTTGAACACGCGTCAGTTTTTGTTTCTACCCGATACTCGTCCGTATCGTAGTCTTAAGGATGCTCGTCCGCATCTTTAATCTATACACAAAAATCTAAACACTTATACCTTTTGTTTCTTGGATGTAAACACCCGTCCGTGTTTACTATTCCCCAGTAGATCGCCACCAAAGCAAATTTTCTTCTTTTCATCTGACACTCGTCCTGTGTCATGATAAACTTCGAGAGCAGCCGTACCCTGCTAGGTGGTCGTCCTCCACCTCTTGATGGTCATCCTCCATCATGCTCATCCGATGGCCATCCCCATCGTTGTTTTTAGCAGCCGTCCCCTGCTAGGTGGTCGTCCTCCACCTCTTGATGATCGTCCTTCATCATTTTATCCAATGGCCGTCCCCATTGTTGATTTTTGGTTATCTGGCACTCGTCCTGTGTCATGAGAAACCTCGAGAGCAGTCGTCCCCTGCTAGGTGGTCGTCCTCCACCTCTTGATGGTCGTCCTCCATCATGCTCATCCGATGGCCGTCACCATCGTTGATCTTTTATCCGGCATTCGTCCTATGTCGCGATATTTTCGGCAGCCGTACCCTGCCAGGTGGTCGTCCTCCACCTTAGATGACCGTCCCTCATCTTAACCCCAACAGAGCAGCCGTCCCCTGCTAGGTGATCGTCCTTCACCTTTGATGACCGTACCTCATCATCTGTTTATTTCATTTATTCTTTAACCCGATGGTCGTCCCCGTCGTGGTCCCTTTTCCTTTTCTTTTTAGCCCGATGGCCGTCCCCATCGTCGGTTACTTTGCTTTATGAACTTGATGGCCGTCCCCGTCATGTTTCACCAATTCCCAGAGAATCTTACAACTTTATCTTGATGGCCGTCCCCATCATGATTTTATTCTTCCCAGCCAGTCGGCCGTCCCCGTCTTGGCTTTACCTTTTATCCCCAGCATGTCGGCCGTCCCCGTCATTGCTATTTACCCAGCAGTCGTCCTCTGCTCGACGGTCGTCCTCCGTCGCCTACACTTTACAATATACTTTATTTTCCTTTGCAATCTATATCCCTTTTCTTCTTCATTCTGTGAGTGCAAATTTTGGACTGTCTTTGGTATTCAACCACAAGTTATCTTGTTTGCCTGATAAGCCGTCGCTTACATCCTGCACAGCTAACTCATGTTTGAATAGGGGCAGCTGTAAACACCCCAAATTTGACCTCACCCATTCACACCATGGCTTGTGATCATTTCATATGCATAAACACAATCATATCATCTCATATCACATTTTTGATCCACTGCATAGTTCCCAAGTCATCTGCATCTAGGGTTTGTGATCTGAACAATCCAAGAGCCTCTTGAGCCACTCCAAGGGTCATCAATCACTTCAAGGGGGTCCATGTGTGTTCAAGCATCATATTATATCCTCTTAAAGTCAAGAATGTCAAAGAATCACAAGAACTGGGATTGGTATGGATGCAGGGCCAAGTTTGACTGCACAGTTGACCTAAAATTAGGGTTTTGGTTTCAAAGGCCATAACTCCAATTTTTTTGGTCATTCTTGTTTCTATTGGTCTCTATATGGTATAGGGAGTATGCACATCAATTTTCATGAAGAAATTCCATGGGGAAGTCATCTGATCAAGGGTTGACTTTCTGGATAAGTCAGTGTAAAATCAGGGCATCTGAGGCCCCCAATGACCCAACCAATGGGTGATCTTCATCATTTTGAGTGTATATGATCTTTATTTGATCATGGAAGAGGTTTGAAGTTCACAAAATTCAAGAATTTGAAGATTTTGCAAAGTTGACTTTTTAGGGCATGGTTGACTTTTCAAGAATATGTCATTTTAGGTCATTTTTCAAGCCTTGATTTTTGATCCAAGAAAGCTTCAAATGGAAAAACTTTGGTCATGAAAGTTGTAGATTAGATCTTTCCCTTTTCAAAAAGTACAAGAACATGACCTAATTCATTTTGGATCAAAAGTTATGGTGTGACAAAATTGGCAAAAATCATTGATTTTCAAGATGTGCACTAAATGGAAAGTTTGCAAGATCATGAACCAAGGCTGCTTGTAACTTCTAATTGTCATCAAACCATTACACAAGCATCATGCAACTCTTAAAAATCAGATTTGAACCAAGTTTCTCATGGTTTATGGCTTGTTGGACAAGGAAATCACATGTGAACCAAAATGAGCCAACTTGCAAAACTCATGATCACACTTCCTACCACTTGCTACATTGGATGCTGAGCTTTGCTAGCCCTTCCCCTCACCCTTGCTGCGCCAGCCCCATGCTTTGTACTAGCCTAGAACCAAGCTCATGCTTTCCTTACACAAAGAGTGGACTTTTGGCAAAAGTGAACTTACCAATCAATAAAGGCCAGGTCAAATCATCTGACCTATAGGATTATTTTATACTATCCTTTAGCAAGCAAAACATATCAAGAAGCAAGGCTGAAAGAGATCACAACACCATACACACAAAACTCACCTCATTTGCATCTCTCTTCGAATCTCTCTGCCCAGCTCACAAACATTCAAACCAGCTTCACTAATCATCTCACCATACTCCATTAAGCCAAAACCAACAAAGAACCAAGCCTGAATCAAGCAAGAACACCACTTCTCCATTTTCACCCCAACTTGCAGTTTCTTTCGAAACTCATTCCACAGGCCATAAACATCCAAACAAACTCCACAAACCTTCTTAAAACATCACCCTGATCACAAAGAACCACTCACATTGGCCTGAAACTGCCTGCATCACCATTGCCATTTTCAACTGAGCTTGAGCAGAAGCTGTTCAAACTCTTCATCTAGCCAGCATAAACTTCTCCAAAGCATTCAAGCATCATCCAGAGGTCATAAGGAGTGGATTTCACAAGGAGGGGAGGTCAGAAAGTTGCTGGAGTGAAAGCTTCGAATCTCAGGTAGCTCAAGAACTTTTTTTCCAGAAATGGATTTTTAAGGTCTAAACTTGTTCTCCATGCTTCACTGATTGTCCTGGTGCTTTTAGTTTTGAAAATGGTGGTGAAATGAGAATTTAATTGCTTCCTGAAACTTTTTTGCCCTAGTTCTTGTTTGCTTCGATTCAGCCTTTCCTGGAAAAATAAATTTGTTTTGAGTGAGGGTTATGATTCGTGAGTGAGTGGGAAACATTTCTGTTCAATTAGATTTCATTTTCATAGCGTATGGAGTGAGTTTGAAGTTTGGGGTGAACGGAGAAGATGACCGGAACACTGTTCCGGTCATCTGAAAGTGATTAACGGCGTAATTAGGGTTTAAGCATTAATTAGTCATTTTTGAATTTGGACCGTGAGATCTGGCGCCAAGTCAACTCCCGCCCTGGCCATTTTAAATCTCACGCGTTGGATCTGTTGACTTCTATTTAATTCAGTTTAAATTCATTTTTATTTCATTTCTTTTCATTTAATTTGCCTAATTTATTTAAAATAGTAAAAATTGCTTAAAAATTATGGAACTTTTTCTCAAGAGTTTTATTAATTTTTATGACACAAAAATATTTTTATTTTCATTTTTAGCATTAAAAAAGTATTTTTAAATATTTGAAAGATTATTTTTAATTGATTAATGAAAATTAATTCATTAAAAATACTTTTAAGTATTTAAAAATCACCAAAAAATTCATGAAATGTACCAAGACATTTAGAAACATTGTCCAACCTTCAAACCAAATTTCTTTTTTGATCTTAATGCATTTTGATAATTTTTCATTGAATTAAAATCATTTTTATGCATTAATTTGATCCAAAGTTCAAAAAATCATTTCTGCCTATCCATGAAGAGTTGGACATTGATTCTTTTTGCATTGCATTGTGTTTAGCATGTAGTTTTTGAGATTAAATTGCCATGATTTGATCTTGCATTTTCAAATTGTTTGACATTTCTTTTGTTTAGGAACCCTAAAAACCCTAGAAACTTGTAAAAATCATAACTTAAGATTGGTTAAGAGTTGAGACCTTTCCTTTGGGTATTGGGTTAGTATGGGATTAGGGATCCTTTGTGGGGCATTTTCAATTTTTTATCTTAGGGTTTGCTTCTGTTTTTGACTTTTGTTTGATGTTTGGTTCATAAACCCTAATTTGGGCTTCCATATGCATCCATCTTGCATTCTCTTGCATAACATGACTTGCCATGACATTTCAAGCATCCATTTGATTCATTTGACATCATAAGACATATAGAAAGCATGTTTGATCATTGCATCATGTATTTGCCATGTTGTATGCCATGTGTACTTCATAACTTTTCATGTATGATCATGTTTCTTAACTTGTTTCATTTACATCCATGAACTTGTATGATCATCCTCATGTGTTGTTTCATGTTTGTAGCATCTCATAGCATCATTAGCATCATGTATGTGCTTCTGGTTTTGTTTCTCATCATGTCATTGCATTCCATTTGACATTGCATTGCATTGCATTCCTTTCACTAACTTTTCAGGTGGTAGGTAACTCTGAGAAGTGAATTTGCCTTCACTTCTCATAACTTTTCTTTTCATCTCTCTTACATCCATTGCTGCATTTTTATATGTGTTTGAGTTTGAGCTTGCTCATTCCTCTTCTTCTTACTTTCTTTCTTCAAGTGATTTGACTTCTTGAATGAAGCAAGTTACTTTGCTTCTCTTGATCCTTTCATCTGCTTCCTGGTGGTTCCATTGAAGATCTTCTCTTGAAAACCTCACAAACCTTAGGGACAACCAAGCATGATAATGATTAGGGTTTTGATTAGTCTCCCCTCTTAGTTTTACCTTTGTGTCTCTTTTGAGTCTTCTCTTCTCATCTCATAATCAGGGACTAAACCCTAAAGGCTTTAAGGCTTTGTGATTAAGCTTATGCCTGCATCCTTCTCTTAGGATGGAGTGTATAACTTTAATCCTAAGTGTTAAACCCTTAATGTGTTTAAATCTCTTAATCAATTCACTTAATAATCATCAAGACATCACACTTGTAACTTGGGTCTTGCATCAGGGTTCTAATTCTTCCTTAATTGGTTAAGAAGGACTAACCCTAGTGTTAATGGACAAGTCCCCCTCAAGTTGTCTTACAAACCCTAAAAAACACTTCATCATCATATCATTAAATAAAATCCACTTAATCAAAGGCTTGTTTTGTCATGAGTTTAATCCCTAATCATGGATTAAGTTGAGGAGCTTTCCTCAGCTTAAACATTCTCATCTATTATCCTTCTTTTAGGATGGTGTAATGAGTCTGTTTAATCCTTGATTATGGCTTAACCTCATTACTCAACACTAAACAAGAATCACCAAAAAATATATAATTAATCACAAGTAGGTTAATGATCTTAATCCTACACCAAAGGTGATTAAGTGTGTAAAGCTGACTTCACACTTAAGGTACTCTCATTACCCCTAATCAGAGGGAAGATGTGATGAGTTTACTAAATCCATTGGTTTAGACTTAAGCTCATTAACTTATGACAAAATCCAAAAGCAATAAAAGACTGAAAACACAAAAAACAAACAATAATCGTCTCCTTCGGGATTCTTTTCTCATCTCACTCACTCAAAAAACGAGAGCTCGCTTCTTCCGTCTAATGCAAGACAGTTTGCACCTGAGCCAGACAGGTCATACACTTAAGCATAGACAAGTAAGCAGTTCACAAGTCAATTCATTTTTTCAGTCTCTTTGGGTCGAACTACGGTGTTCTGACTTCCTCATTGCACGAGAGGATACGTAGGCATAACTTAACAGTTATCGAACAAAAGTCTCTGTATATTCCCCCTCCTTTCAGCTTCATTCTTTTAAGCCTCATAGTCGTGAGCATTTCACTCTTATTCTTACACTGACACATCATTATACACTTCACTTCTTTTACACTGACACCTGTACATTCTTTTCCAGTTACTTTATACACAAATTGCACTGACACTACCCCTTTAAAACACAAATCTTTTAAGCGTGGATCCCGTCGAGTACGACGGACAATCTGGGTGCTAATACCTTCCCAGGTTGTAACCAACCCCCTTTCTCAGTCTCTCTGGTTCGCAACCGTCTTATCCATTCTCTTTCAGGTCTATGCAGCATTGCCTTTCCTCCGGGATAAAAATGCCTAGCTGGCGACTCTATTCATCTCCAGTGAGTTCACGGCTGTGTGTTCTCACTGTCCCTCTCGCCGACCGTTCGCGTCTGTACCTTTATCTGGGCCATTCCCATTTATCGGGAGCGACACATGAGCTATGATAAGATACATGCTTGTCCTAACTATTGCATTTTGTTTCGTAACGAATATGCAACGTTAACTGAGTGCCCTAAATGCGGTTTGTCTCGATATAAGAAAAGATTGTCTCCCGCAAAAGTCTTATGGTATTTTCCGATAATTCCGAGATTTAGGCGCATGTTTCGTAGTGAAACCGATGCAAGACATCTTACTTGGCATGCAGATGAAAGAATTATTGATGGAAAGTATCGGCATCCGGCTGATTCACCACAGTGGTCGAAGATTGATAATGATTATCCTGAGTTTGGATCAGAAGCAAGAAACCTTCGATTGGCATTATCTACTGATGGAATGAACCCACATGGTCTTCAAAGTATCTCACATACCACATGGCATGTGATTCTTATGATTTATAACCTACCTCCGTGGCTATGTATGAAGCGTAAGTACATGATGTTATCTATGTTAATCTTTGGGCCTAACAACCAGGGAATGACATAGACGTATACTTGACACCTTTGATCGAAGATTTAAAGATTTTGTGGGAGAACGGTGTGGAGGTTTATGATGGATATAGGAAAGAAAGTTTCAATTTGAGGGCGATGTTGTTTGACACAATTAATGATTTTCCAGCATACGAGAATCTATCTGGGTATAGCATTAAAGGTCAACGTGCGTGTCCTGTTTGTGAAGACGGAACCGATACGATTCGATTGGAACTTTTCCAGAAGAATGTGTTTCTCGGTCATCGTAGATTCTTACATTCTAAACATCACTACCGTGGGTGGAGAAAAACATTCAATGGAGACACCGAACATCGTAGAGCTCCACCCGCATTGTCAGGTGAACAAGTTTTTGAAAAGGTGAAAGATGTGCGTACTGAGTTTGGAAAGCCTTTTGCACATAAGGTTGTGAAAGGTGGGTGGAAGAAAAGGTCGATATTTTTTGAATTGCCATATTGGAAGTCTTTGTACGTGAGACATTTTCTCGATATTATGCATATTGAAAAAAACGTATTTGAAAGTGTTATCGGTACATTACTCAATATAAAAGGAAAGTCTAAGGATGGCCTTAAAGCAAGGGAGGACATGTTAAAAATGGGAATGAGAACTGAATTAGCACCCGTGAAGAAAGGAAGACGAATATATCTACCACCTGCTGCTTTTACTTTATCTAGAAAGGAGAAAATTTTTGTGTGTAAGTCTCTGAGTGAAGTTAAGGTTCCAGAAGGATACTCATCAGATATCAGAAGACTTGTTTCTATGAAAGAACTCAAGTTGAAGAATTTGAAGACACATGATTGCCATGTTATAATGGAACATTTTCTACCGATAGGTATACGTTCTATTTTGCCAGAAAAAGTAAGAAGTGCCATAACTAAATTGTGTTTTTTCTTTAGGTCAATCTGTAGTAAGGTGATCGATCCCGAGATCTTACCAACACTACAAAAAGAGATTGTAATTACCTTGTGTGAGCTTGAAATGTATTTTCCTCCGTCTTTTTTTGACATAATGGTTCATCTAGTTGTTCATCTTGTGAAAGAGACACAGTTGTGTGGACCAGCTTATATGAGATGGATGTACCCTGCTGAACGGTATATGAAAATATTAAAAGGGTACGTGAAATCCTAAAGTCGACCAGAGGGTTGTATTGTTGAACGATACATTGTTGAAGAAGCTGTTGAGTTTTGTACTGAATATTTGTCTAACGTTCAATCGATTGGACTCCCCAGAGCTGAGATTTTCGAAAAAATGGAAGGTAAAAAGTTAATTGGGAATAAAATTGTGACAATATCAAGAGATGAACGGGATCAAGTTCATTTGTATGTTCTGCACAATAATAATGAGGTTGAGCCATATGTTGAAATGCACAAGGATGTACTCCGAAGGTTAAATCCGAACATAAATGAAAATTGGATAGTTATAGAGCACAATCAAAGTTTCATACAATGGTTGAAGGATCATATTTATTCGAAGCGCTCTTCAGATCCTTCTTCGGTAACAAAAAGGTTGAGATGATTGGCATATGGTCCAAGTTTGCATGTGTTTTCTCATAGCGCATACTCAATTCATGGATACACATTTTATACCAAAGAACAAGATGATAAGAGTACTATGCAAAATAGTGGTGTCACCGTGCTAGCTGAAGCAATGCATATATCAAGTATGAAGGACTTAAACCCCAAATATGCAAATTTGTCATATTTTGGAGTTATTGAGCACATTTGGGTGTTTGATTACGAGAAGTTTCAGATTCCCATCTTTGGTTGCAAGTGGGTGAATAGTAGTGGCATACGAATGGATAAGTCTGGATTTTTGCAAGTTGATCTTACTAGGGTGGGGTACAACGATGAACCTTTTATTCTAGCATCTCAAGCTAAACAAGTGTTCTATGTGAATGACCCGAAGAGTACAAAATGGTCTATAGTGCTTTTCTCTAACAAAGTGACTGATGATATCGGTGTCGATCAATGTGATATTGATGTTGAGAATGAGTCATGCATTAGACGGAATGAGTTGAATAGAAATGATGAAGTTGAAGATCTTATATCGGATGAGTCATATATAAGAAACAATCATAATGAGGGAATTTGGATCAATTCATCCGTACGCATTGCTAAGAAACAAGTGATTAATATTCCAACAAAGAAAAGAAAGAGATGTTAGTGACTGAGGTAAATTATGCATGGTTTCTTTATTTTTTTTTATTTTCAATTGCTTTGATTATAAGTTATATCTGATAATGCATGATTTCGTTATATTTTTGTTTTCAATTGCTTTGATTATAAGTTATATTTGATAATGCATGGTTTCTTTATTTTTTTGTTTTCAATTGATTTGATTATAAGTTATATCTGATAATGCATGATTTCATTATATTTTTGTTTTCAATTGCTTTAATTATAAGTTATATCTGATAATGCATGATTTCTTTATTTTTTGTTTTCAATTTCTTTGATTATAAGTTATATCTGATAATGCATGATTTCGTTATATTTTTGTTTTCAATTGCTTTGATTATAAGTTATATCTGATAATGCATGATTTCTTTATTTTTTTGTTTTTAATTGCTTTGATTATAAGTTATATTTGATATTTGATGGTTTCCTTGGTTTATTACAGGTTAGACATGGCTGATAACCAACATGAGGAAGTTAGTAAAAAAGTATCCGCGGAAGAAGAGATTCGAAGAGGCATAACGGTAATGAGAAGGGTGGTCCAAGGAAGATCTCGAGGCATCATACTAGATGTGCATTGGAGCCACCAGGGACAGCTTGTAGAACCTAATGGGTATACCTTAACTAGTTTTATCGGTGCACTAGTAAGGAATGAAATTTCCATTACCTGTGATGATTGGAGAAACAAAGAGCTGAATGACTCCAAAGAAAAAATTTGGAGTGAGATAAAGGTACAATCATTTGGCCCTTAATTATACGGTATCAAATATGTTTTTTCAATTACCAGTACTAACTATCAATCTGTATGTTTTTCTTAGCGATGTTTTAACATCGAAGAAGAAAGAAGAGGTTTCTATATGAAATTGGCCGGAAAGCTTTTAAGAGGGTTTCAAACATTTTTATCATCCAAGTTCCTTAGGGATGCGGATGGTAATTATGTGGATGCGGAGCTTCCTAAAAAATATGAAAGTTTGATATCAGCTGAAGAATGGGAAACTTTCAAATCCAAACGACAAGACCCGATTTTTAAAAGAATAAGTGCCACAAATCGGGAAAGAGCATCAAGTCCCGCATATCCGTACCGAAAAGGACGTGTCGGATATGGACGCTTAGAACAATCCATGGTAAGTATTTATAAATTGCGATAACAAATTTGTTCATCATATATTAGTTTTATCTGATCAAATTGTATGACTTAATGTGTAGCTGTAGAAGGAGAAAAGTTCAGAAACATCTCTTCCTGCACATGTTTTGTGGAAGGAAGCCCGTGTGGGCAAATCTGGAGTTCCTCAAGAATACGTTTTGCACGTATACCAGAAATGTGTAAGTATAACATTTTTTCATTAATTGAATAACATTTTTATACACAAATATTTGACAAGTATACGGTATTCATCTGATTTTTCAGGAGGCGCTATCTCAGTCTTTATCTCCCGATGATACTAGGAGCATACTTAGTCGGGCATTAGATGTCCCTGAGTATTCTGGTCGGGTGAGGGGTAAGGGATTTGGAGTCACTCCGACCTTCCTGAGTGTTAAAAAAGGAAAGGCTCCTAGTAATCGGGAGCTTCATGCAAAATTGGAAGCCATGCAAGCTGAGCTTGATGCATTCAGGAGAGAAAGAGAGGCTAGCGCCTCAGCATGTTTCAAAGATGGTTCGGACAAAGACAATATCAACTGTACCTTTCAGCCGAACATTCCAGAGGTAATTACATATAATTGTCTTAAATTGAACTATTTGCTTAAATTATGTATTTGACATATATACACATTAACAATTTCTTGTTATTATTGGTTTTAGGGCATTTCCCATTGTCAGCTATATTTGGCGTCACCATACTATCGGATGGTTGGCAATGGAAAAGTGCATAACGATAGCGGAGTATTACTCCACACTAGAGAGCTCCCTGCTGGATGTTTGAAAGTATCGGTTGATATTGTAGTTGAGCCGAATGCATCATTACCATATCCTAACGATGATTCAGATGCAACAACGGTGGACGAAGCAGTAGGTTCGTTTGTTGCATGGCCGACAAACCTCATATGCGTAGGATATGAGGTATGCCTAAAACCTATGTTAACTTTAATGTGTATATTCAAAGTTTTTACGCGCATTTTATGTACATATTTTCCTTGGTTATGTTAAATAGACTCCCACAAAATCCAAATCAAAAAGATAATGCTATTCTGCGGCATACCGAGTCCGTGGTTTCAAGAAAACAGGTACAATACAATTATATGGCATATATTCATGGAAGTTGTTACATTCTTAATTTGATCTAACTATTTATATGATATGTAGCTTCAAGAAAAGGAGGTTAGCAACGCCTCCGCACAACAAAAAAAGGAGGTTAGCAACGCCTCCGCACAGGTAAAAAGTGCTGGTGCTAAGAAGACAATAGCTAGGAAAAAACCTACCACCAAGTATAGGTCGTGCCTCAAGACATTTCTAGAGATGACCGATATACCGACCGGAGGTGTTCGGCTTGTGCATATGGAGGTAGGTATTTTCGGCTTTGATTACGACCAAATGATTGGTAATGAAGACTTCATGCAAGTTTTTGGTCGTGAAGAAATCGGCGTCACTGTTGTCAATACATATATCAGGTAAATCCGGTCTACTTTGTTATATTAATTGAACAACTTATTTACTTAATGTTTCAAAATAGGTGTCTAATGTTAATGATGTTTTTATATAAGGTTTTTGTATGACAAATTGATGCGCCCCAATGGTTTGGACGTGTCATTTGGATTCTTAGCACCCGCGACCGTCAACTTAAGTTCAATCTTAAGTAGACCGGATACCGTGACGGAGTACGTTCTTAGGATCCTCATGGCTAACAAAGATGCGGAGAAGTTGTTCTTTATACCGTTTAATACCGGGTTAGAATTTCATTCTAAATTCATCTATTATAATTTTTTTCCAAGTTGACATCTAACATTTGCTTAATCATTACAGTGGACATTGGTTATTGCTCGCAATCAATCCTATCAGAGAAATCGTTTATTATCTTGACTCGTTAGGAAATGATTGGACAACATACCCGGATATGAAGGTCATAATTGACACGTAAGTGAGAATGTTCAAAATTTTCTTGTGTGTATTTCTTAGTTTATGTGAATTGTTCTAATTACTTCATTTTTATTTTATTAGCATCCTACAAGCTTTTCGAGCCCAACGAGATATCCAAACATCAAAGAGGGGCGCCAACTCCATTAAATGGATTCGAGTGGCGGTATATTTTTAATTATCACATTTTTTATTATATTAGTGATGACACTTGATAAAACTTAGGATTTATCCATATTTTTTTTTCATATGTAGTGTCCTCAGCAACGTAATCAAATAGATTGCGGGTATTTCATGTTGAGGTTTATGCGAGATACTCTTGTTTTGGGCCGATTAGAGATTCCCACCGATGTATGTATTTCTAACTTATGAGTTATTTTTATATTTACACATATCTCATATAATTAAATAGTTGAAATTAAATCAAACTATGTTATATTATTATGTAGTACTTTGATGAATTCAAGTTTGCATATTATACAAAAGATCAAGTGGACGAAATCAAAGAGGAATGATGTCAATTCATTATAGAGCTCAATGTTTTATGTAATGACTTGTAAATTTGTAGTATATTGTACATGACTTGTAAATTTGTACATAAATTTGTGTAATTATATTGTACATTTGTAGTATATGTAATGACTTGTAAATTTGTACATAAATTTGTATATATTTTGATACATTTAAGACAAAATTGGTTTGAATTGGTATATATATATTTGTTAGCCAAAAATTGGTAGAAAAAAGGCCAAAATGGTTTGAAATAGCATATATAAAATGTGATATTTGTCTGCCAAAATTTGGTTGAAAACAGGTAGAAATTCTGGTTTATAAACCTGGAAAAAATGTGGTTTAAAACAAAAGCTGCAAAAAAATTCGTATACCTTAGACAACGCTTTACACAAAAGCACTGTCTAAGGGGGGGCTTAGAAAGCGCTTTTGGCAAAAGCGCTGTCTAAGGGGGGGGGGGGGGGCTTAGACAACGCTTTTAAAAAGCGATGTCTAAGGTATACCTAAAAAAATTAAAATAGGAGGGGATTAGACAGCGCTTTCACCAAAAGCGCTGTCTAACGGGGGGGCTTAGACAACGCTTTTGAAAAGCGTTGTCTAAGGTATACCTAAAAAAATTAAAATAGGAGGGGATTAGACAACGCTTTCACCAAAAGCGCTGTCTAAGGTATAGGGGCTTAGAAAGCGCTTTTATCAAAAGCGTTGTCTAAGGTATTCCTAAAAGCGCTGTCTAAGGGTACCTTAGACAGCTCTTAGACAGCGCTTTTAAGATTTAAAAAAGCGCTGTCTAAACCTTTAGCAGCGGAGGTTTAGACAGTGCTTTAAAGCGCTGTCTAAGGCTAAAAAAAGTGTTGTCTAAGGTCTTGTTTGGCATAGTGCTTGATACAAATGTTTAAGAACAAAAATATTGAGTTGGTTAATAAACTGGATTTGAAACACAAAAGCTATATGAAGCACAACTAATATATGAAGCACAAAAAATGCAGAACAGGAAACAACAAACCTAGTATCACGAAAACATAATAAAAAGAGAGTAAGTATGCATAAAACATAGAAACAGGAAACTTATTTGGATCAAAACATAATGGTTATGGATCCTGTGAGATATTGGAACGAACTCTAGGTTTAGCATGTCGTCGAAGTCTGCTCACATGTTGTTGTTTAATTGAGCCTCGTGTTATGGATCTAATTGTTTAAGTTAGCTTGTAATGGGTAATTGTTAAAAAGTCCATTAGGTTAGTGTGTTAGTTTTACTATAAATAGCATACTAGTCTCTCATCTTTTATAATAAGGGAAAATAGGAAGATAAAACCTTAATTCAATGGTGAGAGAGATTATTTTGTTATTCTTGTATACATGTAATCTTGTTTAAAGAGAAAGGAAAGAATATCAATTTATAACCAATCCTTTTATCCTTGGTTACCCTAAACCATAATCCTTGTGGGTTTCTTGATCATAAGGAAACTTATTATACTTTGTTTCTAAGGTATCCAATTCATAACAAATTGGTGCGATGAGCGTGGAGAAGATGCCTTCAACAAAGTATGAGATTGAAAAGTTCACTGGAGTGAAAGATTTTGGTCTGTGGCGCTTGAGGATGAAAGCTCTACTGGTACAACAAGGTTGTTTGGAAGCGTTGAAGGGAGAGGCGGCCATGAATGTTATGTTAATGGCAGCTGAAAAGACGATCATGATTGAGAAAACACACATCGCAATATTGTTGAGCCTTGGTGATAAGGTTCTTCGACAGGTATAACCTGGATCCATGATTCTGGCTGGAGAGACGACGACGACGGTAGTACTGCAGGCAAGGAGAAAGTTGCAGACAAATTTCACGGTGAGAGCAAGCGATTGTAAAAGTGGAGAAATGAATGTTTTCTCCCTCTTTTATAATGTCTTGGAATTCACATGGAGAAGCGCAAAGGCCATTGCAATTATTGCCTAGGACTAGCCCCATATGTCATAAATGCATGACGGCGCTTTATTACGTGTGTCTTAAGAATTTCAAACGTTCTATATTCTCAGAAAGAATCTTTTAATTTCTATATTTTTACTACAAGCAAATGCCCGACAAAAAAAGCAAGAGAATGAATCTGTTAGGAACATGTCGACCACTGGCTCGGTATCTTAAGTCAATATCCCCACATACACAGCGACTTGGGGCTCCTGTTCTGGATTGGCCTAGCATATGCCTAGCGCCAAATTGAGGTCCAATCCAAAAGACAGTTGGGACAAACTCACTATGAGATCCACGGGGATATGACCGTTACGAAAATAGAGCCGTTAGCGTATAGTCGTTGGGGACTTCCACCTCACGCGCCTAAATGCCTTCCATGCGACCAACTGACCAACGGATTCACTAAGGCGGTTATACTTAGTCAAAGGCTATGCGCCCGAATCACGCGGGCATATGCCCCTATAAAACTCTCCCTCCCAAGAGAGTCAGGTACACAATTTTTCTATCCTCTTCTTACTTACGCTTTAGTTGATCCCAAACTGACTTGAGCGTTGGAGTACCTTGCAGGTACCCCACTATCTCTCCTACCAACCGAACACAGTCTCTGCTGAAGGCCACGAAGACCTATCCGGATTCTTTCTGCACAAAAAGCACCAATTAAAAAAATTAAATATAAAAACTATTTTATATATATATATATATATATATATATATATATATATATATATATATATATATATATACTAAAACTTAAAATATATAAATTTAATTTTGATTACATAAATAGGATTTAGGCATAATTATTAATTAATCATTTACTTATAAAATAATATTTAGACATAATTAATTAATTATTTATTAAATGATATTTATTAATTAATTATTTATAAAATAAGATTTAGATATAGTTATAATATAGGTCCTTATCGAATAGACAAAACTTGTTTATATATTTTAAATTCAAATAGTTTTCCTCTATATAAAAATTTTACATCTAAAATTGATGATATATTTAACTTTTTGTTGATCAAGTGACTCCAAATATAAGAAGGAGATGAATTGTGTTGATTAAAAAAATATGTTTAATTATAAAATAAAATAATTTTATAAAAATATTTAAGTTAATTTTGTAAAACAAATAGAAAATAAGAATCAAAATAGATGAAGCAAAAAATGAAGGAGAGATGGAAAGAAAGAAATACAAGGTAAAAAATTAAAGTGACATAAAATAATAAAATAAGAAAAATAGAATTCAGAAACCAAACAGAGTTGGTCATGGCTAAACTAAAAAAACCAAACATGGAATTTTTTTTTTAAAACTAATTTTAAGAATCAAACATAGATTTTAACAGGCTAATCTCAAGAACTAACCAAGAGTCTTAAATTGGATAAACTCAAGAACCAAACAAAGACATTTTACAAATATACAGTTTAAGAGAAAGCATCATCTCAAATAAAATTCAAACTAAGTTGTTAGCCTTATAATTTTAGTCTAGCATCTTTTATATAAACGTGTAATGTCAAGATATGGTTAAGTCTAAAACTACTTAGCTACAACAACTTGGACATGTGAATTATTTCGGCTATAAGGTGGTAAGTTTGACTCGTATGTCAAATATTTAATTAGGAGTATCTAATTGTTACTTGTATTAAAAAATTGTACTTAAATGTGTATAGAAAAAAATATGAGTAATGTACATGCAAGATATTCCAACACTCAAGTAAGTTTCAGTGTGAGACAAACCAAAGCATGAGAAAATAAGGGTTATAATATAATACTCAATTGAATACTAAATTGGACCTCAATTTGACGTATGATACATGTTAGGTCAGTCCAGAATAAAATATATATTATTTAATATTATTTACTAGTAAATTTATGTTGGATGAAATTTATATTTCTAAAAGTATATATAACATGAATTCTTTTAGTGAAAGAAATTTATGTTGAATGAAATTTATATTTCTAAAAGTATATATAACATGAATTCTTTTAGTGTATCTATTGTAATCATCTACAAGAGTAAGAAAATATCTGTGACCTAACATTGATATTGTGGAATATGGACCCCAAACATCAACATGTAGAATAGAAAAAGGAGAAGGAGAAGTAGATACACTATTTGGAAAAGGAAGTTTCCTTTGCTTGTCAAAATGGCATGAATCACAAGGAATATTATTTGCTTTACATAGTATGAATGGAAAAGACTGAGATACAAATTTCATGCCAGTATTAGAAATGTGTCCTAGCCTTAAATGCCATAAATTGCAAGAATCAATAGAGCTAGAACTAAAAACTGATGATTGATTGACAGCATCCAGGACATAGAAGCCTCTTTGGAGCTTAGTTGTACCAATCATTGCCTGAGAATGGTTCTGCATAATGTTGCATACATCAGCTCCAAAATGAACATAACAATCATTATTATGTGCAAGTTTGGCAATTGAAATGAGGTTAACATGAAAGCTAGGAATATATAGAACATTATACAGGGTTAATGAAGATGAAAGTATCACATTACCAGACATAGAGGCAATGATGGATGAACCATCAGGTAGGTGAACAATAATAGGAACAATGGTTTTGAAATTAACAAATGCATGAATGTCATGTGAAATGTGATCTATTGCTCCAATATCTAAAATCCATAGAGTGGATGGCTTACCATTGGTAACAGATGTATGTGATGTCATGGCTAGAGGGGATGTGGAGACAGAATTGACTTGGGATTGAAGTGTTGATTGTTGAAGAAATGCCAGGATATTGTTGTACTGCTCTTGAGTAAAAACACATGGCGAGGCTGTTGAATCTGACTGAGGAGAATCACACACAACATTGATTGTTGCAGCTGACTGGTTATTGTTGTGAGGTGATTGGCCTTTGTTTTTGTGCTTGAAACCTGGTGGGTATCCATGTTTGAGAAAACATGTTTCCACTGTGTGATTAGTTCTACCACAATGTGTACAAACACGATTGTGCCCTCTAGTAGAACCTTGATATTTGCCTTTGAAAGAATTGGATCCAGGTTTTTGTTGGGAGCTACCATAACTAGCCTGAACTTGACACACAAAATTCAACTCTTCGGGATTAGATGAAGCCTGGGCCATAACAGAACCTGAACTATTGAGCTCACGTTCTTGTTGAATGATGGAAGAAAAAGCTTTATCCAGATCAGGCAATGGAGTCATCGTCATTATTTGTGACTTAGAATAGGCAAACTTTTCATTCAAACCCTTAAGAAATCGAATAACCTGGTCTTGAGTGCGATGTTGCTTAGCAGAAACAACAGCTCCACAAGAGCAAGGAATAACACAAGAACACTCAATAATTGATCTATAATTGTCAAGTTCATCCCACAACACCTTCAATTGTGTAAAGTAATTAGAAACATCATTGTTACCTTGGCGCAACTTGTAAATTTCTTCTTGAAGATCAGAGATGCGGAATATATCGCTATGCGAAAAACAAGTTTCAAGATTCTTCCAAACACCTGCAGCACTATCTATCCAAAGGACCGATTTGGCAATGGAATCAGATATAGAACGATAAATCCAAGCAAGTACCATCGTGTTGCATCGAATCCACGGTGAATACAGAGGATCAGAGACCGGTGGCTTGGTGAGAGATCCATCGATGAATTTTTCTTTGTTTTTCGAGATCAAGGCAATGTGCATAGATCGTGACCAGCTATGATAGTTCTTGTCATCAAGGAGAGGAGAAACAAGCACTATTGCAGGATTTTCATTTGGATGGAGGTAAAACTGATTCGTCGAATTCGTTGAAAAATCAAGAAATTGCTGGTATGCCATTGTTGAAGACAATGCAAATCTTGAAGAAAGATGGAAAGCTTACACAGAAAAGCAAAAGGAGAAGAATCAACAATGGCTACCAGAGCTGTATTAGCTCTGATACCATATTGAAGCTACTGCATTCATGAACATTCTCCATCAATGGAGCTTGATGAGAGAAGAAGAAGAAGAAGTTGTTGTAACTGAATTGAGTTACAACAGTTGGAAGAAACAGTTGAGAGGAAGAATGCAGAGCTAGCAAAGTGTGAAAATGAAATCTTATCTTATTAATGTGATAAAGGATTACAAGCTATATATACATAAGGGAATCCACCAATAATGAACTATACAATTGTCACTAAAATACAAAAATACAATACTTTATACATAGTAGAATACAGTATGCTGATATGTAGTTAACTGAAAAATGATTTAGTGACATTACAAAAGAATTACAAAAGATAGGCTAAATGACTTAAATAATATATATTTAAAAAATTAAGAAATTTGTGCTAAACATTTTATTCTTCTTTCAGTTCTCTTAAAAACAGTTTTTTTTTTTTAAATTGAAGTGTCAAACAAGTTTTCTCATTTCGTCGTCTTTAAAACACTTTTAAAAATTTAAGTGTCAAATATATTATTTTTCACTTTTCTTTTTAAAAATAGTTTTTCAAAAGAATTTTTAAAACAAATTTTTAAAACTAAAAATTAAAAGTAATTTAAACTGACCCTTATTTTCTTACTATTTAGGGGATATATTCCCTCCATTAAATTATGTGGAGCAAAAATTTCAAAAATAAGTAAAAACCAAAATGGAGGATGTGTTTAGTCAATGCTACAAAAGCGTCGTCACAGAGCAGAACCGTGTTAACGATTTAAAAGCTGAAACCGAAATAGAGACGCCACGAGGAGCTGAGTGACGCATTTGATCATTTGAAAAACGTCGGACTAGCTCCGGCCAGGTATTGTTTCCGTACTTTTGTTTACAATTCATGAATCCTCATGCTTGATTTGTTGATTGAAACTTTTTCTCGAAATCCTTGTTTGAGTGTTGTTTCTCTTTGCTTAGAAGGATTAAGGTGTTTTTATTCATGGAAACAGAGAGAAATAATCGATTCAGAGAGTGACTGAGCGAGACAAGTTTGAGTGAGAAGGAAAAAATTAACGAAAGAGAAATAGCGATTAACAGAGAGTGAGCAATGCGATTGCGAGAGAGAAACAGGATTTTTTTTTTCTTTTTTCTTTATGGTTATTTTAGGAAGATTATTGATACGTCAAACTCCACCACAAAATTTGGCACTGAATACTTTTGGATATATGTGTTCTGATTTCATTTTTCATTTTTATTGTTCTAATTTTGAGTATTACATTTTATATATTGTTCATTTTCAAATTCTACAGCTCGATCTGAAATGACGTTCTCCCTTTCACCCAAATTTCACTTGACTTATCTTCCAAAACGAGATAAAAATGGTTTCAAGGCCGATTGGTTGGTTCCGGTGGCTATAACTGTGTTTTTAACAGTTATAGTGCTTGCATCTAGATTCTGTTTCATCCTCCGCAGTTCCAGAGCTTCCACCTCAAGTGATGAGGATGACGACATTGAGCTTTCGACTATCCATACCACCACCGCCAAGGTCTCCTCCGACTCCGGGAGTCTCCCCGACTGGATGGAGGAGCCTACTCCGAGATGACTATGCATTTTGTATATTAGAGATATCAAATGTATAATATAAAAATTGTGGACTTAAACATTTGTGTTTTGAGAATTTCTACTATAATATAAAATTTAATAAGCAGTTTGCAGTTTGGTTTGAGGAGATCTTTAGTGAGTATTTGGTTGGTAGTGTGGTGTTAAATTGTTGAAATCTTTTTATGGTAACATTAAAAAAGATAAATATTTTTATTTAATGTCAATATTTTTATGATAGTTTTTAATCGCATAAAAGATTTATAAAATTAATGGAAATTGTGATGTTATTTAGAAGAATGGATGATTCAATGTGTTGAAAATTAAAATAATACTTTGATGTTAATTGGGATTGGCTTCGATAGAATAAATTTAAATCTATTGGTTATCAGAAGTAGTATAGTGATAAAGTCCTTGTAAACAAATAGATTAAGCAGATATAGAGGACATTGGAACTTAAACCAATCGAAATAAATAAATGAAAAAAATACAATATTTTTTAACCAGAGATATCGTGATTAAATACTACAACAAATAGTATATTTTATGATAAAATTTTCACCTCAAGCCAACAAAAGATAAGGTATAATCACTGGTTGTGTAACGTTTAAACTATTCCTTCGATCGTGAGAAACAACTGACAAGAAAAGTGGCTCATGGATCACATTTAAAAATTTAACTCCTAAAACTTTTATTTATGTTTCAATTGACTTCTTTCTGATTTTTTTAATTTCTAAATCAATTTATTTTTTCGGTTATAGTAACTAACCGAAAGGAAAAGTGACTCAAGAATCATGCTTCGAATATCAGTTCTTGTAGTTTTAACTTTTATGTGTGGTGTTGTTGTTATTTTATGATGCAGAGATTGACAACGGCGAGTCTACTCATCAAATCAAATACAAATCCATTAGACATTTATGAAATGTTGTTTTAGGTGGTGCAAGCACAAAAATTACCTGCTTAGTCCCTTAGTACAAGATTGAGACCATAGTTCCTCAACCAGATCCAATTCAAAGACTTATATATCATGGTCAAAGATATGGAAGGTGTCATCGAAATACAATTAAAGCATGATCCAAAGCATTCACACTACTAGGGCTTGTATCTTCAAGTACCACAAACCAAAATCATTTACACCGGTGAATTTCTCAATCTCATATTTCGTTAACTGAAGTCTTTTACTCGAGGGTATAAGCAAGAAGTCTTGAACCTGAGGGGTTTAAGAAGGAAGTATAAGTCAGATGCTAATTGATCAAGAAAGTATTAGGTTGTAGGTCAAAGAAAAGTCTTATGCTTTAAGGTATAATAAATTGTAATCAATTTTGATTATTGTGAAAAAAGCTTTTGTGCTGCAAGGGGACTGAACTACTCTCAATTTAAGGGAAACAAGGATAAATATCAGGGTGTTTTTTTGTCTTTTACTTGCTTATGTTATTATTGTTTAAAATTCGAACTTCGAACTCTATCAAAAAACAATGAAATTACAGAACACAATTCAACCCCATTCTTTATATATATATATATATATATATATATATATATATATATATATATATATATATATATATATATATATATATATATATATATATATATATATATATATATATATATATATATATATATATATATATATATATATATACTATTTACTTTAAAATAAATAAAAAATATAGAAAAGTGAGATAAATATTGAGACAATAGGGAGCGTCCAAATTGCAACAAATAATCTAGAAATCCCTCCACGTGTTGGGCGTGATCTGGGAAGGGTAATATTTATGATCGCCAAGAAGTACACCTCAAAAGGGGTAAAAGGAATCAAAATCCCAAGCTCATGAATGTAAAGAAGATGAAAGTAAAAATAAGGAGCAGATAAACCACATGTGTTGGTCATGTTGGCTCTCTCCATTTATGAATATAGCTCTAGTATCACGTCACCTTTATGCCTGATGCAGGAAAATGCAATACCTTGACGAAACCTCTTGATCATGCTAGAACTCAAATGTAGAGAAGCAATGTCTCGAACATGAACATATTTGGCTTTATTTCTAGACATCAATTTTCAACGAGAGGGAAGGGGAAAACAAATAACAACGCTTATGCTCTTAGGAGTAGAATGAATCCCGTAATTTCTTTTCTTATCAGAAGCTTTCTTGTGCTTGTAAAATTTTCTTAAGGGAACACAATGGAAGTTCTAAATGGGAAGGAAGGGGAATTTTTTTCTTGGAAAACATAGTAGGACCCTTTATAGACACTAGTGCAAAACGAGTAATTTACCCCATTTTTTTTACATTAACACCTGTTATTAGAGGGTGTGAATTCAACGGGTGAGAAATGTTTGACAATTTACACTCGTTTTAAAATGGGTGTAAATAAATATCATATTACACCCTTTTATGTTGAAAATGAATGTAAATATATTACATATTATACTCTATTTTATAAAAAAATGAGTGTAAATATTTACATATATACATTTATAGATGGTATATTACACCCTATTTTGTTTAAATAGGGTGTATATAAATGCATATTACACCTTATTTTATAGAAAACAAGTGTAAATTTTTACCTAATTACATTTAAATCTAATAAATTTACACCCCATTTGATAAAACTCGAGTGTAAAATGAGTAATGTTTATTACGGATGTTGGCAAGTTTACATTCTATTTTCTTTAAATGGGGTATAAAAATATGGTATTTACAATCTATTTTACTATGGATGTTGGTAAATTTACACCCTATTTTCTTTAAATGGTAGTTTCATAATTATATTATATTTAATTTGATATAGACCCTATTTCTTTTAATCAAATATTTTTATATTCAATAAACAAAAAGCACAACCAAAACAAATATATATAAGTCTTACATCAAAATCATATTATCTAAAATCAAAAAGGCATACATCAAAATCCTATTAACAAAATTTATCTATATATAAATTTTCCTCCTTCGCTATGGTTTTGGCAAATATTTGTATGTCTTCTTGATCCTCGTGCTTTTTAACCAGAGTCTAATTGTTTCTTGTGAAATATTTGTATATATAAGAAAAAAATAACAAGTAAAATAAGTTTTTCTTTAACTCACAGTAATAATATAATACAACTTTAAATAATTATTTCATAACTCAACTCAAAGTTTGGCTCTTGAAAAAAAGTTGAACAAGAAAAAAACCAAAAATCAAACTCAATACAACACTAGTAAAACAGAAACATAATGATCACAACCAGAACCAAACCTATGACAGACAACAGCGACACATTAGCTTTATATGAACATAATATACATACAACTTCGATGGTAAAGAACTATGTGTACATAGAAGTAAAGTGGCAAATAGGAAAATCCTTGCAGCAAATTATCTAAAACTGCTTCCAAAAGAAAAATAAATTTAAAATATTCAACAAATACTCCACCAGATATTTAGTTTCATCCATGTAATATGAATGACTCAAATTGATACCTAAATGTATTGTATTCAATTTCTCCATAACAAAATTACTAACAAGAGAAAAATTTAGTGTTCTACAAAATCACCAAAACACCTCTCCACTAAGAACAAAAAGTAAAGATCCAATAGAAATTTTAAAACATAAAAAATACATAAATTTGGACAGTATCAAAGTTCATACCAATTTTCTATTAGCATCTTCTTCATCCACATTATTGTGGCCTCCTTCTTCTAATTCTTCACCATCACCAAGTAAAATTTAAACATAACATTCTTAAAATCTAAGTTTGACATTTAGTAATAAAGATAAAATACATAATAAGAATTTAATATACCATTTTGTTTCAATATAGACAAGATAATAAAAACTACAATTGTATATACTTTAAAACTTTATAGCATGTGATCGTCGATAAGTTGACTTAATCTTTATTCTTGGTATCCTTTTCATTGGTCTCTTTGGATTGAATCGTTTAAATATATATCTTTGTTGACAATTCTGCAACTAAAAAAAAGTCAGCATAAAAAATTAAATAATAAGATCACTCTCTATCTACATAAAACAACACTTAAAAGTTAGAACAATACTCTCAAGCAATAGCTACCATTAGAACAAAATAACTTTCTTGACCTAGTGCATATTTGACCTAGTGCATATAGTTCATACATAGATTCTTTCCATCTAGATATGTAATGCAATAATGTAATTTATCTAGAAGAAATAATTGAAATCAAAACCCATAACTATAATATAAAGATCTAACTTAGTTTCATGATCTTGAGAGTTAGAAAATAGTAAAAGGATCACTCTATCAACGAGTACAATGACAATGTATCCAAGCTATCAATAGAGTTAGATATATTATGCAATATTATGGTATGGATAAATATGCAACTATGGACCACTCAAACATTGAATACATAAAATTATCTCAAGACATATTAGGTAATGCTATGTGTAATGTCTAATGTGGCATTATTTTAGTGGCTCACTAATTTTCTTTTTATCCACTAAGCATTATTCTATGACAGTCAACTTTCCAAATTATTAGTGCTTTCCAACTTGACTGTTCTAGTATAACACATGGGACAATTAGTATGGAGAAGAAAAGGCATCAAATTGTTGAAAATAGATCAAAGGGCTCTTAGTGCCACCAGCAAACCATCATGTTCATGCATGTTACAAACTTTAAGGGGAGAGAGCAGCATAGGCCATACAAGACTCACTAGTTAACAAAAAATTGCCACTTAACATAGCAAAATCTGAAAAGAAAAAGACAATCATGTAGGGCAGGCCAAAGTCACACGGTTCGAAATTTGCTTTGTTACGTGGTACGAATTCGGGTACGTGATACGCAGCTCTCAAAGAATTAGATACGTTGGGGGTATTGTATAGTTGGTACGTTATTTGGGTTTGTGGTACGTTTAAATAAAATAATGTACGTTATATAAAAAAATATTTGATTAAAATAAACTCACTATTTATTTAGTTAATAAAATTCATTTTTATTTATTTAATCATAAAATAATTATATATATAATAATTATATATATGTAAAATATAAATAATTAATTTAGATGAAAAAGTGTATGTTTTGATCTCGTAGCACGGATGCACATGAAATAGCAGATTGTAAAAATCACAATGACGATAATTGTGATTGTGACGATAGCGATGATCCAAGCATGATTGTTCTTGTCTGGTTTCTCGAAAATCATCTCATGAGTTTTGGGTGCAACTGCTGGAGGTGTAGAAGACATTGGAAAAGTTTATGTTAGAGAAAAAGGGTTGGAAAACACAAGTTAAACTTATGAATATGAACTACAATAATTTTTATTTTATATTTAGATCCTTTGAATTATTCCCCTTAATAATGAGAAAGAAGGGTAGTTGAAGTATAAATGCTTTGCATGTAATTGATGAAAAATGTTAAATGAAATTCTAAGTGTTGAGTGAGCATAAAAATAGTAGTTTTTGTTTGCATATCTCTATATACCATATAAAATAAATGTGAGTATAAATGCTTTGCATAATTGACAAAAAATGTAAAATGAAATTCTAAGTGTTGAGTGAGCACAAAAAAAGTAGGCTCTGTGTCCGTATAGCACATAAAATTAATGTGAGTACTGTAAATGATAGAAAATTTTGTTTTAGAATTAAAAAAAAGAACAAAATAGGAGTAATCTTAATCTAAAAGATATATATATATATATATATATATATATATATATATATATATATATATATATATATATATATATATATATATATATATATATATATATATATATATATATATATATATATATATATATATATATATATATATATATATATATATATATATATATATATTTTGTTCTGGACTGACCCAGCGACTGGATTGGACTCAATCCTTTCAATCCATGAAACAACCCAACCCCTTTTATTCTCATTCTGGATCTCTGCTCAGCTTTATCAGAGATCACCCAGATTCGGCCATGACAACTCCTGCTCGTATGGTCGCATGCTCGACATACACCTATCATGACCATCCTGCTCGTTCGACGGTTGATTTCTGGCAGTTACCTATTTTCGGGGGATCCGCGATCCAGGCCCAAAATAGGAACCGTTAGCAACGCGTTGCGGGCTCTCTATATAAACCTTCTCATTTGAGAGGGCCAAATATCGATTATTCATTCCTTAAACACTTTACTCGTACTTGCTAACTCTTGTGCCCGTTCTAACTTTGACATTGGAGTACCTTGCAGGTACACCCTCCATTCTCCTCATCGTTTGAGCAGACCTCAAGATCCACGTCAGCAGCCATTGGAGATTCTGATATAAGGTACGATCATCCCCAGGATGGTCAGACTACTTCTCCAACACCGGAGCCTTTCCAACAACCAGAGATCACGCCTGCTGATCTCCCCTTAATCCCTGTTCCAGAGGGAGTAAATCAAACGCTGGTTGCATTGGTCGAAGCGACCAACACCATCAACATTCTCCTTCTGCGCCAGAGTGAAAGGATATAGGAAGAAGGTCTCGTCGATCCCATAGTAGGTCACCCCGATATAGGAAGGACCGACACCTAGAGGCTTTTGGATCGATCAAGAAAAGGACTCGTTCGTCCCCAAGACAAAACAAATCTCCATAAACAAAGAAAACTCGCAGGAACATCCAATCTGGGGCGCGACCATCCCCCGAAGTCGCAAGAAACCGGTCAAGAACTCCTCATCGCAAACATATAGATGATTGTTCACGCTTAGTCTCCCCGTTTTCCAGTGACGAAGACGAACCTCATGGCCCCACTCCAAGGAAATCATGTCCACCAGGCTTCCGAAAGGGCTCGAGAAGCCTATACCATGATAACGAGAAATCGTATCAATTATTTAGCACATTTCTAGTCCGTTTTCATTGCATTTTGATATAATTAACTCCCAATTTTTCCGAGTTTTTCACATTTTCTACAAGTATAGTGTTCATCAAGTCAAAAATATGCAAAATGAAGATATGGAACAAATAAACATAAGACAGGCCAAAGAGCCAAGCCAAAAACAAAATTCTGCATAATTTGCAGTAGTGACGGTCGTCACAGATCCATTACGATCGTCACACAACTTGTAGTGTGTGATGACCGTCACACACATGTTACGACCGTAACGCACTAAAAAGAGGCCAAGACGCTCGTCATAGCCCATGACGTTCAACACTATGTTATAACTGGTTTTATGCAGAACGTGCAAAGTGAAACAAAAGCAGAACGAAGTCACACCACTTTCCTTATTTTTCTCAACCTAAATTTATATGAAGCAAGCTTAGTGCTCCTACTTTTCCCCAGTTAGTGGGGTTTTGTTAGACCTGTAAAATCTCCAACTGCTATATTATTCATTGCCTATAAATAGAAGCAGGAACAGAAGGAAAAGGGGGAGAGTTTTGTTGCACCAAATCGTTACCGAAGCTCTATCGAATTTATTCTCGCTTTTCATTATTTCCATTCCTTTGTTTTCAGTTACTTTAATTTCTTTTCAATTCAATTACCCGTAAGTAATAGTTTCCAACATTAAGAAGCTATTGCATTAGATTAGGATATTTATTTTCTAGCCTCAGAATTCGTATTTAATTTCCGAGAAGATCCAAGCTTGCCGCCATTTGTGGAAGAGGGATACAAGGAAAAGTTCTTTTGTATTAGGTTTCAATATATTGCATTTTAATTTTATTGTTTAATTGGTATTTATTAATTATGTATGCATTTTATTTAATTAATTACTATTTTTTTCGCTTTAATTAATATGTCTAGCTAATATAATAGTGTCGGTATGTAATAATGGTAACCGAGTGGATTAAATTAATGTTAAGATAAAAGTTCTAATTAACTTAATTTATGGCTGAGACTTTTTATAATTAAAATGAAGCTCTTTGTTACGAGAGTAAAAAGAGTAGAAAAAGGTTAGGATCGAGACCACGAGAGTGTGAGGTTTTAACCGGATAGCTAAAGTTAGGCATTTGATTTAAATACAGCGAGAGCGCTTTAAACTGAATTAGATTTTATTAAGTTTCCAAAGAGTATGTTCTAAACACTTATGGGCTAGTGAGAGCAGGCATAGGGCTTTAGGAATATAATCTAATACAAGACCACGAGAGTGTGAGTTGAGGGTTTTTAAACTGATAATTTCTACAGAAGCAATTAAGTGAAGTAATTCTCTACGCTTAGTTTTGGTTTAATCTGTATAGGTCTACTAAGTTACATATCGAACGCCTTAATCATATAATCTTAATTCTAGTAATTTTCCATTTAGTTTACCTTTAGAAACCAAATTCGTTGTGCACTTGTAGTTAAGATACCGTTAGACGTTAGGTCGATCGCACATCAAGTTTTTGGCACCGTTGTCGGGTAATTTGTATATAGTCACTAGTGCACTTTAAAAGTGTGCAGTCTAGTCTAAGGCAACCAATTTATTTTTTCTAATTTCTATTCACCGATTGTATGCCAAGTACTCGCTCATAAGGCAAAAACTTGCAGCCTCCGATCACTGAATTATAGCGCTTCTTACATTTAAGACGCCGTATAGTAGAGTACCAATGAAGGTACAACATTCCTGATCTTTTAGCCTTTCCACCCGAATCAGTTGAAGACTGAGAAGAAACATCTAGAGAAACTAAGATGACCGAAGAAGAAGGAACTCAACCGCTATCGTATTACGTTGTTCCATCACAAGCTGAACCTCATAATAGCATTGTCGCACCTGCTATCAATTGAAACAATTTCGAGTTGAAACCTTTGCTAATTTCAGCCGTGCAACAAAACCAATTTTCCGGAAATCTTACCGAAGATCCGAACTTGCACCTGTCGATATTCGTGTAATATGTTGATACAGTTAAAGAGAATGGAGTTACCCAAGAAGCAACCAGACTACGTCTTTTTCCTTTTTCATTATGAGACAGAGCAAGAGCTTGGCTTCAATCTCTGCCATCGAATTCAGTCACCACCTGGGATGAGCTGAAGAAAGTCTTCTTAGCAAGATAATTTTCACCTAGCAAAATAACTATGCTAAGAGCTCAAATCAACGGATTTAAGCAAAAGGAAAACGAATCTCTTTTCGAATCTTGGGAATGATACAAAGATATGCTAAGACTATGCCCTCATCATAATTTAGTAGAATGGATGGTAATCCATACCTTTTACAATGGGCTCTTGTATAACACAAGAATGGCGATATACGCTGTCGCAGATGGAGCTTTAATGAACAAAGAGTATAACGAAGCTCGTGAACTTATCGAGAATATGGCTCAGAACCATTTTCAGTGGGGAGTTAAAAGAACCGCAATAGAGAAACCAACCAAATGAGGTATGTACGAAGTAAGTAGCATGGATCAAGTTAATGCCAAATTTAATGCTCTTGCTCAACAGATAGATAACATGGTCATAACACCAACAGCCACCGTGGCTACGGTAACACCTAATTACGAGTTATGTGGAGTTCAAGGACATGCCCCCCCCCGATTGTCAGCTATTAGTCAGGATCGCCACAGACCAAGTGAATTATGCCCAAGGAAATCCCTACTCCAATACATACAACCCAGGTTGGAAGAATCATCCGAACCTTTCTTATAAAAATAACAACACTTTGTATGCACCTGGTCAAGCACCGTCTACACTTTGTATGCACTTTGTATGCACCTGGTCAAGCACCAACAACACTTTGTATGCACCTGGTCAAGCACCAGCTACAAAAGACCGCTCATGTTGTCCCAAGGAAATCAAACCTTGAATTAATGATGGAAAACTTTATAGCTGCCCAAACTCAAACAAATAAGGATTTTCTGAACCAAAACATACACACTAATGAGTAGATTAAACAACTGGTGAGCAAGGTAGATGTGTTAGCTACGCACAACAAGATGCTTGAAACTCAAATTTCACAATTAGCACAATAGCAAGCACTTACTACTTCCCATGCTGGTGTATTTCATGGACAACCGCAACCTAATCCTAAAGGACAAGCAAATGCTGTGATATTGAGAAGCGGAAGAGAACTTAACGAATCGGTTGATCCAAGGCTTGAAAATCAAGCTATGTACCAAAATCAGGATAAACCAACTGAAAAGGAGAATGAACCGGAAGAAAAAGGAAGAAGATAACCAAGATGTTGTGGAGAAAAAGAAGCCTTATATGCCTCCACCACCTTATAAACCACTTATTACATATCCTCAAAGACTAACAAATTCCAAAACGATGAACCAATTCAAGAAATTTGTTGAACTTCTGAAACAATTAAATATCACAATTCCATTTACAGAAGCTATCACTCAAATACCACCGTATGCTAAATTTCTCAAGGAGATTTTATCCAATAAGAAAAAGATCGAGGATAACGGAACAATTACATTTACTGCTGAGTGTAGCGCTATTATCCAAAACAATATGCCTCCTAAGCTGAAAGATCTAGGTAGTTTCTCTATACCTTGTAATATTAGAAAGTTCGTCATAGCAAAGCTATATGCGACTTAGGAGCAAGTATCAGTGTCATGCCACTATCTATTTGCAAGAAGCTGGAAATGGGAGAACTTAGACCTACTAAAATGTCCGTTCAATTAGTTGAACGATCAGTTAGATACCCCGTAGGTATACTGGAAAACGTTTCAGTGAGAATAGGCCAATTCTATATCCCGACTGATTTCATAATCATGGACATTTCTGAGGATTCAGTTACTCCTATCATATTAGGAAGACCTTTCCTAGCCACAGCTGGAGCCATAATCAACGTAAAGAATGGAAAATTAACCTTCGAAGTAGGAGAGGAAAAAGTGGAATTCATCTTTACTCAATTCTTACAAGCACCAGCCATGGATGACACTTGTTATCTAATTGACGTAATAGACGAGTGCGTAAGAGAGATAGAGGTAGAGCAAACCACATACTCTGAAATTATGAAGATACAAATACCACCAATCTTCGAAGATGACAACTGGCGTGAACCATATAAAGATGACAGTCTAAGCGAAAGTTTAACACTTACACCTGATCATATGCCAGGACCAAAAAAACCAACTTTAGAACTGAAAACCTTACCTAAAAACCTAAGATACAAATTCCTAGACACTGAACTTAAAAAACTAGTAATAATTAATGCCGACCTAGGACAACTCGAAACTAAGAAATTATTAGAAGTCCTAAGGAAGTATCTGACTGCATTAGTTTATAACATTTCCGACTTAAAAGGAATATGTCCATCAATCTGCATGCATCATATTATGCTAGAAGATGATTACAAAACCTCTAGAGAACCTCAAAAAAGAATTAATCCTATCCTTAGCACTGTATTCAGAGATGAAGTTAAGAAGCTATTAGAAGTAGGAATCATATATCTTATCTCCGACAGTCAATAGGTTAACCCAGTATATGTCGTACCAAAGAAAGGAGGCATCACTGTTGTGAAAAATGCAAAAGGCGAATCAATAACACAAAGAGTGGTGACCGGAAGTAGAGTGTGCATTGACTATCGTAAATTAAACAAAGCTACTCGAAAGGATCATTTTCCTTTACCTTTCATAGATCAGATGCTAGAGCGATTAGCCAAACATTCATACTTCTACTATCTAGATGGTTACTCCAGATTTTTCCATATCCCTATTCACCCTGATGACCAAGAGAAAACTACATTCACAAGCCCCTATGGAACATTCGCTTATAGACGAATTCCCTTCGGATTGTGTAATGCCCCTGCAACCTTTCAACGATGTATGATGTCGATCTTTGAGGATTTCATAGATAACATCATGGAAGTGTTCATGGACTATTTCTCTGTGTGTGGGGAAAGCTTTGAAGGATGTTTATCGAACTTAGAAAGGGTACTAGAGAGATGTGTAAAGGTAAATCTCGTGCTTAACTGGGAAAAATTCCATATTATGGTCAGACAAGGGATCATATTAGGACATGTTATATCTGACAAAGGAATTAAAGTTGATAAAGTCAAAATAGAAGTCATAAAAGACCTTCAACCACCTAAGACCGTACGAGAAATACGAAGCTTTTTAGGCCACGCCGGTTTTTATCGACGATTTATCAAAGACTTCTAGAAAATCACTAAACCCTTAACTGGTTTATTAATGAAGGACGCAAAGTTCATATTCGATGAAAGGTGCCTAAAAGCATTTGAAACTCTGAAATCAGCTCTTATCACCGCACCAATCATGTAATCACCCGATTGGAGATTGCCTTTCGAAATCATGTTTGATGCCAGTGACTATGCTATAGGCGCAGTTCTAGGAGAAGAAAGGACAAGAAATTTCACGCAATTTACTATGCCAGTAGAACTTTAGATTCCGCTCAAATGAACTACGCCACAAATGAGAAAGAACTGTTAGCAGTTGTCTTTGCACTCGACAAATTCCGATCCTATCTAGTAGGAGCAAAAATAATAATTTACATAGATCATGCCACTATCAGATATCTTTTAACCAAGAAGGATGCCAAACCAAGACTCCTAAGATGGATTTTACTGTTACAGGAATTCAATCTAGAGATCAAAGATAAGAAATGCACTGAAAACGTAGTAGCAGATTATCTGTCAAGATTAGAAAATATCAAACCTGAACCAATGCCTATTAACGACGATTTTCCTTATGAATAATTGATAGCGAAAATAAAAAGAGACCTAGCCCTACTTGACCCAATCAAAACAGAAACCAAAGAAACCGTGGAAGCAATCCATACAAACGAAAAACTACCTTGGTATGCTGACATAGTTAACTACCTAGCTGTAAGCACGCTTCCACCGGATTTAACATATCAACAGGAAAAGAAATTCTTCCATGATCTCAAATACTATTATTGGGACGAACCTTTAATTTTCAAGAGAGGACCCGACGAAATCTTTCGTCGATGCATACCCGAAGAAGAAATTGAGGATGTCATTCATCTCCGTATGGAGGACATGCAAGTACTTCGAAAACTTGTGCCAAGATCTTACAAGCAGACTTATTCTGGCCTACCTTATGGAAAGACGTCCACATCACTGTTATAAATTGTGATCGGTGTCAACGCACCGGTAATATCTCAAGACACGATGAAATGCCTCAAAGAGGAATACTTGAAGTAGAAGTTTTTGATGTATGGGGGATCGATTTCATGGGACCATTCCCATCTTCTTTCGGAAATAAGTACATACTCGTTGCTGTCGAATATGTCTCGAAATGGATTGAGGCTAATAACTTCTCCTACCAATGACACACAAGTAGTGATTAAGCTTTTCAAGAATGTAATCTTTCCAAGATTTGGTGTACCCAGACTTGTCATTAGTGACGGTGGCTCCCATTTCATTTCGAAAATATTCGACAAATTACTCTCCAAGTATGGAGTCAGACACCGTGTAGCAACATCATATCATCCACAAACAAGTGGATAGGTCGAAGTATCAAACAGAGAAACAAAACAAATCTTAGAAAAGACTGTCGCCATATCTAGGAAAGATTGTTCATCCAAGCTTAACGAAGCTTTATGGGCTTACAGGACAGCTTACAAGACGCCTATAGGAACTATACCCTTTAAACTTGTGTATGGAAAGTCCTGTCATCTCCCGATAGAATTAGAACACAAAGCATATTGGCCGATTAAAACACTTAATATAAATTACACTGCCACAGGAGAAAAGCGAGTCCTAGATATAAAAGAACTGGAAGAATTACAATTAGACGCTCATGAGAATGCTAAGATATATAAAGAAAGAACCAAAAGATGGCATGACAAGCGTTTATCTAGGAAAGAATTCAGTGTAGGAGACGTTGTTCTCTTATTCAACTCTAGACTAAGGATCTTTCCTTGGAAATTAAAATCTAGATGGTCAGGCCCTTTTGAAATTACAAAAGTGTTCCCTAGTGGAGCGATAGAAATCAAGGGTAGAAATAGCGAACCGTTCACAGTGAATGGACAACGATTAAAACAATACCATCATATAGAAAATAAAGAATATGCGAACAATTTAAAATTATTATAATTGCCCGCTAATTCCCCTGATTAATCTATTACTAAACACTATGTCAGGCTTATGACGTTAAAAACAACGCTTAATGGGAGGCAACCCACCATATTGCTTTTGAGTATTTTACTTTAATATTTCTTTCCTTTTATTTCTATTTATTTTCTATATTTTCATTATCTCATTTTTCTAAAATCTTTATAAAACTGTTATGCTGAATTTAAAATCTTTACTTGATATAGGATTTCTAAAAGTCTTTTCTACCTTACCTTCCTCCCCTCTGATTTGTTTCTCCCATTTTAACATTCATTATGGAACCACAACCATAGATTTTTATGGAAACCACTTTTAGAGGTAGAAACCAGAGAAGGAAATTTGAGGAGTTGTCATAAAGAAATATTTATATGACCCTTTATTATGATGAGTCAACCTTGGACACCTTAGGTATGTTGGATAGTGTCCTATATCTATTTAACCAGTTGGGATGGGAAAATTCCCACATTAAGTCTATATTTGTCACCTACCGCGAGCTTACCTTTGAGTTTGTAAGCTCTTTGATTCACATACCTGATCGCGGATTCGGAGCCAGAAAAGGATATATTAGTTTCAGAATTTTTGGTATTGAGTTCTCTTATAACCATAAGGAACTAGCTGACTTATTAGGATTCCCTAGCGAACCTTTTGAATTTACTGTAACACCCCAAATTTTCCCTCTTCATTTTAAGCATCATATCATATCATATCATTTCCTCAGCATCATATCATGGAAAGATGAAGCATAACATCCCTCATGTTCTAGCATCAAGCATATGGTCATCTGTGGAGGTCCTTGAAGCATTTCAAGCCATGACAAGGGTCCCAATGAGTTTGTACAAGTATTATGGTGAGTCTACACTCCATTTACAAGATCAAGCCCATTGGCAAAAGCTCAGAAGATTGCATGATCATCAGAAGTCTCAGGACAAGGCAAAGCTCCTACACAATGGTCCTTAATTAGGGTTTGAGTTTCAAGCAGGGAAACTTTGTGATCTTAGCCATTTCATTCGGACAAAGTCTCTCATATGACAAGAAGATCCTAAGGTTGAAATTTGGTGGGAAAATTCCTCAGGGAAGTCAGTTATTTCATCAGAAGTTCAAGATGCAACATTTTCTCTTGTACAAGGAAATCCTGATTAGGGTTTTGGGTCAGACACTCTTATCTTTTGAATTTTTACCATTTCTTGAGGTCAAAGGTTTGTATTTAGTCTGCATAGCTTATATATGAAGTTGGAGGCAAAAACTCACTAAAGAAGTCAAGACTTGATTCAGTTGCTTGGAAGTGAAGCAAGAAAGTCAATTGCGCAGTCAGAAAAGTCAACATGACGATTTCAGAGCTTTTTAATCAGGAATATCACTTTTTGAGGTCATATTATGTCAAGGAGTATTTCATTTGAGCTTAAATGTCACAAATCGGGAGTATGCAAAAAGCTGCTAATTTTGGAAGTTTCTATTTTTAGAAATTATTTGTCCTTAAACTTCAGGCTATTATTTCATGTGCGAAAAAGCTCCGATTGATTTTCTGGTAAGCGCGAAAGTTGTAGAGCACGATTTTCCCTTTCCGAAAAGTCGTAGAACACTTTTATAGCTTTTCTAGAACTCAAGGTGTGAATTTTGGAAGTTTGGTTGCATATTAGGGTCTTGTGTGACATTTGTCAAGATACCATTGGTTTTTTTTAGTGTGTCACATTGTTTTTTATGTCATGGTTTTACACTTTCTTAATGGTACATAATTACCATTTACATGACCAAGGGAGACGTGGCTTTTTCTTTCTTTTGTTATATTCATTGGTTTAATTTGTGTGGAGGATTTGGTACAAAGTTGGACGCGTGGGGTTATGCTAGTGGGTTGCGAAAAGAAAAAAAAGAAGAAAGGCCAGCAGGATGTACGTTGCCATCAGGTTTCTTTCCTCATTTTGTCCACTCACGTTAGCCACCCAAAAAATGAAAACACACTTGGTTGCACTGAAAAGAGAGGTCACGTGGTGCATGCCCACCATACTCCTCTTATACCTTTCATAAAAAAGAAAGAAAAAAAGATCATGCTTTTACTCACACATTCACGAGTTGATTGCACCAATATGGAAAGAGTGGTCATGTGGAGAGGTTATCATGTAGCCTCACCAATCATACTACAACAGCATACCATCATCACCATCTCGTCGTTAGCAATATCATTGCTATAAGCAGCAACCACATGATGAAAAAGTTCCACCAAAGCTACTATGCAACTACATCACACAGGATCAAAATGAAAACAGATGCACATGCTTTGCGCTGGTTTTAAAAAAAAGATTGTATTGCATACCACTGAGGGGGGTGGACACACCTGCATTTCCATATAAAAGGATTTTCAACAAAAGATTGCGGGGGGAGCTCCTCATTTTGCTCACACATCACTCACATTCCAAAACTCAGATCCAAAGTTTCTCACTGCAGCTCTCATTACACAATCTCTATATTCTCCTTGGATTCGCGTTGTTCATTGCTCCATCACCATGACTCATGGTTGAAGATCACTGTAGTGAAGTTTGAAGCTCAAGCACGCATTCAGTTTCTCATATTTTCGCATCCAAGCAAGCTTCTAAGCCTTTATTTGGCCAAAATACAAGCTCAAGGAAGGCCAAAGAACCTCTGGATTTCTCAAGATCTTTAAGACAAGTTCCTTTCAGGTTTTTTGTTCAACTGATTGTTGTTTCGGTTTGGCATTATTCTTGTTTGTTTCGTGTTATTAATGCTTAGTATGAAGTCTTTGAGGTAAGTAGGAGCTTTTAGGTGCTTTAAATCTTGATTTTTAGTTTTGAGTGTCAACTTTGAGCCATTGTATCTCCTTGTATGTTGCTCGTTGGTGAAAATAAATGGCGTGTTTTTGTTCCTCTTGTTTCGTAGCTTGATTTTGGTTTTGGGATTTTCTAACTTCGTTGAGATTTGGTGGAGTTGTGAAGCTTTGTTGTTAGCTTGTTCTTGCTGTTTTTTTTCGCGATGCCCTTGCTCTGTTTTACTGGTTTGTTGTTGTTCTTCATGGCGTGAAGTAGAAGATGCTGAGGTGTCAACATGTGAGTGGCTGGAGCTTGTTTTGGCCTGTAGTGATTTAAAAGGAGAGTGACCTATTGATCCGAGTTATGTGAACCATGTTGTTGATGTGTCCGCTGCATTTCTTTTTATTTTGCATTTTGTTTTTTTCTTATTTATTTTATTTTATATAAAGCAATTAGATGAACACAAACTGAGTTTATTGTGGTATACTGGTTTTGTTGAGTTTTGCGTGGGCCATCACAGTCTGATATTCGCACCCCACTTCCTTTGCCCAATTTATTTTCCACATATAACCCTTACTCTTCACACCTCCCTTCCATCTCTTTTATTTTCTTTTTCCATTTTATTTTCTTTTATTCAGTTTAGATTTCATTTATTCTAAAATAGTTTCCTTCATCCAAAAAATCCCAAAAAAATCATGTGTATTTTTTTGAGTCTCCTTTATTTTATTTTTTTTCATTTGCCACGTGTCTGAATTAAATCATCCTTTCACCTAGCTTCTTTTTAAGTTCCTTTTGACCACTTTGCCTTGTCTATTTTCCATACTCTTCAATATTTTGAGTTTTGATCCCATTCTTTTTGATTTGGATTCTTAAAAAATTGTAATTTTCATGTGATTTTTCTCTGGATTTTTAGAAACCTATTTCTTGAGTCTTGATCTTGTGACTTGTGATGTAAGTTTGTAACCCTAGCTTGTGCTTTTGCTTCCCTTTGAACTAGTTCACTTCAGAATCTTTTCAAATCCTTTTGGCTAGTTGATATAACATGTTTGAACATCATTTGGTTTCAATTGTGGAATTTTTAGATGGTTGGTTGATTTGTTTTGAATTTTGGTTTGAACCTTCTCCCATTTTGCTTCCTTTGAACCTTTAGGTCTCATATAAGCCAAGAAGGGCACTGGTGCCAACTTCTTCTTCTCATTTGGGGTTCCTTTGGGGTGTGGGTACCTTCCTGGTGCTAGGATAGGGTTTGTGTCTTCTGAATTTTTGTGTTTGCTTCTTCTTTAAGTCATTTGTTTCCTTAAGTGCTTTCACTTCATCTCTTTGTTTCTTTTACTCCCATTTGATAATTGTTTGGTATTGTACCTTTCTTCTCTTCATCTTGTTGGCTTCTTAAGCCACTCTTCATCTTGTTTTGGTTCTGGTTGTGAGCTTTGTGTTCATATCTTGTGCATTTTGCTTTGCATATTTCATAAGTGTGCATTTGTCTTCATATGTGTTCATGTTGCGTCATTTAGACTTGTAAGCTTCATGTCCCATTCCTTTGATTTGCATTTTCATTGTGCATATGTTCATACCATTTCACTTCTGATTGTGTGATGTTATCATGTTAACTTGCTCATTGTGTTTCACTTGTATGCTTTACTAACCTTGCAGGGGCTTGGTAAGTGTGAGGTGTGGGAATTGAGTTCCACATCTCCAAATCTAATCTTCTCCTCTTATGCTTATATTGAGCTAACCCTTTGTTGTTGGGCTTAGGCCTTTCTCACCCCTTCTTCTAGCTTCTTCTCTTCTTCTTTTCTTCTTCATTAAGATAGAAACCTCACTAACCCTTAGGACATCCATGCATGTTAACACTTAGGATTTCTTTAGTCCCCCTTTAGAATTTTTCCTTTGTGGTCCTTTGGTGCTTTCTCTTCTCATCTTCAAATTCAATTTTAATTCACTTAATAAAGGTTGAGTACTTTCATGTGACATGAGACTTTGCTATGAGATACTTGCACGCGTTCCGTCTTGGGGCGAGGTGTGAGTCATCACTCGTGGTGGATAGGTCTTAGCATGAGTACCTCACAAAGAAAAGCTAAAAAACAGTTCTTAACCATAAAACCACAAAAATACTTAATAATGGTAATAGGCCAGTGTGCTTAAGCCTTCACTTGTGGGACTAGCTTTGGGGATTTCCTCCATAGAAAGGTGTGCCTCCTGCGCATTCCATTTCGGGATGATGTGAGATGTACACATCCTATTGAGTAAGACTTAGGTACACTTACCTATGCAACCTTTCACTCATAAAAGCTTCTAAAAAACACCAAACAAACAATAAGCGTCTTTCCTTCGAGAATTCTTTTCTCATCTCATTCACTCCGTACGTGAACTTGCTCCTACTTGTCACTTTGCAAGACGGTTACACACTCGTTGTCCGAGTCTGCAACACCTGAGCAATGGCATAGGCAGTTCAAGCCTTAATTCACAAGCAATTTTCTTGTTACCCCTAGTTATGGGAACTACGACGTCTTTGATCCTCATTATCCTGATGAGGTACGTAGGCAGCGGGGTAGGGCCTGTTCAAGCACAATCTTTATTTTCCCTACATTTTCTCTTTTCTTTTCTTATTCAGTTCTTTTCCAATCCAGTTTCTTTTCATTTTCATTTCTTTGCTGTAGTTTTCATACCCTCACCCTTTGAAACAGTTTTCTTTGCAAGCGTGGATCCCGTCGGGTACGGCGGACGATCTGGGTGCTAATACCTTCCCAGGTCATAACCGACTCCCGAACCCAGTCTCTTTGGTTCACAGGACTTGTGTCCTTCCTTTTCTTTCTTCTGGTTTGTGCAACATTACCATTCCCGTTCCTTCGGGATAAAAATGCCTGGCTGGCGACTCTAACCTCTTTTCCGCGCCACTTTCGCGTTTGTACCAGGATGGAAATCCGGGGAGCGACATTTACCACCACCCAATTGGAACTAATGGATTTTGAGCTAGATTATTTTTGGGGTACCTTAACCGGAAATTACTACCCTGAGCCGGATACCATGGATAACAATGAAATACACAACCCTGCTATCCGTTATATCCATAAGATCCTAGCCCACGCACTATTTGGAAAGGAAGAAAATTGAACCTTAGTATTTAAGGATGAAATATGTATGCTTTACTGTATGACACAAGGACGCCCTGTTAATGTCGTACCTTTCATGATGCAAACCTTTAACCGCATTATTCAGAATACAAATACCCCAATCATCGTAGGTGGCCTAATAACTATGATTGCTGAAGCTCTTGGACTTAGATACTAACTTAATAGGTGCATACCATTTGGTACAATTCAACCTATGAATTTGGATTTTTTCTTTGACAGACGTATCATAAGAAACTTAGGAATTGCACCTTACGACTACTTGATTAGGAATGAAGTCGTCACCATATTTACCCTTCTGAACCATACAAATGTGAGTGTCCACAACTGTGACAACTAGCTTTATAAATTAAGCCCACCTAATCAACCATCATCACCTGATACACCACTTGCTAACCAAGTTCCTGATGAAAATATGTCTGATTATGAGTTTAACCCTGTGACCCCTCCTAATTATTATGAACCAAACCACATTGATGAGGATACTGATGTACCTAAAGTGGATGAAGGAGTGTACAATAAAAGCCTGAATAATATCCTTAACACAATGGATGTTTATCAAGCTGAGATCAATGGGATCAAATATGAACTGAGAAGCATGCGACAAGATCTCATAAGCTTAACGGATATAACTGTGGATCAATTTTACCACATAAATTCGGTTTTGGAAGACTTAAAGAAAATACATCCTTGATGAAATAGCATTCAACAAAAGTTTTATTTGTTTTCTGTTTCTAGGACCATTTTAGTTTCCTTTTACTTTGAAGTTTCATTTTGCTTATGCCAGTTTATTTATTTCTGCATGATTTCATTTTATGCGATTTCAGGTTTATATCAAGAACAACAATTTCAATTTAGTGCAATTTTTATAAGTTTCAATTATACAAGAGTTACTGCGTTTTTCATTTTACTTTTGGTAGCTACTGATAATAATTCCTAATTACTCTGCTTGGATGATTAAAAATTGAGTTAGTAGCAATTATGCACCTTATATACATTATCATGCCTGTTATTATGCTAATTATATTGATCTTACTGCATGACTTTTGCCTAACCTGCTAAATCTGGAAACCTGTGGAAATTTCCTAGTTTTTGTAACGCTGACGATCGTAAAGTCTAGCTCACGAGCATCACGCTTTTTTGCTTGCATTACAATCATAACAATCTTATGACGACCGTCACAATCCGAGAGAACACATTCTCTGTAACTGCAGAAGCTCTTCATTCCATTCTCTCTTATCTCTTCTTCTCCGACGACTCACCACTACCTCCCAATCCTAAATCCGTAACCACCATTACATCCACTAAATTCTCATTATTTCTCCCATAAATTAAATCTTTCCACATACCCATTCTCATTATTTACCCGAACACTTCCCGAACTCCTCTCATTCTTCAACCTCATATTCCAACAACTCTACAACTTTTGCAAGTTATGGCAGATAATCAAAACCCTAACATCATATTCAGAGATGTTGAGCAAGGTGAGGCTCAATGTTCGAAGTTTCAAAAGTTTCAACATCGTGGTCTCCAACCGACCCGATATATCGACACTGAATGTTTGAAACCTTGGGTTTATTTCATAGCATTAGGAAACTACTGCAAAACATGGGTTTGTGGAAACTCTGCAGTCAACCGCAACGTATCTACGAAGCTCTAACTCTTGAGTTTCTAAGCTCTTTTTCCTACATGACTCTAGCACGCGCTGCCGGCCAACTTACAGGCGTGACTTCATTCCGCATGTTCGGTGTGGAGTACATATTCTCTCAAAATGAAATTGCACAATTACTTGGATTTGACTCCGGTGAGGAAGCCCATCGTCGCGTCCCAGGAAAAATCTCTGAAGAAGCTTTCACCTTTTGGTAGAAGATAACCAACACACAAGTCATAACATTTGATTACCTCAATGCTACTCTTATCCATAACCATGCCATTCGCTACTTCAACCGCATTCTCGGCAACACAATTTTTGTGCGAGATAGCAATCATAAGCTTAATTCAAAAGAGATCTTCTTCATTCACTGTGCCTTAGAAGACGACAAGATTAATGTTGCTCCGTTCTTGTTATACCACATTCAATCCATATGTGCGAGAGGTGGTAAACCTTTCTACTTCGGAGGCATAGTCACCTCTCTTGCGTTGAAACTGAACTTAGGCCCCAACCTTGCCAACTTACCTTCCATGGCACCGACTTACCTCACTCTAGATCACTGCAAGGTCGTGCACCTTATCTATGAGAGAGAAGATGGAAAATTCAACCCTGTCATCCGTAATGTTGTTTTCCATAACATTATTTTACCTTGCAGGGACCACATTAATCCTGAAAGCCGAGCCAACTGGCTTTTCGACCCTGAGACTCCTGAGGGCAGAATTCCTATCCATGAAGAAGCCCCCGATGCTCCTATTGATGAGATGGAAGAAGAGATGGACAATGTTGCCCCTATTCCTGACATTCCCGAAACTTCATCAAGGCACCAACCTCATAGCGACATCACCCTTGAAGAGATCCTTCGTGCTATACACCATCAGAACCAAATGGCCGTTGCATTAGAAAGGAAACAGAAAGAGCAGTATGATATCTTGTTTGCACAGAACGCTCAAATCATCAACAACCAACAATCAATGGATGATAAGCTCAAGGAAGTCTTGAATGAGATGGGCACACTGCGCATGGATGTCAACAACTTGTACTCTCAAGACACAGATGAAGAAGCAACACCATCCAGAAAGGCAGGCACCAGAAGTAGAAGACGTGACCCCCAATAGCTTTTATTTTTGCACTTTTTGCTTTCATTTCCCTTTCCTGCATTGTTGTATTTTATTTCCCCGCTATTATATCACAACATTAAGGACAATGTCTGATATAGTGTGGGAGAGGTACCTTTCTGTTTCTTGTATTTCCTTTATTTTCCCTTCCACATTGTTTCCATAAAACAATTATTATATGATTTGTTTCGTTTTCATTTTCCCTCATTTATTTAGCCATACCAAAAATTTTCTTATCTACGCATAGTTGAACATATCTACTTTAATGAAATCTTAGTTAGAACGCCATGGAAATTTAACAAGATCGATATAACTCTGACACTTTGGACTCCTTAATTTAAGCGAGTTCCGTTTCAATTATTGTTATACTTTTATTTTAAGTTTCAGTTCTAGAGTAACCCGAGGTAGTTTATACTAGCAGTCAGCACTATCTTGACACAAACCAAGTGAGGAGCCGATGAATATAAGTGTTTGATGCCTTATCATAATATCCTTCTTATCTCAATGCCAAAAAGAAAAGATATGAAAAATTTGCACCAAATTATACGGTCGCATATAAGAGATAGACTAATAATGAAGAAATCCATTGTTGGCTGGTTCAGAGGTTATTGGTTCTGAACTCGGTAGGGCGTGCTGCTGCACGATCGCCCACAACCTCTAAACTAGATTAGTTATAAAGGGTTGCCACATTCGTGTACCAGACCCCTTGCTAAAAAGGATCAAAGTCACTAACCGGCTACTCCACCACGTACGTGAAAAGGCAAAAGGCTTAATTTGATTGCGCTAGAACGAAACCGGGAGAAATAGGTACGAAGGAATTTAGGTAAAATTATAACAGAATTGTTGGATAACTTGTTTGAATAGGAAGTTCACGACATAACTTGTTGCTTGTGACATTAATGTATCGTTAGTGTTTCATTTTTCTGTCGAAATAACTATTTATTTTCCGTAATTGTTTCAAAGATATGTAATGCACATGCATCAGATATAGCTTGTCCATCTACTTACTGAGTTTTTGCTTAAGGACAAGCAAAGGTTTAAGTATGGGGGAGTTTGATAACAAGAAATTGTATCAATTATTTAGCACATTTCTAGTCTATTTTCATTGCATCTTGATATAATTAACTCCCGACTTTTCCGAGTTTTTCGCATTTGTTACAGGTATAGTGTTCATCAAGTCAAAAATATGAAAAATGAAGATATGGAACAACTAAACATAAGGCAGACCAAAGAGCCAAGCCAAAAACAAGATTCTGCATAATTTACAGTAGTGACGGTCGTCACAGATCCATTATGATCGTCTCACAAATTGTAGCGTGTGAGATCGTCACACACATGTTACGACCGTAACACGCTAAAAAGAGGCCAAAAATCTCGTCATAGCCCATGACGCTCAACACTATGTTATAACTGGTTTTATGCAGAACGTGCAAAATGAAACAGAAGCAAAACGAAGTCACACTACTTTCCTTATTTTTCTCAACCTAAATTTATACGAAGCAGGCTTAGTGCTCCTACTTTTCCTCAGTTAGTGGGATTTTGTTAGACCTGTAAAATGTCCAACTGCTATATTATTCATTGCCTATAAATAGAAGCAGGAACAGAAGGAAAAGGGGGAGAGTTTTGCTGCACCAAATCGTTACCGAAGCTCTGCCGAATTTATTCTCGCTTTTCATTATTTCCATTCCTTTGTTTTCATTTACTTTAATTTCTTTACAATTCAATTACCCGTAAGTAATAGTTTCCAACATTAGGAAGCTATTACATTAGATTAGGATATTTATTTTCTAGCCTCAGAATTCGTATTTAATTTCCGAGAAGATCCAAGCTTGCCGCCATTTGTGGAAGAGGGATCTACGAGGAAAAGTTCTTTTGTATCAGGTTTAAATATATTGCATTTTAATTTTATTGTTTAATTGGTATTTATTAATTATGTCTTCATTCTATTTAATTAATTACTATTTTTTTTCCGCTTTAATTAATATGTCTAGCTAATCTAATAGTGTCGGTATGTAATAATGGTAACCGAGCGGATTAAATTAATGCTAAGCTAAAAGTTCTAATTAACTTAATTTCTGGATGAGACTTTTTATAATTAAAATCAAGCTCTTTGTTACGAGAGTAAAAAGAGTAGAAAAAGGTTAGGATCATGATAACACTAAATTTCACCGTATTTCTGACTCCGATTTCGCATGCATTCTTAGTTTTTATTGCTATTTTGTTATGTTATTACTTTGTTTTTCCTTATTTTCAGGTTTTTTATGTAATCGGGGCCTAAATCAAGAAAAGGAGCGAAAAAGGAGTTGAAACGGACGAAAACCAAGAAATTCAGCTTTTTACACTTACGGCATCCACCATGGCTAGGGCCATGGGGTCAGCCATGACATGGCCACGTCTCAAGATCACTCCACAACTGCCAAAGCCCATGATCCCCACTTTCTCCACTCTTTTACACTCATGGCGGGCGCCACAAGGCAAAAGTGTTTCCCTCAACTTTTTAGTGGAGGGGGGTATCCTGGTCTTTTCTTGCTATTTGTTTTCCTATAAATAGGGCCTTAGATTTTCATTTTCAATCATCCAAACTTAGTATTTCTTAGGCATATATCAGTTTTAAAGTAGTAACCACTTCACATCGGGGTGTTACTATAATCGAGTGATCGAGTCTGTATACGTCTGTGTGATCGGGTTTTGGAGCACTCTGGGAGGAAGTTAATCCTGCCGCCATTTTAATTCCAGTTCGTATTTTATTTTTCCGCACTCGCTTTATTTTATTTACTTTCTGTATTGCCTTACTTTATTTATTATCCGCACTCGCACTAATTTTATTTACTTTACGCACTCACACTACTTTTATTTAATTTCCGCACTCGCACTAAATACTTTTATGAAAAATAATAAAAAGAACTTTTACTTTACTATGTCTAACTAAATCCATAAAGGTTAGAATGTAAGGATCTTAATTGAACCGGTAATCCGTACAACTGTTCGTAGAAACACTTAAGGGCTATTTTAACTTTCAATATAAGTTTAATTGTTTTTAACTATTTCAAAAACAGCCAAAAGCGCTTTGTCTAGTTCATTAGGAGTTTTTAGATTAAAAAGAAAAGGGATTTTAAAACGATTTTCGGACGCGTTAAGAAGTTTAAAGTCTGGTTCGTGAGAACCTCTTTTTGCTAAGAAATCCAGGTTAAAATACTTTTCAACTTAGTTAAGATACTATATTTCTTAAAAATAGGTTTACTACTCTAATGCAGTACACACCTTTTTATCCATGACAATAGGAGGGGTTGATTAGAGAGTACAACTCGGTTCTGAATACGCGAAAGCGACAGTTCCTGTTAAATTGGTTCTTTTCAAAGTGGAAAACATTGCCCATAAGTAGTTCTATTAACAAGTACCGGATTATCAATTGATTATGTGAATTACATTCGAGCCTGTCTTTATTAATTGTTTAAAATTACTATTTTATTTACCATTGCGCACTCCTTAAAACCATTATATTCAATTGCCTTAGATACACACCATAACAATAGGTACGATAGATTGACACTTGGTCTCTGTGAATTCGACAATCTTTTATATTACTCTGACGTGTTCGTACACTTGCGAAAAACACGCCTCAAGTTTTTTGGCGCCGTTGCCGGGGACTAATTTCGTCAAATTTCATACCCTGTAGTTATACCGTTTAGACTAAGATTGTTACCTGTCGGTCAATGCAAAAGACTCGCAGTGCCGAAAGCTTAGTAGACCCTCTAGCTAAACCTAAACATTACGCTCGGGCACGTTTGTTTTTCCATAGGAATAGGAGAGCTATGGCCAAAGATCAAAACCGAAGACCTCTTAAGGACTTCGTCCAACCATCAAACGGGGAACCTAGTTCTAGTATAGTAAACCCCGTTATCCCAGCCAATAATTTTGAACTTAAACCATCCCTGCTGCAATTAGTGCAACAGTGAAAATTCGCAGGTCTTGCTACCGAGAACCCAAACCAACATTTAAAAAACTTTCTCCAGTTAGCAGATGTAAACACCCCAAATTTTCCCTCACCCATTCACATCATGGCTTGTGATCATTTCATATGCATAAACACAATCATATCACCTCATATCCCATTTTTGATTCACTGCATAGTTTCTAGGTCATCTGCATCTAGGGTTTGTGATCTGAGCAATCCCAGAGCTTCTTGAGCCACTCCAAAGGCCACCAATCACTTCAAAGGGGTCCATTTGTGTTCAAGCATCATATTATATCCTCTCAAAGTCAAGAATTCAAAAGAATCACAAGAACTGGGATTGGTGTGGATGCAGAGCCAGGTTTGACTGCACAGTTGACCTAAAATTAGGGTTTTGGTTTCAGAGGCCATAAATCCAAATTTTTTGGTCATTCTTGTTTCCATTGGTCTCTATATGGTATAGGGAGTATGCATGTCAATTTTCATGAAGAAATTCCATGGGGAAGTCATCTGATCAAGAGTTGACTTTTCAGGCAAGTCAGTGTGAAATCAGGGCATCTGAGGCCCCCAATGACCCAACCAAGGGGTGATCTTCATCATTTTGAGTGTATATGATCTTTATTTGATCATGGAAGAAGGTTGAAGTTCACAAAATTCAAGAATTACAAGTTTTTGCAAAGTTGACTTTTTAGGGCATAGTTGACTTTTAAAGAATATGTCATTTTAGGTCATTTTTCAAACCTTACTTTTTGATCCAAAAATGCTTCAAATGGAAAAACTTTGGTCATGAAAGTTGTAGATTACATTTTTCCCTTTTCAAAAAGTACAAGAACATGACCTAATTCATTTTGGATCAAAAGTTATGGTGTGACAAAGTTGGCAAAAATCACTAATTTTCAAGATATGCCTCAAATGAGAAATTTGCAAAATCATGTACCAAGGCAAATTGTAACCTCTAATTGACATCAAACCATTACACAAACATTCTATGTGACCTAAAAATCAGATTTGGACCAAGGTTTCTCATGATCCATGGCTTATGTAGCAAGAAAGTTTCATGTGAACTAGAAATGATCAACTTGCAAAAACCATCATAACACTTCACCAACTAGTTGCCTTGGCTGCTGAACCTTCCTAGCATCATACACACATCATGCTGCGCCAGCCCATGCTCTTGTACCAAGCTAGGGTTTAGCCCATGCCTCTCTTACAACAAAGTGGACTTTTTGCAAAAGTAGACATCCCAATCACAGCAGGCCAGGTCACATCACCTGACCAATGGGAGTTCTTTATGCAAGGAAAATGCTGGCCATAACACCCAAGAAGCAAGGCTGAAACAGATCACAACATCACATACACAAAACTCACCCCATTTGCATCTCTCTTCGAATCTCTCTGCCCAGCACACAAACATTCAAACAAGTTTCACTAATCATCTCACCATACTTCATTGAGCCCAAACCAACAAAGAACCAAGCCTGAATCCAGCAAGAACATTGTTTCTCCATTGTCACCCCAATCTGCAGTTTCCTTCGAAACATCTTCCACAGGCCATAAACACTCAAACAAACTCCACAAACCTTCTCAAAACATCACCCTGATCACAAAGAACCACTCACATTGGCCTGAAACAGCTTGGATCATCATCACCATTTTCAACTGAGCTTGAGCAGAAGCTGTTCAAACTCTTCAACTAGCCAGCATAAATCTCTTCCAAGCATTCAAGCATCATCAAGGGGTCATAAGGAGTGGATTTCACAAGGAGGGGAGGTCTGAAAGTTACCAGAGTGAAAGCTTCGAAACTCAGGTAGCTCAAGAACTTTTTTCCCAGAAATCATTTTTTAAGTTCTAAAGTTGTTCTATATGCTTCACTGATTGCTCTGATATCTTTAGTTTTAAAAATGGTGGAGAGATGAGAGTTTAATTAGTCTCTGAAACTTTTTTGCCCTAGTTCTTGTTTGCTTCGATTCAGCCATTCCAGGAAAAATAAATTTGTTTTGATTGAGGGTTATGATTCGTGAGTGAGTGGGAAACGTTTCTGTTCAATTAGATTTCATTTTCGTAACGTATGGAGTGAGTTTGAGGTTTGGGGTGAACGGAGAAGATGACCGGAACACTGTTCCGGTCATCTGAGAGTGTTTAACGGCGTAATTAGGGCATAAGCATTGATTAACTGAGTTTGAATGAGGGCCGTGAGATCTGGCGCCAAGTCAACACGCACGCGTTTTAGTTTGAATCTGGTCCCTAGGATCTGCTGACTTCTCATTAATTCAGTTTAAATTCATTTTTATTTTCATTTATTTCATTTGTTTTGCACAATTTATTTAAAATAGTAAAAATTGTCTAAAAATTATGAAACTTTTTCTCAAGAATTTCATTAATTTTTAAGACACAAAAATATTTTAATTTTTATTTTTAGCATTAAAAAAGTATTTTTAAATATTTAAAAGTTTATTTTTAATTGATTAATGAGAATTAATTTATTAAAAATACTTTTAGGTATTTAAAAATCACCAAAAAATTCATGAAATGTTCTAAGACATTTAGAAACATTGTCCAACCTTCAAACCAAATTTATTTTTTGATCTTGATGCATTTTAAGAATTTTTCATTGAATTAAAATCATTTTTGTGCATTATTTTGATCCAAAGTTCCAAAAATCATTTATGCCCATCAATGAAGAGTTGGACATTGATTCTTTTTGCATTGCACTGTGTTTAGCATGTAGTTTGTGAGGTTAAATGGCCATGATTTGATCTTTCATTTTCAATTTGTTTGATAATTTTATTGTTTAGGAACCCTAAAACCCTAGGAAACTTGTAAAAATCATAACTTGAGATGGGTTAAGAGTTGAGACCTCTCCTTTGGGAATTGGTTTAATATAGGATTAGGGGTCCTTTGAGTGGCATTTTCAATTTTTTTTTCTTAGGGTTTGCTTCTGATTTTGATTTTTGTTTGATGTATGGTTCACAAACCCTAATTTGGGTTTCCATATGCATCCATCTTGCATCCTCTTGCATAACATGACTTGCCATGACATTTCCAGCATCCATTTGATTCATTTGACATCATAAAACATATTGAAAGCCTGTTTGATCATTGCATCATGTATTTGCCATGTTGTATGTCATATGCACTTCATAACTTTTCATGTATGTTCTTGTGTCTTAGTATGCTTCATCTGCATCCATAAGCTTGTATGATCATCTCCATGCCTTGTTTCATGTTTGTATCACTTCATAGCATCTTTACCATCTCATATTTGCTTCTGGTTTTGGTTTGCATCATGTCATTCCATCCCATTTTGCATTGCATTGCATTTCTTTTCTAACCTTTCAGGTGGTAAGTGATTTTGAGAAGTGAATTTGCCTTCACTTCTCATACTTTCTTCTCATCTCTCTCTTGCATCCATGCTGCATTTTTATATGTGTTTGAGTTTGAGCTTGCTCATTCTTCTTCTTCCCATTTTCTTTCTTCAAGTGACTTGACTTCTTGAATGAAGCAAGTTGCTTTGCTTCTCTTGATCCTTTCATCTGCTTCCTGGTGGTTCCATTGAAGATTGTTCTTGCAAACCTCACAAACCTTAGGGATAACCAAGCATGACAATGATTAGGGTTTTGATTAGTCTCCCCTCTTAGTTTTACCTTTGTGTCTCTTTTGAGTCTTCTCTTCTCACCTCATAATCAGGGACTAAACCCTAAAGGCTTTAAGGCTTTGTGATTAAGCTTATGCCTGCATCCTTCTCTTAGGATGGAGTGTATAACTTTAATCCTAAGTGTTAAACCCTTAATGTGTTTAAATCTCTTAATCAATTCACTTAATAAGTATCAAGACATCACACTTGTAACTTGGGCCTTGCATTAGGGTTCTAATTCTTCCTTAAATGGTTAAGAAGGACTAACCCTAGTGTTAATGGACAAGTCCCCCTCAAGTTGTCTTACAAACCATAAAATTCACTTCTTCACCATATCATTAAATAAAATCCACTTAACCAAAGGCTTGTTTTGTCATGAGTTTAATCCCTAATCATGGATTAAGTTGAGGAGCCTTCCTCAGCTTAAACATTCTCATCTATTATCCTTCTATTAGGATGGTGTAATGAGTCTGTTAAATCCCTGATTATGGCTTAACCTCATTACTCAACACTAAACAAAAACACCAAAAACATCTAAATAATCACAAGTAGGTTAATGATCTTAATCCTACACCAAAGGTGATTAAGTGTGAGAATCTGACTTCACACTTAAGGTATTCTCATTACCCCTAATCAGAGGGAAGATGTGATGAGTTTACTAAATCCATTGGTTTAGACTTAAGCTCATTAACTTATGACAAAATCCAAAAAAAACAATAAAAGACTGAAAACACAAAAACAAACAATAATCGTCTCCTCCGGGATTCTTTTCTCATCTCATTCACTCATAACCGGGAACTTGCTTCTTCCGTCTAATGCAAGACAGTTTGCACCTGAGCCAGACAGGTCATACACTTGAGCATTGACAAGTAAGCAGTTCACAAGTCAAGTCACCTTTCAGTCTCTTTGGGTCGAACTACGGTGTTCTGACTTCCTCATTGCACGAGAGGATACGTAGGCATAACTTAACAGTTATCGAACAAAAGTCTCTGTATATTCCCCCTCTTTCCAGCATCATTCTTTTAGCTTCATGATCTTGAGCAATTCATTCTCATTCCTACACTGACACATCATTTATACACTTTGCACTCCTTACACTGACACCTGTACATTTTGTTTTCCAGCTCTTTTACACACAAATTGCACTGACACTACCCCTTTAAAACACAAATCTTTCAAGCGTGGATCCCGTCGAGTACGGCGGACAATCTGGGTGCTAATACCTTCCCAGGTTGTAACCAACCCCCTTTCTCAGTCTCTCTGGTTCGCAACCGTCTTATCCGTATCTTTCTAGGTCTATGCAGCATTGCCTTTCCTCCGGGATAAAAATGCCTAGCTGGCGACTCTATTCATCTCCAGTGAGTTCACTGCTGTGTGTTCTCACTGTTCCCTTCGCCGACCGTTCGCGTTTGTACCCTATCTGACTTAGCTTCATTTAGTGGGAGCGACATCTTGGCGACTCTGCTGGGGAACCTTATACTGCAACCAGGGCTTCTGGTTCTTTTTGTGGGTTCTTCCTAGCGCTTGATTGATTTGTGTTTACTGGGGTGTTATGTGCTTATTTGTGTTTGTATATGTTTTATTTATTGCTTTATGTACAGTTTGTTCTATTACTTTCTTTACTGCTTTACATATATCATACTGTCATGCTGTCTGGCTGGATCTGGTTTTGCTTTGGTGGGTGGGTGTTCTGCTGAGAGTTAAGGTCCTATACCTGGGACCTGAGTGACACCTAGGCTAGAGTGAATCATATTCTTTCCCATTCCATCTCGGTCTGGTGCGGGAATATGAAACACGGTTCAGATATGGGTTTCTTCTTGAGAACTCTGTGTTGCAGATTTCCTGCAATGCTAGGGCTATCTGGGAAGCCTGCTAAGTCTGGATGACCTTTTAGTATTGACCTTCAGAAACTGAGGTGAATTAGAGGAGGAACTTTTATGGTTATTGTAAACACTGTACCTCCAGGTTAGAAGTGTTTACACTTCTCATAACTGATCCAAGTCTGAGGATCCTTGTTTTAGAACACCACCTGTGAGGGGGTTGGGTTGTTTACAGGTTTGCAGGTACCTTGACCTCAGAATACCCTGTTACTTTGACTTGATTAAGAATGCTCCATTTTGGGACAGTTCTTGTGATTCTAAAACCCTGGACATGTGGCTCTTTATTTGAGCCCCCCACCTTGGTTACTGGATTTATAGACCTCCATCTGGAATTCTTGAACATATTTGGACCTATATCAGGGCATTTGATCAGATCCAGCTCAGTCACAAACCCTTGCATATCATTTGCATACATAAACATTGCATCATATTGACATTTGCTTATTTGTGTTTCAGGGTATCCATCTTCATTTGGTTCTAGTTTTGACCCCATCTTCAGTATTTGACCCATCTTCATCAGCATCTGCTTTAGTTATCAGCTATTTATTCCAGTCACCTGCACCAGCCAATCAGTGGCTCTTTCTTCAGTATCATCAACAGCACTTGTCTCTACTCAGTCTCAGCATCATGGCTCCTAAAAAGAGTAACATCACCTACCACTTCTTCCAGCCAGAGCTATCTGACATCAGGAGGATTCAGACCCTGATCGCTCCAGATCATATACCATTGTTCAGGGAACACTTTGGAGATATACTTGATATGGTTATGGATCTAGACCCTTCACAGAGAAGCCTGATCCACACTTGCCTTCAATTTTATGATCCCCCATTGAGGTGTTTTACTTTCCAAGACTTTCAGCTGGGCCCTCTATTAGAAGAATACTCATCATTGGTTGGCATGCCTATCTGGGGTGGAATCCCTTTCAACCCTGAGATGGTCTTTCCTGGTAATGGAGAAGTAGCAAAGGCTTTGCATTTGGAACCTGTCCTGATTGAACAACATATGACTTCTAAAGCTGGAATCCCTGGCTTTCATCTGGATTTCCTTATCTCTCAAGCTACCCTGAAAGCTTCTCTAGGAGAGTGGGAAGCTGTATGTGCTTTATTGGCCTTAAGCATATATGGGATTGTGTTGTTTGCAGATGAGCCTCGATTCATTAGCAAGAATGCAATCCATCTTTTCATCTTGCAAAACCCAGTACCCACTTTATTGGGGGACCTCTACTACTCAGTGCATCAGAGGAATGAAAAGCAGAGGGGAAGATTAGTGAGGTGTTGTGCTCCATTATTCCATACTTGGCTTCTCAGGCATCTACCCAGGACAGATGCATTTTTAAATCCTCATCAGCAGAAAAACTGGGCTAAGAGACTCACTGCACTAACTTCAGCTGATATCAGATGGTGCACTCAAAGCACCAAGGGCAGGGATATCATCACCAGCTGTGGGCATTTTCCCAATGTGCCCCTTATAGGAGTTAAGGGTAGTATTAATTACAATCCTCTGCTGTTCAAAAGGCAACTGGGCTATGCACTGGTCCACTCTCCTAAGGCACAGGACTTGGTTGAGACTCTTTACTGTGAGAACAAGCCTAATCTGGCTATTGTTAGGCAGGCTGCTTGGGCCTGGGATAATGTTCAAACCAAGGGAATGACCATTCTGGGGAAGTGCAGCAATGTGGCATCATCACAATATTATGAATGGTCCCGTGCCAGGGCTCAATTCTCTGGGATGCCCTTTACCATAGAAGATATGCCTGAATCATCTTCAGCACCACCCCCTGCCATTATCAGTTTGGAGGAGTTTGAGAGCTTGAAGGAAAGAAATGAGAAGTTAACTCAGGCTTTGCAGAAGACTCTCCGGGAGAGGAATGATGGCAGGATGGAGATTGAGAGGCTAGAGAAGTTGAGAGTGGAGCATCTGGTTAAGATTGAGAAGTCTGGGGATTATATCAAAAAGTCTAAAGCTGGAGAACAAATTCTGAAGAATGCTTGCAAGGAAGCCCAGTTCCAGAGAGCAAGGACAGACTTGTATCTGAAGGAGAGTCAGGCCCGGTGGGTCAGGATCACCGAGGCTCGTACTCTGGAGGACAAGAGAGTTCAAGACAAGATGGAGCAACTGGAAGCTAGTGCAAAAGTGCAACAAGAAGCCCTGGCAGCAGCCCAGAGGGAGATATCAGAACTGAAGATCAAAGCTGGAGTGAAGAGGTCAAAGGACCAAAGTCAGCACAAGAAGTTAACAGCAGCTGTTATGACCCGGAATCTCCTCATCAGGAATCTCACGGAGCGTCCGGCTGATCCTGTGACCGAAGCACTTCTCAAGGAAGTTCGTGAGGATGAGTTTGGTCTTGGTGTTTGACCATTTGTTTGTTGTTGCTTTCATTCCATGTACTTTTATTTTCTTGTAATGTATTTTGACCCCTCAGAGGGCTTGTATTCATAAACAGACTATGTACCATTTTTGATTTTTGTAATATATGTATTAGTTTGTTCCATCCGAGTTCACTTCGAAAGCAACATCAACAGCATCCTCAAGGGTCTGGAAGGGTCAAAACTGAATGCCAAGCCGGATACCTTGAAAACGAATAAGCATACTGCATTGCATGCTAACCCTTTTGTTTGTTTTGTAGGTTTTTGTTTTATTGCCACTAACTCTGTTGTGATGTTCAGGAACTATTGCTCGGCGCCGAGTATTTCCCCTCAACCGTCCGCACCGTTATCCAACCCGTAACAATCTTCCGGGCATCCAAATGGATCAGATGCAGCAGGACCTTACTGAGGTCAGAAATCAAATGGCGAACGAAAGGCTAGAAATGAGGAATCAAATGATGCAGTTTATGGAAGTAATGAACAACATGGCTCAGAGCCAGGAAAGATTGAGGGCCATGGTGGAAAGGCAAAATCAAGAAGATCCACATATAGGGACTGCCGGCACCAGCAACAACGAAAGGGTCCAACCTCATGTTAACCCCCCTGTATTTGGCCCCCACCTCCATCCTGAGGTCAACATCCCTGCAAATGTTCAAGGGACTGCCACTGCAGCCAGGGTACTTCAAGAAGACCCCCAGGAGGATCAATTCACAGTAATGGGTGCTGGGGAAGAAGCCTATGATAGAAGGTTGGATGAGATAGCTGAGAAATTGAGGTCCTTAGAGTCTCAAAACTCTTTGGGTTTCGATGTCATGGACATGGGCTTGGTAGACGGGGTCAGGATTCCCCATAAGTTTAAGCCTCCTTGTTTTGAAAAGTACAATGGGACTTCTTGTCCCCGGACCCATCTACAATCATTTCTGGGAAGGCTGAAGGCCTATACTATGGATGAGAAGCTCTGGATGTTCTATTTCGAGGATAGCTTAACTGGAGCGTCAAGAGAATGGTACTCTCACCTGACAAGAGCAACTATCAGGTGTTGGAAGGACCTGGCAGAGGCCTTTATCAGACAGTATCAGTACAACTTAGATATGGCACCCAACAGGACCCTCCTAATGGGAATGTCACAGTCTTTGAGGGAAAGTTTCCGAGAATATGCCCAGAGATGGAGGCAATTGGCTGCTGTTGTTCAGCCACCTATGTCTGAGAGGGAAATGGCAGACATGTTTATGAACACCCTTCAGGGGACATATATTGACAGGCTGGCTGCTTTCTCTTCCACTAGCTTTGCAGATGTTGTCATAGCTGGGGAGAGAATTGAGAGCCTGTTAAAAATGGGCAAGATCACAGACAACGGTGCAAGCTCGTCCAGTAGTACAAGGAAGCCTTTTGCAGGCCCGAGAAGAACTGGCGAGACCAATGCCATCCACACCAACAGGGGCAGGCCCCAATATGTTCACAGATCAGTGGCAGCAGTCACCATTCCCGCTCCTGCTCATCCTCAACCAGTTTATCAACCTCCGCAATAAAACTATCAACAACAACCCCAGTACCATCAGCAAGCTCAATATCCTCCGAGAAATTACAACAACAGTAACACCAACAACAATAACCAGCAAAGGCCATTCCAACTAAGGCCTTCTCAAGCCAACAGGGTAATCGATCTGATCCCTATGCCATATGCTACATTGCTGCCACAACTCCTGAAACTCAACCTAGTTGAGCTAAGGACGCTGGCACCTCCAGAACCCAACAGTCTACCCAGGAATTATGATTCCAACGCCAGATGTGCCTTCCATTCAAATGCACCTGGCCACAGTACAGAAAAGTGCAGAGCTCTGCACATGAAGGTACAAGACCTGGTAGACTCAAAAGCTCTGAATTTCGCGCCACCACCTAATGTCAACAAGAACCCCATGCCAAACCACGGTGGTCCCAGGATTAACGCTATTGAAGAAGACAAGCCGTCTTATTTAATAACCAGTGTGGGTCAGATCCGGACACCGTTGGTAGAAATTAAGGCTCAGCTCCTCGAATGTCAAATGTTCCCGGGGTGTGAGTTGGGGTGTGCTTACTGCAATATTTCAGTCAATGGGTGCGATAATCTGAGGAATGGCATAGACGGTCTCATTCAGAGTGGCCAACTTTAGATCACCACATCATTTCCTACAAATCCAGCAATCTCATCAGCAACAACTCCAGAACCTCCTACAACTGCAACAACCATTGTTCCTGACAATTCTTCGGCTTCATCAACAAGTACTTCATCTATTATCTCAACTGATCAGTTATCAACAAATTTTTCTTCTACAACTCCAGCACCACTCCATTTTGAAACTCCTACAACAACAACATCCATCCTTCCACCAATGTCTCCTACAACACCAGCAACAAATCATGAAGATGTCTCAACTGTCACAATATTTTATGATCCTGAAAACAACTCTGTCTACAACTCAGAAGGTGCTGCTCCCATCAGGGCACCGGTCACAATTTATTATGATCCGCGAACTATCACAATTCCTTCCGCAGCTGCAGTCAGTCCAGTCACTATCACGGTGCCTGGACCGGTACCTTATGAAAGTAGTAATGCCATCCCCTGGCATTACGGCTCTGACCTGTACTGCGAAGGACAAAGAATCACTTTTGAATCATCAACCCCTGCACCACAAATTGACAATGTGGGAGGAGGCGGAGGCTTCACTCGAAGCAGACGTCTTTTCGCTCCACAAATTCAGAGACCCACTGCCGAAGCAGAAGCTGCTGCTAAGGCAAAAGGAAAAAGCTTGGTGCAGGATGAGCAAGTTGTTAAGGAAGCCTTGAAAACACCCTTTGACCAAGAGGTTGATGAGTTCATGCAAATCATCAAGAAGAGTGATTATAAAATAGTGGATCAGCTTCATCAGACGCCTTCCAAGATCTCAATCCTATCATTGCTTATGTGCTCCGAAGCCCATCGGAATGCACTACTCAAAGTCTTGCACGCAGCTTACGTGCCTGAAGAGATCACTGTCAATCAGCTGGAAGCTGTAGTTGGAAATGTTAATGCTAGTCACGGACTAGGGTTCACCAATACTGATTTGACAACGGAAGGCCGCAACCATAACAAAGCCTTGCACATAACCATGGAATGCAAAGGTGCTGTCCTTTCTCATGTGCTGGTAGACACGGGGTCATCCCTCAATGTCTTACCTAAAAAGGCCTTGGTGAAGCTAGAATATGACGGATTGGCGTTGAGACCCAGCAACCTGGTGGTGAGAGCCTTTGATGGTTCAAAGAGATCGGTTCTGGGAGAAATTGAATTGCCCATAACGATTGGCCCGCAGACCTTCAAAACGACCTTCTACGTGATGGATATACAGCCTGCCTACAGCTGTCTATTGGGTAGGCCATGGATTCACTCCGCTGGCGCCGTGACCTCTACCCTTCACCAGAAGTTAAAATATGAGTGGGAGGGTCAAATCGTTACAATCTGTGGAGAGGAGGATATTTTTGTCAGCCACCTGGCTACCTATAAGTATATTGAGATGGATGGGGAGATCCATGAAACAATGAGCCAGGGGTTCGAAGCTTTGAATGTCAATGAAACATATGCTGTGCCTGGTACTTCAATATCATCATACCAACAAGCCCGAAAGGTTGTTGAGGGAGGAAACGCCCAAGGCTGGGGCAAACTGCTATCGGTGGAGAAGAAAGAGGACAGATTTGGGTTGGGTTACAAACCAACTCAACAAGATCAAGCAGAGGCTGCGAAAGAGCCCAACTTTGTGAGTGGGGGATGCTCACCCCTGATGCTGTCAACTGTCTGGAAGACGAGCTGGAAGAAGAACGCAACCTGGAAAGCTGGATTCGTCCAAAGATCCCGGGGAGCAGTATCTCAAACTGGTCTTCCCAGGAAATTATAAGAGTTACTCATGCAGAGTAATTATTATTTCCTGTATTTTTATAGCATGCATCAAAGTCTTGCATCTTGCCCAAGATGACAAGACTCATTTTGTAATCGGGCCATCTGTACTTTTTGTGCAAACAAGATTAATCAATGAAATATCAGACATCTTTTTGCAAATGAGTCTTTTTCTTTCCGGTTCACTGTTTTTCCATTTTTCTTTTTGTACAAAAATAAATGGCAGTGTTTTCAAAATGACAACTTTATTTCACTTTTCTAAGCAAGATTAAAATCAAATCACTAAAATGAACAAACTGAACCCTTGCAGAGTGTGCCTTCCAGACAGCACCGACAACAGCACGGCTATGACTTCGTATGACTTTGACAATCCAATCAATCAAGTTGATGAAGGGGTTGAAGAAGAATATGAGCTTCCTGAAGAGCTAGCCAGGTTGTTAAGACAAGAGGAAAAGGTTATTACTCCTCACCAGGAGGAGGTTAAAGTGATTAATCTTGGTACAGATGAAGACGTGAAAGAAGTTAAAATCGGGGCCTGCCTGCAAGACTCAGTGAAGAGACAACTGATTGACCTACTTCGAGAGTATGTGGACGTGTTTGCTTGGTCTTATCAAGATATGCCAGGGTTGGACACCAACATTGTCGTGCACAAGCTACCTTTGAGGGAAGAATGCCCGCCAGTTAAGCAGAAACTGCGCCGTACTCGCCCAGACATGGCAATGAAAATCAAGGAAGAGGTGCAAAAGCAATGGGATGCCGGGTTCCTTGCTGTAACTAGTTATCCACCGTGGGTTGCTAACATAGTACCTGTGCCTAAGAAAGACGGAAAAGTAAGGATGTGTGTTGACTACCGGGATCTGAACAGAGCCAGCCCGAAAGATGATTTCCCATTACCTCACATTGATGTATTGGTCGATAACACGGCTCAGTTCTCGGTATTCTCCTTCATGGATGGATTTTCAGGATACAACCAGATTAAGATGTCACCTGAAGACATGGAGAAGACAACCTTCATCACACCCTGGGGCACGTTCTGCTACAAGGTAATGCCATTTGGGCTCAAGAATGCTGGTGCAACATATCAACGGGCTATGGTAACATTATTCCACGATATGATCCATAAAGAAATAGAGTGCTATGTGGATGACATGATTGCCAAGTCCCTTACTGAAGAAGATCACCTGGTGAATCTACTGAAGTTATTCAAGCGTCTGAGGAAATACCAACTGAAATTGAACCCCAACAAATGCACATTCGGGGTGCGATCTGGTAAGCTGCTGGGTTTCATTGTAAGCGAGAAAGGGATTGAAGTTGACCCTGATAAAGTCAAAGCCATCCAAGAGATGCCTGCACCGAAGACAGAGAAAGAAGTTCGAGGGTTCTTAGGTCGATTGAACTACATCTCACGGTTCATATCTCACCTCACTGCAACCTGTGAACCTTTGTTCAAGCTGTTAAGAAAAGAACAGACGGTCAGGTGGAACGAAGACTGCCAAATGGCTTTTGACAAGATCAAGGAATACTTACAAGAGCCTCCAATCCTTATGCCTCCAGTTGAAGGAAGACCTCTGATAATGTACTTGACAGTATTAGAAGAGTCAATGGGGTGTGTGCTGGGCCAGCATGACGAGTCTGGTCGAAAAGAGTATGCAATATACTACCTAAGCAAAAAGTTTACCGACTGTGAACAACGTTATTCACTGCTCGAGAAAACTTGCTGTGCTTTAGCGTGGGCTGCTCACCGACTGAGGCAGTATATGTTGACCCACACTACTTTGTTGATCTCAAAGATGGACCCAGTCAAGTACATATTCGAGAAGCCAGCTCTTACCGGACGGGTTGCAAGATGGCAGATGATTCTCACAGAATACGACATCCAGTACACCTCTCAGAAAGCCATCAAGGGCAGTGTATTGTCTGAATATCTTGCTGAGCAACCCATTGATGATTACCAGCCTATGAGGTTTGACTTCCCTGATGAAGACATCATGTTCATAAAAGTGAAAGATCATGAAGAGCCTATTCACACTGAAGGGCCTGACCCAGAAGAAGAATGGACTATGATGTTTGATGGGGCTGTTAATATGAATGGTCGTGGTGTTGGTGCAGTACTCATTACACCTAAAGGAGTTCATATGCCTTTCTCGGCAAAACTCACTTTCAACTGCACTAACAACGAAGCTGAATACGAAGCTTGCATTATGGGTCTTGAGGAAGCCATTGACCTCAGGATCAAGACATTGACCGTATTCGGAGATTCAGCTCTGGTAATCAATCAAACCAACGGCAAATGGTACACACACCAGGACCATCTGATACCTTACAGGGATTATACAAGGAGGTTATTGACTTTCTTTACAACAGTCAAGCTTGAGTATATCCCTCGGGACGAGAATCAGTTTGCAGATGCCCTGGCTACCATTTCGTCCATGATCAAAGTTCAGGCTGCCAACTTTGTACCTCAGATTTCAGTGTCCAGACTTGACAGACCAGCATATGTGTTCGCAGCAGATGTTGTTAAAGATGATAAGCCTTGGTTCCATGACATTAAATGCTTCTTGGAGGATCAAACATACCCACCTGGGGCATCTTCCAATGATAAGAAGACTTTGAGAAGGCTTGCTGGTAGTTTCTTTCTGAACACTGATGGGTCTTTATACAAAAGGAACTTTGATATGGTACTCCTCAGATGTGTTGATAAGACAGAAGCAGACTTGTTGATGCATGAAGTGCACGAAGGATCCTTTGGTACCCATGCAGGAGGGCATGCCATGGCTAAGAAATTGTTAAGATCAGGTTATTACTGGATCACAATGGATGCAGACTGTTGTGCTTATGCCAGAAGGTGCCATAAATGCCAGATTTATGCAGATAAGGTGCATGTGCCTCAAAATCCTTTGAACATAATGTCTTCACCATGGCCCTTTGCTATGTGGGGCATTGATATGATCGGCAAGATTGAGCCAACTGCTTCAAATGGCCACAGATTCATCTTGGTCGCCATTGATTACTTCACCAAGTGGGTCGAAGCAGCCTCATATGCAAATGTTACAAGACAAGTGGTAGCCAGATTTCTGAAGAGAGATATCATCTGTCGATACGGAGTTCCCGAGCGAATCATTACTGACAATGGTTCTAATTTAAACAACAAAATGATGGCTGAGTTATGCCGGGACTTCAAAATCCAACACCACAATTCTTCTCCTTACAGGCCAAAGATGAACGGCGCTGTTGAGGCGGCTAACAAGAATATTAAGAAGATTGTGCAGAAGATGGTAGTCACCTACAAAGACTGGCATGAAATGCTACCTTTCGCCTTGCATGGGTACCGCACGTCAATCAGAACATCCACTGGGGCAACACCGTATCAGCTTGTGTATGGTATGGAAGCAGTCCTACCTGTCGAAGTTGAATTACCCTCTCTCCGGGTACTGATGGATGTTAAACTGAACGAAGCAGAGTGGGTTCAGTCCCGTTTCGAACAACTGAGTCTGATTGAAGAGAAGAGATTGGCTGCAATCTGTCATAGGCAGTTATATCAGAAAAGAATGAAGAAAGCCTTTGATCAGAAAGTCAGGCACCGAGAGTACCAAGTAGGAGATCTTGTGCTGAAAAGAATCCTCCCTCCTCATACAGACCACAGGGGCAAATGGACTCCGAACTATGAAGGACCATTCGTGGTAAAGAAAGTTTTCTCTGGTGGAGCACTGATGCTCAGCACCATGGACGGTGAAGATTTCCCGTCCCCTGTGAATCCAGATGCAGTTAAAAAATACTTCGCATAAGAATGACCCGCTGGACATAAAAACAGAATGTAAGTCCAGGCAAAAATAGGGCATCCCGACGAGTCAAAAACAGAATAAAAGACTCGGGCAAAAATAAGGGAAAATAAACAAAAATGTACACCCGCTGAGTTGAAAAGCCGCATTGGACAGCTCAGGCAAAAATGGGTATCCCGATGGATTGAAAACCCGAAAGGGCGATCCATGCAAAATAAGGGAATAAGCGAACAACTGCATTCTGAATTCGTCTGTATCATCTACAACTTGGCAAGTTTCGAAAAGATCAAGCTTCAATCAGAATCAACATTCTTAAAAAAGCAAGATGAGAAGAACGTCAAAAGTCATACGAGTCATAGTGAAGAGGAAGCTCCTTAAAGCGTCATCAACACTGCCAGCATTTTGTTTCTCAATTTGTAACAATCTCCTCATTTTAGGGGATATGTTCCTTTGACTGTATCTCGCCAATTCAGGGCATATAAATTAATAAAATCAGATTTTCAGTCATGTCTCGTTTTGCACATTTTATTTGCAAAAAATGTCTGATGTCTAAAAAACTGATTGCATAAGAATACAGATGTTTTATCTTCAAATAAAAAACATGCTTGCAGGAAATATGCTTACTCTCAGAAGTATCTAAACTCCTATGACGGAATCCAGTAAGGGATACCTCGGGATTACCTTGCGCGTTTCTCTATCTTTTTCAGGATTGCAGGTATCCAGAATGCAACTTGGGGCATGTAAGCTTCATCCCAGCAAGCTGGCAAATCAACACTCAATTATTAGCACCCGAAGTGCTCTCTCCCCAGCTGAGTTTCCTTTCATGACTCCTCCCAGCTGAGTTGGCCACTTATTACTTATCCCCATCAGAATGGGCAGGTATCACAGGAGATGCCCATATCCCCGGCTGAGTCAAGAAGCTACCGTAACAGAATTTCTAGGGAGGTCTTTCAGTGATTCCTCTCTTTCTCCCCAGCCGAGTTGCCGTCTTGCCCTCAGCCGAGTATAGAAGTCAGGAAGCTATCTCCCCACAGAGTTCCAGCCTTTATCCAGAAGAGCAACGCACGAAGGAGTCATAACAGAGTGAAGAAAGCTTCTACAAACCCCAGATGGGTCTCTCATTTATTAGGATAGGTCTATCATTGACCCGTATCCCCAAGCTGATATCATATCATCAGATCTACCCGTGATCTCATCCCCAGCTGGGATGCCTGTTTCAAACAGATCAATCAAAATCTTCGCAGCAACGGGACCCGGATCCCGGTTTGGTATCTTTGCATAATCATAGCATTCGCATCATATTTACCCACAAAGCGTAGCATTCCGTCTAGTACGGAGCATTACGGCAAAAATCCAACACATAGCATAATCATAAGCCATGTTTTGAATCAGCACTTGTGAATAATGACAGCTCATCAATGTACAGAAAAATCCCCACCAGATTCCCCAAAAAAAAAAAAAAAAAAAAAAAACAGCTGCCTCACAATCCACAAACACCGGTATATACTCCCTTGACACCCGTCCGTGTCATCACTCCCCAGTAAAGTCGCCTGAACACTCTTTACAAACAAGATCACCCGTATTACAAATACGTCCTGACACCCGTCCGTGTCATATCCCCAGCAGAAAGCCAAAGACATCCCCTTTGCACTCACATATACCTATATACACTTTCTCGACACCCATCCGTGTCATATCCCCAGCACAGTCACCTACACTTTGTATATCAGATATTTGTTCATATTATACTTTTCTCTCTTGACACTCGTCCATGTCGCTCTCCCCAGCAGATAAAACACTCATCTATGCCATCCTCATACTCGTTACTCATGTTACACTCATACAGATACTCGTCCGTATCTTGTATATACTTGTATATCCCCACAGATTCGACTCTAGTCCTTGTTCTTTGTTAACCAGTTGGTACTTGTCCGTATCATCATCTCAGAACATGCGTCAAGCGTTTGTTTCTACATGATACTCGTCCGTATCATAACCTTAAGGATGCTCGTCCGCATCTTTAATCCATACACCGTGTCGAACACTTTTGTCTTCCCGAATATAGATACTCGCCTGTGTCTACTATTCCCCAGAAGAATCCTCTCAGATTCAACACTCGTCCATGTTCTCTGTTAACCAGTTGATACTTCAATATCATCATCTCTGAACACGAGTCGGTATTTGTTTCCACCCGATACTCGTCCGTATCGTAGTCTTAAGGATGCTCGTCCGCATCTTTAATCTATACACAAATACCTAAACACTTATACCTTTTGTTTCTTGGATATAAGCACTCGTCCGTGTTTACTATTCCCCAGTAGGTTACCGACAAACAAATTTTCTTTTCATCTGACACTCGTCCTGTGTCATGATAAACCCTGAGAGCAGTCGTGCCCTGCTAGGTGGTCGTCCTCCACCTCTTGATGGTCGTCCTCCATCATGCTCATCCGATGGCCGTCCCCATCGTTGATTTTAGCAGCCGTCCCCTGCTAGGTGGTCGTCCTCCACCTCTTGATGATCGTCCTTCATCATTTTATCCAATGGCCGTCCCCATTGTTGATTTTGGTTATTTGGCATTCGTCCTATGATAAACCTTGAGAGCAGCCGTCCCCTGCTAGGTGGTCGTCCTCCACCTCTTGATGGTCGTCCTCCATCATGCTCGTCCGATGGCCGTCCCCATCGTTGACTTTTTATCCGGCATTCGTTCTATGTCGCGATACTTTCGGCAGCCGTACCCTGCCAGGTGGTCGTCCTCCACCTTTGATGGCCGTCCCCATCATAATTCCTTTATTCCCCAACAGAGCAGCCGTCCCCTGCTAGGTGATCGTCCTTCACCTTTGATGGCCGTACCCCATCATCTGTTTATTTCATTTATTCTTTAACCCGATGGCCGTCCCCGTCGTGGTCCCTTTTCTTTTAGCCCGATGGCCGTCCCCATCGTTGGTTACTTTGCTTTATGAACTTGATGGCCGTCCCCGTCATGTTTCATTAATCCCCAGAGATTTTTACAGCTTTATCGTGATGGCCGTCCCCATCATATTTTCTTATTTTTTCCCAGCTAGTCGGCCGTCCCCGTCTTGGCTTTACCTTTTATCCCCAGCATGTCGGCCGTCCCCGTCATTGCTTTATTTTCAGCACTTTTCTCAGCATGTCGGCCGTCCCCGTCATTGCTCTTTACCCAGCAGTCGTCCTCTGCTCGACGGTCGTCCTCCGTCGCCCACACTTTACAATATACTTTATTTTCCTTTTACGATCTATATCCCTTTTCTTCTTCATTTTGTGAGTGCAAATTTTGGACTGTCTTTGGTATTCAACCACAAGTTATCTTGTTTGCCTGCTAAGCCGTCGCTTACATCCTGCACAGCTAACTCATGTTTGAATAGGGGCAGCTGTAAACACCCCAAATTTTCCCTCACCCATTCACATCATGGCTTGTGATCATTTCATATGCATAAACACAATCATATCACCTCATATCCCATTTTTTATTCACTGCATAGTTTCTAGGTCATCTGCATCTAGGGTTTGTGATCTGAGCAATCCCAGAGCTTCTTGAGCCACTCAAAAGGCCACCAATCACTTAAAAGGGGTCCATGTGTGTTCAAGCATCATATTATATCCTCTCAAAGTCAAGAATTCAAAAGAATCACAAGAACTGGGATTGGTGTGGATGCAGAGCCAGGTTTGACTGCACAGTTGAACTAAAATTAGGGTTTTGGTTTCAGAGGCCATAAATCCAAATTTTTTGGTCATTCTTGTTTCCATTGGTCTCTATATGGTATAGGGAGTATGCATGTCAATTTTCATGAAGAAATTCCATGGGGAAGTCATCTGATCAAGAGTTGACTTTTCAGGCAAGTCAGTGTGAAATCAGGGCATCTGAGGCCCCCAATGACCCAACCAAGGGGTGATCTTCATCATTTTGAGTGTATATGATCTTTATTTGATCATGGAAGAAGGTTGAAGTTTACAAAAATCAAGAATTACAAGTTTTTGCAAAGTTGACTTTTTAGGGCATAGTTGACTTTTAAAGAATATGTCATTTTAGGTCATTTTTCAAACCTTACTTTTTGATCCAAAAATGCTTCAAATGGAAAAACTTTGGTCATGAAAGTTGTAGATTACATTTTTCCCTTTTCAAAAAGTACAAGAACATGACCTAATTCATTTTGGATCAAAAGTTATGGTGTGACAAAGTTGGCAAAAATCACTAATTTTCAAGATATGCCTCAAATGAGAAATTTGCAAAATCATGTACCAAGGCAAATTGTAACCTCTAATTGACATCAAACCATTACACAAACATTCTATGTGACCTAAAAATCAGATTTGGACCAAGGTTTCTCATGATCCATGGCTTATGTAGCAAGAAAGTTTCATGTGAACTAGAAATGATCAACTTGCAAAAACCATCATAACACTTCACCAACTAGTTGCCTTGGCTGCTGAACCTTCCTAGCATCATACACACACCATGCTGCGCCAGCCCATGCTCTTGTACCAAGCTAGGGTTTAGCCCATGCCTCTCTTACAACAAAGTGGACTTTTTGCAAAAGTAGACATCCCAATCACAGCAGGCCAGGTCACATCACCTGACCAATGGGAGTTCTTTATGCAAGGAAAATGCTGGCCATAACACCCAAGAAGCAAGGCTGAAACAGATCACAACATCACATACACAAAACTCACCCCATTTGCATCTCTCTTCGAATCTCTCTGCCCAGCACACACACATTCAAACAAGTTTCACTAATCATCTCACCATACTTCATTGAGCCCAAACCAACAAAGAACCAAGCCTGAATCCAGCAAGAACATTGTTTCTCCATTGTCACCCCAATCTGCAGTTTCCTTCGAAACATCTTCCACAAGCCATAAACACTCAAACAAACTCCACAAACCTTCTCAAAACATCACCCTGATCACAAAGAACCACTCACATTGGCCTGAAACAGCTTGGATCATCATCACCATTTTCAACTGAGCTTGAGCAGAAGCTGTTCAAACTCTTCAACTAGCCAGCATAAATCTCTTCCAAGCATTCAAGCATCATCAAGGGGTCATAAGGAGTGGATTTCACAAGGAGGGGAGGTCTGAAAGTTACCAGAGTGAAAGCTTCGAAACTCAGGTAGCTCAAGAACTTTTTTCCCAGAAATCATTTTTTAAGTTCTAAAGTTGTTCTATATGCTTCACTGATTGCTCTGATATCTTTAGTTTTAAAAATGGTGGAGAGATGAGAGTTTAATTAGTCTCTGAAACTTTTTTGCCCTAGTTCTTGTTTGCTTCGATTCAGCCATTCCAGGAAAAATAAATTTGTTTTGATTGAGGGTTATGATTCGTGAGTGAGTGGGAAACGTTTCTGTTCAATTAGATTTCATTTTCGTAACGTATGGAGTGAGTTTGAGGTTTGGGGTGAACGGAGAAGATGACCGGAACACTGTTCCGGTCATCTGAGAGTGTTTAACGGCGTAATTAGGGCATAAGCATTGATTAACTGAGTTTGAATGAGGGCCGTGAGATCTGGCGCCAAGTCAACACGCGCGCGTTTTAGTTTGAATCTGGTCCCTAGGATCTGCTGACTTCTCATTAATTCAGTTTAAATTCATTTTTATTTTCATTTATTTCATTTGTTTTGCACAATTTATTTAAAATAGTAAAAATTGTCTAAAAATTATGAAACTTTTTCTCAAGAATTTCATTAATTTTTAAGACACAAAAATATTTTAATTTTTATTTTTAGCATTAAAAAAGTATTTTTAAATATTTAAAAGTTTATTTTTAATTGATTAATGAGAATTAATTTATTAAAAATACTTTTAGGTATTTAAAAATCACCAAAAAATTCATGAAATGTTCTAAGACATTTAGAAACATTGTCCAACCTTCAAACCAAATTTATTTTTTGATCTTGATGCATTTTAAGAATTTCTCATTGAATTAAAATCATTTTTGTGCATTATTTTGATCCAAAGTTCCAAAAATCATTTATGCCCATCAATGAAGAGTTGGACATTGATTCTTTTTGCATTGCATTGTGTTTAGCATGTAGTTTGTGAGGTTAAATGGCCATGATTTGATCTTTCATTTTCAATTTGTTTGATAATTTTCTTGTTTAGGAACCCTAAAACCCTAGGAAACTTGTAAAAATCATAACTTGAGATGGGTTAAGAGTTGAGACCTCTCCTTTGGGCATTGGTTTAATATAGGATTAGGGGTCCTTTGAGTGGCATTTTCAATTTTTTTTTTCTTAGGGTTTGCTTCTGATTTTGATTTTTGTTTGATGTATGGTTCACAAACCCTAATTTGGGTTTCCATATGCATCCATCTTGCATCCTCTTGCATAACATGACTTGCCATGACATTTCCAGCATCCATTTGATTCATTTGACATCATAAAACATATTGAAAGCCTGTTTGATCATTGCATCATGTATTTGCCATGTTGTATGTCATATGCACTTCATAACTTTTCATGTATGTTCTTGTGTCTTAGTATGCTTCATCTGCATCCATAAGCTTGTATGATCATCTCCATGCCTTGTTTCATGTTTGTATCACTTCATAGCATCTTTACCATCTCATATTTGCTTCTGGTTTTGGTTTGCATCATGTCATTCCATCCCATTTTGCATTGCATTGCATTTCTTTTCTAACCTTTCAGGTGGTAAGTGATTTTGAGAAGTGAATTTGCCTTCACTTCTCATACTTTCTTCTCATCTCTCTCTTGCATCCATGCTGCATTTTTATATGTGTTTGAGTTTGAGCTTGCTCATTCTTCTTCTTCCCATTTTCTTTCTTCAAGTGACTTGACTTCTTGAATGAAGCAAGTTGCTTTGCTTCTCTTGATCCTTTCATCTGCTTCCTGGTGGTTCCATTGAAGATTGTTCTTGCAAACCTCACAAACCTTAGGGATAACCAAGCATGACAATGATTAGGGTTTTGATTAGTCTCCCCTCTTAGTTTTACCTTTGTGTCTCTTTTGAGTCTTCTCTTCTCACCTCATAATCAGGGACTAAACCCTAAAGGCTTTAAGGCTTTGTGATTAAGCTTATGCCTGCATCCTTCTCTTAGGATGGAGTGTATAACTTTAATCCTAAGTGTTAAACCCTTAATGTGTTTAAATATCTTAATCAATTCACTTAATAAGTATCAAGACATCACACTTGTAACTTGGGCCTTGCATTAGGGTTCTAATTCTTCCTTAAATGGTTAAGAAGGACTAACCCTAGTGTTAATGGACAAGTCCCCCTCATGTTGTCTTACAAACCATAAAATTCACTTCTTCACCATATCATTAAATAAAATCCACTTAACCAAAGGCTTGTTTTGTCATGAGTTTAATCCCTAATCATGGATTAAGTTGAGGAGCCTTCCTCAGCTTAAACATTCTCATCTATTATCCTTCTATTAGGATGGTGTAATGAGTCTGTTAAATCCCTGATTATAGCTTAACCTCATTACTCAACACTAAACAAAAACACCAAAAACATCTAAATAATCACAAGTAGGTTAATGATCTTAATTCTACACCAAAGGTGATTAAGTGTGAGAATCTGACTTCACACTTAAGGTATTCTCATTACCCCTAATCAGAGGGAAGATGTGATGAGTTTACTAAATCCATTGGTTTAGACTTAAGCTCATTAACTTATGACAAAATCCAAAAAAAAACAATAAAAGACTAAAAACACAAAAACAAACAATAATCGTCTCCTCCGGGATTCTTTTCTCATCTCATTCACTCATAACCGGGAACTTGCTTCTTCCGTCTAATGCAAGACAGTTTGCACCTGAGCCAGACAGGTCATACACTTGAGCATTGACAAGTAAGCAGTTCACAAGTCAAGTCACCTTTCAGTCTCTTTGGGTCGAACTACGGTGTTCTGACTTCCTCATTGCACGAGAGGATACGTAGGCATAACTTAACAGTTATCGAACAAAAGTCTCTGTATATTACCCCTCTTTCCAGCATCATTCTTTTAGCCTCATGATCTTGAGCAATTCATTCTCATTCCTACACTGACACATCATTTATACACTTTGCACTCCTTACACTGACACCTGTACATTTTGTTTTCCAGCTCTTTTACACACAAATTGCACTGACACTACCCCTTTAAAACACAAATCTTTCAAGCGTGGATCCCGTCGAGTACGGCGGACAATCTGGGTGCTAATACCTTCCCAGGTTGTAACCAACCCCCTTTCTCAGTCTCTCTGGTTCGCAACCGTCTTATCCGTATCTTTCTAGGTCTATGCAGCATTGCCTTTCCTCCGGGATAAAAAGGCCTAGTTGGCGACTCTATTCATCTCCAGTGAGTTCACTGCTGTGTGTTCTCACTGTTCCCTTCGCCGACCGTTCGCGTTTGTACCCTATCTGACTTAGCTTCATTTAGTGGGAGCGACAGCAGACACCTTTAAAACCAATGGAGCTCCTCCTGAGGCGATACGCTTAAGATTATTTCCTTTTTCCCTCAGAGATAAGGCTCTATCATGGTTAGATTCCCTTCCACCCAATTCCATAACAACCTGGGAAAACCTTAGAAAAGTATTCCTTGCTAGATATTTTCCCCCGAGTAAGACCGCTGATCTTCGAAATCTAATAACCAGATTTACCCAAAACCAAGGAGAATCGTTGTTCGAAGCCTGGGAGAGACATAAAGAGCTATTAAGAGCATGCCCACATCATGGTTTAGAGAACTGGATAATCATTCAAACCTTCTATAATGGACTTCATTATAACACTAAGATGACCATCGACGCTGCCGCTGGTTGCGCACGGATGAACAAACCTTACCCTGAAGCTAGTGCCCTTATCGAAGATATGGCCCAAAACCATCAATCATGGGGAGTAGAAAGAGCAACGGTGGAAAAAAAGGAAGCCCAAGGAGGAATACATGAGCTAAGCTCTATGGACATGATGCAAGCTAAAATGAACGCGTTGGCCCTTAGAGTCGAACATATGTGTACAACCCCGAATACTGTAGCTACAGTTTCGCCGAATTGTGAGATATGTGGGACGCAAGGACACCAATCCGCCGAATGCAATTTGTTAAATGAGACCAGCCCTGAGCAAGTGAACTACACCCAAGGGAACCCATTTTCAAACACATACAACCCTGGATGGAGGAATCACCCATACTTCTCCTACAAAATTAATAACCCTATCCAAAATACCGCACCTCCGAGACAACAAGGTTACCAAGCCCCGAGAACAAATCAACCTATGAAACCTGTACCACCAAATCTGAGCCTTGAGAAAATTGTGGAAAATTTTATCACCGCTCAAACACAACAAAACAAAGAGTTCATGAACCAAAAAGTCCATGTTAACGAACTAATTACCCAGTTAGGAACCAAGGTTGACCAAATTATTACTCATAACAAGATGCTTGAAACCCAGATCTCTCAGGTAGCTTTAAACCAAGCCCCTCAGACTACACCTGGAGGACAGTTCCCTGGAAAACCTCAACAAAACCCGAAAGGGAAAGCAAATGCCATTACTCTACAAAGTGGACCCTCTTATAAGGAACCTTCTAACCCTAGATTAAGTGATCCTGAAACTTCTGAGAGAAATGAAGAGAAGGAACCAGAGGAATCTGAAAACCCGGAAAGTCAAGAAAAAGGAGAAGAACCTAAAACAAAACCTATGTACCACCACCGCCATACAAACCACCAATACCATACCCTCAAAGACTAAAGCAAGCCCAGATTGATAATCAGTATCAAAAATTCGTTAAGGTTATAGAAAAACTTCACGTAGAAATACCCTTTACAGAACAAGGATCCTCAGACTTGGATCAGTTATGAGAAGTGTAAACACTTCTAACCCGGAGGTACAATGTTTACAATAACCATAAAGGATCCTCCTCTAATTCACCTCAGATGCTGAAGGTCATAAAATGGTCATCCAGACTTAGCAGGCTTCCCAGATAGCCCTAGTACTACAGGAAATTTGTAGCACAGAGTTCTCAAGAAGAAACCCGTGTCTGAACCGTGTTTCATATTCTCGTACCAGACCGAAATGGAATGGGAAAGAATATGAATCCACTTTAGCCTATGTGTCACTCAGGTCCACGGTATAGGACCTTAATCACTCAATGATACCCCACCCACCAAGGAAACATCAGATCCAACACAGGATAATGACAATATGAAATGCATAAAACTGTAAAGGAACGAAATAAATAAAGCTGTACAGAAAGCAATAAATAAAGCAATAAATAAAGCAATAAATAAATAAGCACACATAGCACATAACACCACCGTAAACATAAATCAAACAATCGCTAGGAGGAATCCACAAAAAGAACTAGAAGCCCTGGTTGCAATATAAGGGTCCTCAGCAGAGTCGCCAAGCTGTCGCTCCCAAAGATTTGCATCCTGGTACAAGCGCGAATGGTCGGCGAAAGGAGAAATGAAGGTGAAATGAATAGAGTCGCCAGCTAGGCATTTTTATCCCTAAGGAAAGGTAATGCTACATAAACCTAGAAAAAGATGGATAAGGCAGTTACGAACCAGAGAAACTGAGAAAGGGGGTTGGTTACAACCTGGGAAGGTATTAGCACCCAGATTGTCCGTCGTACTCGACAGGATCCACGCTTGAAAATTTGTGTTTAAAGGGGTAGTGTTTGTGCTATCTATCTGCAAAAACTGGAAAAGAATGTACAAGTGTCAGTGCAAGAAAGTGAAGTGAAATACTCAGGAATGAGGCTTAAAAGAATAATGCTGGAAGAGGGGGGGGAGAGACATAGACTTTTGTTCGATAACAGTTAAGTTATGCTTACGTATCCTCTCGTGCAATGAGGAAGTCAGAACACCGTAGTTCGACTCAAAGAGACTGAAAGATAAATTGAGTGATGAACTGCTTGCTTGTCTATGCTCAAGTGTATGACTTGGCTGGCTCAAGTGCTAACTGTCTTGCATTAGACAGAAGAAGCGAGTTCTCATTATGAATGAGTGTGATGAGAAAAGAATCCAGGAGGAGACGATTATTGTTTGTTTTTGAGTTTTCAATCTTTTATTGCTTTTTTGTGTTTGTCATAAGTTAATGAGTTGAAGCCTAAACCAAGGGTTAGTAAACTCATCATATCCTCCCTTTTGTTAGGGATAATGAGAATACCTTAAGTATGAGATAAACATCTCAACTTAATTACCATGATGATGTAGGGTTAAGATCATTAACCTACTTGTGATTATTTAGATGTTTTTGAGTCTTTGTTTAGTGTTAAGTAATGAGTTTAAGCCATAATCAAGGATTAGTGAACCCATTACACCATCCTAATAGAAGGATGATAGATGAGAACACTTAAGCTGAGGAAGATACCTCAACTTAATCCATGATTAGGGATTAACCTCATGACAAAGCAAACCCTTATTAAAGTAGATTTTAATTAATGGTAAGAGTAAGAAGTGAATTTTATGGTTTGTAAGACAACTTGAGGGGGACTTGTCCATTAACACTAGGGTTAGTCCTTCTTAACCAATAAAGGAAGAATTAGAACCCTAATGCAAGGCCCAAGTTACAAGTTAATGTCTTAGTGATTATTAAGATGGATTGATTAAGAGGTTTAAACAAATTAAGGGTTTAACACTTAGGATTAAAGTTATACACTCCATCCTAAGAGAAGGATGCAGGCATAACCCTAATCACAAAGCCTTAAAACCTTAAAGGTTTAGTCTCTAATGATAAGATGAGAAGAGAGATACAAAGAAGACACAAAGGTAAAAGCTAAAGGGGGACTGTAAACACCCCAAATTTTCCCTCACTAAGTTCACAACATGGCTTGTGATATTTCATATTTGCATTAGTTTAAGCATACCATATCATATTTCATTTTTGCTTCACTGCATTAGTTCAAGTTCATCTACATCTAGGGTTTGTGATATGAACAATCCAAGATCCATCTGAGCCACTCCAAAGGCCATCTATCATCTCAAGAGGGTCCATGTATGTTCAATCATCATTTTATGTCCCTCAAAGATCAAGGAAGTCAAAAAATCACAAGAACTTGGAAAGCATGGAAGCAGAGCCAGGGTTTAACTACCCAGATGACCTGAAATTAGGGTTTTGGTTTCAGAGCCCATAACTCCAAATTGTTTGGTCATTCTAGTTTCTATTGGTCTCAATATGTTATGAGGATCATGTGTACCAAGTTTGATGAAGAAATTCATTGTGGAAGCCATTTGATCACTGGGTAACTTCTTGAGCAAGTCAGAGCAAAATCAGGGCATTTGAGGCCCTCATCCATGGAACCAAAGTGGATTTTTCATCAAATTGAAGTTATATGATCTTTATTTGATCATTTAAGTGCTTAGAAGTTCACAAAATTGAAGAAAAGTGAGCTAAACCAAAGGTTGCCAAAAATGGAAATGACTTGTAATGTAAACTTTTCATTTTGGGAAAGTTTTTCAACCTCCTCTTTCTCAACCAAAAATGCTTCAAATGAAAAATTTTGGTCATGAAAGTTGTAGATTGGATCATTCCATTTTCAAAAAGTACAAGAACAAGTTCTAATTCATTATGGAACTCAAGTTATGGCTTGTCAAAGTTGGCAAAAATCACATAATTTTCAAGAATGCACCAAAGAGGATTCTTTGCAAAACCACTTGCCAATTCATTTTGTGACTTCAAACATACTTCTAATCATCATACAAACATTGTACATTGCATAAAGCTCAGAATTGCCCAAAGAATTTCAAGATTCCATGCCTTTAACATCAAGAATTTTCAAAGGGGCCAAAACTTCACATAATTGCAAAAGGTCACATAATTTTGCTTCCACTTGCTGAATTGCCTCAAGACTGATTTTATGGACATCCTTGATCTCAGATACGCATGGACAAGCCAATGAGCCAGCTACACCATTGCCCATACCTCAAGTACAACACTTTTGACTTCTTGGCAAAAACACCCATACCAATCACAACAGTCCACCACCTACTCTCTGCCCAATCCAGACTTTACAAGCATGCTCCAAGGGTTCATTTTCATAAGACACACAAGCCTAACACTCCAAGAACTCAACATTCCACAAAACTCTCCATCTTGCAAAAACCTTCGAATCTCTCAGCTCACTCACTCAATCTTCAAGCCAATTTCACCATTGATCTAAAAATCACTCACTGACCACAAACCAACCATTAAAACAGCCTCAAAGCACCCATAAATAAAACACGATTCTTGGCCAGTTCAGTTGCTTCAACACAAACCATCCACTCTCAAGGCCTTTCAAGCATCAAAGCTTCATCAGGAGGTTAAAGGGAGTCATTTTGCACAAAGAAAGTGGCCAGAAAGCTCAAGTTTGAAAAGCTTCATCTCAGGTAGTCATCTCAAATCATTTTTCCAGAACTCCTTTTATATGTTACAATGTGAAAGAGCATGCTTTACTGATCACTCTGAGCTTTGTATTTTCGAAAATGGTTAAGAAATGAGTTTGTATGAATGTTCTGAAATTTTTGCCACTTTTAATCTTTCCTTCGAATCTTGTTCATGAGCAATTATAAATCTGTTTTAGGGGTGGATTTGAGTTTAGGAGAGTGGGAGGGTTTGATCTGGAGCTTTAGAGCTCCAGAAATAACCTAGGGTGAAAGTTGGGGATTTTCAGGGGAGAGGGCAGCTGGAGAAGACGACCGGAGCTCTTCTCCGGTGACCTGAAAGTCATTAACAGTTTTAATTAGGGTTAGGGCATCTTTTGAATCTGGGCCGTTTGATCTCTCCTTCCCGCATGTAGTGAGTGGACCAGATCTTGTCATTAACTTTAATCCTGGATTTATTAAATAATTAATTAGGTTTAGTTAAGTTTCAATTCAGGCCTTAGGATTTGGCGCGTGGTCAACACTAGAATTCCCCATAACTAATACCAGCCCTTGGATACGCATACTTCTGTTTATTTTAATTTTTATTGTATTTTTCTTATTTTATTTTGCAACATTTATTTAAAATAGCAAGAAAATTCAAAAAAAATATTTTATTCTGCATTTTCACTTAAAACAATTTTCTTAACCCAAAAATATTTTTATTTTTATTTTTTGCATTTAAAAATCATTTTTGAAACATTTAAATGTTTATTTTAATTAATTAATGGAAATTAATTAATTAAAATATCATTTAGGTTTCTAAAAATCCCAAAAAAATTCACATTGTATCTTAAAACATTTAGAAACATTATCATACCGTCCACACAAATTTCTTTTTGGTTTTGAACAATCTTTGATAATTTTCTTGAATTTAGGGTTCATAAAATTCCTATTTTTGAACCCTAACTTCAAGAATTCTTTTCTGCCTAACCAATAATGGTATGATAGTGGTTCTTTTTTAATTGATCTTCATTTGACATGTATTATCTAGCATAATTTTGTCACAAATTTCTTCTGCATTTTTGATTTGATTTGCATTTTTTCCCTTTAGGTGCCTTAAAACCCTATATAACTTAGAAAAATCATAACTTCCTTAGGGTTAAGAGTTAGGTATCCTCCTTTGGGGTGGGATATCATATGGGGTTAGGGTTCCTTTAAGACCATTTTCAATTTTTTATCTTGTCATTTGCTTCTGTTTTTGGTTTTTGCATCTCATGTTGCATGAAAACCCTAATTTCTCATCTTCATTTGCATACATCTTGCATATGCATTCATTCAAGAACTTTCCATGACATTGTATGCATTCACATGACTTATAAGACATCATAGGACACATTAGAATCATGCTTGATCATTTCTTTATCCATTTGCCATGTTATGCATTCATTGCATTCCATGGACATTCATGAACTTTCATGCTTCCTTCATGCTTCATTTGCATTCTCATCTCTTGTATGATCATCCATGGAAATTGACATACATTTGCATCATCTCTTAGCATCATTAACATCATGTTCATGCTTCTGGTTTTGGTTGGCATCCTTGCATACTTTTTATTTTCATTTTCATTTCTTTATGCTAACTTTTCAGGTGGTAAGTGTTTTGAGAAGTGAATTTGCCTTCACTTCTCACAATCTCTTTTCATCTCTCTTATGCATTCATTATTGCATTTTGCTTTTGCTTTTGCTTTAGAGTGAGCTTGCTCATTCATGTTCCTCCTTCACTTTCTTTCTTCAAGTAACTTATCTTCTTAAGTGAAGTAAGTTAACTTGTTTCTTCTGCTTCTCCTTCTTTCTTCTGCTTCTTCCTTGGTGGATTTTCTTGAAGATTTCTTGCAAGCCTCATAAACCCTAGGAACACCCAAGCATGATAACAATTAGGGTTTGATTAGTCCCCCCATTAGTTTTACCTTTGTGTCATATTTTGTGTCTCTCTTCTCATTTCATAATCAGGGACTAAACCTTTAAGGTTTTAAGGCTTTGTGATTAAGGTTATGCCTGCATCCTTCTCTTAGGATGGAGTGTATAACTTTAATCTTAAGTGTTAAGCCCTTAATGTGTTTAAATCTCTTAATTAACCCATCTAATAATCACTAAGACAATAAGCTTGTAACTTGGGCCTTGCATTAGGGTTCTAATTCTTCCTTAATTGGTTAAGAAGGACTAACCCTAGTGTTAATGGACAAGTCCCACTCAAGTTGTCTTACAAACCATAAAATTCACTTCTTAATCTTACCATTAACTAAAATCCAATTTAATAAAGGTTTTGTTTTGTCATGAGGTTAATCCCTAATCATGGATTAAGTTGAGGTATCTTCCTCAGCTTAAATGTTCTCATCTATTATCCTTCTATTAGGATGGTGTAATGGGTCCATTAAATCCTTGATTATGGCTTAAACTCATTACTAAACACTAAACAAAAACTCCAAAAACATCTAAATAATCACAAGTAGGTTAATGATCTTAATCCTACATCATGGTAATTAAGTTTGAGGTGCTTACTTCATACTTAAGGTATTCTCATTACCCCTAATCAGAGGGAGGATGTGATGAGTTTACTAACCCTTGGTTTAGGCTTAAGCTCATTAACTTATGACAAACACAAAAAGCAATAAAAGATTGAAAACACCAAAAACAAACAATAATCGTCTCCTTCGGGATTCTTTTCTCACCTCATTCACTCACAAACGAGAACTCGCTTCTTCCATCTAATGCAAGACAGTTAGCACCTGAGCCAGAAGGGTCATACACTTGAGTATAGACAAGTAGGCAGTTCATCAGTCAATTGATCTTTCAGTCTCTTTGAGTCGAACTACGATGTTCTGACTTCCTCATTGCACGAGAGGATACGTAGGCATAACTTAACTGTTATTGAACAAAAGTCTCTGTCTCTTTCCCCCTCTTCCAGCATTCTCTTTTAAGCCTCATTCCTGAGCATTTCATTTCACATCTCTTTTGCACTGACACCTGTACATTCTTTTCCAGCTTTTGCACACAGATAGCACTGACACTACCCCTTTAAACACAAACTTTCAAGCGTGGATCCCGTCGAGTACGACGGACAATCTGGGTGCTAATACCTTCCCAGGTTGTAACCAACCCCCTTTCTCAGTTTCTCTGGTTCGCGACCGTCTTATCCATCTCTTTTCTCGGTTTATGCAGCATTACCTTTCCTTCGGGATAAACATTCCTAGCTGGCGACTCTTTTCAGTTCATCTTCATGTTCTCCTTTCGCCGACCGTGCTGCCCCTATTCAAGCATGAGTTAGCTGTGTAGGATGTAAGCGCCTGGCTTAACAGACAAACAAGATAACTTGTGGTTGAATACCAAAGACAGTCCAAAATTTTCACTCACTGGGGAGAGGAAGAAAAGGTATATAAGTTGTGAAAGGAAAGTATAGTATGATTTGTAAAGTGCGGGCGATGGAGGACAACCATCGAGCAGAGGACGACTGCTGGGGATAAAGCAATGACGGGACAGCCGATATGCTGGGGAAATAAAGAGAACATGACGGGGACGGCCATCAAGTAAAGTAACAATGTTTTCTGGGGATTAAAGTAAAGGCAATGATGGAGACGACATCGGGTCTGCAAAGTAAAGGTAAACAACGACGGGGACGGCAATCGGTTCAAATAAATGAAATAATGATGAGGGACTGTCATCAAAGGTGAAGGACGATCACCTAGCAGGGGACGACTGCTCTTTACCACGACATAGGACGAATGTCGGATAGAAAAGGTCGACGATGGGGACGACCATAGGATAAACATGATGAAAGACGATCATCAAGAGGTGAAGGACGATCACCTAGTAGGGTACGACTACTCTCAGGATTTATCATGACATAGGACGAATGTCAGATAACAAGATCAACAATGGGGACGGCCATTGGATAAAATGATGAAGGACGGTCATCAAAAAGGTGAAGGGCGATCACCTAGCAGGGGACAGCTGCTCTGTTGGGGATAATGATGAGGGACGGTCATCCAAGGTGAAGAACAATCACCTGGCAGGGTACGGCTGCCGAAAGTATCGTGACATAGGACGACTGTCGGATAGAAAAGGGTTCCAATAATGGAGACTCCGCTGGGGGAAAGGATGAGGGACGGTCATCCGAGGGTGAAGGACGATCACCTGGCAGGGTACGGCTGCCGAAAGTATCATGACATAGGACGAATGTCAGATAGAAAAAGTTGTTTTGCTGGAGATTTGCTGGGGAATGATAAACACGGACGAGTGCTTACGCTTTTCGAAATAAAAAGGTATAAGTCTTTGACGCTGTGTATAGATTAAAGATGCGGACGAGCATCCTTAAGGACATGATACAGACGAGTATCGGAAGAGAAAGTGTACAAGTTATGAGCGTATTCCAGCAAACTGTGGGGATAAGATGACACAGACGGGTGTCGAAAGGAGTGTATAATAGACAAGTATTTGGGCAACTGTGTTGGAGATAGGTGACACAGACGGGTGTCAGGAGAGTGTATAAGCATTTAGTTTGGTTTATATCTGCAGGGGATGATATGACACGGACGAGTGTCGAAAGTATATATGAACATGTGTTGTGTTTTGCAAAGGGGATGCTTTGGCTTTTTGTGGGGAAATATGAGGTGACACGGACGAGTGTCGAGAAGAAAGTGTTTTGGCTACTGTTGCACCCCAAAATTTGCCCTCACAATACAAGACTTTGTGTGCTAAGAAGGTTCACAAGGTTCACAAGACCTTTCATGAGGTTCATGAAGTCTACAAGACACTTTTTCAGGTTCACAAGGTTCACAAGACCTTTCATGAGGTTCATGAAGTTTACAAGACACTTTATGAGGTTCACAAGGTTCACAAGATTCACAAGACCTCCCATGAGGTTCACAAGGTTCACAAGACATCTTATGAGGTTCACAAGGTTCACAAAGTTCACAATTGGTCAGAAAGTCTGACAATTCCCTCAGACAATGCATCCTCCTAAGCAGTGCATCCAAAACTAGGGTTTTCACTTTAATCAGGCTAAATGGATTTCCAAGACTTCAAGTGAGCTTCATAACATCTTATCTGTGTTTAAGAACCCCCATGACAAGTTTCAAGACTTTTCTCAAAAGTTTGCTCAGTCAAATGATCAGATAAGTCAAAACTAGTCAAAGTAGTTAAAAAGTCAAACTGAGGTCAACTGTGGTCAAACCAAAGTCAAACTTTATGATTTTTTTGCCAACATCAATTATATGAAGTAAAATTCATCATTTGATCAAGGGTTGATCATGATTCATCAAGGATATTTCAGATCATCAAGAATCAGGAGTTTCTAAATTAGGGTTTCCTCAGGAAAAGTCAACTGAACTTTGACCAGCCATAACGTTCACATACTTCATCACCAAATCTCCATCCAAAGCTAATTTTGAAGGAAATTGAATTCTCTACAACTTTGTGTCTCACAAGCCAAGCCCAAAAATGCTTCATTTGGAAGGTATGAGCTAAGACATTATAGGTCCTTTTGAAAGTCAACAAAAAGGCAACAACTTCAAAAGGGCATAACTTGAGAATGGTAAATGATATGGACATGAAACCAGTGGGATTGGTTAGAGGACTCTTCAAGCTTTTCAAAATGTCCAAGAACACCCTCATAGCATTAAAATTGAAGGACGTGTGCCCTTGCAAAGTTGGGAAATATTTGGTTGGTTTATGAAGAAAATGGAGGTTTAAAACCAATTCTTTCTAAATGGGCTTGCCATATGATGATCCAATCCATACCAATACTTCATGCACGACCCAAATATCAAAAATTCAGATTTTTTTATTATTTTATTTTATTTATTTTGATTTTATTCATTTAAAATCATTTTAAATTAAAATAAAATAGAAAAGTCAAATATTTAAAAGAGATTGAGCTTCTAGAAAGTCATAAAGGTTACTTGGATCAAATTGATACAAAAATAATGATGATTGGCTTGAAATAGAAAGGGTTTATTCAAGAATATTTGAATTTTAAGACTTGATCTTTTTCAATCTTTTTCAATAAAATTTTCCACACAACAATCAATTATTTTTGACCTAATCCACTCTATTATAAATACACAACACAAACCTAATGCAAAAGGGGACGAATTCCAGCCTCCAAGAGTAAGTTCAAGTTTTCAAAAATTCATCACAAAACTCAAAATCGAATTTCACAATTCAAGCCTTTTTGAACCAATTTGAAGGTTGAGACGTGTTTATGGGACATCATTGAATCATTCCCAATGATCATTTGCATCCAAAACATCTCACATTGCATAAATCGAATCTCTCTTGTCCTTGAATTCAAATTTTTCGATTTCGATTATTTAGCTACTATTAACTAATTTTGTTTATTGATTTGTGATTGTTTGAAGCTTGTGATGAATTCTGGATAGTTTAATTCGAGTTTCATGAACTGGGGTGAATTCCACCATTGCTAGGGTTTTCGGCCTCCATTAGGGTTTCACTCTCAAGCTAATATAAATTAATTCTAAAAACACAGATCAATGCCAATTCGTCTCTGGATCATGGTTGTACAATTAATTTGATGAAATTTTACAGTTTTTATGGTGTATAAGATTCATAGGTCTTGCTGCAAGTTTTGAATTCGCAGGAGATTTGGTAACAGAATTCGCAGCAAAAATCCTAGGGCTGGAGGAAGAAGATGATCCCCTGGCGCGAATTTCAGATTTTGAATATTTGAGATAATATTTTTTTGTTTTGTTTTGATATTGTTTCACAGTCATGTGGTTGGTTCAGTTGGTTAAAGGATGCGCGTGGAAGGCCTTGGTCCAGGGATCGAATCCTGGCTTTTCACAATTTTTCTTATTTTTTCAGGTCAATTATGAAGCTTAATATATTATGAATTATAACCACTATAATATCAGAAGCGCCCTCCCGGCTGGAATGGTAAGTGTGTTTGTGTGCAATGTGAAGGTCCTGGGTTCGATCCCCCCAGGCCTTTTGTTTTGTTTCTTTTTTTTCATGATTTTTCAGGTTATGCAATAAAACCAAATGAGGTTGTTTCTATGTCACACGCGCGCCTGTAGCCCAGTGGTAGCTTGCTTCGTCCAGAGTGTGGTAAAGCTTAGGGCATGGGTTCAATCCCTGCCCCAGGTAAGTTTTTTTTAATTCTGTTTTGTTTATTTGTTTTATTAATTGTTTTATGTAATTATGTTTAATATGTAAATAGATTTAAATTAATATGTAAATATTATATGTTCTAAAAAGAATTTCTAAAAAATAATAATATTTTCTAAAACTAATTTATTTTATTAATATGTATATATTATTATTATATATAACTTATTTGTATAATTGAGTTAATATTTAATATTTAATACTTTTGTATGTAAAACCTAATTTATTTTCATAAACCCTAATAATTTTTTTTATCAAACCCTAATTATCTTCTATTTTAAAACTTAATCATATTTTATTTAATCATGTACATATTTTATAATTTGTTTAAATCTTGTTTAAAATAATTAAAATTTTGTAAACATAATTATAATTAATCCTATTTTCATAATATGTAAATATTCTATAAATTGTTTATAATTTAATTTTGTATGTAAATAATTTTTATTTTATGTTTAAAAATATTTAAAATTTGTTAATTCAATTTTGTAATCATAATTTTATTTCTATAATATGTTTATAATTAACTTAATTTTTATAATTTGTATATAACTTAAAATTCTATAATAATTAGTATAATTGTTCATATTTTCTTATTAATCTCAAATAATTGTTTATATAAAAATTTGATCTTTTAATTATTATAATGTTCTTGTTTATATTATCTATTATGTTTATTTTCTTATGATATTTATTTATTACTAACCCCATTTAACTTTGCATTATTTTTATTATTATTACTAACCCAATTATTATTATTATTTATTATTGTGCTTATTATATTTAATTTGCTTTAATTATTATTATGTAATTGTTCCTGGATGTAATATTTTAATAATAGTATTTAAATATTTATTTTTATGCTATGGTTAGTAAATAGGGAGTGCAACCTGTTTGTATGTAAGAAATCAATTTAGATCATTTAAATTTAAAGATGAATATTAAAATTGTACACTCACACACGTAAGTCGATCCTGGATCGCCATCTCACTTCCTTAGGGATACCTCTCATGTTGCCTAATCAAAAGGTCAAGTAGGGTGTATAAAGCATAAGTCCCTCAAATTCACATCATCTAGTCCCTTAACAGATAAAAGATCAAGTCCCTTTCGAGTGTTGTCTTCGTAATGATCTTGTCCCTTTCGAATAAAGATGATAGTCCCTTCGAATTGCTTATACACCCCACAGTTGCCTAAAGTAATAGATGACCCTTCACTTGTCCCTCACATCCAAGGTAATGACTACCTATTCCTTAATAATAGGGATAGTCTTACCACTTAAAGGATTCAAGAACAGAAAAGACTTAAACTTAGGGTAGGTTTCTCTTAGATACTTGCTCACTATTCAAAAACATTTCAAACACTTCACAATTTCAAACAATTTTCAAAACAAAGGTTTTATACGCATCCGTACATGGATCATTATAAACATTTAAGAAAATTTCTATTCACACACTTCACATTTCAAAAACACTTTAAAGTGAGCTAAGTAACTAAGAGCCCATGGATAACCATGGATGTAAAGGGTGCTAACACCTTCCCTTTACATAACCTACCCCCCGGACCCAAAAATCTTTTAAAAAGGTCTTTCCTGTTCTTTTATGCCTTTCCTTTGGATAAAATAAAAGTCGGTGGCGACTCTTGCTATCCGCAACATAACTAAAGTCAGTTCTCCCACCGTGTTACAGCTACTTTACTGGGGAAAGGTGACACAGACGGGTATCAAAAGGAGCATGTATCTGTATTTTGAGAGTGCAAAGGGGATGCTTTGGCTTTCTGCGGGGACTGTGAGTCTTTATATACATTGCTGATGGAATGTTGGTGATGTTTGCAGGTGACTGGTTCGAACCTGACTTGTGATCATGCAATATGTTTGATTTTTGCCATAATGCTCCGTATTAGACGGAATGCTACGCTCTGGGGAAAAATGATGCGAATGCTATGATTATGCAAAAGAAACCGGTTCGGGATTCGAATCCCGCTGTTGTGAAGATCTCTGGCTGATCTGCTTGAAGTGATATCCCAACTGGGGGTGAGATCATTGGCAGATCTGATAAGACATATGATTCTGCTTGGGGATTAGATCACTAATAGACCTATCTGGTGAGGAGATAACCCAGCCGGGGATGAGGAAGCTTCCGTCACTTTGTTGTGTGAGAATTTCAGACATTGCTCTTCTTGGGAGAGGTTGGAGCTCTGTGGGGAGATGGTTCCCTAACTTTGCTGAAGACGAGAGATCTGGAACTCTGGGGGAGGAAAGATCACTGAACGATCTTCCTAGGGATTTCTGTGAGGATCCTGCTGAGGATGAGGAGGCTTGACAACTCAGCTAGGGATGTGAGCATTTACTGATGCTGCTTGAAGAAAATGTGTTGGGGAAGTGATGCCTTGGCAACTTCGCTGGGGAAAAACATTCCAGATACTGTTAGGGGAGGAAGTGCGTGGCATGCCCCGTGTCGCGTATTGAATACCTGCAATCCTGTTAAGACAAAAGAACACACAAGTGTCCTGAGGCATCCCTTACCGGATTCCGTCATAGGAGTTAGATATTCCTGGAAGTAAACACATTTCCTGCAAGCATGTAATTAGAAAGACACATCTGTTTTATGCAAATATTATGGATATTAGACATTTTGCAAACGAACCAGAAATGTACAAGACGAAGTGTGACTGCAAACTCTGATTTTATTAATTTGGGTGCCCTGAATTGGAAAATACAGTCAAAGAAACAAATCCCCTGAAATGAGGAGATTGCTATAAATTGAGAAAAATAAAGGTGCTGGCAATGTTGACGATGCTTCAGTGAGCTTCCCTTTGCTATGACCCGTATGACCTTGACGTTCTTCTTATCCTGCTTTCTGAAGAAAGTTGATTCTGACCGATGCTTTAACCTTTCAAAGCTTACCATGTTGTAAGTGATACAGACGAATTCAGAATGCAGTTGTTCGGTTATTCCATTATTTTGCGTGGATCGCCCTTTCGGGTTTTCAATCCACCGGGATACCCATTTTTGCCTGAGCTGTCCAATGCGGCTTTTCAACTCAACGGGTGTACATTTTTTTGATTTTCCCTTATTTTTGCCCGAGTCTTTTATTATGTTTTTAACTCGCCGAGATGCCCTATTTTTGCCTGGACTTACATTCTGTTTTTATGTCCAGCGGGTCATTTTATGCGAAGTATTTTTTAACTGCATCTGAATTCACAGGGGATAGGAAATCTTCACCATCCATAGTAGTGAGCATCAGTGCTCCACCAGAGAAAACTTTCTTTACTATGAATGGACTGTCGTAATTCGGAGTCCACTTGCCCCTGTGGTCTGTATGAGGAGGAAGGAGTCTTTTCAGCACAAGATCTCCTACTTGGTATTCCCGAAGCTTGACTTTCTGATCGAAGGCTTTCTTTATTCTCTTCTGATATAACTGCCCATGACAGATTGCAGCTAATCTCTTCTCTTCGATCAGATTCAGTTGATTGTACCGAGATCAGACCCATTCTGCTTCGTTCAGCTTGACATCCATCAGTACTCTTAAGGAGGGTAATTCAACTTCAACAGGTAGGACTGTCTCCATACCATACACAAGCTGATACGGTGTTGCCCCAGTGGATGTTCTGGTTGAGGTACGATACGCATGAAAGGAAAATGGTAGCATTTCATGCCAATCCTTGTAGGTGACCACCATCTTTTGCACAATCTTCTTAATGTTTTTGTTAGCTGCCTCAACAACGCCATTCATCTTTGGCCTGTAAGGAGAAGAGTTGTGGTGTTTGATCTTGAAGTCCCAGCACAGTTCTGCCATCATTTTTTTGTTCAAATTGGAACCATTATCAGTAATGATTCGCTCGGGTACTCCATATCGACAGATGATGTCTCTTTTCAGGAATCGGGCTACCACTTGCCTGGTGACGTTAGCATACGAAGCTCCTTCAACCCACTTAGTGAAGTAATCAATGGCTACCAGGATGAATCTGTGGCCATTCGAAGAAGTCGGTTCAATCTTTCCAATCATGTCAATGCCCCACATGGCAAAGGGCCAAGGTGAAGACATCACGTTCAAAGGATTTGGAGGTACATGCACTTTGTCTGCGTAGATTTGGCATTTGTGGCACTTTCTGGAATAGGCACAACAGTCTACATCCATTGTGATCCAGTAGTAACCCGATCTTAAAAACTTTTTAGCCATTGCATGTCCTCCAACATGGGTACCGAAAGGTCCTTCATGCACCTCGTGCATCAGTAAGTCGGCTTCTTTCTTGTCAACACATCTGAGAAGGACCATGTCAAAGTTCCTCTTGTATAACCAACCATCAACATTCAAGAAGAAACTACCGGCCAGCCTTCTTAATGTCTTCTTATCATTGGACGATGCCCCAGGTGGGTATGTTTGATCCTCTAAGAAGCTTTTGATATCATGGAACCAAGGCTTGTCATCTTTAGCAATGTCCACAGAGAATACGTATGCTGGTCTGTCAAGTCTGGATACTGAAATCCGAGGCACAAAGTTAGCAGCTGAACTTTGATCATGGAGGAAATGGTAGCTAGAGCATCTGCGAACTGATTTTCATCTCGAGGGATATACTCAAGTTTGACTATTGTAAAGAAAGTCAATAATCTCCTTGTATAGTCCCGGTGTGGAATCAGATGCTCTTGGTGAATGTACCATTTGTCGTTGGTCTGATTGATTACCAAAGATGAATCTCCAAATACAGTTAAGGTCTTGATTCTGAGGTCAATGGCTTCCTCAAGACCCATGATACAGGCTTCGTATTCAGCTTCGTTGTTAGTGCATGCAAAGGTGAGTTTTACCGAGAAAGGCATGTGAACTCCTTTAGGTGTAATGAGCACTGCACCAACTCCATGTCCATTCATATTGACAGCCCCATCAAACATCATTGTCCATTCTTCTTCTGGGTCAGGCCCTTTAGTGTGAACAGGCTCTTCATGATCTTTTGCTTTCAGGAACATGATGTCTTCATCAGGGAAGTCAAATCTCATGGGCTGGTAATCATTAACGGGTTGCTCAGCCAGATAGTCAGACAGTACACTGCCTTTGATGGCTTTTTGAGATGTGTACTGAATGTCATACTCTGTTAGAATCATTTGCCATTTTGCAACCCTTCCGGTAAGTGCTGGCTTCTCAAATATGTACTTGACGGGGTCCATTTTTGAGATCAACAAGGTAATGTGGGTCAACATATAATGCCTTAGTCGGCGAGCAGCCCACGCTAAAGCACAACAAGTTTTCTCGAGCAGTGAATAACGTTGTTCACAGTCGGTAAACCTTTTGCTTAGGTAGTATATTGCATACTCTTTTCGACCAGACTCGTCATGCTGGCCCAGCACACACCCCATTGATCCTTCTAATACTGTCAGATACATTATTAGAGGTCTCCCTTCAACTGGAGGCATAAGGATTGGAGGTTCTTGTAAGTACTCCTTAATTTTGTTAAAAGCCTTCTAGCAGTCTTCATTCCACCTGACCGTTTGTTCTTTTCTTAACAACTTGAACAGGGGCTCACAGGTTGCAGTAAGGTGACATATGAACCTTGATATGTAGTTCAATCTACCTAAGAACCCCCGAACTTCCTTTTCAGTCTTAGGTGCAGGCATCTCTTGAATGGATTTGACTTTGTCAGGGTCAATTTCAATTCCTTTTTCACTTACGATGAACCCCAACAGCTTACCGGAACGTACCCCGAATGTGCATTTGTTGGGGTTTAGCTTCAGCTGATACTTTCTCAGACGCTTGAACAACTTCAACAGATTTACCAGATGGTCTTCTTCTGTGAGGGACTTGGCAATCATGTCATCCACATAACATTCAATTTCTTTGTGGATCATTTCATGGAATAATGTTACCATAACCCCCTGATAAGTTGCCCCAGCATTCTTCAATCCAAATGGCATCACCTTATAACAGAATGTGCCCCAGGGTGTGATGAAAGTAGTCTTCTCCATATCTTCAGGCGACATCTTGATCTGATTATATCCTGAAAACCCATCCATGAAGGAAAACACCGAGAACTGAGCTGTGTTGTCGACCAATACATCAATGTGAGGTAAAGGGAAATCATCTTTTGGGCTAGCTCTGTTCAGATCCCAGTAATCCACACACATCCGTACTTTGCCATCTTTCTTAGGCACGGGTACAATATTAGCATCCCACGGCGGGTAACTAGTTACAGCAAGCAAACCGACGTCCCACTATTTTTGTACCTCTTCTTTAATCTTCATGGCCATATCCGGACGAGTACGGCGTAACTTCTGCTTTACTGGAGGACAGTCTTCTTTTAGTGGCAGCTTGTGCACAACAATGTCAGTATCCAGACCTGGCATGCCTTGATAGGACCAAGCAAAGACATCAACATACTCTCGAAGCATGTCAATAAGTTGTTCCTTCACTGAATCTTGCAGACGGGCCCCGATCCTCACTTCTTTCAAGTCTTCATCGGTACCAAGATCAACTGTCTCAACCTCCTCCTGATGAGGAGTGATTACCTTCTCCTCTTGCCTTAACAACCTGGCTAGTTCTTCAGATAGCTCATAATCTTCTTCAACCCCTTCATCGGCTTGATTAATCGGATTGTCGAAGTCATACGAAGTCATAGCAGTGGTGTTGTCGGTGCAATCTGGAGGGCACTCTCTGCAAGGGTTTAGATTGGTTCATTTTAGTGATCAATTTTATCTTGTTTAGAAAAAGTGAAAATGAAATTGTTTATTTTGAAAACATTGCCATTTTATTGTTTTGTGCAAAAGTGAAAAAATGAAAAAGACAGTGAGCGAAAAAGAGACTCGTTTGCAAAAGATGTCCTGATATTCATTAATTAATCATTTGTACAAAATACAAGATGGCCCTATTACAAAATGAGTCCTGACACCTTGGGCAAGATGCAGGACTTGATGCATGCTTAAAAAACAGGAAATAATAATTACTCTGCAGGAGTAACTCTTATAATTTTCTGGGAAGACCAGTTAGAGACTTGGTTTCCCGGGATCCTTGGACGTATCCAGTTTTCCAGGTTGCGGTCGTCTTCTTCCTCGTCTTCCAGATTGTTCTCAGCATCCGGGGTAAGCATTCCCCCACTGACAAATTTGGGCTCCGTTGCAGCCTCTGGTTGATCTTGTCGAGTTGGTCTATAACCCAACCTGAATCTGTCTTCTTTCCTTTCTACTGGCAGCAGCTTGCCTCAGCCCTGAGCAGTACCCTCTTCAACAACCTTCCGGGCTTGTTGATATGAAGTGATGGAAGTTCCAAACATAGCAGTTGCTTCATTGATGTTAAGGGCCTCAAACCCCTGGCTCATAGTCTCGTGGATCTCCCCATCCATCTCTATATACTTGTAAGTAACCAGCTGGCTAACGAAAATGTCTTCCTCCCCGCAGATTGTGATGATCTGGCCTTCCCACTCAAATTTTAATTTCTGGTGAAGGGTAGATGTAACAGTGCCAGCGGCGTAGATCCAGGGTCTACCCAACAAACAGCTGTAGGCCGGCTGTATGTCCATCACGAAGAAAGTAGTTTTAAAGATTTGTGGGCCAATCATCACGGGTAATTCAATCTCTCCAAGCACTGATCTCTTAGAGCCATCAAACGCTCTTACCACCAAGTTACTTGGACGCAATGCCAAACCATCATATTCCAGCTTCACCAAGGCTTTCTTTGGGAGGACATTGAGCGAGGACCCAGTGTCTACCAACACATGAGAAAGAACAACACCTTTGCATTCTAAGGTGATGTGTAAAGCCTTGTTATGATTGCGTCCCTCCATTGTTAAATCAGCATCTGTGAAGCCCAGTCCATGACTGGTGTTAACATTTGCAACCATTGTTTCCAGTTGATTAACTGTAATCTCTTCCGGCACGTAGGCTGCGTGCAGGACCCTCAAAAGTGCATTCCTATGGGCTTTGGAACACATTAACAATGACAATATAGAGATTTTGGAAGGCGTCTGATGAAGCTGGTCCACCACTTTGTAATCACTCTTTTTTATTATTCTCATGAACTCGTCTACCTCTTGTTAAAAAGACATCTTCAGAGTTTCTTTAACAGCTGGCTCTTCAATTACCACATTCTTCCATTTTGCCTTAGCAGCAGCCTCTGTTTCAGCATTGGGTCTCGGTGTTTGTGAGGCAAAAAGGCATCCGCTTCTGGTGAAGCCTCTGCCTCCCCCAACATTGTCAACTTGTGGTGAAGAGGTTGATGAATCTAGAGTGATCTTCTTTCCGTCGCAGTAGAGATCAGAGTTGTAGTGCCAAGGTATGGCATTACTGCTTTCATAAGGAACGGGTCCAGGTACCGTAATGGTGACCAGACTGATTGCTGCAGCGGAAGGAACTGTGATGGTATGCAGATCATAATAGATTGTGACTGGAGATCTGATAGTAGGTGTTGTAGTTTGTTGTTGAAAATTGTTGTTGGGATGAACAGTTGCCGGGTCATAATAGATCGTGACCGTTGAGACATCTTCATTAGTGTTTGTTGGTGTTGTAGGCGATTTCGTTGATAATATGGGTGTTGATGTTGTAGAAGTAAGTGTAGCTGAACTTTGATTTGTTGAAATAATGGATGGAGTGATTGCCGGAGTTGTGGATGAATCGGTGGGAGTAATAGTTGTTGCAGTTGTAGGAGGATCTGTTGTTGCTGAAGAAAAAGTTGTTGATGTTGTAGGAGGATCCATTGTTGCTGGAGAAAGAGTTGTTGATGTTGTAGGCGTTGTTGTGGTAATTTGCAAAATTCCATCGCTGATAAGGCTATCTATGCCAAGCCTTAGCTTCTCACAACCATTAATAATAGTCTTGCACGATTCGCAACAGGCCTCACAACCTGGGAATACCTGGCATCTTAAGAGTTGAGCTTTGACTTCTGCCAGCGGCGTTCGAATCTGTGCAACATTATCAATCAGTGCAGATGGTTGGCCCTCCTCTATGGCATTAATCCTGGGCCCACCATGATTAGGCATAGGATTTCTGTTAACATTTGGAGGAAGTGCGAAATTGAGAGCTTTGGAATCGACCAAATCCTGAACCTTCATTTGCAAGGCTCTACACTTCTCGGTATGGTGACCAGGTACGTTGGAATGAAAGGCACACCTGGCATTAGCATCATAATTCTTTGGGAGATTGAGAGGATCTGGTGGAGCCAACGTCCTTAACTCAACCAGGTTGAGCTTCAGGAGTTGTGGTAGTAAGGCGGCATAAGGCATAGGAATGGGGTCAATCACCCTATTTTCTTGAGATGGCCTCTGTTGAAAGGGGCGCTATTGTTGGTTGTTGTTGTTATTTTTGTACGATCTATGTTGCGGAAAGTGAGGTTGTTGCTGATAATGATGTTGTTGTTGTTGAGGAAAAAGTGTTTGTTGCGGAGCTGGAGCCATGATAGTAACGGCTGCTACTGATCTGTGAGAATATTGGGGTCTGCCCCTGCCTGTATGAATAGCATTTGTTTCACCCGCCCTTCGGGGTCCTGAAAAAGGTTTTCTTGTATTGTTGGAGGAGCTTGCACCATTGTCAGAGATTTTGCCCATCTTCAAAAGGCTCTCAATTCTCTCACCAGCTATAACTACATCAGCAAAACTGGTGGAAGAGAAAGTAGCAAGTCTGTCAATATATGTTCCTTGAAGGGTGTTCATAAACATGTCATCCATTTTCCGTTCAGACATGGGCGGCTGGACAGCAGCAGCAAGCTGTCTCCACCTCTGAGCATAATCCCGGAAGCTTTCCCTTGAAGACTGAGACATGCCCATTAAAAGGGTTCTATTGGGAGCCATGTCTAGGTTGTACTGGTACTGACGGATGAAGGCTTCGGCCAAGTCTTTCCAACATCTTATAGTGGCCCTGGTCAGATGTGAATACCATTCTCTTGATGCTCTAGTCAGACTGTCCTCAAAATAGAACATCCATAACTTCTCGTCCATGGTATAAGCTTTGATTCTCCCCAAGAAAGACTGCAGATGAGTACGCGGGCAGGAGGTACCATTATATTTTTCAAAGCACGGGGGTTTGAATTTGTAGGGAATTCTCACCCCATCTACCAGCCTCATATCCATTACGTCAAAGCCTAGGGAATTCTAGGATTCCAAAGACCTCAGTTTCTCAGCAATCTCATCCAACCTTCGGTCATACACCTCATCCCCAACTCCAATAACTGTGAACTGTTCTTCTTGCAAGATCCTGACTCCAGTAGTATTACCTTGAACATTCCTTACACCATTAACATCTGGGTTCAAATGGGGCCCAAACTCTGGTGGGTCGATGCGAGGCTGCCCGTGTTCATTATTGTTGGTTCCTCCTATACCAGGGTGGTGCTCTTCAGGAGTCTTCCTTTCCACCAATTCCCTCAGCCTTTCCTGGCTCTGAGCTAAGCCAATCATCACAACCATAAACTGGGTCAGTTGATTTCTCATCTCAACCCTTTCGTTTGCCATTTGATTTCTTACTTCATTCAAGTCCTGATGTACCTGATCCATCTGAATGCCCGAAAGGTTGTTTCGCGTTGGGTATCAGTGTGTTCGGTTGACAGGGAACACTCGTCTTCGAGCAATGTTTCCTGAGATCCACAACAAAGTGAGAAACAAATAACAAACAAAAACCTACAAAACAAAGAAAATGTTAGTATGCAATGCAATATGCTTATTTGTCTTCCAAGGGTATCCAGTTTGGTTCTTTGATTTTGACCTTTCCAGACCTCGAGGAAATGCTTGATGATGTTGAGAGATAAAGTCCACCAATAAATAAAACAAACTGATATATTACAAAAGGATGAAATACATAGTTTATTTACAATACATGCCCATGGTGGGTCAAAAATACAATAATCAAAAGAAAAAATACATCAAAAGAAAAGAAATACAAGCAAAAGGAATCAGACGTCCAATCAAAAGTCATCCTCCTTGACTTCCTTCAGGAGGGCCTCTGTCACCGGACCAGCTGGGTGCTCTGTAATAGTCCTAATGAGGAGGTTCCTGGTAGTAATGGCATTGGTTAGCTTCTTATGCTTGTCCTGATCCTTTGATCTCTTCAACCCCGCCCAGAGTTTTAATTCTGATATCTCCTTCTGAGCTGCTAACAAAGCTTCCTGCTGCTTCTTCTCATTGGCCTCCAGCTGTTCTATCTTGTCCTGAGTCTTCTGGTCTTCTTGTGCACGGGTTTCGGTGATCCTGATCCACCTAGCCTGGCTTTCCTCCAGATAATCCTCTTCCCTAGCTTTCTGAATTTTGGCCTCCTTGCAGGCATTCTTCAAAACCAACTCCCTTGCTCTTGCTTTCCTTATGTAGTCATCTGTCCTTTCAATCTTGGTCAGATGCTCAGTCTTGAGTCTTTCCAATCTCTTAATGTCCAGACGACTGTCATTTCTCTCCCAGAGAGTTTTCTTCAGGGCTTCAACTAGCTGATCATTCCTCTCTTTCAGCTTTTCAAACTCTTCCAGGCTAACAGTTGATGCAGGCTGTACTGTAGAGGGGCCAGGTGTGTCTTCCAAGGTGAAAGGCATCCTGGTGATCTGAGCTCTAGTACGGGACCAATCAGAATATTGAGCTGAGGCAATATTGTTGCACCTTCCAAGGATGGCTGTCCCTTTGGTCTGAATGTTGTCCCAAGCCCAGGCAGCTTGTCTGACAACAACAAAGTTGGGTTGAACTTCACAGTAGAGAGTCTCAGCCAAATCTTGTCCTCTGGGAGGATGAACCAAAGCATATCCCAATTGTCTCTTAAACAATAAAGGGTTGTAGTTGATGCAACCTTTTACTCCTATCAGAGGCACATTAGGGTACTGCCCACAGTTGGTAATAATGTCCTTGCCTTTGGTGCCCTGGGTGCACCATCTAATGTCATCTGATGTTAAGGCAATGAACCTCTTAGCCCAATTCTTCTGCTGATGTGGGTTCAAGAAGGCATCTGATTTTGGCAAGTGTCTGAGCATCCAAGAGTAGTAAAGAGGAGCACAACGTCTGACCAGCATCCCTCTTTGCTTTTCATTTCTCTGATGGATGGAGTAGTAGAAGTCTCCCAGCAATGTAGGCATTGGGTTCCTCAGCAGGAACAAGTGGATGGCATTCTTACTCACAAACTTGGACTCATCTGCAAACAAAATAACCCCATATATACTGAGGGCTAAAAGTGCACAGACTGCCTTCCATTCTCCTGCTGCAGCTTTCAGGGTGGCCTGAGAAATCAAGAAGTCCAGATGTAAGCCAGGAATCCCAGCTTTTGTTGTCATGTTTTGCTCAATGAGGGCAGGCTCCAAATGCATTGCCCTATCTATCTCTTCATTTCTGGGAGCAGTCATCTCTTTGTTGAAGGGGATCCCTCTCCTGATAGGAACCCCCATCAACAAGGAAAACTCTTCTAGCAGTGGTCCCATCTGGAAATCAGGAAAGGTGAAGCATCTGAGTGGAGGGTCATAAAACTGCAAGCATGTGTGGATCATGCTCCTCTGAGATGAATCAAGATCCATGACCAGGTCCAAAATACCCCCATAGTGCTCTCTAAACAGTGGGATGTGGTCAGGTGTGATAAGGGACTGGACCTGCCTGATACCAGTCAAGGAGGGCTCAAAGAAGTGATAAGATATGTTGTTTTTCCTTGGAGTATCCATGAGTGCTGACAAATGCTGATGAAGATCACAGACTGAAAAGCTGGAGGTAAATCTCTGACAGACTGATGCAGGTGCTGAGGGAGATAACTGGAGCAGATGCTGAAGAAGATAACTGAAGCAGAGGTCAAAGCAATAGAAGGGGTCAAAACCAAACCAAATGTGAAGATGGATACCCTGAAAAGCAAATAAAAAAATGTTAAATGATGCAATGATGATATATGCAAATGGTATGCAAGGGTTTGTGATCAAGAGCTGGATCTGATTATCTGCCTTGGTAAAGGTCCATGTATGTTCAAAGGTCCGGATGGAGGCTCAGAAGTCCAGTAACCAGGGTGGGGGACTCAAATAAAGAGTCACATGTCCGAGGTAATCACAAGAACTGTCCAAAGTAGTGCATTCTTAAAACAAAACAGTAACAGGGTATGATGTGGTCAAGGGTTACTGCAAAACCTGTAAACAACCCAACCCCCTCATATGTAATGTTCTAGAACAAGGATCCTCAGACTTGGATCAGTTATGAGAAGTGTAAACACTTCTAACCCGGAGGTACAATGTTTACAATAACCATAAAAGTTCCTCCTCTAATTCATCCCAGATTCTGAAGGTCATAATAAAGGTCATCCAGACTTATCAGGCTTCCTAGATAGCCCTAGCACTACAGGAAATCTATAACACATAGTTCTCAAGAAGAAACCCACATCTGAACCATGTTTCATATTCCCGCACCAGACCGAAATGGAATGGGAAATAACATGAAGCCACTCTAGCCTAGGTGTCACTCAGGTCCCAGGTATAGGACCTTAATCACTCAATGAAACCCCACCCACCAAAACAGAAGCAGATCCAGCAATGATAATGACAATATGATGTATAAAAAACTGTAAAGAAAGCAGTAAATAAAGCTGTACATAAAGCAATAAATAAAGCAAATAAATAAAGCACAAATAGCATGTAACACCCCCGTGAACACAAATCAAACAAGCGCTAGGAGGAACCCACAAAAAGAACCAGAAGCCCTGGTTGCAATATAAGGGTCCCCAGCAGAGTCGCCAAGCTGTCGCTCCCACCAAATGACACCGGGTCAGAAGGGGTACAGACGCGAACGGTCGGCGATAGGAGAACATGAAGATGAACTGAAAAGAGTCGCCAACTAGGCATTTTTATCCTGAAGGAAAGGTAATGCTGCATAAACCTAGAAAAGAGATGGATAAGACGGTGTAACACGGTGGAAGAACTGACTTTAGTTAAATGTTGCGCCACCGACTTTTATTTTATCCAAAGGAAAGGGCATAAAAGAACAGGAAACACCTTAAAAGATTTTTGGGTTCGGGGGGTAGGTTATGTAAAGGGAAGGTGTTAGCACCCTTTACATCCATGGTTATCCATGGGCTCTTAGTTACTTAGCTCACTTTAAAATGTTTTTGAGAAGTGTAGTGTGTGTTTAGAAATTTTCTTAAGTGCTTTATAATGATCCATGTACGGATATATATGAAGCCTTTGTTTTGAAAATTGCTTGAAAAATGTGAAGTGTTTGAAATGTTTTTGAAAAGTGAGCAAGTACATAAGAGGAACCTGTAACACGGTGGGAGAACTGACTTTAGTTATGTTGCGGATAGCAAGAGTCGCCACCGACTTTTATTTTATCCAAAGGAAAGGCATAAAACAACAGGAAAGACCTTTTAAAAGATTTTTGGGTCCGGGGGGTAGGTTATGTAAAGGGAAGGTGTTAGCATCCTTTACATCCATGGTTATCCATGGGCTCTTAGTTACTTAGCTCACTTTAAAATGTTTTTGAAATGTGAAGTGTGTGAATAAAAAATTTTCTTAAGTGTTTTATAATGATCCATGTACGGATGCGTATAAAACCTTTGTTTTGAAAATTGTTTGATATGTGAAGTGTTTGAAATGTTTTGAAGAGTGAGCAAGTATCTTAAGAGGAACCTACCCTAAGTTTAAGTCTTTTTTGTTCTTGAATCCTTTAAATGGTAAGACTATCCCTATTATTAAGGAATAGGTAGTCATTACCTTGGATGTGAGGGACAAGTGAAGGGTCATCTGTTATTTAGGCAACTGTGGGGTGTATAAGCAATTCGAAGGGACTTATCATCTTTATTCGAAAGGGACAAGATCATTACGAAGGCAACATTCGAAAGGGACTTGATCTTTTATCTGTTTAGGGACTAGATGATGTGAAATTGAGGGACTTTGCTTTATACACCATACTTGACCTTTTTATAATAGGCAACATGAGAGGTATCCCTAAGGAAGTGAGATGGCGATCAAAGATCGACTTACGTGTGTGAGTGTACAATTTTAATATTTATCTTTAAATTTAATAAGCTAAATTAATTTTAAACATACAAACATGTTACACTCCCTATTTTACTAACCATAGCATAAAAATAAATATTTAAACATTATTACTAAAATATTACATCAAAGGAACAATTACATAATAATAATTAAAGCAAATTAAATATAATAAGCAAAAATAAATAATAATAATAATAATTGGGTTAGTAGAAAATAATAATAAACCATAATATATAAGTGGGGTTAGTAATAATAAAAGAAACATCATATAAACATAATTAATAATATTAACATAATAATTAAAAAATTAAATTTTTTATAAACAATTATTATTTAAGACTAATAAGAAAATATGAGCAATTATACTAATTATTATAAAGTTTTAAGTTAAAAAATTAAGTGAATAATAAACATATTATGAAAATAAAATTATAATTACAAAATTAAATTAGCAATTTTTAACTATTTCTAAACATATATTAAATATTATTTATATACAAAATTTAAATTATAAACAAGTTATAGAATATATGTATATTACGAAAATAAGATTAATCATAATTATATTTACAAAATTTTAATTATTTAAAACAAGATTTAAATTATAAACAAATTATAACATATGTACATAATTAAATAAAATAGGATTAAGTTTTAAATAGAAGAAAATTAGGGTTTATTAGAAACATTAAGATTTATTTATTGATTAAAAATATAAGCAAGAATTAAAATAAACAAATAACTAATATTTTCAATTAGGGTTTTAGAAAAATATTCTTAGGGTTAATCTTGGTTTATGAAAATATTTTAGGATTAAATTAGGATTATAGTTTAATTAAAATTAATAATAATAATAAACAACCAAACAAATAATGGAAAAAAAAAGAAACAAAAGAACTTACCTGGGCTGGGATTCGAACCCAGCCCCTTAGCTCTCACAACTTCCAGCCAACAAGATCAACCACTGGGCCAGCGCGCGCTTGGTGATAAGGGAAGAACTTCATTTTGTTTTGTTGCTTAATCCTGGAAAATCATGAAAAAAAAGAAAACAAAACAAAAGGCCTGGGGGGAATCGAACCCAGGACCTTTAAACAATACGCATGCATACTTTCCATCCAGCCGGGAGGGCGCTTCTGATAGTATAATGGCTATAATTCATAATATATTAAGTTTAATAATTCAAATGGAAAAACAAGAAAAATTGTGGAAGCCAGGATTCGATCCCTGGACCAAAGCCTCACACGCGCGTCCCTTAACCAACTGAGCCAACCACACAACTGTGAAACAATATCAATAACAAAACAAAAAATATTATATCAAGTATTCAAAGTCTGAAATTCGCGCCAGGGCATCATCTTCTTCCTTGGTACCTACAAATTTTGCTGCGAATTCACCTATGGAATTTCCTACGAATTTTCAAATACAAGAACCTATGAAAATGAAACATCATCAAAACTGTACAATTTCTCAAAATTAATTAGTGCATCATGATCCTTAAGCTTCATACGATTGTTTTGTGTTCTTAGAATTTGTTTATATTTGGTTTAAAGCAAAACCCTAATCTCATGGCCGAAACCCTAGCCATGGTGATTTCTCAAACCTGCAATGAAACTCCAATTAAACTATCCAGAATCAATCAATAACTTAATACAAACACAAAACAATGATCAAAAGTCATTAAAATCTAGTCAATATGCAAAATCGAAAATCAAGAATATGATGAACATTATGAATTCGGGTTATGCAATATAAGGTGTTTTAGATGTTGTTTATGATCCAAAATCATTCTATGAACATCCAGGAACACATAGCAACCTTCAAATTGTCTTGAAGGTGGTTGTAACTTGGAATCCGAATTTGAGTTTTGTGATGAATTTTGAAAATTCCAACTTACTCTTTGAGGCAGAAATTTCGTCTCCAATGCATTAGGTTATGTTGTCTACTTATAGTACAATGGAACTAGGTCAAAAAAATTGATTGGTGTATGAATTATTTGATTGAAAAAGATTAAGACTTAAAATTCAAATATTTGTGAATTCAACCTTTCTATTTCAAGCCAATCACCATAATTTTTATATCACTTTGATCCAAACAATCTTTATGACTTTCTAGAAGCACAATCTCATTTAAATATTTGATTTTTCTATTTTATTTTAATTTAAAATGATTTAAAATGAATAAAATCAAAATAAATAAAATAAAATGATAAAAAAATCTGAATAATTGAGAGTTGGGTCGTGCATGAAGTGTTTGTATGGATTGGATCATCACATGGCAAGCCCATTTAGAAAAAATTGGTTTTAAACCTCCATTTTCTTCATAAACCAACCAAAAATTTCCCAACTTTGCAAGGGCACAAATCCTTCAATTTTAATGCTATGAGGATGTTGTAGGACATTTTGGAAAGCTTGAAGAGTCCTCTAACCAACCCCACTGGTTTCATGTCCATATCATTTACCATTCTCAAGTTATGCCCTTTTGAAGTTGTTGACTTTTTGTTGACTTTCAAAAGGACCTATAATGTCTTAGCTCATACCTTCCAAATGAAGCATTTTTGGGCTTGGCTTGTGAGACACAAAGTTGTAGAGAATTCAATTTCATTCAAAATGAGCTTTGTATGGAGAATTGGTGATGAAGCATGTGAAAGTTATGGCTGGTCAAAGTTCAGTTGACTTTTCCTGAGGAAACCCTAATTTAGAAACCTCTGATTCTTGATGATCTGAAATCTCCTTGATGAATCATGATCAACCCTTGATCAAATGATTAATTTTACTTCATATACTTGATGTTGGCAAAAATCATGAAGTTTGACTTTGGTTTGACCACAGTTGACCTCAGTTTGACTTTTTAACTGCTTTCACTGATTTTGACTTATTTGATCATTTGACTGAGCAAACCTTTGTGAAAAGTCTTGAAATTTGTCACGGGGGTTCTTAAACATATATAAGATGTTATGAAGCTCACTTGAAGTCTTGGAAGTCCATTTAGCATGATTAAAGTCAAAACCCTAGTTTTGGTTGCACTGCTTAGGAGGATGCATTGTCTGAGGGAATTGTCAAACTTTCTGACTATTTGTGAACTTTGTGAACCTTGTGAACCTCATAAGACATCTTGTGAACCTTGTAATATGTCTTGTGAATCTTGTGAACCTCATAAAGTGTCTTGTAAACTTCATGAACCTCATGAAAGGTCTTGTGAACCTTGTGAACCTCATAAAGTGTCTTGTAAACTTCATGAACCTCATGAAAGGTCTTGTGAACCTTGTGAATCTTCTTAGCACACAAAGTCTTGTATTGTGAGGGCAAATTTTGGGGTGCAACAGCTGCCCCTGTTCAATTTTCTGAAACCTGAGGGGTTAGATTGGTATATTTTCCAGTCGTGACCTGGAAGGTTGAAGGGGATTGAACACAAAAGCCCAAAAATTTGCACTCACCAGTGCGTAGAGTGGTATTGATGACTGGTTGTATATGCTTGAGTGGGCTTAAAGATACCACTTGGAGAAAAGTTCTTTAGATACATTTCTTGGAGGATAAAGCAGTCCAAAATATGAATATATAATGATAGCTTTCAGGAGGATAAACAACGTCCTAAGGTAATGATATAACCTTTGGGAAGATAAACAATGACCCAAGGTAATGATATGCTTTCAGGAGGATAAACGACGTCCTGAGGAAATGATATGCTTTCAAGAGGATAACAACATCCTGAGGTATAAGTGTAACTTTTGGGAAGATAAACAACGGCCCAATAGTCATGATATGCTTTCAGGAGGATAAACAACGTCCTGAGGAAATGGTGTAACCTTTGGGAAGATAAACAACGGCCCAAGGTAATGATATGCTTTCAGGAGGATAAACGACGTCCTGAGGAAATGATATGCTTTCAGGAGGATAACAACGTCCTGAGGTATAAGTGTAACTTTTGGGAAGATAAACAACGGCCCAATAGTCATGATATGCTTTCAGGAGGATAAACAACGTCCTGAGGAAATGGTGTAACCTTTGGGAAGATAAACAACGGCCCAAGGTAATGATATGCTTTCAGGAGGATAAACGACGTCCTGAGGTAATGAGATGACCTTTGGGAAGATAAACAATGGCCCAAGGTAATGATATGCTTTCAGGAGGATAAACAACGTCCTGAGGTATAAGTATAACTTTTGGGAAGATAAACAACGGCCCAAAGTCATGATATGCTTTCAGGAGGATAAACAACGTCCTGAGGAAATGGTGTAACCTTTGGGAAGATAAACAACGGCCCAAGGTAATGATATGCTTTCAGGAGGATAAACGACGTCCTGAGGTAATGAGATGACCTTTGGGAAGATAAACAATGGCCCAAGGTAATGATATGCTTTCAGGAGGATAAACAACGTCCTGAGGTATAAGTATAACTTTTGGGAAGATAAACAACGGCCCAAAGTCATGATATGCTTTCAGGAGGATAAACAACGTCCTGAGGTATGATGATAGCTTTCAGGAAGATAAACAACGTCCCGAGGTATAAGTAACCTTTGGGAAGATAAACAACGGCCCAAAGTCACAAGTTGTTGATGAAGTCTGTCTGCTGGAGAATTAATCTGAAAAACAAAATTATAACATTCTGTATGATAATATTAGCTTATGCACTATGTATGCATGTATGATATGATGCACTTAAGTAATGTATTACATATTTATGTATATGTATGTTATGGTATGATGTAAATGATGTATGTATGCATCATGCAGCTTGAAGCGTCTGGATATCTTTGTATAACAATTGCTGGCCAGGGAAAATAAATCCCGATTCATTGTTGAAGGATATGAGGAACTCGTTCCGGTCTTGTTTGATAATATAGTATATATAACCTCCCGTCTTCGTTTGATAGTAGGGTATACATAACCTCCCGTCTTCGTTCGTCGTACTCCTATTGGAAGAGTAAATTCCCGACTATCCGTATGAGGATAAAAGAGATGGATATAAATTCCAGGGGAGATGTGACTTTATGAAGATGGATTTGTCCTACCGGGATTCGTAACTGTCTTGTAGAGATGAACCGGCGAAGCTTCGTTGAAATCCTTCCCTCGTTCGTCCTTAGTAAATACTATTACTGCATTTTCATGCATTTCTGGTAAACATCAATCATATTAAGCATACATACATTCAAACACAACCAATGGACGTTTCGCTTATGTAAATAGGGTAAAAGTAAATCTGGATTCAAAGATGGAATTTTGTTTATATCAAAAAGTGACCTATACATAGGAAAGTTTATACATGGAGACAGAAATCCTAGTAAGAGGAATTCGTCGTAAAATTTTTTACAAAACAAAGAAGATCAGCTATGTGGGAAATAATCCTATTGAGTTTCAATTCTACTATTGCCATTATCTTCAAGTATCTCATCTTCTGCTGTTGAGACGGAAACGATTGGATTGAGCTTTATCTGTTCGAACTTGAGTAAGTAGTACAACTGGTTGTAGTTCCATGGGTGATCCAAACGAGACATAGTCATACGCTTTAATCCCTAACTTTTGCCTGGATTTCCCTTTCAGGTTTTCAATCCACCGGGATACCCTTTTTTGCCCAAGCCGCCTTTTCAGGTTTTCGACTTGCCGGGTGTACATTTTATATATATATATATATATATATATATATATATATATATATATATATATATATATATATATATATATATATCCCTAATTTTTGCCCGAACCCTTTTGGTTCGCCGGGATGCCCTTATTTTTGCCTAGGCCAGTCAACCTAGCGGGTCTCTTTTTATGCGTAGTATTTTTTAACTATGTCTGCGTTTACAGGCTGTGGGAAGTCTTCACCATCCATAGTAGTAAGTATCATGGCACCTCCTGAGAATATTGTCTTGACTACAAATGGTCCTTCATATGTAGGAGTCCACTTGCCCCTAGGATCACCCTGTGGTAATATGATACGCTTGATTACCAAGTCACCAACCTGATATACCTTTGGCTTAACCTTCTTGTTAAAAGCTTTGATCATTTGTTTCTGGTACATCTGGCCATGACAAACTGCTGCTAACCTCTTCTCATCAATCAAATTTATCTGGTCAAGTCGAGTCTGAATCCACTCATCTTCATCCAAGCCTGCATCCTTCATAATTCTTAAGGAGGGGATCTGAACTTCAATGGGCAGGACTGCTTCCATACCATAGACTAAGGAGAATGGGGTTGCCCCTGTTGAAGTACGTATTGTGGTACGATAACCATGAAGAGCAAACGGTAACATCTCATGCCAATCCTTATAAGTAACAGTCATCTTTTGTATAATCTTCTTAATGTTCTTATTAGCAGCTTCAACTGCCCCATTCATCTTCGGGCGATACGGAGAAGAGTTGTGATGCTTAATCTTGAACTGCGTGCAGAGATCAGTAATCATAGTGTTGTTCAGATTAGAGCCATTGTCAGTAATAATCCTTTCAGGGATGCCATACCTACATATGAGATTATTCTTAATGAATCGAGCTACAACATTCTTGGTAACAGATGCAAATGAAGCTGCCTCTACCCACTTCGTAAAGTAATCAATGGCAACCAGGATGAAACGATGCCCATTAGAAGCAGTAGGTTTGATCTCACCAATCATATCAATGCCCCACATAGCAAAAGGCCAAGGAGCAGTCAACACATTCAATGGTGATGGAGGTATATGCACTTTATCAGCATAAATTTGACACTTGTGACATGTTCTGGAATGTTAATAGCAATCAGCTTCCATAGTAGACCAATAGTAACCTGCTCTCAATATCTTCTTTGCCATAGTATGACCACTAGAATGAGTGCCAAAGATCCCATCATGCATATCTTCCATAATCTCTGTTGCTTCCTTCCTATCCACACAACGAAGCAAAGTTGAATCATGATTGTGCTTATACAAAATTCCATTACTCAAAAAGAACTTAGCAGAAAACCTTCTCAGAAACTTCCTATCTTTGACAGATGCCCTTTCAGGGAACTCCTGAGCTTCAAGATATCTTTTCACTTCATAGAACCAAGGCTTCTCCTCTGTCCCTTCAGTGTCAATCTCATTGCAGTATGCAGGCTTCTCAAATCTATCAATAGTAATCTTGGGAGCTTCATCATCCCAACTGATCTCAAACATAGATGCCATGGTGGCCAAAGCATCTGCCAACTGATTCTCTCTTCGTGGAATATGTCCAAAGGTAATCTCTTTAAAATGTGGGATCAAAGACAACACATGCTCTCTGTAAGGAATGAGGTTATCATGCTTGGTATCCCAATCTCCTTTAATCTGACTTACTACCAGGGCTGAATCTCCATACACATCAAGGAACTGAATCTTCATATCAATGGCAGCTTTGATACCCAGGATACATGCCTCATACTCAACCATGTTATTGGTACAATATAAACAAAGTCTGGCAGTAATCGGGGTATGACAACCTTCAGGGGAACTAATCACAACACCAACACCATTACCTAGTGCATTAGAAGCTCCATCAAAAACCATAGTCCATCGGGATCCTTGTTCAGGTCCGTCATATTGTCCAGGTTCTTTAGTAATAATCATAATGTCTTCATCAGGGAACTCAAAACTCATTGACTGATAATCATCTACTGCTTGGTGAGCCAAATGATCAGCCACAACACTTCCTTTAATAGCCTTCTGAGTAGTATACTGTATGTCATATTCTGTCAAGATCATTTGCCATCTTGCAATTCTTCCGGAGAGAGTAGGTTTCTCGAATATGTACTTGATTGGGTCCATCTTCGAAATCAATAAGGTAGTATGGGTCAACATATACTGTCTTAGTCGACGAGCAGCCCATGCCAAAGTGCAGCAAGTTTTCTCGAGCAGTGAATATCGTGTTTCACAGTCGGTAAACTTTTTGCTAAGGTAGTATATTGCCTGCTCTTTTCGACCAGACTCGTCATGTTGCCCCAACACACACCCCATTGAATTGTCTAGCACTATTAAGTACATAATCAAGGGTCTTCCATCAACTGGTGGCATCAAAATTGGAGGTTCTAGCAGATATTTCTTAATTTCATCAAATGCTATCTGGCACTCATCATTCCATTCCATCACCTGGTCATTCTTCAACAACTTGAAGATTGGCTCACAGATGGCAGTTAATTGGGAAATAAATCTTGCAATGTAATTCAGTCGTCCCAAGAAACCTCTAACCTCCTTCTCAGTACGGGGAGCTGGCATCTCTCGTATAGCTTTCACTTTTGCAGGATCCACTTCAATACCTTTTCCACTGACAATGAAACCCAGGAGTTTACCAGACCTAACTCCAAAAGTACACTTGTTTGGGTTCAGTCTCAACTTGTATTTCTTCAATCTCTCAAACAACTTATGCAGATGATCAAGATGTTGCTCTTCATTCTGGGACCTGGCTATCATATCATCCACATATACCTCTATCTCATGATGAATCATATCATGAAACAAAGCCACCATAGCACGCTGATATGTTGCCCCTGCATTCTTCAAACCAAATGGCATCACTTTATAGCAAAAAGTGCCCCACTGTGTAACAAATGTTGTCTTCTCCATATCTTCAGGTGCCATCTTGATTTGATTGTAACCAGAGAAACCATCCATAAAAGAGAATACCTTGTGTTGAGCAGTGTTGTCTACCAGAACGTCAATATGAGGAAGTGGAAAGTCATCTTTGGGGCTGGCCTTGTTCAAATCCCTGTAGTCTATACACATACGTACCTTACCATCTTTCTTAGGTACCGGTACCACATTTGCAACCCACTGAGGATAAGAAGTCACAGCTAAGAACCCTGCATCAAACTGTTTCATTACCTCTGCTTTAATCTTCTCTGACATTTCAGGACGCATGCGACGAACCTTCTGCTTCTTTGGACGACAATCTTCTTTTACTGGTAAACGGTGAACCACAATGTCTGTATCCAACCCTGGAATATCTTCATAAGACCAAGCAAAGATCTCCACATAGTCACGTAACATCTGAATCAATCTGCTCTTGACACTATCCTCTAACTCAGCCCCTATCTTAACTTCTTTCCTGTTTTCATCAGTTCCCAAATTCACAACTTCGACTGGCTCTTCATGTGGTTGTATAGCTTTCTCTTCTTGTTGTAACAATCTAGCAAGCTCTACAGGTACCTCATAATCGTCCTCATTTCCGTCTTCAGCTTGATAGATCGGATTCTCGAAATTATAATTGGCAATAGTAGAACTGTTATCAGCAGGATCCAGAGTGGATGAGGATCTGCATTTTAGTGATGTGGGTGTGTGTAAGAACACATAGCTGATAAATAAAAGAAAAGATAAAAGAAAGACAAAGAACACAATATTTACGAAAACGAAACGTCCACTGATTTTTATTGAATGAAGTATGCAAATGAAATGACAGCCCGTAACAAGCACACCATTGTGCCCCGGGTAAGGCACAAGGCTTGAGAGTTTTAATTGTTCAAGAAGTTACAAACTTAAAAAGCAACAATACAGTAATAGTATTTACTCCTGACTAAAGGAGATAGGAATAACATCTTCAGCTTTCCAATTATTGAGTCCAGCAATCACAGTAGGAAAAATCCAAGCATCCAAGTTGTAGTCTTCATCATAGTCACCCACAACATTGATCTGGTTCTTCATAATCCCCTGATTGGTGATACGAACAGCACGAGCACGACGAACAGCCTTCTGGGACTCTGCAGTGAAACCCAAACCAAATTTGTCAGACTTGTAAGGGATATCAGGAAGCTGACCCCAAATAGTACAACCACCTTCATCCACCACAGCTCTAGCATCTTTGAGGGAGGCCATTGTTGGAGGTATTCTGGTGACCACAGGAACTTTCTTGACAACAGGAGGAGCTTCATAATCATTAACAATCCAAGGAACCACTTCAAATGTCTGACATGGAGTTTCAACATATTCACCTTCCACTTCCAGATATTTAAAAGTGTTTACATGGCTAACAACATATCCTTCTTCTCCATAAACAGTGACAACTTTCCCTTCTACCGGATATCTCAGCTTTTGATGTAATGTAGAGGTTACAACACCTGCCCCATGGATCCAGGGACGCCCAAGCAAACAAGAATACGACGGACGAATATCCATGACATAAAAGGTAACATTGAAAACCTGAGAACCAACTTTTATTGGGAGATCAATTTCTCCATGCACCACTCTTCTCGAACCATCAAAAGCCTTCACCACTATGTTACTGGGTTTCAACACAGCATCTTCTGGACTAAGCTTATTCAGGACTTCTTTGGGCAACACATTCAGAGAGGAACCATTGTCTATCAATACATGTGACAGGGTAGTGCCCCTGCATTCAATTGAGATATGCAGAGCCCTGTTATGATCCCTCTTGGCAGGAGTCAAATCAGCATCAGAGAAACCTAACCCATTATCATAGGTCAAGTGGGCAACACAATTTTCAAACTGGTCAACAGAAATTTCATTGGGTACATGGGCAGTCTTCAGAAACTTAATCAAAGCCTTGGCATGAGCTTCAGAACATAACAACAAAGACAGCATGGAAATCTTGGAGGGAGTATGCCCCAACTGATCAACAATGTCATAATCACTCTTGCGAATGATTTTCAATACTTCTTCCATCTGCTTAGAGAGATCATCAGCAGCTGGCACATCAGTGGGTATAGGTTCAATAACAGGACCTTTGCCCCGAGCATCAGTGGTGGAGGTAGCAACTAGAGTAACTGCATTCTTGGAAGTAACTGGAGGAGATAAAACTCTTCCGCTTCGTGTGATCTTACTAGATCCAGCAACATTATCAATATCAATAGGCATATCAGCTAAGGGTTCCTGCTTAACACTATGGATATAAACATCAGACCCATAATGCCAAGGCACAGCTTTATCAGACGTATACGGGATAGGACCAGGAGTGGTAATGACCATAGGAGCCACTCTAGCTTCAGCAACAATCTTCACAGGGCCTTCAGCAGTGATCTTAATTGGACCCTTATGAGTGATTTTAACCGGTCCCTTTGAAGTAATATTTACCGGCACTTTATCAACCATATCCACCTCTTCAATCTTCGTACGCTGGGTTATATGATCAACCATACTTTCTACGGAAGGTGGAGTTCTCTCAAACACTATGGTATATTTATCCATGAGACGTTGAATTCCATCTCTCAACCTCCAGCAACTATCTGGCTTATAGGTACAATACAGACAATCTTCACGACAACCTGGAAAGAACCCAGCTTGTACTAGCTTCTTCTTAATGACAGACAATGGTGTGGTCAACTCTGCAACTGAATAAATATGTGAATCTTCATCAATGGCATTGACAGTCTTCTCATGATTTGGCATGGGAGCAGTAATCACATTTGGATTACCTGGAGGGTCAAACTCAATCTCTCCCGCCTCAATCATATCTTGAATTTTGTTCTTCAATACCCAGCAACTATTGGTATCATGTCCTTGGCAATTCGAATGATATGCACATCGTGCATTAGGATTGTACCTTGGAGAGGTAACATTAGGATTCTGAGGAGCATCTTTCAGAGTAATAAGTTCAGCCTTCAACAAGTGTTGCAATGCTTGGGCCATTGACATGTTGATCTTAGTGAACTGCCTTCTAGCCCTCTGTTGGTTGCCCTGTGGCTGCTCTGGTGTTGTAGGAGTTGGATTGGAAATATGAACTGCACTCACAGACTGATGCCTTCTATTACGATCAGGTTGACCATAAACAACATTTGATTCTTTCTTTCCACTGGGAGGCTTCTTTGCAACACCTGATGAAGAAGTACCCACTTGAATCTTGCCACTCCTGATACCACTTTCTACACGCTCTCCTGTCATTATCAACTCAGTGAAGCCAGATGATGAGCTTCCAATGAGATGACTGTAAAATGGACCATTCAGCGTACACATGAACATATCAACTAACTCCCTGTCAGTTATAGGTGGTTGCACTCTTCCAGCCAAGTCTCTCCACTTCTGAGCATACTCCTTAAAACTTTCTTTAGCACCCATAGACATGCTCTGAAGTTGCATGCGAGTAGGGGCTAAATCAGCATTGTATTGATACTGCTTATAGAAGGCTTCAGCAAGATCATTCCAATCCCGGATGTTGACACTCTCCAACTGGTAGTACCATTCCAATTGAGCTCCAGATAAACTCTCTTGGAAGAAATGGATCCACAACTTTTTATCAGCAGTATGGGGTTGGATTCTCCTGACATAAGACCTCAAATGCAGCTTGGGACAATAGACACCATCATAAACAACAAAAGTAGGAACCTTGAAACCAATGGGTATAACTACCCCAGATATCAAACTCAGGTCTTCAAAATCCAGCCCAGAAGATTTCTGTAATTCCATAGCATCCATTCTATCCACCAGCATCTTGAACTTATCTTCATTAGGCTCATGGTAGTAGTTAACCTCAGAATCAGAGTCCCCCATAGTGTTGTGGAGACTGCCTCCCTCTTTCTCAGACTCTTCAGACTCATAGTCTTCAACCTGTTCTTTGGTCTTGACAGGACCTCTGAACCTTCTTCCCATGTTGATCAGGCCACCTGACCTCCTAGTCTTCTTAGTCTTCTTGACCAGCAGTGTCTTCAATTCGTCCTACCCCTTGGACAAATTCAGGATCAGCTCTTGGAACTGTGCATTTTGTGCTTGGAGATCCTTAACTGTTTGTTCAAGAGCCATTGCTGAAATAAACAGCGAGAAGATAAGAAACCTGTGTACAATAAACCTGTGATGCAATGATATGATATGTTAATGTGTATGCAATGTTTTCAAGGACCGCGGGATTTAAATTTGCTTAAACAAACAAGAAGGTAAACTTTTATTAGTAACAAATTTGTTTTGCCTCTTGGGCTTACAGAAAATGAAATGTAATAAATACAAGAGATGGGGTTTTAAGTCTCCCATGGACGTTTCCTCTTTGTGGTGAGGTATGAGTTGAGATTCCGTTCCTCATGAAGTTGCTTTGTTAGTTCCAGGATTCTTTCTTGGCTTGCTTTGTAATGAGCCTCGAAAGTATCCCTTTGCTCCTTCAGCTGGATCCAGGATCTCTGTAAGTCTTCCATGTCAGTAGGCATGTCTGGGTGAAGGATGGTATAAGAAGTATCTCCTTCAGCAACAAGTTCCATGGTAACTGGCAGGATAGCAGGATATGGCATCATGAGAGTCTGAGCACGAGATCACACCCATCTGAGATAAGCTTCCATAGGAATAGTGTACTTAGGCTCCAGAGTCTTGCTGTCAACCTTGTTCACTTTTCCCCATGCTCGTATGAATCTCTGACGGTAACCTTGAAGATCATTGTCGTAGTCAAACACAATGCCCTGAATCAACATGTCATGAGGACCATCACTCCGAGCATAACCAAACTGTCATAAAGCTAGAGAGGGGTTGTAGGTGATGCCTCCTCTTATGCCTAGAAGTGGCACATTAGGAAACTCCCCACAACGGTCAATGATAGTGACATTCTCCATAGATCTGGAGCACCAATGGATATCTGAATGAGAGAATGACATAATCCTCTTAGACCACCTGAATCCCTGTTCATTCTTCATTACTGAGCGAGGAAGGTGAGAAATAAACCACCTAGATAGCAAAGGTATGCAGCACATCAGAGTTCCTCTTGCTTTTGTAGTACGAGTATGAAGAGAGTGCAGGATGTCCCCAAGTAATGTAGGCACTGGATTGTGACTCAGGAATATGTTGATGGCATGAACGTCTATGAACTGATCAGGATTGGGGAACAACACTAAGCCATAAATCAGCAAGGCTAAGATCTCCTCAAAAGCATCATAGCTCATAGCTTTCAAGAACACTTGAGCCTTATCCATTAATACCTTAGCAAGAATACCCTTAACTCCGCTTCTCGTTTCTAGAATAATGTCAGACTCCTTCAGATGTAGAGCTTCAGCAATAACCTCTGGTTTAAGCTCCTTCTCCAAGCCTGTGAAGGGTTTCTCATCAAGTACAGGTATACCCAGAAGTTTAGAGAACTCTTCCATTGTAGGAACCAGCTGATAGTCGGGGAATGTGAAACAATGGTGCTTAGGGTCAAAGAACTGAAACAAAACACTCATCATGTCTTCATTGAACCCTGAGGTGACTAGATCCAGTAGGTGACCATGTCTCTTGATGAATTGGGAATGATCAGACACTTGAGAAACCAACTCTTTAAGCTTAGCAGGTATGCCTACAAAGTTGATCCTGATAGTGTTTCTACGAGCAGAAGCCATGACCTGCAACAAAGAACAAAGATAAATCCTTTGGTCCTTGAAATGGTTAGTGAAAATGCTATGCTTATGATGCATGATGATGTCATGATGTTATGCTTAATCACAAACATGTGGCACACACAAGCAAGTCACACAATAGCCCTAGGTTTAAAGGCTTGCATGAGGTTCAAAGGTAAGTACCCTCCCCTGAAGTTTAGATGGTTCATCCTGTCCTATAAAAGTAACCATGTTCTAAGGGATCTCAATATCATTGATCCTTCACAAGGGTGGTTGTTCAGTAGGCAACTTACTTGCCAACCAAAACCCTCCAAGTTTAAAATCTCCATGAGCGTAGTATCGAGTATCAACCAACTTCAGTCTTCACCAAAGCCGGTTATCTCACTACTTTTCTAAAGGCCAAGATGGGATAACTAGGGTTCTAAAAGTTAGTTAGTGCATTGACAACATATGGCAGCCTCATATTATCCTCAACTTGACTTAAGGAACATAAGCACCAACCAAGAAGTCACACTAACTATGGCTACCAGATCAACCATATCGGTATACGCCGTACAGTTTCCTTGGTCTATTGCCATTTACCTAAGGTACACTAGATCCGGGTTAGGATCTTTCACACATAAGAGCCCAACAAGTAAGTATAAAGCAAACAAGGCAAAAAATTTAAAGTGATCTAATTCCTAAGGGTACCCCTCTTTAATATTAAATTCCCAGCAGAGTCGCCAGTTCTGTAACACGGTGGGAGAGCTGACTTTAGTTATGTTGCGGATAGCAAGAGTCGCCACCGACTTTTATTTTATCCAAAGGAAAGGCATAAAAGAACAGGAAAGACCTTTTAAAAGATTTTTGGGTCCGGGGGGTAGGTTATGTAAAGGGAAGGTGTTAGCACCCTTTACATCCATGGTTATCCATGGGCTCTTAGTTACTTAGCTCACTTTAAAATGTTTTTGAAATGTGAAGTGTGTGAATAAAAAAATTTCTTAAGTGTTTTATAATGATCCATGTACGGATGCGTATAAAACCTTTGTTTTGAAAATTGTTTGATATGTGAAGTGTTTGAAATGTTTTGAAGAGTGAGCAAGTATCTTAAGAGGAACCTACCCTAAGTTTAAGTCTTTTTTGTTCTTGAATCCTTTAAATGGTAAGACTATCCATATTATTAAGGAATAGGTAGTCATTACCTTGGATGTGAGGGACAAGTGAAGGGTCATCTGTTATTTAGGCAACTGTGGGGTGTATAAGCAATTCGAAGGGACTTATAATCTTTATTCGAAAGGGACAAGATCATTACGAAGGCAACATTCGAAAGGGACTTGATCTTTTATCTATTTAGGGACTAGATGATGTGAAATTGAGGGACTTTGCTTTATACACCCTACTTGACCTTTTTATAATAGGCAACATGAGAGGTATCCCTAAGGAAGTGAGATGGCGATCAAAGATCGACTTACGTGTGTGAGTGTACAATTTTAATATTTATCTTTAAATTTAATAAGCTAAATTAATTTTAAACATACAAACATGTTACACTCCCTATTTTACTAACCATAGCATAAAAATAAATATTTAAACATTATTACTAAAATATTACATCAAAGGAACAATTACATAATAATAATAATTAAAGCAAATTAAATATAATAAGCAAAAATAAATAATAATAATAATTGGGTTAGTAGAAAATAATAATAAACCATAATATATAAGTGGGGTTAGTAATAATAAAAGAAACATCATATAAACATAATTAATAATATTAACATAATAATTAAAAAATTAAATTTTTTATAAACAATTATTATTTAAGACTAATAAGAAAATATGAGCAATTATACTAATTATTATAAAGTTTTAAGTTAAAAAATTAAGTGAATAATAAACATATTATGAAAATAAAATTATAATTACAAAATTAAATTAGCAATTTTTAACTATATCTAAACATATATTAAAAATTATTTATATACAAAATTTAAATTATAAACAAGTTATAGAATATATGCATATTATGAAAATAAGATTAATCATAATTATATTTACAAAATTTTAATTATTTAAAACAAGATTTAAATTATAAACAAATTATAACATATGTACATAATTAAATAAAATAGGATTAAGTTTTAAATAGAAGAAAATTAGGGTTTATTAGAAACATTAAGATTTATTTATTGATTAAAAATATAAGCAAGAATTAAAATAAACAAATAACTAATATTTACAATTAGGGTTTTAGAAAAATATTCTTAGGGTTAATCTTGGTTTATGAAAATATTTTAGGATTAAATTAGGATTATAGTTTAATTAAAATTAATAATAATAATAAACAACCAAACAAATAATGGAAAAAAAAAAAGAAACAAAAGAACTTACCTGGGCTGGGATTCGAACCCAGCCCCTTAGCTCTCACAACTTCCAGCCAACAAGATCAACCACTGGGCCAGCGCGCGCTTGGTGATAAGGGAAGAACTTCATTTTGTTTTGTTGCTTAATCCTGGAAAATCATGAAAAAAAGAAAACAAAACAAAAGGCCTGGGGGGAATCGAACCCAGGACCTCTAAACAATACGCAAACATACTTTCCATCCAGCCGGGAGGGCGCTTCAGATAGTATAATGGCTATAATTCATAATATATTAAGTTTAATAATTCAAATGGAAAAACAAGAAAAATTGTGGAGGCCAGGATTCGATCCCTGGACCAAAGCCTCACACGCGCGTCCCTTAACCAACTGAGCCAACCACACAACTGTGAAACAATATCAATAACAAAACAAAAAATATTATATCAAGTATTCAAAGTCTGAAATTCGTGCCAGGGCATCATCTTCTTCCTTGGTACCTACAAATTTTGCTGCGAATTCACCTATGGAATTTCCTACGAATTTTCAAATACAAGAACCTACGAAAATGAAACATCATCAAAACTGTACAATTTCTCAAAATTAATTAGTGCATCATGATCCTTAAGCTTCATACGATTGTTCTGTGTTCTTAGAATTTGTTTATATTTGGTTTAAAGCAAAACCCTAATCTCATGGCCGAAACCCTAGCCATGGTGATTTCTCAAACCTGCAATGAAACTCCAATTAAACTATCCAGAATCAATCAATAACTTAATACAAACACAAAACAATGATCAAAAGTCATTAAAATCCAGTCAATATGCAAAATCGAAAATCAAGAATATGATGAACATTATGAATTCGGGTTATGCAATATAAGGTGTTTTAGATGTTGTTTATGATCCAAAATCATTCTATGAACATCCAGGAACACATAACAACCTTCAAATTGTCTTGAAGGTGGTTGTAACTTGGAATCCGAATTTGAGTTTTGTGATGAATTTTGAAAATTGCAACTTACTCTTTGAGGCAGAAATTTCGTCTCCAATGCATTAGGTTATGTTGTCTACTTATAGTACAATGGAACTAGGTCAAAAAAATTGATTGTTGTATGAATTATTTGATTGAAAAAGATTGAAAAAGATTAAGACTTAAAATTCAAATATTTGTGAATTCAACCTTTCTATTTCAAGCCAATCACCATAATTTTTATATCACTTTGATCCAAACAATCTTTATGACTTTCTAGAAGCACAATCTCATTTAAATATTTGATTTTTCTATTTTATTTTAATTTAAAATGATTTAAAATGAATAAAATCAAAATAAATAAAATAAAATGATAAAAAAATCTGAATAATTGAGAGTTGGGTCGTGCATGAAGTGTTTGTATGGATTGGATCATCACATGGCAAGCCCATTTAGAAAAAATTGGTTTTAAACCTCCATTTTCTTCATAAACCAACCAAAAATTTCCCAACTTTGCAAGGGCACAAATCCTTCAATTTTAATGCTATGAGGATGTTGTTGGACATTTTGGAAAGCTTGAAGAGTCCTCTAACCAACCCCACTGGTTTCATGTCCATATCATTTACCATTCTCAAGTTATGCCCTTTTGAAGTTGTTGACTTTTTGTTGACTTTCAAAAGGACCTATAATGTCTTAGCTCATACCTTCCAAATGAAGCATTTTTGGGATTGGCTTGTGAGATACAAAGTTGTAGAGAATTCAATTTCCTTCAAAATGAGATTTGGATGGAGAATTGGTGATGAAGCATGTGAAAGTTATGGCTGGTCAAAGTTCAGTTGACTTTTCCTGAGGAAACCCTAATTTAGAAACCTCTGATTCTTGATGATCTGAAATCTCCTTGATGAATCATGATCAACCCTTGATCAAATGATGAATTTTACTTCATATACTTGATGTTGGAAAAAATCATGAAGTTTGACTTTGGTTTGACCACAGTTGACCTCAGTTTGACTTTTTAACTGCTTTGACTGATTTTGACTTATCTGATCATTTGACTGAGCAAACCTTTGTGAAAAGTCTTGAAATTTGTCATGGGGGTTCTTAAACATATATAAGATGTTATGAAGCTCACTTGAAGTCTTAGAAGTCCATTTAGCCTGATTAAAGTCAAAACCCTAGTTTTGGATGCACTGCTTAGGAGGATGCATTGTCTGAGGGAATTGTCAAACTTTCTGACTATTTGTGAACTTTGTGAACCTTGTGAACCTCATAAGACATCTTGTGAACCTTTTAAGATGTCTTGTGAATCTTGTGAACCTCATAAAGTGTCTTGTAAACTTCATGAACCTCATGAAAGGTCTTGTGAACCTTGTGAATCTTCTTAGCACACAAAGTCTTGTATTGTGAGGGCAAATTTTGGGGTGCAACAGAACCTACCCTAAGTTTAGATCTTTTTTGTTCTTAAATATCCTTTAAATGGTAAGACTATCCCTATTATTAAGGAATAGGTAGTCATTACCTTGGATGTATGAGGGACAAGTGAAGGGACATCTGTTATTTAGGCAACTGTAAGGTGTATAAGCAATTCGAAGGGACTTATCATCTTTATTCGAAAGGGACAAGATCATTACGAAGGCAACCATGAAGGGACTTGATCTTTTTATCTGTTAAGGGACTAGATGATATGAGAGAAGGGACTTTGCTTTACACCTTACTTGACCTTTTGTTTAGGCAACTTGAGAGGTAACCCTTAAGAAGTGAGATGGTGATCCAAGATCGACTTACGTGTGTGAGTGTACCAATTCAAATATTTATCTTTAAGATTAATGATCTAAGTCCAATTTTAAATACAAACATGTCTTGCACTCCCTATTTTACTAACCATAGAAATTAAAAATAAATAATAAAAATAATACTACAATTATTACATAGTGGATACAATTACATTATAATTAAAATAATTAAAATAAATAAGTAAATAAATAAATAATTAAATGGGTTAGTAATAATAATAATAAAATAAATAATCACATAATAGATAAATAAATAAAGAAGTTAGTAATAATAAACAAAATAAATATAAGAGGAAGAAATTAGCATAATAATATAAAAAAGTTCAATTTTTAAATAAATAATTATTTTTTAGATTTTTAATAAAAGAAATAAATAATGAATATTATATACTTATAAAATATGATTAATAATCTAATTATTTAACTTTATATACATATTAAAAATATCTAATTATTATTTAAACAAGCATATAAAAAATAATAAATTATATTCATAAGATAAAATTAAGGTTTTTTAATTATTCTTTAAGAAAGTAAATTGGAGTTAGTTAATTAATTAAATTTTTTACATATAAAAACTATATACAAATTATAAAATAAATATACATAATTAAAATTTACAAATAAATAAATTAAAAGTTATAATATAATTAGGTTTTATAAAAATATTAAGGTTAATCAAAATAAATTAGGGTTTATGAGTTTAGAAAATAGAATTAGGGTTAATTTATTAATTAAATTATTTACATATAAAATCTATGTACAAATTATAAAATAAATATACATGATTAAAATTTACAAATAAATAAATTAAGATTTATAAGATAATTAAGGTTTATAAAAGAAAATTAGGGTTATAGTTTAATTAAAATTAATTATAATTTAGAAAAAACAATAATAATAGTAAACAAAACAAAAATAAAAGATAAGAAAGAAAAAAGGGGGAGGCCTGGTTTTGATCCCAGGACCTCCCCAATACCTGAAGAGGACTCCAGCCACTGGGCCAACGTGCGCGTTGGTGATAGCAACCAGCATAACTTTGTTTTATTCCATTCCTGCAAATCAAAAGAAATTGAAGCAAAAATTGGTCCTGACTGGATTTGAACCCATGCCATTCAGTCAATCATGCGTACACCAAAACCAGCTGAGCTGCGCGCTCGCTTGTGATATACAACCAACAATAATTTGTTTTAAGCCCTGTTAATAATTCAAATACAGTTTTCGCGCCATCCTTCTTCATCTCCTACCTCTGGACCTGTGAATATTGCTGCGAACCTTCCCACAAATTTTCCTGCGAATTTCAACATGTACAGGTCCTACGAAATTCAAACATCAACAAAACAGTGAAATTTCTTTAAATTGATTAGTGCATTATGATCCCTAGAGCTCATACAATCATTCTATGTCCTTGAAAATCATTTATATTAGGTTTATCATGAACCCTAATAGCTTGGCCGAAACCCTAACAATGGCTTCTCACGTTTCCTGCATCCAATCTCCAATCAAACTATCCAGAATCATTCTAAACATCATTATAAACATTAATCAACCATCAAAATTTATTTAAAACAAAGATATATATGAAATCGAAAAAATCAAAATGCAAGAACAAGTGTGATTCGGTTTATGCAATATGGCATGATTATGATGCTTTTGAGGATTGAGAAAGCATCAGTGATGTCCAAGGAAGGTTTTGCAACCTTTAGAATGCCTTGAGAGAGCCTCTAAGTAAGAATCCGAATTGAGATTTTTGGATGAATTTTGAATGTTTGAAATTATGGTTTGAGGCTGCAAATTCGTGTCCCTTGCCTTGTGATCCATTATTTGTATATATATGAATGATATTAGGTCAAAATATGTGATTGTTCTTTGGACTTTTTGGATCAAGGAGATTGAAAAAGATCATGCTTTAAAATTCAAATATTCTTTGATACAACCTTGCTATTTTAAGACACTCACCATAATTTTCATATCAATTTGATCCAATTAACTTTCATGACTTTCTAGAATCAAAATATTTTTAAATCTTCATTATTTTATATTTTATTTGAATTTAAAATGATTTTTAATATAAAAAATCATAATAAATAAAAATAAAATGATGAAAATGATGAAAATATTAAATAAATTTCGTGCATGATGTCATGGAACACATTGGGTCACAAAAAAGTCAGCCCATTTGAAGAATTATGGTTTTAAGACCCCATTTACTTCATAAACCACTCAAAAATTTCCCAACTTTGCAAGGGCACAAATCCTTCAATTTTAATGCTATGAGGGTGTTCTTGGACATTTTGGAAATCTTAAAGAGTCCTCTAACCAACCCCATTGGTTTCATGTCCATATCTTTTACCATTCTCAAGTTATTCTCTTTTGAAGTTGTTGACTTTTTGTTGACTTTCAAAAGGACCTATAATGTCTTAGCTCATACCTTCCAAATGAAGCATTTTTGGGCTTGGCTTGTGAGACACAAAGCTGTAGAGAATTCAATTTCCTTCAAAATGAGATTTGGATGGGAAAAATTTGATGAAGCATGTGAAAGTTATGTCTGGTCAAAGTTCAGTTGACTTTTCCTGAGGAAACCCTAATTTAGAAACTCCTGATTCTTGATGGTCTGAAATCTCCTTGATGAATCATGATCAACCCTTGATCAAATGATGAATTTTACTTCATTTAATTGATGTTGGCAAAAAATCATGAAGTTTGACTTTGGTTTGACCACAGTTGACCTCAGTTTGACTTTTTAACTGCTTTGACTGATTTTGACTTATCTGATCATTTGACTGAGCAAACCTTTGTGAAAAGTCTTGAAATTTGTCATGGGGGTTCTTAAACACATATAAGATGTTATGAAGCTCACTTGAAGTCTTGGAAGTCCATTTAGCCTGATTAAAGTCAAAACCCTAGTTTTGGATGCCCTGCTTAGGAGGAGGCATTATCTGAGAGAATTGTCAAACTTTCTGACTATTTGTGAACTTTATGAACCTTGTGAACATCATGAGATGTCTTGTGAACCTTGTGAACCTTATAATATGTCTTGTGAACCTTGTGAACCTCATAAGATGTCTTGTGAACCTTGTGAACCTCATAAGATGTCTTGTGAACCTTGTGAACCTCATAAGATGTCTTGTGAACCTTGTGAACTTCATAAGATGTCTTGTGAACTTTGTGAACCTCTTAGTACCCAAAGTCTTGTCTTGTGAGGGCAAATTTTGGGGTGCAACAGACAGTCGCGAACCAGAGAAACTGATAAAGGGGGTTGGTTACAACCTGGGAAAGTATTAGCACCCAGATTGTCCGTCGTACTCGACGGGATCTACGCTTGAAAGTTTGTGTTTAAAGGGGTAGTGTCAGTGTTATCTGTGTGCAAAAGCTGGAAAAGAATGTACAGGTGTCAGTGCAAAAGAGATGTGAAATGAAATGCTCAGGAATGAGGCTTAAAAGATAATGCTGGAAGAGGGGGAAAGAGACAGAGACTTTTGTTCAATAACAGTTAAGTTATGCCTACGTATCCTCTCGTGCAATGAGGAAGTCAGAACATCGTAGTTCAACTCAAAGAGACTGAAAGATGAATTGACTGATGAACTGCCTGCTTGTCTATGCTCAAGTGTATGACCCGTCTGGCTCATGTGCTAACTGTCTTGCATTAGACGGAAGAAGCGAGTTTTCGTTTGTGAGTGAATGAGGTGAGAAAAGAATCCCGAAGGAGACGATTATTTTTTATTTTTGGTGTTTTCAATCTTTTATTGCTTTTTGTTTTTGTCATAAGTTAATGAGCTTAAGCCTAAACCAAGGGTTAGTAAACTCATCACATCCTCCCTCTGATTAGGGGTAATGAGAATACCTTAAGTATGAAGTAAGCACCTCAAACTTAATTACCATGATGTAGGATTAAGATGATTAACCTACTTGTGATTATTTAGATGTTTTTGGAGTTTTTGTTTAGTGTTTAGTAATGAGTTTAATCCATAATCAAGGATTTAATGGACCCATTACACCATCCTAATAGAAGGATAATAGATGAGAACATTTAAGCTTAGGAAGATACCTCAACTTAATACATGATTAGGGATTAACCTCATGACAAAACAAAACCTTTATTAAAGTGGATTTTAGTTAATGGTAAGATTAAGAAGTGAATTTTATGGTTTGTAAGACAACTTGAGGGGGACTTGTCCATTAACACTAGGGTTAGTCATTCTTAACCAATTAAGGAAGAATTAGAACCCTAATGCAATGCCCAAGTTACAAGCTTATTGTCTTAGTGATTATTAGATGGGTTAATTAAGAGATTTAAACACATTAAGGGCTTAACACTTAGGATTAAAGTTATACTCTCCATCCTAAGAGAAGGATGCAGGCATAACCTTAATCACAAATCCTTAAAACCTTAAAGGTTTAGTCCCTGGTTATGAGATGAGAAGAGAGACACAAAAGATGACACAAAGGTAAAACTAATGGGGGAACTAATCAAACCCTAATTGTTATCATGCTTGGGTGTTCCTAGGTTTTATTAGGCTTGCAAGAAATCTTCAAGAAAAGCCACCAAGGAAGAAGCAAAAGAAAGAAGGAGAAGCAGAAGAAACAAGTTAACTTACTTCACTTAAAAAGATAAGTTACTTGAAGAAAGAAAGTGAAGGAGGAACATGAATGAGCAAGCTCACTCTAAAGGAAAAGCAAAATGCAATAATGAATGCATAAGAGAGATGAGAAGAGATTGTGATAAGTGAAGGCAAATTCACTTCTCAAAACACTTACCACCTGAAAAGTTAGCATAAAGAAATGAAATGAAAATGAAAATAAAAAGTATGCAAGGATGCCAACCAAAACCAGAAGCATGAACATGATTTTAATGATTCTAAGAGATGATGAAAATGTATGTCAAGTTCCATGGATGATCATACAAGAGATGAGAATGCAAATGAAGCATGAAGGAAGCGTGCAAGTTCATGAATGTCCATGGAATGCAATGAATGCATAACATGGCAAATGGATAAAGAAATTATCAAGCATGATTCTAATGTGTCCTATGATGTCTTAGAAGTCATGTGAATGCATACAATGTCATGGCAAGTTATTGAATGAATGCATATGCAAGATGTATGCAAATGAAGATGAGAAATTAGGGTTTTCATGCAACATGAGATGCAAAAACCAAAAACAGAAGCAAATGACAAGATAAAAAATTGAAAATGGTCTTAAAGGAACCCTAACCCCATATGATATCCCACCCCAAAGGAGGAGACCTAACTCTTAACCCTAAGGAAGTTATGATTTTTCTAAGTTATCTAGGGTTTTAAGGCACCTAAAGGGAAAAAATGCAAATCAAATAAAAAATGCAGAAGTAATTTGTGAAAAAATTATACTAGATACTACATGTAAAATGAAGATCAATGCAAAAAGAACCACTATCATACCATTCTTGGTTAGGCAGAAAAGAATTCTTGAAGTTAGGGTTCAAAAAATAGGAATTTTATGAACCCTAAATTCAAGAAAATTATCAAAGATAGTTCAAAACCAAAAAGAAATTTGTGTGGATGGTATGATAATGTTTCTAAATGTTTTAAGATACAATGTGAATTTTTTTTGGGATTTTTAGAAACCTAAATGATATTTTAATTAATTAATTTCCATTAATTAATTAAAATAAACATTTAAATGTTTTAAAAATGATTTTTAAATGCAAAAAATAAAAATAAAAATATTTTTGGGTTAAGAAAATTGTTTGAAGTGAAAATGCAGAATAAAATATTTTTTAGAATTTTCTTGCTATTTTAAATAAATGTTGCAAAATAAAATAAGAAAAATACAATAAAAATTAAAATAAACAGAAGTATGCGTATCCAAGGGCTGGTATTGGTTCTGGGGAATTCTAGTGTTGACCACGCGCCAAATCCTAAGGCCTGAATTCAAACTTAACTAAACCTAATTAATTATTTAATAAATCCTGGATTAAAGTTAATGACAAGATTTGGTCCACTCACTACACGCGAGAAGGAGAGATCAAATGACCCAGATTCAAAAGATGCCCTAACCCTAATTAAAACTATTAATGACTTTCAGGTCACCGGAGAAGAGCTCCGGTCGTCTTCTCTGGCTTCCCTCTCCCTTGAAAATCCCCAACTTTCACCCTAGGTTATTTCTGGAGCTCTAAAGCTCCAGATCAAACCCTCTCACTCTCCTAAACTCAAATCCACCCATAAAACAGATTTATAATTGCTCATGAACAAGATTCGAAGGAAAGATTAAAAATGGCAAAAATTTCAGAACATTCATACAAACTCATTTCTTAACCATTTTCGAAAATACAAAGCTCATAGTGATCAGTAAAGCATGCTCTTTCACATTGTAACATAAAAAAGGAGTTCTGGAAAAATGATTTGAGATGACTACCTGAGATGAAGCTTTTCAAACTTGAGCTTTCTGGCCACTTTCTTTGTGCAAAATGACTCCCTTTAACCTCCTGATGAAGCTTTGATGCTTGAAAGGCCTTGAGAGTGGATGGTTTGTGTTGTAGCAACTGAACTGACCAAGAATCGTGTTTTGTTTATGGGTGCTTTGAGGCTGTTTTAATGGTTGGTTTATGGTCAGTGAGTGATTTTGAGATCAATGGTGAAATTGGCTTGAAGATTGAGTGAGTGAGCTGAGAGATTCGAAGGTTTTTGCAAGATGGAGAGTTTTGTGGAATGCTGAGTTCTTGGAGTGTTAGGCTTGTGTGTCTTATGAAAATGAACCCTTGGAGCATGCTTGTAAAGTCTGGATTGGGAAGAGAGTGGGTGGTGGACTGTTGTGATTGGTATGGGTGTTTTTGCCAAAAAAAGTCAAAAGTGTTGTACTTGAGGTATGGGCAATGGTGTAGCTGGCTCATTGGCTTGTCCATGCGCAGCTGAGATCAAGGATGTCCACAAAATCAGTCTTGAGGCAATTCAGCAAGTGGAAACAAAGTTATGTGACCTTTTGCAATTATGTGAAGTTTTGGCCCCTTTGTAAATTCTTGATGTTCAAGGCATGGAATCTTGAAATTCTTTGGGCAATTCTGAGTTTTATGCAATGTAATATGTTTGTATGATGATTAGAAGTGTGTTTGAAGTCACAAAATGAATTGGCAAGTGGTTTTGCAAAGAATCCTCTTTGGTGCATTCTTGAAAATTATGTGATTTTTGCCAACTTTGACAAGCCATAACTTGAGTTCCATAATGAATTAGAACTCATTCTTGTAATTTTTGAAAAGGGAATGATCCAATCTACAACTTTCATGACCAACAATTTTTCATTTGAAGCATTTTTGGTTGAGAAAGAGGAGGTTGAAAAACTTTCCCAAAATGGAAAGTTTACATTACAAGTCATTTCCATTTTTGGCAACCTTTGGTTTAGCTCACTTTTATTCAATTTTGTGAACTTCTAAGCACTTAAATAATCAAATAAAGATCATATAACTTCAATTTGATGAAAAATCCACTTTGGTTCCATGGATGGGGGCCTCAGATGCCCTGATATTGCTCTGACTTGCTCAAGAAGTTACCCAGTGATCAGATGGCTTCCACAATGAATTTATTCATCAAACTTGGTACACATGATCCTCATAACATATTGAGACCAATAGAAACTAGAATGATCAAAAAATTTGGAGTTATGGCCTCTGAAACCAAAACCCTAATTTCAGGTCATCTGTGCAGTTAAACCCTGGCTCTGCTTCCATGCTTTCCAAGTTCTTGTGATTTTTTGACTTCCTTGATCTTTTAGGGACATAAAATGATGATTGAACATACATGGACCCTCTTGAGATGATTTATGGCCTTTGGAGTGGCTCAAATGGATCTTGGATTGCTCAGATCAAAAACCCTAGATGCAGATGAACTTGAACTAATGCAGTGAAGCAAAAATGCAATATGATATGGTATGCTTAAACTAATGCAAATATGAAAGATCTCAAGCCATGTTGTGAACTTAGTGAGGGAAAATTTGGGGTGTTTACAGTCCCCCTTTAGCTTTTACCTTTGTGTCTTCTTTGTGTCTCTCTTCTTATCTTATCATTAGAGACTAAACCTGTAAGGTTTTAAGGATTTGTGATTAGGGTTGTGCCTGCATCCTTCTCTTAGGATGGAGTGTATAAATTTAATCCTAAGTGTTAAACCCTTAATTTTTTTAAACCTCTTAATCAATCCATCTTAATAATCACTAAGACATTAACTTGTAACTTGGGCCTTGCATTAGGGTTCTAATTCTTCCTTTATTGGTTAAGAAGGACTAACCCTAGTGTTAATTTACAAGTCCCCCTCAAGTTGTCTTACAAACCATAAAATTCACTTCTTAATCTTACCATTAATTAAAATCCACTTTAATAAAGGTTTGTTTTGTCATGAGGTTAATCCCTAATCATGGATTAAGTTGAGGTATCTTCCTCAACTTAAGTGTTCTCATCTATTATCCTTCTATTAGGATGGTGTAATGGGTTCACTAATCCTTGATTATGGCTTAAACTCATTACTTAACACTAAACAAAGACTCAAAAACATCTAAATAATCACAAGTAGGTTAATGATCTTAACCCTACATCATCATGGTAATTAAGTTGAGATGTTTATCTCATACTTAAGGTATTCTCATTATCCCTAACAAAAGGGAGGATATGATGAGTTTACTAACCCTTGGTTTAGGATTAAGCTCATTAACTTATGACAAAGACAAAAAAGCAATAAAAGATTGAAAACTAAAAAAAAACAATAATCGTCTCCTCCGGGATTCTTTTCTCATCACACTCATTCATAACGAGAACTCGCTTCTTCCGTCTAATGCAAGAAAGTTAGCACTTGAGCTAGACAAGTCATACACTTGAGCATAGACAAGCAAGTAGCTCATCAGTCAATTTATCTTTCAGTCTCTTTGAGTCGAACTACGGTGTTCTGACTTCCTCATTGCATGAGAGGATACGTAGGCATAACTTAACTGTTATCAAACAAAAGTCTCTGTCTCTCCTCCCCTCTTCCAGCATTATTCTTTTAAGCCTCATTCCTGAGCATTTCACTTCACTTTCTTGCACTGGAACTTGTACATTCTTTTCCAATTTTTGCACATAGATAGCACAGACACTACCCCTTTAAACAATAATTTTCAAGCGTGGACCCCGTCGAGTACGACGGACAATCTGGGTGCTAATACCTTCCCAGGTTGTAATCAACCCCCTTTCTCAGTTTCTCTGGTTCACAACCGTCTTATCCATTTCTTTCTAGGTTTATGCAGCATTACCTTTCCTTCGGGATAAAAATGCCTAGCTGGCGACTCTATTCATTTCTCCTTTCGCCGACCGTTCGCGCTTGTACCAGGATGCAAATCTTTGGGAGCGACAGTTTGGCGACTCTGCTGGGGACCCTTATATTGCAACCAGGGCTTCTGGTTCTTTTTTTGGGTTCCTCCTAGCGCTTGTTTCATTTATGTTTACGGAGGTGTTATGTGTTAAGTGTGCTTATTTATTTATTGCTTTATTTATTGCTTTTTGTACAACTTTATTTATTGCTTTCCTTTACAGTTTTATGCATTTCATACTGTCATTATCTTGTGCTGGATCTGCTATTTCCTTGGTGGGTGGGGTATCATTGAGTGATTAAGGTCCTATACCAGGGACCTGAGTGACACATAGACTAGAGTGGCTTCATATTCTTTCACATTCCATTTCGGTCTGGTACGGGAATATGAAACACGGTTCAGACATGGGTTTCTTCTTGAGAACTCTGTGCTACAGATTTCCTGTAGTACTAGGGCTATCTGGGAAGCCTGCTAAGTCTGGATGACCTTTTTATGACCTTCAGCATCTGAGGTGAATTAGAGGAGGATCCTTTATGGTTATTGTAAACACTGTACCTTTGGGTTAGAAGTGTTTACACTTCTCATAACTGATCCAAGTCTGAGGATCCTTGTTCTAGAACATTACATGTGAGGGGGTTGGGTTGTTTACAGGTTTGCAGGAACCATTGTCCACATCATACCTTGTTACTAGTTTTGTTTTAAGAATGCATCACTTTGGACAGTTCTTGTGATTACCCTGGACTTGTGACTCTTTATTTGAGTCCCCCATCTGGTTACGAGATTTCTAGGCCTCCATCCGGACTTATGAACATACATGGACTTTTACCAAGGCAGATAAACAGATCCAGCACTTGATCATAAACCCTTTGCATATCATTTGCATACATCATTTTTGCATCATTTAACATTTGCTTATTTGTTTTACAGGGTATCCATCATATTATCTTTGGTTTGGTTTTGACCCCTTCTTCTGCTCAGACTGCTTCAGTTATCTTCTCCAGCACCTTCATCAGGTTGTTAGTGATTTTTCCTCCAGCTATCTTCATCAGAGACCCATCTCCAGCATCTCATTTAGTGGCCTTCATCAGCAGTTGTTCTCAACCTCTTCACCAGCATCCATGGACACTTCAAGAAAGAGCAACATCACTTACCACTTCTTTAAGCCCACCCTGACTGGCATCAGGCAGATCCAATCCCTCATTACCCCTGATCATGTCCCACTGTTCAGGGAGCATTATGGTGGCATATTGGACATGTTCATGGATTTAGATGCATCTCAGAGGATCATGATCCATACTTGCTTACAGTTTTATGATCCTATACTCAGATGCTTCACATTCCCTGATTTCCAGTTGGGACCTTTGCTAGAAGAATTCTCCATGTTGTTAGGAGTTCCTATCAGGAGAGGGATTCCTTTCAACCCTAAGATGGTTGCTCCAAGAAATGAAGACATAGCCATGGCATTACATTTGGAGTCTGCCCTCATTGATCAGAACATGACAACCAAGGTTGGAGTTCCAGGCCTCCACCTAGACTTCTTGATCTCCCAGGCTACCCTGCATGCTGCAATAGGAGAATGGAAGGCTGTCTGTGCACTTTTAGCCCTAAGCATATATGGAGTTATCTTGTTTGCAGATGAGCCAAAGTTTGTAAGCAAGAATGCCATTCACCTGTTCTTACTGAGGAACCCAGTCCCTACCTTGCTTGGAGACTTCTATTATTCAGTACACCAGAGGAATGAAAAGCAAAGAGGAAGACTGGTCAGATGATGTGCTCCTCTCTATTACTGTTGGTTGCTAAGGCATTTGCCAAAGTCTGACACTTTCCTGAACCCTCATCAGCCAAAGAATTGGGCTAAGAGATTGATTGCTTTGACATCAGAAGACATCAGGTGGTGCACTCAGAGCACCAAGGGCAAGGACATCATTACTAGCTGTGGAAAATATCCTAATGTGCCTTTGATTGGAGTAAAAGGCTGCATCAACTACAACCCTTTGCTCTTCAAGAGACAGTTAGGGTATGATTTGGTTCATCTTCCAAGAGGACAAGACTTGACTGAGACTCTTTACTGTGAAATCCAACCTAACTCTGTTGTTCTCAGACAAGCTGCATGGGCTTGGGACAACATCCAGACTAAAGGGACAGCCATCCTTGGCAAGTGCAACAACATTGCTTCAGCACAGTATTCTGATTGGTCCCGTACCAGAGCTCAGATCACCCGGATGCCATTCACTTTAGAAGATGTACCTGGACCTTCTACAGTACAACCTGCAGCTACTGTCAGTATGGAAGAGTTTGAAAAGCTGAAAGAGAGGAACACTCAGCTAGCTGAAGCCTTAAAGAAGACTCTCTGGGAGAGAAATGACAGCCGTCTGGATAATGAGAGATTGGAAAGGCTCAGGATTGAGCACTTGACCAAGATAGAGAAGACGGATGACTACATCAGAAAGGCAAGGGCAGGGGAGTTAGTACTGAAGAATGCTTGCAAGGATTCAAAGACTCAGAAGGCTAGGGCAGAGCATTATCTAGAGGAGAGCCAGGCTAGGTGGATCAGGATCACTGAAGCCCGTGCACAGGAAGATCAAAGGACTCAGGCTAAGATAGAGCAGTTGGAGGCTAGTAAGAAGAAGCATCAGGAGGCATTATTGGCAGCTCAGAGGGAGATATCTGACTTGAAACTCCGGGCGGGGTTGAAAAGGTCAAAGGATCAGGACAAGCATAAGAGGTTAACCAGTGCCATTGCTACCAGGAACCTCCTCATCAGGACTATTACAGAGCACCCAGTGGGTCCAGTGACTGAGGCCCTCCTGAAGGAAGTCAGAGAGGATGACTTTTGATTGGATGTCTAATTTCGTTTGCTTATACTTTTCTTTTGTTGTACTTTTTATTTTGTTGTTGTATTTTAACCCACCATGGGGATGTATTGTAATCAAACTATGTATTTTCACCACTTTGTAATATATCAGTTTGTATTATTTTTGGTGGGTTTTATCTCTACATCATCAGCATTTCCTCGAGGTCTGGAAAGGTCAAAACCAAAGAACCAAATCGGATACCCTTGGAAGACAAATAAGCATATTGCATTGCATACTAACATTTTCTTTGTTTTGTTGGTTTTTGTTTTATTGTTGTTTCTCACTTTGTTATGATTTCAGGAAACATTGCTCGCAGAAGAGTGATCCCTGTCAACAAAACACACCGATACTCAACAAGAAACAACCTTCCGGGTCTCCATATGGATCAAGTTCAACAAGAATTGAATGAAGTGAGGGCCCAGATGGCCAATGAAAGGGTTGGGATAAGGAATCAGATGACTCAATTCATGACTGTAATGACTGGTTTAGCTCAAAGCCAGGAAAGACTAAGGGAGTTGGTTGAAAGGCAGACTCCTGAAGAACACCATCCAGGTACAGGAGGTACCAGTAACAATGATCACGTGCAACCTCGCACTGATCCACCAGAGTTTGGGCCTTATCTAAACCCAGAAGTTAATGCTATAAGGAATACTCAGGGTAACACTTCTGGAGGTAGGATCTTGCAAGAAGATCCTCAAGAAGAGCAGTTTACAGTTGTTGGGTCTGGAGATGAGGTTTACGACCGTAGGCTGGATGAAATTGCAGAGAAGCTGAGGTCTCTTGAATCCCAAAATTCCCTAGGGTTTGATGTAATGGACATGGGACTGGTGGAAGGGGTGAGAATTCCTCACAAGTTCAAACCCCCGTGTTTTGAAAGGTATAATGGCACATCCTACCCACGCACCCACCTTCAATCATTCTTGGGAAGGTTAAAAGCATACACCATGGACGAAAAGCTATGGATGTTTTACTTCGAGGATAGTCTAACAGGGGCATCCCGAGAATGGTATTCCCATTTGACTAGAGCCACAGTAAGGAACTGGAAAGACTTGGCAGAAGCTTTTATCTGTCAGTATCAGTATAACTTGGACATGGCCCCAAACATGACCCTTCTAATGGGAATGTCTCAATCCTCCCGTGAAAGCTTCAGGGAGTATGCCCAAAGGTGGAGGCAACTTGATGCTGCGGTTCAACCCCCTATGTCTGAAAGGGAAATGGTAGACATGTTCATGAATACCCTTCAAGGAACATATATTGACAGTTTGGCTGCATTTTCTTCTACCAGCTTTGCAGATGTGGTGATAGCTGGGGAAAGAATAGAGTGCCTATTGAAGATGGGAAATATCTCCGATAACGGTGCCAGTTCAAGCAGTACAAGAAAACCATTTCCTGGGCCCCGTAGATCTGGTGAGACAAACTCTGTGCACATGGGAAGAGGGAGACCCCAATATTTACCCAGAACAGTTGTTGTTGTTACTATCCCTGCTCCACCTCCTTAGTATACTCAACAACCACAACAATTTCCGCAACAACAACAGTTTCCGCAACAGAGATCATACAACAATAACAACAACAATCAACAACAACACCCGTTTCAACAACGACCATCTCAGGTCAACCGATTGATTGACCCCATTCCAATGCCATATGCTACACTGCTGCCACAACTCCTAAAGCTCAATCTTGTTGAGTTAAGGACATTGGCTCCACCTGATCCTCAGAACCTTCCGAGAAACTATGATGTCAATGTGAGGTGTGCTTTTCATTCCAACGCACCTGGTCACTCTACAGAAAAATGCAGAGCTCTGCATATGAAGGTTCAGGATCTGGTAGATTCAAAAGCCCTGAACTTTGCACCTCCTCCCAATGTAATGAAGAATCCTATGCCAAGCCACAACGGGATAAGGATTAATGCTGTAGAGGATGGTTCACCCATGAGTTTAATAGAATACATTGCATATATTCAAACACCTCTGGCAGAGGTTAAAGCCCAGCTTTTAAAGTGCCAAGTGTTTCCAGGTTGTGAGGCATGTTGTGAATCATGCAAACTTTCTGAGAATGGGTGTGCCAGCTTGAGGAAAGGCATCAATGATTTGATCAGAGAAGGCATTCTGCATATTACAACCACGGCTTCTACAACAATAGCAACCCTTTTGTCAACAACAAGTGAATCTTCTACAAATGCAACAACCATCTTTTCTGCTGAATCTTCTACAACTGCAACAACCATTGTTCCAACCGATTCGGCTACAACTTCAGCAAACATTCCATCTGTCACTTCAACACACAACAATTCATTTTCACCAGCTACTACAACTTCAACAACCGATAATGATGTTTCCACTGTCACAATCTATTATGACCCGACAACGGTCCCGAGTTCCAACAACTTTCAACCTCAACAACAGTCTCAACAACAATCTCAACAAAGCTTCAATTCACCTCCACCAACATCTACCAGAGGCCCTGTTACAATTTTCTATGACCCACAGACAATTACGGTTCCAACAACAGCTGCAGTAAGCCCAGTCACCATCACGGTGCCCGGGCCGATCCCATATGATAAAGACAGTGTTATACCGTGGCATTATGGTGTTGATCTATACTGCAACGGAGAGAAAGTCCTTCTTGATTCGCCAGTTCTCACTCCCCAAGTGGATAATGTTGGAGGAGGCGGAGGCTTCACCCGAAGCGGACGTCTCTTTGCATCACAACTCCCTAGAACCAACACTGAGGCAGAGGTTGTTGCCAGAGCCAAGGGGAAGAGTGTGATACCCGAAGAATCTGCACCGAAAGAAACTCATAAGTCATCCTTCGATCAAGACGTGAATGAGTTTATGAGAATTATTAAAAGAAGTGACTATAAAGTTGTGGACCAGCTCCACCAGACTCCTTCAAAGATCTCAATCCTATCACTGCTGTTGTGTTCCGAAGCCCATCGGGATGCACTTCTCAAAGTTCTGCACGCTGCCTACGTGCCAGAAGAGATCACTGTAAATCAGCTGGAAACAGTAGTATCAAATGTCAATGATAGCCACAGGCTAGGTTTTACTGATGCTGATTTGACAACAGAAGTACGTCTCCACAACAAAGCCTTGCATATAACCTTGGAGTGCAAAGGAGTTGTCTTATCTCATGTGCTTGTAAACACTGGGTCCTCACTCAATGTCTTACCCAAGAAAGCTCTTGTCAAGCTTGAATATGATGGGATAGCTCTCCGGCCAAGTAATCTTGTGGTCAGGGCTTTTGATGGCTCTAAAAGATCTGTTTTGGGAGAGGTGGAGCTGCCAGTAATAATCGGTCCACAGGTATTTAAGACCATTTTCTATGTGATGGACATACAGCCGACATACAGCTGTTTGCTAGGTCGACCCTGGATTCACGCCCCAGGCGCAGTAACGTCGACCCTTCACCAGAAACTGAAGTATGAATGGGAAGGACAGATTATCACCATCTGTGGTGAGGAAGACATATTTGTTAGCCATCTGGCTACGTACAAATATATTGAGATGGATGGTGAAATCCATGAGACAATGAGCCAAGGGTTTGAGGCCCTAAATGTTAATGAGGCTACTGGAGTATTGGCTGCATCCCAGGAAGACAGGATGGGTACTTCAATCATCTCTTATCAGCAATCCCAGAAGGTTGTTGAAGAAGGTATTGCTCAAGGCTAGGACAAGTTGCTGCCAGTGGAAAAGAAGGAAGATAGATTCGGTTTGGGTTACAGACCATTCCGACAAGATCAATCAGAGGCTGCCAATGAGCCCATGTTCATCAGTGGGGGATGCTCACTCTAGATGCTGTTAACAACCTGGAAGACAAGGAGAAAAGAGACCGTAACCTGGAGAGCTAGATACGTCCAAGGATCCTAGGGAACCAAGTCCTTAACTGGTCTTCTCAGGAAATTATAAGGGTTACTCCTGCAGAGTAATTATTATTTCCTATTTTTTTAGCATGCATCAAGTCCTGCATCTTGCCTAAGGTGTCAGGACTCATTTTGTAATAGGGCTATATTGTAATTTTGTGCAAATAATTAATCAATGAATATCAGACATCTTTTGCAAACGAGTCTCTTTTTCGCTCACTGTCTTTTCATTTTTCACTTTTGTACAAAACAATAAAATGGCAATGTTTTCAAAATAAATAACTTCATTTTCACTTTTTCTAAACAAGATTAAAATTGGTCACTAAAATGAACCAATCTCAAACCTTGCAGAGATTATCCTCCAGATTGCACCGACAACAGCACCGCTATGACCTTGTATGACTTGGACAATCCGATTAATCAAGCTGATGAAGGGGTTGAAGAAGACTATGAGCTACCTGAAGCGTTAGCCAGGTTGTTGAGGCAAGAGGAGAAAGTGATTACTCCTCATCAGGAGGAGGTTGAAACAGATAATCTTGGTACCGAAGAGGACTTGAAAGAAGTGAAGATCGGAGCCAGTCTGCAAGATTCAGTGAAGGGACAGCTTATTGACATGCTTCGAGAGTACGTCGACGTCTTTGCTTGGTCCTATCAAGACATGCCAGGTCTGGATACTGATATTGTTATGCACAAGCTGACTTTGAAGGAAGATTGCCCTCCAGTGAAGCAAAAGCTACGCCGTACTCACCCGGATAGGGCCATGAAGATAAAGGAAGAAGTACAAAAATAGTGGGACGCCGGTTTCCTTGCTGTAACTAGTTACCCGCCGTGGGTTGCTAATATTGTACCAATGCCTAAGAAGGATGGCAGAGTACGGATGTGTGTGGATTACCGGGATCTGAACAGAGCTAGCCCGAAGGATGACTTCCCTTTACCTCACATTGATGTATTGGTCGACAACACAGCTCAGTTCTCGGTGTTTTCCTTCATGGATGGATTTTTCGGATATAATCAGATCAGAATGTCACCCGAAGATATGGAGAAGACTACCTTCATCACACCTTGGGGCACATTTTGTTACAAGGTAATGTCTTTTGGATTGAAGAATGCCGGCGCCACTTATCAACGGGCTATGGTAACATTGTTCCATGATATGATCCACAAAGAAATTGAATGCTACGTGGATGAAATGATTGCCAATTCCCTCACAGAAGAAGACCATCTGGTAAATCTGTTGAAATTGTTCAAGCGTCTGAGAAAGTATCAGCTAAAGCTAAACCCCAACAAATGCATATTCGGGGTACGTTCCGGTAAGCTGTTGGGATTTATCGTAAGTGAAAAGGGAATTGAGGTTGATCCCGACAAAGTCAAAGCCATTCAGGAAATGCCTGCACCTAGGACTAAAAAGGAGGTTCGGGGTTTTTAGGTAGATTGAACTATATTTCAAGGTTCATATCTCACCTCACTGCAACTTGTGAGCCCCTGTTCAAATTGTTAAGAAAGGAACAAACGGTCAGGTGGAACAAAGATTGTCAGAAGGCTTTTGACAAAATCAAGGAGTACTTACAAGAACCTCCAATTCTTATGCCTCCAATTGAAGGAAGACCTCTGATAATGTACCTGACAGTATTAGAAGGGTCAATGGGGTGTGTGTCTGGCCAGCATGACGAGTCTGGTCGAAAAGAGTATGCAATATACTACCTAAGCAAAAAGTTTACCGACTGTGAACAACATTATTCACTGCTCGAGAAAACTTGTTGTGCTTTAGCGTGGGCTGCTCGCCGACTAAGACAGTATATGTTGACTCACACTACTTTGTTGATTTCAAAGAGGGATCCAGTCAAGTACATATTTGAGAAGCCAACGCTTACCGGAAGGGTTGCAAGATGGAAAATGATTCTGACGGAGTATGACATTCAGTACACATCTCAAAAGGCCATCAAAGGCAGTGTACTGTCTGACTATCTAGCTGAGCAACCCATTGATGATTACCAGCCCATGAGGTTTGACTTCCCTGATGAATACGTCATGTTCCTAAACACAAAAGATCATGAAGAGCCTGTTCACACTGAAGGGCCTGACCCAGAAGAAGAGTGGATAGTGATGTTTAATGGGGCTGTTAATATGAATGGTCGAGGGGTTGGTGCAGTGCTCATTACACCTAAGGGAGTTCATATGCCTTTCTCGGCAAAACTCACCTTTGCATGCACTAACAATGAAGCTGAATATGAAGCTTGTATCATGGGTCTTGAGGAAGCCATTGACCTCAGGATCAAGACTTTAACTGTATTCGGAGATTCAGCTCTGGTAATCAATCAAACCAATGGCAAATGGTACACTCACCAAGAGCATCTGATTCCATACTGTGACTATACGAGGAGATTATTGACTTTCTTCACAAAAGTCAAACTTGAGTACATCCCTCGAGACGAAAATCAGTTCGCGGATGCTTTGGCTACCATTTCCTCCATGATCAAGGTTCAGACTGCCAATTATGTGCCTCAGATTTCAGTATCCAGACTTGACCGACCAGCATACGTATTCTCCGTGGACATTGCTAAAGATGACAAGCCTTGGTTTTATGATATCAAAAGCTTCTTAGAGGATCCAACATACCCATCTGGGGCTTCATCCAATGATAAGAAGACATTAAGAAGGATGGCCGGTATTTTCTTCCTTAACGCTGATGGTTCCTTGTACAAGCGAAACTTTGATATGGTTCTTCTCAGATGTGTTGATAAGAAAGAAGCAGACTTGCTGATGCACGTGGTGCATGAAGGATCTTTCGGTACCCATGCTGGAGGACATGCAATGGGTAAGAAATTGTTAAGATCAGGTTACTACTGGATCACAATGGATGCAGACTGTTGTGCCTATGCCAGGAAGTGTCATAAATGCCAAATTTATGCAGACAAAGTACATGTGCCTCCAAATCCTTTGAACATGATGTCTTCACCTTGGTCCTTTTCCATGTGGGGCATTGACATGATTGGAAAGATTGAACCGACTGCTTCAAATGGCCACAGATTCATCCTGGTAGCCATTGACTATTTCACCAAATGGGTTGAAGCAGCGTCATATGCAAACGTCACTAGACAAGTGGTAGCCAGATTCCTAAAGAGAGACATCATCTGTCGATATGGGGTTCCCGAACGAATCATTACTGACAATGGTTCCAATTTGAACAACAAAATGATGGCAGAACTGTGTCAGGACTTCAAAATCCAACATCACAACTCTTCTCCTTACAGGCCAAAGATGAATGGCGTTGTTGAGGCGGCTAACAAGAACATCAAGAAGATTGTGCGGAAGATGGTGATTACATACAAATATTGGCATGAAATGCTACCATTCGCTTTGCATGGGTACCGAACCTCAATCAGAACATCCATTGGGGCAACACCGTATCAGCTTGTGTATGGTATGGAGGCAGTCCTACCTGTTGAAGTTGAATTACCCTCCTTACGGGTACTGATGGATGTAAAGTTGAATGAAGCAGAATGGGTCCGATCTCGGTACAATCAACTAAATCTGATCGAAGAAAAGAGATTAGCTGCAATCTGTCATGGGCAGTTATACCAGAAGAGAATGAAGAAAGCCTTCGATCAGAAAGTCAGGCTTCAGGAATACCAAGTAGGAGATCTTGTGTTGAAAAGACTCCTTCCTCTTCATACAGACCACAGGGGCAAGTGGACTCCGAATTACGATGGTCCATTCATAGTAAAGAAAGTTTTCTCGGGTGGAGCACTGATGCTCACTACTATGGATGGTGAAGATTTCTTATCCCCTGTGAATTCAGATGCAGTTAAAAAATACTTCGCATAAAATGACCCGCTGGACATAAAAACAGAATGTAAGTCCAGGCAAAAATAGGGCATCCCGGCGAGTCAAAAACAGAATAAAAGACTCGGGGAAAAGTAAGGGAAAATAAAAAAAATGTGTACACCCGCTGAGTTGAAAAGCCGCATTGGACAGCTCAGGCAAAAATGGGTATCCCGGTGGATTGAAAACCCGAAAGGGCGATCCACGCAAAATAAGGGAATAAGTGAACAATTGCATTCTGAAATCGTCTGTATCACTTACAACATGACAAGCTTCAAAAGATTAAAGCATCAGTCATAATCAACCTTCTCCAGAAAGCAATATGAGAAGAATGTCAAGGTCATGCGGGTCATAGCAAAAGAGGCTCACTGATGCGTCACCAACATTGCCAGCACTTTTACTTTTTCAATTTGTAACAATCTCATCATTTTAGGGGATCTGTTTCTTTGGCTGTATTTGCCAATTCAAGGCACCCAGATTAATAAAATCAGAGTTTTCAGTCACACTTCGTCTTGTACATTTTTGTTTCGTTTGCAAAATGTCCAATATCCATGATATAATATTTGCATAAAACAGATGTGCCTTTCTAATCGAATGCTTGCAGGAAAAGTATTTACTCTCAGGAATATCTAACTCTTATGACGGAATCCGATAAGGGATACCTCGAGATACTCGTGCATTTCTTTGTCTTAACAGGTTGCAGGTATTCAAATACACAGCATGGGGCATGCCAAGCATCATTTCCCCAGCACATCTCCTCCAAGCAGCCTCTGAAATGTTTTTTCCCCAACAGAGTTGTCGAATCCTCAGCTGGGGTCCCCACAGAAAACTTTAGGAAGATCGTTTAGTGATCTTTCCTCCCCCCAAGCAGAGCACCAGGTCTCTCAAAGACAAAAGAGCCATCTCCCCGCAGAGTCCCAGACTCTACCCAGAAGAGTAATACCTGAAATTCTCACACAACAAAGTGACAGAAGCTTCCTCATCCCCAGCTGGGTTATCTCCTTTCCGGATAGATCTATCAGTGATCTATTTCTCCAAGTAGAGCCATATGTTTTATCAGATCTACCAATGATCTCATCCCCAGCTAGGATATCCTTTCAAGCAGATCAGCCAGAGATCTTCGCAGCAGCGGGATCCGAATCCCGGATCGGTTTCTTTTGCATAATCATAGCATTTACATCATCTTTCCCTACAAAGCGTAGCATTCCGTCTAATACGGAGGATTACGGAAAAAATCAAACATTTGCATGATCACAAATCAGGTTCGAACCAGTTACCTGTAAATACCAACACTACCTCATCAGCAATATACATAATACATCCCTTGCACATAAAAAACAAAGCGTCCCCTTTGCACTCTAGAGCACAAATACATGTTCATATATACTCTTTTGACACTCGTCTGTATCATATCATTCCCCTGCAGATAAGCCACAACACCCTCTTTGCATTCCTGCATATATCCTTGTAAACACCCCAAATTTGCCCTCACCTATTCACACCATGGCTTGTGATCATTTCATATGCATAAACTCAATCAAAGCATCTCATACCTCATTTTTGATTCACTGCATTGGTTCAAAGTCATCTGCATCTAGGGTTTGTGATCTGAGCAATCCAAGAGCCTCTTGAGCCACTCCAAAGGTCATCAATCACTTAAAAGGGGTCCATGTGTGTTCAAGCATCATATTATATCCTCTCAAAGTCAAGAATGTCAAAGAATCACAAGAACTGAGGATGGTATGGAAGTAGAGCCAGGCTTGGCTGCACAGATGACCTAGAATTAGGGTTTTGGTTTCAAAGGCCATAACTCCAATTTTTTGGGTCATCCTTGTTTCTATTGGTCTCTATATGGTATAGGGAGTATGTATATCAATTTTCATGAAGAAATTCCATGGGGAAGTCATCTGATCAAGAGTTGACTTTTCAAGCAAGTCAGTGCAAAATCAGGGCATCTGAGGCCCTCAATGACCCAACCAAGGGGCATTCTTCATCATTTTGATTGTATATGATCTTTATTTGATCATGGAAGATGTTAGAAGTTCACAAAATTCAAGAATTTCAAAGCTTTTGCAAAGTTGACTTTTTGGGCAAGTTTGACTTTTAATGAAATTGTCATTTTAGGCAACTTTTTCAACCTTTACTTTTTGATTCAAAAAAGCTTCAAATGGAAAAACTTTGGTCATGAAAGTTGTAGAATGGATCATTCCCTTTTCAAAAAGTACAAGAACATGACCTAATTCATTTTGAATCAAAAGTTATGGCTTGTCAAAGTTGGCAAAAATCACTAAATTTCAAAGTTTCTACCAAAGAGGCAAAGTTGCAAATTCACTTCTCAAAGCAAATTAAGTCATCAAATGGACCTTTAAACTTCACAAAATGATCATACAACATTTAAAAATCAGAATGGGCCAAGGGATCATTCATTTTTGTGGCCTATGGATCAAGATTTTTTCATAAGAAGCAAAAGTGAACCAAGTTGCAAAACTCATCATAAGCTACCACCCACTTGCTGGCTGACTTGCTGAACCATCCTAGGGTTCTCCCCACATCATGCTGCGCAGGACATGCCTTTTGTCCTTGGCTAGAAAGTAGCCCATACCCCTCTTACACAACTTTGACATTTTGGCAACTTGAGCCATACCTATCACAAAAGCACACATCACTTCTTCTGACCAATCACAGTTGTCTATACAAGCAAAATGCAAGCCAAACATAACAAGAGGCAAGCCTGAAACACTCCACAACTCAGCATTCTCATTTTCACCTTCATTTGCAAAAGCTTTCGAAACTGCTTGCACAAGTCACAAACACACAAACTAATTCCACCAATCAACTCAACACACCTTCCTGATCACAAAGCACCCTTCACCATAGCCTAAAACTCAGAGAATCAAAAACACGATTCCCACCTGCCATTGAACAGAACTCAAGCAAACTCTCAAACCAGCCATTGCAAACTTCAAACAAACATTGCAAGCTTCTTAGGGGGATCATTGGAGTGCATTTGAGCCAAAGAAACAGCCAGAAAGTTCCTGAATCGAAAGCTTCAGTTCAGGTAGTCAACTCAAAACTTTTTTCCAGAAACATGTTTTTAAGTTCTTAATAGCTTCTATGCACTCTCCTGATCATGAATATGTGCTTACTTTTGAAAATGGTTGAGAAACCAGGATGTATGCACTGTCTGGAATTTTTGCCCTAAAAAATGTTTGATTCGATTCTCTCTGTTTTTGAATGATAAATGTTGTTTGATTGAGGGGTTTGATTCGTTTTTGAGTGGGGATGATTTCTGGGTAGTTAGATTTTGTTTTGGATGCGTGTAGAGAGAGTTGGAGATTTGAGATGGCCGGAGAAGACGACCGGAACAGTGTTCCGGTCGCCTGAAAGTCATTAGGGCATAATTAATTAGGGCTAATCATAATTAAGCCAGTTTGAATGTCAGCCTTTGGATATGGCGCCAGGTCAATTCGCGCGCGTGCATATTTGAATTTGGACCTTTAGATTTGCATACTTTTCTTTTTTCAAATTAAATTCAATTTTATTTTACATTTTATTTCATTTGTTTTCTCATTTTATTAAAAATAGCAAAACCTTTTCAAATATTCTGAAAATTTTTGTACACACTTTTATTTAATTTCAGAAACCAAAAACATTTTTATTTTTATTTTTTGCATTAAAAAATATTTTTTAAATCATTTAAAAGTTTATTTTTAATTAATTAATTAAAAATACTTTTAGGTATTTAAAAATCACCAAAAAATTCATGAAACCTTCATAATCATTTAGAAACATTGTCCAACCCTCAAACCAAATTTCTTTTTTGATCTTGATGTCTTTTGAGAATTTTTCATGGAATTAAAATCATTTCAAGGCTTTATTTTGATCCAAACTTCAAAAAATCATTTCTGCCTAACCATTGAGAGTTGGACTTTGATTCTTTTTGCATTGCATTTTGTTTAGCATGTAGTTTGTGATATTAAATTGGCATGATTTGATCTTTCATTATCAATTTGTTTGGCATTTTTCTTGTTAAGGTACCCTAAAACCCTAGAAATCTTAGAAAATTCATAACCCTAACTAGGTTAAGAGTTGGAACCCCTCCTTTGGGCAGTGAGTTTGTATAGGATTAGGGTTCATTTGAATGCATTTTCAATTTTTTTATCTTGATGTTTGCTTCTGTTTTTGGTTTTTGTTTGATGCATTGATCATGAACCCTAATTTGGGCTTCCTTTTGCATACATCTTGCATTTGCTTGCATAATATGACTTGCCATGACATTTTATGCATTCATTTGATTCATTAGACATCTTAAGATATGTTAAAAGTATGTTTGATCATTGCATCTTGTATTTGCCATGTTGTATGTCATTTACATCTCATAACTTTTCATGTGTGTTCATGGTTCTAAACTAGCTCCATTTGCATCCATTTGTTCATGTGATCATCCCCATGTCTTGATTCATGTTTGCATCATCTCATAGCATCATTATCATCTCATATATGCTTCTGGTTTTGATTTGCATCATGCCATTTCATTCCATTTTGCATTGCATTGCATTCCTTTCACTAACTTTTCAGGTGGTAAGCAACTTTGAGAAGTGAATTTGCCTTCACTTCTCACAATTTCTTTTCATCTATTTCATGCATCCTTGCTGCATTATGTCATGTGTTTTAGATTGAGCTTGCTCTTTCTTCTTCTTCTTACTTTCTTTCTTCAAGTGACTTGACTTCTTGAATGAAGCAAGTTACTTTGCTTCTCCTGATCCTTTCATCTGCTTCCTGGTGGTTCCATTGAAGATTTCTCTTGTTAACCTCACAAACCTTAGGAACAACCAAGCATGACAATGATTAGGGTTTTGATTAGTCTCCCCACTTAGTTTTACCTTTGTGTCTCTTTGAGTCTTCTCTTCTCATCTCATAATCAGGGACTAAACCCTAAAGGCTTTAAGGCTTTGTGATTAAGCTTATGCCTGCATCCTTCTATTAGGATGGAGTGTATAACTTTAATCCTAAGTGTTAAACCCTTAATGTGTTTAAATCCTTTAATAAATTCACTTAATAATCATCAAGACATCAAGCTTGTAACTTGGGCCTTGCATTAGGGTTCTAATTCTTCCTTAATTGGTTAAGAAGGACTAACCCTAGTGTTAATGGACAAGTCCCCCTCAAGTTGTCTTACAAACCCTAAAAAATCACTTCATTATCATATCATTAACTAAAATCCACTTAATAAAGGCTTTGTTTTTTCATGAGTTTAATCCCTAATCATGGATTAAGTTGAGGAGCTTTCCTCAGCTTAAACATTCTCATCTATTATCCTTCTATTAGGATGGTGTAATGAGTCTGTTTAATCCCTGATTATGGCTTAATCTCATTACTTAACACTAAACAAAAAAAACAACAAAAACATCTAAATAATAACAAGTAGGTTAATGATCTTAATCCTACATCAAAGGTGATTAAGTGTGAGAAGCTGACTTCACACTTAAGGTACTCTCATTACCCCTAATCAGAGGGAAGATGTGATGAGTTTACTAAACCCATTGGTTTAGGCTTAAGCTCATTAACTTATGACAAACTTTCAAAAGCAATAAAAGACTGAAAACACAAAAACAAACAATAATCGTCTCCTCCGGGATTCTTTTCTCATCTCTTCACTCACAAGCGGGAACTTGCTTCTTCCGTCTAATGCAAGACAGTTTGCACCTGAGCCAGACAGGTCATACACTTGAGCATAGACTAGTAAGCAGTTCACAAGTCAATTCACCTTTCAGTCTCTTTGGGTCGAACTACGGTGTTCTGACTTCCTCATTGCACGAGAGGATACGTAGGCATAACTTAACAGTTATCGAACAAAAGTCTCTGTATATTCCCCCTCTTTCCAGCATCATTCTTTTAGCCTCATGATCTTGAGCAATTCATTCTCATTCCTACACTGACACTGTATATACTACACTTCACTTCTTTTACACAGACACCTGTACATCTTTTTCCAGCTCTTTTGTACACAGATTGCACTGACACTACCCCTTTAAAACACAAATCTTCTAAGCGTGGATCCCGTCGAGTACGGCGGACAATCTGGGTGCTAATACCTTCCCAGGTTGTAACCAACCCCCTTTCTCAGTCTCTCTGGTTCGCAACCGTCTTATCCATCTTTCTAGGTCTATGCAGCATTACCTTTCCTCCGGGATAAAAATGCCTAGCTGGAGACTCTTTTCATTCCCTGTGAGTTCACTCCTGTGTGTTCTCACACCCTCCCTTCGCCGACCGTTCGCGTCTGTACCCCATCTGACCGTTCGCGTCTTTTTGTGGGTTCCTCCTAGCGCTTGTTTGATTTGTGTTTTACTGGGGTGTTATGTGCTATTTGTGTTTGTATGTTTATTTATTTTTGCTTTATGTACAGTTGTTTTATGGCTTTCTTTATAGCTTTACATATATCATACTGTCATACTGTGCTGGCTGGGTCTGTTTTGTTGCTTTGGTGGGTGGGTGTTCTATTGAGAGTTGAGGTCCTACACCTGGGACCTGAGTGACACCTAGGCTAGAGTGGTTCATGTTCTTTCCCATTCCATTTCGGTCTGGTGCGGGAATATGAAACACGGTTCAGATATGGGTTTCTTCTTGAGAACTCTGTGCTGCAGATTTCCTGTAGTGCTAGGGCTATCTGGGAAGCCTGCTAAGTCTGGATGACCTTTAGTATTGACCTTCAGAAACTGAGGTGAATTAGAGGAGGATCTTTTATGGTTATTGTGAACACTGTACCTCCGGGTTAGAAGTGTTTACACTTCTCATAACTGATCCAAGTCTGAGGATCCTTGTTTTAGAACATCACCTGTGAGGGGGTTGGGCTGTTTACAGGTTTGCAGGTACCCTTGACCTCAGCATACCCTGTTACTTTGTTTTGATTAAGAGTACTCCATGTTGGAACAGTTCTTGTGATTTTAACCCTGGACATGTGGCTCTTTATTTGAGTCCCCCACCTTGGTTACTGGACTTATGAACCTCCATCTGGATTTCTTGAACATACATGGACCTATATCAGAGCACTTGATCAGATCCAGCTCAGTCACAAACCCTTGCATATCATTTGCATACATCATCATTGCATCATTTTAACATTTGCTTATCTGTTTTTCAGGGTATCCATACTATATTTTGGCTTGGTTTTGACCCCATCATCAGCATAGACCTATCCTCATCAGTATCTACTTCAGCTATCAGCTACCTGCTTCAGTCACCTGCATCAGCCTGTCAGTGGCCCATTTTCAGTGTTATTCTCAGCATCTGTCTCAGCTCTTCTTCAACAACATGGCACCCAAGAAGAGTAATATCTCCTACCATTTCTTTGAGCCTGAGTTGGCTAACATCAGGAAGATTCAGACCCTGATTACTCCAGACCATATACCACTATTCAGAGAACACTATGGAGGCATACTTGATGTGGTTATGGATTTGGACCCTTCACAGAGGAGCTTGATTCATACTTGCCTGCAGTTCTATGATCCCCCTCTGAGGTGTTTCACTTTTCAGGATTTTCAGTTGGGACCTTTATTAGAGGAGTATTCATCATTGGTTGGTGTACCTATCAGGGGTGGAGTCCCCTTCAACCCTGAGATGGCTTTTCCCGGTAATGAAGAGATAGCAAAGGCATTACATCTGGAACCAGTTCTGATTGGGCAGAATATGACTACCAAGGCTGGAATCTTTGGTCTACATTTGGATTTCTTGACTTCTCAGGCCATCCTGAAGGCCTCGTTGGGAGAGTGGAAGGCAGTCTGTGCTTTATTGGCCCTTAGCATATATGGGGTCATTTTATTTGCAGATGAGCCTAAGTTCATTAGCAAGAATGCAATCCATCTTTTTATCCTGAGGAACCCAGTGCCCACCTTACTGGGAGATTTCTACTACTCTGTCCACCAAAGGAATGAAAAGCAGAGAGGAATATTGGTGAGGTGATGTGCTCCCCTGTTCCATACTTGGTTGCTCAGACACTTGCCCAAGACTGATGCATTTTTGAATCCTCATCAGCAGAGGAACTGGGCTAGAAGACTCACTGCTTTAACTGCAGCTGATATCAGGTGGTGCACTCAAAGCACAAAAGGCAGGGACATCATTACCAGTTGTGGGCAGTTTCCCAATGTACCCCTGATAGGAGTGAAGGGTTGCATCAACTACAACCCTCAGATATTCAAAAGACAACTGGGCTATGCATTGGTCCACACTCCTAAGGCACAAGACTTGGCTGAGACTCTTTACTGTGAGAATAAGCCTAATCTGGCCATTGTCAGGCAAGCATCCTGGGCTTGGGACAATGTCCAGACTAAAGGAGTAACCATTCTTGGGAGATGCAACAATGTGGCCTCAACACAGTACTATGAGTGGTCCCATGCCAGGGCTCAATTTTCTGGGATGCCCTTCACCATTGAGGATGCACCAGGACCATCCACAGCACCTCCTGCCACTGTCAGCTTAGAGGAGTTTGAGAATTTGAAAGAGAGAAATGAGAAGCTGACTCAGGCTCTACAGAAGACCCTCTGGGAGAGGAGTGATGGTCGGCTGGACATTGAAAGGTTGGAAAAGCTAAAGGTGGAGCATCTGGCTAGGATTGAGAAGTCAGAGGACTACATTAAGAAGTCCAGGGATGGAGAGCAGATTTTGAAGAATGCCTGCAAGGAGGCTCAGTTCCAGAAGGCCAGGACTGATTTGTATCTGAAAGAGAGTCAAGCTAGGTGGGTCAGGATCACCGAAGCTCGTACTCTGGAAGATAAGAGGACTCAGGACAAGATTGAGCAATTGGAGGCTAGTGCGAAGGAGCAGCAGGAAGCCCTGCTAGCAGCCCAGAGAGAGATCTCAGAGTTAAAGATTAGAGCTGGTGTGAAGAGGTCAAAGGACCAGAGTCAACACAAGAAGCTAACTACAGCTGTTACTACCAGGAATCTCCTTATCAGGAATCTCACAGAGCGTCCAGCTGATCCTATGACTGAAGCACTTCTCAAGGAAGTTCAAGAGGATGAGTTTGGTCTTGGTGTCTGACTTTTGCTTGTTGTTGCTTTCATTTCATGTACTTTTCTTTTCTTATGTTGTATTTTGACCCCTCAGAGGGCATGTATTGTAAAAAACAAACTATGTATCATCTACTTTTGTAATATATGTGTTGGTTTGTTTTATCTGAGTTTCTTTCAAGCAACATCACAAGCATCTCCCTCATGGGTCTAGATAGGTCAAAACCAAGTGCCAAGCCGGATACCTTGGAAACAAATAAGCATACTGCATTGCATGCTAACCTTTGTTTGTTTTGTAGGTTTGTTTTGTTTTTGTTACTAACTCTGTTGTGATCTCAGGAACTATTGCTCGACGTCGGGTGTTCCCACTCAACCGTCCACACAGATATCCAACCCGTAACAACCTTCCGGGTATACAGATGGACCAGGTACAACAGGACCTTACAGAGGTCAGGAACCAAATGGCCAATGAGAGATTGGAAATGAGGAATCAGATGACACAATTTATGGAGGTGATGAATGGATTGGCACAGAGCCAAGAGAGATTAAGAGCCTTGGTAGAGAGGCAGACTCAGGAAGATCCCCATCTAGGGACTGGTGGGATAAGCAACAATGAGAGGGTGCAACCTCATATCAACCCACCTGTATTTGGACCCCACCTTCATCCAGAGATCAACATCCCTGCTAATGTACAAGGGAATGCTACCACAGGCAGAGTGCTGCAAGAAGACCCCCAGGAAGATCAGTTCACAGTGATGGGAGCTGGGGATGAGGCCTATGACAGAAGACTGGATGAAATTGCTGAAAAATTAAGGTCCTTGGAGTCTCAAAACTCCTTGGGTTTTGATGTTATGGACATGGGCTTAGTGGACGGGGTCAGGATTCCCCACAAATTTAAACCACCGTGCTTTGAGAAGTACAACGGGACTTCCTGCCCACGGACCCACTTACAATCCTTTCTGGGGAGGTTGAAGGCATATACCATGGATGAAAAGCTATGGATGTTTTATTTTGAGGATAGATTAACGGGAGCTTCAAGGGAATGATACTCTCATTTGACTAGAGCGACCATCAGATGCTGGAAGGACTTGGCTGAGGCCTTCATTAGACAATACCAGTATAATTTGGATATGGCACCCAACAGGACCCTCCTAATGGGAATGTCACAGTCATCCAGGGAAAGCTTCCGGGAGTACGCCCAAAGGTGGAGACAGCTAGTTGCTGCTGTCCAGCCACCCATGTCAGAAAGGGAGATGGCTGATATGTTTATGAACACCCTCCAAGGGACGTACATTGATAGGCTAGCTGCTTTTTCTTCTACCAGCTTTGCAGATGTCGTTATAGCTGGAGAGAGAATTGAGAGCCTATTAAAGATGGGCAAGATTTCTGACAACGGTGCCAGCTTATCCAGCAACACCAGGAAGCCTTTTGTAGGCCCAAGAAGAACTGGTGAGACCAATGATATCCATGCCAGCAGAGGCAGACCCCAATATGTTCATAGGTCTGTGGCAGCAGTCACCATTCCCGCTCCAATTCATCCACAACCAGCTTATCAACCACAGCAACAAAACTACCAGCAACAAGCTCAATATCCACCTCAGAGAAATTATAACAACAACAACAACAACAATCAGCAAAGACCATTCCAACAGAGACCTTCTCAGGCCAATAGGGTGATCGATCCGATCCCTATGCCTTATGCCACATTATTGCCACAACTCCTAAAACTCAACCTGGTTGAGCTAAGGACATTGGCACCTCCAGATCCTGCCAGTCTACCCAGAAATTATGACGCCAGCGCCAGATGTGCTTTTCATTCGAATGCACCTGGCCATAGTACAGAGAAGTGCAGAGCTTTGCACATGAAGGTACAGGACTTGGTAGATTCTAAGGCTCTAAACTTTGCACCACCACCAAATGTTAACAAGAACCCTATGCCAAACCATGGTGGCCCCAGAATCAATGCTATTGAAGAAGACAAGCCGTCTTACTTGATAACCAGTGTGGGTCAGATTCGGACACCCTTGGTAGAGATTAAAGCTCAACTCCTTGAATGTCAAATATTCCCGGGATGCGAGCTAGGGTGTGCTTATTGCAACATTTCAGTGAATGGTTGTGATAACTTGAGAGATGGCATAGATGGTCTCATCCAGTGTGGCCTGCTTCAAATCACAACATCAATACCTACCAATCCGGCAATCTCCTTAACAACAGTTCCCGAGTCTTCTACAACTGCAACAACCATTGTTCCAAACAACTCTTCAATCTCATCAACAAATGCTTCATCAGTTACTTCAACGGACCAGATATCAACAAACATCCCTTCTACAACTTCAGCACCCCTACATTCGGAATCTCCTACAACAACAACACCCATCCATTCAACAATGTCTCCTACAACATCAACAGCAAACAATGAAAGCGTCTCAACAGTTACAATTTATTATGATCCTGAAAATGATTCTGCCTACAACTCACAAAATGCCACTCCTAGCAGAGCACCGGTTACAATATACTATGATCCACATACTATCATGGTCCCTTCTGCAGCTGCTATCAGTCCAGTCACTATCACGGTGCCTGGGCCAGTGCCTTATGAAAGCAGTAATGCCATCCCTTGGCATTACGGCTCTGATTTATACTGCGAAGGAAAGAAAATCACTCTTGAATCATCAACTTCTTCACCACAAATAGACAATGTGGGAGGAGGCGGAGGCTTCACTCGAAGCGGACGTCTCTTTGCCCCGCAAATTCAAAGACTCAGTGCCGAAGCAAAAGCTGCTGCTAAGGCGAAAGGGAAGAGCATGGTGCAAGAAGAGCAAATTGTTAAGGAGGCTTTGAAAACGCCTTTTGATCAAGAAGTTGATGAATTCATGAGAATCATCAAGAAAAGTGATTACAAGATAGTGGACCAGCTTCACCAGACACCTTCCAAGATCTCCATTTTATCATTGCTAATGTGCTCTGAGGCTCATCGGAATGCACTACTAAAAGTCTTGCACGCAGCTTATGTGCCGGAAGAGATCACAGTCAATCAGTTGGAAGCTGTAGTTGGAAATGTTAATGCTAGTAATGGACTAGGATTTACCAACACTGATTTGACTACGGAAGGCCGCAATCATAACAAGGCTTTGCACATTACCATGGAGTGTAAGGGTGCAGTTCTTTCTCATGTGCTGGTAGACACAGGATCATCCCTCAATGTCTTACCTAAAAAAGCCCTTGTGAAGCTGGAGTATGAAGGATTGGCATTACGTCCCAGCAACCTGGTAGTGAGAGCCTTTGACGGTTCTAAGAGATCAGTTCTGGGAGAAATTGAGTTGCCTATAATGATTGGCCCACAAACTTTCAAAACGACCTTCTACGTGATGGACATTCAGCCTGCCTACAGCTGTTTGTTGGGTAGACCATGGATTCATGCCGCTGGCGCAGTTACGTCTACCCTTCACCAGAAGTTAAAATTCGAGTGGGAGGGCCAAGTCGTTACTATTTGTGGAGAGGAAGATATTTTTGTTAGCCATCTGGCTACATACAAATACATTGAGATGGATGGGGAGATCCATGAAACGATGAGTCAAGGGTTTGAGGCCTTGAACATAAATGAAACATCTGCTGTGCCTGGAACCTCAATGACATCTTATCAACAAGCCCGGAAGGTTGTTGAAGAAGGGACTGCCCAAGGCTGGGGCAAGTTGCTGCCCGTAGAGAAGAAGGAGGATAAATTTGGGTTGGGTTACAAACCAACTCAACAAGATCAAGCAGAGGCTGCTAAGGAGCCCAACTTTGTTAGTGGGGGGATGCTCACCCCTGATGATGTCAACAATTTGGAAGACGAGGATGAAAGCAACCGCAACCTGGAGAGTTGGATACGTCCAGAGATCCCAGGGAGCAGTATCTCAAACTGGTCTTCCCAGGAAATTATAAGAGTTACTCCTGCAGAGTAATTATTATTTCCTGTATTTTTAAGCATGCATCAAGTCTTGCATCTTGCCCAAGATGACAAGACTCATTTTGTAATCGGGCCATCTGTAATTTTTGTGCAACAAGATTAATCAATGACATATCAGACATCTTTTGCAAATAAGTCTTTTTTCTTTTCCGCTCACTGTTTTTCCATTTTTATTTTTGTACAAAAAATAAATGGCAGTGTTTTCAAAATGTTAACTTTATTTCACTTTTCTAAACAAGATTAAAATCAATCACTAAAATGAACAAACTGAACCCTTGCAGAGAGTGCCTTCCAGACTGCACCGACAACAACACGGCTATGACTCCGTATGACTTTGACAATCCAATCAATCAAGCTAATGAAGGGGTTGAGGAGGATTACGAGCTTCCTGAAGAGCTAGCCAGATTGTTGAGACAAGAGGAAAGGGTTATCACTCCTCATCAGGAGGAGGTAGAGACGATCAATCTTGGTACAGATGAAGACGTGAAAGAAGTTAAAATCGGGGCCTGCTTACGAGACTCGGTGAAGAGACAACTGATTGACCTGCTTCAAGAGTATGTGGACGTGTTTGCATGGTCTTATCAAGATATGCCAGGGTTGGACACCGACATTGTTGTGCACAAGCTGCCTTTAAAAGAAGACTGCCCACCGGTTAAACAGAAACTGCGCCGTACTCGCCCAGACATGGCAATGAAAATCAAAGAAGAGGTACAAAAGCAGTGGGACGCCGGGTTCCTTGTTGTGACTAGCTATCCACCATGGGTTGCTAATATTGTGCCTGTGCCTAAGAAAGACGGCAAAGTAAGGATGTGTGTTGACTACCGGGATCTGAACAGAGCCAGCCCGAAAGATGATTTCCCATTACCTCACATTGATGTATTGGTTGATAATACGGCTCAGTTCTCGGTATTCTCCTTCATGGACGGATTTTCAGGATACAATCAGATCAAGATGTCACCTGAAGACATGGAGAAGACAACCTTCATCACACCCTAGGGCACGTTCTGTTACAAGGTGATGCCTTTCGGACTGAAGAATGTTGGTGCAACATATCAACGGGCTATGGTGACATTATTCCACGATATGATCCATAAAGAAATCGAGTGTTATGTGGATGATATGATTGCCAAGTCCCTTACTGAAGAAGACCACCTGGTAAATCTGCTAAAGCTATTCAAGCGTCTGAGGAAGTACCAACTGAAGTTGAACCCCAACAAGTGCACATTCGGGGTGCGATCCGGTAAGCTATTGGGATTTATCGTAAGCGAGAAAGGGATTGAAGTTGACCCTGATAAAGTCAAAGCCATTCAAGAAATGCCTGCACCAAAGTCAGAAAAAGAAGTTCGAGGGTTCTTAGGTCGATTGAACTACATCTCACGGTTCATATCTCACCTTACAGCAACCTATGAACCCTTGTTCAAACTGCTAAGAAAAGAACAAATGGTCAGGTGGAATGAAGACTGCAAGAAGGCTTTTGACAAGATCAAAGAATACTTGCAAGAACCACCAATCCTTATGCCTCCAGTTGAAGGAAGACCTCTGATCATGTATTTGACAGTTTTAGAAGAGTCAATGGGGTGTGTGTTGGGCCAGCATGACGAGTCTGGTCGAAAAGAGTATGCAATATACTACCTAAGCAAAAAGTTTACCGACTGTGAACAACGTTATTCACTGCTCGAGAAAACTTGCTGTGCTTTAGCGTGGGCTGCTCGCCGACTGAGACAGTATATGTTGACCCACACTACTTTATTGATCTCAAAGATGGACCCAGTCAAGTATATTTTTGAGAAGCCAGCACTCACCGGGCGGGTTGCAAGATGGAAAATGATCCTCACGGAATATGACATCCAATACACATCTCAGAAAGCCATCAAGGGCAGTGTATTGTCTGAATATCTTGCTGAGCAACCTATTGATGATTACCAGCCTATGAGATTTGACTTCCCTGATGAAGACATCATGTTCATAAAAGCGAACGATCATGAAGAGCCTGTTCATACTGAAGGGCCTGACCCGGAAGAAGAATGGACTATGATGTTTGATGGGGCTGTTAACATGAATGGTCGTGGTGTTGGTGCAGTACTCATTACACCTAAAGGAGTTCACATGCCTTTCTCGGCAAAACTCACTTTCAACTGCACTAACAACGAAGCTGAATACGAAGCATGCATTATGGGTCTTGAGGAAGCCATTGACCTCAGGATCAAGACATTGACCGTGTTCGGAGATTCAGCTTTAGTAATCAATCAAACCAACGGCAAATGGTACACCCACCAGGATCATTTGATACCTTACAGGGATTATACAAGGAGGTTATTGACTTTCTTTACAGCGGTCAAGCTTGAGTATATCCCTCGGGACGAAAATCAGTTTGCAGATGCTCTAGCTACCATTTCATCCATGATCAAAGTTCAAGCTGCCAACTTTGTACCTCAAATCTCAGTGTCCAGACTTGACAGACCAGCATATGTATTCGCAGCAGATGTTGTCAAGGATGATAAGCCTTGGTTCCATGACATTAAGTGCTTCTTGGAGGATTAAACATACCCACCTGGGGCATCTTCCAATGATAAGAAGAATTTGAGAAGGCTTGCTGGTAGTTTCTTCCTGAACACTGATGGTTCCCTGTACAAGAGAAACTTTGATATGGTACTCCTTAGATGCGTCGACAGGACAGAAGAAGATTTGCTAATGCATGAAGTGCACGAAGGATCCTTTGGTACCCATGCGGGAGGGCATGCCATGGCTAAAAAGTTGCTAAGATCAGGTTATTATTAGATCACAATGGATGCCGACTGTTGTGCCTACGCCAGAAAATGCCATAAATGCCAGATTTATGCGGATAAGGTGCATGTGCCTCCCAATCCTTTGAATGTGATGTCTTCACCTTGGCCCTTTGCTATGTGGGGCATTGACATGATTGGCAACATTGAACCGACTGCTTCGAATGGCCACAGATTCATCCTGGTTGCCATTGACTATTTCACCAAGTGGGTCGAAGCAGCTTCCTATGCAAATGTTACCAGGCAAGTGGTAGCCCGATTTCTGAAGAGAGATATCATCTGTCGATACGGGGTTCCCGAGCGAATCATTACTGACAATGGTTCCAACTTGAATAACAAAATGATGGCAGAGCTATGCCGGGACTTCAAGATCCAACACCACAATTCTTCTCCTTACCGGCCAAAGATGAACGGCGCGGTTGAGGCAGCTAATAAGAATATCAAGAAGATTGTGCAGAAGATGGTAATCACCTACAAAGACTGGCATGAAATGCTACCGTTTGCCTTGCATGGGTATCGTACGTCAATCAGAACATCCACTGGGGCAACACCGTATCAGCTTGTGTATGGTATGGAAGCAGTCCTACCTGTTGAAGTTGAATTACCCTCCCTACGGGTATTGATGGATGTTAAGCTGAACGAAGTCGAATGGGTCTGGTCCCGATACGAACAACTGAGTCTGATTGAAGAGAAGAGATTGGCTGCAATCTGTCATGGGCAGTTATATCAGAAAAGAATGAAGAAAGCCTTCGATCAGAAAGTCAGGCACCGAGAGTACCAAGTAGGAGATCTTGTGCTGAAAAGAATCCTCCCTCCTCATACAGACCACAGGGGCAAGTGGACTCCGAATTATGAAGGACCATTTGTAGTAAAGAAAGTTTTCTCGGGTGGAGCACTGATGCTCAGCACCATGGATGGTGAAGACTTCCCGTCCCCTGTGAATTCAGATGCGGTCAAAAAATACTTCGCATAAAATGACCCGCTGGACACAAAAACAGAATGTAAGTCCAGACAAAAATAGGGCATCCCGGCGAGTCAAAAACAGAATAAAAGACTCGGGCAAAAATAAGGGAAAATAAACACACAAAAAATGTACACCCGCTGAGTTGAAAAGCCGCATTGGACAACTCAGGCAAAAATGGGTATCCCGATGGATTGAAAACCCGAAAGGGCGATCCATGCAAAATAAGGGAATAAGCGAACAACTGCATTCTGAATTCATCTGTATCACCTACAACTTGGTAAGCTTCGACAGGATCAAGCTTCTTTCAGAATCAGCCTTCTTCAGAAAGCAGGACGAGAAGAACGTCAAATGTCATACGAGTCATAGCAGAGGGGAAGCTCCTTAAAGCGTCGACAACATTGCCAGCATTTTGTTTCTCATTTTGTAACAACCTCCTCATTTCAGGGGATTTGTTTCTTTGACTGTATCTTGCCAATTCAGGGCACATGAATTAATAAAAGCAGATTTTCAGTCATGATTCGTCTTGTACATCTTATTTGCAAAGAATGTTTGATGTCACTAAAATATTGATTGCATAAATACAGATGCTTTTCTTCTAAAAAATACATGCTTGCAGGGAATGTACTTACTCCCGGGAGTGTCTGAACTCCTACGACGGAATCCGGTAAGGGATACCTCGGGATCACTTGTGCGTTTCTCTGTCTTTTCAGGATTGCAGGTATTCAAGGCATGACATGGGGCGTGTAAGCCTCGTCCCCGCATGCTGGAAAAGCAACACCCAGTCTTAGCACTCAAAAGTGTTTTCTCCCCAGCTGAGTTGCCACTTGTTGTTTCTCCCCAGCCGAGTTGCCAATCATTCTTCCTCAGCCAAATACAAAAGTCAGGGAACCATCTCCCCACAGAGTTTCAGCCTCTATTCAGAAGAGCGGCGCATGAAGGGATCACAACAGAGTGAAGAAAGCTTCTACAAACCCCATCTGGGTCCCCTCATTACCAAATATGGGTTTATCAGTGACTTATCTTCCCAAGCAAGTACATCTCATCAGATCTACCAATGATCTCGTCCCCAGCTGGGATGTCCATTTCGAGCAGATTGGCCAGAGATCTTCGCAGCATCGGGATCCGAATCCTGGATCGATATCCTTGCATAGTCATGGCATTCGCATCATATTCACCCACAAAGCGTAGCATTCCGTCCAATACAGAGCATTACGACAAAAATCCAACATATTGCATAATCATAAGCCATGTTCTGAATCCAACACTTGTGAATATTGACAATCCATCAATATATAGAATACCCCCCAGATTCCCCAGCAAACACAGTTGCCTTACATTCCCAAACACCAGTATATATTCCTTGTGGCACCCGTCCGTATCATTTCCCCAGCAGAAAGCCAAAGACATCCTCTTTGCATTCACATATACTTATACATTTCCTTGACATCCGTCCATGTCATTTTCCCAGCACAATAATGTAAACACTTTGTATATCAGATACTTGTTTATACCATACTCTTTTCTTTTGACACTCGTCCGTGTCACTCTCTCCAACAGTTAAATACTCATCTATACACCACTCACACTTATACAGATACTCGTCTGTATCTTGTATATATCCCCGCAGATTCAGCACTAGTCCATGTTCTTTGTTAACACGTTGATACTCGTCCGTACCATCATCTCAGAGCATGCGTCAAGCGTTTGCTTCTACCTGATACTCATCCGTATCATAGTCTTAAGGATGCTCGTCCGCATCTTTAATCCATACACTGTGTCAAACACTTTTTCTCGAATATTAGACACTCGTCTGTGTCTGCTATTCCCCAGAAGAGTCCCCTCAGATTCAACACTCATTCGTGTTCTCTGTTAACCAGGTGATACTCGTCCGTATCATCATCTTTGAACACGTGTCAGTATTTGTTTCTACCCGATACTCGTCCGTATCGTAGTCTTAAGGATGCTCGTCCGCATCTTTAATCTATACACAACGTCAAAACACTTATACCTTTATTTCTTGGATGTAAACACTCGTCCGTGTTTACTATTCCCAAGTAAATCGCCAACAAAGCAATTTTCTTTTTATCTGACATTCGTCCTATGTCATGATAAACCCTGAGAGCAGCCGTACCCTGCTAGGTGGTCGTCCTCCACCTCTTGATGATCGTCCTTCATCATGCTCATCCTATGGCCGTCCCCGTCGTTGATCTTCTATCCGACATTCGTCCTATGTCGTGATACAGAGCAGCCGTACCCTGCTAGGTGGTCGTCCTCCACCTTTTGATGATCGTCCTTCATCATTTTATCCAATGGTCGTCCCCATTGTTGATTTTGGTTATCTGGCATTCGTCTTATGTCATGATAAACCTTGAGAGCAGCCGTCCCCTGCTAGGTGGTCGTCCTCCACCTCTTGATGGTCGTCCTCCATCATGCTCATCCGATGGCCGTCCCCATCGTTGACCTTTTCTATCCGGCATTCGTCCTATGTCGCGATATTTTCGGCAGCCGTACCCTGCCAGGTGGTCGTCCTCCACCTTAGATGACCGTCCCTCATCTTATCCCCAACAGAGCAGCCATCCCCTGCTAGGTTATCGTCCTTCACCTTTGATGACCGTACCTCATCATCTGTTTATTTCATTTATTCTTTAACCCGATGGCCGTCCCCGTCGTGGTCCCTTTACTTTTTTTAGCCCGATGGCCGTCCCCATCGTTGGTTACTTTACTTTATGAACTTGATGGTCGTCCCCGTCATGTTTCATTAATCCCCAGAGAATTTTACAGCTTTACTTGATGGCCGTCCCCATCATAATTCTTTTTATCCCCAGCATGTCGGCCGTCCCCGTCATTGCTTTAGTTTCCGCACTTTTCCCAGCATGTCGGCCGTCCCCGTCATTGCTCTTTACCCAGCAGTCGTCCTCTGCTCGACGGTCGTCCTCCGTCGCCCACACTTTACAATATACTTTATTTTCTTTTACAATCTATATCCCTTTTCTTCTTCATTTCTGTGAGTGCAAATTTCGGACTGTCTTTGGTATTCAACCACAAGTTATCTTGTTTGCCTGTTAAGCCGTCGCTTACATCCTGCACAGCTAACTCATGTTTGAATAGGGGCAGATGTAAACACCCCAAATTTTCCCTCACCTATTCACACCATGGCTTGTGATCATTTCATATGCATAAACTCAATCAAAGCATCTCATACCTCATTTTTGATTCACTGCATTGGTTCAAAGTCATCTGCATCTAGGGTTTGTGATCTGAGCAATCCAAGAGCCTCATGAGCCACTCCAAAGGTCATCAATCACTTCAAAGGGGTCCATGTGTGTTCAAGCATCATATTATATCCTCTCAAAGTCAAGAATGTCAAAGAATCACAAGAACTGAGGATGGTATGGAAGTAGAGCCAGGCTTGGCTGCACAGATGACCTAGAATTAGGGTTTTGGTTTCAAAGGCCATAACTCCAATTTTTTGGGTCATCCTTGTTTCTATTGGTCTCTATATGGTATAGGGAGTATGTATATCAATTTTCATGAAGAAATTCCATGGGGAAGTCATCTGATCAAGAGTTGACTTTTCAAGCAAGTCAGTGCAAAATCAGGGCATCTGAGGCCCTCAATGACCCAACCAAGGGGCATTCTTCATCATTTTGATTGTATATGATCTTTATTTGATCATGGAAGATGTTAGAAGTTCACAAAATTGAAGAATTTCAAAGCTTTTGCAAAGTTGACTTTTTGGGCAAGTTTGACTTTTAATGAAATTGTCATTTTAGGCAACTTTTTCAACCTTTACTTTTTGATTCAAAAAAGCTTCAAATGGAAAAACTTTGGTCATGAAAGTTGTAGAATGGATCATTCCCTTTTAAAAAAGTATAAGAACATGACCTAATTCATTTTGGATCAAAAGTTATGGCTTGTCAAAGTTGGCAAAAATCACTAAATTTCAAAGTTTCTACCAAAGAGGCAAAGTTGCAAATTCACTTCTCAAAGCAAATTAAGTCATCAAATGGACCTTTAAACTTCACAAAATGATCATACAACATTTAAAAATCAGAATGGGCCAAGGGATCATTCATTTTTGTGGCCTATGGATCAAGATTTTTTCATAAGAAGCAAAAGTGAACCAAGTTGCAAAACTCATCATAAGCTACCACCCACTTGCTGGCTGACTTGCTGAACCATCCTAGGGTTCTCCCCACATCATGCTGCGCATGACATGCCTTTTATCCTTGGCTAGAAAGTAGCCCATACCCCTCTTACACAACTTTGACATTTTGGCAACTTGAGCCATACCTATCACAAAAGCACACATCACTTCTTCTGACCAATCACAGTTGTCTATACAAGCAAAATGCAAGCCAAACATAACAAGAGGCAAGCCTGAAACACTCCACAACTCAGCATTCTCATTTTCACCTTCATTTGCAAAAGCTTTCGAAACTGCTTGCACAAGTCACAAACACACAAACTAATTCCACCAATCAACTCAACACACCTTCCTGATCACAAAGCACCCTTCACCATAGCCTAAAACTCAGAGAATCAAAAACACGATTCCCACCTGCCATTGAACAGAACTCAAGAAAACTCTCAAACCAGCCATTGCAAACTTTAAACAAACATTGCAAGCTTCTTAGGGGGATCATTGGAGTGCATTTGAGCCAAAGAAACAGCCAGAAAGCTCCTGAATCGAAAGCTTCAGTTCAGGTAGTCAACTCAAAACTTTTTTCCAGAAACATGTTTTTAAGTTCTTAATAGCTTCTATGCACTCTCCTGATCATGAATATGTGCTTACTTTTGAAAATGGTTGAGAAACCAGGATGTATGCACTGTCTGAAATTTTTGCCCTAAAAAATGTTTGATTCGATTCTCTCTGTTTTTGAATGATAAATGTTGTTTGATTGAGGGGTTTGATTCGTTTTTGAGTGGGGATGATTTCTGGGTAGTTAGATTTTGTTTTGGATGCGTGTAGAGAGAGTTGGAGATTTGATATGGCGGAGAAGACGACCGGAACAGTGTTCCGGTCGCCTGAAAGTCATTAGGGCATAATTAATTAGGGCTAATCATAATTAAGTCAGTTTGAATGTCAGCCTTTGGATATGGCGCCAGGTCAATTCGCGCGCGTGCATATTTGAATTTGGACCTTTAGATTTGCATACTTTTCTTTTTTCAGATTAAATTCAATTTTATTTTACATTTTATTTCATTTGTTTTCTCATTTTATTAAAAATAGCAAAACCTTTTCAAAAATTCTGAAAATTTTTGTACACACTTTTATTTAATTTCAGAAACCAAAAACATTTTTATTTTTATTTTTTGCATTAAAAAATATTTTTTAAATCATTTAAAAGTTTATTTTTAATTAATTAATGAGAATTAATTAATTAAAAATACTTTTAGGTATTTAAAAATCACCAAAAAATTCATGAAACCTTCATAATCATTTAGAAACATTGTCCAACCCTCAAACCAAATTTCTTTTTTGATCTTGATGTCTTTTGAGAATTTTTCATGGAATTAAAATCATTTCAAGGCTTTATTTTGATCCAAACTTCAAAAAATCATTTCTGCCTAACCATTGAGAGTTGGACTTTGATTCTTTTTGCATTGCATTTTGTTTAGCATGTAGTTTGTGAGATTAAATTGGCATGATTTGATCTTTCATTATCAATTTGTTTGGCATTTTTCTTGTTAAGGTACCCTAAAACCCTAGAAATCTTAGAAAATTCATAACCCTAACTAGGTTAAGAGTTGGAACCCCTCCTTTGGGCAGTGAGTTTGTATAGGATTAGGGTTCCTTTGAATGCATTTTCAATTTTTTATCTTGATGTTTGCTTCTGTTTTTGGTTTTTGTTTGATGCATTGATCATGAACCCTAATTTGGGCTTCCTTTTGCATACATCTTGCATTTGCTTGCATAATATGACTTGCCATGACATTTTATGCATTCATTTGATTCATTAGACATCTTAAGATATGTTGAAAGTATGTTTGATCATTGCATCTTGTATTTGCCATGTTGTATGTCATTTACATCTCATAACTTTTCATGTGTGTTCATGGTTCTAAACTAGCTCCATTTGCATCCATTTGTTCATGTGATCATCCCCATGTCTTGATTCATGTTTGCATCATCTCATAGCATCATTATCATCTCATATATGCTTCTGGTTTTGATTTGCATCATGCCATTTCATTCCATTTTGCATTGCATTGCATTCCTTTCACTAACTTTTCAGGTGGTAAGCAACTTTGAGAAGTGAATTTGCCTTCACTTCTCACAATTTCTTTTCATCTCTTTCATGCATCCTTGCTGCATTATGTCATGTGTTTGAGATTGAGCTTGCTCTTTCTTCTTCTTCTTACTTTCTTTCTTCAAGTGACTTGACTTCTTGAATGAAGCAAGTTACTTTGCTTCTCCTGATCCTTTCATCTGCTTCCTGGTGGTTCCATTGAAGATTTCTCTTGTTAACCTCACAAACCTTAGGAACAACCAAGCATGACAATGATTAGGGTTTTGATTAGTCTCTCCACTTAGTTTTACCTTTGTGTCTCTTTGAGTCTTCTCTTCTCATCTCATAATCAGGGACTAAACCCTAAAGGCTTTAAGGCTTTGTGATTAAGCTTATGCCTGCATCCTTCTATTAGGACGGAGTGTATAACTTTAATCCTAAGTGTTAAACCCTTAATGTGTTTAAATACTTTAATCAATTCACTTAATAATCATCAAGACATCAAGCTTGTAACTTGGGCCTTGCATTAGGGTTCTAATTCTTCCTTAATTGGTTAAGAAGGACTAACCCTAGTGTTAATGGACAAGTCCCCCTCAAGTTGTCTTACAAACCCTAAAAAATCACTTCATTATCATATCATTAACTAAAATCCACTTAATAAAGGCTTTGTTTTGTCATGAGTTTAATCCCTAATCATGGATTAAGTTGAGGAGCTTTCCTCAGCTTAAACATTCTCATCTATTATCCTTCTATTAGGATGGTGTAATGAGTCTGTTTAATCCCTGATTATGGCTTAATCTCATTACTTAACACTAAACAAAAAAAACAACAAAAACATCTAAATAATAACAAGTAGGTTAATGATCTTAATCCTACATCAAAGGTGATTAAGTGTGAGAAGCTGACTTCACACTTAAGGTACTCTCATTACCCCTAATCAGAGGGAAGATGTGATGAGTTTACTAAACCCATTGGTTTAGGCTTAAGCTCATTAACTTATGACAAACTTTCAAAAGCAATAAAAGACTGAAAACACAAAAACAAACAATAATCGTCTCCTCCGGGATTCTTTTCTCATCTCTTCACTCACAAGCGAGAACTTGCTTCTTCCGTCTAATGCAAGACAGTTTGCACCTGAGCCAGACAGGTCATACACTTGAGCATAGACTAGTAAGCAGTTCACAAGTCAATTCACCTTTCAGTCTCTTTGGGTCAAACTACGGTGTTCTGACTTCCTCATTGCACGAGAGGATATGTAGGCATAACTTAACAGTTATCGAACAAAAGTCTCTGTATATTCCCCCTCTTTCCACCATCATTCTTTTAGCCTCATGATCTTGAGCAATTCATTCTCATTCCTACACTGACACTGTATATACTACACTTCACTTCTTTTACACAGACACCTGTACATCTTTTTCCAGCTCTTTTGTACACAGATTGCACTGACACTACCCCTTTAAAACGCAAATCTTCTAAGCGTGGATCCCGTCGAGTACGGCGGACAATCTGGGTGCTAATACCTTCCCAGGTTGTAACCAACCCCCTTTCTCAGTCTCTCTGGTTCGCAACCGTCTTATCCATCTTTCTAGGTCTATGCAGCATTACCTTTCCTCCGGGATAAAAATGCCTAGCTGGTGACTCTTTTCATTCCCTGTGAGTTCACTCCTGTGTGTTCTCACACCCTCCCTTCGCCGACCGTTCGCGTCTGTACCCCATCTGACCAGGTGTCATTTGGCGGGAGCGACAATCCTCTTGGCACCCGTCCGTGTCACCACTCCCCAGCACAGTTGCCGAAACGCTTGTTATAATACACTCTTGTTGACACCCGTCTGTGTCATCCTATCCCCTACAGGTCACCAGATTACCTTTCACACTTATAAGTTCATAAATTATACACTTACTCTTCTGACACTCGTCCGTGTGACCCTTCCCCAGCAAGTTGAACACTCGCCCGTGTCTTGCTCATACTTCATATACAGATACTCGTTCGTATCTTATATATATATTATTCCCCACAGATTCAACATTCGTCTGTGTTCTTTGTTAACCAGTTGGTACCCGTAAATACCATCATCTCTGAACATGCGTCATCGTTTGTTTCTATCGATACTCGTCCGTATCACGGTCTTAAGGATGCTCGTCCGCATCTTTAATCTATACACAGCATCAAACACTTATACCTTTGCTTCTTAAGCGTAAGCACTCATCTGTGTTTACCATTCCCCAGTAAAAGTAACTTTTCTTCTATCTTACATTTGTCCTATGTCATGATACTTTCAGCAGCCGTACCCTTCCAGGTGATCGTCCTTCACCTATGGATGACCGTCCCTCATCCTTTCCCCAGCGGAGTCTCCATAATTGGAACCCCTTTCTATCCGGCATTCGTCCTATGTCATGATATTTAGCAGCCGTCCCCTGCTAGGTGATCGTCCTTCACCTTTTTGATGATCGTCCCTCATCATTTTATCTGATGGCCGTCCCCATCGTTGATCTTGTTATTTGACATTCGTCATATGTCATGATAAACCCCGAGAGCAGCCGTACCCTGCTAGGTGATCGTCCTTCACCTCTTGATGATCGTCCTTCATTATGCTTATCTGATGGCCGTCCCCATCGTCGACCCTTTTCTATCCGACATTCGTCCTATGTCGTGATAAAGAGCAGTCGTCCCATGCTAGGTGATCGTCCTTCACCTTTGATGACCGTCCCTCATCACTATTTCCTTTATTCTTTGAATCGATGGCCGTCCCTGTCGTTGTTTACCTTACTTTGCAAATATGATGGCCGTCCCCATCATTGACTTTACCATTAAATCCCCAGAAATTCTTATTTCTTTACCTGATGGCCGTCCCCATCATGATCTCTTTATTTCCCCAGCATGTCGGCCGTCCCCGTCATTGCTTTATCCCCAGCAGTCGTCCTTTGCTCGATGGTCGTCCTCCATCGCTTTCCTTTGATAATCATGCTATACTTTCTCTTACAATTTATATCCCTTTTCTTCTTCTCCCCAGTGAGTGAAAATTTTGGACTGTCTTTGGTATTCAACCACAAGTTATCTTGTTTGTCTGTTAAGCCGGGCGCTTACATCCTGCACAGCTAACTCATGTTTGAATAGGGGCAGCTGTAAACACCCCAAATTTGCCCTCATTAAGTTCACACCATGGCTTCTGATCTTTCATATTTGCATAAGTTTAAGCATATCATCACATTGCATTTTTGTTTCATCTGCATAGTCCAAGTTCATCTGCATCTAGGGTTTTTGATCTGAGCAATCCAAGGATCCATCTAAGCCACTCCAAAGGTTTCCAATCATTCCAAGAGGGTCCATTTATGTTCAATCATCATATTATATCCCTCAAAGATTAAGGAAGTCAAAAAATCACAAGAATTGGCAAGGCATGGAAGCCGAGCTAGGGTTTCACTACACAAATGACCTGAAATTAGGGTTTTGGTTTCAGAGGCCATAACTCCAAATTTTTTTGTAATTCTTGTTTCTAATAGTCTCAATATGTTATAAGGATCATGTGTACCAAGTTTGATGAAGAAATTCATTGTGGAAGTCATCTGTTCACTAGGTAATTTCTTGAGCAAGTCAGAGCAAAATCAGGGCATCTGAGGCCCCCAACAATGGAACCAAAGTGGATTTTTCATCAAACTGAAGTCATATGATCTTTATTTGATCATTGAAGTGCTTGGAAGTTCACAAAATTGAAGAAAATTGAGCTAAACCAAAAGTTGCCAAAAATGGAAATGACTTGTAATGGAAACTTTCCATTTTGGGAAAGTATTTCAACCTCCTCTTCCTCAACCAAAAATGCTTCAAATGAAAAATTGTTGGTCATGAAAGTTGTAGATTGGATCATTCCCTTTTCAAAAAGTACAAGAAAAATTTCTAATTCATTATGGAACTCAAGTTATGATCTTTCAAAGTTGGCAAAAATCCTATAATTTTCAAGAATACACCAAAGAGGGATTTTTGCAAAACCACTTGCCAAGCCATTTTGTGACTTCTAATACACTTCTAAGCATCATACAAACATAGTGCATTGCCTAAGAATCATAATTGGCCCAAGAATCATCTCATTTCATGCCTTGAACTTCAAGAAATTCAAAAGGGGCCAAACTTCTTCAAAATTGCAAAAGAGCATAGAACTTCTCATACCCTTGCTGAATCACCACAAAACATGTTCCATGGTCCTCCTTTATCCTTGCTGAACTAGGACAAGCCAAAAGCTAGATGCAACATGAGCCCATACCTCAAGTACAAGTTATGTTGACATTTTGGCAACTTGCCCATACCAATCACCACAGTCCACAACAACTCCTCTGACCTATCAAACCTTGTTATGTGGACAAAATGCAGCTCATAGCACAACACAAGCCAGCCTAACACTTCATAATCACTAAGTTCCCAAAAATCACCCCAAGAGCAAAAGCTTTCGAAACTCACAACATACACTTGTCGCTCCCGATAAATGGGACTGGCCCACATAAAGGTACAGACGCGAACGGTCGGCGAAGGGAACAGTGAGAACACACAGCCGTGAACTCACTGGAGAAGAATAAAGTCGCCAGCTAGGCATTTTTATCCCGGAGGAAAGGTAATGCTGCATAGACCTAGAAAAGATATGGACAAGACGGTTGCGAACCAGAGAGACTGAGAAAGGGGGTTGGTTACAACCTGGGAAGGTATTAGCACCCAGATTGTCCGCCGTACTCGACGGGATCCACGCTTGAAAGATTTGTGTTTTAAAGGGGTAGTGTTAGTGCAATTTGTGTGTAAAGAGCTGGAAAAGAATGTACAGGTGTCGGTGTAAAAGAAGTGAAGTGTATAAGTGAAGTGTCAGTGCAGAACAAAGATGAAATGCTCATGATAATGAGGCTGAAAGAATAAAGCTGGAAGAGGGGGGAATATACAGAGACTTTTGTTCGATAACTGTTAAGTTATGCCTACGTATCCTCTCGTGCAATGAGGAAGTCAGAACACCGTAGTTCGACCCAAAGAGACTGAAAGATGAAATGACTTGTGAACTGCTTACTTGCCTATGCTCAAGTGTATGATCTGTCTGGCACAGATGCAAACTGTCTTGCATTAGACGGAAGAAGCAAGTTCTCGTTTGTGAGTGAAGGTGATGAGAAAAGAATCCCGAAGGAGACGATTATTGTTTGTTTTTGTGTTTTCAGTCTTTTATTGTTTTTGGATTTTGTCATAAGTTAATGAGCTTAAGTCTAAACCAATGGATTTAGTAAACTCATCACATCTTCCCTCTGATTAGGGGTAATGAGAATACCTTGAGTGTGAAGTCAGATTCTCACACTTAATCACCTTTGGTGTAGGATTAAGATCATTAACCTACTTGTGATTAATTAGATGTTTTTGTGGTTTTTGTTTAGTGTTAAGTAATGAGGTTAAGCCATAATCAGGGATTAAACAGACTCATTACACCATCCTAATAGAAGGATAATAGATGAGAATGTTTAAGCTGAGGAAAGCTCCTCAACTTAATCCATGATTAGGGATTAAACTCATGACAAAACAAGCCTTTGATTAAGTGGATTTTATTTAATGATATGATGATGAAGTGAGTTTTATGATTTGTAAGACAACTTGAGGGGGACTTGTCCATTAACACTAGGGTTAGTCCTTCTTAACCAATTAAGGAAGAATTAGAACCCTAATGCAAGGCCCAAGTTACAAGTGTGATGTCTTGATGATTATTAAGTGAGTTGATTAAAGGAGTTAAACACATTAAGGGTTTAACACTTAGGATTAAAGTTATACACTCCATCCTAAGAGAAGGATGCAGGCATAAGCTTAATCACAAAGCCTTAAAGCCTTTAGGGTTTAGTCCCTGATTATGAGATGAGAAGAGAAGACTCAAAAGAGACACAAAGGTAAAACTAAGAGGGGAGACTAATCAAAACCCTAATCATTGTCATGCTTGGTTGTTCCTAAGGTTTGTGAGGTTTTCAAGAGAAGTCTTCAATGGAACCACCAGGAAGCAGATGAAAGGATCAAGAGAAGCAAAGCAACTTGCTTCATTCAAGAAGTCAAGTCACTTGGAGAAAGAAAGTGGGAAGAGGAAAAATGAGCAAGCTCAAACTCAAACACATATAAGAATGCAGCATGGATGCAAGAGAGAGATGAGAAGAAAAGTTATGAGAAGTGAAGGCAAATTCACTTACCACCTGAAAGGTTAGAAAAGAATGCAATGCAATGCAAAATGGGATGATATGACATGATGAGAAACAAAACCAGAAGCAAATACATGATGCTAATGATGCTATGAGGTGCTACAAACATGAGGCAGCACATGGAAATGATCATACAAGCTTACGAATGCAAGTGGGGCAAGCTAAAACACATGAACATACATGAAAAGTTAGGAAGTGCACATGGCATACAACATGGCAAATACATGATGCAATGATCAAACATGCTTTCAATATGTCTTATGATGTTAAGTGAATCAAATGGAAGCATGGAATGTCATGGCAAGTCATGTGATGCAAGAGAATGCAAGATGGATGCATATGGAAGCCCAAATTAGGGTTTATGGACAATGCATCAAACAAAAACCAAAATCAGAAGCAAACAAAATTATGAAAAATTTAAAATGCCACACAAAGGACCCCTAATCCTATACTAACCCAATGCCCAAAGGAGAGGTCTCAACTCCTAACCAATTTCAAGTTATGATTTTTACAAGTTTCCTAGGGTTTTAGGGTTCCTAAACAAAAGAAATGCCAAACAAATTGAAAATGAAAGATCAAATCATGGCCATTTAATCCCACAAACTACATGCTAAACACAATGCAATGCAAAAAGAATCAATGTCCAACTCTTCATGGATAGGCAGAAATGATTTTTTGAACTTTGGATCAAAATAATGCACAAAAATGATTTTAATTCAATGAAAAATTCTTAAAATGCATCAAGATCAAAAAATAAATTTGGTTTGAAGGTTGGACAATGTTTCTAAATGTCTTAGAACATTTCATGAATTTTTTGGTGATTTTTAAATACCTAAAAGTATTTTTAATAAATTAATTTTCATTAATCAATTAAAAATAAACTTTTAAATATTTAAAAATACTTTTTTAATGCTAAAAATTAAAATAAAAATATTTTTGGGTCATAAAAATTAATGGAATTCTTGAGAAAAAGTTTCATAATTTTTAGACAATTTTTACTATTTTAAATAAATTGTGTAAGTAAAATGAAAAAGAAATGGAAATAAATTGAAATAAAAGAAAATAATCAGAAGGAGAGGCTGAGATTCAATCTGGGCTTCAAAAAGTTTGACTGGGCGCGCATCTGGACGGCCCAGGTTCAAACCAGCCTAATTCCAATTAATTAATTATTAATCCATAATTAAAAATTAATGAAGTGATCCAGGCCCTCCATACACGCGCGGGAAATGAAATCCAGTGGCTCACATTTAAACTTGGTGCCCTAACCTTAATTAGGAGTTAATGACTTTCAGGTGGCCGGAGAAGACTTCCGGTCGTCTTCTCCGGCCAGCACTCTCCCTGAAAAATGCCAACTTTCACCCTAGCTCACTAAAACCTAATTTCTCTGCCCAGAAACCATCCCCAAACATCATAGAGCAAGAATCAACAGCCAAAATTCATTTATTTTACACAACAAAGCTGAATCAAAGCAAAAGGGGTTTAGGTCAAAAATTTTCAGGAACACCATACATGCTCAAAACTCAATGATTTTCGAAACCAAACATATCATCATGACCAGTGGAACATAGAGAACCAATTAAGAACTTAAAAATGAGCTCCTGGAAAAAATGTTCATGAAGCTCACCTGAACTGGAGCTTTGATCTCTGGCACCTTCTGGCTAGTTTCCTGCTTGCAATCTACTCCACTTGACCTCCTAAGAAGCTTTCAATGCTTGGAAAGAGCTTATGATGGCTGGTTCTGAAGTTTGAACAAGTTCTGTTCAATGAAGAGCAGGAATCGTGTTTGGGATTCTGAAGGTTTCAGGCTGTGATGATGGCTTCTTTGTGACCAGGGAGGTGATTTGAGTTGACCTATGAGGTTTGTTTTTATGTTTGTGAGCTGTGTGATCAGTTTCGAAAGGTTTTGCAAGTGAGGGTGAAAATGGAGAAGTGGAGTTCTTGCTGGTTTCAGGCTTAGGTTTTGCTTGGTTTAGGCTCTATGAAGCATGGTGAGATGATTAGTGAAACTTGTTTGAATGTTTGTGTGTTGTGGAGGCAGATTCGAAGAGAAATGCAAAATGGGGTGAGTTTGTGAATGTTGTCTTAGGGCTTGCTTCAGGCTGGCTTCCTGATATGTTTAGCTTGCAAATGGATAGTATAAACAATTCCAAATGGTCAGAGGATGTGACTTGGCCTGCTGTGATTGGGATGTTTACTTTTGCAAAAAGTCCACTTTGTTGTAAGAGAGGCATGGGCTTGGTTCTAGGCTAGCACAAGTACATGGACTGGCGCAGCATGGTGTGGTGAGAGGCTATGGCTGGTTCAAAGGCCAATGCAGCAAGTGGATGGAAGTGATCATGAGCTTTTGCAACTTGGTTACTTCTTGGTTCACATGGAAAGATCTTGTCCCACAAACCATGAAACATGAGAAGTCTTGGTCCAAATATGATTTTTAGGTCACATGGAATGTTTATGTAGTGGTTAGACATGAATTTGAAGTTACAATTGCCTTGGTACAAAGTTCTTGCAAGTTTTTCATTTGGTGCACATCTTGAAAATCAATGATTTTTGCCAACTTTGTCACACCATAACTTTTGATCCAAGATGAATTAGGTCATGTTCTTGTACTTTTTGAAAAGGGAAAAATGTATTCTACAACTTTCCTGACCAAAGTTTTTCCATTTGAAGCATTTTTGGATCAAAAAGTAAGGTTTGAAAAGTGACCTAAAATGACATATTCTTTAAAAGCCAACTATGCCCTAAAAAGTCAACTTTGCAAAAACTTCAAACTTTTGATTTTTGTGAACTTCAACCTTCTTCCATGATCAAATAAAGATCATATACACTCAAAATGATGAAGATCACCCCTTGGTTGGGTCATTGGGGGCCTCAGATGCCCTGATTTTTCACTGACTTGTCTGAAAAGTCAACCTTTGATCAGATGACTTCCCCATGGAATTTCTTCATGAAAATTGATATGCATACTCCCTATACCATATAGAGACCAATGGAAACAAGAATGACCAAAAAAATTGGAGTTATGGCCTCTGAAACCAAAACCCTAATTTTAGGTCAACTGTGTAGTCAAACCTGGCTCTGCATCCATACCAATCCCAGTTCTTGTGATTCTTTTGCATTTTTGACTTTGAGAGGATGTGATATGATATAAGAACACACATGAACCCCTTTGAAGTGATTGTTGGCATTTGGAGTGGCTCAGGAGGCTCTTGGATTGCTCAGATCACAAACCCTAGGTGCAGATGACTTAGAAACTATGCAGTGACTCAAAAATGAGATGTGAGATGATATGATTGTGTTTATGCATATGAAATGATCACAAGCCATGGTGTGAATGGGTGAGGGCAAATTTGGGGTGTTTACAGCTGCCCCTATTCAAACATGAGTTAGCTGTGTAGGATGTAAGCGACGGCTTAACAGGCAAACAAGATAACTTGTGGTTGAATACCAAAGACAGTCCAAAATTTGCACTCACAGAATGAAGAAGAAAAGGGATATAGATTGTAAAAGAAAATAAAGTATATTGTAAAGTGTGGGCGACGGAGGACGACCGTCGAGCAGAGGACGACTGCTGGGTAGAGCAATGACGGGGACGGCCGACATGCTGGGAAAAGTGCGGAAAATAAAGCAATGACGGGGACGGCCGACATGCTGGGGATAAAAGGTAAAGCCAAGACGGGGACGGCCGACTAGCTGGGAAAAATAAGAAATTATGATGGGGACGGCCATCAAGATAAAGTTGTAAAATTCTCTGGGGAAAACATGACGGGGACGGCCGTCAAGTTCACAAAGCAAAGTAACCAACGATGGGGACGGCCATCGGGCTAAAAGAAAAAGGGACCACGATGGGGACGGCCATCGGGTTAAAGAATAAATGAAATAAACAGATGATGGGGTACGACCATCAAAGGTGAAGGACGATCACCTAGCAGGGGACGGCTGCTTTGTTGGGGAATAAAGGAATTATGATGGGGACGGCCATCAAAGGTGGAGGACGACCACCTGGCAGGGTACGGCTGCCGAAAATATCAACGATGGGGACGGCCATCGGATGAGCATGATGGAGGACGACCATCAAGAGGTGGAGGACGACCACCTAGCAGGGGACGGCTGCTCTCAGGGTTTATCATGACATAGGACGAATGCCAGATAACCAAAATCAACAATGGGGATGGCCATTGGATAAAATGATGAAGGACGATCATCAAAGGGTGGAGGACGACCACCTAGCAGGGGACGGCTGCTAAAATCAACGATGGGGACGGCCATCGGATGAGCATGATGGAGGACGACCATCAAGAGGTGGAGGACGACCACCTAGCAGGGTACGGCTGCTCTCAGGGTTTATCATGACATAGGACGAATGCCTGATAAGAAGGAAAATTTGCTTTGTTGGCGATCTACTGGGGAGTAGTAAACACGGACGAGTGTTTATTTCCAAGAAACAAAAGGTATAAGTGTTTGGTATTGTGTATAGATTAAAGACGCGGACAGGCATCCTTAAGACTATGATACGGACGAGTATCGGATAGAAACAAACTGACACGTGTTCAAAGATGATGATACGGACGAGTATCAACTGGTTAACAAGGAACACGGACGAGTGTTGAATCTGAAGGGACTCTTCTGGGGAATGATAGACACAGGCGAGTATCCATATTCAAGAGGACAAAAGTGTTCGACACGGTGTATGGATTAAAGATGCGGACGAGCATCCTTAAGACTATGATACGGACGAGTATCATGTAGAAACAAACGCTTGACGCATGTTCTGAGATGATGATACGGACGAGTACCAACTGGTTAACAAAGAACAAGGACTAGTGTTGAGTCTGTGGGGATATAAGAGTGGTATATACAAGATACGGACGAGTATCTGTATAAGAGTGAGTGGTGTATAGATACGTGTTTAACTGCTGGGGAGAGTGACACGGACGAGTGTCAAAAGGAGAGTGTGTAATATAAACAAGTATCTGATATACAAAGTATAGATGACTGCACTGGGGATATGACACGGACGGGTGTCAAAGAATTGTATATAGGTATGTGAGTGCAAAGAGGATGTCTTTGGCTTTCTGCTGGTGATTTGACACGGACGGGTGTCAGGAAGTATCTGTAATATGGGTGATCTTGTTCGTAAAGAGTGTTCAGGTGACTTTACTGGGGAGTGATGACACGGACGGGTGTCAGAATGAGTATATACTGGTGTTTGTGATTTGAGAGGCAGCTGCTTTTGCTGGGGATTCTGGTGGGGATTTTTCTGTACGTTGATGAACTGTCATTATTCACAAGTGTTGGTTTAAAACATGGCTCATGATCATTCTATATGTTGGATTTTTGCCGTAATGCTCCGTGTTAGACGGAATGCTACGCTTTGTGGGTGAATATGATGCAAATGCTATGATTATGCAAAGCTACCAAACCGGGATCCGGGTCCCGTTGCTGCGAAGATCTTTGATCGATCCGTTTGAAGTAGACATCCCAACTGGGGATGAGATCATTAGTAGATCTGATGATATGATATCTGCTTGGGGAATCGAGCCATTGATAGACCTATCCTTTATAAATGAGAGACCCAGCTGGGGTTCGTAGAAGCTTTCTTCACTCTGTTGTGACTCCTTCGTGCTCTGCTCTTCTGGATAGAGGCTGGAACTCTGTGGGGAGATAGCTTCCTGACTTTTATACTCGGCCGAGGGCGAGATGGCAACTCGGCTGGGGAGAAAGAGAGGAATCACTGAAAGACTTCCCTAGAAGTTCTGTTACAGTAGCTTCTTGACTCAGCCGGGGATATGGGCATCTCCTGTGATGCCTGCCCATTCTGATGGGGATCAGTAATAAGTGGCCAACTCAGCTGGGAGGGGTCATGAAAGGCAACTCGGCTGGGGAGAGAGCACTTCGGGTGCTAAAATTGAGTGTTGATTTGCCAGCTCGCTGGGATACAGTTTTCATGCCCCAAGTTGCGTTCTGGATACCTGCAATCCTGAAAAAGATAGAGAAACGCACAAGATAATCCTGAGGTATCCCTTACTGGATTCCGTCATAGGAGTTAGGATACTTCTGAGAGTAAGCATATTTCCTGCAAGCATGTTCTTATTTGAAGATAAACATCTGTATTCTTATGCAATCAGTTTTTTCTTTTAAGACATCAGACATTTTTGCAAATAAAATGTACAAAACGAGACATGACTGAAAATCTGATTTTATTAATTCATATGCCCTGAATTGGCGAGATACAGTCAAAGGAACATATCCCCTGAAATGAGGAGATTGTTACAAATTGAGAAACAAAATGTTGGCAGTGTTGATGACGCTTTAAGGAGCTTCCTCTTCACTATGACCCGTATGACTTTTGACGTTCTTCTCATCTTGCTTTCTGAAGAATGTTGATTCTGATTGAAGCCTGACCCTTTCGAAGCTTTACCAAGTTGTAAGTGGTACAGGAGAATTCAGAATGCAGTTGTTCGCTCATTCCCTTATTTTGCATGGATCGCCCTTTCGGGTTTTCAATCCATCGGGATACCCATTTTTGCCTGAGCTGTCCAATGCGGCTTTTCAACTCAGCGGGTGTACATTTTTGTTTATTTTCCCTTATTTTTGCCCGAGTCTTTTATTCTGTTTTTGACTCGCCGGGATGCCCTATTTTTGCCTGGACTTACATTCTGTTTTTATGTCCAGCGGGTCATTTTTTACGCGAAGTATTTTTTAACTGCATCTGAATTCACAGGGGACGGGAAATCTTCACCATCCATGGTGCTGAGCATCAGTGCTCCACCGGAAAAAACTTTCTTTACCACGAATGGTCCTTCATAGTTCCGAGTCCATTTGCCCCTGTGGTCTGTATGAGGAGGGAGGATTCTTTTCAGCACAAGATCTCCTACTTGGTACTCTCGGTGCCTGACTTTCTGATCGAAGGCCTTCTTCATTCTTTTCTGATATAACTGCCCATGACAGATTGCAGCCAATCTTTTCTCTTCAATCAGACTCAGTTGTTCGTATCGGGACCTAACCCATTCTGCTTCACTCAGTTTAACATCCATTAGTACCCGTAGAGAGGGTAATTCAACTTCAACAGGTAGGACTGCTTCCATACCATACACAAGCTGATACGGCGTTGCCCCAGTGGATGTTCTGATTGACGTGCGGTACCCATGCAAGGCAAATGGTAGCATTTCATGCCAGTCTTTGTAAGTGACTACCATCTTCTGCACAATCTTCTTGATATTCTTATTTGCCGCCTCAACAACGCCGTTCATCTTTGGCCTGTAAGGAGAAGAATTGTGATGTTGGATCTTGAAGTTCCGGCATAGCTCTGCCATCATTTTGTTGTTTAAGTTGGAACCATTATCAGTAATGATTCGCTCGGGAACTCCATATCGACAGATGATATCTCTTTTCAGAAATCTGGCTACCACTTGTCTCGTAACGTTTGCATATGAGGCTGCTTCAACCCACTTGGTGAAATAGTCAATGGCGACCAGGATGAATCTGTGGCCATTTGAAGCAGTTGGCTCAATCTTGCCAATCATGTCAATGCCCCACATAGCAAAGGGCCAGGGTGAAGACAAGATGTTCAAAGGATTGGGAGGCACATGCACCTTATCTGCATAAATATGGCATTTATGGCATTTTCTGGTGTAGGCACAACAGTCTGCATCCATTGTGATCCAGTAATAACCTGATCTTAACAGTTTCTTAGCCATGGCATGCCCTCCTGCATGGGTACCAAAGGATCCTTCGTGCACTTCGTGCATCAACAAGTCCGCTTCTGTCTTATCAACACATCTGAGGAGTACCATATCAAAGTTCCTTTTGTATAAAGACCCATCAGTGTTCAAGAAGAAACTACCAGCGAGCCTTCTCAAGGTCTTCTTATCATTGGAAGATGCCCCAGGTGGGTATGTTTGATCCTCCAAGAAGCACTTGATATCATGGAACCAAGGCTTATCATCTTTAACAACATCTGCTGCGAACACATATGCTGGTCTGTCAAGTCTGGACACTGAAATCTGAGGTACAAAGTTAGCAGCTTGAACTTTGATCATGGATGAAATGGTAGCCAGGGCATTTGCAAACTGATTCTCGTCCCGAGGGATATACTCAAGCTTGACCGTTGTAAAGAAAGTCAATAGCCTCCTTGTATAATCCCTGTAAGGTATCAGATGATCCTGGTGTGTATACCATTTTCCATTGGTTTGATTGATTACCAAAGCTGAATCTCCGAATACGGTCAATGTCTTGATCCTGAGGTCAATGGCCTCCTCAAGACCCATAATGCAAGCTTCGTATTCAGCTTCGTTGTTAGTGCAGCTGAAGGTGAGTTTTGTCGAGAAAGGCATGTGAACTCTTTTAGGTGTAATGAGTACTGCACCAACACCACGACCATTCATGTTAACAGCCCCATCAAACATCATAGTCCATTCTTCTTCCGGGTCAGGCCCTTCAGTATGAACAGGCTCTTCATGATCTTTTGCTTTTATGAACATGATGTCTTCATCAGGGAAGTCAAATCTCATAGGCTGGTAATCATCAATAGGTTGCTCAGCAAGATATTCAGATAGTACACTGCCTTTGATGGCTTTCTGAGAGGTGTACTGGATGTCATATTCTGTGAGAATCATTTGCCATCTTGCAACCCGTCCGGTAAGAGCTGGTTTCTCGAAAATGTACTTGACTGGGTCCATTTTTGAGATCAACAAAGTAGTGTGGGTCAGCATATACTGTCTCAGTCGGCGAGCAGCCCACGCTAAAGCACAGCAAGTTTTCTCGAGCAGTGAATAACGCTGTTCACAGTCGGTAAACTTTTTGCTCAGGTAGTATATTGCATACTCTTTTCGACCAGACTCGTCATGCTGGCCCAGCACACACCCCATTGACTCTTCTAATACTGTCAAGTACATGATTAGAGGTCTTCCTTCAACTGGAGGCATAAGGATTGGAGGTTCTTGTAAGTATTCCTTGATCTTGTCAAAATCCTTCTGGCAGTCTTCGTTCCACCTGACCGTCTGTTCTTTTCTTAACAATTTGAACAAGGGCTCACAGGTTGCTGTAAGGTGAGATATGAACCGTGAAATGTAGTTCAATCGACCTAAGAACCCCCGAACTTCTTTCTCTGTCTTCGGTGCAGGCATCTCTTGGATGGCTTTGACTTTGTCAGGGTCAACTTCAATCCCTTTCTCGCTCACAATAAAACCCAGCAGCTTACCAGATCGCACCCCGAACGTGCACTTGTTGGGGTTCAACTTCAGTTGGTACTTCCTCAGACGCTTGAATAGCTTTAGCAGATTTACCAGGTGGTCTTCTTCAGTGAGGGACTTGGCAATCATATCATCCACATAACACTCGATTTCTTTATGGATCATATCGTGGAATAGTGTCACCATAGCCCGTTGATATGTTGCACCAGCATTCTTCAGTCCAAATGGCATCACCTTGTAACAGAACGTGCCCCATGGTGTGATGAATGTTGTTTTCTCCATGTCTTCAGGTGACATCTTAATCTGATTGTATCCTGAAAATCCGTCCATGAAGGAGAATACCGAGAACTGAGCCGTATTATCCACCAATACATCAATGTGAGGTAGTGGGAAGTCGTCTTTCGGGCTGGATCTGTTCAGATCCCGGTAGTCAACACACATTCTTACTTTGCCGTCTTTCTTAGGCACAGGTACTATGTTAGCAACCCACGGCGGATAGCTAGTTACAGCAAGGAACCCGGCGTCCCATTGCTTTTGTACCTCTTCTTTGATTTTCATTGCCATGTCCGGGCGAGTACGGCGCAGTTTCTGCTTAACTGGAGGGCATTCTTCTCTCAAAGGCAACTTGTGCACGACAATGTCGGTATCCAACCCTGGCATATCTTGATAAGACCAAGCAAACACATCTACATACTCTCGAAGCAGGTCAATCAGTTGTCTCTTCACTGAGTCTTGCAGGCATGCCCCGATTTTAACTTCTTTCACGTCTTCATCTGTACCAAGATTGATCACTTCAACCTCCTCCTGGTGAGGAGTAATAACCTTTTCCTCTTGTCTTAACAACCTGGCTAGCTCTTCAGGAAGCTCATACTCTTCTTCAACCCCTTCATCGGCTTGATTGATTGGATTGTCAAAGTCATACGAAGTCATAGCCGTGCTGTTGTCGGTGCTGTCAGGAAGGCACTCTCTGCAAGGGTTCAGTTGGTTCATTTTAGTGATTTGATTTTAATCTTGTTTTAGAAAAGTGAAATAAAGTTGTCATTTTGAAAACACTGCCACTTATTTTTTTTGTACAAAAAGAAAAATGGAAAAACAGTGAGCGGAAAAGAAAAAGACTCATTTGCAAAAAGATGTCTGATATTTCATTGATTAATCTTGTTGCACAAAAAGTACAGATGGCCCGATTACAAAATGAGCCTTGTCATCTTGGGCAAGATGCAAGACTTTGATGCATGCTATATAAAAATACAGGAAATAATAATTACTCTACATGAGTAACTCTTATAATTTCCTGGGAAGACCAGTTTGAGATACTGCTCCCCGGGATCTTTGGACGAATCCAGCTTTCCAGGTTGCATTCTTCTTCCAGCTCGTCTTCCAGACAGTTGACAGCATCAGGGGTGAGCATCCCCCCACTCACAAAGTTGGGCTCTTTCGCAGCCTCTGCTTGATCTTGTTGAGTTGGTTTGTAACCCAACCCAAATCTATCCTCTTTCTTTTCCACCGATAGCAGTTTGCCCCAGCCTTGGGCGTTTCCTCCCTCAACAACCTTCCGGGCTTGTTGGTATGATGATATTGAAGTACCAGGCATAGCAGATGTTTCATTTATGTTCAAGGCTTCAAAACCCTGACTCATTGTTTCATGGATCTCCCCATCCATCTCAATATACTTATAGGTAGCCAGGTGGCTAACAAAAATATCCTCTTCTCCACAGATTGTAACGATTTGACCCTCCCACTCATATTTTAACTTCTGGTGAAGGGTAGAGGTCACGGCGCCAGCGGCGTGAATCCATGGCCTACCCAATAGACAGCTGTAGGCAGGCTGTATATCCATCACGTAGAAGGTCGTTTTGAAAGTTTGCGGGCCAATCGTTATGGGCAATTCAATTTCTCCCAGAACCGATCTCTTTGAACCATCAAAGGCTCTCACTACCAGGTTGCTGGGTCTCAACTCCAATCCATCATATTCTAGCTTCACCAGGGCCTTCTTGGGTAAGACATTGAGGGATGACCCCGTGTCTACCAGCACATGGGAAAGGACAGCACCTTTACATTCCATGGTTATGTGCAAGGCCTTGTTATGGTTGCGGCCTTCCGTTGTCAAATCAGTATTGGTGAACCCTAGTCCGTGACTAGCATTGACATTTCCAACTACAGCTTCCAGCTGATTGACAGTGATCTCTTCAGGCACGTAAGCTGCGTGCAAGACTTTGAGTAGTGCATTCCGATGGGCCTCAGAGCACATAAGCAATGATAGGATTGAGATCTTGGAAGGCGTCTGATGAAGATGATCCACTATTTTATAATCACTCTTCTTGATGATTCGCATGAACTCATCAACCTCTTGATCGAAGGGTGTTTTCAAGGCTTCTTTAACAGTCTGCTCTTCCTGCACCAAGCTTTTTCCTTTTGCTTTAGCAGCAGCTTCTGCTTCGGCAGTGGGTCTCTGAATCTGTGGAGCGAAAAGACGTCCGCTTCGAGTGAAGCCTCCGCCTCCTCCCACATTGTCAATTTGTGGTGCAGGGGTTGATGATTCAAAAGTGATTCTTTGTCCTTCGCAGTACAGGTCAGAGCCGTAATGCCACGGGATGGCATTGCTGCTTTCATAAGGTACTGGTCCAGGCACCGTGATAGTGACTGGACTGACTACAGCTGCGGAAGGAATTGTGATAGTCTGGGGATCATAATAAATTGTGACTGGTGCCCTGATGGGAGCAGCACCTTCTGAGTTGTAAGCAGAGTTGTTCTCAGGATCATAGAATATTGTGACAGTTGAGACGTCTTCATGATTTGTTGTTGGTGTTGTAGGAGACATTGGTGGAAGGATGGATGTTGTTGTTGTAGGAGTTTCAAAATGGAGTGGTGCTGGAGTTGTAGAAGAAAAATTTGTTGATAACTGATCAGTTGAGATGATAGATGAAGTACTTGTTGATGAAACCGAAGAACTGTCAGGTACAATAGTTGCTGCAGTTGTAGGAGATACCGGAATTATTGCTGATGAGGTTGCTGGGTTTGTCGGAAATGATGTGGTGATTTGAAGTTGGCCACTCTGAATGAGACCATCTATGCCATTCCTCAGGTTATCGCACCCATTTACTGAGATATTGCAGTAAGCACACCCCAACTCACACCCCGGGAACATTTGACATTCGAGGAGCTGAGCCTTAATTTCTACCAACGGTGTCCGGATCTGACCCACACTGGTTATTAAATAAGACGGTTCGTCTTCTTCAATAGCGTTAATTCTGGGACCACCGTGATTTGGCATTGGGTTCTTATTGACATTAGGTGGTGGTGCGAAATTCAGAGCTTTTGAGTCTACCAGGTCTTGTACCTTCATGTGCAAGGCTCTGCACTTTTCTGTACTGTGGCCAGGTGCATTTGAATGGAAGGCACATCTGGCGTTGGAGTCATAATTCCTGGGTAGACTGTTGGGATCTGGAGGTGCCAACGTCCTTAGCTCAACTAGGTTGAGTTTCAGGAGTTGTGGCAACAATGTAGCATATGGCATGGGGATCGGATCGATTACCCTGTTGGCTTGAGAAGGCCTCTGCTGAAATGGCCTTTGCTGGTTGTTGTTGGTGGTGTTACTGTTGTTGTAATTTCTCGGAGGATATTGAGCCTGTTGATGGTACTGAGGTTGTTGATAGTTTTGCTGCGGAGGTTGATAAACTGGCTGAGGATGAGCTGGAGCGGGAATGGTGACTGCTGCCACTGATCTGTGAACATATTGGGGCCTGCCCCTGCTGGTGTGGATGGCATTGGTCTCGCCAGTTCTTCTCGGGCCTGCAAAAGGCTTTCTTGTACTACTGGACGAGCTTGCACCATTGTCAGAAATCTTACCCATTTTTAACAGGCTCTCAATTCTCTCCCCAGCTATGACAACATCTGCAAATCTAGTGGAAGAGAAAGCAGCCAGCCTGTCAATATATGTCCCCTGAAGGGTGTTCATAAACATATCTGCCATTTCCCTTTCAGACATAGGTGGTTGAACAGCAGCAGCCAGTTGCCTCCATCTCTGGGCATATTCTCGGAAACTTTCTCTTGACGACTGTGACATTCCCATTAGGAGGGTCCTGTTGGGTGCCATATCTAAGTTGTACTGATACTGTCTGATAAAGGCCTCTGCCAGGTCCTTCCAGCATCTGATAGTTGCCCTTGTCAAGTGAGAGTACCATTCTCTTGACGCTCCAGTTAAGCTATCCTCGAAATAGAACATCCAGAGCTTCTCATCCATAGTATAGGCCTTCAGCCTTCCCAGAAATGATTGTAAATGAGTCCGGGGGCATGAAGTCCCGTTGTATTTTTCAAAACAAGGAGGCTTAAACTTATGGGGGATCCTGACCCCGTCTACCAAGCCCATGTCCATGACATCGAAACCCAAAGAGTTTTGAGACTCTAAGGACCTCAATTTCTCAGCTATCTCATCCAGCCTTCTATCATAGGCTTCTTCCCCAGCACCCATTACTGTGAACTGATCCTCCTGGGGGTCTTCTTGAAGTACCCTGGCTGCAGTGGCAGTCCCTTGAACATTTGCAGGAATATTGACCTCTGGATGAAGATGGGGGCCAAATACAGGAGGGTTAACATGAGGTTGGACCCTTTCATTGTTGCTTGTGCCGGCAGTCCCTATGTGTGGGTCTTCTTGATTCTGCCTTTCCACCATGGCCCTCAATCTTTCCTGGCTCTGAGCCATGTTGTTCATCACTTCCATAAACTGAGTCATCTGGTTTCTCATCTCCAATCTTTCGTTCGCCATTTGATTTCTGACCTCAGTAAGGTCCTGCTGCATCTGATCCATTTGAATGCCCGGAAGGTTGTTACGGGTCGGATAACGGTGCGGACGGTTGAGGGGAAATACCCGGCGCCGAGCAATAATTCCTGAACATCACAACAGAGTTAGCAGTAATAAAACAAAAAACCTACAAAACAAACAAAAGGGTTAGCATGCAATGCAGTTATGCTTATTTTTTCTCAAGGTATCCGGTTTGGCATTCAGTTTTGACCCTTCCAGACCCTTGAAGATGCTGTTGATGTTGCTTTTGAAGTGAAACTCGGATGGAACAAACTAAGTACATATATTACAAAAGACAAATGATACATAGTTTGTTTACAAATACAAGCCCTCGGAGGGGTCAAAATACATAAGAAAGTAAAAGTACATGGAATGAAAGCAACAACAAACAAATGGTCAAACACCAAGACCAAACTCATCCTCACGAACTTCTTTGAGAAGCGCTTCGGTCACAGGATCAGCCGGACGCTCCGTGAGATTCCTGATGAGGAGATTCCGGGTCGTAACAGCTGTTGTTAGTTTCTTGTGCTGACTTTGGTCTTTTGACCTCTTCACTCCTGCTTTGATCTTCAGCTCTGATATCTCCCTCTGGGCTGCTGCCAGGGCTTCTTGCTGTTCTTTTGCACTAGCTTCCAGTTGCTCCACCTTGTCTTGAACTCTCTTGTCCTCCAGAGTACGAGCCTCGGTGATCCTGACCCACCGGGCCTGACTCTCCTTTAGATACAAGTCTGTCCTTGCTCTCTGGAACTGGGCTTCTTTGCAAGCATTCTTCAGAATTTGTTCTCCAGCTTTAGACTTTTTGATATAATCCCCAGACTTCTCAATCTTAGTCAGATGCTCCACTCTCAACTTCTCCAACCTCTCAATCTCCATCCTACCATCACTCCTCTCCCGGAGGGTCTTCTGCAAAGCCTGGGTTAACTTCTCATTTCTTTCCTTCAAGCTCTCAAACTCCTCCAGACTGATAGTGGCAGGGGGTGGTGCTGAAGATGATTCGGGCATATCTTCTATGGTAAAGGGCATTCTAGAGAATTGAGCCCTGGCATGGGACCATTCATAATATTGTGCTGATGCCACATTGCTGCACTTCCCAAAAATGGTTATTCCCTTGGTTTGAACATTATCCCAGGCCCAGGCTGCCTGCCTAACAACATCCAGATTAGGCTTGTTCTCACAATAAAGAGTCTCCACCAAGTCCTGTGCCTTAGGAGTGTGGACCAGTGCATAGCCCAGTTGCCTTTTGAACAGCAGAGGGTTGTAGTTAATACTCCCCTTAACTCCTATTAGGGGCACATTGGGAAAATGCCCACAGCTGGTGATGATATCCCTGCCTTTGGTGCTTTGAATGCACCATCTGATATCGGCTGAAGTTAGAGCAGTGAGTCTCTTAGCCCAGTTTCTCTGCTGATGAGGGTTCAAGAATGCATCTGTCCTGGGTAGATGCCTTAGAAGCCAAGTATGGAACAATGGAGCACAACACCTCACTAATCTTCCCCTCTGCTTTTCATTCCTCTGATGCACTGAGTAGTAGAGGTCCCCCAATAAAGTGGGCACTGGGTTCTTCAAGATGAAAAGATGGATTGCATTCTTGCTAATGAATCGAGGCTCATCTGCAAACAACACAATTCCATATATACTCAAGGCCAATAAAGCACAGACAGCTTTCCACTCTCCTAGAGAAGCTTTCAGGGTAGCTTGAGAGATCAAGAAATCCAGATGGAAGCCAAGGATTCCAGCTTTGGAAGTCATATGCTGCTCAATCAGAACAGGTTCCAGATGCAAAGCCTTTGCTACTTCTCCATTACCAGGAAAGACCATCTCAGGGTTGAAAGGGATTCCAGCCCTGATAGGCATACCAACCAATGATGAGTATTCTTCTAATAGAGGGCCTAGCTGAAAGTCCTGAAAAGTGAAGCATCTCAGTGGGGGATCATAGAACTGAATGCAAGTGTGGATCAGGCTTCTCTGTGAAGGGTCCAGATCCATAACCATATCAAGTATATCCCTATAGTGTTCCCTGAACAATGGTATGTGATCTGGAGTGATCAGGGTCTGAATCCTCCTGATGTTAGATAGCTCTGGCTGGAAGAAATGGTAGGTGATGTTGCTCTTTTTAGGAGCCATGGTGCTGAAGATGAGTAGAGATAGGTGCTGATGATAACACTGAAGAATGGGCCACTGATTGGCTGGTGCAGGTATCTGATAACTGAAGCAGATGCTGATGAAGATGGGTCAAAAACTGAAGATAGGGCCAAAACCAAAACCAAATGAAGATGGATACCCTGAAACACAAATAAGCAAATGTCAATATGATGCAATGATTATGTATGCAAATGATATGCAAGGGTCTGTGACTGAGCTGGATCTGATCAAAATGCCCTGATATAGGTCCATGTGTGTAAGAAATCCAGATGGAGGTCTATAAATCCAGTAACTAAGGTGGGGGGCTCAAATAAAGAGCCACATGTCCAGGGTTTTAGAATCACAAGAACTGTCCCAAAATGGAGTATTCTTAATCAAATCAAATTAGCAGGGTATTCTGAGGTCAAGGTACCTGCAAACCTGTAAACAGCCCATCCCCCTCACAGGTGGTGTTCTAGAACAAGGATCCTCAGACTTGGATCAGTTATGAGAAGTGTAAACACTTCCAACCCGGAGGTACAGTGTTTACAATAACCATAAAAGTTCCTCCTCTAATTCACCTCAGTTTCTGAAGGTCAATACTAAAAGGTCATCCAGACTTAGCAGGCTTCCTAGATAGCCCTAGTATTGCAGGAAATCTGCAACACAGAGTTCTCAAGAAGAAACCCATATCTGAACCGTGTTTCATATTCCCGCACCAGACCGAAATGGAATGGGAGAGAATATGATTCACTCTAGCCTAGGTGTCACTCAGGTCCCAGGTATAGGACCTTAACTCTCAATGGAACACCCACCCACCAAAGCAAAACCAGATCCAGCCAGACAGCATGACAGTATGATATATGTAAAGCTATAAATAAAGCAAATAAAGCAACTGTACATAAAGAAAATAAACAAAAATAAATATACAAGCACAGATAGCACATAACACCCCAGTAAACACAAATCAAACAAGCGCTAGGAGGAACCCACAAAAAGAACCAGAAGCCCTGGTTGCAGTATAAGGGTCCCCAGCAGAGTCGCCAAGTTGTCGCTCCCGATAAATGGGACTGGCCCACATAAAGGTACAGACGCGAACGGTCGGCGAAGGGAACAGTGAGAACACACAGCCGTGAACTCACTGGAGAAGAATAGAGTCGCCATCTAGGCATTTTTATCCCGGAGGAAAGGTAATGCTGCATAGACCTAGAAAAGATATGGACAAGACGGTTGCGAACCAGAGAGACTGAGAAAGGGGGTTGGTTACAACCTGGGAAGGTATTAGCACCCAGATTGTCCGTCGTACTCGACGGGATCCACGCTTGAAAGATTTGTGTTTTAAAGGGGTAGTGTCAGTGCAATTTGTGTGTAAAGAGCTGGAAAAGAATGTACAGGTGTCGGTGTAAAAGAAGTGAAGTGTATAAGTGAAGTGTCAGTGCAGAACAAAGATGAAATGCTCATGATAATGAGGCTGAAAGAATAAAGCTGGAAGAGGGGGGAATATACAGAGACTTTTGTTCGATAACTGTTAAGTTATGCCTACGTATCCTCTCGTGCAATGAGGAAGTCAGAACACCGTAGTTCGACCCAAAGAGACTGAAAGATGAAATGACTTGTGAACTGCTTACTTGCCTATGCTCAAGTGTATGATCTGTCTGGCACAGATGCAAACTGTCTTGCATTAGACGGAAGAAGCAAGTTCTCGTTTGTGAGTGAAGGTGATGAGAAAAGAATCCCGAAGGAGACGATTATTGTTTGTTTTTGTGTTTTCAGTCTTTTATTGTTTTTGGATTTTGTCATAAGTTAATGAGCTTAAGTCTAAACCAATGGATTTAGTAAACTCATCACATCTTCCCTCTGATTAGGGGTAATGAGAATACCTTGAGTGTGAAGTCAGATTCTCACACTTAATCACCTTTGGTGTAGGATTAAGATCATTAACCTACTTGTGATTAATTAGATGTTTTTGTGGTTTTTGTTTAGTGTTAAGTAATGAGGTTAAGCCATAATCAGGGATTAAACAGACTCATTACACCATCCTAATAGAAGGATAATAGATGAGAATGTTTAAGCTGAGGAAAGCTCCTCAACTTAATCCATGATTAGGGATTAAACTCATGACAAAACAAGCCTTTGATTAAGTGGATTTTATTTAATGATATGATGATGAAGTGAGTTTTATGATTTGTAAGACAACTTGAGGGGGACTTGTCCATTAACACTAGGGTTAGTCCTTCTTAACCAATTAAGGAAGAATTAGAACCCTAATGCAAGGCCCAAGTTACAAGTGTGATGTCTTGATGATTATTAAGTGAGTTGATTAAAGGAGTTAAACACATTAAGGGTTTAACACTTAGGATTAAAGTTATACACTCCATCCTAAGAGAAGGATGCAGGCATAAGCTTAATCACAAAGCCTTAAAGCCTTTAGGGTTTAGTCCCTGATTATGAGATGAGAAGAGAAGACTCAAAAGAGACACAAAGGTAAAACTAAGAGGGGAGACTAATCAAAACCCTAATCATTGTCATGCTTGGTTGTTCCTAAGGTTTGTGAGGTTTTCAAGAGAAGTCTTCAATGGAACCACCAGGAAGCAGATGAAAGGATCAAGAGAAGCAAAGCAACTTGCTTCATTCAAGAAGTCAAGTCACTTGGAGAAAGAAAGTGGGAAGAGGAAAAATGAGCAAGCTCAAACTCAAACACATATAAGAATTCAGCATGGATGCAAGAGAGAGATGAGAAGAAAAGTTATGAGAAGTGAAGGCAAATTCACTTCTCAAAGTCACTTACCACCTGAAAGGTTAGAAAAGAATGCAATGCAATGCAAAATGGGATGATATGACATGATGAGAAACAAAACCAGAAGCAAATACATGATGCTAATGATGCTATGAGGTGCTACAAACATGAGGCAGCACATGGAAATGATCATACAAGCTTATGAATGCAAGTGGGGCAAGCTAAAACACATGAACATACATGAAAAGTTAGGAAGTGCACATGGCATACAACATGGCAAATACATGATGCAATGATCAAACATGCTTTCAATATGTCTTATGATGTTAAGTGAATCAAATGGAAGCATGGAATGTCATGGCAAGTCATGTGATGCAAGAGAATGCAAGATGGATGCATATGGAAGCCCAAATTAGGGTTTATGGACAATGCATCAAACAAAAACCAAAATCAGAAGCAAACAACATTATGAAAAATTGAAAATGCCACACAAAGGACCCCTAATCCTATACTAACCCAATGCCCAAAGGAGAGGTCTCAACTCCTAACCAATTTCAAGTTATGATTTTTACAAGTTTCCTAGGGTTTTAGGGTTCCTAAACAAAAGAAATGCCAAACAAATTGAAAATGCAAGATCAAATCATGGCCATTTAATCCCACAAACTACATGCTAAACACAATGCAATGCAAAAAGAATCAATGTCCAACTCTTCATGGATAGGCAGAAATGATTTTTTGAACTTTGGATCAAAATAATGCACAAAAATGATTTTAATTCAATGAAAAATTCTTAAAATGCATCAAGATCAAAAAATAAATTTGGTTTGAAGGTTGGACAATGTTTCTAAATGTCTTAGAACATTTCATGAATTTTTTGGTGATTTTTAAATACCTAAAAGTATTTTTAATAAATTAATTTTCATTAATCAATTAAAAATAAACTTTTAAATATTTAAAAATACTTTTTTAATGCTAAAAATGAAAATAAAAATATTTTTGGGTCATAAAAATTAATGGAATTCTTGAGAAAAAGTTTCATAATTTTTAGACAATTTTTACTATTTTAAATAAATTGTGTAAGTAAAATGAAAAAGAAATGAAAATAAATTGAAATAAAAGAAAGTAATCAGAAGGAGAGGCTGAGATTCAATCTGGGCTTCAAAAAGTTTGACTGGGCGCGCATCTGGACGGCCCAGGTTCAAACCAGCCTAATTCCAATTAATTAATTATTAATCCATAATTAAAAATTAATGAAGTGATCCAGGCCCTCCATACACGTGCGGGAAATGAAATCCAGTGGCTCACATTTAAACTTGGTGCCCTAACCCTAATTAGGAGTTAATGACTTTCAGGTGGCCGGAGAAGACTTCCGGTCGTCTTCTCCGGCCAGCACTCTCCCTGAAAAATGCCAACTTTCACCCTAGCTCACTAAAACCTAATTTCTCTGCCCAAAAACCATCCCCAAACATCATAGAGCAAGAATCAAGAGCCAAAATTCATTTATTTTACACAACAAAGCTGAATCAAAGCAAAAGGGGTTTAGGTCAAAAATTTTCAGGAACACCATACATGCTCAAAACTCAATGATTTTCGAAACCAAACATATCATCATGACCAGTGGAACATAGAGAACCAATTAAGAACTTAAAAATGAGCTCCTGGAAAAAATGTTCATGAATCTCACCTGAACTGGAGCTTTGATCTCTGGCACCTTCTGGCTAGTTTCCTGCTTGCAATCTACTCCACTTGACCTCCTAAGAAGCTTTCAATGCTTGGAAAGAGCTTATGATGTTTGGTTTTGAAGTTTGAACAAGTTCTGTTCAATGAAGAGCAGGAATCGTGTTTGGGATTCTGAAGGTTTCAGGCTGTGATGATGGCTTCTTTGTGACCAGGGAGGTGAGTTGAGTTGACCTATGAGGTTTGTTTTTATGTTTGTGAGCTGTGTGATCAGTTTCGAAAGGTTTTGCAAGTGAGGGTGAAAATGGAGAAGTGGAGTTCTTGCTGGTTTCAGGCTTAGGTTTTGCTTGGTTTAGGCTCTATGAAGCATGGTGAGATGATTAGTGAAACTTGTTTGAATGTTTGTGTGTTGTGGAGGCAGATTCGAAGAGAAATGCAAAATGGGGTGAGTTTGTGAATGCTGTCTTAGGGCTTGCTTCAGGCTGGCTTCCTGATATGTTTAGCTTGCAAATGGATAGTATAAACAATTCCAAATGGTCAGAGGATGTGACTTGGCCTGCTGTGATTGGGATGTTTACTTTTGCAAAAAGTCCACTTTGTTGTAAGAGAGGCATGGGCTTGGTTCTAGGCTAGCACAAGTACATGGACTGGCGCAGCATGGTGTGGTGAGAGGCTATGGCTGGTTCAAAGGCCAATGCAGCAAGTGGATGGAAGTGATCATGAGCTTTTGCAACTTGGTTACTTCTTGGTTCACATGGAAAGATCTTGTCCCACAAACCATGAAACATGAGAAGTCTTGGTCCAAATCTGATTTTTAGGTCACATGGAATGTTTATGTAGTGGTTAGACATGAATTTGAAGTTACAATTGCCTTGGTACAAAGTTCTTGCAAGTTTTTCATTTGGTGCACATCTTGAAAATCAATGATTTTTGCCAACTTTGTCACACCATAACTTTTGATCCAAGATGAATTAGGTCATGTTCTTGTACTTTTTGAAAAGGGAAAAATGTATTCTACAACTTTCCTGACCAAAGTTTTTCCATTTGAAGCATTTTTGGATCAAAAAGTAAGGTTTGAAAAGTGACCTAAAATGACATATTCTTTAAAAGCCAACTATGCCCTAAAAAGTCAACTTTGCAAAAACTTCAAACTTTTGATTTTTGTGAACTTCAACCTTCTTCCATGATCAAATAAAGATCATATACACTCAAAATGATGAAGATCACCCCTTGGTTGGGTCATTGGGGGCCTCAGATGCCCTGATTTTTCACTGACTTGTCTGAAAAGTCAACCTTTGATCAGATGACTTCCCCATGGAATTTCTTCATGAAAATTGATATGCATACTCCCTATACCATATAGAGACCAATGGAAACAAGAATGACCAAAAAAATTGGAGTTATGGCCTCTGAAACCAAAACCCTAATTTTAGGTCAACTGTGCAGTCAAACCTGGCTCTGCATTCATACCAATCCCAGTTCTTGTGATTCTTTTGCATTTTTGACTTTGAGAGGATGTGATATGATATAAGAACACACATGAACCCCTTTGAAGTGATTGATGGCCTTTGGAGTGGCTCAGGAGGCTCTTGGATTGCTCAGATCACAAACCCTAGGTGCAGATGACTTAGAAACTATGCAGTGACTCAAAAATGAGATGTGAGATGATATGATTGTGTTTATGCATATGAAATGATCACAAGCCATGGTGTGAATGGGTGAGGGCAAATTTGGGGTGTTTACAACACTCAAACTTCAAACTCTTTTCATCAATCAATTCAGCTTCACCAAAGGATCATTTCCCACCCCTCATTGCAGCCTAAAAGCACCCCTACACAAAATACGATTCTGGTGCAGCAAGAGTGCAAGCTCTCATTCCAACCATTCTAAGCTTTATCAAAGCATTCCAACATCATCAGGAGGTCAAGGGGAGTGAGTTTGCACAAGAGAAGAGGACCAAAAGCTTCAAACTGAGAAAGCTCAAGCTCAGGTAACCTCAAGAACAAATTTTCCAGAAATGTAATTTTAGGTTATAGAAATGTTCCTTATGCTATGCTGATCATGCTGATGCTTTTATTTTTTAAAATGGTTGCGTATTAAGGATTTCATGAACTTCTGAAAGTTTTGACCTAAAAATGTTCTTCTTCGATTCTTCATTTTGATGCATGAAAAATTGTTTTTGTTGTTGGATTAGTGTTCTATGATGTTTAGGGATGAATTCTGGAGAGTTTGAGAGCCTGGGGTGGTGTTTTGAGGTAGCTCAGGGGAGGAGCTCGCCGAAGAAGACGACCGGAAGTCTTCTCCGGCCACCTGAGATTAATTAGGGTTTTAATTAGGGTTAGTGTGAGTTTGAATGTGGGCCGTTTGATGTTTGTTTCCCGCGTGTAATGAAAGGTCAGGATTAGCTCATTAAGTTTTAATTATGTTTAATTAATTAGGTTTAACTCAGATTGAACCTCAGCCCTTAGATTGCGCGCTGGTCAACCTTTTCCCCCCAGTTTGAATCCTGTCCATCAGATTGTCCTACTTTCATTTAATTTAATTTTTATTTCATTTTTTTATCATTTTTCTTGCATAATTTATTTAAAATACTTAGAAAATTCCAAAAAATATTTTTCTTCTGCATTTTGATTTCAAATATTTTTCTTCACCCAAAAACATTTTTATTTTTATTTTTTGCATTAAAAAACCATTTTAAAAATATTTTAATGTTTATTTTAATTAATTAATGGAAATTAATTAATTAAAATATCATTTAGGTTTCTAAAAATTCCAAAAATATTCACATTGCATCTTAGGACATTTAGAAACATTGTCAAACCATTAATACAAATTTCTTTTTGGTTTTGATTCAATCTTGACATTTTTCTTGAATTTAGGGTTCATAAAAATCCCATTTTTGAACCCTAACTTCAAGAATTCTTTTCTGCCTAACCATGAAGGGTTTGACATTGGTTCTTTTTGCATTGATCTTCATATAGCATGTAGTGTCTAGCATAATTTTGTCACAAATTTATCTTGCATTTTCCATTTGATTTGCATTTTTCCTCTAGAGGTACCCTAAAACCCTAGCAAACTTAGAAAATTCACAACTTTCTTTAGGTTAAGAGTTAGGCCTCCTCCTTTTGGGTGTGATATCATATGGGGTTAGGGTTCCTTTGAGTTCATTTTCAATTTTTTATCTTATGTTTTGCTTCTGTTTTTTACTTTTGCATCTCATGTTGCCTTAAAACCCTAATTTCTCATGTTCATTTGCATACATCTTGCATATGCATCCATTCATGAACTTGCCATGACATTTTATGCATTCACATGTCATCTTAGACATCTTAGGGCATATTATAATCATGCTTGATCATTTCTTCATTCATTTTCCATGATGTGCATTCATTTCATTCCATGAACTTTCATGAACTTTCAAACTCCAAAGCATGCATCCTTTGCATTCCGTCTCTTGTATGAACATTCATAACAGTTGTCATGCTTTTGCATTATCTCATAGAATAATTTTCATAATGTATTTTCTTCTGGTTTTGGTTTTACTTTTGCATATGCTTCATTTTCATTTCATTTCTTTCCTTTATGCTAACATTTTCAGGTGGTAAGTAATTTGAGAAGTGAATTTGCCTTCACTCCTCATTTCTCTTCTCATTCTTCTTATGCATCATTGCTGCATTTTTCTTTTCTTTAGAGTGAGCTTGCTCATTCATGTTAATCATTCACCTTCTTTCTCCAAGTTACTTATCTTCTTCAGTGAAGTAAGTAACTTATTTCTTCTGCTTCTCCTCCTTTCATCTGCTTTTTCCATTGGTGGCTTCTCTGAAGATCTCTTGCAAGCCTTACAAACCATAGGAACATCCAAGCATGACAATAATTATGGTTTTTGATTAGTCCCCCTTTAGCTTTTACCTTTGTGTCTTCTTTGTGTCTCTCTTCTCATCTTATCATTAGAGACTAAACCTTTAAGGTTTTAAGGCTTTGTGATTAGGGTTATGCCTGCATCCTTCTCTTAGGATGGAGTGTATAACTTTAATCCTAAGTGTTAAACCCTTAATTTGTTTAAACCTCTTAATAAATCCATCTTAATAATCACTAAGACATTAACTTGTAACTTGGGCCTTGCATTAGGGTTCTAATTCTTCCTTTATTGGTTAAGAAGGACTAACCCTAGTGTTAATGGACAAGTCCCCCTCAAGTTGTCTTATAAACCATAAAATTCACTTCTTAATCTTACCATTAATTAAAATCCACTTTAATAAAGGTTTGTTTTGTCATGAGGTTAATCCCTAATCATGGATTAAGTTGAGGTATCTTCCCCAGCTTAAGTGTTCTCATCTATTATCCTTCTATTAGGATGGTGTAATGGGTTCACTAATCCTTGATTATGGATTAAACTCATTACTTAACACTAAACAAAGACTCAAAAACATCTAAATAATCACAAGTAGGTTAATGATCTTAACTCTACATCATCATGGTAATTAAGTTGAGATGTTTATCTCATACTTAAGGTATTCTCATTATCCCTAACAAAAGGGAGGATATGATGAGTTTACTAAACCTTGGTTTAGGCTTAAGCTCATTAACTTATGACAAAGACAAAAAAGCAATAAAAGATTGAAAACTAAAAAAAACAATAATCGTCTCCTCCGGGATTCTTTTCTCATCACACTCATTCATAACGAGAACTCGCTTCTTCCGTCTAATGCAAGACAGTTAGCACTTGAGCCAGACAAGTCATACACTTGAGCATAGACAAGCAAGTAGTTCATCAGTCAATTTATCTTTTAGTCTCTTTGAGTCGAACTACGGTGTTCTGACTTCCTCATTGCACGAGAGGATACGTAGGCATAACTTAACTGTTATTGAACAAAAGTCTCTGTCTCTCCCCCCTCTTCCAGCATTATTCTTTTAAGCCTCATTCCTGAGAATTTCACTTCACTTTCTTGCACTGACACTTGTACATTCTTTTCCAGTTTTTGCACATAGATAGCACAGACACTACCCCTTTAAACACAAATTTTCAAGCATGGATCCTGTCGAGTACGACGGATAATCTGGTTGCTAATACCTTCCCAGGTTGTAACCAACCCCCTTTCTCAATTTCTCTGGTTCGCAACCGTCTTATCCATCTCTTTTTAGGTTTATGCAGCATTACCTTTCCTTCGGGATAAAAATTCCTAGCTGGCGACTCTATTCATTTCACCTTCATTTCTCCTTTCGCCGACCGTTCGCGCTTGTACCAGGATGCAAATCTTTGGGAGCGACAATTTCCCCAGCAGAGTCGCCAATTGTCGCTCATGGGATTTTCATCCTAGTTCAAACGAAAAAGTGGCACGGAAAAGGTAGAGTCACCATCCAGACATTTTTATCCCGAAGGAATGGGAAAGGCAATGCTGCACAAACCTGACGAGGTCCGGCGAACCAAAGATCTGGGTTCGGGAGTCAGCTATGACCTGGGAAGGTATTACAACCTGGACCATCTGTCATACCCGACGGGATCCATGCTTGTTTGCTTGTTTCAAAGGGTGAGAAATAAACTGTTATTGAACGAAAGAATTGCTAACTGGAACTGGAACTGAAATGAGAAAGGGAACTAGAAAAGAGAATGAAAAGAAAAGTGGGAAATGTAGGGAAAAAAAGAATGTGCTCGAATGGGCCCTACCCCACTGCCTACGTACCTCATCGGGAAAATGAGGATCAGAGTCGACGTAGTTCGCCTAACTAAGGCAAGAACTATTTGTTTGTATTTTTTATGCGCTGGAACTGCGTATGTCTATGCTCAGGTGTTACAGGATCGACTTGTCCGAGTGCGTTTATCGTTTTGCATGCGAGACAAGTGGTCGCAAGTTCGCGTTTAAAGTGAGTGAGATGAGAAGAGAATTCCCACAGGAAAGTCGCTTATTGTTTGTTGTTTGCTTTTTAAGATTTTTTTATGAATTTGGCACAAGGAAGTGAATTCAAAATCTTTTCCATGGATTGTATACTTGCTACTACATTCTAAGATGGAATAGTAGAACAAGCACACCAAGTAAGGAGAATTTATCCAAGACTTGTTTCCAAGGATTATGGTCTAAGTTCACTAGCTTGTTGAACTTATTACCTGTTTTTGTAGCTTTTGAAGAAATGCCTTTTATGTTTTCTTTATGAAAATAGTCTCGTGATCAGACTTGTACATCATGCTAGACAAGCCCACACTATTCCAAGATGGAATGAATATGAGTGCCCCATGGAATAAGGCTATACACAAGAGACTACTTCCATCCTTTATTGAATGTCTTTTGGATTTTGTTTGAAGATGAGAGAAGAAGACTCAAATGGAGAAATGACAAAACTAAGGGGGACTAAGACACAACCCTAAGTTATTCATTCAAAAGATATCCTATGGTTAGTGAGGTATTATAAACCTAATAAGAAAAGAGAATTAGAACCCAACTTACTTCCTAAGGAAGTTAAGTTGTTTCTAAGAGAGAAAAAAGGGAAAGCCTATGATCAAAGCACAAGGTGCTAAGGTAAACGCAATTAAAATGCATAAGAGATGAGAATGAAGTAATACTTACCTCAATCTTTCCCCCTACAAAACAAATGTTATCATGATGAAACATTTTGAACAATTATAGCATGACAAAATTCAAAGGGAAGAAGCTAAGTCATATAAAAAATGAACCAGAGTTATAAATTAAACCAAACTCAAACTATACCCTAAAGTATCACTAAACCCTAATGAAATCCAAGGAAAAGTTATAAGGGAAACTTAAGTACCTAAACATGGTAAAGTTACCTAAGGTCAATAGTGAAGGTAAATTCCATAACCTAACACTAAATGGAAGTATTTAGTGACATTAAGTCAAATGGGAAGGAAGATATTCAAGTCAAATAAGTTCAAACATAAGATTGAAAGATGAACATGGATACATGGTTTTCAAGGTAAGGCAAATGACTTAGAAAGAAAAACCAAATATGACCAAAGAAGTTTAAACTTCTCATACAAAAACCAGGGGCTTGATGAAAAGTTAAGATGGAAATTAAATTCACAAAGATGATAACAAAAGAAGTGGTGAGAAATACATTATGGTTAAAGATCAAAATTAGGGTTTTAAGACCTTAAGATGACAAATGGTACCAAAAAGGATACAAAGACTCAAAGCTTGAAACAAACACATGGAGATGATTAAAAGACACTTATGAAATACCAAAAAAAGATATTACAAGGTTAAAGTGTTCACAAAATAGAATTTGAGAAGTTAAGATGAAAGGAGAAATGAAATTAGGACAAATGAGGGCATACATGACTTATGGTTCAAGAAACCCTAAAAATCAAAAGTTAAGGACCTAAAAGGGGTACACAACATTTAAGGACACATAACATGACTTACAAGACTCAAAATAAAGACCTCAAAGGGATGTCATAAATGCCTTACTCAAATTGGATCAAAAGAAGTAAGGAGAAGGACCAAAAATGTGACTTATGGAGCAAGACACTTAGAAAAATACCAAATGACTTTGAAAAATTATGAAACTTAATATCTAGGATTACAATCCAGAAGATGATTCATGTATAAAAAATCTCACAAAAAATCATATTTTTTCCTAGTCAAATAAATGCTAGAATTGAATTAGGGTTCATAGGGACCTAGGTGAAAAGATGGGCTCAAAAGATGACCAAACATGACCTAAAATTCAAGACAAAAATGTTTTTGGGAAGTTTGATGAGTCCTATGGATAGGAAAAAAGTAATGAACATTTTATCATTTATGGTTTTAGAGAAAAAAATACACAAGGATTGGTCAGAAATGGAGAAAATTGGGAAAATTAAATGGAAAATTAATTTAGAATGAAAAATAAAAGAAAAATGGGATTAAAAATTATATAAAATTAGAGGAAATGTCAAGAATCATGTATGAAATTTTTTAGGAATTTTTGGGGAAGATTTGGTATTTTATTAAAATAAAAACTAAATGGTAATAAAAATGAAAATGAGATGAACAACGTGGGGTGCATGTAGTAAGGCAATTAACTGGATTGGACTGGGCCTGTTTGAGAGGGGGTGTATATATAAATTTGAGTATTAGGTCCAAGATGATGGAATGTGATAGGCACGAGATTTTTATGTGTTGGTGTCACACCCCAAATTTTACCCCTAAAATGCATTCATCTCATCATACACATGCTTTTGCGCACATCGGTCATATTTGACTCATAGGAAAGGGTGTCTAGAAAGATTTGTTGGTTTCATAACAAGTATCGGAGGTTTGATTTGGTTCAAGGAACTAGGTTTTATGCTTGGGAATTTAGATTGGTGGACTGATCTCGTAAGTGTTGGAATAGGGATTTCAAAGTTGGATCATGATTAATCTTCATATGAAACAGTTACTGTTTGTCATTTGGAAAAGAAGAAAGAGAGGTATCTCGAAGTTTGATTTTCAACCAGTCATGTGGATTTTGAAATCTTTGGTTTCCTTGCCAGGAGAATTGATAATAGATGTATTTGTTCTTGTTGTTTCCAATGTCAATCTTCCATTTTTTTTTATTTCAAGTCCAAAGTCCGAACTAGTTTCAAGTCTAATTTATAATTTTTTAAGCCATTGCAAATGTTCAAATTCCTTTACAAATCCATTTCAAGTGAATTTCCGAATTTCAAGTTACACTTTAAGCTTCCCATTCAATTTCAAGGTTGGATCCGTCTACCTATTAGTTTCAAGGCCAAATCCTGTTTCTAAGTTTCAATCCTAATTTCCTGTTTCCAATTTCCATTTTCGAGTTTTTTTTTATTTTTTATTTATTCCTAGTGTCTAAAATCATTTCCATTTCAAATTTCAAGTTTAAGTTTCCTAGTTTCTATGTCGTTTATTTATTTCAAGTCTTTTATTTATCTTTATTTCAAGTCTATTTTGCACTTTTTTTTCTTTTCTTCAATTTCAAATTCAAAATCCCAAGTTTTTCTTTTTTAACCTTTCCAAGTTCATGATAGTTTCAATTTGTTTCTCTATTTGGTTCATACTTGAGTTGCCATCTCGAAATTGATTTATGTCTTTGGTCTATTCAATTAAATTAATCAAGGATGTAGGAATTTATTTCTAAATTGACAATTCGAATTTGTTCTTAATCATAGGAAATTTTGTTGGCCCATGCCGTGGCACGTTTACGTACAAAAAAAGGGGTGGGACTTTATTTTTGAAAGTATGTGGATCTACTACCAAAGCCCACGCTCGTACATATTAGTTTAAAAAAAACAAAGGAAAACAAGTATTAAGAGTCATCCAAACCACAGTTGGCCTTAACTAATGGGGAGTGTTTTTCCTGTAATTCCTGTGTGTTCTCAATTTGTATTACAAGCTTAACAACGCAATTAAGGACAAGACTACTTTCCAGACATTGTTTCTACTACTGGATTTTGTGGCTGCTCAAGTTGGCCTGTACAAATATTCAACCGCATTTTATTATTATTATTTCAGTTCCAATTACAAGTTAGTACCGTATCGAAGTTATCACAGCATACAATGATTAATATGGATGTATGCAGAATTTCCAAGAAAAAAACTACAATCAGATGTGGCGTCATTATTACTACCGACAGCGGTAGTTACAACTACGACAACGTTACACTCAATTGCAGCAATAATCATTCCAACCGGAATTGTCACGACAACTTCAACGACATTCGTGCCGGTGTTTCTCTTTCTGAAGAAAAAAAGCGACGCATATTCACCTTTCCCCTGTTGCGCAGTCAATACCTGCAGCTGTCAATAATTAGAGAAAGTCATGTTCAATTCTTTTGGCACACCATGAGACATTTTGGTTTAAGTGGAGGAAAAGTCTTTACCTCTGAATATGGCCGTGGGATGAGATCTTCGATTACATCGCCAAATTTTTTCCAGCTGGTATTCAACCATTTTCAATGAATAAACCTAATGCGGAAATCCGTGACGCAAACACGGTTTTGGAATTTAATCCTGAGATGTCAAAACAAAGAGTTGGATTCATACCAAAAGAGTGGAAATTCAAAAGAAATTCAAGCAAAATGAGGGATGCAAGGCACTTAAATTCGAAGTAAGGGCAAACCCCGAGTACGTAGGTTGTCACTCATGTGTCCACCATCATCGAACTCCTCATGTGGGTTGTCTTCGTCTCATTAGAATCTGATATGCTTCAGGGTCACACGTCCTCAAATCTTGTTCCATCTTCCAAAACATCGTGACTCCATCAAGCGCTTATCAACATGTCTTGGATATTCAACAGCCATCATGTTTACAAGCCTAAACAGACAAGCAGCAAGGTCAATATAGTGCAGCGGTAAATGAAAATTTGGTATCAAATAAGCTAAATGTTTTACCACAGTGAAATTTTCAAACAAACAAAAGCAAGGAAACTAGGGAGAACCCAATTCAGTCCAAATTCAACCAATTTGTTTCATTTCAAAATAAGAGAAACCAAGTCAAATGTTGGTACAACAACATGACACAAACATACAGAAAATAACAGCAGAATTTTGTCATACACCAGCAGGTTTTTGATAAAAAGGGATAGGTTCAGACCTGCTCCAAGTAAGGCAGGATTGCAGGGTCCTATTTCGGTCTATCCCTTGGGCCACTTTAGTATCTTTTGCAGTCAACCATATGCCTACAAGCTCTCTCTTTACACCAAAGGGTGATAAGTTCCTCTCAAGACAAGCAAGACCTGTACTAAAAGGGACAAGGCTCAGTATCAAAAAAAAATATACAGATTAAAAAACCTAATCTTTTGATATAAGGTGGGATTCACAGCAAGCAAGGGGGGAGAACAATAGCCAAATACGCAGAAGAAAGGAAAATAGTAGTTTTTAACAAACAATAGAAACATACTCTTTTGAATGGAAAGTCTTCAGATAGCCAAAGTCGGCACTGTGCGGACCTCTCTTTCCCGACTATCATAACTTCCCCAAACCTTCTTATCACTGCATCTACCTCCACCATCTTCAACATTTCCGCCACACAAAAGAAAAAAACAAACTCCGCCGTGAAAACCCGCAAGCAGCAGAGCAAGATCCGACTGAAGCTTTTCCGCAAACCCCGCCGTGAAAACTCTTCCAGGAGCAATTTCCTCCATTGCGAAATCTACGAGCCTCACCGATTGGCGCTGAAAAACCGAGGAATCTCGAGTGTGGGTGGAATCGAAACTTTCAAACCAGAGGAAGCTTTTGTTTTTCTTCGCAGAAGGAGGTGGTTTCTTTCATCCTTGTCACTTATTTGCTCTTATTCGAAAATTGATATGAATTGATGAACGTTGTTGATGTTCTTTTCGTGAATCGTTTGTTTGTTTTCTCTTTGGAATTTCTGGGTTTGATTTATATTCATCCGTAAGAATGGTGAGGGTTGCGTTTAATTTTCGTTGTTGTTTTTACGTTTCATTTCCCTTTGTGCGGCTATATTAGAGTTTGTACAACCCACCTCATTTTAAGTTGGACCGGGTCGGAACCGAACCGCCCCAAGACTCCAGGTTGGATCCGCTCCCCCCCCCCTTTCCCTATTGGACCCAGTGATTTTGGCCCGATGCACTCCCTTGTTTTGCTTAAAAATTAGCCATAACCCTTTTTATTTCATTTCTTGTTTTTAATTTCTTTTAATTTCTTATTTTCAATTATTTCCTTTATCAAATCATATAAAACCAAATATTTTGTATTATTTATTTTAAATATTTTTTATTTAATTAATTAGTTTGTTAATAAATTTCATTAAATGTTTGTATTTAATTTAATTAGATAATTACCTTTTAATCAATTTTATTCGTATGATGTATGATTATTTTCTTTACTCATTATTTAGTTGTATGATGTTGATGAATGAATTGTATGAACTTAAATATTATTCTCACATTACGACTACATATTGTCAAGTAAAAGATGAATGCGCATATTTAAATACTTTATTTCAAAGTAATTTAACTGTTTGGTCCAACACCGAGTAAACAAATCTCGCCGACATCCGCACACACGTAAGTCGATCATCTATGTGGTCGCCGTCCTCATTTCTACACGACTTAATTAATTTAACAAGGAATAGAACTTCGGAGTCTAGAACTCCGCACGATCTAGAACGAGCTACAACTGGGCTAGCCCCACGCGTATTGTTTCGTTCACTCCTTCGCTATTAATTGCATCAATTCTAAAAAACGTCCAAAAGAAAAAAACAATTATTCAACTTATTTTAAAATTAAAAAAAACGGAAACAGAACTCCGGAGTCTAGCACTCCGCACGTTCTAAAATGCACTGCAATTGGGCTAGCCCCACGCAACGTGGTCCATTCGTCTCCCGTATTTTGAAATAAATAATCGCATAAATTAACGTACGAAAACAGAACTCCGGAGTCTAGCATTCCGCACGTTCTGGATTGGACCGCTACTGGGCTGGCCCCACGCGACGCGTTCAATCATCATTCGTATATTAAAATATTCAAATAATTTTTTTTATAAATTAAAATTACGGAAACTGAACTCCGGAGTCTAGCACTCTGCATGTTCTAAATGGACTGTAACTGGGCTAGCCCCACGCAACGTGGTCCATTCACTCTTTTATATCTTAGAAACAACTTAAAACTTACCAACCAATTTAAATCATTTTCATAATTAATTATTGAAATACAGAGCTCCGGAGTCTAGCACTCCGCACGTTTTGGAATGAAACGCTCTTGGGCTAGCCCCACGCGACGTGGTTCATTCGCCCTTTCGTTTAAAACATCTTAACAAAAGTCAAATACTTTTCTCTAAAATGAACATTGTTTAAATCATTCTATCTCGCAAACAAGCTAGCGCTTCAGCCTCCACCGCGAGTATAAGCCAACGCTTAGCAGTAGAATGCGTTTTAAACAACTGTTAAATAAAAATCACAAACTATAGTCGCACGAACTACGAAGCTCTGACTTTCCCATTGCACAAGGGAATACATAGGCACGGTGATTTTAATCCTTCGCGAGCACCCTATTAAAAAACTCAATCTTTTTTTTACTGCCACAATAATAAAAAACTTTAATCTTTTCTCCGTCTTAATACTAATAATAACTTATTTCCTTAGAACAAACATATTAACAGACATTAAGAAGACAAAGACTTAAGATCAAACATTTAATCGCATAGTTAGCTAAGAGGTTCCCGTTTAGTACAACGGACGTGAGGGGTGCTAATACCTTCCCCTTGCGTAACCGACTCCCGAACTTAGAATTTGGTTTCGTAAACCATTTCTTATCCTTTATTAGGTTGTATCTATATCTCCCTTTTCTCTCGTAGAATAAATAGAATTAGGTGGCGACTCTGTTGTTTGTTTTAGGATCGTATTTTTCGAGGTACGACAGTTGGCGACTATGCTGGGGAATAGCTCCATGCTAGAGTGGGTCGAGCCTAACTTGGCTTTGTGTGTTTATTTGTTTGGTCTTGTCTATTCTTGTCTTCTCTATGTTCATTATTTATTTTTGTTTATTTGTTCTTTTACCGCTTTCCTTTATTTGCTCATTATATTACTTGTTTGTGGGATATTGGGGTCACTTTGCAAGTAAAATTTGAGTGGTCGAAAAAGTAGAGGGAACACCTAAGATTAGAATTGGATGTTATTAGTGCTAGTCTCCGAGGACTCGCTCCTTGCACGCCTAGCATAAAAGCTCCCCCAGATAGTTATACTTTTCATAGATCTTGTCGCAACGCAGATAGCCTGTCGCGTGACCTGATTCACGAAAGGGCTGTGATTCTGGGACCCCCTGGGACCTGTTTCAATTTTGGTAGTTGTGTAATGTTAGGCTCCGAGGAATCGCTCCTTGCACGCCTAGCATGAGAACTCCACTCAAGTTGGACCTTATCGTTATTATCGTCACAATGCAGCTAGCCTGTGGCGGGGCGTTAATACGATAAACGTCCGTGACCTTGAGTTTCCTTAAACCATCGCCATAGAAATCCTCCCGTGAGTGGGACTTATGGGTAGTAAAACGTAAAACCAATCTCTTACAGCCCACCTGTTAAGAAAGCTCCGAATTTACCTATGGAACCTTGCATCCTTGCATCCTTGCATCTTAGCATCATATGCATCACTTTAGTAAATGCTTCAAGAAACAATTAGACTTTTGTTGCAAACCTCATATATTTTACCTGGAATGGACTTCATTTCATTAGTTTTGGGCAATAACAAGAAACTTTACCCGTTTTGATGTTTTGTAATAACTTCTTAAGTCTCTTGAAGCATTTGTTTTTTTACTCATGTTTGCATCTCCGCATCTGCATTCTGTCAAAACTCATTCTCGTCAACTCCTTTCCAGCTGTCACACTAAGGATCTCACGCAAGTATTCCACCCGAGCCCAGACCAAGAAGAAGATGGCCGAAAGAGACCTAGAGATGGACAGAGTTAATGATGAGCTTTCTGATCTTCGTGGAAATATGGGTCAGATGATGGAAATGCTGCAGGTCATCCGAGCAAAATTAGATACCCAACAGACTGTAGTGTCATAGATTGTCACTGCAACAACTGAGCCTACGCCATCAGTCACTCCTCCTGTGACCTGGCCTCCTTTTGGGCTTCCCCATGGATTTGTACCTCCTCCTCAGGGTTTTGCTTCTCAAAGTTTTATTCCTTCTTCCCAAGGACTTACTGCTCAGGGTTTCTTCCCTCCTTCCCAAGGTTTCGCTTCTCAAAGTTTCGCACCTCCTTCTCAGGGTCTTGCATTTCCTTCCCAAGGTTTTGTACCTCCCCCTCAAGGATTTGCTGCTCAACAGACTATTCATGTGACTAACAAAGAGAACCATGTGGTTGCTAATTTTACACCAGACATTGTGCACACCCGTGCCCAACCATACTTTAATGACCCTCAGGTGTATGACGTGCCAGATATGTCGGAGAATGGAAATGAGAAACATGAAAAGATGCAAGAGAATTTTGATACCCTTGAAAAAAGGTTGAGAGCAATTGAAGGCGATCAGATCTTCGGGGCTGCTGCTAGAGAGATATGTCTGGTGTCTGGTCTGCTAATTCCTCCAAAGTTCAAGATACCCACTTTTGACATGTACGAGGGCGCGACATGTCCTAAGAACCACCTCTTGATGTATTATCGAAGAATGGCTGCACAGGTGGACAATGACAAATTAATGATCCACTGCTTCCAGGACAGTCTGAAGGGAATCTCCTCCAAGTGGTATCTAACGCTAGACCAGTCGAAGATTCGCAGTTTTCAAGACTTGACATATGCTTTCATCCAGCAGTACAAATACAATATGGACCTTGCTCCCGATAGGAGACAGCTGTTGAGTATGTCACAGAAGGATTCTGAATCATTTAAAGAATATGCTCAGAGGTGGAGAGGGACCGCTTCTCAGGTAGATCCCCCGTTGTCTGAAAAGGAGTTAGCTGATTGGTTTGTTGACACGGTGCGACCAGAGTTCTTTGAGAGAATGGTGGGAAGCGTATCTGCTAGCTTCTCTGACCTTGTAGCTGTGGGAATTAAGGTTGAACTTGGACTGAAAAATGGAAAGGTGAGTGGTGTATCTAGCAGTTCCAGCAATGGTAGTGGAAATAATGTCAAGAAATTTACCAACAATTTCCATAAGAAGAAAGAGGGCGAGACAAATGCAATAATGACGAGTCAAATAAGGAATCAACTGTGGCAGAGGCCTCCACCTGTGGCTCAACCCCAGTATGTCTACCCACCACAGTATGTTCAACATCCTTATGTGGCGGCAGTTCAACCATCATATAATCCACAAGTCCCAATATATCGGCCAACTCAAGCAGTACCGATGTATCAGCAAGCGGCTCCAGTGATTCCAGCTTATCAACCAATGCTCAACAATTCAGGCTATCAACGAGCGCCCAATGCTTCAGCCTACCAGTAGAGGACTCCAGCTCCTCATCCGAATTCCAACTTTCAGAATAGAAGACCAGGAGGAAGGTCTCCCCATCCTCGGATCCCTATGACCTATACTGAATTGTATCCCTCACTACTAAAGAAAGGCTTGGTTACTCCAAGGCCTTTGGGTCCTCCACCAGATCCGCTTCCCCCAGGTTACAACTCAAGTGCCCATTGTTTGTTCCATGAAGGTGCTCCGGGGCATGATTTGGAAAATTGCATTGCTTTGAGGTATGTTGTGAAGGATCTAATGGATAAAAACATTTTGTCATTTGGAGATACTGGTCCGAATGTTAAAAATAATCCTTTACCTAAGCATGGGTCCATAAATGCCATTGTTGACGAGTCTGACGAAGATTTGCTTTTCAACACCACAGAGATCAAAACCCCGCTTAGAGACTTCCATGCGAAGTTGGTAGAAGTGGGTATGCTGAAGAGCTGTCATAAGAATTGTGAAGCTTGTGCGAATAATCCAAAGGGATGCGAGCTGGTCTTGAGAGATGTTCAAAATTTGATTAATCTGGGTGTTCTACAAGTGAGTGGTCGTATGAAGAGGAATGAGGTGGCAATAATTGAACCCATTTTCAACTTGCCAGAACCTGATTCTACCTTGGTACCAATGTTCAACATGCCTGAGTCCTCAAGAGTTCAACCCATCTTTAATATGCCAGAACCTGTGATGCCCATTTTCAATATACCTGAACCAAGGTTTGAGCAAATGAGTAACCCTTTCCTTTATGAAGATACCAAAGCAGTTTCGTGGAAGTACGATACAGGGAGAGTTCATCAGAAGTTTGAACAAGCTAGTTCAAAAGTGGCAAGTGCTGACATAGCAGGTGCAGGTCGTTTAACTCGCAGTGGTCGTGTTTATACTCAGCAAGCCAATACAGTTGCCTAAAGAAGTAATTCCCACTGTTGTCAACCAGGATAAAGGGTTGGCCTTGGAAGAAGAGGATGCAGAATTTCTCAGAATCATTAAGAAGAGTGATTATAAGGTTATTGATCAGCTACATCAAACACCTTCCAAAATATCTATCTTATCACTTCTTATGCATTCACCGGCCCATCGAGGTGCTCTCCAGAAATTACTAGCCCAAGCTCATGTTACGCATGATATAACTGTGAATCAAATCGATGGAGTCATTACCAATATCACTGCATGTAACAATCTCAGCTTCAGCATGGAGGATCTTCCAAAGGATGGCTTGGACCATAACTGTGCTCTTCATATATCTGTAAATGTCAAGAGGATACTTTAGCAAGAGTTCTTGTAGATACAGGATCTTCATTGAATGTTTTTCCGAAAAGAACGCTTGCCAAGTTATCTTATCAAGGGGCAGAGATGAGGCCCAGTGCGCTGGTTGTAAAAGCTTTTGATGGGTCAAGGAGAACTGTTATTGGAGAAATAGACCTACCGATCTTGATTGGGCCACAGGTCTTCAAAATCACTTTCCAGGTTATGGACATTAACCCTAATTACAGTTATTTGCTGGGAAGACCTTGGATCCATGCCGCTGGGGCAGTCACTTCTACCTTACACCAGAAGATGAAGTTTGTAGTTGATAATAAGCTGGTAACTGTGTCTGGTGAAGAAGATCTCATGGTCAGCAACCTTTCTTCCTTTAGTTATATTGAGGCTGATGAAGATGCTTTGGAAACTGCTTTCCAAGCTCTAGAGATAGCCAATGTCGTCCTTATGGAAGTAGAAGAGTCAAAGGGGGAAAGGTAGTCCATCTTTTGCATCTTTGAAGAGTACCATTTCCACAATTGAAGAAGGAAACCATGAAGGTTGGGGTGATGTCATCGAAGTCAAACAGAAGCTAGATCGTTACGGGTTGGGTTACAAACCAACTCATGTGAAGGAAGGAGCATCAATCTCCGTCGAAGGACGTCCAAAGACCATTCAAGAGGTGTTTTCCAGTGCCGGCTATCAGATCAATGCAATTAATGGGGATGCTGAAGATGAAGATGTGGATCATTTGGTTTATCAGTGTGAAGCAGCTTTGGGCAATTGGGAGGCAGTTGGGATCCCAGAATTTTTTCCATTGTCAAAGTAATTTATTGTTTTTCTTTAAGTGTTTTCAAAGTTCCCTAGCTCTGCCCAAGGCTATGGGATCATTTTGTAGGGCCCCTTCGCATTTTCAAGTTATTCAATCAATGAAGGCATTTTGTTAAATTCTTACTTTGTTTTTATTTACTGTTTTTCCCTTTTCACTTTTAAAAGAAAATGGCAATCTTTCAAAGCTAATAAAAGTTTTTCTTGCATCCCTCTATTTTTCACTTTTAATAAAAGCAAATCATTCCCATATGCAAAACAAATGAAAACCCTGTTGAATTCAATGACTCTATATTCTCTCCTAACTTCGATTCGCCCATCTACCAAGCGGAAGATGAAAGTGAGGAAGATTGTGACATTCCCGAAGAACTGGCAAGATTAGTTAAGGATGAGCACACAGATCTTCAGCCACATAAGGAGCAGGTTGAGACCATCAACCTTGGCACCGATGAAGACAAGAAAGAAGTCAAGACTGCTACAACACTTGGGGCAGACGTCAGAGAAAGATTGGTCAAGCTTCTCAAAGAGTATGTGGATGTGTTTGCATGGTCGTATCAGGATATACCCGGTTTAAACACAGACATAGTTGTTCATAAGTTGCCACTTCGACCAGATTGTCCTCCAATAAAGCAAAAGCTCTGAAGAACAAGACCAGACATGGCTTTGAAGATTCGAGAAGAGGTCAAAAGACAGTTTGATGCCGGTTTCCTCGCAGTTGCAAAGTAACCTGAGTGGGTAGCTAACATCGTGCCAGTCCCCAAGAAGGATGGTAAGGTTAGAATGTGCGTGGACTATAGAGATTTGAACAAAGCCAGTCCCAAGGACGATTCCCCTCATCCTCATATTGATACCTTGGTCGACAACACTACTAAGTTTGTTGTTTTCTCCTTCATGGACGGATTTTCAGGATATAACCAGATCAAGATGGATCCTGATGATATGGAAAAAAACTACATTCATCACACCATGGGGCACTTATTGTTACAAGGTTATGCCTTTCGGTATTAGAAATGCAGGAGCCACTTATCAAAGGGCAATGGTCACTCTTTTCCATGATATGATGCATAAGGAAATAGAAGTTTACATAGATGATATGATTGCCAAATCACAGAGTGAGGAGGATCATTTGAATCATCTCCTGAAGTTATTTGAGCGCCTCAGAAAGTTCCAACTGCGTCTTAATCCAGCTAAGTGTACCTTTGGTGTCCGATTAGGAAAGTTACTTGGATTTATTGTTAGTCAGCAAGGAATTGAAGTAGACCCAGATAAGGTCAGAGCAATTCAAGAGATGCCAGCTCCAAAAACAGAAAATCAAGTCAGAGGCTTCCTTGGAAGATTGAACTACATCTCCAGATTCATCTCTAACATGACTGCAACATGCGAGCCTTTATTCAAGTTGCTTCGAAAGAATCAAGCAATTGAGTGGAGTCCCGATTGTCAACTGGCTTTTGAGAAGATTAAGGTTTATCTACAGGAACCTCCTATCTTGATCCCACCTACTCCAGGAAAGCCTCTCTTCATGTATCTGATTGTACTTGAGGGATTTATGGGTTGCGTATTAGGCCAACAAGACGAAACTGGTCGTAGGGAGCATGCCATTTATTACTTAAGCAAGAAGTTCACAGATTGTGAAAGCAGATATTCACTTTTAGAGAAGACTTGACGTGCTTTGGCATGGGCGGCCAGACGTCTCAGGCAATATATGATTTGTCACACTACTTTGTTGATCTCGAAAATGGATCCAATAAAGTACATTTTTGAGAAGCCTACCTTGACTGGAAGACTTGACCGTTGGCACATGTTGTTATCCGAATATGATATCCAGTATGTAACCCAGAAGTCTATTAAAGGCAGTGTTTTGTCTGAATACCTTGCTGATTATCCTATCGAAGATTATGAACCTTTGAAATTCGATTTCCCGGACGAGGACATTATGTTGATAAAGGACTGTGAAGTTCCAGGTCCAGATGAAGGTCCCGAGCCAGGTTCTCGTTGGAAGATGATGTTTGATGGTTCCTCTAATTACATGGGGCATGGTGTGGGAGCTGTTTTGATGAATCTTGATGGTGGTTATACTCCCTTCACGGCTAGATTATGTTTCGAATGTACAAACAATATCGTTGAGTATGAAGCATGTGTTTTGGGTATCGAAGCTGCAATTGATACCAGAATCAAGGTCCTTGAAGTATATGGGGACTCAACTCTAGTAATCTATCAAGTTAAAGGTGAATGGGAGACCCGTGATGAGAAGTTGATCCCTTACCGTGCCCACATTTTGGAGTTAATTAAGTACTTTGATGAAGTCACTTTCCATCATGTTCCAAGGGAAGAGAATCAAATTGCAGACGCTTTGGCTATGTTGGCCTCTATGTTTCAAGTCAGATTTCTTAATGAAGCTCCACTCATTACAATCGAGCGAAAAACTACACCAGCCTACTGTCTACTGGTCGAAGAAGAAACTGATGAGAAACCGTGGTTCTATGACATCAAGAACTACTTGCAAAACCAGGAATACCCAGCTGATACAACAACTCTGGACAAGAAGACTCTGAGAAGATTGGCGTCCAAGTTTTTCCTCAGCAACAATGTGCTTTACAAGAGAAATCATGATTTGGTTCTGCTCAGATGTGTGGACAAGCGCGAAGCAGACTTATTGATCAGGGAAATCCATGAAGGATCATTTGGAACACATGCCAATGGACATGCCATGTCCAGGAAGATTTTGAGAGCTAGATACTTTTGGTTGACCATGGAATCAGATTGTTTCAAGTATGCCAGGAAGTGTCATAAATGCCAGATTTATGCCGACAAGGTACACGTACCTCCGACCCTTTTGAATGTTCTGTCGTCGCCATGGCCTTTCTCAATGTGGGGCATTGACATGATAGGGGCAATTGAGCCTAAAGCTTCCAATGGTCACCGGTTTATCTTGGTTGCAATCAATTACTTTACCAAATGGGTAGAAGCAACTTCCTACGCCAATGTGACAAAGCAAGTGGTTGCCCGTTTCATCAAGAACCAAATTGCCTGCTGCTATGGGATCCCAAGCCGAATTATCACAGATAATGGAACCAATTTGAACAACAAGACAATGAAAGAATTGTGTGAGACGTTCAAGATTGAACACCATAACTCTTCTCCTTACCGTCCGAAGATGAACGGAGCTGTTGAAGCCGCGAACAAGAACATCAAGAGGATCTTACAGAAGATGGTGAAGACTTACAAAGATTGGCACAAGATGTTACCATATGCTTTACACGGATATAGAACATCAATTCGCACTTCAACAGGGGCAACTCCTTTCTCTTTGGTGTATGGGATGGATGCAGTTCTCCCTATTGAAGTAGAGATACCATCTTTGAGGATCTTGATGGAAACCAAACTGGAAGAAGCTGAGTGGGTCCAGAGCAGATATGACCAACTGAATCTCATTGATGAGAAGAGAATGACCGCCATGTGCCATGGCCAGTTGTACCATAAGCGCATCAAGAGAGCATTTGAGAAGAAAGTTTGTCTCCGAGAATTCAAAGAAGGAGACCTTGTACTCAAGAAAATTTTGCCAGTCCACAAAGACATGCGTGGAAAATGGAGTCCTAACTATGAAGGCCCTTATGTGGTGAAGGTGGCATTCTCCGGAGGTTCCCTAATTCTCACAACTATGGATGGAGAACAACTTAAGCACCCGATGAATTCCGATGCAGTCAAAAAATATTATGCCTAAATAAAGCCCGATAAGTCGAAAACCATAAATGGCGACCTATGCAAAAATGGGTATCCCGGTGGATCATAACCTATGAAGGAGATCCAGGAAAAAGTTAGGGATAAAAATAAAAAATAGAGCTCGCTAAGTTGAAAACCCGAAAGGGCGGCTTAGGCAAAAAAGAGCGTCCCGGTGGATTGAAAACCCGAAAGGGCGGTCCAGGCAAAAGTTAGGGACAAAAGGCATTTGACTGTATCAGATGGTGTTACTGAAGATCATTACTTGAAGACTAATCCATTCGCTTTTATCAGAAGCAAGGTGTTGGGCGGTTTTAGTTATTAGGGATTATAGTGGTCGTTGGATTCAATGTAGACCTTTTCCCCATTGCCATTTTCAAATTGTAATTTCCCATGGAGCTTTTGCTATTGGCAAGCTACCATTCTTGAATAAAATACAACTTTTGCCTCTAAACTTTGTCTTTCAGCTTCTTATTTTCTTTGTTATGCAAAATGTCTTTGACTTTAGAAAGATTAAAAGATTTAACTCTGGAAATAAAATTTAAAAAAAAACAGTTTTTGAAAACATACTGGAAAACATTCAAATTTTCTTTGACTTTAGAAAGATTAAAAGATTTTATGTCTCCTAAAAAACCCTCTGGCTTGCAATACACCCCTGTGCACTTATTACAGAAATCCCCACAGAGGATTAGCAGCTGGTAGCACTCTTGGATGGGTCCTTGGATCAACACCGATTTCCAAGTTTGAAGGCATCCCCCCAGCATCTTTCTTATTGCTCGTCTGAGTATTTGCGCTGAGATCCTACTCTTCCTACTTTATCAAAACTCTATGTCTCTCTATAGAGTCAGCATTTGCATATCATGGTCATTCGCATCATGTTCAATCATACGCATTTGGCATAATCATTTGTCTCTCCCCAGTTGTCGTCTGTCTAATTCCAGGTCCAGATTACTATCTTTTGTCATTTTAATTCCACTGTTATTGGTACCCGCAATATGGTTGATCAAGTTTTTTCCCAGCAACACTGGTATCCTCTGCAGAGGCCCTCCTTGATGTACCTTGGTACCACCAATATTTCTAAAAAAATCCCAATTATCAGGGGCATAAATCCTTCAAGCTATTTACCCAAGGATTTAGTGTTGTTTAATTTCACATGCACCCGTGTTCTCCTGATAATTCCTGAAAGTTCTTTGTTGATTTCTTCGTTTAAAGAATTTCCTGAGGTTGGTTGTTTATCTCATTAAAAACTCCAACATTTTTCTTAGTTTTCCAGCATGGTCGCTTAGAGCCGTTTGATTTATCTTTAAACGCTTCGCATTTTTTCTCCAGTATCAGTGGTTTGCACAGAGCCACTACCTGAATACTATTTTCATTTTCCAATCCTTGGTTTCAACAGTTACACTTGAACCTGTTGATTTACTACTTTGGATTTAGGTCGATTATTTATTTCTCCAACCGCCGTGTTGAGTTTTGTTTTCCGACCGCCGTGTCGATAACAGTTATTTATTTCTCCAACCGCCGTGTTGAGTTTTGTTTTCCGACCGCCACGTCGATGACAGTTTTTTTTTTCTCCAACCGCCGTGTTGAGTTTTGTTTTCCGACCGCCGCATCGATACCAGTTATTTTATTTCCTCAACCGCCGTGTTGAATTGCTTTCCTGACCACCGTGTCGATGTCTGTCATTTTATTTTCCCGACCACCGTTGTCGATGTCTGTCATTTTATTTCTCGACCACCGTTGTCGACGCCTGTTATTTTATTTTCCCGACCACCGTTGTCGATGCCTGTTATTTTATTTTCCTGACCACCGTTGTCGATGCATGTCATTTTATTTTCCCGACCACCATTGTCGATGTCTGTCATTTTATTTTCCCGACCACTGTTGTCGATGCCTGTCATTTTATTTTCCCGACCACCGTTGTCGATGCCTGTTATTTTATTTCCCGACCACCGTTGTCGACGCATGTTATTTTATTTTCCCGACCACCGTTGTCGATGCCTGTCATTTTATTTTCCCGACCACCGTTGTCGATGCCTGTCATTTTATTTTCCCGACCACCGTTGTCGATGCCTGTCATTTTATTTCCCGACCACCGTTGTCAATGTCTGTCATTTTATATCCTGACCACCGTTGTCGATGTCTGTCATTTTATTTCCCGACCACCGTTGTCGATGTCTGTTATTTTATTCCCCGATCACTGTGTCGATATTTGTTTATTCCTGACCGGCATGTCAATGTTTGTTATTTTTGTTCTCCTGACTGCCAAGTCGAGGTCATTTCCATTTTCTCTCAATCACCGAGTTGCTGTATTGGGACCTCCAGCAGCCACCTTGAGCTTGCTAACTCATCATTTCAGATAGTCTGTCTTTAATCTTACGTTTTTTTTTCCGTCTTATGTCATTCTTAGTGCCAGCAGTTACACTTGAACCTGTTGATTTATCACTTTGAGTACATTTTGTTTTCGTCTTGTCATCTCCAGCATATTGTTATCCCTAGTGAGTCTTTACCTTCAGTTTGCGTTTCTGTGGATTTTCGTTCGCATTTGTCGTCATCATACCATTTTTTAGCATATTTATCTTTTAAAAAGAATCAGCATGTTAGGTCATTGCATCTCGCATATCATATACCCAAGCAAGGAGTCCATCATAAGTTCGTAGCATGCCATTGCATTTAGGGGCAAAATTTTTGGTTATTTCTGTATTTAAATATCTTTCACTCTGATTTTATGAGGATTAACATCACACATTATATCTGGTAAAGTTATTTAAATAGGGGCAACTGTCACACCCCAAATTTTACCCCTAAAATGCATTCATCTCATCATACGCATGCTTTTGCGCACATCGGTCATATTTGACTCATAGGAAAGGGTGTCTGGAAAGATTTGTTGGTTTCATAACAAGTATCGAAGGTTTGATTTGGTTCAAGGAACTAGGTTTTATGTTTGGGAATTTAGATTGGTGGACTGATCTCGTAAGTGTTGGAATAGGGATTTCAAAGTTGGATCATGATTAATCTTCGTATGAAACAGTTACTGTTTGTCATTTGGAAAAGAAGAAAGAGAGGTATCTCGAAGTTTGATTTTCAACCAGTCATGTGGATTTTGAAATCTTTGGTTTCCTTGCCAGGAGAATTGATAATAGATGTATTTGTTCTTGTTGTTTCCAATGTCAATCTTCCATTTTTTTATTTCAAGTCCAAATTCCGAACTAGTTTCAAGTCTAATTTATAATTTTTTAAGCCATTGCCAATGTTCAGATTCCTTTACAAATCCATTTCAAGTGAATTTCCGAATTTCAAGTTACACTTTAAGCTTCCCATTTAATTTCAAGGTTGGATCCGTCTACCTATTAGTTTCAAGGCCAAATCCTGTTTCTAAGTTTCAATCCTAATTTCCCGTTTCCAATTTCCATTTTCGAGTTTTTTTTTATTTTTTATTTATTCCTAGTGTCTAAAATCATTTCCATTTCAAATTTCAAGTTTAAGTTTCCTAGTTTCTTTGTTGTTTATTTATTTCAAGTCTTTTATTTATCTTTATTTCAAGTCTATTTTGCACTTTTTTTTCTTTTCTTCAATTTCAAATTCAAAATCCCAAGTTTTTCTTTTTTAACCTTTCCAAGTTCATGATAGTTTCAATTTGTTTCTCTATTTGGTTCATACTTGAGTTGCCATCTCGAAATTTATTTAAGTCTTTGGTCTATTCAATTAAATTAATCAAGGATGTAGGAATTTATTTCTAAATTGACAATTCGAATTTGTTCTTAATCATAGGAAATTTTGTTGGCCCATGCCGTGGCACGTTTACGTAAAAAAAAAAAGGGTGCGACTTTATTTTTGAAAGTATGTGGATCTACTACCAAAGCCCACGCTCATACATATTAGTTTTAAAAAAAAACAAAGGAAAACAAGTATTAAGAGTCATCCAAACCACAATTGGCCTTAACTAATGGGGAGTGTTTTTCCTGTAATTCCTGTGTGTTCTCAATTTGTATTACAAGCTTAACAACGCAATCAAGGACAAGACTACTTTCCAGACATTGTTTCTACTAATGGATTTTGTGGCTGCTCAAGTTGGCCTGTACAAATATTCAACCGCATTTTATTATTATTATTTCAGTTCCAATTACAAGTTAGTACCGTATCGAACTTATCACAGCATACAATGATTAATATGGATGTATGCAGAATTTCCAAGAAAAAAACTACAATCAGATGTGGCGTCATTATTACTACCGACATCGGTAGTTACAACTACGACAACGTTACACTCAATTGCAGCAATAATCATTCAAACCGGAATTGTCACGACAACTTCAACGACATTCGTGCCGGTGTTTCTATTTCTGGAAAAAAAAGCGACGCATATTCACCTTTCCCCTGTTGCGCAGTCAATACCTGCAGCCGTCAATAATTAGAGAAATTCATGTTCAATTCTTTTGGCACACCATGAGACATTTTGGTTTAAGTGGAGGAAAAGTCTTTACCTCTGAATATGGCCGTGGGATAAGATCTTCGATTACATCGCCAAATTTTATCCAGCTGGTATTCAACCATTTTCAATGAATAAACCTAATGCGGCAATCCGTGACGCAAACGCGGTTTTGGAATTTAATCCTGAGATGTCAAAACAAAGAGTTGGATTCATACCAAAAGAGTGGAAATTCAAAAGAAATTCAAGCAAAATGAGGGATGCAAGGCACTTAAATTCGAAGAAAGGGCAAACCCCGAGTACGTAGGTTGTCACTCATGCGTCCACCATCATCGAACTCCTCGTGTGGGTTGTCTTCGTCTCATTAGAATCTGATATGCTTCAGGGTAACACGTCCTCAAACTTGTTCCATCTTCCAACACATCGTGACTCCATCAAGCGCTTATCAACCTGTCTTGGATATTCAGCAGCCAACATGTTTACAAGCCTAAAAAGACAAGCAGCAAGGTCAATATAGTGCAGCGGTAAATGAAAATTTGGTATCAAATAAGCTAAATGTTTTACCACAATGAAATTTTCAAACAAACAAAAGCAAGGAAACCAGGGAGAACCCAATTCAGTCCAAATTCAACCAATTTGTTACATTTCAAAATAAGAGAAACCAAGTCAAATGTTGGTACAACAACAGGACATAAACATACAGAAAATAACAGCAAAATTTTGTCATACACCAGCAGCTTTTTGATAAAAAGGGATAGGTTCAGACCTGCTCCAAGTAAGGCAGGATTGCAGGGTCCTATTTCGGTATATCCCTTGGGCCACTTTAGTATCTTCTGCAGTCAACCATATGCCTACAAGCTCTCTCTTTACACCAAAGGGTGATAAGCTCCTCTCGATACAAGCAAGACGTGTACTGAAAGGGACAAGGCTCAGTATCAAAAAAAAAATATACAGATTAAAAAACCTAATCTTTTGATATAAGGTGGGATTCACAGCAAGCAAGGGGGGGGGAGAACAATAGCCAAATACGCAGAAGGAAAAGAGTAGTTTTTAACAAACAATAGAAACATACTCTTTTGAATGGAAAGTCTTCAGATAGCCAAAGTCGGCACTGTGCGGACCTCTCTTTCCCGACAATCATAACTTCCCCAAACCTTCTTATCACCGCATCTACCTCCACCATCTTCAACATTTCCACCACACAAAAGAAAAAAACAAACTCCGCCGCGAAAACCAGCAAGCAGCAGAGCAAGATCCGACTGAAGCATTTCCGCAAACCCCGCCATGAAAACTCTTCCATGAGCAATTTCCTCCATTGCGAAATCTACGAGCCTCATCGATTGGCGCTGAAAAACCGAGGATGCTCGAGTGTGGGCGGAATCGAAACTTTCAAACTAGAGGAAGCTTTCGTTTTTCTTCGCGGAAGGAGGTGGTTTCTTTCATCCTTGTCACTTATTTGTTCTTATTCGAAAATTGATATGAATTGATGAATGTTGTTGATGTTCTTTTCGTGAATCGTTTGTTTGTTTTCTCTTTGGAATTTCTGGGTTTGATTCATATTCATCCGTAAGAATGGTGAGGGTTGCGTTTAATTTTTGTTGTTGTTTTTACATTTCATTTCCTTTGTGCGGCTATATTAGGGTTTGTACAACCCACCTCATTTTAAGTTGGACCGGGTCGGAACCGAACCGCCCCAAGACTCCCGATTGGATCCGCCCCCCCCCCCCCCCTTCCCTATTGGACCTAGTGATTTTGGCCCGATGCACTCCCCTGTTTTGCTTAAAAATTAGCCATAACCCTTTTTATTTCATTTCTTGTTTTTAATTTCTTTTAATTTCTTGTTTTCAATTATTTCCTTTATCAAATCATATAAAACCAAATATTTTGTATTATTTATTTTAAATATTTTTTATTTAATTAATTAGTTTGTTAATAAATTTCATTAAATGTTTGTATTTAATTTAATTAGATAATTACCTTTTAATCAATTTTATTCGTATGATGTATGATTATTTTCTTTACTCATTATTTAGTTGTATGATGTTGATGAATGAACTGTATGAACTTAAATATTATTCTCACATTACGACTACATATTGTCAAGTAAAAGATGAATGCGCATATTTAAATACTTTATTTCAAAGTAATTTAACTGTTTGGTCCAACACCGAGTAAACAAATCTCGCCGACATCCACACACACGTAAGTCGATCATCTATGTGGTCGCCGTCCTCATTTCTACACGACTTAATTAATTTAACAAGGAATAGAACTCCGGAGTCTAGCACTCTGCACGATCTAGAACGAGTTACAACTGGGCTAGCCCTACGCGTATTGTTTCGTTCACTCCTTCGCTATTAATTGCATCAATTCTAAAAAACGTCCAAAAGAAAAAAAAATTATTCAACTTATTTTAAAATTAAAAAAAACGGAAACAGAACTCCGGAGTCTAGCACTCTGCACGTTCTAAAATGGACTGCAGCTGGGTTAGCCCCACGCAACGTGGTCCATTCGTCTCCCGTATTTTGAAATAAATAATCGCATAAATTAACGTACGAAAACAGAACTCCGGAGTCTAGCATTCCGCACGTTCTGGATTGGACCGCTACTGGGTTGGCCCCACGCGACGCGTTCAATCACCATTTGTATGTTAAAATATTCAAATCATTTTTTTTTACAAATCAAAATTACGGAAACTGAACTCCAGAGTCTAGCAGTCCGCATGTTCTTAATGGACTGTAACTGGGCTAGCCCTACGCAACATGGTCCATTCACTCTTTTATATCTTAGAAACAACTTAAAACTTACCAACCAATTTAAATCATTTTCATAATTAATTATCGAAAGACAGAGCTCCGGAGTCTAGCACTCCGCACGTTTTGGAATGAAACGCTCCTGGGCTAGCCCCACGCGACGTGGTTCATTCGCCCTTTCGTTTAAAACATCTTAACAAAAGTCAAATACTTTTCTCTAAAATGAACATTGTTTAAATCATTCTATCTCGCAAACAAGCTAGCGCTTCAGCCTCCACCGCGAGTATAAGCCAACGCTTAGCAGTAGAATGCGTTTTAAACAACTGTTCAATAAAAATCACAAACCGTAGTCGCACGAACTACAAAGCTCTGACTTTCCCATTGCACAAGGGAATACGTAGGCACGGGGATTTTAATCCTTCGCGAGCACCCTATTAAAAAACTCAATCTTTTTTTTACTGCCACAATAATAAAAAAACTTTAATCTTTTCTCCGTCTTAATACTAATAATAACTTATTTCCTTAGAACAAACATATTAACAGACATTAAAAAGACAAAGACTTAAGATCAAACATTTAATCGCATAGTTAGCTAAGAGGTTCCCGTTGAGTACAACGGACGTGAGGGGTGCTAATACCTTCCTCTTGCGTAACCGACTCCCGAACTTAGAATTTGGTTTCGTAAACCATTTCTTATCCTTTATTAGGTTGTATCTATATCTCCCTTTTCTCTCGTAGAATAAATAGAATTAGGTGGTGACTCTGTTTTTTGTTTTAGGATCGTATTTTTCGAGGTACGACAGCTGGCATGTTTCTATGTGTTGGATCAACTAGATCGTGTGGTTGTGTTATAATCTCACAAATAATTAGGGCAACTGTTCCGGTCACCAGAGGGGACTTCCGGTCACCTTCTTCGGTGACCTCTGGTTAAGTAATAACCTAAAGCTTCAATAAAATGGAAAATGAGACCATGGTTGCACTCGTTTCACTAAGTAGATCACATATCTAGCCTTAGTTTTCATGTAGGGTTCCTAAATTTCTCAAATCGAAGCAAAACAATATCACCCTAGAAATTGAATCTAAGCACCTAAGGTGCATATCAACTAGCCAGCATAAGCAATGGTCCTATTGAGCTCATATCAACACAAATCAACCAAGAATTCTTGAATTCGTGCAAGATGAATTGAAGCTAAAACCTGAAATGCAATGAAGCTCAGAGTTGCAGAAATCCAAAGGGGAGGTTCCAAGGTCTTCTATGCTTGATCCTGATCCTTTGTAGAGTGAAATAAACACTTTGTTGATGAAGAATCTTGAAGAATTGATGAAGATGCAGAGAATTTGCAGATGTATAATCTTGGTTCTTCAAGCCATTAAATCCATGGAGATGCTGCAAATCATGATGTTGATGATGACTTGAGGATAGGTGCAATACTGGAGATGAGGATCAAAGAAGATTGAACCAAAATGCAGAAATGTGCCTTGGTGTAATGTGGATCATTCACTTCAATGATGCCATGAAAATTAAGCTCATGATGATGATGATGAACAAATAAAGCTTGTTGAAAAAGATGATGGAAACTGGTGATTGATGAGGCTTGATATCACAATATGCACTGATTTTATAGAGAGAATGCAGAGAAAAGTTTGGAAGGTTTTGGTGTGGCTCGAGTGAAAATGTCAAGCTAGCTTGAATTCTCTTGCATCTCATCCTTTTATAGAGTTCTCTCCCTTATTTAACAGTTAGAACCAGGGTTAGAACCCTGGTTAACTGAGTTGAAGTTAGTTACAAGTGAGTCAAGTTGGTTATGGAACTGAAATTCTCTAGAACTTTCTAATGCTCGAGCTGGATCTAATGTGGAAAGGAACATGTCACTTATGGTAGGTTTGAGGTGATGAGATGCAATAGATGTCATGATCAATTAGCAACATTTTGAAAGCTCTCTATTCACTTGCTCCCTATGGAAATTTGGTGATCCAACCTGCATACAATTGCAGCCAGCTTGTGCAACAAGTTTGTCAAGTGAAGCAAGTAATGACATGCTGGCTTGATGAGCTCGAGCTCAATCATGTACAATGAGGAACACACATATTGTGGTGAGGTGCATTGTGATGCAATGTTGCAGCATGTTTGATCTCATCTCATTGGCTTGAATTCTTCATGATAGTACATGGCAAGAAGTGTGGTGATGCGTGCATGGGATCATTGGAAGTTTGCAGTGCAATGATACATGATCAAACATGTTGGCTAATGCAAACAATGTTGAATCACTTTGAGACTGCACTCTTCAATCATTTCCTTGGTAAGCAAGAAAGCAGATGACATGCGAGGCTCTTCCATAGAGTATTTCTTCAAGCTCAAGCAATCATTTAATTGTGTTTCTTAGACTTAATTTGAAGAGAACATGTCATAGAACATATTTAATATTGATACCAAAATGATACAAGAACTCAAGGTGCTTCAAAAAGGTCATGAAATTCATTGGACCAAACTGCACAATTGGCCTGCAGTGTTTAGGCAAGACTTGTGCCCATGGCTGGTGAACTTTGCAGTGTCAACCTCATCACTTTGCCCCTCAACAACTCTCAAGCCATTGCCTAAATGAAAAATCTTTAAACATCAAAGTTGTAGAGGACATGCCAACGAACAACTTTGAAGTTCAAAGAAATTTCATTTGAAGCCTTCTTGATGGATAAAAATAGCTTGACATATTGCAAAACACATGTTTGATGAAATGTCTGGCAAGTCACGTGTGCAGGCTGCCAGGCTGCCTCGCCCATGACTTGATTCTTGCCTTGTTTTGCTCAATCTTTGTATGATCATATCTTTCTCGATTTTAATGTTATGGGTGAGTTCCACATATGTATTTGAAGCTTAAGATGCCCTCTTTAATTGGCTCAAGGTATAATTTTCATTTCCCTCTTATTTTGGGAGAAGGCCTCTCTTGAAGTGGCTGCAAAAGTGGTCAAAACTTGCCATTTTTGGAAACCCTAATTTTCCAAAAATGGTAAGTTTTGGTTTTCTTGATTTTTCATGATCCTCCATCATTTCTTGATCAAATTTGAACCATAGGATCCTTGTAACCCTAGTTTCATGATTTTGATCTCAAAAAGTCAGGAGTTGACTTTTTACTCAGACTTGTTGACTTTTCCCCAATTCCTTGATTTTCAATCCATTTACCAATTGAAGCCCTTCCACAATGATTCAAAAGATGAAATTTCAACCCTAAGTACTTGACATCATGTAGAAAACATGAAATCAAGATTGGATCAAAATCTCACTAAGAAGCCCAGTTAATTAGAAACCCTAATTTGGCCCCTTTTGCAAGGAGGTGTTGCACTGCTTGCATTATTTGATCAATTCACTTCTTTTTAGAATTTGTGGCCTCAAATGATGACTTATGGGATGTTGTGAACCCTTTGCACAAGGTTGAGAAGCTTTGTGACCCTCTAATAGTCTTTGTATGGCCTTCAATTGCTCCAATCACTGATCACATTCCTCATGCCTCCGCTATGATGAATATGATGCAATGTTTTTTGGTTGTGACATGACTTTGGGTATGCAATGGGATATGATAACTATCATGAAAACAAGAGGGAAAATTTTGGGGTATTACCAGGATCATGGCAGAGACGGCCCTACCGGACGGTGACAAGTGTCACTGTCGGTATGGTGGAAATTGAAAAACAATCCCTCAATATTATCCACTATGTATCTTAATCTTTAACTCTTATGAAAATATTTCTTAACAATTCTCTTAAAATGAAACACACAAGTATTAGAAAAAACCTTAAGGCTCTCTTCTCCCCTCCTTGTCGCGGCTCCTTCCTCCTCTTCCTAATGTCGCCGCCGGAAAAACCAACAGAGAAGACAACAACAACGGTGAAACTCATCCTTTCTCTACGATCTCAACACAAACCTAAACTATTCTCTCACTTCTACCGCTAGTTCTTCATCAACAAACCTACAGTCGCCGCCTTCGTAAGCCACGAACGCTACCAGAGAAAGCACAACTCCGGTGAAACTCATCAACACTCTACGATTTCACCACAAACTTAACCTATTCTATCATTCTGATCCCAATCCGAACCCGATTCTTAGAAAAATACTCAAAAATCAAGAAAAACAAGCAAATACACAACAACCATCTCGTATACGTGAGATTCAAGTTCGTACGTTGTGATTCGACGTCATGTTGACGATGTCAATGAAGGAGAACGACGCTTTCGTAGTTTCGATGCCTCCGCGATGTTGATTAAGATTCCGATGCGATGAAGACTCTTTCGAGCGATGCACAATCATGTTCAGGTATATGCTTCGATTTCAACTCTTCTTCCTCCGCTCTTGCTCGCGATTCTGAATTTTTTGTTATTATTGGTCTTGAATTTACAACCAGATATTGATGACACTTTGGAACCCTTGTGTATTCCTTTTTGCAGGTGGAGGTGGCTTTTTCTTTGTTCTTGAAGAAGGATTGATAACAATGAAGATCGATGAATGTTGTTGTGTTGGAGAGCGTGATTGAAGGCTTGTTCGATTGAAGATTGATGTATGGTTCAGATTGTTGATGATGAAGTTCTGAAAATTGAAGGATGGAGGTGATGATGTTGATGAAGATTTAAGGTTGCAGAGATTGATGAAGATTCAGTTCTGAGAACTCAGAATCAAAGAGAAGTTTGAAGGTGGTGGATCAATGGAAAAGGAAGAATGAAGAAGAGAGATTCAATTTGCAGCAAAAACTATTCTTATAGGTGATGAAATGAAGGATGATTTGGTAATTTCTCATTAATTCAGTTAGAAAGTTAGTTGGCAATTTTGTTAGAGTTAGTTTTGGTTATGTAACTGACTTTTTGATTGTTAATTTATTATGTTTTTTTACACTTTGTAGGCTTGTGAATTAAACTGAGTTTGAAGCATTGTATTAGAGAGTTAATATTTCGATCATGAAGTGTGTCCGGTGGCTATGAATGAAGAAGCTGATTTTGGCAACTGGAAATTAAAGACTAAGCCAAAGCTGGATTTGGACTGTCTTGTTTTTCTGTTATCCACCCTTTTCCATATTTTTTGTATTCACTTTCTTTTTTGACTTTCTATAATGTGATTTAACAACGATAGTAGAGAGTATGAATATCCCTTTAACTTTCGATTTTGGACTCTTTATTGTTCTGTTTTTTTCCCTTGTTTTTACTTTGAACTCAACAACTACGATAATTTTAATCAAAGAAGTAGAATCTGTACAATGTATTTCATGTACCTTAAGTCATGACTCATTATCAACTTTATTAAATTAATCTTTCTTGAATTATAGGCTAGAGTCTTCTCAGATAGAATAGAAATTGCATTGGATTTGGAGCTGCAGAAGTTGATGCTTTAGTTACAACCAAGATGGCTTGATGATGGAGGAACTGTGCAGTTTCTTAAAGCGATAGAAAACAAGGATCTTAAACCAGGTTCTCCTGCTGCAAAACTCTGTGAAGGGATGTTAAATTGTTCATATAGAGCCATTTTATTCCTTGGAGGTGCTTTTGGTCCTCCTTTCTTCGCATCCTTCACATTCAACCTAGGAAACATTGGACTTATATCCTTGTAAAATTCCTTGGTCTTTGAATTTTATTGGTTTTATCCTTGCAAATGATAATTGCTACCACCTAGTCACGACATGAATGAATTTAATGGTTGTAAATACCAATGTCTCATCTTCTCCCTTAGCTTCCTTGTTTTTACCTCACATTGAATTTGAATGCAGTTTTCATCTGCTTGTGATTTGTAACTAGAATTGGACTCTAAATGTTCCCATGGGCTTTGAAATTGTTATTTGCACTTTTCATTTTGAACCACATAACCCAAGTTTAGTCCTCAAAACTTTGAAACCTTGATTAAAACTTGAACTTCATATGTAACCCAAATAGTATAAGCCACATTCCGCTCCTTCCTTAGAATTTTGATAGAAATGAAATCTTGAATGATCTTTGAGAAATAAATTCAAGTATAAATCCATCATGAAATTTCCCCCTTGAATACTGATAAACCAACTGAACTTCATCCTTGAAACGCCTTTGTAAAATCCTTGTCATGAATCCCTAATCCCATGGCCTTCAATGAAGCTCTAATATCCTTTAGATGCATTGGTGATAATGACCTTGAGTAAGTAAGAAAGCTTTAGATATTAAGAAGGATTAAAACCCTAGTCCATGGAAAATCTTGATTATAACCTTGACAACTTGTAACTTGAGAAGATGCCCATGACAATAAGAGTTCAACCTTAGTCTCGACCATGAGTGTAATGGTCAGATAAAATACCTCTGAATAGGAACATTTAAATCACAAGAGAATGCTTCGATCCCAAGTCTTCTGAGTTCAATGAAAATGCATGGTTGCGATGTTACGACCTAATGAAGATGCATATGAATGAAGCATAAGCCAATTAGGGTAATAAATTAAGAGGGCAAATTTTGGGGTGTTACACGCTCGTTGAAGCATTTGAATCCATGGAATCACTGTTTGATCGAAATGCACCGCAGTGATAGTCAAATGTTCAGGGTCAGTTGTGTTATAGTATTCAAATAATTGATTCATGCGAAAAATTCATTCGAAAGCATGCGGACCATCGAATCTGGGAAATTTGAGTTTTACATTGCGAGTCTGGAATGGTTGAGCAGCATGTGGTGGACCATGGGTGATGGCGTTGGCGGCTAATGATTGAAGCAAGGATTCTAGTCGTTGCAGTGTGGAAGAAGATTCTACAATTGCAGAACTATGAGATGTCACAATCTCAGTGAGCTGTGAAATTTGTGCTTGCACCTGTGTGTTAATGGTGTCAGATAGTTGTGTCAGCTAGTTTTCAATCATCTTGAAACGTGTGCCATCGGCCATGGTGTCAGTGAAAGCACCAGTTTTAATATACTAAAGCTTAAAATATGATGAAGATGGCAAGATTCTTATTGATGACTTAATAAGGATCTCTTAATCAAGTACATCAATGGAGGAAAAGTGAAAATACATTAAGGAAAAGAGAGAAATATCCACTAAGGATCCAAGGAGAGAGAATCAAAAATATCACATTCCACACCTACACTAATTTCTCCTCCTCTATTTCAAGTATTTTGGATTTGGTTTCCTCGATCTGATGTTTTTCCTCGCCTCCACTAACCCTTTGTTTGTTGCATGTGTGACCTCATTTATTTCGTCCTCTAGTGCATGAGATTGGTTTGTTATGATTAGGCCTTTAGCTGCATCTCTTATAGCTAATCTTGTAAAAAATGATATCAAATTATCACCTGAGTCTCCTAAACCATATAAATCATGTCAATATGAGAAATCATATTGTGAAAAACAAAAGCAGATTATGGAATTGTGCATTATCGTGCAGAAGAATGTAGTAGAGTGACCAATTGTGGAACTACATATTTTGGAGCAGCAAAATAGAGAAGCAGAAACCCTAATTGTGGAACTGCAGATTATAGATATGGGATTGATCAATGTGAAAATGATGGTTCAAAAGATTCATAGGATTGATAATTAGGGTTTTGTATTGATATTGAAGAGGTTTGATTCTAATTTCAAATCATACTTAGGGTTTGATTTTGAATAAAACCAATAAATTGAAATCAAAAGGGTTTATAGAAAAATGAACGATTAGAAAGGAATGAGTAAATTTGAAATTGAAGTTTTGAGGAAAAACTACAATTTGGATAGGAAAGGTTGAATACGGGAGAGTTGAACTCAAATCTAGGGTTTTCGTTGAAGAGATAGGAAGGAGGAGATGAATAATAATTTTATTTTTCTTATATTTAATTCATACAGTAGCATTATTATTATTATTATTATTATTATTATTATTATTATTATTTTATTTTCTTATAAAAATAATATTACCATTATTTAATATTATAAAAAAATATTTTATTATTATATAATTAAAAGAATGAAAAAAAGGGGGAACAGTGAGATAAAATGCGCATAAGAAGTTAGTAAATAGTGGTGGTTGAAACCGCCATTTATTACTAATATTACGTCGTTAATTAAAATCTCGTAATCAACGTAAATTGTGGCCTTATAAACTAAACGCTATAACTAAATCGCCATAATTTACACGATTTTTTGTAGTGCATGTTCTCCACAGTTGTAACAAGTCACCACATTAACCTAGCAGTCAGCAATCAGATGTCCTACCTGTCCACACTTGAAACTTTTTTCATGTCACTTGTGCACTCACTAACACGATGACGTAGCTCACCACGCCTGTAATACTTAAGAGGAGTATGGGCACCTCCCCCACTCGGCTTATTGTCGTCAATATATCTCTATTTACCTCTCTCAGCTAGAGCTGCATAAGGCTTCCCACGGTGCATCTGTTATTTTCCTCTTCTCTCGGCCAGCCCTTTAAAGTGAGTTGATCAAGCCTTGCTATCTTCCTCAAAGATCCTACAACAATCCACCTAATCTGGAAACCTCCTGATTTGTTGATAACCAATCACCTGTTTGATCTCTGGCCTCAAACCATTCTCAAACTTGACACACTTTGAGAACTCATCAGTTACCACATTGTAGTGAGGATAAAACTTAGCAAGATCTAAGAATTTGATAGTATACTTTGTAACCGACATATTACCATACTTCAACTCCAGAAACTCAATCTTTTTCTTTCCTCAGATATTTTTAAGAAAATATTACCTCAAGAATTCCCTACTTAAAACAACCCAACTGATTACCTCTTCTGTTGCTTCCAACAATTGATGGTGTTTTCTACCGGTGGGCGACTTGGCACCCAACCTTGGTTGACATATGGTGCAAGCTTGGTACTCGTCCGGAGTTAGCGTGCCGGGATTTTCATACTTCCCTTTAGATTATCTTTTCCTATACATAATGAAATTATCTTAGTACAATATTGGTTTTTATATTGATAGGAGAAATAAGTTGCTTGAGAGAAACTGGTTAGAATACTTTCGCCAATGGACACACAATGTTAGGTGTTTCATTTTTAAATAGGAAGATGAAAAGACATATTTGGTCATTTTGTGTGAGCTTCATTCAAGTATAAGATATGCATTACTACCACAGTTGCGTAAAAATGTCTTATTGGTTCCATAGACTATATGATGATGAGACTATTAACGGTTAATGAATGAGAAAGAGACATTGAAGGAAGATAGTTATGATGTTTGATTGCATGGGTAATGATCAAATGATGAACAATTAAGGGGACTATGACTATGTGGTGATGAGCATGAAAACTCTAGGATTTGTTGATTTCAAGTCTTGCAATTGATTGAGAGAAAGAAAATTTAGATTATGAGTATGTTTGTTTTATTCATATTTTAGATTTGGAATTTTAATTTATTTGGGATGTAGACTTTGTTCGGATTGATGGAATGAAGTAAAATACACAAGTATCATCGATGAAGCAAAATAAAACTTTATTATTAGGCTTAGTTAAAATTTGATGGGGCGTGACAAAACTTACCACCGATATTTTTCTTCTGTTTTGGTCGGAATGTGAAATTTTCTTTATTTCATATTCAAATAATAAAGTAAGATTTTTTCTCTATATTGATTTAAAAGTTTATAAACATAGCTTTAGAGTCTTGTTTTTTACATTTAATAAATGTTAAATAAATGGAATTTTTAGTGTTGAACCCAAAAGAATAGTTGGGTAGTAAATGTTTTTAAAATTATGTTAATTATAGGATTTTTTTTAAAATTGTAGAATTTCTTAGCATTCTCATGATCAATTAAATTTTTTTTTCATTTTATTTGAGTTTTAAATATTATTTATTTATAATAACGTGAGTGCTTGTAAGTCTATTTTTATTTAGATAAAAGTGATTTGTTACACTATGTTAAGGACACATTATTACATATAGTCTATTTGATATAAAAAATGAAAAATAAATATGTTATTTATAAAATTTGTGTACAATAATTTAGAGGGTCGTTTTTTAAGAAATATCGTAAAGTGATGACAATACATGCCATGTCACATGATTAACTCTTAAAAGTTTTTATTCGGCCACTCTTATTATTTAGTATACGTGGGACTTTAATGATAAGAAATTGAATATGTATTTTAGAAGAAAAAAAATTAAATAAATATTTTGAAAATTATTAAACAAAATTTAAAAAAAATCAAAACATAGATGACAATAAAGTTTTATTTGTATTTAAATTTTAACAAAGTTATAATAATAAAAATTAATCACCACAGTTACCACCCGGTCCTCCAAATTGGAGAGCATATCCAACTGCCTGTAAATCTTCTTGTAATCCATAATATTCAGAAATAAAACAATCAGGGTTGTCAAATACTGCATCTACGTCTTCCTTAGGGGGATTAATGCTTCCCTTGGATTCAACTTGAAATGAAACATCTTTAAAATAACTTGAATGAGTAAATTCATTCTCAGGAAAATACCCAGAACCCATTGGAGGACTAGGACCACCTTTAGAGGTAGATGTTCTACCACCCCATCCTACTTGATGGACTTGTGTCATGTTGGGAAATAATGATGCTGGAAAATATCCTAACATCTCATTTTCATTAGATATCACCCAATTTTTTGTTTCAGGATCCTAAACACAATAACAAAATATGTATAAGTGACTTTTCTGTAAACATTTCATATAAAATGACTAATATAAAATGACTAATGATAATTTCTTGAGAATATTTGATTATATAAAATCAAACACATTTTTTTAATTAGTAAGTTTAACTTTTGTACTCATTCTTGAAATTTCATGGTATAGAAATGACCTGAGTAATAGAATATGTCATTTCAACCATGACTCCACCATAGACAGATGTTTTCTCAATTCGTCCACCAAGATAGGTTGCCTTACTAGTTTGAACGTAGCCTGGACATAGTAAATTAAAACATCCAGTATTCTTGAAATTATCTGTCTGTCATATTTTCACATCAAATATATATGAAAGAAATTATAATTTATTCTAATTTAACATTAATTAAAATAAATAATAAAAGAAAACACAAAAATAAATATATTGGATAAAAAAAAGCCCTTAATTAAACAATTTCAATTTAGCCGTGTTAAATCATGGCAAAATACAAAACCTTAATCTATAATAACTAGACAAAGGTTCAAGTATACAAAACGGCTAACAAAATTATATACCGTCCATACGGCATAAAAATGAGTGCCATCATCATTGTATAACTCAGGAGCCACCTAGGATCAACACAAAGATTAAATTAACAATTAATACAAAAATAAATTTAAATGTGAAAATGATATATATATATATATATATATATATATATATATATATATATATATATATATATATATATATATATATATATATATATATATATATATATATATATATATATATATATATATATATATAACGAAACTTACATGCCATCCCATGCCTATATAATTTATGCTATCCGGTCCATCTCGAACATACATAACAGCCGAACTGGATTGATCATTTTTAATATTCACACTATAAACATTACTTGTTCCAGAAACTCCATTATAGAATTTATAATTATTCGGATTTGATATAACTTCTGCATACTAAAAACAAATTTCTATAACTATTTATAGTTAAAATTAAAATAATATAATGATATTTTCTCCGATCTCAAATATAAGCAACAACAAAAGATTTCAATAAAAAATTTCAATTGTCTTAAATATAAACAAATATCACCTATAATTATTATATTTAATGTCATTATTTCAAATATAACCATAATTTTTTCACATTTCTATGTTTTTTAAAATTCCATGACAAAAAATAAGGATAAAATTAAAAAAGTGTAAGAATTTAATGAATTTAGATATTTTCTTAAATGATGATTTTTTTTTAAAGTTACTTATATATGAACCGGAGGGAATAAATATTTTAAAAATAATTAAGCACAAAAGAAAACTTACATGGTTCCTATGGACATTATTACCATGGACATTATTAAAATATGATTTTTCTCGAATTAAATCATCCTTGGTTGTTCTTCTAATAGGTACACTTCCGGATGGACATCGGTTTTTTTGAAGGCCAAGTACAGCCTTAGTTGATAATGTCTCCACGCTATTATTTTCGTTTGTAGTTTGAAAGTTTGGGCGTCTCTATAATTAATAGAAGAAAAATAATAAAAACTCCAATAAAATAAAATATATTATATTTTTGTTATTTTAAAAATAAATTGGATATATACCTGTAACTTATGATTCCTTAGCAAAGGATGATTAAAAGCAGGTTGATTATTAATATCAATGCAATCAACGATGTAACCAAATTCAGTCTATATCAATGCAATCAACGATGTAACCAAATTCAGTCTATAAAAACCATATTCAAACATAAGCATAATTATTTATCTATGAAGCAAGATGAAGGGTAACTAAAAGGAATAAGGACGAGAAAGAAGAGTATGAAATACATGAATACTCTTAATAGGAACTTTGTTAATCAATTTTAACTGGCTCTCCATTTCCATGTCATCTACCAAAGTGTTGTGCCTGCTGTCAATTGGATTGCTGGAAATACAGACCACCAAACACGTGAAAAGAAAAAGAATATGGATCATTTTTATTGAATTTTTGTGAATAATAAAAATGACTTAATGATGGATCATTGTTTAGTCTTCTCTCTTTTATAATTAAAATTCAAAATAAAAAATAATAATTAATAAATTAAATTTGAATAAATGTCTAATTAAGTTCAATGAATGTGAGTTAATTTTAGATTTTAATGACTTTAAATATTCAATCAAAAGTTTTAATAAATATTCTTTACTTGATCAGTAAAAAAATAAAAATATTTCCGAAATTATTAAGATATTCTTATTTTAGAGAATTTTTTTTTAAAATAACAGAGTTTGTTATTTTAATTTCCAAAATAACATATTTTTCCAAAAAAATACCAAACTAACACACTTTGGTCACACATTCGCCAAACCATTTGATGAAGATGTATATTTGCTTAAGGATTCGCCAAATGGTTTGGCTAGGAATGAAATTTCCTCACCAATTCGCCATTCCATTTGGCGAATGTGTTGTAAATTCAACATGCATTCGCCAAATGGTATGTTGCACGTTGTTAATTCAAATATTTTATATATATATATATATATATATATATATATATATATATATATATATATATATATATATATATATATATATATATATATATATATATATATATATACATATACATATACATATATATACATATATATATATATATATACATATACATATATATATATACATATATATATATATATATATATATATATATATATATATATATATATATATATATGTATATATATATATATGTATATATATATATATATGTATATATATATATATGTATATATGTATATATATATATATGTATATATATATATATATATATATGTATATATATATATATGTATATATATATATATATATATATATATATGTATATATATATATATATATATACATATATATATATATATATATATATATATACATATACATATATATATATATATATATATATATATATACATATATATATATATATATATATACATATATATATGTATATTTATATATATACTTATACATGTATATATACCTAGGGTTTGCAACTTTTTTTACTATATATATGCCTCACTCATAAATCTAGGACTCATCTCACTCCATCCTTACAAACCCTCTCTCATTCAGTCCTTTCAGTCTCCCTCTCTCACAATATGGCTTCTCCCCGTCCATCTAATTATGCATCGACACCGTCTTCCTCAACATCAGAAGAACCGCTTCCAAAATTTGATATCTTGAAGAAAAATGCTTTAGTGTTTTTCTCGGCAACAAAGCCTCCTCTGAAGATGCTGTTATGGAACCCCCAAACTTTGGAACACTTGCACAGAGAATTAACCCGCTGGTTAGAAGGAGAGATTGGCCACAAAGAAAAGATAATTAAAATTGAGAAGAGGGTTGTGGAGTTTGGTGTGACGAAATGGAGAAAAATTGTCAATGATGCAGGTGTTTTGTCGATGATGCTAGGTGGAGGTGAAGTTGTCCTGATGGTTCTGATAGGCTAGATTTGTTGAATCTTGCAGTTGTTCTATTTATGTATGGTCATTTTCTGAATCATGTATTTCCTGGTTTTATTTATGTATGTTCGTGTTTGTGGTTGTGGTTTTATTTATGTATTTTTCCGTTTTATTTATGTACGGTCATTTTCTGAATCATGTATTTCCTTGTTTTATTTATGTATGTTCGTGTTTGTGGTTGTATGATTTTACTGATATGAATTAAACGAACTAGGCTTCCATATAAAATAAATACGGTTACAATGACCTAATTTACGATGTTGAGCTTGGTCCAACGTTGGGACATTTTTTTCGATTGTGACCGGGCTGACGACATGAACTACACAGTCTCACCATCTTGTTCGCCGTATCCATTTCGGTGCGAATACGTGTGCTGTTAGGACGGCCTTTTTTCTTTCTTCGCATGTTCTCGTTGTGCCAGACTATTTCCCCGTTGTATGAGGGCCAGTAGTCCTCATTTGCAACAACCGGAAAGCTTTTGTTGTAGACGTTGCAAAGGTTGTGCACTTGGTAAACAGGGGATAGTAAGCCTGAAGGGTCCAGCCGAACCTTCGAACATGCCGCTATGACATGGGAGCAAGGCATGCGAAAGGCTTGAAATTTACCACAGTCGCACCAATTGTTATCAAGTTCCACCCGATAGGATCCCCTCGGTCTCCCTTCGTTGTGATCCATGATCTCATCAACATTGAAATGTCCCTTATTGCGGTTAAACACAGTGACCACATGTGTGTTAGACTTGGATGCTTCGTCTTTGATGAATGTCATAGAACTATCGCTGAACACTTGACCAGACTGTAGGATTGTACTCCACTTTGAACGCCTGGTGTCAAAAAGTGCTCCGAGCCTAAAGTAGGTTGACCTCACCAAAGCGGTTATCGGTAGGTTGCGGATTCCTTTGAAAACAGAGTTCATGGATTCAACGAGGTTTGTTGTCATGTGACCCCAGCGTTGTCTTTTGTCGTAGGCCCTGGTCCACTTATCTAAAGGAATCTGGTTTATCCATCTGAATGCATCTTCATTCGCCATTCTGATTTCGTCACGATAATGTTTGAATGACGGTTCGGTTAATGAGTACCCTGCATTCACGACCTTCTTCCGCAGTGTCTTATCTTTGATCTCTCTCATGAAGTTTTGCGCTATGTGTCTAATACAATAGACATGTGTTGAAGGCGGTTCCTGCCAGCCGTTATCAACATTCTTCCATGCACTCTCAATTGATGCATGTCTGTCCGAAATCAAACATAAGTTAGACTGGGGAGCCACATGGTTGCGAAGATTTTTTAGGAAAAAACTCCATCCCTCGGCAGTCTCTCCCTCGACGATAGCGAATGCAATTGGAAAGATATTGTTGTTGCCGTCCTGTGCCACTGCCATCAATAGAGTTCCTTTGTATTTCCCGTAGAGCCATGTTCCATCAATTTGGATTATAGGCTTGCAGAAGGAAAAACCCTTTATACATGGGTCAAAAGCCCAAAAGAGCCGGTGGAATATGCCATTTCCACTGACACAATGACTTTCCGAAGTATACGCCGACAAGGTCTCTAGGATGGCAACGGTCCCAGGTGCATAGTGCTTCAGTGCCAGCAAAAACTTTGGGAGTTCTTTGTACGAGTCCTCCCAATTTCCGAATACAACGGCAACAGCCTTAGTTCTAGCAATCCAGGCTTTCCTGTATGATGGAGTATAGTTGTGCTTCTGAACTATGTGCTTAATTATCGTGCTGACCTTGACCGAAGGATCGTCAGCAACGATTGATAGGATATCGTTGCATATTAGCTGAGAGCTCAGTTGCCGATGATCCTGCAGTGAGTTGGTTATGACACATGTATGCTCCGGTCCCATTGAAGCAACCTTCCAATCTTCACTTCTTTTTCTGTATGATGCTGTCAATCGAAACGGGCATGCCACGTTACGACAACGTATCATATATAGTGTAGGATTCGTTCGGTCGACCCTATAATCAGCCGATAAATCCATGTGGTAATATTTTATAGCTCGAACGCATTCTTCTTTTGTTCGAAAATGGTCGCCCTCCTTTAATGAACCCTGCCTTTGTGGATACGGATCATAAAATATGTCTGAAGATGGGTTTTCACTTCCCAAGTTCAAGTTTGTCATGTGTGGAGGAGGACGATATACATGACTGGCCGGAACCTCGTCTTCATTGACCATTTCATCAACTACTGCCTCCTCTTGTTCCTCGTCCTCATCAACAACATCCACTTCAGCCAAATCATTGTCAGATTCGATAAAGACTTGCGAATGATCAATGGGCTGAGACATTTGTTGTTGGTGAAACGTAACATACAACTCGATATCATTGAAACCAGAATACTCATGGCTTAGAAACATAGTACGAACACTTTCGTCGTCAGAGATAGTTAATTGGAAATACATGACCTGGTTATCCTCATAGAATACTGGATTTTTGTAAATAATGACGTCCACTGGACCACGCTGCATTTTGTTTTCCGATCTTGGGATGGATTATAGTAGAAACCCAAGAAGTTCTATAGTTCTATATCGCCAGTTATTAGACCACGTGGGGATCGATCAGGTATTGTCACATATAAAAAATATTTTTCCGTTTTATTGCATTTTATTAACTAAAATAATTTTATACTAACCGAATTTTTTTTTTCCGTAGTTCATCTGGCGCCCATATTTAGCCCTAGACCATGAGCCTAACCCGGAAGATGCTGAAATTTGGACGGCAAAAACTCCAATCATCCGCTTCACTACAATTGAAATGCACCAAACAGATCGGGTGAAAATGCAGTTCGGAATGCAACAGGATATTCCGGGCCCTCCGACATGTTTGAGAAATTGGCATTTGAAAAGAGTAAGTGACATGTGGAACATGGAAGATTGGAGAGACTTTGCAAGGGAGTTACGTCAACAATGGAGGGATCGACGCCAACATGTCCTAACTGACCAAGTGCTGCAAAACGTCAGACCAACTAGAGAATATTTAGTTTGGTTTAGGTCAGTTACTATGCAACAATGGGTGTCTGATAACCCATACTTGATTGACCCCCGCACCCATGCCGCAGCATACGCCCAACCACCAACTCCACAACATGACTACCCCACCCAATTCCAGCCATCGACTTCAAACACCCATAGGCCATTCATCCAAACACATAACCCCTTCATGCCACAAACCCAATCACAACATCAAGAGCCTTACCAACACCACTATACCCCCGACAACCCCTACATGTCCACACCAACCTATAGCCCCCCACCTTTGTTTCGTTCTCAAAACGAGGCAATATCCTCGTTTGATCAAGCCTATCGTCCTCACCCAACCCAATCCAACCCAGCCCAACCTATCCGACCCAGCTTCGAAAACATGGGCACACAACTCAGTTACGGCAGCGCCTTTGGCAGCAACCTTCCACGTAATTGGGGACAGGCTGAATCATGGACTCAACAACAACCGCCTCCACCAAACACACAAATACAAGCGGAACCTCGACAACCTGGTGGTAGGGTTCGAAGACGGGGTCATCCCCGTGGATGTGGTACTGGGGAGCAGTTAGATCGGGCGGGAAATTAATTTTTGTAATGTCGTTCTTGAATTATTAATAATAATTTTTCTTTTAATATATATTTCTCTTTCTCATATTCTTTAATTTTCTTTAAATATAATTTTCTTTAATATACTTATATATATATATATATATATATATATATATATATATATATATATATATATATATATATATATATATATATATATATATATATATATATATATATATATATATAAGTATGTATATAAATATATATATATATATATACATACTTATATATATATATATATATATACATATATATATATATATATATATATATATATATATATATATATATATATAGATAGATATTTATATATACATACTTATATATATATATATATATATATATATATATATATATATATATATATATATATATGTATATATATATACATATATATATGTATATATATATATATACATATATATATATATATATATATATATATATATATATATATATATATATATATATATATATATATATATATGTATATATATATATACATATATATATGTATATATATATATATACATATATATACATATATATATATATATATATATATATATATATATATATATATATATATATATATATATATATATATATATATATATATATATATATATATATATATATATATATATATATATATATATATAACAAAAGAATATGAAAGAAATGCACATAACACATGCACAACATTCCAATTGGCGAATTGGTTTTAGTGTTGCATGCATTCGCCAAATGGTTTGGCGAATTGGTTGTAATGTTGCATGCATTCGCCATTCCATTTGGAGAACTAGTGAAGAATCTCACATGTTCAACAAACCATTTGGCGAAAATGTTACCAAACTATGTTAGTTTGGTAATTTTTTTCAAATATATGTTATTTTGGAATTTTATTTTATAAAGTATGTTATATTAAAAAAAAATTCTATTTTAGATACCAAAAGTTCATTTACTAACTTTGAATTCTATAGATCTATTCAAATTTCAATTGGTTCTATTTAATCGATATAACTTTTTTAAATATTAAATACAAATTATTTTCCAAAGAGAGATTTCTTTTTTTAAAAACAATATTTCTTTCTCTTTTTATTTACTTTATTTATGATATCAAGATCTTTAATTTATAGTAAAATTTAATTTATATATATATATATATATATATATATATATATATATATATATATATATATATATATATATATATATATATATTAAAAAAATAGTCCTTAATTAGTACAGTTACCATAATTATGTATAAAAAAACATTCTCCTTATTATAAATTATAATGTTTTTGTAAACATAAACTTATATATATATATATATATATATATATATATATATATATATATATATATATATATATATATATATATATATATATATATATATATATATATATATATATATATATATATATATATATATAAAAGGAGAATGTTGTTTATATATAATTAACATTATAATTTAAAATTATAATTTATAATAAGGAGAATGTTGTTTATACATAATTATGGTATCTATACTAATTACGGTTTTTTTTTCAAATTATAATATTTTACAACTCTTTTTAAAAACTTCAAAAAAAAATTATAAACAAACAGTTAAGTTAACTATAATAATAATAAAATACAATCTTATTTTATTTTATTTTGTGTTGAATAAAAGATAACAATCACATTTTTTTATTAATGTGTAGCATAAAATTTTCAATAAACAACGTATATAAATTTTTATTGTATAAAATAATTTTTTTATGAAAAAATAAACATTTTTTTCAATATACAGTTAATACAAGTTATTCCTAACGGATCAAGTGGAACCAAACTCTGCTCAAGATACAATAACTATTAAAAATCATTTTATTGTATAAAATGATTTTTAATATAGTATAATTATCTGAATAAATAATATTTTAAAAATTATTAATATCACTTTTATCATATTCTCTAAATATTTAAATATCTGAAAGAAAAAAAAAATTCTTTACTTGGTCAATGAAAAATCAAAATATATTTTTCTCTTTTTTAATTTATTTTTATTTTAGATATTTGTTTACCCCCAAAATTGGTAAACAAACACTGATCATCCAAAGATACCTAGAATACCTCTGATTACTCGCAGGATCGACCAGATTGATCCTAAGACATGTGTTGAAAACTAGGGGTGGCAAAACGGGTCGTGGCCCGCCGGGCCGGCCCGCACACCCGCCAAAAAGTGGCGGGTTGGGTTGAGATTTTAGACCCGCCGCCCACTAAAACCCGCCCCGCTAAATCCCGCCACCCGCCAAAGTCCGCCCCGCCAAAACCCGCCGCCCGCCAAAGCCCGCCACACCTATATAATAACACTATTTAAGTATTTGGAAGAGCCTATGAAAATAGTTTGTGATATGTACATAAGTTGTTATTAGATTATTAGGACTAATCTACTTTCTCTTTCTTTATTGTTGGACAAGTATTTGAATTTTTCTAATGAAAAATGACAAAAGTGTGATCGAAATTTGAATTTAGATCATATAAAATACTAAATGTGATATTATATATGATAAGAGTATTATTTCACTCAAAGTTGATGTTTTAGACTAATAAAAATTATGCTTTTTAAATGTTGGTTTGATGTATTTTTATTGAAATGTAGAAAGAAGAATCTTTTAATTTATTTAAAAAAATAGAAAAAATAATTAAAAAAGAAGGCGGGCAAGTCCGCCGCCCGCCAACCCGCCACCTTGGCGGGGCGGGCTAGACTTTTATGCCCATTTCAACTTGGCGGGCATGCCCGCCCCGCTATTTTTTGGCGGGCTTTAGGTGGGGCGGGCACGGGGCGGGCGGCCCGTTTTGCCACCCCTATTGAAAACTGATGGTTTGCGTTATTGGCAATGCTTTTGGGAAAAATGTCTATGAATCCTTAAATAAAATTCAAAGATTGTTTTGAAAAGGAAAAAATGAAGTAAACAAGGCAAAGACTTTAAAAATAAAGGAAAGTAAAAGACAAGACATGAAATTGTAAATGAAAGTAAAGACAAGACTTGAAATTTAAAGGAATTTTAAAGACAAGACAAATAATGTAAAGATGCTAGAAAAGTAAATTGCGTGAATTGTAAAGAAAATGCAATAAAAGTGCATGAAAGATAAATTGCTTGGAAATGTAAATGACTTTAAAGTAAAAGTTTGCAGGAAGTAAACGGTTTTGAAGGTAAATTTAACATTAAAGATAAAATTGACATCAAAGATAAAATTGACATTGAAGATAAAATGGTGGTGGTGTTTCAATCACGTACATTCTCACTGCACTCATTTCTCTACACGTTGATACTTTGAGTCTACGAAGTTACTAGTACATATGATTTCCACACACACTTATTCACATATTAAACGTAGCTACTTATATACATTACAAAGTAACCACTTTCGACAGTTTCTTCCTAAAAATATCCTAAGATGGTGACACTTGTCCCACTACTAGTTGTAGAAACTTCATCTTACGCCACTTGTCTTTGTATTTGAATTGAAGATCTCCCACTTTCCCTCCAAGTTTGAACGTGTGAAGACCCTGGTAACTGCCATTTTCATCGAATGAACCCTTGGTCGAATCCTCCCAACACTTAGAAAATATTCCAAACTTAGAATTTCACTAAGTATGAAAATAGTAGATAGGTCCCTTCGACCTTCATCCTCTAATGAATAACGTCAAAAACCTCACTTTTATCTCATAATGAGACAATTCATTTATTAAGCCAAATAACCTCGTTAATTGCTAGCGTCGAAATTTAGGGATAACAAATTGCCCCCCATGTCGCTCCCCGGACTTTCGTCCCGGTGAAAACCCAAACTTTCGGCGAAGAGAAGGGGTTGAATAGAGTCGTCAGCTAGGCATTTTTATCCCGAAGGAAAGGTAATACTACATAAACCTGGAAAGATATGGATGAGACGGTTGTGAACCAAAGAAACTGAGAAAAGGGGTTGGTTACGACCTGGGAAGGTATTAGCACCCAGATCGTCCGTCGTACTCGACGGGATCCACGCTTACAAGATTGTGTTTAAAAGGGGTAAGTGTATGTGTTATCTGTGTGCAAAAGCTAGGGAAAGAAAATGCAGGTGTCAGTGCAAAAAGTGTGAATTGTTCAGGAACTGAGGCTTAGAAAATAATGTTGAAAGAGGGGGATGACAAAGAGACTTATGTTCGATAACTGTTAAGTTATGCCTACGTATCCTCTCGTGCAATGAGGAAGTCAGAACACCGTAGTTCGACTCAAAGAGACTGGATAATTTGCTGTGAACTTCTTACTTGTCTATGCTCAAGTGTATGACTCGTCTGGCTCGAGTGCTAATTGTCTTGCATTAGACGGGAGAAGCGAGTTCTTGTTTTCAGAATGAGAGTGGTGAGAAAAGAATCTCGGAGGAGACGATTATTGTTTGTTTTTGTGTTTTCAGTTTTTTATTGTTTTTTTGGTGTTTTGCATGGGATAATGAGCTTAAGCCTAAATCAAGGGTTTGTAAACTCATTATATCACCCCTGATTAGGGATAATGAGCCTACTTAAGTATAAGATAAGCATCTCAACTTAATTACCATGATGATGTAGGATTAAGATCATTACCCTACTTGTGATTAGTTAGATGTTTTTGTAGAATCAGAATGCGCCTAAGAGGGGCGGGGGTGAATTAGGTGTTATCAAAATTTTCTCGATTCTTTTTCTTAGATGGATGGATTTTGCTTTAACGGTTAAAGAACAAAAACTGTAAAGCAGAAATGTAAAGAACACACGGAGGTTTATCTTGGTTCCCTTCACAATCCGAAGGTACATCCAGTCCCCTTTCCAAACCGGAAGAGATTTCCACTAGTTTTCTTTAGAACAGTACAACCTATCACACCTTCAATGGTGAGGTCTACTTTCTAACGAAACTATACAAACAAGTGTGCAAGAACAATCCTCTTGCCACACTTACCCTTATGTCCAAACAATCCTTGGAACACAAGTCACACAATAGAAAGACACTTTCTATAATATTGTTTGAGTGAGAGTACAATGAAATGATATCAATAAAATTGATCTTCTCCTATAATCAAGAATTCACTATAAATATTCAACACACGTGTTCAAGACAAAATATGAAAGTTATGAACTTATGAACACTTTTGAAAGATGAAGATGATTTGAATAAAGTGAATTTGATTGTATGAAAAATATTTGAAATTTTTCTAGGAGGTTATTTATGAATTTGAAAATGTTAGAATTTATAATAGATGAAACACCTATTCAAAAAGGTATGAAAATTTGAAAACAAATTCTTTTGAAAAGGTATAAAATCTTATGAAAGAAAATCATGAAGAGGTGTAACTTTAACAAAATATTTGAATTTAAAAAGAAACAATTTTTCAAACTTTCTTCAGTGTTAACCGGTTAACCACATAGGTTAATCGGTTAACGCCTATGAACGTTACCACAGAATTTTGAAAATTGCTGTCGTTAACCGGTTAACTCATATGGTTAACCGGTTAACACTGTTAAAATTCAGAAAAATATTTCTATTAAAAGTGTTAAACCAGTTCCAATTTCATTTTCAAAAACTATGCACATGCAATAAAATTATGAAGATTATGTTGAACACTTGTATATCATATTTAAGAGTTAATTATTGATATACCTAAGCCTTGAGACAAGTCTTGAAAGTGTAGCACAAAATCTTGAATCGATCGGAAACATTCCATTGATGATGCATAGCCATGGTCTTGATCGTTTGTTGTCATCTCGACTTTTTGCAATCTGGAATGAGCTTCGATAATGTTGACGTCATCAAAACAAAGAACTTGAAGTATGCTTCTACATTCTCCCCCTTTTTGATGATGACAACCGAGCAAATTTGCATACAAGCTTTGATCGATCAATCATGTTCTAGACTTGCTTCTCCCCCTATGATCAGCAGCTCCCCCTATCTAAAACAGAGGCAAAATTCTGCACAGAGAGATATTAGAAACCAAAGCTCTTCTCCCCCTTTGTTATTAACAAAAAGGAAGAGAGGATCAAGCATAAATATGAAAAATACAGCATAAAATTCAGCATGATGCAATGTAGTATGAAAGCATATATGAACATATAAACATAACAAAACAAATAAAACAAAAACAAATTAAACAGACAGAGGCTGAAACCTGCGCTGGAAATCCAAGTTTTGGATGTGTTAACCGGTTAACGTAATAGGTTAATCGGTTAACGGTTAAAAAATTTGAATTTTTTTTTGAAAAATCCAGCAGCATGTTTTAGCCTAAAAATAATAACTTTTTCACAAATTTTTTTCATAAAGTGTTAGCACTCATCAAAACGCAACTTTAGATCAAAAAAGTTTTTGAAACCGATTATTTTTGGGTATACAAAAGTGAGAAAAACGAAAAACGGCGAAATGGGAGTGCTAGCCTTTTATGACTAAAAAATGAGCAAACATACATAAAAGGCCACAAAGACATACAATAAGCAATTTTAAAGTAAAGGTTATATGTCACCTTCATTGAGAATACCAAGTTCTCGTCGAATCTTGTAAAATTGCTCTTTAGCCAATGGTTTTGTGAATATGTCGGCGATTTGATTGTGTGTATCCACGAATGTAACATTGACATCTCCATTTAGAACATGATCTCGAAGGAAGTGGTGTCGGATATCAATGTGCTTTGTTCTTGAATGCATGACCGGGTTCTTCGTGATATTGATGGCACTTGTGTTGTCACACCGGAGAGGGATACAACCGAGATCTATACCGAAATCGAGAAGTTGTTGCTTAAGCCACAAGATTTGAGCACAACAACTTCCTACTGCAATGTACTCCGCTTCGGTCGTGCTAAGTGCAACACATGCTTGCTTCTTGCATGCCCACGACACTAGTGCATTCCCGAGAATGTGACAAGTACCACTTGTACTCTTTCTATCGGTCTTACATCCTGCATAATCAGCGTCAAAATAACCAATTAAAGAACAAGTACTACCTTTAGGATACCATAGTCCGACGTGCGTTGTTCCTTTGAGATACTTCATGATCCTCTTCACGGCAGTGAGATGCGATTCCTTCGGATTAGCTTGAAAGCGGGCACACAAACAAACACTAAACATAATGTCAGGACGGCTCGCCGTCAAATATAAGAGTGAACCGATCATACCTCGATACTTTGTAATATCTATTGAAGTGCCGGAAAGATCTTGATCAACATACGTTCCGAATCCCATTGGAGTAGACATCTCTTTGCAATTTTCCATATCAAATCTTTTCAATAACTCCTTGCAATACTTGGATTGGTTGATGAAGATGCCATCCTTTGTTTGCTTGATTTGTAATCCAAGAAAGTAGTTCATCTTTCCCATTATGGACATCTCGAATTCGCCTTGCATCATAAGAGAGAATTCTTCGCAAAGATCTTTGTTTGTTGAACCGAAGATGATGTCGTCGACATAGACTTGAACAAGTAAGGTGTTACCCTTAAGATTTTTGATGAACAAAGTCTTGTCAACCTTTCCTTTAGTAAAACCTTTCTCACATAGGAAGTTGCTAAGGCGATCATACCAAGCCCTTGGTGCTTGCTTTAAGCCATAAAGAGAATTCTTCAACTTGTAGACATGAGACGGGTTCTTGAAGTCTTCAAAACCGGGAGGTTGTTTGACGTAGACTTCTTCAATGATGTAACCGTTTAGGAAAGCGCTTTTGACATCCATCTGGTACAACTGAAAATTCATAGAACAAGCGTAAGCAAGTAATAATCTAATTGCTTCTAACCTTGCTACCGGAGCGAATGTTTCATCAAAATAGATTCCTTCTTCTTGGTTGTAGCCTTGTGCGACCAATCTTGCTTTGTTACGAACTATGATCCCATTCTCGTCAAGTTTGTTCTTGAACACCCATCTTGTGCCTATGATATGCTTGTTGTCCGGTCTTGGTACAAAAGTCCAAACTTGGTTTCTTTCGAATTGGTTGAGTTCTTCTTGCATAGCTATTATCCATTGATCGTCGCCTAAGGCTTCATCGATTTTTGTTGGTTCAATTTGAGACACAAACGCCATGTTGAGGCAAGCATCCTTGAGATTGAGTCGAGTTGCAACGCCTTGGCTAATATCACCAATCACTTTATCTATCGGGTGATCTCTATGAGTTCTCCATTCTTTTGGAAGATCTTAATGTTCTTCAATGGTTGGTGACTTCTCTTCTTGTGATATTGCTTGTTCTTTTGATATCTCCTTTTGTCGTTGTGATAGATCTACATCATCATCATCATCCACAATAATATTATCCTTTTTCGAGGGGTTAGTCTCATCAAAAGAAACATGTACGGATTCTTCAATGGTAAGAGTACGTTTATTGAAAATTCTAAAAGCTTTACTTGATAGAGAATATCCAAGAAAAATACCTTCATCGGATTTCTCATCAAACTTACCAAGGTTGTCCTTACCGTTGTTGAGAACGAAGCATTTGCATCCGAAAATGTGGAAGAAAGATATGTTGGGTTTCCTTCCCTTGAACAACTCATAAGGGGTCTTCTTGAGAATAGGTCGAATATTGACACGGTTACTTACAAAACAAGCCGTGCTAACCGCATCCGCCCAAAAATATTTAGGAAGATTCGAGTCGCTAAGCATTGTCCTTGTAAGTTCCACTAGTGCCCTATTCTTCCTTTCTACGACACTGTTTTGTTGAGGAGTCCTAGGTGCGGAAAAATTGTGAGAGATTCCATGCTCTTCACAAAAATATTCAAATGATGAATTTTGAAACTCGCCACCATGGTCGCTTCTTATGGAAACAATTGAGAGTGACTTCTCATTTTGAATTTGCTTGGCATACTTCTTGAATGCTTTAAAGGCATCACTTTTCTACACTAAAAACAAAGTCCAAGTATATCTAGAGAAATCATCAACAATAACTAGTGCAAAAACGTTACCTCCGAAGCTTTTTGTTCTTGATGGACCGAAAAGATCCATATGTAACAATTGGAGTGGTCTTGTAGTAGATATCACTTTCTTGGTCTTGAAGGATGTTTTGGTTTGCTTCCCCTTTTTACATGCGTCACAAAGCTTATCCTTGATAAACTTCATCTTTGGAAGACCAACAACTAGATCATGCTTTAATAATTTATTCAAGTGCTCCATGTGAATAAGAGCAATCCTCTTATGCCAAAGCCATGCATCGTTGTTGTTTGCCATTAAGCATTTCACCTTCAAAAGAGAGTCATCAAAAGAGATCATAAAAATGTTATTAAATTGTTTACCCTTTAGCAAGAGTTCATGAGTGACTTCGTGTTCTATCAAACATTCCTCCTTTGTGAAGTTGATTCGGAACCCTTTGTCACACAATTGACTTATGCTAAGAAGGTTGTGTTTAAGGCCTTCCACATAAAAGACGTCTTCGATGATTGTATGAGGAGATGCACCAATGGTTCCAACTCCAAGAATTCTTCCTTTATTATCATCACCGTAAGTAACGTATCCTTTGGCCTTAAGTGATAGACTTGAAAATTTGTTGATGTCACCCGTCATATGCTTTGAACAACCGCTATCGAGATACTATTGCGTAGAAGTTGTTTTCAAGCATACCTACAAAACAAAGTCAAGTTTTGTTAGGTACCCAAATTGCTTTGGGTCCTTGATAGTTAGTACCCTTTTCAACCCACACATAATGCCCTTTAGCAACACCAATGTTGCGCACATAACAAGCATTAGGTGTATGGCCTTTGATTCCACAATAAAAGCAAATAGGTTGAAATTGACTTTTGAATTTAGGAACATATTTTTGTTTCTTAATAATCCTTTTCTTTTTATGACTTTGATGCATAGTTTTAACATTGTTAGTCTTTTCCTTAACAATTTGTTCACTAGCTTTTACGAAAATGGTTTCACTTGTGCTTGGTTTGGAAAACTTAGAATATCCTAGGCCACTTTTATCATTTGGATATCTTTGGTGCCTAAGAATTTCCTCCAAGCCAATTTGACCTTTTTCATATCTTTCTAAAACTCTTTTGAGTTGAACAATTTGAAAGGACAATGACTCACAATTTTTACATGTAAGGCTTTGTTTTTCATCCTTTATCTTTTTTTTTTCATCTTCAATGTATTTTTCAAAAGATTTATTTTGTTCTTCTAAGGATAATATTTTCTTCTTTTGGGATGAAATATTTTTGTACAAAGTCTTACATTCCTTTAGAAGTTCATCTATGACTTCTTGTGCATCATTTTCATAAATTGAAAAGTTACTACTAACCTCGTCATTTTCTTCATCGGAGTGATGTGACGCCATTAACGCCATATTTGCACATTCGTCGCTTTCCGATTCTGATAAGGAACTAACTTCATTGTCATCCCACGCGACATAAGCCTTTTTATTCTTGAAGTCCTTCTTGCCTTTGAATCCTCCTTTCTTCGCAAGTCTTGGACAATCCAGTTTTATGTGACCTTGCTTTCCACATTCATAGCATGTAACTTCTTGATTCGATGTGGATGCATCCTTCTTCCTGAAATGTTTATTCTTTTTAGGAAAAGAAGAATTATTATTTTTGTTAAAAAACTTACCAAGCTTCTTAACAAGAAGCATGAAGTTCTCATCTTCGGAGATCTCGTCATCTTTGTCATCCTTCGTGTCAATCTTCAAAGCAATTCCTTTGTACTTTTTCTCTTGACTTTCATGCTTCTCGAGCCTCCCAAGTTCCAATTCGTGCTCTTGAAGTTTGCCGAATAGAGATGCAGATGTCATTGTTGAGAGACTTTTCTTCTCCGAAATTGCGGTCACCTTCGGTTGTCATTCCCTTGTCAAAGACCTTAGAACTTTCAAGTTAAGATCGTCGTTGGTGAAGGTATTTCCGAGTGCAATCAAATGGTTGGTTAGATGAACAAATCTTTTTTGTAGAGCCACAATAGATTCTCCGGGCTGCATGCGGAACATTTCGTATTCTTGACTTAACGTGTTAAGCCTTGATCTTTTAACTTATGTTGTTCCTTCATGTGTTTCTACCAAAGTATCTCAAATCTCCTTCGCCGATTTGCATTGTGATACATGAAAAAATTCGTCCATACTAAGAGCACTTTGAAGTATGTTGATTGCTTTCTTCTCATTTAGGATCTTTCTTTTATCATCTTCATCATACATATTCTTCAACTTCGTCGTTCCAACACCGTTGATTACATTGACGGGATTATGCGGACCTTCTTCGATTGCTTCCCATATGCCTTCTCCTTGGGCTTCAAGATGTGCCCTCATTCTGATTTTCCAGAAATCGAAGTATTCGCCGGAGAAGAGCGGAGGCTTGTTACTACTTCCACCATCTTTGAAAACGGGATTCGAGTTTGCGGAAGCCATAGGATCTTGTAGGAACAGGTTACCTAAACCTGCTCTGATGCCAATTGTAGAATCAGAATGCGCCTAAGAGGGGGGTGAATTAGGTGTTATCAAAATTTTCTCGATTCTTTTTCTTAGATGGATGTATTTTGCTTTAACGGTTAAAGAACAAAAACTGTAAAGCAGAAAAGTAAAGAACACACAGAGGTTTATCCTAGTTCCCTTCACAATCCGAAGGTACATCCAGTCCCCTTTCCAAACCGAAAGAGATTTCCACTAGTTTTCTTTAGAACAGTACAACCTATCACACCTTCAATGGTGAGGCCTACTTTCTAACGAAACTATACAAACAAGTGTGCAAGAACAATCCTCTTGCCACACTTACCCTTATGTCCAAACAATCCTTGGAACACAAGTCACACAATAGAAAGACACTTTCTATAATATTATTTGAGTGAGAGTACAATGAAATGATATCAATAAAATTGATCTTCTCCTATAATCAAGAATTCACTATAAATATTCAACACAAGTGTTCAAGACAAAATATGAAAGTTATGAACTTATGAACACTTTTGAAAGATGAAGATGATTTGAATAAAGTGAATTTGATTGTATGAAAAATATTTGAAATTTTTCTAGGAGGTTATTTATGAATTTGAAAATGTTAGAATTTATAATAGATGAAACACCTATTCAAAAAGGTATGAAAATTTGAAAACAAATTCTTTTGAAAAGGTATAAAATCTTATGAAAGAAAATCATGAAGAGGTGTAACTTTAACAAAATATTTGAATTTAAAAAGAAACAATTTTTCAAACTTTCTTCAGTGTTAACCGGTTAACCACATAGGTTAATCGGTTAACGCCTATGAACGTTACCACAGAATTTTGAAAATTGCTGTCGTTAACCGGTTAACTCATATGGTTAACCGGTTAACACTGTTAAAATTCAGAAAAATATTTCTATTAAAAGTGTTAAACCAGTTCCAATTTCATTTTCAAAAACTATGCACATGCAATAAAATTATGAAGATTATGTTGAACACTTGTATATCATATTTAAGAGTTAATTATTGATATACCTAAGCCTTGAGACAAGTCTTGAAAGTGTAGCACAAAATCTTGAATCGATCAGAAACATTTCATTGCCGATGCATAGGCATGGTCTTGATTGTTTGTTGTCATCTCGACTTTTTGCAATCGGGAATGAGTTTAGATAATGTTGACGTCATCAAAACAAAGAACTTGAAGTATGCTTCTACAGTTTTTGGGTTTTGTTTAGTGTTAAGTAATGAGTTTAATCCATATTCACAGATTAGTGAACTCATTACACCATCCTAATAGAAGGATAATAGATGAGAACACTTAAGCTGAGGAAGATACCTCAACTTAATCCATGGTTAGGGATTAAATTCATTATATAACAAGCATTTATTAAATGGATTTTAATTAAAGAATGGGATTAAGAAATTGGATTTTAAGTTTGTAAGACAACTTGAGGGGGACTTGTCCATTAAACACTAGGGTTAGTCCCTCTTAACCATGAGGAAGAGATAGAACCCTAGTGTAAGGCCCAAGTTACAAGATAAAGTCTTAGTGATTATTGATGTGTTTTGATTAAGAGATGTAGACCAATTAAAGGTTTAACACTAAGGATTAAAGTTATACACTTCATCCTAAGATAAGGATGCAGGTATAACCCTAATTCAAAGTCCTAAAACTTTAAGTGTTTAGTCTCTGATTATTGAGATGAGAAGAGAGACTCAAGGAGACTCAAAGGTAAAAGACTAAGGGGGACTATATACACCCTAAAAATTATCATGCTTGGATATCCTATGGTTTGTGAGGCTTAAGAGAAAAGAACTTCAAGAAGGCCACCATGGAAGGAGCAGATGAAAAGAGAAGGATGAAGAAGAATAAGTTACTTACTTCCTGAAGAAGATAAGTAACTTAGGAGAAAAGAAAGGAGCAAGAGAGACATAAGTGAAATAAGTTCACTTCAAAGACAAATGAAGGATGCAAATGCATAGGAAAGAAGAGGTGGGAGGTGAAGGCAAATCCACCTCCCAGATAACTTACCAAAATTACCTGAAATGTTAGTATGAATGCATAAGACATAAAGCACTAAGGAATGAGATGAATAAGGATGAAAAGAACAAAACCAGAAGTGATTATGCAATGCAAATGTGTTATGAGATTATTCAAAGTCATACAAGATGCATATGAATGATCATACAAGGATGAGATGCAATGGAAGCATGTTTAGAAGCATGAAAACACATGGATGTTCATGAAATGTAATGGATGAAAAGTATATCAAAATGATACAACAATGATCAAGCAAATGTTTCAAACATGTCCTAAGATGTCTAAGATGACATAAAAAAGAATGGAATGGCATGTCAAGTTCACAAGTTCATGATATGCAAAGAAGAATGCAAATGAAGATGCAAAATTAGGGTTTTAAGGCAACATGAGATGCATATGACCAAAACAAAAGCATACATCATGATAAAAAATTGAAATTGAACTCAAACAAATCTTAATCACATATAAGATCACACCCCAAAGGAGAATGTCATAAACTAATCCTAGTGAAAGTTATGAAATTTCTAAGTTAACTAGGGTATTTGGGTGCTTCTAAAGGGAAAATATAAATCAAATTGAAAATGCATGATAAAAATATGAGATAAATAACCTAGAAATTATATGCAATATGTGAAACAATGCAAAATGAATCAAGTTCAAACTCATCATGGTTAGGCAGAAATGAATTTTTCAAGTTAGGATTAAAAAATGTGAAATTTAAGAACCCTAATTCAAAGAAAATTGTGAAAATGTGATCAAACCTAAAAATAAATTTGTATGGTGAGTTTGAAAATGTTTCTAAATGTATTGGAATTCTTCATGATTTTTTTGGTGATTTTTAGAAACCTAAATGCATATTTAATTAATTAAAATCAATTAATTAATTAAATAAAACATTTAAGTATTTTAAAAATACTTTTTTAATGCAAAAATTAAAATTAAAATTGTTTTTAGGTAAAGAAAAATATTTAAAACAAAAATGCAGAAAATGAGATTTTTTTAATTGTTTTTGCTATTTTTAAAAATTATATGAAAGAAATGCAATAAAAATGAAAATAAAATGAACTAAATGGAAAGTATGATGATCTAGTGGTCCAGATTCAAACATGAGGGGAAAGGGATGACTGCGCGCGTGAATGGAGGGCTAAGGTTCATTCTGGGATTTTAAATTAATTAATCCTAATTAATTTAATTAATCAGATTTAGGGTTTTAAGTTAATCAATCTGGACCCTACAAACACGCGCTAAACAAGATCCTACGGCCTACATTCAAACTGGCAAGATTAACCCTAATTACAACCCTAAACATTTTCAGGTGACCGGAGCAAGCTCCGGTCATCTTCTCCGGCGAACACTTCAACCTATCTTCTTCCCTAGGCTACCCCAAACCCTCTAAAGCTCCAGAATCAACCATCTAACAACCCTAAACACGAATTCATCCCCAAAAACAATTTATCATGCATCAAATCCATGAATCGAACAAAAACATTTTCAGATCAAAAAGTTTCAAAACATCAATACATCCTGGTTTCTCAACCATTTTCAAAACAAAACATATCAACATGATCAGGGAGACACATAGAATCATATGGGAACTTAAAACAAGAGTTCTGGAAAAAAGTTTGAAGGTGACTACCTAAGATGAAGCTTTCTGACTTTGAGCTTTCTGACCATTCCTTTGATGCAAAACCACTCCAATGGTCCCCCTTGAGCTTCTGGAGAGCTTAGAACAAGCTTGTAATGGCTGGTTTGAGTGGTTTGGTTCTGATAACTCAGAAATCGTATTTCTGTTTGGGGTGCTTTTAGGCCATGGCAAGGGGTGGGAAATGATCCTTATGTGATTTTGAGTTGATTGGTGAAGTTTGTTTTGATGTTTCAGGTTTGTGCAGTGAGAATCGAAGAAGGGAAGTATTATGGAATTTTTTTGGCAACCTGAGTTGTGGGAGGATTCAGGCCAATGTGTCTTATGAAATGAGTTGCATAATGTTAGTATAGGCCAATGGGAGTGATCAGAAATGAGGGGAGGGATTTTAATGGAGGGATGGGAAGGGAAGGTGAGGGATTTTTTTTATTATATATATGTTTGGTTCAAAGGAGGGGAGGGGAGGGGGAGTAAGAGATTTTAATTAAAAATATGTTTGGTTCACGAAGAGGAGGGGAGGAATTTTATTAATAATTTACATTTTTCTCCTCAGGATATAACTGATATAATATTTAGAGATGAAAAATTCATAAATAATTTTTTAACAATAAAATTTATAATATTTAGTGATTAAAAAAATCATAACTTATCGCATAACTTTAAAAAGTTGAATACATTTGATTCATATTATACTTTTCCAACACAAATTAAACTTCTAAAAACATAAAATTATAAATAAACTTAAAAGTAAAATTATAAAAGAAAGCAAAATTGTAGTGATTATAATTTATATTAAATAAAAAATAATAATAACTTGTAGGTGAATAATAATTATAATAAATTGATGGAAGAAATAAAGAAAAATCAAATAAATATAAGAGAAGAAAGAACGCAAAATAAAATTATAAATAAAATAAAATCGAGGATAATTTAGTAAATATAATAACTTATTAAATATTAAAATCTAAATTCCCCCCCTCCCCTCCTTTCCCCTCCTAAAAATTGAACCAAACACATTTAATTAAAAATATCACCTCTCCTCCCCTCCATCTACCTTCAACCAAACACACAAGAGAAAATGCGGTTAAAGCGAATTCTATCATCCATAACCTAATCCCAAAGTTCCTATATCGTCACACATCATAATAAATCACAAATAAATCCAATGCCTCAGGGGGGATCAATATGCACCTTACGTTATATGATCATAAGCCGCATACAAACTAGAATGATGCGTTAAAGTGGAGAAAGTCGAGATTTCTTACTTGATTGAAGTGCCGATTCTTCATATAAAAGAAACCCAAAAACTTCATGCAAGGTCTTGTAATCTCCCATAAGCAAAATAAATTCTTATCTTCCATAATCACTTTGTGAAGATCCACCATAATCCAAATCGATCAAAAAACGTGAATACTCACATCAAAATTAGTTCTAAACAATAATTAAAATTATCAACAAAAGTTCTATTTAAAAGTTTACAATTAATTAATCAAGATGTTAATCATAAAAATTTAATTAACACTTACAGCAAAACCTAATAAACAATTTTCATAAGATGATTAAATAATCAAATCAAAATCCTAAGAAAATAAAGAAACATGGGAGTGTAATAAAAATCCAGGGGCTATGAATAAGAAAAAAAAAAAGAATGGCCCAAGGCCCAGTCTCCCTTAACCTTGGCGCAGAGGGGGTTCTAATAAGAAGTTTGGTGGTGTGAATATGATTTAATGGGTTTTGAGGCCCAATTCGTGATGCTTCAAGCTGGTGGGGGTGGAAACTGAATTTGGCGGTGCTGAATAGCAAAAATAGGGCATGAAGCCCAATTACTATTGAACCCGCGGGAGGGGGTGTGGATGGAAAAAGATTGTGTTGATAATGATTCCATGGCTTGTGATTGTTAATCCCAATCCAACTTTGGTGACCTAATAATTAAGATAAACACAATCAAGCAAAGGAAAACTCAAATACTCACCTTCTTCCCCTTCTTCAGTACACATGCATAACCCTTCCTCTCTCAATATTCCTCCTCTATCTGATGCTTCCCTTCATATTAGGCTTCCTCTGAACCGAACAACTGGCGGCGTTAAACTCTCTTCGTCTTCCTCCGTGCGACGAAACCGATCGACACTTCTCCTCTGTTGCCGTTTCAGAACACATCATCATCGATAGAGATTCCTCCTTCCACAGTGTCGGCGATGCATCCCTATGTATTCGCTCCGATATCACCTCAGTTCCTTTTCTCTCACCGCGTTCGCTACGCGATCTAACTTCCCAACACGACGCCGCTGAAGCACGTAATCGGCCTATCCGCTTCGCTTATCCTCCGATTTAGGCGAAAAAACTACGAAGATGTGGTCACGCACGAAAGGAGATATGAGATCGACACAATATGTAAGTCTTCGATTGATTCTTTATTCTTCTCCTTCTCCTCACGCTTTTTCTTCTAAACGGTGTTCTTGCGCTCTCTTGCAAGATTCGGAGAGTGAATCGTGATGTTGTTGCCTTGCGGTGATGACGATGACGACGCGATGTTCTTGTTGCAGAGAATTAGTGAAGATGTAGGTGGAAGAGGATGGATATTGATGAGGATACAGAGATTGATCAAGCATTCTGTGAATCTGTTATCGACTTCTGCTTCTGTGATATTTCTTTGAATTGCAGGTTATTCTGGATTTTTTCAGATTGAAGTTTGGAGAAGATGATGATGCAAGTATTGGTGAGGATTGGTATGAAGAGAGTGATGATGGAGATCCTGTGAAGATGATGATTAGAGAGAGTTTTTGCAGGGAAAAAAACTCTGTCAGTTAGAAATCCCTTTCCTGTTATAACAGAACTCTCATATCCCTTGTAACTGAATACGGTTATGCTTGTAATTGAATCCCCCTGAATTTTTTCTGAAAATTTCTCTTATATCAATTGTGTTTTTCTGCTATCTCTTTCTGAAATTCTTTTTTGTGAATTTCTATTATCACTTAATTCTGTTAAGTAATTGCATCTCTAACTTTATTTTGTTCTGAGTTTTTATTCTGTTAGGGTTTTCTCCCCCTTTTTAGCTGAAATTTAGTTGATAGGGAAAAAATTCAGATAGAAAGCATCCTCTAAGAATTGAATCAGAGATTTTTCTTTTTGTTAATTTTCCAACTGCAGAATTTCTATTTTTAATCCCCTGTAACAATTCTTGATAATTTCCCCTGCATTTTTCCTTTTGATGGCTTGTTTGAATTTTCTAAAAAATGCAAAAATCGATTGAGCTTGAAAATAGCTTAGAAAGTGGATTTAACAAAAATAATTAGAAAAATGAACATGGTTTAAAAGGTGATTTAAAAATGAATTATGGAAGTTGAGGACTAAATGGATAATGAAAGGACATGAAAATGTAATTGAATATAATTAATTAAATTGGGCTTTTGGATCATGCTTTGAGAATTAGATAAGCAATTCTGAATTTGCGCCCCGAATATGTCGTAACCATGAATCTTCTTACCTTGTGTCATTCAAACCTCAATTCTCTTGGTGACTTTGAACATTTAAATTCAATGCATCCAATAAGCTCTCGAGCAAATCTCCCACCCAAATGGTTTCCATGTTCAAGCTACAAATGACGTGTACTACAAGAAATAAGTACTTGAAATGATAATGGCATTTTTGAGTATGATGAATCATTTGCCTCGCATCTTGAACTTTAATCCTCAAGAATATTTGGGTTTGATGACCAAAGATGCAATCTTAAAAAATCTCGAGTCACTTTAAATGCATATTGACGATGATGAAGAGGAAACCCTGAGATGCTAAAGGGAAATGAACCCTTAATTCACACAAATAACATCCTGACCTAATGCTCTCGATGAGACCTTTGAGTAGGGATAAACTTGGTACTTGACAATCCTCTGAATAAGAATATTCCATGATGGTATGGGCTCAACCTTGATCTATAACCTGATAAATCACCTTTGAATGAGGAAAAGTTCAAATCACAGGAAGACACTTTGATCTCATGTCTTAGGGGCCAATGAAAATGCATGATTGTGATGTTAATGACCTAGTGGGAAATGCAGATGAATGCAAAGCAAAAATACAGTTAAGGTAATAAATAAAAGGGCATATTTTGGGGTGTTACACTCACGCCTACTTATGAAGGCGTAACCCAAAAAAAGGATTTCTCTAGCTTCTTGATGATGTTTGCTCTCTAGTATGACTTTACATTATCTATGGCTCCTTTTGCAGGAAGGAAGTGTGGGCCTAGATGGTTCACTAGGGCTTTCCCCAATTCCCCCATAAAGAATCTGCATTTGGACTCAGTTTCAATCTGGGAAGCCTTTTTAATTCCCAGGTTCTTTGTTTACAGGTTGAATGGTGGAAAACCTGACACGACCCTTATTGCCTACCAACCTAACTTGGTCTCTTGGTAGTTTGGGTTAAGTCAAAGTTTCCCTAAATGCCTTTATAGTAAAAAAGGACACGTTATTTTCTCTAACAACCTATTCGACGAGGTCGAAGTTAACATTATTCTTGTCAGATGGGAATCCTAGAAGGCAGTTTTATTTCCCGTCTTCTTTCGACCTTCGATTCAGTGCACTCATCCTTTCAATGATTGGTGGCGCCAATATTATCATGAGAACTTTCTCACGGCTACTGAATTTTCTTCCCTCCTTGACCTGGCTTTTGTGAATGTGCGGGAAAAGGTCAAGAAAAGTAAGTTTTCTCACATCCAAGAGATACAAGCTTTTTATAAATACTTTGAAACTGTCTATCAACCAGATGACCTTAGTCGAACCGTTCGCGAGGCTGCTGTCACTTTGAAGGAAAAGTTTTTACAAAAGATGGATAAGTTGAAAATCCCTCCAAACATTCCTCGTGAGAGGCGGTATGAGGTGACTATTCGAATTTTTCCTCCAAAATTCCCTAGACTACCTTCAGCTGAGTTTGGTGTGGCACTTGCCCCTCCATTTCCATATTGGTTTATCTGTGGGGATTCAATAAAGATCCTTTGACAGCAGTCTCAGCCGAAAGCCCAAAGGGTGGTTATGACTAAGCACACACTAGACAGTTTCAAAGGGCACCTTCACATAGGGATTGATGACGTTCATGTCGAAACCGACATATGTGAAGGTTTGAGGTTTATACTCACCTCTTAATATCTGATTCATTAATGACTCTTATCATTTGTTTTGTCACTTTCAGCAATCTCCAAGAAATCCACTTCCCCCAAAGGAGTGGTGATAAAGGAAAACAATAAAGGCACCAAGGTATGCAAAAATCCTGAGTTGTGTGACTTCTGCATATTCACCTTCTTATATTTGGTCGTCTTTTTAGACAACTACCAAGCCTTCGACGCCCCTGAAGAAGGATAAAAAAGCTTCCACCCCCATCCCTAGCGATGAAGATGAGTCTCCTGAGGAGCAAATCCTTAGGAAGAAAAGGAAGACTCCAACGTTTCCTAGTGCTGCTGGCCAATCTTCCTCCAAGATGGCCAAGATAATGAAAAAGGCGCCCATTGAAGGTGGTGTCGAAACTATTCTTCCCACCCTTGTGGTGAAGCCTGTTGGCGCCCTTGAGAGTGTCAACTCTAGTCCTGGTGGCAAAGAGAATAAGGTATTTAGCTTGGCATTTTATTCCCTTTTTTAATCTCTTCTTACCATCTTGCCTTAACCCTTTTTTTCTTTAACAGACTGAGGCAGATGTTGCTCAACAACCTTCGACTGCTACTTTCTTGCCTGCCACTCTTCTAAAGAGCCAAGGTGAGCAAACTTATCACCCAAATTCTGATTTTGTATCTGGTTATAGTTATTTGAGTGGGGTTAACAAACCCATGATTATGGCAGCTGTCCATCTTAAAACAATTGAAGCCTCTCCACACTCTCCTACTAAAACTGCCACTCAGCAGTCTCATACTGATGACTCAGGGCATGAGTGTGAAATTCTTTCTGGCAAAGACCTTGCTGGCCAGTTAAGCATGCTAGTTGAGGCAATGGATGCAGCTTTTATTGTCGAAGGAGAAGAAAGTGGCAGACACACCGAAGGCCCTGCCCCCTCTAGTCCCAAAAATAAAGAACCGGAGATCAATGAGGATCCCCCATCCGCCTCCCAAGGCAAAAATATAATTAAACTTGAAGAGGAGGAAGAAGAAGAGGAGGAGGATAATGAAGAGGGCAATGGGGAGATTGATAATGAAATAGAGCCTGAAGTGACTCAACAACCCTTTCCTGAAGGGAACCTACAATTCTCGACTCCTGTTGCTGGGGATAAACTGGCAAGTCTGAAGTGGTCGAATCCATAGGAGTATGCCAGGATAAAGCTTGGTAAGAGTGCTTGCTTCTCCGTAAGTGACTCTCCACTGGCTCCTAGGGCTTCTGCTCTAGATGATTTTGTTGGCCCCGTCCTCAAGAAAATATAAGAAAAATTCTTCAATAGGGACATTTGCACTACCTTGGACACAAATCCCACTACACGTCTCTAGCTGAAGGACAATATATAGATGCTGAATCTCTTAATTATTGATCCCAGAGTTTCTGATCCCAAAGTTTATCCCAAGGGTTGATGATGTCATCCAGAAGGTTGGACCCCAGAGCATTAATGCATGGTGTAACATGGTGGGAGAACTGACTTTTAGTCATGTTGCGGATAGCAAGAGTCGCCACCGACTTTTATTTTATCCAAGTGGAAAGGACATAAAAGAACAGGAAAGACCTATTTTTAAAAGACTTGAGTTCGGGGGGTAGGTTATATAAAGGGAAGGTGTTAGCACCCTTTATATCCATGGTTATCCATGGGCTCTTAGTTACGTAGCTCACTTAAATGTTTTTGAAAAGTGTAGTGTGTGATTAGAAATTTTCTAAGTACTTTGTAATGATCCTCGTATGGATGTATACAAAGCCTTGTTTGAAAATGTTTGAAAATAGTGAGGTGTGAAAAGTATTTTTTTTTGAAATGTGAGCAAGTAACTTAGAGGTACCTACCCTATACTAAGTCTTTCATGTTCTTGTATATTCTTTCAAGGGTAAATCTGTCCCTATTATTAAGGAATAGGTAGTCATTACCTTGGATTTGTCAAGGAACAAGCGTAGGGTCATCGTACGGTCAACGAAGGCAACTGGAGGGTGTCTTTAGCAACCTGGGAGGAACTATCATCTTTTACCAAAGGGACAAAATCATTATCGTAGGCAACATCGTACGAACTTGATCTTTTAAATCTGGGAGGGACTAGATGATTTATTTATGGAGGGACTTTGCTTAAGACACCCCATTTTCGAGGGACTTGACCGTTTAAATAAGGCAACCAAGAGGAACACCCTAGGAAGTGCAGATGGCGATCAAAGATCGACTTATGTGTGTGAGTGTACATTTTTAAATATTTATCTTTTTAAATTAATTATCTAAGTTATTTTAAACACAAATAAGTTTTCACACCCTATTTACTAACCACGCAGTTAAATATTTATAAAGAAAATAAAGACGGAAAAATAAATCTACAAATAATTACAAGGCTTTGGCAGATACATAATAATCGGATAAAAATGAATTATAAAGCAATAATAATAATAAATAAACAATGGTAATAAAGCAATAATAAAACAATAATACTAATAAAGTAATAATAAAAAGATTAGAATTTTAAAGAAATTATTTTAGGTTAGACAAGTTAGATTTTTTAGAAGTTATTAGAAAAATATGAGTTTAAAATAAATTAGTAATAATAAAAGAAATTAATGTTATATTAAAAAAATATTAATGTACAAATTATAAAATAAAAGAGTTATATGAAAAATACTAAGTTAGTTATTTACAAACGTAATACAGAAAATAATAAATTAATAAGTTAATTATGATTTATGAAAAAAAAAAGATATTACATTTATCATTATTATTTAATTAGAAAAAAAAAGCTAATTAAATTTTATTTACAAAATTATTATTATATATAAAAAAACAATTAAGATAAAGATTAGTTTTTTTAAAAATATTTGAGGGATTAAATTAAAAGTTAATATTTAATTATAGTTTTATAGTTTATTTAGAAATAGAAAATAGTATAAATTAAGAAAAACAAAGAAAAGGAAACAAATAGACAAAATGAAGGGACCTGGGATTTGAACCCAGGCCTTGTACCTCATGGAAGTTTCCCAAAACCAGCTGAGCTGCACGTGCACTGATGAAAGAGATTGGCAGCATATTCATTATATTTTAAGCTTGAGGAAATTCCAATGAATAACAAAAAAATTGCTGCAACCAGGATTTGATCCCATGTCCTCACGCATGCCTGTTGCACCCCAAAATTTGCCCTCACAAGACAAGACTTTGTGTACTAAGAGGTTCACAAGGTTCACAAGACATCTCATGAGGTTCACAAGGTTCACAAAGTTCACAATTAGTCAGAAGATTTGACATTTCCCTCAGACAATGCATCCTCCTAAGCAATGCATCCTAAACTAGGGTTTTGACTTTAATCAGGCTAAATGGACTTCCAAGACTTCAAGTGAGCTTCATAATATCTTATATGTGTTTAAGAATCCCCATGACAAGTTTCAAGACTTTTCCCAAAGGTTTACTCAGTCAGATGATCAGATAGGTTAAAATCAGTCAAAGCAGTTAAAAAGTCAAACTGAGGTCAACTGTGGTCAAACCAAAGTCAAACTTCATGATTTTTTGCCAACATCAAGTATACGAAGTAAAATTCATCATTTGATCAAGGGTTGATCCTGATTCATCAAGGAGATTTCAGATCATCAAGAATCAGGAGTTTCTAAATTACGGTTTTCACAGGAAAAGTCAACTGAACTTTGACCAACCATAACTTTCACATGCTTCATAAATTTTTTTCCATCCAAAGCTCATTTTGAAGGAAATTGAATTCTCTACAACTTTGTGGCTCACAAGCCAAGCCCAAAAATGCTTCATTTGGAAGGTATGAGCTAAGACATTATAGGTCCTTTTGAAAGTCAACAAAAAGTCAACAACTTCAAAAGAGCATAACTTGATAATGGTAAAAGATATGGACATGAAACCAATGGGGTTGGTTAGAGGGCTCTTTAAGCTTTCCAAAATGTCCAAGAACACCCTCATAGCATTAAAATTGAAGGATTTGTGCCCTTGCAAAGTTGGGAAATTTTAGGGAAGTTTATGAAGCAAATAAGGCCTTAAATCAAATTTTTGCTAAATGAGCCCACCAAATTGCCATCCCATCTTTATAAAAACACCAAGCACGACCCAACCCACTTATTTTCTGATTTTTATTTTTTTATTTCATATTTATTTGAATTTTATTCATTAAAATACCATTTAAATTGAAATAAAATATAAAATCAAATATTTAAAAAAAGATTTTGTTTCTAGAAAGTCATAAACATTATTTGGATTAGATTGATACACAAGTTATGAGGATTGTCCCAAAATAGCAATGTTAGATCAAATAATATTCAAATTTTATTACATATCTTTCTCAATATTCAAATGATCCAAAAATCCAAAGAACCATGACATTTTTTTAACCTAATTTGATTCACTACATATAGAGGAACATATCACAACCAAAGACACGAATTTTGGCAGCCTCTAAGACCTATTTCAAACTTCACAAAATACATAAAAAAATCAATTTTCGGTTTCATCTTTGCAGGAGGTTTCAAGGTATTCTAAGGACACAAGAAGCTTCCTTGAGCTTCCCTGAATCTAAACCACCCCTTACATGCCTCTGATTCATCCTAATTTGCATAATCCGAATCATTCATGCTCTCAATCTATTTTTTTTCGATTCATTGAATTTATGCCTTTATAATGAGTTTTGATTATGTATTAATGTTTATTGATGCTCATAGATGATTTCTGGATAATTTTCGTGAAGCTTCATGCCCTATACCACAATCGGCCATAGTTAGGGTTCTAAGCTCCAAATTGGGGTTCTGTGATTTACCTAATTTAAATAAATTCTAATGACATGGTCTTGTTGTATGAGTCATGAGGAACTCATTGATGTAACTAATTTGAGGAAATTGTACTTGTTGTATGGTATTTGATATTTGCAGGTTTCGTTGGCAAGAAAAATCGCAGGTAAATTCGAAACAAAATTCGCAGCAAAATTCGCATATCCAGAGGTAGAAGATGAAGTCTGCGCGCGAATTTGGAATTTTAAATTTTGTCTTATTTTATTATGTTTGATTCCCCCGTATAATTACAAAGAAAGCAATTGGTTCAGTTGGTTGAGGCGCGCGTGTGTGAAGCTAGGGTCAAGGGTTCGAATCCAGCCAGGAACATTTTTTGTTTCAATTTCTTTTGTTTTGCAGGATTAGAATAAAACAATTGTATGCTATTGTCTATCACCAGCGCGCAGCTGGCCCAATGGTTGGCTTGTTGGTCTTGGGGGTGTGAAGCCTAGGGCCTGGGTTCGAATCCCAGCCCCAGGTATGTTCTTTTTTCATATTTTCTTTTATTTTGTTTTTGTTTATAATATGTTTAATAAATTTAATTAATGATAAATGTTTAAAATAAAATTGTTATATTATTTTCTTATATAATTCAAAAACTTATAGTTTTAAAAAAAAAGTAATTCAAACTTTATTAATAAAAGTTATTTATATTTATTTTATTATATATATTTAATATTTGTATGTATTTTTGTATAAATAATTTAATTATATTTAGATTAATTTATAAACCCTAATATTTATATGTAAAACCTAATTTTCTTTATAAACCCTAATTATGTTATAAATATTAATTTATTTGTTTGTAAATTTTAATTATATATATTTATTTTATAATTTGTTTATATTATTATTATATGTAGCTTTTTGTATATAAATAATGTAATTAAGATTAGATTAAGTAATTAACTCTAATTTATTTTTCTAAACAATTAAAAACCCTAACTTTATTTTATGAGTTTAATTTCTAATTTTATTTATATGTCTACTTAATTATAATTAACCAATATATTTTTATAATATGTATATAAAATTAAATTATTAGAACTATTAGTCATATTTATTAATATATAATTATTATCATTTATTTCTTTTATTAAAATTCTTAAAAAAAAATAATTATTTATTTAATTTTGAACTTTCAATTTGTTTCTATATTATACTGTTATACTAACCTTCTTATATTTATTTTTGTTATTACTAACCAATTTATTTATTTATTTCTTATATGCTTATTTAAATTATTTTTATTATTCTCATAATGTAATTGTGCCAATTATGTAATAGTTGTAGAATTATTTTTATTATTTATTTAAATTGCCATGGTTAGTAAAATAGGGAGTGTAAACATGTTTGTATTTAAAATTGAATTTAGATCACTAATTTGTAAGATAAATACTTGAATTTGTACACGCACACACGTAAGTCGATCCTGGATCGCCATCTCACATTCTTAAGGATACCTCTCATGTTGCCTAAAGAAAAAGGTCAAGTAAGGTGTATAAAGCAAAAGTCTCTTCCTTTATTTATATCATCTAGTCCCTTAAAAGATAATAAGATCAAGTCCCTCCATGGTTGCCTTCGTAAATGATCTTGTCCCATTCGAATAAAGATGATAAGTCCCTTCGAATTGCTAAATACACCTTACAGTTGCCTAATCACAATTGTCCCTTCATTGGTCCCTCATACATCCAAGGTAATGACTACCTATTCCTTAATGATAGGGATAGTCTTACCAGTTAAAGGATATTTAAGAACAGAAAAGATTTAACTTAGGGTATGTTCCTCTTATGTACTTGCTCACCTTTTCAAAACATTTCAAACACTTCACATTTTCAAACAAATTTTCAAAACAAAGGCTTTATATATATCCGTACATGGATCATTATAAAGTACTTAAGAAAATTTCTAATCACACACTACACTTCTCAGAACAGTTTAAAGTGAGCTAAGTAACTAAGAGCCCATGGATAACCATGGATGTAAAGGGTGCTAACACCTTCCCTTTACATAACCTACCCCCCGAACCCAAAAATCTTTTAAGGTCTTTCCTGTTCTTTTATACCCTTTCCTTTGGATAAAATAAAAGTCGGTGGCGACTCTTGCTATCCGCAACATTTATAGAAAAGTCAGTTCTCCCACCGTGTTACAGAACTGGCGACTCTGCTGGGGACTTAATAAAAGAGGGGTACCCTTAGGAATTAGATCACTTTAAACTTGTTTGCTTTGTTTGCTTTACTTTACTTGTTGGGTGCTCTTATGTGTGAAAGATCCTAACCCGTATCTAGTTTACCTTAGGTAAATGGCAATAGACCAAGGAAACTGTACGGCGTATACCGATATGGTTGATCTGGTGGCCATAGTTAGTGTGACTTCTTGGTTGGTGCTTATGTTGCTTAAGTCAAGTTGAGGATAATATGAGGCTGCCATATGTTGTCAATGCACTAACTAACTTTTAGAACCCTAGTTATCCCATCTTGGCCTTTAGAAAAGTAGTGAGATAACCGGCTTTGGTGAAGACTGAAGTTGGTTGATACTCGATGCTACACTCATTGAGATCTTAAACTTGGAGGGTTTTGGTTGGCAAGTAAGTTGCCTACTGAACAACCACCCTTGTGAAGGATCAATGATATTGAGATCCCTTAGAACCTGGTTACTTTATAGGACAGGATGAACCATCTAAACTTCAGGGGAGGGTACTTACCTTTAAACCTCATGCAAGCCTTTAAACCTAGGGCTATTGTGTGACTTGTTTGTGTGTGCCACATGTTTGTGATTGAGCATAACATCATAGCATCATCATGCATCATAAGCATAGCATTTTCACTAACCATTTCAAGGACCAAAGGATTTATCTTTGTTCTTTGTTGCAGGTCATGGCTTCTGCTCGTAGGAATACTATCAGGTAAACTTTGTAGGAATACCTCCTAAGCTTAAGGAGTTGGTCTCTCAGGTTTCTGAAAACTCCCAGTTCATCAAGAGACATGGTCACCTACTAGATCTAGTCACTTCAGGGTTCAATGAAGACATGATGAGTGTTTTGTTTCAGTTCTTTGATCCTAAGCACCATTGCTTCACATTCCCCGACTATCAACTGGTTCCTACAATGGAAGAGTTCTCTAAACTATTGGGTATACCTATCCTTGATCAGAGACCATTCACAGGTTTGGAAAAAGAGCTTAAACCCGAAGTCATTGCTGCAGCCTTACATTTGAAGAAGTCAGACATTGTTCTCGAAACAAGAAGCGGAGTTAAGGGTATTCTAGCTAAGGTATTGATAGAGAAGGCTCAAGTGTTCTTGAAGGCTATAAGCTATGATGCTTTTGAGGAAATCTTGGCCTTGTTGATTTATGGCTTAGTGTTGTTCCCCAATCCAGATCAGTTCATAGATGTTCACGCCATCAATATATTTCTGAGTCACAATCCAGTGCCTACATTGCTTGGAGACATTCTGCACTCTCTTCATACTCGTACTACAAAGGCACGAGGAACTCTGATGTGTTGCGTACCTTTGCTATCTAGGTGGTTTATTTCTCACCTTCCTCGATCAGTGATGAAGAATGAACAAGGGTTCAGGTGGTCAAAGAGGATTATGTCACTCTCTCATTCAGATATTCACTGGTGCTCCAGATCTATGGAGAATGTTACTATCATTGACTGTTGTGGGGAGTTTCCTAATGTGCCACTACTAGGCATAAGAGGAGGCATTACTTACAACCCTTCTTTAGCTTTACGACAATTTGGTTATGCTCGGAGTGATGGTCCTCATGACATGTTGATTCAGGGTATTGTGTTTGACTACGACAACGATTTGCAAGGTTACCGTCAAAGGTTCATACGAGCATGGGGAAAAGTGAACAAGGTTGACAGCAAGACTCTGGAGCCCAAGTACACTATTCCTATGGAAGCTTACCTCAGATGGGTGCGATCTCGTGCTCAGACTCTTATGATGCCATATCCTGCCATCCTGCCAGTTACCATGGAGCCTGTTGCTGAAGGAGATACTTCTTATACCATCCTTCACCCAGACATGCCCACTGACATGGAAGACTTACAGAGGTCCTGGATCCAGTTGAAGGAGCAAAGGGATACTTTTGAGACTCATTACAAAGCAAGTCAAGAAAGAATCTTGGAGCTAACAAAGCAACTTCACGAGGAGCGGAATCTCAACTCATACCTCAACACAAAGAGGAAACGTCCATGGGAGACTTAAAACCCCATCTTTTGTATTTATTTCATTTCATTTTGTAAGCCCAAAGGTCAAACAAATTTATTACTAATAAAAGTTTACTTTCTTGATTGTTTAAGCAAATTTAAATCCTGCGGTCCTTGAAAACATTGCATACGCATTTATACACCATATCATTGCATCACAGGTTTATTGTGTACACGTTTCTTATCTTCTCGCTGTTTATTTCAGCAATGGCTCTTGAACAAACAGTTAAAGATCTCCAGGCACAAAATGCACAGTTCCAAGAGCTGATCCTGAACTTGTCCAAGGGGCAGGATGAATTGAAGACATTGCTGGCCAAGAAGACTAAGAAGACTAGAAGGTCAGGAGGCCTAATCAACATGGGAAGAAGGTTCAGAGGTCCTATCAAGACCAAAGAACAGGTTGAAGATTATGAGTCTGAAGAATCTGAGAAAGAGGGAGTCAGTCTCCATAATACAATGGGGGATTCTGATTCTGAAGCTAAATACTATCATGATCCTAATGAAGATAAGTTCAAGATGCTGGTGGATAGAATGGATGCTATGGAATTGCAAAAGTCTTCTGGGCTGGATTTTGAAGACCTGAGTTTGATATCTGGAGTGGTTATACCCATTGGTTTCAAGGTCCCTGCTTTTGTAGTTTATGATGGTGTCTCTTGTCCCAAGCTGCATCTGAGGTCCTATGTCCGGAGGATCCAACCCCATACTGCTGATAAGAAGTTGTGGATCCATTTCTTCCAAGAAAGCTTATCTGGAGCTCAATTGGAATGGTACTATCAGTTGGAGAGTGTCAACATCCGTGATTGGAATGATCTAGCCCCTACTCGCATGCAACTACAAAGCATGTCTATGGGTGCTAAAGAAAATTTCAAGGAGTATGCCCAGAAGTGGAGAGATTTGGCTGGTAGGGTACAACCCCCTCTAACTGACCGGGAGTTAGTGGATATGTTCATGTGTACGTTGGATGGTCCTTTTTACAGTCATCTCATTGGAAGCTCATCATCTGGCTTCACTGAGTTGATAATGACAGGAGAGCGCGTAGAAAGTGGTATAAGGAGTGGCAAGATCCAAGTGGGTGCTTCTTCATCCAGTACTACAAAGAAGCCCCCTAGTGGGAAGAAAGAGTCGAATGCTGTTTATGGTCAATCTGATCGTAATAGGAGGCATCAATCTGTGAGTGCAGTTCACATCTCCAATCCTACTCCTGCAACACCAGAGCTGCCACAGGGCAATCAACAGAGGCCTAGAAGACAGTTCACCAAGCTCAACATGTCACTGGCCCAAGCCTTGCAACACTTGTTGAAGGGTGAACTCATCACTTTGAGGGACCCTCCTCAGAATCCCAATGTTACCTCTCCCAGGTACAATCCTAATGCACGATGTGCATATCATTCAAATTGTCAGGGACATGATACCAATAGTTGCTGGATATTGAAGAATAAGATTCAGGATATGATTGATGCGGGAGAGATTGAGTTTGACCCTCCGGGTACTCCAAATGTGATTACTGCTCCCATGCCAAATCATGAAAAGACTGTCAATGCCATTGATGAAGTTTCACGTATTTCCTCAGTTGCAGACGTGACTACACCATTATCTGTTATCAAGAAGAAGTTGGTACAAGCTGGGTTCTTTCCAGGTTGTCATGAAGATTGTTTCTATTGTGCTTATAAGCCAGATAGTTGCTTGAGATTGAAGGACGGAATTCAACGCCTCATGGACAATTACACAATATTGTTTGAGAGGACACCTTCTATGGAGAGCATGGTTGAACATATAACTAAAGGTGCGAAGGTTGAAGAGGTGGATATGGTTGATAAAGTGCCAGTAAGGATTACTTCCAAGGGCCCTGTCAAAATCACTCATAAGGGTTCAATTAAGATTACTGCTGAAGGCCCTGTGAGGATTGTTGCTGAAGCTAGAGTGGCTCCTATGATCATTACCACTCCTGGTCCTATTCCATATACTTATGATAAAGCTGTGCCTTGGCATTATGGCTCCGATGTTTATATTCATGGTGTTAAGCAGGAATCCTTGGCTGATACACCTGTTGTTGGTGAAAATCTGGATGTTGATAATATTGCTGGATCTAGTAAGATCACACGAAGTGGAAGAGTTTTCTCTCCTCCAGTTACCTCCAAGAATACAGTTACTCCAACTGCTGATGCTCGGGGAAAAGGTCCTGTTATTGAACCTATACAAACTGATGTGCCAGATGCTGATGATCTTTCTAAGAAGATGGAAGAAGTACTGAAGATCATTTGCAAGAGTGATTATGACATTGTTGATCAATTGGGGCATACTCCCTCCAAGATTTCTATGTTGTCTTTATTGTTGTGTTCTGAGGCTCATGCCAAGGCCTTGATTAAATTTTTGAAGACTGCTCACGTACCAAATGAGATTTCTGTAGACCAGTTTGAAAATTGTGTTGCACACTTGACCTATGATAATGGGTTAGGTTTCTCCGATGCTGATTTGACTCCGGCCAAGAGGGATCATAACAGGGCTCTACATATCTCTATTGAATGCAGGGGCACTACCCTGTCACATGTGTTAATAGACAATGGTTCCTCGCTGAATGTGTTGCCCAAAGAAGTTCTGAATAAGCTTAGCCCTGAAGATGTTGTGTTGAAGCCTAGTAATATAATGGTGAAGGCTTTTGATGGCTCGATAAGAGTGGTGCATGGAGAAATTGATCTCCCAATAAAAGTAGGTTCTCAAGTATTCAATGCTACTTTTTATGTAATGGATATTCGTCCTTCATATTCTTGTTTTCTTGGGCGTCCCTGGATCCATGGGGCAGGTGTTGTAACCTCCACCTTACATCAGAAGCTGAGATATCCAGTAGAAGGAAAAGTTGTCACTGTTTACGGAGAGGAAGGATATATAGTTAGCCATGTGAACACCTTTAAATATCTTGAAGTGGAAGGTGAATATGTTGAAACTCCGTGCCAGACATTCGAAGTAGTTCCTTGGGTTGTTAATAATTATGAAGCTCCTCTTGTTGTCAAGAAAGTTCCTGTGGTCACCAGAGTACCTCCTACAATGGCTTCCCTTAAAGATGCTAGAGCTGTGGTGGATGAAGGTGGTTGTACTATTTGGGGTCAGCTTCCAGACATTCCTTACAAGTCTAACAAATTTGGTTTGGGTTTCACTGCAGAGTCCCAGAAGGCTGTTCGTCGTGCTCGTGCTATTCGTATCACCAATCAGGGGATTATGAAAGATCAGATCAATGTTGTGGGTGACCATGATGAAGATTATAACCTGGATGCTTGGATTTTTCCTACTGTGGGTGCTGGGCTCAATAATTGGAAGGCTGAAGATGTTATTCCTATCTCCTTTAGTCAGGAGTAAATACTATTACTGTGTTGTTACTTTTAAATTTGTAATCTTTGAACAATTAAACTCTCAAGCCTTGTGCCTTACCCGGGGCACAATGGTATGCTTTTTTCGGGATGTCATTTCATTTGCATACTTCATTCAATAAAAATCAGTGGACGTTTCGTTTTCGTAAATATTGTGTTCCTTGTCTTTCTTTTCTTTTATTTTTGTTTTATCAGCTATGTGTTCTTACACACACCCACATCACTAAAATGCAGATCCTCATCCACTCTGGATCCTGTTGATAACAGTTCTACTATTGCCAATTATAATTTCGAGAATCCGATCTATCAAGCTGAAGATGGAAAGGAGGACGATTATGAAGTACCTGTAGAGCTTGCTAGGTTGTTACAACAAGAAGAGAAAGCTATACAGCCACATGAAGAGCCAGTCGAAGTTGTGAATTTGGGAACTGAAGAAAACAAGAAAGAAGTCAAGATAGGGGCTGAATTAGAGGATGGTGTCAAGAGCAGATTGATTCAGATGTTACATGATTATGTGGAGATCTTTGCTTGGTCCTACGAAGATATGCCAGGGTTGGATACAGACATTATGGTTCACCGTTTACCAGTAAAAGAAGATTGTCATCCAAAGAAGCAGAAGGTTCGTCGTATGCATCCTGAAATGTCAGAGAAGATTAAAGCAGAGGTGATGAAACAGTTTGATGCAGGGTTCTTAGCTGTGACTTCTTATCCTCAATGGGTTGCAAATGTGGTGCCAGTACCTAAGAAAGATGGTAAAGTACGTATGTGTGTAGACTACAAGGATTTGAACAAGGCCAGCCCCAAAGATGACTTTCCACTTCCTCATATTGATGTTCCGGTAGACAATACTGCTCAGCATAAGGTGTTCTCTTTCATGGATGGTTTCTCTGGTTACAATCAAATCAAGATGGCACCTAGAGATATGGAGAAGACAACATTTGTTACACAGTGGGGCACCTTTTGCTATAAAGTGATGCCATTTGGTTTGAAGAATGCAGGGGCAACATATCAGCTTGCTATGGTGGCTTTGTTTCATGATATGATTGATCATGAGATAGAGGTATATGTGGATGATATGATAGCCAGGTCCCAGAATGAAGAGCAACACCTTGATCATCTGCATAAGTTGTTTGAAAGGTTGAAGAAATACAAGTTGAGATTGAACCCAAACAAGTGTACCTTTGGAGTTAGATCTGGTAAACTCCTGGGTTTCATTGTCAGTGGAAAAGGTATTGAAGTAGATCCTGCAAAAGTGAAAGCTATACAAGAGATGCCAGCTCCCCGTACTGAGAAGGAAGTTAGAGGTTTCTTGGGACGACTGAATTACATTGCAAGATTTATTTCCCACTTAACTACCACCTGTGAGCCAATTTTCAAGTTGTTGAAGAAAGATCAGGTAATGGAATGGAATGATGAGTGCCAGATAGCCTTTGATGAAATCAAGAGATATCTCCTAGAACCTCCCATTTTGATGCCACCAGTTGATGGAAGACCCTTGATTATGTACTTAACAGTATTAGACAACTCAATGGGGTGTGTGTTGGGGCAACATGACGAGTCTGGTCGAAAAGAGCAGGCAATATACTACCTTAGCAAAAAGTTTATCGACTGTGAAACAAGATACTCACTGCTCGAGAAAACTTGCTGCGCTTTGGCATGGGCTGCTCGCCGACTAAGACAGTATATGTTGACTCATACTACCTTATTGATTTCGAAGATGGATCCAATCAAGTACATATTCGAGAAACCTGCTCTCTCTGGACGAATAGCGAGATGGAAAATGATCTTAACAGAATATGATATACAATATACTACCCAGAAGGCCATTAAAGGAAGTGTTGTAGCTGATCATTTGGCTCATCAAGCAGTGGATGATTATCAGTCAATGAGTTTTGAGTTCCCTGATGAAGACATTATGACTATTACCAAAGAACCTGGACAATATGACGGACCTGAACAAGGATCCCGATGGACTATGGTTTTTGATGGAGCTTCTAATGCACTTGGTAATGGTGTTGGTGTTGTGATCTGTTCCCCTGAAGGTTGTCATACCCCGATTACTGCCAGACTTTGTTTCTATTGCACCAATAACATGGCTGAGTATGAGGCATGTATCCTGGGTATCAAAGCTGCCATTGATATGAAGATTCAGTTCCTGGACGTATATGGAGATTCAACCCTGGTAGTAAGTCAGATCAAAGGAGATTGGGATACCAAGCATGATAATCTCATTCCTTACAGAGAGCATGTGTTGTCTTTGATCCCACATTTTAAAGAGATTACCTTTGGACATATTCCACGAAGAGAAAATCAGTTGGCAGATGCATTAGCCACCATGGCATCCATGTTTGAGATCAGCTGGGATGATGAAGCTCCCAAGATTACTATTGATAGATTTGAGAAGCCTGCATACTGCAATGAGATTGACACTGAAGAAGCAGAGGAGAAGCCTTGGTTCTATGAAGTGAAAAGATATCTTGAAGCTCAGGAGTTCCCTGAAGGGGCATCTGTCAAAGATAAGAAGTTTCTGAGAAAGTTTTCTGCTAAGTTCTTTTTGAGTAATGACATTCTGTACAAGCGCAATCATGATTCAACTTTGCTTCGTTGTGTGGATAAGAAGGAAGCAACTGAGATTATGGAAGACATGCATGATGGGATCTTTGGCACTCATTCTAGTGGTCATACTATGGCAAAGAAGATATTGAGAGCAGGTTACTATTGGTCTACCATGGAAGCTGACTGCTATCAACATTCCAGAACATGTCACAAGTGTCAAATCTATGCTGATAAAGTCCATGTACCTCCATCACCATTGAATGTGTTGACTGCTCCTTGGCCTTTTGCCATGTGGGGCATTGATATGATTGGTGAGATCAAGCCTACTGCTTCTAATGGGCATCGTTTCATCTTGGTCGCTATTGATTACTTCACTAAGTGGGTGGAGGCAGCTTCATTTGCATCTGTTACTAAGAATGTGGTGGCTCGATTCATTATGAATAATCTCATATGTAGGTATGGTATCCCTGAAAGGATTATTACTGACAATGGCTCTAATCTGAACAACACTATGATTACTGATCTTTGCACGCAGTTTAAGATTAAGCATCACAACTCTTCTCCGTATCGTCCGAAGATGAATGGGGCAGTTGAAGCTGCTAACAAGAATATCAAGAAGATTATACAGAAGATGATTGTCACTTATAAAGATTGGCACGAGATGTTACCATTTGCTCTTCATGGTTATCGTACTACAATACGTACTTCAACAGGGGCAACCCCATTCTCCTTAGTATATGGTATGGAAGCAGTTCTGCCCATTGAAGTTCAGATTCCCTCCTTAAGAATTATGAAGGATGCAGGCTTGGATGAAGATGAGTGGATTCAGACTCGACTTGACCAGATAAATTTGATTGATGAGAAGAGGTTAGCAGCAGTTTGTCATGGCCAGATGTACCAGAAACGGATGATTAAGGCTTTTAATAAGAAGATTAAGCCAAAGGTATATCAGGTTGGTGACTTGGTAATCAAGTGTATCATATTACCACAGGGTGATCCTAGGGGCAAGTGGACTCCTACATATGAAGGACCATTTGTAGTCAAAACAGTATTCTCAGGAGGTGCCATGATACTCACTACTATGGATGGTGAAGACTTCCCACAACCTGTAAACGCAGACATAGTTAAAAAATACTACGCATAAAAAGAGACCCGCTAGGTTGACTGGCCTAGGCAAAAATAAGGGCATCCCGACGAACCAAAAGGGTTCGGGCAAAAATTAGGGAAATATATAAAAAATGTACACCCGGCAAGTCGAAAACCTCAAAAGGCGGCTTGGGTAAAAAAGGGTATCCCGGTGGATTGAAAACCTGAAAAGGCAATCCAGGCAAAAGTTAGGGATTAAAGCGTATGACTATGTCTCGTTTGGATCACCCATGAAACTACAACCAGTTGTGCTACTTACTCAAGCTCAAACAGATAAAGCTCAATCCAATTGTTTCCGTCTCGACAGCAGAAGATGAGATACTTGAAGATAATGGCAATAGTAGAATTGAAACTCAATAGGATTATTTCTCACATAGCTGACTTTCTCTGTTTTGTAAAAAATTTACGACGAATTCCTCTTACTAGGATTTCTGTCTCCTTGTACAAACTTACCTATGTATAGGTCTTTTTGTTATATAAATAAAATTTCATCTTTTGAATCCAGATTTACTTTTACCCTATTTACTTAAGCGAAACGTCCATTGGTTGTGTTTGAATGTATGTATGCTTTTGAATATGATTGATGTTTACCAGAAATGCATAAAATGCTTAATATGATTGATGTTTACCAGAAATGCATGAAAATGCAGTAATAGTATTTACTAAGGACGGACGAGGGAAGGTGTCGCTCCCGGGATTTTCATCCTAGTACAAACGCGAAAGTGGCGCGGAAAGGTTAGAGTCGCCAGCCAGACATTTTTATCCCGAATGAATGGGAAAGGTAATGTTGCACAAACCTGAGGAAGAAGGAAAGGACAAGGCCTTGCGAACCAAAGATCTGAGTTCGGGAGTCGGTTACGACCTGGGAAGGTATTAGCACCCCAGATCGTCCGTCGTACCCGACGGGATCCACGCTTGCTTGCTTTGTTTCAAAGGGTGAGAAATAATATGCTGCTGAATAAAACCGCTAACTGGAACTGGAATGAAATGAGAAAGGAACTGAAATAAGAAAATGGAAAGAAAGGGGGAAATGTAGGGAAAATAAAGAATGTGCTCGAACGGGCCCTACCCCGCTGCCTACGTACCTCATCAGGATAATGAGGATCAGAGTCGACGTAGTTCGCCTAACCTAGGCGGGAACTATTTGTTTGTGTTTTTTATGCTGGAACTGCATATGTCTATGCTCAGGTGTTGCAGGCTCGTCTGGTACGAGTGCGTTTACCGTCTTGCATGTGTGACAAGTCGTCGCGAGTTCGCGTTGTGAGTGAATGAGATGAGAAAAGAAGTTCCCGCAGGATAGTCGCTTATTATTTGTTTTTGGCTTTTATGAGAAGTGTTTTGAATTTGTTTGTGAACTGTCTTGTACTAAGACCTATCCATCGCGGGAAGTATTTACACCTCGCCCCGAAACAGGACGCGTATAAACACTCCGCAACAAAGTCTTGTGTCGTACAAGATTGTTCGGTTTTTATTAAGTGTTTTATTGCTTTTCTTTTTGAGATGAGAAAGAATGACTCAAGTTGCAAAAAAAGGAAAAATCTAAGGGACTAAGACTCAATCCTAATTTTTGTTTATTTATTTACAAGTGGTCCTAATGGTTAATGAGGTATAGGTATTCCAATCCTAAGAAAGAAGAGGAAAAGAAGAAAAAGAGTTAGAAACTAACTTACTTCATAAGGAAGTTAAGTTGTCTCTAAAGAAAGGGAAAGCCTAAAAGCAAAGCACCAAGTGCTAAGGAAAACACATTTAGAATGCATAAAAGATAGGAATGAAGTGAGGCTTACCTCAATCTTCCCCCCTACAAAACAAAGATTAGCATGACAATGCATATTGAAAGTAAAATCGAAGCATGAAAGCGATTAAGTACCATAAACGTCCTAGAATGGAACTAGGGTTCAAAATAAGACCTAAGTCTAAAGGTGAAGGTACCTAAAGGTTACATGACTTCTAAAGTAAGTAGCTACATGTTATAGGTCCCTAAGTATGCTAGGATACCTCACAAGATCAAACTATGTCAAACTATGTACAAAAAGTTCACCTAGGTTCACCTAAATGCAAGTTAGGGTTCATGGATGAAGTATGAATGCATATGGCTTACAAACATGAATTAATACATGAAATGAACATAAAAGTCAGTAGTGAATGCTTATGAAGATGGGTGAATGAATATACAATCATGGATGCAATGGATTAGGCATATGGAGCAAGGAGAAGAAGATGTGAGATGAAATGGAACAAACATCGCATAAGATCGCAAATGATGCAAACTAAGGAAGAATAGCATGTGAATATGAATGAAATGATTATGGGTCAGTAGCATACAAGGTAGGAGATGCAATTAGAATGCATGAATAGGCATTAATGTTTTCCACATAATTCAAGTTATTATTTAGAGGAGAAGAGAAATGAATTTAGGTTGAAGTTAATTCACATAAGTATGCACTTTAAAGCACCAAAACAAACCAAATGAGTATGGTTCAAAAAATGACCTATGACTGGAATTAAAGACATACAAATGACCTATAATTAACTCCTAAAAGCTACCAAAAATCCCCACAATAAAATGGCATGAATGCCTTCTTAACATTTAGGTTATGCGACACATAAACACATGAATCAACCTAGGATCTAGGTGACATGGAAAAATAGCAAAAAGCCTTACAAAATTATGAAATTAAATCCCTGGAATAATAAAGTCATTATCTCACATGGTCCAAAAGGATTCTACAAAATTATGCACCAAAGTGCCAAAACAATTCCTTGATTAGCAAGGTAACAAAGCATGATCACCGAAAAACAACTCCACAAAGTGGATCAAAAAGGGCACTAAAAAATTATGAAAAAAATGCCTAATGAGCATAAAAATGTCAAAAATTTCAGTGATTAATCACACACAAAAAATAGGTCTCACACCTATGGGGAAAAATCGATTTCGGTCCCTTATGCCAAAACCTTCCTTTTTGGGACAGCTTGTGATCTAAAATCCAAATTAATTATTAAAACCACCCAAATCTGGAAACAAAAAATATGACAAATTAATTAAGAGGATGAGGATTACTCATGAATTTTTCCAGAATTTTATCTCACTTAAAACTATTTTTAATAATTGCGACGAAACGGGCAAAAAAGTGGATTTTAAGGGGAAGTGAAAGGAAGCGATCCTAATGGTTCGTAACCTAATCCCTAAGTTCCGAAATCGATACATATCATCAAAAATCACAAATAAATCCAATGCCTCAGGTGGGAGGGCTCAATATGCACCTTAAGTTATATGATCCTAAGTCACATACAACTAGAATGGTGCATTAAAGTAGAGAATCGAGATTACTTACTTGGTCGAAGTGCCGATTCTTTCACATAAAAGAAATCCAAAAAACTTCAAGCCAAGCCTTGTAATCTCCCATGAGCAAAATAAATTCTCATCTTCCATAATTGCTTTGTGAAGATCCCCCATAATCGAAACAAAAACAACGGCACAAAATATCATTTGAATCCAAAGGTATCCCACAAATAAAGTGGAATACCAACCAAACAACCGTCGTTAAGATCTTTGCGAGAACCTTGCATGAACTCAACAAACGCATTAGAAACCAAAAAGAGGTGCAACCGGAAGTTGCACATATGCCTCACAACTCCAAATCAAGTAGAAATATGAATATACGAGTCATGGACATGCATTGAAATTTACGTTTCAAAACGGGGCAACACTTATGCTCTAACATAAACAACATGCAAACTCAAACCGGAATCGAACGAATTTACATGCAATGAATGGCAAATGATCAACAAACATATATACAAGTCAAAACAAGATCAATGCATCAAAATCCCACCAAACCGAACTTAAAAAGCCTTAAAACGAAAAAATGCGTCAAAAATCACCGACTCGGAATTGAACGAAAATCACATGGTAACTTGCAAACGTGCCAACGGATTCAAATATGCAATCGGTTTTTGAAAATTCCGCTTGGAAGTGATACTTTTTGGCCGATTTCGTCGGCTGGCAGTAGCAAAATAGCCGGAAAAAATTATCCGAAATCGACTAAAAAGTTCACCAATGGCTCCGAAATAATCAACAAAGTCAATTTACACTATTCACATTCGCAAAAACGCGCTACGGTTAGGAAGTTATGACCAAAACATATTCTCGACACGCGACACATGAACAACATCAACAATTAAGCCTCAACCTATCCTATTTCAAATTTGCACATTGAAACAAGCATGAATTTAAAAGTCAAGCACTTCAATCAATATCAAGTTATAATAATTAACTCTCTTAAGAATTTTATCAAACATCTAACATGCATCGATTAGTCTATGTCAATTTTAACAATCATTTCCAATCATGCACCACAACAATTATTAGGATAAATTAATCAAGAATCGATCAATAATCAAATCATGAATCAATGCACATAATCTCCACAAGATTAATTCAACTTCAAAATTCAATTCAAGAAACAATTCAACAATTATTCATGAATTAAAGTTTAAGAAGCTTACCGAATGAAGAATCGACGAAGAAATTGTGAATCCGAAGGAAGTGAGACGCGATCATGAATGGAGGAGAGGAGGAGAGGCCGCGCGGCTGCCGGTGGCGGAAGATGGTGGTCTTACGGTGGTGAAGTTGATTGGAGGTGGTGGTTCGTGGCGGCTCGGCTACCGGAAGCTTGATCGGAATTGTTGTGTTCTTGAGTTCTTGATGAAGTTGTTGTTGTGTTCTTGAGAAAGAATTGAGAGAATGAACTTTGATCCTTTAGAGAGAGTTTGTGAGAGATTTTTGGTGTTTGTAAATTATGATTGAAGTTATGAGATAAATTGTGGGTCAAAAGAATATATAGTGGAGTGTAAAATGAAAGGCAAAAGGTAGAATTTCGGCTTAAGTGAAAATAACAATATCTTCGGCAAGAAATTTCGACTTTGAGCCTTCCACAACATCGTCCGCCTCTGAATCACGGTTGCAATGCAAAAATAACGAACGTCATACGATCAAAATCGAGTGCGATCGATACGTTTAAGCTGCAAGACGTCACTGAATAAGTTGTTTTTTCGGCTTATTTGGTGTCCGCTACTCGAAAATGTGACGAGGTCAACCTCTTCGGAGCATAATCTCGACTCGACTTTGTCAGCAAAGTTGTAGATCTATGAGTCAGTGACCTGGTGTTAAAATCTAAGCTCAACCGGACAAACGACGAGGGAGATATGAATTTTCTCGTGAAACCACTTTCAGCCTTTTTCTTCGGTTCAGCACTTCAGTTTTGTGAAATAAACCAAAACGATAATCTTTGGAGCACCGTTCAAACTCGCATTTGTATTTGAAATTGAAGAGGATAAAATTTTTGAACCAACTCTTTAAGAACGGGTGCAATCCGATGAAAATTGACCGAGTTATGAATTTTACAAAATCTGACAGACAATGCAGTGCATCAAAGAACCTTATTGGTAATTCGCATTTTCGAGATCCTTCTGCTTGGACCGAACCAAAACTGAATTCACATAATGAAGATAACATCTAAACGGAATTTTAGGCACCGAAACGACATCAATTCGATAAACGATCCAAGAGTTATGAATTTTTTAGTGTTCAAAACTCACCGGTTCAGCACTGTTTTTCACTATGTCGACTCTAAAGACTCGCACATTCTGAGATCTTCTTCAAAGAATTAGTTCTCGGCCAAAACCCAAAAGTTGGAAAGGATATCAAGACGGAACTTTTGGCATATGAATCTCTCAGACATGTTGACCCAATAAGAAGTTACAAACTCTTGAATACCACTAGCACAGTTAATCGGCGAAACCGAAATTTCAGAAACAAATAAATCCCGCCATTTTCCTTGATGAATTGGCCTCCGAGCCGAACACAAAAGTTGTAGAGAATAATGAAACGGTCTAAACTATTGAGTTTCAAGCCAAAATGAGTTTCCGAGCATAAGTTACAACTTTTGCAAACTGCACCATAAAACTGATATTCAGCTTAAACTCCTCTGAATCAACCGAGAACTTTTGGCTTCTTCTGAGATTATTGTGCACGTGCCGCATGAAGAAATAAAGGCCAGTCGCAACCTGTGAAAGCTCAAATGGATATGTATGTTCATGTATGTTTATGATGCAATTGTAATCTAAATGCAATGCAATGTATGAAAGGATATGCTAAATGGCATGAAAATGAGAGGGCAAATTTTGAGGTATTACAGAAGGAATTCAACGAAGCTTCGCCGGTTCATCCCCACAAGACAGCTACAAATCCCCCAGTAGGGCAAATCCATCTTCATAAATACTTCGAGTCACATCTCCCCTGGAATTTATATCCATCTCTTTTATCCTCAGATGGATAATCGGGAATTTATTCTTTCAATAGGAGTACGACGAACGAAGACGGGAGGTTATGGATACCTTACTATCGAATGAAGACGGGAGGTTATGGATACCTTACTATCGAAAGAAGACGGGAGGTTATGGATACCATACCATCGAAAGAAGACGGGAGGTTATGGATACCATACTATCGAAAGAAGACGGGAGGTTATGAATACTATGTTATCAAATAAGACGGGAACGAGTTCCTCATATTCTTCACTATATTATCAAACGAGATGGGAACGAGTTCCTCATATTCTTCAGCAACAAATCGGGATTTATTTTCCATGGCCAGCAGTTGATATACGAAGATATCCAGACGCTTCAGACTACATGATGCATACATACATCATTTACATCATACCATAACATACACATCCATAAGTACATAATACATTTACTTAGGTGCATCATACTATGCATGCATACATAATGCATAAACTAATATTTCCCTTGCAGGATAGTCATATGCAGGTAAAACAATATCAACAACTTACAACGGGTCAGAAATGATCCATACACTACTCAAGATGTCCTCGAATAGCAGGCAAACGGGCTGTAAAAAGATCCATTCCTTGGTTCAAGACATCTTTCAGAAGAACAAATCCTGACGTTCTTTTGACCCTTAAGAGCAAATCCTGACGCTCTTTTGGCCCCTTGTTCAAGACTTTTTCAGAAGAACAAATCCTGACGTTCTTTTGACCCTTAAGAGCAAATCTTGACGCTCTTTTGGCCCCTTGTTCAAGACATTTTCAGAAGAACAAATCCTGACGTTCTTTTGACCCTTAAGAGCAAATCCTGACGCTCTTTTGGCCCCTTGTTCAAGACTTTTTCAGAAGAACAAATCCTGACGTTCTTTTGACCCTTAAGAGCAAATCCTGACGCTCTTTTGGCCCCTTGTTCAAGAATTTTTTAGAAGAACAAATCCTGACGTTCTTTTGACCCTTAAGAGCAAATCCTGACGCTCTTTTGGCCCCTTGTTCAAGACTTTTTCAGAAGAACAAATCCTGACGTTCTTTTGACCCTTAAGAGTAAATCCTGACGCTCTTTTGGCCCCTTGTTCAAGACTTTTTCAGAAGAACAAATCCTGACGTTCTTTTGACCCTTAAGAGCAAATCCTGACGCTCTTTTGGCCCCTTGTTCAAAATTTTTTCAGAAGAACAAATCCTGACGTTCTTCTGACCCTTAAGAACAAATCCTGACGTTCTTTTGGTCCCTTGAATAGCAGGCAAACGGTCTGTCAAAAGATCCATTCCCTGGTTCAAGATATTTTTCAGAAGAATTAATCCTGACGTTCTTTTGACCTTGGAGAATAGGTAAATAGTCTGTAATCCAAGATACTTCCAGAAGAGATAATTATCACAAGATTCATTTCTACTGGTCCATTCAACAATTCAAATCATGTTGCATAAATGATTCAGAGACGGCCTATACAAAGACCTAGTACTGATATCCAGTATCAACATACAGACATCATCACATCCAAATATTTCAGATGGCATCTCTAAGCCCATCTCCAATTTTTCCAAGTGGCATCTTTAAGCCCGCTCAAGAATACATAGATAATCATCAGTATTACTCTATGCACTGGTGAGTGCAAATTTTTGGGCTTTCGTGTTCAATCCCCTTCAACCTTCCAGGTCACGACTGGCACATATACCAATCTAACACCTCAGGTTTTAGAAAATTGAACAGGGGCAGCTATTGCACCCCAAAATTTGCCCTCACAAGACAAGACTTTGTGTACTAAGAGGTTCACAAGGTTCACAAGACATCTCATGAGGTTCACAAGGTTCACAATTAGTCAGAAGATTTGACATTTCCCTCAGACAATGCATCCTCCTAAGCAATGCATCCTAAACTAGGGTTTTGACTTTAATCAGGCTAAATGGACTTCCAAGACTTCAAGTGAGCTTCATAACATCTTATATGTGTTTAAGAATCCCCATGACAAGTTTCAAGACTTTTCCCAAAGGTTTACTCAGTCAGATGAACAGATAGGTTAAAATCAGTCAAAGTAGTTAAAAAGTCAAATTGAGGTCAACTGTGGTCAAACCAAAGTCAAACTTCATGATTTTTTGCCAACATCAAGTATATGAAGTAAAATTCATCATTTGATGAAGGGTTGATCATGATTCATCAAAGAGATTTCAGATCATCAAGAATCAAGAGTTTCTAAATTAGGGTTTTCATAGGAAAAGTCAACTGAACTTTGACCAGCCATAACTTTCACATGCTTCATCAAATTTTTTCCATCCAAAGCTCATTTTGAAGGAAATTGAATTCTCTACAACTTTGTGTCTCACAAGCCAAGCCCAAAAATGCTTCATTTGGAAGGTATGAGCTAAGACATTATAGGTCCTTTTGAAAGTCAACAAAAAGTCAACAACTTCAAAAGAGCATAACTTGAGAATGGTAAAAGATATGGACATGAAACCAATGGGGTTGGTTAGAGGACTCTTTAAGCTTTCCAAAATGTCCAAGAACACCCTCATAGCATTAAAATTGAAGGATTTGTGCCCTTGCAAAGTTGGGAAATTTTAGGGAAGTTTATGAAGCAAATAAGGCCTTAAATCAATTTTTTGCTAAATGAGCCCACCAAATTGCCATCCCATCTTTATAAAAACACCAAGCACGACCCAAACCACTTATTTTCTGATTTTTATTTTTTTATTTCATATTTATTTGAATTTTATTCATTAAAATACCATTTAAATTGAAATAAAATATAAAATCAAATATTTAAAAAAGGATTTTGTTTCTAGAAAGTCATAAACATTATTTGGATTAGATTGATACACAAGTTATGAGGATTGTCCCAAAATAGCAATGTTAGATCAAATAATATTCAAATTTTATGACATATCTTTCTCAATATTCAAATGATCCAAAAATCCAAAGAACCATGACATTTTTTAACCTAATTTGATTCACTACATATAGAGGAACATATCACAACCAAAGACACGAATTTTGGCAGCCTCTAAGACCTATTTCAAACTTCACAAAATACATAAAAAAATCAATTTTCGGTTTCATCTTTGCAGGAGGTTTCAAGGTATTCTAAGGACACAAGAAGCTTCCTTGAGCTTCCTTGAATCTAAACCACCCCTTACATGCCTCTGATTCATCCTCATTTGCATAATCCGAATCATTCATGCTCTCAATCTATTTTTTTTCGATTCATTGAATTTATGCCTTTATAATGAGTTTTGATTATGTATTAATGTTTATTGATGCTCATAGATGATTTTTGGATAATTTTCGTGAAGCTTCATGCCCTATACCACAATCGGCCATAGTTAGGGTTCTAAGCTCCAAATTGGGGTTCTGTGATTTACCTAATTTAAATAGCTTCTAATGACATGGTCTTGTTGTATGAGTCATGAGGAACTCATTGATGTAACTAATTTGAGGAAATTGTACTTGTTGTATGGTATTTGATATTTGCAGGTTTCGTTGGCAAGAAAAATCGCAGGTAAATTCGAAACAAAATTCGCATATCCAGAGGTAGAAGATGAAATCTGCGCGCGAATTTGGAATTTTAAATTTTGTCTTATTTTATTATGTTTGATTCCCCTTATAATTACAAAGAAAGCAATTAGTTCAGTTGGTTGAGGCGCGCGTGTGTGAAGCTAGGGTCAAGGGTTCGAATCCAGCCAGAAACATTTTTTGTTTCAATTTCTTTTGTTTTGCAGGATTAGAATAAAACAATTGTATGCTATTGTCTATCACCAGCGCGCAGCTGGCCCAGTGGTTGGCTTGTTGGTCTTGGGGGTGTGAAGCCTAGGGCCTGGGTTCGAATCCCAGCCCCAGGTATGTTCTTCTTTCATATTTTCTTTTATTTTGTTTTTGTTTATAATATGTTTAATTAATTTAATTAATGATAAATGTTTAAAATAAAATTGTTATATTATTTTCTTATATAATTCAAAAACTTATAGTTTTTAAAAAAAAAGTAATTCAAACTTTATTAATAAAAGTTATTTATATTTATTTTATTATATATATTTAATATTTGTATGTATTTTTGTATAAATAATTTAATTATATTTAGATTAATTTATAAACACTAATATTTATATGTAAAACCTAATTTTCTTTATAAACCCTAATTATGTTATAAATATTAATTTATTTGTTTGTAAATTTTAATTATATATATTTATTTTATAATTTGTTTATATTATTATTATATGTAGCTTTTTGTATATAAATAATGTAATTAAGATTAGATTAAGTAATTAACCCTAATTTATTTTTCTAAACAATTAAAAACCCTAACTTTATTTTATGAGTTTAATTTCTAATTTTATTTATATGTCTACTTAATTATAATTAACCAATATATTTTTATAATATGTATATAAAATTAAATTATTAGAACTATTAGTCATATTTATTAATATATAATTATTATCATTTATTTCTTTTATTAAAATTCTTAAAAAAAAATAATTATTTATTTAATTTTGAACTTTCAATTTGTTTCTATATTATACTGTTATACTAACCTTATATTTATTTTTGTTATTACTAACCAATTTATTTATTTATTTCTTATATGCTTATTTAAATTATTTTTATTGTTCTTATAATGTAATTGTGCCAATTATGTAATAGTTGTAGAATTATTTTTATTATTTATTTAAATTGCCATGGTTAGTAAAATAGGGAATGTAAACATGTTTGTATTTAAAATTGAATTTAGATCACTAATTTGTAAGATAAATACTTGAATTTGTACACGCACACACGTAAGTCGATCCTGGATCGCCATCTCACATTCTTAAGGATACCTCTCATGTTGCCTAAAGAAAAAGGTCAAGTAAGGTGTATAAAGCAAAAGTCCCTTTCTTTATTTATATCATCTAGTCCCTTAAAAGATAATAAGATCAAGCCCCTCCATGGTTGCCTTCGTAAATGATCTTGTCCCATTCGAATAAAGATGATAAGTCCCTTCGAATTGTTAAATACACCTTACAGTTGCCTAATCACAATTTTCCCTTCATTAGTCCCTCATACATCCAAGGTAATGACTACCTATTCCTTAATAATAGGGATAGTCTTACCAGTTAAAGGATATTTAAGAACAGAAAAGATTTAACTTAGGGTAGGTTCCTCTTATGTACTTGCTCACCTTTTCAAAACATTTCAAACACTTCACATTTTCAAACAAATTTTCAAAACAAAGGCTTTATATATATCCGTACATGGATCATTATAAAGTACTTAAGAAAATTTCTAATCACACACTACACTTCTGAGAACAGTTTAAAGTGAGCTAAGCAACTAAGAGCCCATGGATAACCATGGATGTAAAGGGTGCTAACACCTTCCCTTTACATAACCTACCCCCCAAACCCAAAAATCTTTTAAGGTCTTTCCTGTTCTTTTATACCCTTTCCTTTGGATAAAATAAAAGTCGGTGGCGACTCTTGCTATCCGCAACATTCATAGAAAAGTCAGTTCTCCCACCGTGTTACAATGCCAAGCCAGTCTCCTTACCATTAAGCCACATGGGGCGCGTCTGGTAACAAACAACGACAGGAAATTATATAGTAAACATGCTAAACATAAAAAAAAATGAGAAAAAGGAATGCCCTCACCCAGATTCGAACCCTTGCCCTTCTGTTCACGCGCGTATGTTCTTACCACTGGGCTGGCAGTCATTAGTTGACATATAATAGGAACAAACAAATAAATATTAAACATGAATTTCATAAATCAGAATGGCGCCATGAACTTCATCTTCAACCTTTTTCCTGCGAAAACTCCTGCAAGTCTTGTTGCGATTTTTCCTGCGATTTTTCTTACATAGAAAAGCATGCGAATTTCAAATAGCATACAACACACAACAATTCTTGAAATTGATTAGATCAAAATGATCCCCATAACCTGTACGATTCAATCACGTCAATAAAATTCATTTAATTAGCTTATATTAGAGAACCCTAATTTGGAGGTTAAACCCTAATAATGGCATCTTATGGTTTCGGCCATGAATCCTCAAGGAAAACACCCAGAAATCATCTATAGGAACATTCAAGCTAGAAAACGCAAACAAAATTCATTAGTTATGCATTAATATTCGAAATCGAAAAAATGAGTTTCAAGAGAAAATATGATTTGATTTTAGCTATTCTTGAGGTTTTGGATGCAGTGAATGATTAAGATTGCATTAGTGATGTTCAAAGAACACGTTTGAACCTTCAAAACGTCTTGATATGGTCCCTAGCTCAAAATCCGAATGTGAGATTTTCCTTGAAATTTTGAAACTTGCTTTGTGTTCTTGGCTGCCATAAAATTCGTCCTCCAACTTGTATTAGGTTTTTATACTTATATGGAATGAATTAGGTCAACAAAATTGATGGATTTGTGGGCTTTTGAAGTAACTTGAGTGTGAAGGAATCAATCACCATTAAAGCTCAACAAATCAAATGATACCTTGTTATTTTTTATCCAATCTGATTTCAATTGACTTCCAATCATTCTAAATATGATTTAAATGATTTCCAATCAAATATCTTGACCATTATTTGATTTTTCATATTTAAATTATATTTAAATTGAATTTTAATGAATAAAATCCAAATAAATAATAAAAATCAGAACTCTTTGGTTTTGGGTTGTGCTTGATGTCATCATAAATATTGGATTGCAAAATGATAGGCCCATTTGGAAAAATTTGGTTTTAAGATCTTATTTTCTTCATACACCCCTTGAAAATTTCCCAACTTTGACAAGGCACCAATCCTTCAATTTTAAGGCTATGAAGGTGTTATTGGACATCTTGGAAAGCTTAAAGAGTCCTCTAACAAACCTCTTTGGTATCATGTCCATATCTTTTACCATTTTCAAATTATGCCCTTTGGAAGATGTTGACTTTTTGTTGACTTTTGAAATGACCTGTAATTTTTTAGCTCATACCTTCCAAATGAAGCATTTTTAGGCTTGGCTTGTGAGACACAAAGTTGTAGAGAATTCAATTTCCTTCACAATGAGATCTGGATGAGAAATTTTTGATGAAGCATGTGAAAGTTATGGCTGGTCAAAGTTTAGTAGACTTTTCTGAAGGAAACCCTAATTTAGAAACTCCTGATTCTTGATGATCTGAAACTTTCTTGATGAATCATGATCAACCCTTGATCAAATGATGAATTTTACTTAATAAAATTGATGTTGGCAAAAAATATTGAAGTTTGACTTTAATTTGACCACAGTTGACCTCAGTTTGACTTTTTAACTCCTTTGACTGATTTTTGCATATCTGATCATCTGACTGGTCAAACTTATTGGGAAAGTCTTGAAACTTGACATAGGGATTCTTGAAATCATATGGGATGAGGAGGCATAGCCTGGGGACACTTTGTATAGGAGGAGGCATAGCCTGGGGAAAATTCCACACTTCTTGATCAATTGAGAATCTTGAGAAGCTTATGATCATTTAGAAGTCTTGAGAGACATTGTCTTGATTGTGGGAGGGAAAATTTTGGGGTACAACAACTGCCCCTGTTCAATTTTCTGAAATTTGAGGAGTTAGATTGGTATGTAAGCCATTCGTGACTTGAAGGTTGAAGAAGATTGAACACAAAAGCCCAAAATTTTGCACTCGTCGGTGCGCAGAATGATATTGCTGGTTGGTTGTGATGCTTGAATGGGCTTAAAGATGGCATTCGAATAAAAAGTATTCAGATATGTTTCTTTGAGAGGGAATCAATCCCAAATATGAAGATAGCTTTTTGGGAAGAATAAACGACGGGCCAAAAATGAGATAACCTTCGGGAAGAATAAACGACGGACCGAGGTAACAAGATAACCTTTAGGAAGAATAAACGAAGGCCCAAGGTATCAATATGGATTTTGGGAAGAATAAACGACGGTCCAAAATGAGATAACCTTCGGGAAGAATAAACGAAGGCCCGAGGTAACAAGATAACCTTTGGGAAGAATAAACGACGGCCCAAGGTATCAATATGGCTTTTTGGGAAGAATAAACGACGGCCCAAAATGAGATAACCTTCGGGAAGAATAAACGACGGCCCGAGGTAACGAGATAACCTTTGGGAAGAATAAACGACGGCCCAAGGTATCAATATGGCTTTTGGAAAGAATAAACGACGACCCAAAATGAGATAACCTTCGGGAAGAATAAACGATGGCCCGAGGTAACAAGATAACCTTTGGGAAGAATAAACGACGGCCCAAGGTATCAATATGACTTTTGGGAAGAATAAATGACGGCCCAAAATGAGATAACCTTCGGGAAGATTAAACGACGACCCGAGGTAACAAGATAACCTTTGGGAAGAATAAACGACGACCCAAGGTATCAATATGACTTTTTGGGAAGAATAAACGACGGCCCAAAATGAGATAACCTTCGGGAAGAATAAACGAAGGCCCGAGGTAACAAGATAACCTTTGGGAAGAATAAACGACGGCCCAAGGTATCAATATGGCTTTTGGGAAGAATAATCGACGGCCCAAAATGAGATAACCTTCGGGAAGAATAAACAACGGCCCGAGGTAACAAGATAACCTTTGGGAAGAATAAACGACGACCCAAGGTAAGTTGTTGATGAAGTTTACCTGCTGGAGAATTAACCTGAAAAACAAGGTTAGTCCGGTGCAAATATAATGATATATAATACATTCTGCAAGATAATATTTTATGAGAATCCATATAATATGACATGATATGGTATGATGTATGTATGAATGAGCTATGTAGTTGAGGCATATAAGTAGCTTCATTGAATAACTGCCGACTGGGGAAATAAATCCCGATTCGTTGTTGAGGAGTATTAAGACTTCGTTCCCGTCTTGTTTAAGAATATCGTACTTAGGAATTCCCGTTTTCGTTCGTCGTACTTTTTACTGAAGGATTGAGTTCCTGAATATCCTGACTGAGGATAAAAGAGATGGACATAGATCCGGGAGACCTATGTAGTTAAGTATCAATTCTTCGGAGAATATGACACTGCTTGGAGACTTCATAAAGATGGAAGTGTAAGATATTACTTGAGGTATTCCGTAAGGATATCCGTAAAGATTATTCCGTGGGGATGAATCGGCGAAGCTTCGTTGAATTCCTGCCTCCGTTCGTTCTTAGTAAATGCTATTATTGTATTTTATGCATTTCTGGTAAACATCAATCATATTCAAAGGCATATATACATTCAAACATAATCAATGGACGTTTTTCGCTTTAGTAAAAAGGGGAAAAGTAAAGCTGAATAAAGAGGGAAAAGTAAAGCTGAATAAAGAGGAAAAAGTAAAGCTGAATACGGAAAATGGAGTTTTATTTATTTTAGAAATATGCCTATAAATAGGCAGGTTTTAACAAGGAGACGGAAATCCTAGTAAGAGGAATTCGTCAAAGAAATTTTTACAAGGAAAAATAGCTATATGTAAATAATCCTATTGAGTTTCAACTTTGTTATTGCCATTATCTTCAATTATCTCATCTTCAGCTATCGGAGAAGAAACGATTGAATTGATCCGTATCTGTTGAACTTGACGTAGGTAACACAACTAGTAGAGGTTACATGGGTGATCCAACGAGACATAGTCGTACGCTTTAATCCCTAACTTTTGCCTGGATTTCCCTTTCAGGTTTTCAATCCACCGACATACCATTTTTTGCCCAAGCCGCCTTTTCAGGTTTTCGACTTGCCGGGTGTACATTTTTTGATATATATCCCTAATTTTTTCCCGAACCCTTTTGGTTCGCCGGGATGCCCTTATTTTTGCCTAGACTAGTCAACCTAGCGGGTCGCTCTTCATGCGTAGTATTTTTTTAACTATGTTTGCGTTCACAGGTTGCGGGAAATCTTCACCATCCATAGTGGTAAGCATCATGGCACCTCCAGAAAATACTCTCTTAACAACAAATGGCCCTTCATAGGTGGGGGTCCATTTGCCCCTAGGATCACCTTGTGGTAATATGATATGCTTGATTACCAAATCACCAGCCTGATACACTTGCTGCTTAACTTTCTTATTGAAAGCTTTGATCATTCGTTTCTGATACATCTGACCATGAAAAACAGCTGCTAATATTTTCTCATCAATCAAGTTTATCTGGTCAAGTCGAGTATGAATCCATTCATCTTCATCCAAGCCTTCATCCTTCATAATTCTCAAAGAAGGAATTTGAACTTCAATGGGTAAAACTGCTTCCATACTATAGACAAGGGAAAATGGGGTTGCCCCTGTTGAAGTACGTATGGTGGTACGATAACCATGAAGAAAAAATGGAAACATATCATGCCAATCCTTATATGTAAATATCATCTTTTGCAAGATCTTATTAATATTCTTGTTGGCAGCTTCCACTACGCCATTCATCTTTGGACGATATGGAGAAGAATTGTGGTGTTTAATCTTGAATTGCGTGCAGAGATCAGTAATCATAATGTTGTCCAGATTAGTACCATTATCTGTGATAATCCTTTCCGGGATGCCATATCTGCATATAAGATTATACTTGATGAATCGAGCCACCACATTCTTGGTAACAGAAGCAAATGAAGCTGCCTCTACCCATTTTGTGAAGTAATCAATAGCCACAAGGATGAAACTATGTCCATTGGAAGCAGTAGGTTTGATCTCACCAATCATATTAATGCCCCACATGGCAAAAGGCCATGGAGCAGTTAGAACATTCAACGGAACTGGAGGCACATGAATCTTATCAGCATAAATCTGGCATTTGTGACAAGTTTTGGAGTGTTGATAACAATCAGCTTCCATGGTAGACCAATAATAACCTGCTCTCAGAATCTTCTTAGCCATAGTATGCCCACTAGAATGAGTACCAAATATCCCATCATGCATGTCTTCCATAATCTCTACTGCTTCTTTCTTATCCATACAGCGAAGCAAAGTTGAATCGTGGTTGCGCTTGTACAAAATTCCATTACTCGGGAAGAATTTAGTAGAAAACCTCCTCAGAAACTTCTTATCATTGACAGATGCCCCTTCAGGGAACTCCTGAGCTTCAAGACACCTCTTCACTTCATGGAACCAAGGCTTTTCTTCTACTCCTTCAGTACCCACTTCATTGCAGTATGCAGGTTTATCAAATCGATCAATAGTAATTATCGGAGCTTCATCATCCCAACTGATTTCAAACATAGATTCCATGGTAGCTATTGCATCTACCAACTGATTCTCTTCTCGTGGAATATGTCCAAAGGTAATCTCTTCAAAGTACAGGATCAAATACAACACATGCTCTCTGTAAGGGATGAGATTAGGATTCCTGGTATCCCAATCTCCTTTAACTTGACTAAATACCAGGGCTGAATCTCCATATACATTCAAAAACTGGATCTTCATCTCAATAGCAACCTTGATACCCATGATGCACGCTTCATATTCAGCCATATTATTGGTACATTTAAAACAAAGCTTTGCAGTAACTGGTGTATAACATTCTTTAGGAGAGATAATCACAATACCAACACCATTACCAAGCGCATTAGAAGCTCCATCAAAAACCTTAGTCCATCAGGATCCTTGTCCAGTTCCTTCATATTGTCTAGGTTCTTTAGTAACAATCATAATATCCTCATCTGGAAACTCAAAATTCATAGATTGACAATCATCCACTGCTTGATGAGCCAAATGATCAGCTACTACACTTCCTTTGATTGCTTTCTGAGTAGTGTAACACCCCAAATTTGCCCTCTTCTTGTTTAGCATCGTTATCATATCATAATCATCATAAGCATACCATATCCTTATCATTTTGCATAGAAAAATAAAGTATAACACTCACATGTTCTAGCATAAGGCATATGATCGGTCATCTGGGAAATCTGAATCTGCAAGTCAAAATCAAGAGCATGGTGATCTGGCAAGAATCTCACAGGATCATTTTGCGCAAGCCTGGTATCATGTTCAGAGCCCTAGAAAGAGAAGATGGATCAAAATTTGCTTGAAACGGTTGGTGCAGGTCTGTTTTTGAAGGTTCCCACCAAAGGGAGGGAAATTCAAATTTTTCATGCGTTAACCGGTTAACGCATATGGTTAACCGGTTAACAGCTGCGAAATTTGAATTTCCAGCAGCATTTTCAGCATGTGTGTTTTGTTTCCATTTTCCAATTTTCTGATTTTTATTCATTTGAATTAAATTTGAATTTGAGAGAAGGATCTAGAGCATTTATCCAAGCCTCATTCCAACCCTAAATCCAAATCACACTACCCAAACCATAATTTTGGATCCCAAACCAAAATTTTGGGCCCCAAACCTAAATCATATTTATTCCATTTCCTTCCAAACCAAAGGGTCTCTCACTCATTTTTCACTCTCATTTCTGAATTTTCATTCCTCTCACTCACAATTCTCTCACTTTTCTCTCCCAATTTTCCAAATCACTCAAAGTTCCTCTTTGAAGATCACACAACCTTGCCTTGAGGTGTGTGGATCTTGGAACTAAACCTCCATTCATAGCTTCTTTGCATCTTTTTGCTGGTTTTATTGGAGATTCAGATCTGGTTTGAGATCTAGAAGTGCTTTTGGATCCAAAATTCTGCATCAAGAGCTTGTTCTTGCATTTATTTTGCATGGAGTGTGGAGCTTAGCATCGGATCTTTAAAGTTTTGCGCGAGATCTACTGTTTTCAGCTCAATCAACAATTACCAAAGCATACCTCAGCTTTGTAGGTTGGTTAATTTCAGATCTAGCTCTGTTTTTAGCTTATTTGCATGCTTGTGCTTTAGATCCACCATGTGTTTGTGTATTTGCTTGTGTTGTTTGATTTGATTGGTTGATTTGTATCCGGATCCGAATGTTATTTGTTCATGAGCTTAATGATATGGATTAATGTGAATTGATCTAATTTTTCCATGTGTAATTGATTGCTGGTCTGGTGCAAGCTTATTTGGATAAGCTGTGTTGAGGTGCTGTTTTCTGCAGGATTTGTTGCTGTTTTATCAGTGTTAACCGGTTAACGTATATGGTTAACCGGTTAACGCCCCTGTTTTGTGTGTATTTTGTGCAGGTTTGAGTTGGTTAACCGGTTAACGCATATGGTTAACCGGTTAACGCTGAGGCAGAATGGTTTTTTAGTGTTGTTTTGAGCTTGTTTGATCCCTTTGCTTGTTCTATTTGCCTTGGATCATTGCATGATCATTAAGCATGATATTTTAGGGTGATTTGCTTGCTGGTTGATGTATGCTTTCATGTTTTCGACGCGTAAGTCGTGTATTTGCAATGCTTGGCATGTTGTTTGTTTCTTGTTTACAAGAACCTTTGAGCATGATTAATCCCATGATTGTGTTGGTCAATTTGCTGGATTTTTGCTAACATTTCAGGGGCTCATGGTAAGAGAAGTGTGGATGTTTATCCACATTTCAACTTTTCATCTTTCCTCTTTTGCTTTGTTTTTACTTTGTGGTGTTTGATGTGCTTTGTGCCATCATGTGGTTCTCTTTCCCCTTTCTAGTTTCCTCTTCTCTTTTTCTATCTTCTTCCTTCTTCATTAGGGTAGAAACCTCACTAACTCTTAGGACTTCCATGCATGTGAATACTTAGGATTATTTTAGTCCCCCTTTAGATTTTTTCCTTTGAGATCTTTTGGTTCTTCTTCTCTTCTCATCTCATAACTCTTAAAAAGAAAACACTTTAATAAATGTGAAGTGATGCATTGATCCATAGCCTTATTCCATGAGGTATGCTTGTAGTCTTCCCATCTTGGGATAGTACATGTTTACCTTGTGATGCACAAGTCTGATCAAGGTATCTTCTTCATAAAGAAAAGCATAAAAAACACTTCTTCATGTAAATAACAAAAAAAACACTTAATAATTAAGCAAGTTAGTGAGCCTAAGCCCTAATCTTTGGGTTCAAGTTTTGGGGATCTTCCCCTTACTTGAGTGTGCTTGTTCTATTATTCCATCTTGGAATGTAGTGACAAGTGCACATTCCATTGGTGAGAGTTTGAGTTCACTTCCTTGTGACACACTCATAAAAGCTTCTAAAAAACACAAAACAAACAATAAGCGTCTTTCCTTCGGGAATTCTTTTCTCATCTCCTTCGCTCCGTACGCGAACTTGCTCCTACTTGTCATTTTGCAAGACGGTTACGCACTCGTCGTCCGAGTCTGCAACACCTGAGCAATGGCATAGGCAGTTCAAGCCTTAATTCACAAGCAATTTCCTTTTAGTACCCCTAGTTAGGGGAACTACGGCGTCTCTGATCCTCATTATCCCGATGAGGTACGTAGGCAGCGGGGTAGGGCCCGTTCGAGCACAATCTTTATTTTCCCTACATTTTTCCTTTCCTTTTCTTATTCATTTCCTTTCTCATTTTTCTTTTCCAGTTCATTTTCTTTTCTTTTGCTGCAGCTTTCATACCCTCACCCTTTGAAACAGTTTCTTTTGCAAGCGTGGATCCCGTCGGGTACGGCGGACGATCTGGGTGCTAATACCTTCCCAGGTCGTAACCGACTCCCGAGCCCAGTCTCTTTGGTTCGCAGGACCCGTGTCCTTCCTTTTCTTTCTTCTGGTTTGTGCAGCATTACCATTCCCTTTCTTCGGGATAAAAATGCCTGGCTGGCGACTCTATTCTTTTTCCGCGCCACTTTCGCGTTTGTACCAGGATGGAAATCCTCGGGAGCGACAGCTTGGCGACTCTGCTGGGGATCGAACCCAGAATCTCTGGTTCCCCTGTGAGTCTCTCCTAGCGCTTGTGTGTTGCTGTTTCATTGGGTGATGTTTGTTTGATGTGGCTTGTTGTATTATATTGCTGTTTGTTTATTGCTTTATTTACAGCTTTATTTACAGTTTTCAGTATTTATTTTCCGCATCATATATCATACTGGACTGTCTGGACTGGTTTCCTTTGGTGGGATGGGAGTTACTGGTTCTTGAGAGATATGAGCTAAGTACCCGGCTCGAGTGCACCATAGGACTTAGAGTGGTTCCACTTTGGCCTCATGAGATCTTGTCATGGGGGTAGTAGTGAGTTCCACACCCAGGTTGCGATTGTCTTGGAAATGTCTTGATTTGGGGATCTTCCTCTCTCATTACATAACCCTGACAGTTATGTGCAGCTGGGGACCGATCATTGAGAACCTTTGTGGAAACAACCCTCTCCAGTGGTGACAGTGGCAGACCACATTTTGTGGCAAACCCATTCGCACCCGAGGGTCCACTGGGAACTTGCATAGGATGGCCTGGTTCTCTTATAAGAACTCAGTTAAAGCATCTGGTCATATGACACTAGTACTGTATCCTACGGGCTGAATGTACTATTGTTTCTTGATTTCAGCGCTTGAAGCTAGGGACTTATAAGGGATGCTTGTTTTTCCCGGACTCAGCTGAGGCCTCCCTGCATAGTACATAATGCCTAACCGATTCCCTGATTTGGTCATGAGCCATTTCTCGGAGATGGTGACAGTATTATTGCTATGTGGCTTTGAGAGTCCGTGATGTCTGACCCGGAGCCTTTTACCCGTGAGATTGGGGGGTGTGTACAGGTGTGCAGGAACCCATGACCTCAACATACACTCATCTGTTCGGTTATGATCTTTGGTCCTGTGAATATGACTGGTGGTTCTATTGATTCTATGGTTTCGAAGTTATGGTCCTGGAATTCTGGATTTCTTGATACCGTGATTCTGAGATCTTCTATCAGAGGGTTGTGATTATCAGAGGGTGTGATTCAGTGAACTGTTGAGTTTGCCAGTTGTTCCGAGGGGCCCTTGTCAGTGTGCCAGTTCAGATGGTCCCAGTTGGTCATATGCTTGCATTGCATTGCATTTGCATCATTCTTTGCATTAACTGTTTATGTTTCCCATTTTTCAGGTCATTACTCACATCTGTTCCCGGTTCTGGTATTCTTATTTCCATGGCAGAAATTAAAAGCGATCCGAGAAAAAAGAATGTGCACTACACCTTTCTTCAGCCGGAAGTCAAAAGTGTTCAGAGGTTAGCAGATCTGATGAATGATCAAGTCTTAGGAAATTTCAGGAAAAGATATGGCCAGATACTGAAGTTTGTGGACAAGCCTACTACAGACCAAAAGGACAGCCTGCATACCTTGTTGCAATTTTATGATCCCCTGTTGCGTTGTTTTATTCTTCCAGGTTACATCTTAGCTCCGACATTAGAAGAGATCTCCAGCATGCTGAGTATCCCGATCAGAGAGACATTGCCGTTCTACGGGTCAGAGGTTGTGCTCAGAGATGAAGACATAGCCAAGGTTTGTAGGTTGCCAGTTGCTTCAGTCAGAAAGGCTTTGCAAGAGAGTAAAGGCAGAGGTCTACCATGGAGTGTGCTTATCCCAGAAGCTGAGAAGTATGCTACAGAAGCTAAGTGGAATGACTTTGGAGCTTTGCTTGCATTGATGGTATATGGGTCTAGCTTGTTTCCCGGAGAGAAAGAGTTTGTCAGCTTAGAAGTGATCTCAATCTTCGCAAAAGGCAATCCGGTGCCCACTTTATTGGGTGACTTTTATTTTAGTGTCCATTACAGAAGCGAGAAAGGTAGAGGTGGTCCAGTGGTCTGCTGTGCTCCTTTGTTTGCTGAATGGTTCGCTAGACAGTTGCCTAAATCAGGTGCCTTCAAGGATATACGAGACGAATGGAGATGGTCCAGAAGACTGATGGGATTGACTGAAGAAGACATTGCTTGGGGTTATGACAGGGATTTGCTAGGAAAAGAGGTGATGATTAGCTGCGGAAGGTTTGCTGGAGTACCTTTGCTGGGAAGGAAAGGTGTCATCAGTTACTACCCGACATTAGCCAGAAGGCAGTTTGGCTACCCTTTGAAGGATCCGCCTCAGATGGAAATGTTTGCTGAATCTTTGTATTTTCCTGTTGATGGAAATAGAGAGCTAGTCCAACAAGCAGTTCAATCCTGGGATCACAGGAAAAGGAAAGGGAAGAAGGACTTCGGCCGAGTTGATCCCAGAGCGTATCCACCATACGTTGAATGGTTGCAAAGGCATATCGAGTCAGTTCTCATGCCTTTTTCAGTCGAAGCTCCACTTTATCCTCGAGAGGTACCAGGTCCGAGCAGTACGGTTTCCTTGGAGGAGTACAAGAAGCTAGAAGCTCAGCTGCATGCGGTCAGAGTAGAGAATGTTGAGATGGTAAGCTTATACCACCAGGCCAATGGAGCCAAGAAGGAAGCTGAAGATAAACTGCAAAAGCTCCAGTCCTCCTTGGAAAACAAAGAGAAGGATTTTGCCGGAAGAGAAGCCCATTTCCACCGATTGGGTATGATGGAAGCGCAAAGAGAAGCCAAGCACAAGGAGACTTTAAAGACTCTCAGGAGTGCTCGACAGTCCATTGTTTGGCTGAAAGGCCAAAGGGAGGAAGAGCAAAAGAAATTCAAAGAGAAGGAAGAGTTCTTTGAAGTTCAGATGGCTTTCAAGAAGGAGGAAGTGGAACAAGCCCACGCCATCCGGAGGGAGAAGACCCAACAGCTAGTCCAAAGCCAATTAGCTCTGGAGGAAGCCAGGAAAGAGATTGAAGAGCTCAAGCTGAGAGCAGGCGTCAAGAAGAGCAGGGCAGAGGTGGCAGAGCCGGGGTCCTTAGCTTAGTTTATTTTTCAGACTACCTACAGGCTTGTTGTAGGAGTCTTGCTTTTATTTCTTTTGTCTTTATGCACTGATTTGTAACCCTTCGGGGAATATTCTTGGATGTATTCTGACTTTTAGCCTATAGCGGTTTGTCTATATTCAGTATTAATGTGCAAGTTATCGTTTTGAATGTGCAAGACTCGTTTGTCTGGATACTACTAACGTCTGAACACTTATCAAAGAGAAAGTTTGAAAGCTAAACACTGAAAGTGATTGCCGAGATAGATACCAGAACTGGGGCATGCCAAATGCTTAAAATTGGGAACATGGACAGTTACATTGCATTGCATATAACCTGTTTGTCTGTTTTGCAGGTGTTGCATCAATTACTAACGGGTTTTGTGTTTCAGGCACTATAGCTCCTCGAAAAGTTCGAGAACAACCGGCAGTACACAGGTACCCAACCAAGGTTAACAGAGAGCGGGCCATGGATCAAATGCAGGCAGATTTGGCAGACCTAAGGCAGAGAATGGATAATTTCATGACATTAATGGCCGGCATGGGGCAGAATCAAGAGCGTCTGCGAGAGTTGGTGGAGAATCAGAACAGAAACGCTGCTGCTGCTGCTAATGCTGATAATCATACCGGTGCGGGCGCACGTCAGGGTGGACCTCATGTTATACAACCAGGGGCGACCGTAGTCAATGACGGGATGCATAACATTCATGTGGATCACCAGGAGGACCAGTTCACTCTACTTGATGAGACCGAGGGTCAAGGGGTCGAAATGAACAAGAGGTTCGAAGAGATGGCCGAGCAAATCAAGGCTATTCAGTCCCAGAGTTCTTTGGGATTCGATATAACAGACTTGGGCTTGGTTCCGGGAGTCAGGATCCCGTATAAGTTCAAAGTTCCTACTTTTGAGAAGTATAACGGCGCTGCTTGCCCAAAGACCCATCTGCAATCGTATGTGGGGAGAATTGCCGCGCATACAGACGATGAAAAGCTATGGATGTATTACTTTCAGGACAGCTTGGTGGGAGCTTCCCTTGAGTGGTACATGAAGCTCAGCAGGGTCAATGTTAAGAGCTGGAAGGATCTCGCTGAGGCCTTCGTGAAGCAGTACCAGTACAACATGGATATGGCTCCGAATCGCACCCAGTTGCAACATATGGCTCAGACAGCAAAAGAAGGCTTTAAAGAATACGCCCAGAGGTGGCGTCAGCTAGCTGCTAGGGTGCAGCCACCCTTGTTAGAGAATGAGATGGCCGATATGTTTATGGGCACCCTCCAGGGGGTATTTCTTGAAAGATTGGCGTCAAGTTCTGCTACAAAGTTCAACGATATTGTCATTGCGGGAGAAAGGGTCGAAACGCTGTTGAAAATGGGGAAGATACAAGACCCAGGTGCTAGTAGCTCAAATGGAGCGAGGAAAGCTTTTAGCGGACCTCCAAGAAGGCGAGAAGGCGAGACCAATGCTGTATTCGGCCGAAGCCAGGGCCGTGGTTACAGAAGACCTTATGAACATGTGGCTGCTGTCACTATTCCTGCAGCTCCCGTACAACAGATGCTACCTCCACCACAACATCATCAGCAACAACAACAACCTAGAGCCAACTACCAGCAAAGGCCTTATCAGCCAAGACAGGCTCGTCCTGCTAACAGGGTGATTGAAGCTATTCCGATGACATATGCTGCCTTGTTGCCGAGACTACTAGACTTGAACCTTATTCAATTGAGGACTTTGGCACCACCACCTCCTGGAGAGCTTCCAGCTGGTTATGACGTCAACGCGCGATGCGCTTTTCATTCAGGGGCACCCGGGCACTCAACCGAGAAGTGCAGGGCGCTACATCACAAAGTTCAAGATCTCGTGGATTCAAAGGCAATCAACTTTGCGCCACCACCGAATATCAACTCGAACCCTATACCTAATCATGGAGGGGCAAGAGTTAACGCTGTTGAGAGTGATGACAAGTTGAGTTTGCTACTGAGAATTGATGAAGTCAAGACGCCGTTGAAGGTGGTGAAAGAGAGACTGTTGAAAGGTCAAGTGTTTCCTGGTTGTTCTCTCGATTGTGAAGACTGTATAAGTGTTGCGAATGGCTGCGAGAAATTGAAGACGGGTTTGCAAGAGTTGATTGATGTTGGGTCCCTACAATTTAGCAAGATTAGTAATGAAAAGGCTGATGATGTGTCAACCATTACTATCTTCTACAATGAGGCTGACATGCCCGTTCGACAAGAGCCTGTTACCGTTTACACTCCTCAGATTAGTCCTGTGACTATAACTGTACCTGGGCCAATGCCGTATAATGATGATAGAGCCATTCCGTGGCATTACGGTTCCGATGTCTATGTGGCGGGACAGAAGATGGAAAGTAGACCTGTTGCTGACTTGACCATTGAGAATGTAGGAGGTGTTGGAGGTTTTACTCGAAGTGGCCGTTTATTTGCTCCCCCTACACTGAGAAAGGATCTTGAGGCCGAAGCTTCGTCCAAAGACAAAGGAAAGCAAACTGCGAATAATGAGTCAGATACTCCTGTGGCTGGGCAGGGGACATTTGAAAAGGAGGTAGAGGAGTTTATGAAGATCATCAAAAGGAGTGACTACAAGGTGGTTGACCAACTGAATCAAACGCCTTCAAAGATTTCTATTTTGTCACTGTTGATGTGCTCTCCCGCGCACCGAGAAGCCTTGCTGAAAGTACTTCAAATGGCCTATGTTCCTCAAGAGATCACAGTCAATCAACTCGAAGCTGTTGTTGGAAGTGTTAATGCTAGCCATGGCTTAGGCTTCACTGACCGAGATCTCACCTCAGAGGGAAAGAATCACAATAAAGCACTGCATATCACGATGGAATGCAAGGGCGCTGTGTTGTCTCATGTCCTTGTAGACACAGGCTCTTCCTTGAATGTGCTCCCGAAGAAGGCGTTGATGAAGCTTAACATTGATGGGGTTATTCTGACGCCGAGTGATCTGGTGGTTAAAGCTTTCGATGGTTCAAGAAGATCAGTTTTCGGAGAGGTTGAGTTGCCTGTCAAGATAGGCTCTCAAGTCTTCAAGAGTGTCTTCTATGTCATGGACATCCAGCCTGCGTATAGTTGCTTGTTGGGCAGACCGTGGATACACGCAGCTGGAGCTGTCACTTCAACCCTGCACCAAAAGCTTAAATATGTGGTGGATGGCCAGGTCATCACAGTTTGCGGGGAAGAAGATATTTTCGTCAGCCACCTGTCGACGTTTAAATATGTAGAAATGGACGGAGAAATTCACGAGACTTTGTGCCAAGCTTTTGAGGCAGATGTCAGTATCTTGACTCCGGTGAAGAAAAACAACGAAGGCACGTCAATTCATTCCTACCAGGAAGCAAAGGAGGTCGTCCAATCAGGCAATGCTCAGGGCTGGGGCAAGCTATTGGAGCTGGAAAAGAAGGATGACAAATTCGGCTTAGGGTATCAGCCTGGGGAGTCTACTCAGAGTGGTAAGGCCATCTCATTCACAAGTGCTGGGTCGCTCGACCGCGATCAAATCTGTATGGCGAGCCAAGGCGGGGATAGTGACAGAGACTGGGACAACAATTGGATCCGCCCGTGTGCACCCGACGAGGAGCTAGGAAATTGGTCTGCTGAGGACATTGTTCAAGTCACCTGGCTCTCAAAGTAATTGTTTTGTTTCCTTTTATTAGCATACTGCATTGTCAAATCCAGCATTCTGCCCAAGATGTTTGGATCCATTGTACTGGGCCACCATGTTTTGTATTGCATCGTTATTTTTGCCATGAAATAAAAGGACGTTTTCAGACAAATTGTGCTCTCTTTCTTTGTTTTTAAACTTTTTCACAAACAAAAAAAAAACAATATAAAAATGGCAATGTGTTTTTTTCTTCTTTTGCTTTGTGTTAGCGTCTCTTTTCAAAATAAGCAGATTCTGAATAAGCACATCATTTGTGCAGTATTGATCGTCCGGATTCCACGGATAACGTTCCTGCTATGACTATGCATGACTTTGATAATCCAGTCTACCAAGCTGATGAAGGGGTTGAGGAAGACTGTGACCTACCTGAAGAGTTGGTCAGATTGTTGAAACAAGAGGAACGAGTTATTCAGCCTCATCAAGAGGAGATTGAGACCATCAACATTGGCAGTGAAGATGCAAAGAAAGAAATCAAGATAGGGGCCAATCTGCAAGCCGATGTCAAACAAGAGCTGATCAGTATGCTGAGAGAGTATGTAGATATCTTTGCTTGGTCATATCAAGATATGCCAGGGTTGGATACCGACATCGTGATGCATAAGCTACCTCTGAGAGAAGACTGTCCTCCTGTGAAGCAAAAGTTGAGAAGAACTCGCCCGGATATGGCGATGAAGATTAAAGAGGAGGTGCAGAAACAGTGGGATGCCGGGTTCCTTGCCGTGACTAGTTACCCACCTTGGGTAGCTAACATTGTACCAGTGCCTAAGAAGGACGGCAAGGTCCGGATGTGCGTTGACTATCGAGATTTGAACAGAGCAAGCCCAAAGGATGATTTTCCGTTGCCACACATTGACGTGTTGGTCGACAGTACTGCTCAATTCTCAGTATTCTCCTTCATGGATGGATTCTCCGGTTATAATCAGATAAAAATGGCGCCGGAAGACATGGAGAAGACAACGTTCATTACCCCGTGGGGAACGTTCTGCTACAAGGTCATGCCCTTCGGTTTGAAGAACGCTGGGGCAACTTATCAACGGGCAATGGTCACGTTGTTCCATGACATGATCCACAAGGAGATCGAATGTTATGTGGACGATATGATTGCAAAGTCCAAAGACGAAGAGGAGCATTTGGTTAATTTGAAGAAGTTGTTTGACAGATTGATCAAGTACAAATTGAGGTTGAATCCGAACAAGTGCACTTTCGGAGTGCGTTCTGGAAAATTGCTGGGTTTCATTGTAAGTCAAAGAGGAATTGAGGTAGATCCTGCTAAAGTAAAAGCTATTCAAGAGATGCCTGCACCAAAGACAGAAAAAGAAGTGCGCGGGTTCTTAGGTAGATTGAACTACATTTCTCGGTTCATATCTCACCTAACTGCCACGTGCGAACCGATATTCAAACTGCTAAGAAAGGAGCAGACGGTCAGGTGGAATGATGATTGCCAAAGAGCTTTCGATAAAATAAAGGAATATTTGCAGGAGCCTCCAATTCTGATGCCTCCAGTGGAGGGGAGACCGTTAATCATGTACTTGACCGTGCTAGAAGGGTCGATGGGGTGTGTGCTCGGCCAACATGACGAGTCTGGTCGAAAAGAGTACGCCATTTTATTACCTTAGCAAAAAGTTTACCGACTGTGAATCCCGATACTCACTGCTCGAGAAAACTTGCTGCGCTTTGGTATGGGCTGCTCGCCGACTGAGGCAGTACATGTTGACCCATACTACACTTCTCATTTCCAAGATGGATCCTGTCAAGTACATCTTTGAGAAACCAGCATTGACCGGAAGGGTTGCTAGATGGCAGATGATTTTAACTGAATACGACATTCAGTACACTTCTCAGAAAGCCATCAAAGGAAGTGTATTGTCGGAATACCTTGCTCAGCAACCTCTTGAGGATGACTATCAGCCGATGAGATTTGATTTCCCTGATGAGGACATCATGTACCTCAGAACAAACGATTATGAGGAACCACTTCCGGAGGAGGGGCCTGACCCTGAATCCAAATGGAAGTTGATGTTTGATGGGGCCGTCAATATCAATGGTCGTGGAGTTGGTGCCGTACTCATTACTCCTGAAGGTGTTCATTTACCCTTCGCTGCCAAAATTACTTTTGGCTGCACCAACAATGAAGCGGAATACGAGGCGTGTATAATGGGAATAGAGGAGGCAATTGATCTTCGGATCAAGAACCTCGATATATTCGGAGATTCAGCCCTCGTCATTAACCAAATTACCGGCAAGTGGTATACACATCAAGAGCATCTAGTTCCGTACAGGGATTATGCTAGAAAACTGTTGACATTCTTCACGACAGTTAAGCTCAAATACATACCACGTGATGAAAATCAATTTGCCGATGCTTTGGCCACTCTCTCTTCGTCAATTAAAGTCCTATGTTGGAACTTTGTGCCCAGAATTGACATCTCCAGGCTTGACTCTCCGGCTTATGCTTTCTCTGTAGACGCCGTGTCTGACGAGAAACCTTGGTATTTTGATATCAAGTTATTCCTGGAGAAGCAAGAATACCCAACAGGGGCATCTTCCAAAGACAAAAAGACCTTGAGACGACTTGCTGCTAGTTTCTTCTTGAACACAGACGGGGTTTTGTACAAGAGGAACTTCGACATGGTTTTGCTCAGATGCGTGGATAGACACGAAGCAAGCCTGTTGATGCAGGAAGTCCATGAAGGATCTTTTGGTACCCATGCAGGAGGGCATGCTATGGCAAAGAAATTGCTGAGATCAGGGTATTACTGGATGACAATGGATGCAGACTGTTGTTCATTCGCTCGTAAATGCCACAAGTGCCAAATATATGCAGATAAAGTGCATGTTCCTCCTAACCCGCTCAACATCATGTCATCTCCTTGGCCTTTCTCTATGTGGGGCATTGACATGATCGGGAAGATTGAACCGACTGCTTCGAACGGTCATCGCTTCATTCTGGTCGCGATTGATTACTTTACCAAGTGGGTAGAAGCAGCGTCTTATGCCAATGTCACTCGTCAAGTGGTGGCAAGATTTTTGAAAAGAGATATCATATGCAGATATGGAGTGCCCGAAAGGATCATTACTGATAATGGTTCTAATCTCAACAACAAGATGATGGCAGACTTATGTCGGGACTTCAAAATACAGCATCACAATTCTTCTCCTTACCGACCAAAGATGAATGGTGCGGTAGAGGCAGCTAACAAGAATATCAAGAAGATTGTGCAGAAAATGGTTGTCACCTACAAGGATTGGCATGAGATGTTACCGTTTGCTTTGCATGGGTACCGAACGTCGGTCAGGACATCAACAGGGGCAACTCCCTTCTCTCTAGTGTATGGCATGGAAGCAGTCCTGCCTGTTGAAGTAGAGATTCCTTCACTGCGCGTGATGATGGACGTCAAACTGGATGAGGCTGAATGGGTGCGTGCTCGTTACAACCAGCTATGTCTAATTGAGGAAAAGAGATTAGCGGCTATTTGTCATGGTCAGCTTTATCAGAGGAGAATGAAGCGGGCATTCGACCAACGAGTACGTACTCGAGAGTATCGAGTGGGAGAGCTTGTATTGAAGAGGATCGTTCCTCCAGGTTCAGATAACAGGGGCAAGTGGACCCCAAACTACGAAGGACCATTCATAGTGAAGAAAGTATTCTCAGGAGGGGCACTGATGCTCACCACTATGGATGGAGAAGACTTCCCATCCCCTGTTAACTCGGACGCAGTTAAAAAATACTTCGCATAAAGAGACCCGCTGGACACAAAAACAGAATGTAAGTCCAGGCAAAAAAAGGGCATCCCGGCGAGCTAAAAACAGAATAAAAAGCTCGGGCAAAAATTAGGGAAATAAACAAAAAAAAATGTGCACCCGCTGAGTTGAAAAGCCACATTGGACAGCTCAGGCAAAAAAGGGTATCCCGGTGGATTGAAAACCCGAGAGGGCGATCCACGCAAAATAAGGGAATAAGCGAACAACTGTGATCCAAGTTATCTGAACCACGTCATCGTTTCGTACGGTTTGACAATATCAGAAGGATAGGAAACAGTCCCCTTGTCTTCTCAGAAAGCCAAAGCAGAATGGAGAGTCTTGAAGACATGCAGGTCATAGCAGAAATGGAACACCTTGGAATGCCGTGTACATTGCCATTAGGATAGTTTCTTTTCTCAATTTTTATAGTGGCTACCTCTTTCCAAGCGGTTGCTTCCTGATGTAAATCTGTGCCTATTCAGAGGCCATTCAATAAAAATAATATTCAGTCAAAAAGCTGTGTGTGTTTATTTTTGTTTGCAAAATGTCCTGAATTTTTGGCAAAAATAGCATTGCATCTAAACGTGGTGATAATCTTGAAAAGAAAATTGACATGCAGGGAAACTGTAACCCTCTTTGAGTGTCGGGTGATAATGGATGAACAGATCACGCCATGCAAATCCTCGGGACACACGTGTGTTTTCTGTTGTTGCAGGTTGCAGGATCACATTCACATCAAGCAATTTACTCTCTCCCAGTAGAGTATATCCCCAAGCAGAGATTTTTTCTTCTCCAGCAGGTAGCTGAAAGCCTGACTTGTCTAAATGGATGTTTTCCTCCAACTAAGTCTTGGCAGCAGCCCAAGCAAATTCTTCTTCCCAAGTGAAGTAGTAGTCCATTCTTCCCCAGCGGAGTGTGCCTAGTAGGTACCTGAGAGCATGTCATCATCAGAGTTGGAATTGACAGCATTTTATCATCAACAAGATTCTTCCCCAGCAAGAGTCCTCGCCTATCAGGTACCCGAAAGCCTGATATCCCCTCAGAGTCTTGAATCATTGGATGCTCTCCCCAGCTAGAGTATTTGCCCAGGAAGCTTCCCCAGCCAAGTCTGAAGACGATCTGTCCCCCCACAGAGTTCATATTTGATTTTCACTTCCGTCCGTGAAATATTCCCCAGCAGATTTGCCCTATTGTTGGTTTATTTGATGATGCAGCCAGGTATTCATCACCTCAGTCGGAGTGGGTATCCAGACCTCTTGATTTTTTCTCCCCTGCAGAGTTGTATCTCTTGTTGCCGATCAGGCATTCGTTTATTGCTCGTCTGCAATCTTCAACACTCGTATGTGTTATCCCTAAGCAAGTTTCCCCAGCGAGGGCATATCACTGCTTTATGGCTGCTCGATTGCATCTTTCAACACTCGTCTGTGTTAGCTCTGTGTTGCTGTTTGCTCGTCTGCAATTTTCGACATTCGTCTGTGTTTTGAAGTGATTACCTTGTTGTTGCTCGTCTGCAACCTTCCAACACTCGTCTGTGTCATGATGCCTCCGTTGTTGCTCGTCCGCAACTCCTCAACACTCGTCTGTGTTCTGAGACGATGTTTGTTGTTGCTCGTCTGCAACCTTCTAACACTCGTCTGTGTTTGGTGTTGGATCCTTCGCTGCACTCGTCTTTGCCTTGATATGTATTCTCTGTTGTTGCTCGTCCGCAACTCCTCAACACTCGTCTGTGTTCTGAGATGATACTTGTTGTTGCTCGTCTGCAACCTTCCAACACTCGTCTGTGTTTGGTATTGGATCCTTCGCTGCACTCGTCTGTGCCTTGATATGTATTCTCTGTTGTTGCTCGTCTGCAACTGTCCAGCACTCGTCTGTGTGTGTTTGAAGCTCGTCTGCTTTTATCCCCCAGAAGTCGTTTGTGTTCTGAAGCTCGTCTGTTTTGCCTGGATACTCGTCTGTATCATCCTCAGCACTCGTCTGTGCTAGCTTGCACCTGAATGTGAAGATTTGCTGTTTACCCTGATATCTCTGTGACAACTTCAAATGCTCGTCTGTGTTTGAACTTCTGGTATTCGTCTATACCAGTGGCTGATACTCGTCTGTATCATCGCCTGAAGCACTCGTCTGTGTTTCTCAGATCATCGTCCGATACTCGTCTGTATCTTTGACTATTGGCACTCGTCTGTGTTCTCTTGATGATCGTCCAATACTCGTCTGTATTGAAGAGGTTTAAAATCCTGACAGTGGGAATTAAATGTCGAAATGGTTACCGGGCCTGGCGTAACAGGTAAATCCGAGGGAGGCTCGTCTGTCTCAAGCACCAGTTATGGTTGCTGCACCTGGCGTAACAGGTTTGCTCAGAAGACTCGTCTGTCTTATGCCATATATCCGCGGATAATATATGAGGAAGGTTCGTCTACCTTGATTGCATGTCTATCCCACAGACTTATATGCATTCCCGGAGCCTGCGTAAGGGTTATCCGAAGAAGACTCGTCCGTCTTATTCCACTTATCTGCGTAAGGATTAGTGAAGGAGATTCGTCCATCTCAGGTTATTTTGAAGATCCTTAAGGGCTCGTCCGCTCTCTGCACCTGGCGTCACAGGTCATGCGAAGACTCGTCTGTCAGCATGATAGTATTCCAGATATCAGTTTCAACTTGGAAGAAGCTCGTCTGCTTTGTCTCTCCTTCTTATCCCCAGAGCGTCATCTGGTTGGGTTTATTTCCCAGTGCTGCATTCTTCGTCAGAGTGCAAATTTCAGGTCTTCTTGGTATTCAATCACAGTTTATCTCGAATGTCTGATAGCCGCTGCTCTCATCCTTTTCAGATTAACAGTTGATTGAATAGGGGCAGCTGTAACACCCCAAATTTGCCCTCTTCTTGTTTAGCATCGTTATCATATCATAATCATCATAAGCATACCATATCCTTATCATTTTGCATAGAAAAATAAAGTATAACACTCACATGTTCTAGCATAAGGCATATGATCGGTCATCTGGGAAATCTGAATCTGCAAGTCAAAATCAAGAGCATGGTGATCTGGCAAGAATCTCACAGGATCATTTTGCGCAAGCCTGGTATCATGTTCAGAGCCCTAGAAAGAGAAGATGGATCAAAATTTGCTTGAAACGGTTGGTGCAGGTCTGTTTTTGAAGGTTCCCACCAAAGGGAGGGAAATTCAAATTTTTCATGCGTTAACCGGTTAACGCATATGGTTAACCGGTTAACAGCTGCGAAATTTGAATTTCCAGCAGCATTTTCAGCATGTGTGTTTTGTTTCCATTTTCCAATTTTCTGATTTTTATTCATTTGAATTAAATTTGAATTTGAGAGAAGGATCTAGAGCATTTATCCAAGCCTCATTCCAACCCTAAATCCAAATCACACTACCCAAACCATAATTTTGGATCCCAAACCAAAATTTTGGGCCCCAAACCTAAATCATATTTATTCCATTTCCTTCCAAACCAAAGGGTCTCTCACTCATTTTTCACTCTCATTTCTGAATTTTCATTCCTCTCACTCACAATTCTCTCACTTTTCTCTCCCAATTTTCCAAATCACTCAAAGTTCCTCTTTGAAGATCACACAACCTTGCCTTGAGGTGTGTGGATCTTGGAACTAAACCTCCATTCATAGCTTCTTTGCATCTTTTTGCTGGTTTTATTGGAGATTCAGATCTGGTTTGAGATCTAGAAGTGCTTTTGGATCCAAAATTCTGCATCAAGAGCTTGTTCTTGCATTTATTTTGCATGGAGTGTGGAGCTTAGCATCGGATCTTTAAAGTTTTGCGCGAGATCTACTGTTTTCAGCTCAATCAACAATTACCAAAGCATACCTCAGCTTTGTAGGTTGGTTAATTTCAGATCTAGCTCTGTTTTTAGCTTATTTGCATGCTTGTGCTTTAGATCCACCATGTGTTTGTGTATTTGCTTGTGTTGTTTGATTTGATTGGTTGATTTGTATCCGGATCCGAATGTTATTTGTTCATGAGCTTAATGATATGGATTAATGTGAATTGATCTAATTTTTCCATGTGTAATTGATTGCTGGTCTGGTGCAAGCTTATTTGGATAAGCTGTGTTGAGGTGCTGTTTTCTGCAGGATTTGTTGCTGTTTTATCAGTGTTAACCAGTTAACGTATATGGTTAACCGGTTAACGCCCCTGTTTTGTGTGTATTTTGTGCAGGTTTGAGTTGGTTAACCGGTTAACGCATATGGTTAACCGGTTAACGCTGAGGCAGAATGGTTTTTTAGTGTTGTTTTGAGCTTGTTTGATCCCTTTGCTTGTTCTATTTGCCTTGGATCATTGCATGATCATTAAGCATGATATTTTAGGGTGATTTGCTTGCTGGTTGATGTATGCTTTCATGTTTTCGACGCGTAAGTCGTGTATTTGCAATGCTTGGCATGTTGTTTGTTTCTTGTTTACAAGAACCTTTGAGCATGATTAATCCCATGATTGTGTTGGTCAATTTGCTGGATTTTTGCTAACATTTCAGGGGCTCATGGTAAGAGAAGTGTGGATGTTTATCCACATTTCAACTTTTCATCTTTCCTCTTTTGCTTTGTTTTTACTTTGTGGTGTTTGATGTGCTTTGTGCCATCATGTGGTTCTCTTTCCCCTTTCTAGTTTCCTCTTCTCTTTTTCTATCTTCTTCCTTCTTCATTAGGGTAGAAACCTCACTAACTCTTAGGACTTCCATGCATGTGAATACTTAGGATTATTTTAGTCCCCCTTTAGATTTTTTCCTTTGAGATCTTTTGGTTCTTCTTCTCTTCTCATCTCATAACTCTTAAAAAGAAAACACTTTAATAAATGTGAAGTGATGCATTGATCCATAGCCTTATTCCATGAGGTATGCTTGTAGTCTTCCCATCTTGGGATAGTACATGTTTACCTTGTGATGCACAAGTCTGATCAAGGTATCTTCTTCATAAAGAAAAGCATAAAAAACACTTCTTCATGTAAATAACAAAAAAAACACTTAATAATTAAGCAAGTTAGTGAGCCTAAGCCCTAATCTTTGGGTTCAAGTTTTGGGGATCTTCCCCTTACTTGAGTGTGCTTGTTCTATTATTCCATCTTGGAATGTAGTGACAAGTGCACATTCCATTGGTGAGAGTTTGAGTTCACTTCCTTGTGACACACTCATAAAAGCTTCTAAAAAACACAAAACAAACAATAAGCGTCTTTCCTTCGGGAATTCTTTTCTCATCTCCTTCGCTCCGTACGCGAACTTGCTCCTACTTGTCATTTTGCAAGACGGTTACGCACTCGTCGTCCGAGTCTGCAACACCTGAGCAATGGCATAGGCAGTTCAAGCCTTAATTCACAAGCAATTTCCTTTTAGTACCCCTAGTTAGGGGAACTACGGCGTCTCTGATCCTCATTATCCCGATGAGGTACGTAGGCAGCGGGGTAGGGCCCGTTCGAGCACAATCTTTATTTTCCCTACATTTTTCCTTTTCTTTTCTTATTCATTTCCTTTCTCATTTTTCTTTTCCAGTTCATTTTCTTTTCTTTTGCTGCAGCTTTCATACCCTCACCCTTTGAAACAGTTTCTTTTGCAAGCGTGGATCCCGTCGGGTACGGCGGACGATCTGGGTGCTAATACCTTCCCAGGTCGTAACCGACTCCCGAGCCCAGTCTCTTTGGTTCGCAGGACCCGTGTCCTTCCTTTTCTTTCTTCTGGTTTGTGCAGCATTACCATTCCCTTTCTTCGGGATAAAAATGCCTGGCTGGCGACTCTATTCTTTTTCCGCGCCACTTTCGCGTTTGTACCAGGATGGAAATCCTCGGGAGCGACAAGTAGTATACTGTATGTCATATTCTGTCAAGATCATTTGCCATCTTGCTATTCGTTCGGAGAGAGCAGGTTTCACAAATATATACTTGATTGGATCCATTTTTGAAATCAATAAGGTGGTATGAGTTAACATATACTGTCTTAGTCGACGAGCAGTCCATGCCAAAGCGCATCAAGTTTTCTCGAGCAGTGAGTATCTTGTTTCACAGTCGGTAAACTTTTTGCTAAGGTAATATATTGCCTGCTCTTTTCGACCAGACTCGTCATGTTTCCCCAACACACACCCCATTGAGTTATCCAATACTGTCAAGTACATAATCAAGGGTCTTCCTTCAACTGGTGGCATCAATATAGGAGGTTCCTGTAGGTACCTTTTGACCTCATCAAAAGCTTCCCGACATTCATCATTCCATTCCAATACTTGATCTTTATTCAACAACTTGAAGATTGGTTCACAAGTAGCAGTCAACTGGAAAATAAATCTTTCAATGTAATTCAATCGTCCCAGGAAACCTCTAACTTCTTTCTCAGTACGAGGAGCAGGCATTTCTTGTATAGCTTTTACCTTTGCAGGGTCCACTTCAATACCCTTACCACTGACAATAAAACCCAAAAGCTTACCAGATCTAACTCCAAAAGTACACTTGTTTGGATTCAATCTCAACTTGTATTTCTTCAACCTCTCAAACAACTTGTGCAGATGATCAAGATGCTCTTCTTCATTCTGAGATCTGGATATCATATCATCCACATATACCTCTATCTCATGGTGAATCATATCATGGAACAAAGCTACCATAGCACGCTGATATGTTGCCCCAGCTTCAAACCAAATGGCATCACCTTATAATAGAAAGTGCCCCATTGTGTAACAAATGTAGTCTTTTCCATATCTTCAGGTGCCATCTTAATCTGATTATACCCAGAGAAACCATCCATAAAAGAGAATACCTTATGATGAGCAGTGTTGTCTACCAGAACATCAATATGTGGAAGTGGAAAGTCATCTTTGGGACTGGCTCTGTTCAAATCCCTGTAATCTACACACATGTGTACTTTACCATCTTTCTTAGGCACCGACACCACGTTTGCAACCCACTGAGGATAAGAAGTAACAGCTAAAAACCCTGCATTGAATTGTTTCATCACCTCTTCCTTAATCTTTTCTGACATATCAGGACGAATACGACGAACTTTCTATTTTATTGGGCGATAATCCTCTTTCACTGGTAGATGATGAACCACAATATCTGTATCCAGCCCCGACATATCTTCATAAGACCAAGAAAAAACTTCCACATAGTCATGTAACATCTGAATCAACCTGTTCTTGACACCATCTTCTAGCTCAGCACCTATCTTGATCTTTTTCCTGGTTTCCTCGGTCCCCAAGTTCAAAACTTCGATTGGTTCTTCATGTGGTTGTATAGTTTTCTCTTCTTGTTGTAGTAATCTAGCCAACTCTACAGGTACTTCACAATCTTCTTCCTTTCCATCCTCAGCTTGATAGATCGAATTCTCGAAGTCATAATTGGCAATAGAAAAATTATTATCAATAGGATCTAGAGTGGATGAAGATCTGCATTTTAGTGACGTGGGTGTGTGTAAGAACACATAACTTTTTTTTTATAAAAGGAAAAAAAATAAAAGAAAGACAAAGAGCGCAATATTTACGAAAGCGAGAAACGTCCATTGATTTTATTGAATGAAAATATGCAAATGAAATGACAACCCTTACAAGCGTACCATTGTGCCCCGGGCAAGGCACAAGGCTTAAAAGTATTTAATTGTTCAAAATTACAAAAAATAAATTTAGAAAAATAAAATAGCATTTACTCCTGACAAAAGGAGATAGGAATAACGTCTTCAGCCTTCCAATTGTTGAGTCCATCTCCCATGGTAGGAAAAATCCAATCGTCCAGGTTGTAACCTTCATCATAATCTTCTACAACATTGACTTGGTCCTTTATGATTCCTCCATGAGTGATACGAGCAGCACGAGTACGACGAACAACCTTCTGAGATTCTGCAGTAAAACCCAAACCAAACTTGTCAGACTTGTAAGGAATGTCAGGAAGCTGACCCCAAATAGTACAACCACCTTCTTCAACCACAGATCTAGCATCTTTGAGGGAGGCCATTGTAGGAGGTACTCTGGTAATCACATGAACTCTTTTAACAGCAGGGAGAGCTTCAGTAGCAGGAACGACTTGAGGAACCAATTCAAATATCTGGCAAGGAGTCTCAACAAATTCACCCTCCATCTCAACATATTTAAAGGTATTCACATGACTGACCATGTATTCTTCTTCACCATAAACAGTGACAATCTTTCCATTCACCGGATACTTCAATTTCTGATGTAAAGTGGAAGTCACAACACCTGCCCCATGGATCCAGGGGCGCCCAAGCAAACAGGAGTACGCAGGATGAATATCCATCACATAGAAAGTGGAATCAAAGACTTGAGAGCCTACTTTGATTGGAAGATCCACCTCTCCATGCCCATTCTTCTTGAACCATCAAAGGCCCTCACCACCACATTACTTGGTCTTAGCGCTACATCCTTCAAGTTGAGTTTGTCTAGAACCTCCTTAGGTAATACATTCAACGAAGAACCATTATCCACCAATACATGAGACAAAGTAGTGCCCCTACACTCAATGGAGACGTGCAGAGCTCTATTATAGTTTCTTTTAGCAGGAGTCAAATCAGCATCAGTAAAACCCAAACCATTATCACTAGTTAGATGAGCAACACAATTTCAAACTAGTCCACAAAGATTTCATGTGGCACGTGAGCAGTCTTCAGGAATTTGATTAAAGCCTTGGCATGGGCTTCAGAACACAATAGCAGAGAAAACATGGAGATTTTGGAGGGAGTATGCCCCAACTGATCAACAACATCATAATCACTCTTGCGGATGATCTTCAATACTTATTCCATCTGCTTAGAGAGATCTTCACTAGCTGGTGCCTCAGCTTGAATAGGTTCAATAACTGGTCCTTTTCCCCGAGCCTCAGTACTTGGCCCAGAGTTAGAGATATGAACGGGAGTAGCAGCAGTCTTTGAGGTGCTTCTGGAGAGAAAATTCTTCCACTCTTGGTAACCTTACTGGACCCAGCAATATTGTCCATATTAAGATTAACATCATTATCAGGTGCATCAGTCAAAGGCTCTTGTTTGACACCATGGATATAAACATCAGAACCATAATTCTAGGGTATAGCCTTATCAGAAGTGTATGGGATAGGACCAGGAGTAGTAATAATCATTGGAGCCACCTTTGGCTCATCAGTAATCCTCACAGGACCCTTATAAGTGATCCTCACTGGACCATTGGACATAATCTTCACCGGGATCTTGTTAACCATAGCCACATCTTCAACTTTCAAATCTTGAGCCAAACCTCCACACAGACTTTCTATAGAAGGGGTCATCTCAAATAGTATAGTATAGTTATCTATCAGGCGTTGAATACCTGACCTCAACCTCCAACACCTATCAGGTTTATAGGCACAATATGGATGTATACAAAGCCTTGTTTGAAAATGTTTGAAAATAGTGAGGTGTGAAAAGTATTTTTTTCTTAAATGTGAGCAAGTAACTTAGAGGTACCTACTCTATACTAAGTCTTTCATGTTCTTGTATGTTCTTTCAAGGGTAAAACTGTCCCTATTATTAAGGAATATGTAGTCATTACCTTGGATTTGTCAAGGGACAAGTGTAAGGTCATCGTACGGTCAACAAAGGCAACTGGAGGGTGTCTTTAGCAACCTGGGGGGGGGGGACTATCATCTTTTACCGAAGGGACAAGATCATTATCATAGGCAACATAGTAGGGACTTGATCTTTTAAATCTGGGAGGTACTAGATGATTTATTTATGGAGGGACTTTGCTTAAGACACCCCATTTTCGAGGGCTTGACCGTTTAAATAAGGCAACCAAGAGGAACACCCTAGGAAGTGCAGATGACGATCAAAGATCGAATTACGTGTGTGAGTGTATATTTTTAAATATTTATCTTTTTATATTAATTATCTAAGTTATTTTAAACACAAATAGGTTTTCACACCCTATTTACTAACCACGCAGTTAAATATTTATAAAGAAAATAAAGATGGAAAAATAAATCTCCAAATTATTACAAGGCTTTGGCAGATACTTAATAATCGGATAAAAATGAATTATAAAGCAATAATAATAATAAATAAACAATGGTAATAAAGCAATAAAATAATAATAATAATAATAAAGTAATAATAAAAAGATTAGAATTTTAAAAGAAGTTATTAGAAAAATATGAGTTTTTAAAATAAATTAGTAATAATAAAAGAAATCAATGTTATATTAAAAAAATATTAATGTACAAATTATAAAATAAAAGAGTTATATGAAAAATACTAAGTTAGTTATTTACAAAAGTAATAAAGAAAATAATAAATTAATAAGTTAATTATGAATTATGAAAAAAAAGATATTACATTTATCATTATTATTTAATTAGAAAAAAAAGCTAATTAGATTTTATTTACAAAATTATTATTATATATAACAAAACAATTAAGATAAAGATTAGTTTTTTTTAAAAATATTTGAGGGATTAAATTGAAAGTTAATATTTAATTATAGTTTTATAGTTTATTTAGAAAAAGAAAATAGTATAAATTAAGAAAAACAAAGAAAAGGAGACAAATACCCAAAATGAAGGGACCTGGTGTCGCTCCCGAAAGATTAGCATCCCCGGTACAAGCGCGAACGGTCGGCGAAAGGGACAATGAGAACACACAGCAGTGAACCCACTGGAAATGAATAGAGTCGCCAGCTAGGCATTTTTTATCCCGGAGGAAAGGCAATGCTGCATAGACCTAGAAAAGAGATGGATAAGACGGTTGCGAACCAGAGAGACTGAGAAAGGGGGTTGGTTACAACCTGGGAAGGTATTAGCACCCAGATTGTCCGCCGTACTCGACGGGATCCACGCTTAAAAGATTTGTGTTTTAAAGGGGTAGTGTCAGTGCAACTTGTGTGTAAAATAGCTGGAAAAGGATGTACAGGTGTCAGTGTAAGAGAAGTGAAGTGTAATATGTACAGTGTCAGTGTAAGAACAGAGATGAAATGCTCATGATAATGAGGCTAAAAGAAAAGATAAGGCTAGAAAGAGGGGGAATATACAGAGACTTTTGTTCGATAACAGTTAAGTTATGCCTACGTATCCTCTCGTGCAATGAGGAAGTCAGAACACCGTAGTTCGACCCAAAGAGACTGAAAGATAAATTGACTTGTGAACTGCTTACTTGTCTATGCTCAAGTGTATGACCTGTCTGGCTCAGGTGCTAACTGTCTTGCATTAGACGGAAGAAGCGAGTTCTCGTTTATGAGTGAGTGTGATGAGAAAAGAATCCCGAAGGAGACGATTATTGTTTGTTTTTGTGTTTTCAGTCTTTTATTGCTTTTTGAAAGTTTGTCATAAGTTAATGAGCTTAAGCTTAAACCAATGGGTTAGTGAACTCATCACATCTTCCCTCTGATTAGGGGTAATGAGAATACCTTAAGTGTGAAGTCAGCTTCTCACACTTAATCACCTTTGGTGTAGGATTAAGGTCATTAACCTATTTGTGTTTATTTAAATGTTTTTGGTGTTTTTGTTTAGTGTTAAGTAATGAGGTTAAGCCATAATCAAGGATTAAACAGACTCATTACACCATCCTAATAGAAGGATAATAGATGAGAATGTTTAAGCTGAGGAAAGCTCCTCAACTTAATCCATGATTAGGGATTAAACTCATGACGAAACAAGCCTTTGATTAAATGGATTTTATTCAATGGTGAGATGATGAAGTGAATTTTATGATTTGTAAGACAACTTGAGAGGGACTTGTCCATTAACACTAGGGTTAGTCCTTCTTAACCAGTTAAGGAAGAATTAGAACCCTAATGCAAGGCCCAAGTTACAAGTGTGATGTCTTGATGATTATTAGATGGATTGATTAAAGGAGTTAAACACATTAAGGGTTTAACACTTAGGATTAAAGTTATACACTCCATCCTAAGATAAGGATACAGGCATAAACTTAATCACAAAGCCTTAAAGCCTTTAGGGTTTAGTCCCTGATTATGAGATGGGAAGAGAAGACTCAATGAGACACAAAGGTAAAAGCTAAATGGGGGACTAATCAAAACCCTAATCATTGTCATACATGGTTGTTCCTAAGGTTTGTGAGGTTTACAGGAGCAATCTTCAGATGAACCACCAGGATGCAGATGAAAGGATCAAGAGAAGCAAAGCAACTTGCTTCATTCAAGAAGTCAAGTCACTTGAAGAAAGAAAGTAAGAAGAAGAATGAGCAAGCTCAAACTCAAACACATATAACAAATGCAGCAAGGATGCACAAAAAGAGATGAAGAGAAGTTATGAGAAGTGAAGGCAAATTCACTTCTCAAGATAACTTACCACCTGAAAAGTTAGAAAAGAAATGCAATGCAATGCAAAATGAGATGGAATGACATGATGCAAACCAAAACCAGAAGCACATACATGATGCTAATGATTCTATGAGATGCTACAAACATGAGGCGGCACATGGAAATGTTCATACAAGCTCAAGGATGCAAATGAAACAAGTTATGAACCATGAACATATATGAAAAGTTATGAAGTGCATATGGCATACAACATGGAAAATGAGAGATGCAATGATCAAACATGCTTCTAACATGTCTTGAGATGCCTAATGGATCAAATGGAGGCATGGAATGTCATGGCAAGTCATGTTATGCAAGCAAATGCAAGATGAATGCATATGGAAGCCCAAATTAGGGTTTATGATCAATGCCACAAACAAAAACCAAAATCAGAAGCAAACAACAATATAAAAAATTGAAAATGCACTCAAAGGATCCCTAATCCTATACTAACCCAATGCCTAAAGGAGAGGTTTCAACTCTTAACCAAATCCAAGTTATGAATTTCCTATGTTTTCTAGGGTTTTAGGGTTCCTAAACAAGAAAATTATCAAACAAATGGAAAATGAAAGATCAAATCATGGCCATTTAATCTCACAAACTACATGCTAAACACAATGCAATGCAAAAAGAATCAATGTCCAACTCTTCATGATTAGGCAGAAATGATTTTTTGAAGTTTGGATCAAAATAATGCATAAAAATGATTTTAATTCAATGAACAATTCTCAAAATGCATCAAGATCAAAACATAAATTTGGTTTGAAGGTCGGACAATGTTTCTAAATGTCTTAGAACATTTCATGAATTTTTTGGTGATTTTTAAATACCTAAAAGTATTTTTAATAAATTAATTTTCATTAATCAATTAAAAATAAACTTTTAAATAATTAAAAATACTTTTTTAATGCTAAAAATGAAAATAAAAATATTTTTGCGTTTTAAAAATTAATGAAACTCTTGACAAAAAGTTTCATAATTTTTAAATGGTTTTTACTATTTTAAATAAATTGTACAAATTAAATGAGAAAAATTGAAATAAAAATTGAAATAAACAGAAGTATGCTAAATGAGAGGCTGAGATTGAATCTGGAGATGGAACCATTGACTGCGCGCCAGATCTGATGGACCACATTCAAACTGGGCTAATCTCACTTAATTAATTAAATTAAACCTAATTAAAACTAATGACATGATCTGAGCCATTGGATGCACGCGGGAAAAGACTTAGTCAACTCATCCAACGCCTGAAATTTAAACTTGAAGCCCTAACCCTAATTACATATTAATGACTCTCAGGTCACCGGAGACGAACTCCGGTCGTCTTCTCCGGTGACCTCCCTCCCTGAGAATTTCCAAATCCTTCCCTAGGTCATTTCTGGAGCTCTAAAGCTCCAGATTGAATCCTCTCACTCTCCTAAACTCAACCCTAACCTCATTTCTCATTTATTTCCAGCCATAATCATGAATCGAAGCAAAGAACAAAAACTGCCAAAATTTCAGACAAGCAATACAACTTCATTTCTTAACCATTTTCAATAATTTTAAGTTCAATGTGATCAGTGAAGCATGCTTAATCATTTTATAACATAAAATAGAGGTCCTGGAAAAATTAATTCGAAAGGCTACCTGAGATGGAGCTTTCACCCTTTGAGCTTGCTGGCTGCTTCCTTGGTGCAAAAAGCTTCTAATGACCTTCCTGATGAGTTTGCAATGCTTGGACAAACTTGAATGTGGCTGGTTTGGGAGTTTGCACTTCAACTGGTCAGAAATCGTATCTGGCTTGTGGTGTGTTCTTGGCTGTTTTGACGGGTGGTTTTGGGTCAGTGGATGATCCAGAGGTGAATGGTGGTGTTTATTTGAAGGTTGAGTGATTGAGTTGGGAGATTCGAAAGCTTTTGCAAGAGGGAGTGAAAATGGGGATCCTGAGTTGTGGTGAGTTTCTGGCTTATGTCTTGTTGGCTTTGGCTCAGTGAAGCAAGGTGAGTTGATCAGTGGACTTGGTTTTTGTGTTTGTGAGTTGTGTGGAGAGATTCGAAGGGTTTTGCTTGAGGGAGTGAGTTTGTGAATGTGATGATCTTGTGTGCTTCAGCCTTGCTTTCTATGTGAAATGGCCTGCATTTTGCTTGCATAAAATAATCCCATTGGTCAGATGATGTGACCTGGCCTGCTGTGATAGGTAAGTTCACTTTTGCAAAATGTCAACTTTGGTGTAAGGAGGGCATGGGTTGAGCCCTAGGCTAGTACAAGTGTATGGGCTGGCGCAGCATGGTGTGTGAGTGAGGCTAGAATGGTTCAGCATTGTAGGCAACAAGTGGATGAGGTGTGATGATGGTTTTTGCAAGTTGATCCCTTTTGGTTCATATGAAACTTTCTTGCTTTGCAAACCATGAACATGTGATCTTTTTGGTTCAAATATGATTTTTAGAACTTGTATGATGCTTGCATATTGGTTAGACATGAATTAGAAGTCACAAATGCCTTGGTACAAAGTTCTTGCAAGTTTCTCATTTGAGGCATATCTTGAAAATTAGTGATTTTTGCCAACTTTGACACACCATAACTTTTGATCCAAAATGAATTAGATCATGTTCTTGTACTTTTTGAAAAGGGAAAGATCTAATCTACAACTTTCATGACCAAAGTTTTTCCATTTGAAGCATTTTTGGATCAAAAAGTAAGGTTTGAAAAGTGGCATAAAATGACATATTCTTCAAAAGTCAACCATGCCCTAAAAAGTCAACTTTGCAAAAACTTGTAATTCTTGAATTTTGTGAACTTCAACCTTCTCCCATGATCAAATAAAGATCATATACACTCAAAATGATGAAGATCACCCCTTGGTTGGGTCATTGGGGGCCTCAGATGCCCTGATTTTGCACTGACTTGTCTGAAAAGTCAACTCTTGATCAGATGACTTCCCCATGGAATTTCTTCATGAAAATTGATATGCATACTCCCTACACCATATAGAGACCAATAGAAACAAGAATGACCAAAAAATTTGGAGTTATGGCCTCTGAAACCAAAACCCTAATCTTAGGTCATCTGTGCAGTTAAACCTGGCTCTGCTTCCATACAAACCCCCAGTTCTTGTGATTCTTTGGCATTTTTGACTTTGAGAGGATGTAAAATGATATAAGAACACACATGGACCCCTTTGAAGTGATTGGTGACCTTTGGAGTGGCTCAAGAAGCTCTTGGATTGCTCAGATCACAAACCCTAGATGCAGATGACTTTGAATCTATGCAGTGAATCAAAAATGGGATATGAGATGGTATGATTGTGTTTATGCATATGAAATGATCACAAGCCATGGTGTGAATGGGTGAGGGCAAATTTGGGGTGTTTACAGCTGCCCCTATTCAAACATGAGTTAGCTGTGCAGGATGTAAACGACGGTTTATCAGGCAAACAAGATAACTTGTGGTTGAATACCAAAGACAGTCCAAAATTTGCACTCACAGAATGAAGAAGAAAAGGGATATAGTTTGTAAAGGAAAATAAAGTATATTGTAAAGTATGGGCGACGGAGGACGACCGCCGAGCAGAGGACGACTGCTGGGTAAAGAGCAATGACGGGGACGACCGACATGCTGGGAAAAGTGCGGAAAACAAAGCAATGACGGGGACGGCCGACATGTTGGGGATAAAAGGTAAAGCAAAGACGGGGACGGCCGACTAGCTGGGAAAAATAAGATATTATGATGGGGACGGCCATCAAGTAAAGCTGTAAAATTCTCTGGAGATCAAATGAAACATGACGGGGACGGCCATCAAGTTCATAAAGTAAAGTAACCAACGATGGGGACGACCATCGGGCTAAAAAGAAAAGGGACCACGACGGGGACAGCCATCGGGTTAAAGAATAAATGAAATAAACAGATGATGAGGTACGGTCATCAAAGGTGAAGGACGATCACCTAGCAGGGGACGGCTGCTCTGTTGGGGTTAAGATGAGGGACGGTCATCTAAGGTGGAGGACGACCACCTGGCAGGGTACGGCTGCCGAAAATATCGCGACATAGGACGAATGCCGGATAAAAGGTCAACGATGGGGACGGCCATCGGATGAGCATGATGGAGGACGACCATCAAGAGGTGGAGGACGACCACCTAACAGGGGACGGCTGCTCTCAAGGTTTGTCATGACATAGGACGAATGTCAGATAACCAAAATCAACAATGGGGACGGCCATTGGATAAAGTGATGAAGGACGATCATCAAGAGGTGGAGGACGACCACCTAGCAGGGGACGGCTGCTAAATATCAACAATGGGGACGGCCATCGGATGAGCATGATGGAGGACGACCATCAAGAGGTGGAGGACGACCACCTAGCAGGGTACGGCTGCTCTCAAGGTTTATCATGACACAGGACGAGTGTCAGATAAAAAGAAAATTTGCTTTAGTATCGATCTACTGGGGAATAGTAAACACGGACGAGTGTTTACATCCAAGAAACAAAAGGTATGGGTGTTTAGATATTGTGTATAGATTAAAGATGCGGACGAGCATCCTTAAGAATACGATACAGGCGAGTATCGAGTAGAAACAAATACTGACACATGTTCAGAGATGATGATACAGACGAGTATCAACTGGTTAACAAGGAACACGGACGAGTGTTGAATCTGAGAGGACTCTTCTAGGGGAACAGTAGACACAGGCAAGTATCTATATTCAAGAAGACAAAAGTGTTTGACACAGTGTATAGATTAAAAATGCGGACGAGCATCCTTAAGACTATGATACGGACGAGTATCATGTAGAAACAAACTCTTGACGCATGTTCTGAGATGATGGCACGGACGAGCACCAACGAGTTAACAAAGAACAAGGACTAGTGTCGAATCTGAGGGGATTTGAGTGGCGTATAGAAGATACGGACGAGTATCTGTATAAGTATGAGTGATGTATAGATAAGTGTTTAACTGTTGGGGAGAGTGACACGGACGGGTGTCAAAAGGAGAAGAGTGTAATATAAACAAGTATCTGATATACAAAGTGTAGATGACTGCGCTGGGGATATGACACTGACGGGTGTCAAAGGATTATATATGTAAGTATATGTGAGTGCAAAGAGGACGTCTTTGGCTTTCTGCTGGGGTTATGACACAGACGGGTGTCAAAAAGTATCTGTAATACGATTGGTACTGTTTGCACAGGGTATTCGGGTGACTTTATTGGGGAGTGATGACACGGACAGGTGTCAAAGGGAGTATATGTACTGGTATTTGTGAATGTGAGGCAACTGATTTTGCTGGGGAATCTCCGCTGGGGACTCTGGGGGAGTTTTCTGTATGTTGATGAACTGTTTTTATTCACAAGTGTTTATTCAAGACATGGCTTATGATTATGCTATATGCTTGATTTTTGCCGTAATGCTCCGTATTAAACGGAATGCTACGCTTTGTGGGTGAATATGATGCGAATGCTATGATTATGCAAAGATACCAATCTGGGACTCGGATCCCGTTGCTGTGAAGATCTCCGGTCGATCTGTTTGAAGGGGCCATCCCAGCTGGGGTTTGAGATCATTGAGATGGTATTTGCTTGGGGATGTAGGTCGCTGATAGACCCATCCTTGTGCTGGGGACCCAGCTGGGGTTTGTAGCAGCTTTGTCTACTCTGTTGTGATCCTTCATGCGTTGCTCTTCTGGATAGAGGCTGAAGCTCTGTGGGGAGATGGTTCCCTGACTCTCGTGCTCGGTTGAAGATGAAATGGCAACTCGGCTGGGGAGAAAAAGAAATCACTGAAAGATCTCCCTAAGAATTCCGTTGAGGATGATTCTTGACTCAGCCGGGGATAGGGGTGCCTTCTGGTACTGCCCTGTTGGAGAGGTGATCCCTGGTGGGGAAAGCAACAAGTGGCAACTCAGCTGGGGAGAGTTATCGGTGGCAACTCAGCTGGGGAGGAAGCACCTCTGGTGCCAAGGGTGAGTGTTGATTTGCCAGCTTGCTAGGATGAAGCCTACATGCCCCACGCTGCGTTTTGAGTGCCTTCAATCCTGTAAAGATAGAAACGTACAAGTGATCCTGAGGTATCCCTTACCGGATTCCGTCATAGGAGTTTAGACACTTCCGAGAGTAATCATATTTCCTGCAAGCACGTATTTTTATTTTGAAGATAAGCACCGGTACTTTATGCAATCGGTTTTTTAGAGACATCAGACATTTTTTACAAATAAAAGTAAGCTGTACGAGACGAGACGTGACTGAAAATCTGATTTTATTAATTCATGTGCCCTGAATTGGCAAGATACAGCCAAAGAAACAAATCTCCTAGAATGAAGAGACTGTTACAAATTGAGAAACAAAGTGCTGGCGATGTTGACGACGCTTTCAAGGAGCTTCCTCTTTTGCTATGACTCGTATGACTTTTGACGTTCTTCTCGTCTTGCTTTCTGAAGAAGGCTGATTCTGATAGAGGCTTGATCCGTTCGAGGTTTACCAAGTTGTAAGTGATACAGACGAATTCAGCATGCAGTTATTCGCTTATTCCCTTATTTTGCATGGATCGCCCTTTCGGGTTTTCAATCCATCGGGATACCCCTTTTTGCCTGAGTTGTCCAATGCGGCTTTTCAACTCAGCGGGTGTACACATTTTTTTTTATTTTCCCTTACTTTTTCCCGAGTCTTTTATTCTGTTTTTGACTCGCCGGGATGCCCTATTCTTGCCTGGACTTACATTCTGTTTTTATGTCCAGCGGGTCATTTTATGCGAAGTATTTTTTAACTGCATCCGAATTCACAGGGGACGGGAAATCTTCACCATCCATGGTGCTGAGCATCAGTGCTCCACCAGAGAAAACTTTCTTTACTACGAATGGCCCTTCATAATTTGGAGTCCATTTGCCCCTGTGGTCTGTATGAGGAGGGAGGATTCTTTTCAGCACAAGATCTCCCACTTGGTACTCTCGGTGCCTGACTTTCTGATCGAAGGCTTTCTTCATTCTCTTCTGATACAACTGTCCATGACAGATTGCAGCCAATCTTTTCTCTTCAATCAGACTCAGTTGTTCGTATCGGGCCCGAACCCATTCTGCTTCGTTTAGCTTAACATCCATCAATACCCGTAGAGAGGGTAATTCAACTTCAACAGGTAGGACTGCTTCCATACCGTATACAAGCTGATACGGTGTTGCCCCAGTGGATGTTCTGATTGACGTGCGGTATACATGCAAGGCAAATGGTAGCATTTCATGCCAGTCTTTGTAGGTAACTACCATCTTCTGCACAATCTTCTTGATATTCTTATTTGCTGCCTCAACAGCGCCATTCATCTTTGGCCTGTAAGGGGAAGAATTGTGGTGTTGGATCTTGAAGTCCCGGCACAGTTCTGCCATCATTTTGTTATTTAAGTTGGAACCATTATCAGTAATGATTCGCTCGGGCACTCCATATCGACAGATGATATCTCTCTTCAGAAATCTGGCTACCACTTGCCTTGTAACATTTGCATAAGAGGCTGCTTCGACCCACTTGGTGAAATAATCGATAGCGACCAGGATGAATCTGTGGCCATTTGAAGCAGCCGGTTCAATCTTGCCGATCATGTCAATGCCCCACATAGCAAAGGGCCAGGGTGAAGACATTATATTCAAAGGATTGGGAGGCACATGCACTTTATCTGCGTAAATCTGGCATTTATGGCATTTTCTGGCGTAGGCACAACAGTCTGCATCCATTGTAATCCAGTAATAGCCTGATCTTAATAACTTTTTAGCCATGGCATGCCCTCCTGCATGGGTACCAAAGGATCCTTCGTGCACCTCGTGCATCAACAAGTCTGCTTCTGTTCTATCAACGCATCTGAGGAGTACCATATCAAAGTTCCTCTTGTATAAAGACCCATCAGTGTTCAGGAAGAAACTACCAGCAAGTCTTCTCAGTGTCTTCTTATCATTGGAAGATGCCCCAGATGGGTATGTTTGATCCTCCAAGAAGCACTTAATGTCATGGAACCAAGGCTTTTCGTCTTTGGCAATATCTGCTGCAAATACATATGCTGGTCTATCGAGTCTGGACACTGATATCTGGGGTACAAAGTTGGCAGCTTGAACTTTGATCATGGATGAAATGGTAGCCAGAGCATCTGCGAATTGATTCTCGTCCCGAGGGATATACTCAAGCTTGACCGTTGTGAAGAAGGTCAGTAACCTTCTTGTATAATCCCTGTAAGGTATCAGATGGTCCTGGTGAGTATACCATTTGCCATTAGTTTGATTAACTACCAAAGCTGAATCTCCGAATATGGTCAATGTCTTGATCCTGAGGTTAATGGCTTCCTCAAGACCCATAATGCAAGCTTCGTATTCAGCTTCGTTGTTAGTGCAGTTGAAAGTGAGTTTTGCCGAGAAAGGCATGTGAACTCCCTTAGGTGTAATGAGTACTGCACCAACACCACGACCATTCATGTTAACAGCCCCATCAAACATCATAGTCCATTCTTCCTCTGGGTCAGGCCCTTCAGTGTGAACAGGCTCTTCATGATCTTTTGCTTTAATGAACATGATGTCTTCATCAGGGAAGTCAAATCTCATAGGCTGGTAGTCATCAATGGGTTGCTCAGCAAGATATTCAGATAGTACACTGCCCTTGATGGCTTTCTGAGAAGTGTATTGGATGTCATATTCTGTGAGAATCATTTGCCATCTTGCAACCCGTCCGGTAAGTGCTGGCTTCTCAAATATGTACTTAACTGGATCCATCTTGGATATCAGCAAAGTGGTGTGGGTCAACATATACTGTCTCAGTCGGCGAGCAGCCCACGCTAAAGCACAGCAAGTTTTCTCGAGCAGTGAATAACGTTGTTCACAGTCGGTAAACTTTTTGCTCAGGTAGTATATTGCATACTCTTTTCGACCAGACTCGTCATGCTGACCCAGCACACACCCCATTGACTCTTCTAATACCGTCAAGTACATTATCAGAGGTCTTCCTTCAACTGGAGGCATAAGGATTGGAGGCTCTTGCAGGTATTCTTTGATCTTGTCAAAAGCCTTCTGGCAGTCTTCGTTCCACCTGACCGTTTGTTCTTTTCTCAATAGCTTGAACAAGGGCTCACAGGTTGCTGTAAGGTGAGATATGAACCGTGAGATGTAGTTCAATCGACCTAAGAACCCTCGAACTTCCTTCTCTGTCTTTGGTGCAGGCATCTCTTGGATGGCTTTGACTTTATCAGGGTCAACCTCAATCCCTTTCTCACTTACAATAAATCCCAGCAGCTTACCGGATCGCACCCCGAATGTGCATTTGTTGGGGTTCAACTTCAGTTGGTACTTCTTCAGACGCTTGAACAACTTTAGCAAATTTACCAGATGGTCTTCTTCAGTAAGGGACTTGGCAATCATGTCATCCACATAACACTCGATTTCTTTATGGATCATATCGTGGAATAATGTTACCATAGCCCGCTGATATGTTGCACCAGCATTCTTCAATCCGAATGGCATCACCTTGTAACAGAACGTGCCCCAGGGTGTGATGAAAGTTGTCTTCTCCATGTCTTCAGGTGACATCTTGATCTGATTGTATCCTGAAAATCCGTCCATGAAGGAGAATACCGAGAACTGAGCCGTGTTATCCACCAATACATCAATGTGAGGTAAAGGGATGTCATCTTTCGGGCTAGCTCTGTTCAGATCCCGGTAGTCAACACACATCCTCACTTTGCCGTCTTTCTTAGGCACAGGTACTATATTAGCAACCCACGGTGGATAGCTAGTCACAGCAAGGAACCCGGCGTCCCATTGCTTTTGTACCTCTTCCTTGATCTTCATTGCCATGTCTGGGCGAGTACGGCGTAGTTTCTGTTTAACCGGCGGGCATTCTTCTCTTAAAGGTAGCTTGTGCATAACAATGTCGGTGTCCAACCCTGGCATATCTTGGTAAGACCAAGCAAACACATCCACATATTCTTGAAGCAGGTCAATCAGTTGTCTCTTCACTGAGTCTTGTAAACCGGCCCCGATTTTAAATTCTTTCACATCTTCACCTATACCAAGATTAATCGTTTCCACCTCCTCCTGATGAGGAGTGATAACCTTTTCCTCTTGTCTCAACAATCTGGCTAGCTCTTCAGGAAGCTCATACTTTTCTTCAACCCCTTCATCAGCTTGATTGATCGGATTGTCAAAGTCATACGAAGTCATAGCCGTGCTGTTGTCGGTGCGGTCTGGAAGGCACTCTCTGCAAGGGCCCAGTTTGTTCATTTTAGTGATTGATTTTAATCTTGTTTAGAAAAGTGAAATAAAAGTTGTCATTTTGAAAACACCGCCATTTATTTTTTGTACAAAAAGAAAAATGGAAAAACAGTGAGCGAAAAAAGAAAAAAGAAAAAGACTCGTTTGCAAAAGATGTCTGATATTTCATTGATTAATCTTGTTGCACAAAAATTACAGATGACCCGGTTACAAAATGAGTCTTGTCATCTTGGGCAAGATGCAAGACTTGATGCATGCTTAAAATATACAGGAAATAATAATTACTCTGCAGGAGTAACCCTTATAATTTCCTGGGAAGACCAGTTTGAGATACTGCTCCCCGGGATCTTTGGATGAATCCAGCTTTCCAGGTTGCGTTCATCTTCCGACTCATCTTCCAAGTTGTTGACAGCATCAGGGGTGAGCATCCCCCACTAAAAAAGTTGGGCTTCTGAGCAGCCTCTGCTTGATCTTGTTGAGTTGGTTTGTAACCCAACCCAAATCTATCTTCTTTCTTCTTCACAGGCAACAATTTGCCCCAGCCTTGAGCGTTTCCTTCTTCCACCACCTTCCGGGCTTGTTGGTAGGATGTCATAGAAGTCCCAAGTACAGCAGATGTTTCATTAACATTCAGGGCCTCAAACCCTTGACTCATCGTCTCATGAATCTCTCCATCCATCTCAATATATTTGTAAGTAGCCAGATGGCTAACAAAAATATCCTCTTCTCCACAGATAGTAACAACTTGGCCCTCCCACTCGAATTTTAACTTCTGGTGAAGGGTTGAGGTCACGGCGCCAGCGGCGTGAATCCATGGCCTACCCAATAGACAGCTGTAGGCAGGCTGTATATCCATCACGTAGAAGGTCGTTTTGAAAGTTTGCGGGCCAACCGTTATGGGTAACTCAATCTCTCCCAGAACCGATCTCTTAGAACCGTCAAAGGCTCTCACCACCAGGTTGCTGGGACGCAATGCCAATCCGTCATATTCTAGCTTCACAAGGGCTTTTTTAGGTAAGACATTGAGGGATGACCCTGTGTCTACCAGCACATGGGAAAGGACTGCACCTTTACATTCCATGGTTATGTGTAAAGCCTTGTTATGGTTGCGGCCTTCCGTAGTCAAATCAGTGTTGGTGAATCCTAGTCCATTACTAGCATTAACATTCCCAACCACAGCTTCCAACTGATTGACGGTGATCTCCTCTGGCACATAAGCTGCGTGCAAGACTTTTAGTAGTGCGTTCCGATGAGCTTCGGAGCACATAAGCAATGATAGAATGGAGATCTTGGAAGGCGTCTGGTGAAGCTGGTCCACTATTTTGTAATCACTTTTCTTGATGATTTTCATGAATTCATCAACTTCTTGATCAAAAGGTGTTTTCAAAGCTTCTTTAACAATTGGCTCTTCTTGCACCATACTTTTCCCTTTTGCCTTGGCAGCAGCTTCTGCTTCAGCAGTGGGTCTTTGAATTTGTGGGGCAAAGAGACGTTCGCTTCGAGTGAAGCCTCCGCCTCCTCCCACATTGTCTATTTGTGGTGCAGGTGTTGATAGTTCAAGAGTGATCTTCTGTCCTTCGCAGTATAAATCAGAGCCGTAATGCCAAGGGATGGCTTTACTGCTTTCATAAGGTACTGGCCCAGGCACTGTGATAGTGACTGGACTGATGGCAGCTGCAGAAGGGACTGTGATAGTCTGTGGATCATAATATATTGTGACTGGTGCTCTGATGGGAGTAGCACTTTGTGAGTTGTAGGCAGAGTCATTTGCAGGATCATAATAAATTGTAACTGTTGAGACACTTGCATTGCCTGCTGCTGATGTTGTAGGAGACATTGTTGGAAGGACGGGTGTTGTTGTTGTTGTAGGAGACTCTGAGTGAAGGGGTGCTGAAGTTGTAGAAGGGATGTTTGTTGATACCTGGTCAGTTGAAGTGACAGATGAAACATTTGTTGATGAAGCTGGAGAGTTATCTGGAACAATGGTCGTTGCAGTTGTAGGAGGTTCTGGAGCTGTTGTTAAGGAGATTGCTGGATTGGTAGGAATTGATGTTGTAATCTGAAGCAGGCCACTCTGAATGAGACCATCTATGCCATCCCTCAAGTTATCACAACCATTCACTGAAATGTTGCAGTAAGCACACCCTAGCTCACATCCTGGGAACATTTGACATTCTAGGAGCTGAGCTTTAACCTCCACCAAGGGCGTCCGAATCTGACCCACACTGGTTATCAAGTAAGACGGCTTGTCTTCTTCAATAGCATTGATTCGGGGACCACCATGATGTGGCATAGGGTTCTTGTTGACATTTGGTGGTGGTGCAAAGTTTAAAGCCTTGGAATCCACTAGGTCCTGCACTTTCATGTGCAAAGCTCTGCACTTTTTTGTACTATGGCCAGGTGCATTTGAGTGAAAGGCACATCTGGCGCTGGCGTCGTAATTCATGGGTAGACTGTTGGGATCTGGAGGTGCCAACGTCCTTAGCTCAACTAGGTTGAGTTTCAGGAGTTGTGGCAGCAATGTAGCATAGGGCATCGGGATCAGATCAATCACCCTATTGGCCTGAGAGGGCCTTTGTGGGAATGGTCTCTGCTGACTGTTGTTGTTGTTGTTGCTGTTGTTGTAATTTCTCGGAGGATACTGAGTTTGTTGCTGGTACTGAGGTTGTTGTTGATAATTTTGTTGCGGTGGTTGATAAGCTGGTTGTGGATGAGCTGGAGCGGGAATGGTGACTGCTGCCACAGACCTATGAACATACTGGGGCCTGCCCCTGTTGGTGTGGATGGCATTGGTCTCGCCAGTCCTTCTTGGGCCTGCAAAAGGCTTTCTTGCATTACTGGATGAGCTTGCACCGTTGTATGAGATCTTACCCATCTTCAATAGGCTTTCAATTCTCTCCCCGGCTATGACTACATCTGCAAAGCTGGTGGAGGAGAAAGCAGCTAGCCTATCAATGTAAGTCCCCTGGAGGGTGTTGATGAACATATCAGCCATCTCCCTTTCTGACATAGGTGGCTGGACAGCAGCTGCAAGCTGTCTCCATCTTTGAGCGTATTCTCGGAAGCTCTCCCTGGACGACTGTGACATTCCCATTAGGAGGGTCCTGTTGGGTGCCATATCCAGGTTGTATTGATACTGTCTGATAAAGGCCTCTGCCAGGTCCTTCCAGCATCTAATAGTTGCTCTTGTCAGATGGGAATACCATTCCCTCGAAGCTCCAGTCAAGCTATCCTCAAAATAGAACATCCATAGCTTTTCGTCCATGGTATAGGCCTTCAGCCTCCCCAGAAAAGATTGTAGATGGGTCCGGGGACAGGAAGTCCCATTATACTTCTCAAAGCATGGTGGTTTAAATTTGTGGGGAATCCTGACCCCGTCTACCAAGCCCATATCCATAACATCAAAACCCAAAGAGCTTTGAGACTCCAAGGATCTTAATTTCTCAGCTATCTCATCCAGCCTTCTGTCGTAGGCTTCCTCCCCAGCTCCCATCACTGTGAACTGATCTTCCTGGGGGTCTTCCTGCAGTACTCTTCCTGCTGTAGCAGTCCCTGGCACATTGGCAGGGATATTGATCTCTGGATGTAGGTGGGGTCCAAAGACTGGGGGATTAACATGAGGATGTACTCTCTCATTGTTGCTTGTCCCAGCAGTCCCTGGATGATGGTCCTCCTGGTTCCTTCCTTCCACCAGTGCTCTTAACCTTTCCTGGCTTTGAGCCATGTTATTCATCACCTCCATAAACTGAGTCATCTGAGTCCTCATTTCCAACCTCTCGTTGGCCATTTGAGTCCTGACCTCTGTAAGGTCCTGCTGTACTTGGTCCATTTGTATGCCCGGAAGATTGTTACGGGTGGGGTATCTGTGTGGTCGATTGAGTGGGAACCCTCGTCGTCGAGCAATAATTCCTGAGATCACAACAGAGTTAGTAACAATAAAACAAAACCTGCAAAACAGAACAAAAGGTTAGTATGCAATGCAGTGTGTCTATTTGTATCCAAGGTATCCGGCTTGGCGCTTGGTTTTGACCTTTCCAGAACCTTGAAGATGCTTGTGATGTTGCTTGGAAGAAACTCAGATGAGAGCAAACTGATACATATATTACAAAAGATGAGAGATACATAGTTTGTTTACAAGTTATGCCCCATGGGGGTCAAAAATGAAAGCAACAACAAGCAAAAGGTCAGACTCCCAGACCAAACTCATCCTCCTGAACTTCCTTGAGAAGTGCTTCAGTCACAGGATCGGCCGGACGCTCCGTAAGGTTCCTGATGAGGAGGTTCCTTGTAGTAACAGCTGCAGTTAGCTTCTTGTGCCGACTTTGGTCCTTTGACTTCTTCACTCCAGCTCTGATCTTTAGCTCTGATATTTCCCTCTGGGCTGCTGCCAGGGCTTCTTGTTGTTCTTTTGCACTAGCTTCCATCTGCTCCATCTTATCCTGAGTTCTTTTGTCCTCCTGAGTACGGGCTTCGGTGATCCTGACCCACCTTGCCTGACTCTCCTTCAGATACAAATCAGTCCTAGCCTTCTGGAACTGAGCTTCCTTGCAGGCATTCTTCAAGATTTGTTCTCCAGCCTTAGACTTTTTAATGTAATCTTCAGACTTCTCAATTCTAGCCAGATGCTCCACCTTTAGCTTTTCTAGCCTCTCAATGTCCAACCTACCATCACTCCTCTCCCAGAGGGTCTTCTGTAGAGCCTGAGTCAACTTCTCATTTCTCTCTTTCAATTTTTCAAACTCCTCTAAACTGACAGTTGCTGGAGGAGGTGCTGTGGAGGGTCCAGGCATATCTTCAATAGTGAAGGGCATTCCAGAAATTTGAGCCCTGGCACGAGACCACTCATAGTACTGGGCTGAAGCTACATTATTGCATCTTCCAAGAACGGTTACCCCCTTAGTCTGCACATTGTCCCAGGCCCAGGATGCTTGCCTGACGATAGCCAGATTAGGCTTGATTTCAACATAAAGGGTCTCAGTCAGATCTTGTGCCCTAGGAGGATGGACCAATGCATAGCCCAGCTGTCTTTTGAACAGCAGAGGGTTGTAATTAATGCAACCCTTCACCCCAATTAGAGGCACATTGGGAAATTGCCCACAGCTTGTAATGATGTCTCTGCCCTTGGTGCTCTGGGTGCACCATCTGATGTCATCTGAGGTTAGAGCAACAAGCCTTCTAACCCAGTTTTTCTGCTGATGAGGGTTCAGGAATGCATCAGTCTTTGGTAGATGCTTGAGCAGCCAAGTATGGAATAAAGGAGCACAGCATCTCACTAATCTCCCCCTTTGCTTTTCATTCCTTTGGTGCACTGAATAGTAGAAATCCCCTAACAAGGTTGGCACTGGGTTCCTCAGAATGAATAGATGGATTGCATTCTTGCTAATGAATCGAGGCTCATCTGCAAATAATATGATCCCATATATGCTCAGGGCCAATAAAGCACAGACTGCTTTCCACTCTCCTAAAGAAGCTTTCAGGGTAGCTTGAGAGATTAAGAAATCCAGATGTAAGCCAGGGATTCCAGCCTTAGAAGTCATATGCTGCCCAATCAGAACTGGTTCCAGATGCAAAGCCTTGGCTACCTCTTCATTACCAGGAAAGACCATCTCAAGGTTGAAAGGGGCTCCACCCCTGATAGGTATACCAATCAATGATGAGTATTCTTCCAATAAAGGGCCCAGCTGAAAGTCTTGAAAAGTAAAACACCTCAGAGGGGGATCATAGAACTGCAGGCAAGTATGTATCAGGCTCCTCTGTGAAGGGTCTAAATCCATAACCATGTCAAGAATTCCTCCATAATGTTCTCTGAAATATGGTATATGGTCTGGAGTAATCAGGGTCTGAATCCTCCTGATGCTAGCTAGCTCAGGCTCAAAGAAGTGGTAGGAGATGTTACTCTTCTTAGGTGCCATGTTGCTGAAGAATAGATGCTGATGACAACACTGAAGATAGGCCTCTGACAGGCTGAGACTGAGGATGCAAGTGACTGAAGCAAGTGACTGATAGCTGAAGCAAGTGCTGGTGAAGACAGGTCTAAGCTGAAGAAGGGGTCAAAACCAAGCCAAAATGATAGGATGGATACCCTGAGAAACAAATAAACACATGTTAGAATGATGCAATGAGGATGTATGCAAATGATATGCAAGGGTTTGTGACTGAGCCGGATCTGATTAACTGCTCTGATATAAGTCCATGTGTGTTCAAGAAAACCAGATGGAGGTCTATAAGTCCAGTAACCAAGGTGGGGGACTCAAATAAAGAGTCACATGTCCAGGGTTAAAATCACAAGAACTGTTCCAAAATGGAGTACTCTTAATCAATCAAAGTAACAGGGTATGTTGAGGTCAAGGGTACCTGCAAACCCGTACACAGGTGATGTTCTAAAACAAGGATCCTCAGACTTGGATCAGTTATGAGAAGTGTAAACACTTCTAACCCGGAGGTACAGTGTTTACAATAACCATAAAAGATCCTCCTCTAATTCACCTCAGTTTCTGAAGGTCAATACTAAAGGTCATCCAGACTTAGCAGGCTTCCCAGATAACCCTAGCATTGCAGGAAATCTGCAACACAGAGTTCTCAAGAAGAAACCCATATCTGAACCGTGTTTCATATTCCCGCACCAGACCGAGATGGAATGGGAAAGAATATGAACCACTCTAGCCTAGGTGTCACTCAGGTCCCAGGTATAGGACCTTAACTCTCAATAGAACACCCACCCACCAAAGCAAACAAACAGATCCAGCCAGCAGCACAGTATGACAATATGATATAATGCAAAGCTGTAAAGAAAGCAGTAATCTACTGTACATAAAGCAATAAATAAAGCAAATATACAAACACAAATAGCACATAACACCCCAGTAAACACAAATCAAACAAGCGCTAGGAGGAACCCACAAAAAGAACCAGAAGCCCTGGTTGCAGTATAAGTATCCCCAGCAGAGTCGCCAAGCTGTCGCTCCCGAAATATTAGCATCCCCGGTACAAGCGCGAACGGTCGGCGAAAGGGACAATGAGAACACATAGCAGTGAACCCACTGGAAATGAATAGAGTCGCCAGCTAGGCATTTTTTATCCCGGAGGAAAGGCAATGCTGCATAGACCTAGAAAAGAGATGGATAAGACGGTTGCGAACCAGAGAGACTGAGAAAGGGGGTTGGTTACAACCTGGGAAGGTATTAGCACCCAGATTGTCCGCCGTACTCGACGGGATCCACGCTTAAAAGATTTGTGTTTTAAAGGGGTAGTGTCAGTGCAACTTGTGTGTAAAATAGATGGAAAAGGATGTACAGGTGTCAGTGTAAGAGAAGTGAAGTGTAATATGTACAGTGTCAGTGTAAGAACAGAGATGAAATGCTCATGATAATGAGGCTAAAAGAAAAGATAAGGCTAGAAAGAGGGGGAATATACAGAGACTTTTGTTCGATAACAGTTAAGTTATGCCTACGTATCCTCTCGTGCAATGAGGAAGTCAGAACACCGTAGTTCGACCCAAAGAGACTGAAAGATAAATTGACTTGTGAACTGCTTACTTGTCTATGCTCAAGTGTATGACCTGTCTGGCTCAGGTGCTAACTGTCTTGCATTAGACGGAAGAAGCGAGTTCTCGTTTATGAGTGAGTGTGATGAGAAAAGAATCCCGAAGGAGACGATTATTGTTTGTTTTTGTGTTTTCAGTCTTTTATTGCTTTTTGAAAGTTTGTCATAAGTTAATGAGCTTAAGCTTAAACCAATGGGTTAGTGAACTCATCACATCTTCCCTCTGATTAGGGGTAATGAGAATACCTTAAGTGTGAAGTCAGCTTCTCACACTTAATCACCTTTGGTGTAGGATTAAGGTCATTAACCTATTTGTGTTTATTTAAATGTTTTTGGTGTTTTTGTTTAGTGTTAAGTAATGAGGTTAAGCCATAATCAAGGATTAAACAGACTCATTACACCATCCTAATAGAAGGATAATAGATGAGAATGTTTAAGCTGAGGAAAGCTCCTCAACTTAATCCATGATTAGGGATTAAACTCATGACGAAACAAGCCTTTGATTAAATGGATTTTATTCAATGGTGAGATGATGAAGTGAATTTTATGATTTGTAAGACAACTTGAGAGGGACTTGTCCATTAACACTAGGGTTAGTCCTTCTTAACCAGTTAAGGAAGAATTAGAACCCTAATGCAAGGCCCAAGTTACAAGTGTGATGTTTTGATGATTATTAGATGGATTGATTAAAGGAGTTAAACACATTAAGGGTTTAACACTTAGGATTAAAGTTATACACTCCATCCTAAGATAAGGATACATGCATAAACTTAATCACAAAGCCTTAAAGCCTTTAGGGTCTAGTCCCTGATTATGAGATGGGAAGAGAAGACTCAATGAGACACAAAGGTAAAAGCTAAATGGGGGACTAATCAAAACCCTAATCATTGTCATACATGGTTGTTCCTAAGGTTTGTGAGGTTTACAGGAGCAATCTTCAGATGAACCACCAGGATGCAGATGAAAGGATCAAGAGAAGCAAAGCAACTTGCTTCATTCAAGAAGTCAAGTCACTTGAAGAAAGAAAGTAAGAAGAAGAATGAGCAAGCTCAAACTCAAACACATATAACAAATGCAGCAAGGATGCACAAAAAGAGATGAAGAGAAGTTATGAGAAGTGAAGGCAAATTCACTTCTCAAGATAACTTACCACCTGAAAAGTTAGAAAAGAAATGCAATGCAATGCAAAATGAGATGGAATGACATGATGCAAACCAAAACCAGAAGCACATACATGATGCTAATGATGCTATGAGATGCTACAAACATGAGGCGGCACATGGAAATGTTCATACAAGCTCAAGGATGCAAATGAAACAAGTTATGAACCATGAACATATATGAAAAGTTATGAAGTGCATATGGCATACAACATGGCAAATGAGAGATGCAATGATCAAACATGCTTCTAACATGTCTTGAGATGCCTAATGGATCAAATGGAGGCATGGAATGTCATGGCAAGTCATGTTATGCAAGCAAATGCAAGATGAATGCATATGGAAGCCCAAATTAGGGTTTATGATCAATGCCACAAACAAAAACCAAAATCAGAAGCAAACAACAATATAAAAAATTGAAAATGCACTCAAAGGATCCCTAATCCTATACTAACCCAATGCCCAAAGGAGAGGTTTCAACTCTTAACCAAATCCAAGTTATGAATTTCCTAAGTTTTCTAGGGTTTTAGGGTTCATAAACAAGAAAATTATCAAACAAATGGAAAATGAAAGATCAAATCATGGCCATTTAATCTCACAAACTACATGCTAAACACAATGCAATGCAAAAAGAATCAATGTCCAACTCTTCATGATTAGGCAGAAATGATTTTTTGAAGTTTGGATCAAAATAATGCATAAAAATGATTTTAATTCAATGAACAATTCTCAAAATGCATCAAGATCAAAAAATAAATTTGGTTTGAAGGTCGGACAATGTTTCTAAATGTCTTAGAACATTTCATGAATTTTTTGGTGATTTTTAAATACCTAAAAGTATTTTTAATAAATTAATTTTCATTAATCAATTAAAAATAAACTTTTAAATAATTAAAAATACTTTTTTAATGCTAAAAATGAAAATAAAAATATTTTTGGGTTTTAAAAATTAATGAAACTCTTGACAAAAAGTTTCATAATTTTTAAATGGTTTTTACTATTTTAAATAAATTGTACAAATTAAATGAGAAAAATTGAAATAAAAATTGAAATAAACAGAAGTATGCTAAATGAGAGGCTGAGATTGAATCTGGAGATGGAACCATTGACTGCGCGCCAGATCTGATGGACCACATTCAAACTGGGCTAATCTCACTTAATTAATTAAATTAAACCTAATTAAAACTAATGACATGATCTGAGCCATTGGATGCACGCGGGAAAAGACTTAGTCAACTCATCCAACGCCTGAAATTTAAACTTGAAGCCCTAACCCTAATTACATATTAATGACTCTCAGGTCACCGGAGACGAACTCCGGTCGTCTTCTCCGGTGACCTCCCTCCCTGAGAATTTCCAAATCCTTCCCTAGGTCATTTCTGGAGCTCTAAAGCTCCAGATTGAATCCTCTCACTCCCCTAAACTCAACCCTAACCTCATTTCTCATTTATTTCCAGCCATAATCATGAATCGAAGCAAAGAACAAAAACTGCCAAAATTTCAGACAAGCAATACAACTTCATTTCTTAACCATTTTCAATAATTTTAAGTTCAATGTGATCAGTGAAGCATGCTTAATCATTTTGTAACATAAAATAGAGGTCCTGGAAAAATTAATTCGAAAGGCTACCTGAGATGGAGCTTTCACCCTTTGAGCTTGCTGGCTGCTTCCTTGGTGCAAAAAGCTTCTAATGACCTTCCTGATGAGTTTGCAATGCTTGGACAAACTTGAATGTGGCTGGTTTGGGAGTTTGCACTTCAACTGGTCAGAAATCGTATCTGGCTTGTGGTGTGTTCTTGGCTGTTTTGACGGGTGGTTTTGGGTCAGTGGATGATCCAGAGGTGAATGGTGGTGTTTATTTGAAGGTTGAGTGATTGAGTTGGGAGATTCGAAAGCTTTTGCAAGAGGGAGTGAAAATGGGGATCCTGAGTTGTGGTGAGTTTCTGGCTTATGTCTTGTTGGTTTTGGCTCAGTGAAGCAAGGTGAGTTGATCAGTGGACTTGGTTTTTGTGTTTGTGAGTTGTGTGGAGAGATTCGAAGGGTTTTGCTTGAGGGAGTGAGTTTGTGAATGTGATGATCTTGTGTGCTTCAGCCTTGCTTTCTATGTGAAATGGCCTGCATTTTGCTTGCATAAAATAATCCCATTGGTCAGATGATGTGACCTGGCCTGCTGTGATAGGTAAGTTCACTTTTGCAAAATGTCAACTTTGGTGTAAGGAGGGCATGGGTTGAGCCCTAGGCTAGTACAAGTGTATGGGCTGGCGCAGCATGGTGTGTGAGTGAGGCTAGAATGGTTCAGCATTGTAGGCAACAAGTGGATGAGGTGTGATGATGGTTTTTGCAAGTTGATCCCTTTTGGTTCATATGAAACTTTCTTGCTTTGCAAACCATGAACATGTGATCTTTTTGGTTCAAATATGATTTTTAGAACTTGTATGATGCTTGCATATTGGTTAGACATGAATTAGAAGTCACAAATGCCTTGGTACAAAGTTCTTGCAAGTTTCTCATTTGAGGCATATCTTGAAAATTAGTGATTTTTGCCAACTTTGACACACCATAACTTTTGATCCAAAATGAATTAGATCATGTTCTTGTACTTTTTGAAAAGGGAAAGATCTAATCTACAACTTTCATGACCAAAGTTTTTCCATTTGAAGCATTTTTGGATCAAAAAGTAAGGTTTGAAAAGTGGCATAAAATGACATATTCTTCAAAAGTCAACCATGCCCTAAAAAGTCAACTTTGCAAAAACTTGTAATTATTGAATTTTGTGAACTTAAACCTTCTCCCATGATCAAATAAAGATCATATACACTCAAAATGATGAAGATCACCCCTTGGTTGGGTCATTGGGGGCCTCAGATGCCCTAATTTTGCACTGACTTGTCTGAAAAGTCAACTCTTGATCAGATGACTTCCCCATGGAATTTCTTCATGAAAATTGATATGCATACTCCCTACACCATATAGAGACCAATAGAAACAAGAATGACCAAAAAATTTGGAGTTATGGCCTCTGAAACCAAAACCCTAATCTTAGGTCATCTGTGCAGTTAAACCTGGCTCTGCTTCCATACAAACCCCCAGTTCTTGTGATTCTTTGGCATTTTTGACTTTGAGAGGATGTAAAATGATATAAGAACACACATGGACCCCTTTGAAGTGATTGGTGACCTTTGGAGTGGCTCAAGAAGCTCTTGGATTGCTCAGATCACAAACCCTAGATGCAGATGACTTTGAATCTATGCAGTGAATCAAAAATGGGATATGAGATGGTATGATTGTGTTTATGCATATGAAATGATCACAAGCCATGGTGTGAATGGGTGAGGGCAAATTTGGGGTGTTTACACCTGGGATGCGAACCCAGACCCTGTACCTCATGGAAGTTTCCCGAAACCAGCTGAGTTGCACGTGCACTGATGAAAGAGATTGGCAGTATATTCATTATATTTTAAGCTTGAGGAAATTCCAATGAATAACAAAAAAATTGCTGCAACCAGGATTTGATCCCATGTCCTCACGCATGCCAAGCCGATCCTTACCATTAATCCACATGGGGCCCGTCTGGTAACAAACAACAAGTAATTATATAGTAAACATGCTAAACATCAAAAAAATGAGAAAAAGGAATGTCCTCACCCAGATTCAAACCCTTGCCCTTCTGCTCACGCGCGTATGTTCTTACCACTGGGCTGGCAGTCATTAGTTGACATATAATAGGAACAAACAAATAAATATTAAACATGAATTTCAAAAATCAGAATGGCGCCATGAACTTCATCTTCAACCTTTTTCCTGCGAAAACTCCTGCAAGTTTTGTTGCGATTTTTCCTGCGATTTTTCTTACATAGGAAAGCCTGCGAATTTCAAATAGCATACAACACACAACAATTCTTGAAATTGATTAGATCAAAATGATCCCCATAACCTGTACGATTCAATCACGTCAATAAAATTCATTTAATTAGCTTATATTAGAGAACCCTAATTTGGAGGTTAAACCCTAATAATGGCATCTTATGGTTCCGGCCATGAATCTTCAAGGAAAACACCCAGAAATCATCTATAGGAACATTCAAGCCAGAAAACGCAAACAAAATTCATTAGTTATGCATTAATATTCGAAATCGAAAAAATGAGTTTCAAGAGAAAATATGATTCGGTTTTAGCTATTCTTAAGGTTTTGGATGCAGTGAATGATCAAGATTGCATTAGTGATGTTCAAAGAACACGCTTGAACCTTCAAAACGTCTTGATATGGTCCCTAGCTCAAAATCCGAATGTGAGATTTTCCTTGAAATTTTGAAACTTGCTTTATGTTCTTGGCTGCCAAAAAATTTGTCCTCCAGCTTGTATTAGGTTTGTATACTTATATGGAATGTATTAGGTCAACAAAATTGATGGATTTGTGGGCTTTTGAAGTAACTTGAGTGTGAAGGAATCAATCACCATTAAAGCTCAACAAATCAAATGATACCATGCTATTTTTTATTCAATTTGATTTCAATTGACTTCCAATCATTCAAAATATGATTTAAATGATTTCCAATCAAATATCTTGACCATTATTTGATTTTTCATATTTAAATTATATTTAAATTGAATTTTAATGAATAAAATCCAAATAAATAATAAAAATCAGAACTCTTTGGTTTTGGGTCGTGCTTGATGTCATCATAAAGATTGGATTGCAAAATGATAGGCCCATTTGGAAAAATTGGGTTTTAAGATCTTATTTTCTTCATACACCCCTTGAAAATTTCCCAACTTTGACAAGGCACCAATCCTTCAATTTTAAGGCTATGAATTTGTTCTTGGACATTTTCGAAAGCTTAAAGAGTCCTCTAACAAAAATCTTTGGTCTCATGTCCATGTCTTTTATCATTTTCAAATTATGCCCTTTGGAAGATGTTGACTTTTTGTTGTCTTTTGAAATGACCTGTAATGTTTTAGCTCATACCTTCCAAATGAAGCATTTTTAGGCTTGGCTTGTGAGACACAAAGTTGTAGAGAATTAAATTTCCTTAAAAATGAGCTTTGGATGGGAAATTTTTGATGAAGCATGTGAAATTTATGGTTGGTCAAAGTTCACTTGACTTTTCTTAAGGAAACCCTAATTTAGAAACTCCTGATTCTTGATGATCTGAAACTTTCTTTATGAATCATGATAAAACCTTGATAAAATGATGAATTTTAATTCATAAACTTGATGTTGGAAAAAAATCTTGAAGTTTGACTTTAATTTGACCACAGTTGACCTCATTTTGACTTTTTAACTACTTTGATTGATTTTTGCATATCTGATCATCTGACTGGTCAAACTTATTGGGAAAATCTTGAAACTTGACATAGGGATTATTGAAATCATATGGGATGCTATGAAGCTCACTTGTATCCTTGAAAGTCATTTTAACCTGAGGAAACTCAAAACCCTAGTTTTGGACACTTTGTTTAGGAGGAGGCATAGCTTGGGGAAACTTCCACACTTCTTGATCAATTTAGAATATCAAGAAGCTTATGATCATTTAGAAGTCTTGAGAGACATTGTCTTGATTGTGGGAGGGAAAAGTTTGGGGTACAACACATGGGAGCGAGCAAGGGAGGCTAAAAGTAGGGTTGAACAGCTTGACCGCCAGAAGTCTAAGAGGGAATGGCAAATAGCAGCAAACATCATAATCATTAAGGTGTGGGAGAAAGAGCTTGAGGAACTTCATAAGAAAATTGCTGATGCTATGCAGAAAAATCTTGAGTTGAGCCAAGATGACAACATTGAGCTAGATGCTGAATTGAAAAACACTATTGACCTTATTGACGCTGCTGAGGCTCTCAACAAGAAACTTGTTGAGGCCAAGCTTGACAAGGCCTTTTGTGAAAATCTTCTTCTTATTACCAAGCACAACTTCCTCTAGTTGCAATCAAGGCTTCCCTTCTAGGCTTTCGGCGGTTTTTACCATCTTTCAGCTTTATTTTTATCATCATTTTTGTTGGCCCTATTGTGGCCATTATGTAATGACAATTAGGGCACGGTTGCCCCTTTAATTTTTATGCTCTTTATTACCTTTCGAATTTTCATTATAATTCTGCTTTCACGTAAGTAATATGTTAGTCTGGCTGTCGAAATAGCCCTTTAAGTCAGATGAGATCTAACATTAAATTAAATTAAAGCGTTTTATTTTCTTAATTTAATTATTGACAACGGTGTTTCAGCTTTTTGCGTCTCATAATTACATGGTACAATTTCCAATTCAAGGCTGAAGCCAAAACGTCTTTTTGAAATGTCATTTTCAAGGAAAAGTTCATGCGCCCCTTTCTTTCCTTTTGTTTTCCCAATCAGCAAGCAACTTTTCCCTTATAAATAGCACTTTAATTTGCTCCATTATCCACATCGCAACATCATGGAGAACTCTGCAAAGAAAGTTGATGGCACTCCTTCGCACCAACAAGGCAAGATCACCAAGAAGAACGAAAGTCCTTCTCCAACTACGGGAGTGGTCACACGCTCCATGGCTAAGGAGGAAATCACCACTCCTCCCAACAATACTCCTCCCAAGGATCAACTTCCAAATATTGATGAAGAAGCTGACGCAGATTGGATGGATTATCTCAACTGCCTCACCTGGGAGGATTTAGAAGTCTAGTTTTTTTTTTTTGTTTGGTTACTGTAAGCTCCCAAAATTTGATCTCTCTTTTTCTCATCATTTGCATATCATATAGCATATCATGTCATTATTTTTGGTCAAAGAAAGGCTTTAGTGATCTCAAAAATAAAGAATCAAGAAAGGCTTTAGTGATATCAAAAATCAAGAATCAAGAGGTTATGAAAAAATTTCAAAATTTAGTAAGTGACTTGTAATGGAAACTTACTATTTTTGGTATATTTTGCCCTTATCTTCAAGTGGTTCTTACATGGCCAAGATGACTCCAAATGAAATTTCCTTGAACATGAAAGTTGTAGGGATTTCTCTCCCATTTTCATAAAGTATAAGAACTTATTCATAGCACGTGTAGAACTCAAGATATGGCCATTGGAAGTTTGGTTATTTTTAGGGCTTTACCACATTTTTAAGTTTATACTATTTTGAAATTTGCTTTGTAACTCATTTCCAAGCCATTCTATGTACCAAATGTGACCATAATCTCTCAGTACATGGCATGAGGGGTGATTTGGTGCAAATAAATGTAAGAACCCATGGGTAGGGCATGGAGTATTTCACATTTGGTTATTTTGCACATTGGTCCATAACTTAAAAACCAAAGCATTCCAAGCCCTTAGATGAATCCAAGAGTGGTAAAGGAACCAAATTGAATCAGTGTGGGAACTTGAAGGAGAGGATTTACGCATGAATTATCCCATGTGAAGTTTCATGCAATTTGGAAAAAACACCCCTATCACACTTCCCTTGCCTCCGTTGCTCCATAAACCCTATTCAGGTGTTTATACTCATGGTATTTAAGGGATTGATGCATTGAATTCGTGACAACACTCTCACATTTCTCTGATTCAAAATTTCTTGCATCCAAGCAAATATCTTTGAATCTCTTTCCACAAACCCTTATTCTCTCATTTCTCCATATATTCTTCATCCACAAACTTCAAGGACCTTATTCCATCCATCAATTCAAGCTGAAAGTGAAGAATTAGCAAGGTTCCATTCAAGAGAAAGAGCTTTCAGATTCTAAGATTCAGCGTCTCTCAAGCTCCATCTTGCATTTATTTTGGAAGAGGAGGTTAAATCCAATGGATCTGCACTATTTGAAGGTTTTTCTTGGTGGTTTTCAAGGTGTTCAACCTCAGGTATGGCATTGAACTTATAGATCTGAAGCTTGAATTTCTCATGAGTTTTGTGATCTGCTTGTCTCACTTGATGGTATGCGTTGGATGGATCAGAGGGCTATAGTCTAGGCTGACTTTTAACATAGGGTTCATTATAAGAGTTGAATGCATTTGGTTTGGAATTGGGCCTTGTATTGCTAATCAGACCCCTCCCTTTGGAGCACAACGTGTATTGCACATGTTTTACATGCTATTCTCACCTCTCTTTGTTCTGATTCAATTTTATTTTCATTTTATTTTCAGTTTCAAATTCAATTTTAAAATATAGTAAATCATTTTAAAAAATCATCAAAAAATTCATGTATGTTCATTTTGATTTTCTTTAATTTCTTATAATTTTTATTTTCATTTTTTTATAAACATGCGTGCCTGAGTTAATTTTTGACTTTATTTCTTTTAGTTTAATTCCCTTTATGCATGACTTGTCTTGTTCATTTTCTCTCTTAATTTTGGTAATAGGTATGAACTAAGTTCTTTTTTCTACTGATTCCTAACATATTGAGGATTACTTGAGATTTATTCCATGATTTATAGGACCTTTTTGCTTAGGTTTTTCCATGTTGCGTTAGGATGGCAATTGTGAAACCCTAATTGAACTTTGTGTAATTATTTGACCTAGTTTGCTTTTGATTCTTGACTTGTGCTTTTGGTATGTTGATCTTACATGTTTAAGGAGTCTTGGTGCTTACTTGTGGAATTTTTGAAGCTTGTTTCAATTTTATATGGATTTTATGATTGTCATGACCTAATTGTGATGTTTTCTTGACTTTTGCTTGCTCATTAGGTTAGTAGGGCACTTATGCCAACTCCTAGGGTTTGTTTTAGGACTTTTTACCATGATAGAATATCCATGGTCCTTTTATGAAGACTTCACTTTGGTTTTCTTTGATTTGCTTATCCATTAAGTCTCACACTTGTATGAATGCCCACAACACTTCAAACTTCTCCATGCTTCTCCTATGTGTTCTTGTTTGAACTTGTATGTTTCTAATGATGATTATGCTTTGATCTCATGCTTCTCTTCCACTTGTTTTGGTTCTAACTTTGTTGAAATTGTTCCTTATTTTTCTTGTATGATACTTCTTTTGTCATGTTTTCTCTTTCTTTCTTCTTAGGTGTTTCATTTATACCTTTAGGAGCTTTTCCATCCCTTCTTTGTTTAGCTTTGCATGACTAATGTTAGAGGTCATCCTTGACCATTAAGTTCTGACTTAGATTCTTTGGTTTTTTTTTTAAAGTTGTTCCTTACTTGTCATGTGCATGTTTAAACTTCTTTCTCCATTTTTGAATACTTCTAACACTTGTAGGCCTAGGGGACTTGGTAAGCCATGTGTGTGGGAGGGAACCTCACACACAAATTTTCCCTTAACTTGTCTTTAATTTTTTTTTTGTCTTTGAGATGTGCTTTAGGCCATCACTTCTTTTCTTTTCTTCCCTCTTTGAGTTCAACTTAACTTCTTCAAGAGAAGTAAGTTCAATCTCATTCTTTGTTCTTCTTTCCTTATCCTCTTTAGGATAGTTGAAACCCCACTAACCTAGGACCAAACCTTTGCATGATAACTTCTAGGATGGTTAGATTCCCCTAGTTGTTTTACCTTTTTCTCCTTTGGTTCTCTTCTCTTCTCATCTTCATACAAAAATCCAAAAAAACACCCTAATAAGGATTGAGGGAGTCTCTTATGTAATGGCCTTATTCCATGGATACTCTTCTTCACCCCATCTTGGTGGTGGCATAAGTTTATCTATTATTCACAAGTTCAATCATGAGGCTACCTTCACACAGAAAAGCATAAAAAACATTTCTTCACTTCAATTCACAAAACACTTAATAATTTCAAGCAAGCTAGTGAATTTCAAGCCCTAATCTTAGGAAACAAGTTTGAGGGTCTTCTTCATTCTTGGTGGACTTGTTGCTCATTCTATTTAGGTATGCGGCAATAAGGACATATTCCTTAGAAAAGGATTTTATTTCACTTCCTTGTGCCACACTCATAAAAAATTCCTAAAAAACACTGGACAAAGAATAAACGTCTCTCCTTCGGGACTTTTTTTTCTCATCTCACTCACTCTCATCGTAAGAACTTGCTCATACCTGTCTCTTTGCAAGACGGTAGCACACTCATGCCAGACGAGCCTGCAACACCTGAGCATTGACATAATCAGTTAAAGCTTTTAAAACACAAGCCATTTTCCTCCCTAGTTAGGGGAACTACGGCGACTTTGATCCTCATGTCCTGATGAGATACGTAGGCAGTGGGGTAGGGCCCGTTTGAGCACTCTTTTATTTTCCTTACATTTCCCCCTTTTCTTTTATTTTCTAGTTCCAGTCTTTCTTTTATGCAGCAGCTTTCATTTCTTCACCCTTTGAAACAGTTTCTTTGCAAGCGTGGATCTCGTCGGGTACGGAGGATGATCTGGGGTGCTAATACCTTCCCAGGTCGTAACTGACGCCCGAACCCAGTCTCTTTGGTTCGCAGGACCTTTGTCCTTCCTTTTCTTTTCTTCCATTTGTGCAACATTACCATTCCCGTCTCTTTGGGATAAAAATTCCTGGCTGGCGACTTTACCTCTTTTCCACGCCACTTTCGCGTTTGTACCAGGATGGAAATCCAGGGAGCGACATTTACTAAACCATGTTTTCAGAGTTATGTACTTGTAGGCCTGTTATGGCCCTTTTTCACCAATGAAATTTTTATTTTCCTATGTGAGTCTCTTGTAGTATTGGTCTGTATCTTTTCAGATATTTCCCATTTACTTTAAATAATCTTAAGTCAACTTCAATCTCATGAATTTCATAAGCATTATTACTGAACACTTTGTTGATTTAGAAAGGGCCTTCCCATTTAGGTGACCATTTCCCTAAAGATTTATTCTTTCAATCCATGGGTAATATGACTTTCCACACTAATTCACCAACTGCAAAGGCTTTTAATTTAACCTTCTTGTTATAGGATTTTTCTACCTTCCTCTTTTGCCTTTCTAACAATTGTAAGGCATGGAGTTTCTCTTCCTCCAAATCAAGTAATTCATCTAGCATCATGACCCAATAAGTATCAGCTGGGATTTCATGGTTCCTTTGAATTCTTGTGGATTGAAGATAAATTTCAAGAGGAAAAACAACATCATTGCCATAGGTTACTCGAAACGGTGTAGTATTAGTTTCTTCTTTGAGTGAAGTTCGACATGCCCAAAGGATATGGTCTAGTGTATTGTGCCAATTTCTTGGCTTTTTACCCACATGTTTTTTAATCAAACCAATAACTATTTTGTTTGCTGCTTTGACCTGGCCATTGGCCTGGGCATAATAGGGTGTAGATGTTAAGAGCTTAAAGCCCATTTTAGTGGCAAACTCTTGCATCTTTCGACCAGTAAACACAGATCCTTGATTTGTAGTGATTGTTTCTGGTATGCCATATCTATATATGATATGTTTTCGAATAAATTCAATTACATCTTCCTGGTCAACATTTGGCAATGGGATAACTTCCACCAATTTGGAAAAATAGTCAATTCCTACCAAAATGTATTTGTGATTCTTTGAAGATGCTGGTCGAATTTCTCCAATTAAACCCAAATCCCATCTTCTGAAAGGCCAAGGTTTCACTATAGAGTGTAATTCACTTGTAGGGATATGTTGGATGTCAGCGTGTACTTGACATTCTTGACATCCTCTGGAAAATTCTATGCAATCTTTCAGCATAGCAGGCCAGTACACACCTTGTTGAAACAAAAGCGACTTCATTTTGTGACCTACTTGGTGTGCTCCACATGCCCCATTATGGACCGCAGAAAGAGCTAAATATGCTTCAGCATCACTAAGGCATTTCAGCAATAATCCTTCAACAGTCTTTTTATACATATCATTTCCCAATAGAACATATCTTAAGGCTTGGTATTTGATTTTTCTGTCCGTCGAAGCTGTTGTATTTTCTAAGTAGTCCACTAAGGGCTTCCTCCAATCTGTCACTTATGCTGTCAACCATCAGAATTGCGAAGTTTTCTTCATCAACATACCCAAGCTTAATTTCTTCTAAGTCTGATAGGGCTAAACCAACTGACACAACCTTTCCTCTAACCTCAATTGCATTTTGTAACTTTTCTTTTGAAACTTTGTATCCTAATGCAATTTGAGCCAAGTCATTTGAGACTTGATTTTGTAATCTAGGGATGTGTCGGAAGGTGACTGTTTGAAACTTTTTCAACAGTCTATTTACTATTACGAAGTATATAATTAAGTGTTCCTTTATGCACTTGTATTCTTTGGTAACTTGTTTTATTACTAACTCTGAGTCTCCCATTATTTCGACATGATTTTCCCCAATTCCAACAATACCTCAAGTCCAGCTATCAAAACTTAATATTCAGCTTCATTGTTGGAACAATGGCTGTCAATTTTGTACTTGAGTGTTGTTGGAATTTTGTGAGGAGAAATAACAAATATCCCAATTCCAGTCCCATTCCTGTGACTAGACCCGTCGAAGTATAACTTCCAAGGCTCAATCTCCAGATAGTTCAGAGGACTTTCATTTATAGATTGGTCAACTATAAAGTCTGCAACCACTTGCCCTTTAATTGCTTTTAAAGGTTTATAAGTTAAAGAGTACTCAGTTAATGCTAGTGTCCGTTTCCCAATTCGACTATGCAAAATATGTTTAGACAACATATGTTTAATAACATCAAAACGTGAAGAAACATAGACATCAATTGGCTTTATATATTGCTTCAATTTAGTACAAGAGTAATACAAACATAGGCATAGCTTCTCTATCATACTATACATATTCTCTGCATAATTTAAAAATCTACTAAGGTAATAAATGGCTCTTTGGACGCCATCATCATCCTCTTGGCCTAACATACTCCCTAAAGTTCTATCTGAAGCAGCTATGTAAAATCTCATACTTTTCTTTCTACAAGGTGGAGACAGAATTGGAGGATGACTCAAGTACTCCTTGATCTTGTCGAAGGCTTCTTGTTGTTCTTGCCCCAAATGAAGTCCTTCCTTGCTCATGCACAGCAAGGGTGAAAAAGCTTGAGTCTTTCCACTTAGGTTTGATATGAATCTTCTCAAGAAGTTGATCTTGCCTAAGAGTGATTGGAGCTCCTTCTTCATCAAAGGCGCTTTAGCCTCCATAATAGCTTTGGTCTTATTCTGGTTGATTTAGATCCCTTTCTTGTGGACCACAAATTCCAAAAACTCCCATTCCTGCACACAGAAAGCACATTTAAGAGGGTTCATTTTAAGACCATGTTTTCTCATTCTTTCGAAAGAATGTCTAAGATGACTAACGTGATCTAGTCCAGAGATGGAATTTACAACTATGTCATCTATGTAAATTTGCATAAATGTATATATGAAATCATGAAAAATTGAGTTCATTTCTCTTTGGTAAGTTGCCCCTGCGTTTTTCAAACCAGAAGGCATGACTACCCATTCATAGGTGCCCAAGGCCCCTGGGCATTAAAAATCAGTTTTAGGGATATCTTCCTCAGTAATGAATATCTGATTATATCCTGAGTAGCCATATAGCATACTTAGGTACTCATGTCCTACAGCAGAGTCAATTAGCATTTCTGCTACAGGCATCTAATATTCATCTTTAGGGGTTGCAGATTTTAGGTCTCTAAAGTCTATGCATACCCTTAAAGAGTCGTTCTTTTTAGTTACTGGTACGATATTGGCTAACCATTCGATGTACCTAGTTGTACGAATGAACTTGCATCGAAGCAACCTCTCAAATTCCTCTTTAATCTTGGTGAGGATTGCTGGGGCGAAGTGTCTTGGATTTTGTTTGACATGCTTCTTCCTAAGTTTTATTGGCAACTTGTGTTCGACAAGCCCTCTCTTTATGCCAAGAATTTCGTCATAGTCCCAAGCAAAGCAATCTTTAAATTCCTTTAGCAAGTTGACTACTTCGACCTTGAGTTCTAGGTCGAGATTGGCACTTCCAAGTACATTTCATTTAACACAAGTTTGGTCCTTGAAGCATGGCATTTGATGCATTATTTCTCACTTATTCCATAAAATGCAAAAATACAAAAGGATTCAAAACTTGAAAACCAAGCAACCACAAGCCTCAAATTCATTTCAGTTCTGAATGATACATCAAGGGAAGGCAATGCATGTACATAATAGCTCCCATGCACGTGTGGTTTCTCACATATACTTCAAACTGAAAATTTGCAATTTCATTCCAATCTCATTAACCATGGATCCGTTGGGTATCTAACCATGGTTAGGCCCAAAACTGATCACATATAAGCTCCAACTGCCTCTGGTTAAGTCGGAAGTTTAGGCATTATTCAAATTGCACAAAATTTGAAAAACAACTTCATCTCTTCGATTCTCCTTCCACACAAAGAGTTTTTGCATTTTTATTTACCATTCTTGATCATTGAAGTCCATAGAACAAGAAGCAATCATCAACTGAAGTCATAATCAAGGTTTTCAGTGGATTCGAATTTGAGAGTCTCTTCTTCAAATCTCAAGGACTGCATCATATTCAATCTCTAATTGCATTTATTTTGCAATTAGAGGTTCAAAGGACTTGGTATGCAACTTTTAGATGGATTTCTGGGAGTAATTTTAATTCTGCAAAATCTCAGGTAAGTGAAATTTTCAACTTCTTGGATCTTAAAATTTGTGTGTGTGTAACACGGTGGGAGAACTGACTTTAGTTATGTTGCGGATAGCAAGAGTCGCCACCGACTTTTATTTTATCCAAAGGAAAGGCATAAAAGAACAGGAAAGACCTTTTTTAAAAGATTTTTGGGTCCGGGGGGTAGGTTATGTAAAGGGAAGGTGTTAGCACCCTTTACATCCATGGTTATCCATGGGCTCTTAGTTACTTAGCTCACTTTTGAATTGTTTTTTGAAAATGTGTAGTGTGTGAATAGAAAATTTTCATATGAGTTAATAATGATCCATGTATGGATGTGTAAAAACTTGTGTTTGAAAATTTGTTTGAAATTTGTTAAGTGTTTGAAAATTTGGAATGAAGTGAGCAAGCAACTATGAGGTACCTACCCTAAAGTTTAAGTCTTTTCTGTTCTTTATCCTTTAAATGGTAAGACTATCCCTATTATTAACGAATAGGTAGTCATTACCTTGGATGTGAGGGACATATGAGGGACATCTGTTAATGAAGGCAACTGTGAGGTGTATTAAGCATTTAGGAGGGTCTATCATCATTATTCGAAAAGGGACTTGATCTTTAAAGGCAACCATTAGGGACTTGATGATTTTTCTTTTTAGGGACTTGCTTTATACACCCCACTTGACCTTATGATTAGGCAACAATGAGGGATAGCCTTAGAAAGTGAGATGGCGATTAAAAATCGACTTACGTGTGTGAGTGTTTATATTTATCTTAAAATTTTAAATGATCTAAATTTAATTTTAAATAGAATACATATTTACACTCCCTAAATTACTAACCATAATATAAAAATTAAATTAAATATTTACAAAATTTACATCCAAGGAGCAATTACATAATAATTATAATAAGCAATAGCAAAAATAAATATAGAAGCAAAATATAAATAATAAGCAAAAATAATAAATAAGCAATAAGTAAATAAAATAGGGGTTAGTAATAATAATAATAAAAATTAAATAAGGTTAGTGAAATAATAATAAGCAAAAATAAATATTAATAATAATATGGTTAGTAATAACAATAATTAAAATAAATAGAATTAGCAAATATATTATAGTAACATGATGAACACAAAATTACATTTTTAATATAGACATTTATTTAAAAATATAAACAATTAAAGGGTTATGGTAATATTTTAATTTATGTACAAATTTTTAAACATAATATAATTATAAAATTTAATCATTATAAATTTAATTACTTCTAAACATATATTAACAATTATTTATATATTAAAAAAAAACATTTACATATTATATGGAGAAAACAAGTTATAATTATATTTAAAGATTATATTTACAAAAATTAATCATATTTACAAAATTTTATATTAAGTATTATATTTACAAAAAATTAATTTTATTAATCATTATATTATATTAAATAAATATATACATAATAATTATATTAAGAATTAGAAAATAAAAATTATTTAGAAAATAAAATTAGGTTTTACAAAATTAGGGTTCATTTAGAAAATATTTTTAGGGTTTATAATATAATATACAAATATTTATAATTTAATTACATATATGTTTATTAATAAAATATAAATCAAAAAATAAGAAGAAACAAATAGATAAAATAAAAAGCAAAACATACCTGGCTGGGATTTGAACCCAGGTTACCAGGTTTACCATCAACAAGGCATACCACTTGGCTATCAGCACGCAGGCAACAAGGAAGTGAGTTCTATTGGTTTTGTCCTTTGTCACAAAAATCCAGGAAAAATAAAAGAAACAAAAGGCCTGGGGGGAGGATTGAACCCAGGACCTTTACACACACAAGCGCACGCATCACCACCCGGCTGGAAGAGCCCATCTGATAATAAACCACCAAACAATAATAATATATTAAGTTCCGTGTATAAATGAAAAATTACCAAAATATTTGTCCCAGCCAGGTTTTGATCCCACGCCCTCTCATCAAACATACGCCTGGCCTTCCACTGGACCACACAGCCTGTGGTGATAACAAACCAACAAAATAAGATAAAATATTTTAAACAAAAATTCAAATTTCCTGAGCGCGCCAACTGCTTCTTCTTCAACCTATTTCCTGCGAATTTTCCTTCTCTTTTTCCTGCGAATTTTGCTGCATGTTCTTCATTGTTTTGAACCTGCGAAATTGAAACTCATACAAAACAGCATTGATTCATGAAATTGAAGATATCAATGAGTTCCTTATGACTCATACAATCTTTCTACGTTGTTAAAATTCATTTATGTGGCCCAAATCATGAAACCCTAAAACTAAGCTTCAAACCCTAACAATGGCCGTTCGTGTTTTAGGTCATGAAGCTCCAATTTTTTTGTCCAGAAAGCATCTATGTATCATCACAAACATGATTGAACAAACAAAATTAGTTAAAACGCATTAGATTAGTGTAATCGAAAAATTTATTTTCAAGAACAAATGTGATTCGGATTGAATAGTATGGCATGTATGGGATGCATATGAGTAATGGTTTATGATCAGAGAAGTCCAAGGAAGCTCTCCATGTTCTTGTTTTACCTTCAAATGTCCTGGATCAAGGAATCCGAATGTGACTTTTTGCTTGAATTTTTGAAATATGATCTTACCTTTGAGGCTGCTGAATTCGTGGCTGGGCAATAGGGTTGTGTTTAGTATATATAAGTGATTGAATTTAGGTTAAAAAAATTGATTGGTTGTGTGGAAATTTTGATTCAAAAAGATTCACAATGATCATGCTTTAAAATCCAAATATTTATGCATTAAGGCTTGCTATTTTGGGACCAATCTTGTGATTTCATTCCTTTTCAATTCCAATCAACATTGAAGACATTCTAGAAACCAAATCTCCATCAAATATCATATTTTCATATTTTATTTCTATTTAAAATGATTTTTTATGAATTAAATCAAAATAAATAAAAATAAAATAATAAAAATTCTGATTTTTAATCATTTGGGTCGTGCATGATGATAGTGTATGGATTGGATCATAATTTGACAAGCCCATTTGGAAAGAATTGGTTTTAGACCTCCATTTTCATCATAAACCATCACAAAATTTCCCAACTTTGCAAGGGCACATATCCTTCAATTTTAATGGTATGAGGGTGTTCTTGGACATTTTGGAAAGCTTGAAGAGTCCTCTAAACAACTCCACTGGTTTCATGTCCATATCATTTACCAATCTCAAGTTATGCCCTTTTGAAGTTGTTGACTTTTTGTTGACTTTCAAAAGGACCTATAATGTCTTAGCTCATACCTTCCAAATGAAGCATTTTTGGGCTTGGCTTGTGAGACACAAAGTTGTATAGAATTCAATTTCCTTCAAAATGAGCTTTGGATGGAGACTTGGTGATGAAGTATGTGAAAGTTATGGCTGGTCAAAGTTCAGTTGACTTTTACTGAGGAAACCCTAATTTAGAAACTCCTGATTCTTGATGATCTGAAATCTCCTTGATGAATCATGATCAACCCTTGATCAAATGATGAATTTTACTTCATATACTTGATGTTGGAAAAAAATCATGAAGTTTGACTTTGGTTTGACCACAGTTGACCTCAGTTTGACTTTTTAACTGCATTGACTGGTTTTGACTTATCTGATCATCTGACTGAGCAAACTTCTGAGAAAAGTCTTGAAACTTGTCATGGGGGTTCTTACACACATATAAGAGGTTATGAAGCTCACTTGAAGTCTTGGAAGTTCATTTAGCCTGATTAAAGTCAAAACCCTAGTTTTGGATGCACTGCTTAGGAGGTGCATTGTCTGAGGGAATTGTCAACTCTTCTGACCAATTGTGAACCTTGTGAACCTTGTGAACCATCATAAAATGTATTGTGAACCTCATGGGAGGTATTGTGAAGCTTGTGAACCTTGTGAACCTCATAAAGTGACTTTGTAGACCTCATGAACCTCAGGAAAGCTTTGTAATCATTGTGAATCTTGTGAACCTTGTGAACCTTCAAGAAGTAACTTGTAGACTTCATGAACCTCATGAAAGGTTATATAAGCATTGAGAAACTTGTGAACCTTGTGAACCTTCATAAAGTAACTTGTAGACTTCATGAACCTCATGAAAGGTTTTGTAAATGTTGAGAAACTTGTGAACCTTGTGAACCTTCATAAAGTAACTTGTAGACTTCATGAACCTCATGAAAGGTATTGTAAATGTTGAGAAACTTGTGAACCTTATGAACCTTCTTAGAACACAAAGTCTTGTATTGTGAGGGCAAATTTTGGGGTGCAACAGCTGCCCCTGTTCAATTTTCTGAAACCTGAGGGGTTAGATTGGTATGTTTGCCAGTCGTGACCTGGAAGGTTGAAGGGGATTGAACACAAAAGCCCAAAAATTTGCACTCACCAGTGCATAGCATGATATTGATGTTTGGTTGTATATGCTTGAGTGTGCTTAAAGATGCCACTTAGAAGAACTGGAGATGGGCTTAGAGATGCCATCTAAAGAACTGGATGTGGTGATAGCTTTATGTTGATACTGGATATCAGTACTAAGTCTTTGTATAGGTCGTCTCTGAATCGTTTATGCAACATAGTTTGAATTGTTGAATGAACCAGTAGAAATAAATCTTCGTGACGATTATCACTCCTGGAAATATCTTGGATTAGGGAATGGATCTTTGTATAGACCGTTTGCCTACTCTCCAAGGTCAAAAGAACGTCAGGATTAGTTCTTCTGAAAAAGTCTTGAACAAAGGGCCAAAAGAGCGTCAGGATTTGCTCTTAAGGGTCAAAAGAACGTCAGGATTTGTTCTTCTGAAAAAGTCTTGGACAAAGGGCCAAAAGAGCGTCAGGATTTGCTCTTAAGGGTCAAAAGAACGTCAGGATTTGTTCTTCTGAAAAAGTCTTGAACAAGGGGACAAAAGAGCGTCAGGATTTGCTCTTAAGGGTCAAAAGAACGTCAGGATTTGTTCTTCTGAAAAAGTATCTTGAACAAGGGGCCAAAAGAGCGTCAGGATTTGCTCTTAAGGGTCAAAAGAACGTCAGGATTTGTTCTTCTGAAAGATGTCTTGAACCAGGGAATGGATCTTTTTACGGACCGTTTGCCTGCTATTCGAGGACATCTTGAGTAGTGTATGGATCATTTCTGACCTGTTGCAAATTGTTGATGCTGTTTTATCTGCATGTAACTATCCTGCAAGGAGAATGTTAGTTTATGCTATATGTTTGCATGCATAGTATGATGCACCTAAGTAAGTGTATTGTGTATTTATGGATATGTATGTTAGGGTATGATGTAAATGATGTATGTATGATATGATGCTACCGGAAGCGTCTGGATATCTTCGTATAACAGCTGCTGGCCAGGGAAAATAAATCCCGATTCGTTGTTGAAGAATATGTTATACATAACCTTCCATATGCTGGGGATGGCAAGGTATAGATAACCTCCCGGATGCTGGGGATAATAAGGTATATATAACCTCCCGTATGCTGGGGATAGCAAGGTATATGTAACCTCCCGGATGCTGGGGATAGTAAGGTATACATAACCTTCGTCTTCGTTTGATGGTAGGGCAGATATAACCTCCCGTCTTCGTTCGTCGTACTCGCATTGGAAAGTAATTTCCCGTATATCCGTATGAGGATAAAAGAGATGGATATAAATTCCAGGGGAGATGAGATTTTATGAAGATGGATTCGTCCTACTGAGGGTTTTGTAGTTTTCTGGTAAAGATGAACCGGCGAAGCTTCGTTGAAATCCTTCCCTCGTTCGTCCTTAGTAAATACTATTACTGCATTTTCATGCATTTCTGGTAAACATCAATCATATTAAGCAATACATGCATTTCTTGTAAACATCAATCATATTCAAAAGCATACATACATTCAAACACAATCAATGGACGTTTCGCTTATGTAAATAGGGTAAAAGTAAATCTGGATTCAAAAGATGGAATTTATTTATATCAAAAAGTGACCCATACGCGGGTAAGTTTGTACAGGGAGACATAAACCCTAGTAAGAGGATTTTGTCATGAAGTTTTTTACAAAACAGAGAAAATCAGCTATGTGGGAAACAATCCTATTGAGTTTCAATTCTACTATTACCATTATCTTCAAGTATCTCATCTTCTGCTGTTGGGACGGAAACGATTGGATTGAGCTTTATCTGTTCGAGCTTGAGTAAGTAGTACAACTGGTTGCAGTTTCATGGGTGATCCAAACGAGACATAGTCATACGCTTTAATCCCTAACTTTTGCCTGGATTGCCCTTTCAGGTTTTCAATCCACCGGGATACCCTTTTTTGCCCAAGCCGCCTTTTCAGGTTTTCGACTTGCCGGGTGTACATCTTTTTATATATATCCCTAATTTTTGCCCAAACCCTTTTGGTTTGCCGGGATGCCCTTATTTTTGCCTAGGCCTGTCAACCTAGCGGGTCTCTTTTTATGCGTAGTATTTTTTAACTATGTCTGCGTTTACAGGCTGTGGGAAGTCTTCACCATCCATAGTAGTAAGGATCATGGCACCTCCTGAGAACACTGTCTTGACTACAAATGGTCCTTCATATGTTGGAGTCCACTTGCCCCTAGGATCACCCTGTGGTAATATGATACGCTTGATTACCAAGTCACCAGCCTGATATACCTTTGGCTTAACCTTCTTGTTAAAAGCTTTGATCATTCGTTTTTGGTACATCTGGCCATGACAAACTGCTGCTAACCTCTTCTCATCAATCAAATTTATCTGGTCAAGTCGAGTCTGAATCCACTCATCTTCATCCAAGCCTGCATCCTTTATAATTCTTAAGGAGGGAATCTGAACTTCAATGGGCAGAACTGCTTCCATACCATAGACTAAGGAGAATGGGGTTGCCCCTGTTGAAGTACGTATTGTAGTACGATAACCATGAAGAGCAAATGGTAACATCTCATGCCAATCCTTGTAAGTAATAGTCATCTTCTGTACAATCTTCTTAATGTTCTTATTAGCAGCTTCAACTGCCCCATTCATCTTTGGACGATACGGAGAAGAATTGTGATGCTTAATCTTGAACTGCGTGCAGAGATCAGTAATCATAGTGTTGTTCAGATTAGAGCCATTGTCAGTGATAATCCTCTCAGGGATGCCATACCTACATATGAGATTATTCTTAATGAACCGAGCCACAACATTTTTGGTAACAGATGCAAATGAAGCTGCCTCCACCCACTTCGTGAAATAATCAATAGCAACTAGTATGAAACGATGTCCATTAGACGCAGTAGGTTTGATCTCACCAATCATATCAATGCCCCACATGGCAAAGGGCCAAGGAGCAGTCAACACATTCAATGGTGATGGAGGTACATGGACTTTATCAGCATAGATTTGACATTTATGACAAGTTCTGGAGTGTTGATAGCAGTCAGCTTCCATGGTAGACCAATAGTAACCTGCTCTCAATATCTTCTTTGCCATAGTATGACCACTAGAATGAGTGCCAAAGATCCCATCATGCATATCTTCCATAATTTCAGTTGCTTCCTTCTTATCCACACAACGAAGCATAATTGAATCATGATTGCGCTTGTACAGAATGCCATTACTCAAGAAGAACTTAGCAGAAAACCTTCTCAGAAACTTCTTATCTTTTACAGATGCCCCTTCAGGGAATTCCTGAGCTTCAAGATATCTTTTCACTTCATAGAACCAAGGCTTCTCCTCTGCCCCTTCAGTATCAATCTCATTGCAGTATGCAGGCTTTTCAAATTTATCAATAGTAATCTTGGGAGCTTCATCATCCCAGCTGATCTCAAACATAGATGCCATGGTGGCTAATGCATCTGCCAACTGATTCTCTCTTCGTGGAATATGTCCAAAGGTAATCTCTTTAAAATGTGGGATCAAAGACAACACATGCTCTCTGTAAGGAATGAGGTTATCATGCTTGGTATCCCAATCTCCTTTAATCTGACTAACTACCAAGGCTGAATCTCCATACACGTCAAGGAACTGAATCTTCATATCAATAGCAGCTTTAATACCCAGGATACATGCCTCATACTCAGCCATGTTATTGGTACAATAGAAACAAAGTCTGGCAATAATCGGGGTATGACAACCTTCAGGGGAACTAATCACAACACCAACACCATTACCAAGTGCATTAGAGGCACCATCAAAAACCATAGTCCATCGGGATCCTTGTTCAGGTCCGTCATATTGTCCAGGTTCTTTGGTAATAATCATAATGTCTTCATCAGGGAATTCAAAACTCATTGACTGGTAATCATCCACTGCTTGATGAGCCAAATGATCAGCAACAACACTTCCTTTAATGGCCTTCTGAGTAGTATACTGTATGTCATATTCTGTCAAGATCATTTGCCATCTTGCAATTCTTCCGGAGAGAGCAGGTTTCTCAAATATGTACTTGATTGGATCCATCTTCGAAATCAATAAGGTAGTATGAGTCAACATATATTGTCTTAGTCGGCGAGCAGCCCATGCCAAAGCACAGCAAGTTTTCTCGAGCAGTGAGTATCTTGTTTCACAGTCGGTAAACTTTTTGCTAAGGTAGTATATTGCCTGCTCTTTTCGACCAGACTCGTCATGTTGCCCCAATACACACCCCATTGAATTGTCTAACACTGTTAAGTATATAATCAAGGGTCTTCCATCAACTGGTGGCATCAAAATTGGAGGTTCTAACAGATATCTCTTGATTTCATCAAAGGCAGTCTGACACTCATCATTCCATTCCATCACCTGATCTTTCTTCAACAACTTGAAGATTGGCTCACAGATGGTAGTTAACTGGGAAATAAATCTTGCAATGTAGTTCAATCGTCCCAAGAAACCTCTAACCTCCTTCTCGGTACGGGGAGCTGGCATCTCTCGTATAGCTTTCACTTTTGCAGGATCCACTTCAATACCTTTTCCACTGACAATGAAATCCAGGAGTTTACCAGATCTAACTCCAAAAGTACACTTGTTTGGGTTCAACCTCAACTTGTATTTCTTCAACCTCTCAAACAATTTATGCAAATGATCAAGATGTTGTTCTTCATTCTGGGATCTGGCTATCATATCATCTACATACACCTCTATCTCATGATGAATCATATCATGAAACAAAGCCACCATAGCACGTTGATATGTTGCCCCTGCATTCTTCAAACCAAATGGCATTACCTTATAGCAAAAGGTGCCCCACTGTGTCACAAATGTTGTCTTCTCCATATCTTCAGGTGCCATCTTAATTTGATTGTAACCAGAGAAACCATCCATAAAAGAGAATACCTTATGCTGAGCAGTGTTGTCTACCAGAATATCAATATGAGGAAGTGGAAAGTCATCTTTAGGGCTAGCCTTGTTCAAATCTCTGTAGTCTACACACATACGCACCTTACCATCTTTCTTGGGAACCGGTACCACATTTGCGACCCACTGAGGATAAGAAGTCACTGCTAAGAACCCTGCATTGAACTGTTTCATTACCTCTGCCTTGATCTTTTCTGACATTTCAGGACGCATACGACGAACCTTCTGCTTCTTTGGACGACAATCTTCTTTCACTGGCAAACGGTGAACCACAATGTCTGTATCCAACCCTGGCATATCTTCATAAGACCAAGCAAAGATCTCCACATAGTCACGTAACATCTGAATCAATCTGCCCTTGACACTGTCCTCTAAATCAGCCCCTATCTTGACCTCTTTTCTGTTTTCTTCGGTTCCCAGATTCACAACTTCGACTGGCTCTTCATGTGGCTGTATAGCTTTCTCTTCTTGTTGTAACAACCTAGCAAGCTCTACAGGTATTTCACAATCGTCCTCGTTTCCGTCTTCAGTTTAATAGATCGGATTCTCGAAATTATAATTGGCAATAGTAGAACTGTTATCAACAGGATCCAGAGTGGATGAGGATCTGCATTTTAGTGATGTGGGTGTGTGTAAGAACACATAGCTGATAAAGCAAAAATAAAAGAAAAGAAAGACAAGGAACACAATATTTACGAAAACAAAACGTCCACTGATTTTATTGAATGAAGTATGCAAATGAAATGACAGCCCGTAACAAGCACACCATTGTGCCCCGGGTAAGGCACATGGCTTGAAAGTTTTATTGTTCAAGAAATTTAAAATATAACAACACAGTAATAGTATTTACTCCTGACTAAAGGAGATAGGGATAACATCTTCAGCTTTCCAATTATTGAGTCCAGCACCCACAGTAGGAAAAATCCAAGCATCCAGGTTGTAGTCTTCATCATAGTCTCCCACAGCATTGATCTGATCTTTCATAACCCCTTGATTGGTGATACGAACAGCACGAGCACGACGAACAGCCTTCTGGGACTCTGCAGTGAAACCCAAACCAAACTTGTCAGACTTGTATGGGATATCAGGAAGCTGACCCCAAATAGTACAACCACCTTCATCCACCACAGCTCTAGCATCATTGAGGGAGGCCATTGCCATTGTTGGAGGTTTTTTGGTGACCACGGGAATTTTCTTTGCAACAGGAGGAGCTACATAATCATTAACAACCCAAGGAACCACTTCAAACGTCTGACACGGAGTTTCAATGTATTCACCTTCCATTTCCAGATACTTGAAGGTATTCACATGTCTGACAAAGTATTCTTCTTCTCCATAGACAGTAACAACCCTTCCTTCTACCGGATATCTCAACTTCTGATGTAATGTGGAGGTTACAACACCTGCCCCATGGATCCAGGGACGACCAAGCAGACAAGAGTATGAAGGACGAATATCCATCACATAGAATGTAGCAGTAAAAACCTGGGAACCAACTTTGATAGGAAGATCAATTTCTCCATGCACTACTCTTCTAGAACCAGCAAAAGCCTTTACCACAATATTACTGGGCTTCAGCACAGCATCTTCAGGACTCAGCTTGTTCAGGACTTCCTTAGGCAACACATTCAAAGAGGAACCATTGTCTATCAGTACATGTGACAGGGTAGTGCCCCTGCATTCAATTGAAATATGCAAGGCCCTGTTATGATCCCTCTTGGCAGGGGTCAAGTCAGCATCAGAAAACCCTAACCCATTGTCATAGGTCAGGTGGGCAACACAGTTCTCAAATTGGTCAACAGAAATTGCACTGGGTACATGAGCAGTCTTCAGAAACTTGATCAAGGACTTGGCATGAGCCTCAGAACATAACAACAAAGACAGTATAGAAATCTTTGAGGGAGTATGCCCCAGTTGATCAACAATGTCATAATCACTCTTGCGAATGATTTTCAATACTTCTTCCATCTGCTTAGAGAGGTCATCAGCAGCTGGCACATCAGTAGATACAGGCTCAATAACAGGACCCTTGCCCCGAGCATCAGTGGTGGAAGTAGCAGCAGGAGTAACTGCATTCTTGGAAGTAACTGGAGGAGAGAAGACTCTTCCACTACGAGTGATCTTGCTAGATCCAGCAATATTATCAACATCAACAGGCACATCAGCTACAGGCTCTTGCTTAACACCATGGATGTAAACATCAGACCCATAGTGCCAAGGCACAGCTTTGTCAGACGTATATGGGATAGGACCAGGAGTAGTAATGACCACAGGAGCTACTCTGGCTTCAGCAACAACTTTCACGGGACTTTCAGCAGTAATTTTGATTGGACCCTGATGAGTGATTTTAATGGGACCCTTTGAAGTGATTCTTATTGGTACTTTGTCAACCATGTCAACCTCTTCAATCTTCTTACCCTGCGTAATATGATCTACCATACTCTCCACAGAAGACGGTCTTCTTTCAAACACTATAGTATACTTATCCATGAGACGCTGAATTCCATCTTTCAATCTGAAGCACTTCTCTGGATTATACTCACAATAAACACAATCTTCACGACAACCCGGAAAGAACCCAGCTTGTACCAACTTCTTTCTGATGACAGACAATGGTGTGGTCAATTCATCAACTGAATGGATATGCCGATCTTCCTCAATGGCATTGACAGTCTTCTCGTGGTTTGGCATTGGAGCAGTAATCACATTGGGAGTACCCGGAGGATCAAACTCAATTTCTGCAGCATCAATCATATCTTGAATTTTATTCTTCAAGATCCAGCAGTTATTAGTATCATGTCCCTGACAGTTTGAATGATATGCACATCGTGAATTGGGATTGTACCTGGGAGAGGTAACATTAGGATTCTGAGGAGCCTCTTTCAAAGTAATAAGTTCAGCTTTCAACAAGTGTTGCAATTCCTGAGCCATTGACATGTTGATCTTCGTGAACTGCCTTCTAGCCCTCTGTTGGTTGCCCTGTGGCTGCTCTGTTGTTGCAGGAGTTGGATTTGAAATATGCACTGCACTAACAGACTGATGCCTTCTGTTACGATCAGGTTGACCATAAACAGCATTGGATTCTTTCTTCCCAGTGGGAGGCTTCTTTGCAGCACCTGATGAGGAAATACCCACTTGGATCTTACCATTCTTTATACCATTCTCTACTCGCTCTCCTATCATGATCAACTCAGTGAAGCCAGATGATGAGCTTCCAATGAGATGACTGTAGAACGGACCATTCAGCGTACACATGAACATATCAACCAATTCCCTGTCAGTTAAAGGGGGTTGAACTCTTCCAGCTAAATCTCTCCACTTCTGAGCATACTCCTTGAAACTTTCTTTGGCACCCATAGACATGCTTTGCAACTGCATGCGAGTGGGAGCTAAATCAGCATTGTACTGATACTGCTTATAAAAAGCTTCAGCAAGATCATTCCAGACTCTGATGTTGACACTCTCCAACTGATAATACCACTCCAGCTGAGCTCCAGATAAGCTCTCTTGAAAGAAATGGATCCACAACTTTTTATCAGCAGTGTGAGGTTGAATTCTTCTGACATAGGACCTCAAATGCAGCTTGGGACAAGAGACCCCATCATAGACAACAAATGTAGGAACCTTGAAACCAATGGGTATGACTACCCCAGATATCAGACTCAAATCTTCAAAATCTAGCCCAGAAGATTTCTGTAACTCCATAGCATCCATCCTATCCACCAGCATCTTGAATTTGTCTTCATTAGGCTCATGGTAGTAATTAGCCTCAGAGTCAGAGTCCCCCATAGTGTTGTGGAGACTGCCTCCCTCTTTCTCAGATTCTTCGGATTCATAGTCTTCAGCTGGTTCTTTGGTCTTGGCAAGACCTTTGAACCTTCTTCCCATGTTGATCAAACCAGCAGACCTTCTAGTCTTCTTAGTCTTCTTGGCCAGCAGTGCCTTCAATTCATCCTGCCCCTTGGACAGGTTCAAGATCAGCTCTTGGAACTGTGCATTTTGTGCCTGGAGATCCTTAACTGATTGTTCAAGAGCCATTGCTGAAATAAACAGCGAGAAGATGAGAAACCTGTGCGCAATTATAAACCTGTGATGTAATGGAATGATATGTGAATGCATATGCAATGTTTTCAAGGACCGCAGGATTTAAATTTGCTCAGACAAACAAGAAGATAAACTTTTTATTAGTAATAAATTTGTTTTGCCTTTTAGGCTTACAGAAAATGAAATAAGTACAAAAGATGGGGTTTTAAGTCTCCCATGGACGTTTCCTCTTTGTGTTGAGGTACGAGTTGAGGTTTCGTTCCTCATGAAGTTGCTTTGTTAGTTCCAGGATTCTTTCTTGGCTTGCTTTGTAATGAGCCTCGAAAGTATCCCTTTGCTCCTTCAGTTGGATCCATGATCTCTGCAAGTCTTCCATATCAGTAGGCATGTCTGGGTGAAGGATGGTATAAGCCGTGTCTCCTTCAGCAACAGGTTCCATGGTAACTGGTAGGACGGCAGGATATGGCATCATGAGAGTCTGAGCACGAGATCGTACCCATCTGAGATAAGCCTCCATAGGAATAGTGTACTTAGGCTCCAGTGTCTTGCTGTCAACCCTGTTTACTTTTCCCCATGCTCGTATGAATCTCTGACGGTAACCCTGAAGATCGTTGTCGTAATCAAATACAATGCCCTGAATCAACATGTCATGTGGACCATTGCTCCGGGCGTAACCAAACCGTCGTAAAGCTAGAGAGGGGTTGTAGGTGATGCCTCCTCTTATGCCTAGAAGTGGCACATTAGGAAACTCCCCGCAACGGTCAATGATAATGATATTCTCCATAGATCTGGAGCACCAATGAATATCTGAGTGAGAAAGTGACATGATCCTCTTGGACCATCTGAACCCTTGCTCATTCTTCATTATTGAGCGAGGAAGGTGAGAAATAAACCACCTAGAAAGCAAAGGTATGCAGCACATCAAAGTTCCTCTTGCCCTTGTAGTACGGGTGTGAAGAGAATGCAAGATGTCTCCCAGCAATGTAGGCACTGGATTATGACTCAGGAAAATGTTGATGGCATGAACATCTATGAACTGATCTGGATTGGGGAACAATACTAAGCCATATATTAGCAAGGCTAAGATCTCCTCAAAAGCATCATAGCTCATGGCCTTCAAGAACATCTGAGCTTTCTCTATCAACACCTTGGCAAGAATACCTTTGACTCCGCTTCTCGTCTCTAGAACAATGTCAGATTTCTTCAGATGTAGGGCTGCAGCAATAACCTCTGGTTTAAGCTCCTTCTCCAAGCCTGTGAAGGGTCTTTGATCCAGAACAGGTATACCCAGAAGTTTAGAGAACTCCTCCATGGTTGGAACCAGCTGATAATCAGGGAATGTAAAGCAATGGTGCTTAGGGTCAAAGAACTGAAACAAAACACTCATCATGTCTTCACTGAACCCTGAAGTGACTAGATCCAATAGGTGACCATGTCTCTTGATGAACTGGGAATGATCAGACACTTGAGAAACCAACTCTTTAAGCTTTGGAGGTATGCCCACAAAGTTGATCCTGATGGTGTTTCTACGAGCAGAAGCCATGACCTGCAACAAAGAACAAAGATAAATCCTTTGGTCCTTGAAATGGTTAGTGAAAATGCTATGCTTATGATGCATGATGATGTCATGAGGTTATGCTCAATCACAAACATGTGGCACACACAAACAAGTCACACCATAGCCCTAGGTTTAAAGGCTTGCATGAGGTTCAATGGTAAGTACCCTCCCCTGAAGTTAGATGGTTCATCCTGTCCTACAAAAGTAACCAGGTTCTAAGGGATCTCAATATCATTGATCCTTCACAAGGGTGGTTGTTCAGTAGGCAACTTACTTGCCAACCAAAACCCTCCAAGTTTAAGATCTCAATGAGCGTAGTATCGAGTGTCAACCAACTTCAGTCTGCACCAAAGCCGGTTACCTCACTACTTTCTAAAGGCCAAGATGGGATAACTAGGGTTCTAAAAGTTAATTAGTGCATTGACAACATATGGAAGCCTCATATTATCCTCAACTTGACTTAAGGAACATAAGCACCAACCAAGAAGTCGCACTAACTATGGCCACCAGATCAACCGTATCGATATACGTCGTACAGTTTCCTTGGTCTATTGCCATTTACCTAAGGTACACTAGATCCGGGTTAGGATCTTTCACACATAAGAGCACCCCAACAAGATAATATAAAGTAAGCAAGGCAAACAATTTAAAGTGATCTAATTCCTAAGGGTACCCCTCTTTAATATTAAATCCCCAGCAGAGTCGCCAGTTCTGTAACACGGTGGGAGAACTGACTTTAGTTATGTTGCGGATAGCAAGAGTCGCCACCGACTTTTATTTTATCCAAAGGAAAGGCATAAAAGAACAGGAAAGACCTTTTTTAAAAGATTTTTGGGTCTGGGGGGTAGGTTATGTAAAGGGAAGGTGTTAGCACCCTTTACATCCATGGTTATCCATGGGCTCTTAGTTACTTAGCTCACTTTTGAATTGTTTTTTGAAAATGTGTAGTGTGTGAATAGAAAATTTTCATATGAGTTAATAATGATCCATGTATGGATGTGTAAAAACTTGTGTTTGAAAATTTGTTTGAAATTTGTTAAGTGTTTGAAAATTTGGAATGAAGTGAGCAAGCAACTATGAGGTACCTACCCTAAAGTTTAAGTCTTTTCTGTTCTTTATCCTTTAAATGGTAAGACTATCCCTATTATTAACGAATAGGTAGTCATTACCTTGGATGTGAGGGACATATGAGGGACATCTGTTAATGAAGGCAACTGTGAGGTGTATTAAGCATTTAGGAGGGTCTATCATCATTATTCGAAAAGGGACTTGATCTTTAAAGGCAACCATTAGGGACTTGATGATTTTTCTTTTTAGGGACTTGCTTTATACACCCCACTTGACCTTATGATTAGGCAACAATGAGGGATAGCCTTAGAAAGTGAGATGGCGATTAAAAATCGACTTACGTGTGTGAGTGTTTATATTTATCTTAAAATTTTAAATGATCTAAATTTAATTTTAAATAGAATACATATTTACACTCCCTAAATTACTAACCATAATATAAAAATTAAATTAAATATTTACAAAATTTACATCCAAGGAGCAATTACATAATAATTATAATAAGCAATAGCAAAAATAAATATAGAAGCAAAATATAAATAATAAGCAAAAATAATAAATAAGCAATAAGTAAATAAAATAGGGGTTAGTAATAATAATAATAAAAATTAAATAAGGTTAGTGAAATAATAATAAGCAAAAATAAATATTAATAATAATATGGTTAGTAATAACAATAATTAAAATAAATAGAATTAGCAAATATATTATAGTAACATGATGAACACAAAATTACATTTTTAATATAGACATTTATTTAAAAATATAAACAATTAAAGGGTTATGGTAATATTTTAATTTATGTACAAATTTTTAAACATAATATAATTATAAAATTTAATCATTATAAATTTAATTACTTCTAAACATATATTAACAATTATTTATATATTAAAAAAAAACATTTACATATTATATGGAGAAAACAAGTTATAATTATATTTAAAGATTATATTTACAAAAATTAATCATATTTACAAAATTTTATATTAAGTATTATATTTACAAAAAATTAATTTTATTAATCATTATATTATATTAAATAAATATATACATAATAATTATATTAAGAATTAGAAAATAAAAATTATTTAGAAAATAAAATTAGGTTTTACAAAATTAGGGTTCATTTAGAAAATATTTTTAGGGTTTATAATATAATATACAAATATTTATAATTTAATTACATATATGTTTATTAATAAAATATAAATCAAAAAATAAGAAGAAACAAATAGATAAAATAAAAAGCAAAACATACCTGGCTGGGATTTGAACCCAGGTTACCAGGTTTACCATCAACAAGGCATACCACTTGGCTATCAGCACGCAGGCAGCAAGGAAGTGAGTTCTATTGGTTTTGTCCTTTGTCACAAAAATCCAGGAAAAATAAAAGAAACAAAAGGCCTGGGGGGAGGATTGAACCCAGGACCTTTACACACACAAGCGCACGCATCACCACCCGGCTGGAAGAGCCCATCTGATAATAAACCACCAAACAATAATAATATATTAAGTTCCGTGTATAAATGAAAAATTACCAAAATATTTGTCCCAGCCAGGTTTTGATCCCACGCCCTCTCATCAAACATACGCCTGGCCTTCCACTGGACCACACAGCCTGTGGTGATAACAAACCAACAAAATAAGATAAAATATTTTAAACAAAAATTCAAATTTCCTGAGCGCGCCAACTGCTTCTTCTTCAACCTATTTCCTGCGAATTTTCCTTCTCTTTTTCCTGCGAATTTTGCTGCATGTTCTTCATTGTTTTGAACCTGCGAAATTGAAACTCATACAAAACAGCATTGATTCATGAAATTGAAGATATCAATGAGTTCCTTATGACTCATACAATCTTTCTACGTTGTTAAAATTCATTTATGTGGCCCAAATCATGAAACCCTAAAACTAAGCTTCAAACCCTAACAATGGCCGTTCGTGTTTTAGGTCATGAAGCTCCAATTTTTTTGTCCAGAAAGCATCTATGTATCATCACAAACATGATTGAACAAACAAAATTAGTTAAAACGCATTAGATTAGTGTAATCGAAAAATTTATTTTCAAGAACAAATGTGATTCGGATTGAATAGTATGGCATGTATGGGATGCATATGAGTAATGGTTTATGATCAGAGAAGTCCAAGGAAGCTCTCCATGTTCTTGTTTTACCTTCAAATGTCCTGGATCAAGGAATCCGAATGTGACTTTTTGCTTGAATTTTTGAAATATGATCTTACCTTTGAGGCTGCTGAATTCGTGGCTGGGCAATAGGGTTGTGTTTAGTATATATAAGTGATTGAATTTAGGTTAAAAAAATTGATTGGTTGTGTGGAAATTTTGATTCAAAAAGATTCACAATGATCATGCTTTAAAATCCAAATATTTATGCATTAAGGCTTGCTATTTTGGGACCAATCTTGTGATTTCATTCCTTTTCAATTCCAATCAACATTGAAGACATTCTAGAAACCAAATCTCCATCAAATATCATATTTTCATATTTTATTTCTATTTAAAATGATTTTTTATGAATTAAATCAAAATAAATAAAAATAAAATAATAAAAATTCTGATTTTTAATCATTTGGGTCGTGCATGATGATAGTGTATGGATTGGATCATAATTTGACAAGCCCATTTGGAAAGAATTGGTTTTAGACCTCCATTTTCATCATAAACCATCACAAAATTTCCCAACTTTGCAAGGGCACATATCCTTCAATTTTAATGGTATGAGGGTGTTCTTGGACATTTTGGAAAGCTTGAAGAGTTCTATAAACAACCCCACTGGTTTCATGTCCATATCATTTACCAATCTCAAGTTATGCCCTTTTGAAGTTGTTGACTTTTTGTTGACTTTCAAAAGGACCTATAATGTCTTAGCTCATACCTTCCAAATGAAGCATTTTTGGGCTTGGCTTGTGAGACACAAAGTTGTAGAGAATTCAATTTCCTTAAAAATGAGCTTTGGATGGAGACTTGGTGATGAAGTATGTGAAAGTTATGGCTGGTCAAAGTTCAGTTGACTTTTACTAAGGAAACCCTAATTTAGAAACTCCTGATTCTTGATGATCTGAAATCTCCTTGATGAATCATGATCAACCCTTTATCAAATGATGAATTTTACTTCATATACTTGATGTTGGCAAAAAATCATGAAGTTTGACTTTGGTTTGACCACAGTTGACCTCAGTTTGACTTTTTAACTGCATTGACTGGTTTTGACTTATCTGATCATCTGACTGAGCAAACTTCTGAGAAAAGTCTTGAAACTTGTCATGGGGGTTCTTACACACATATAAGAGGTTATGAAGCTCACTTGAAGTCTTGGAAGTTCATTTAGCCTGATTAAAGTCAAAACCCTAGTTTTGGATGCACTGCTTAGGAGGTGCATTGTCTGAGGGAATTGTCAACTCTTCTGACCAATTGTGAACCTTGTGAACCTTGTGAACCATCATAAAATGTCTTGTGAACCTCATGGGAGGTATTGTGAAGCTTGTGAACCTTGTGAACCTCATAAAGTGACTTTGTAGACCTCATGAACCTCAGGAAAGCTTTGTAATCATTGTGAATCTTGTGAACCTTGTGAACCTTCAAGAAGTAACTTGTAGACTTCATGAACCTCATGAAAGGTTATATAAGCATTGAGAAACTTGTGAACCTTCATAAAGTAACTTGTAGACTTCATGAACCTCATGAAAGGTTTTGTAAATGTTGAGAAACTTGTGAACCTTGTGAACCTTCATAAAGTAACTTGTAGACTTCATGAACCTCATGAAAGGTCTTGTAAATGTTGAGAAACTTGTGAACCTTCTTAGAACACAAAGTCTTGTATTGTGAGGGCAAATTTTGGGGTGCAACAGTGTGATTTGTGTTCATGATGTTATGTTGATCATGTTGATGTAATTAGAATTGAATTTGGACGTTTTACTTGAGTTTAATCTGGATTTGAAGTTTTCAGATCCAAAATGTTTGGCTTTGATTTGATTAATTGGTGCATTGTATGATGTTTTTAATGTGATATTTGAACTCAGTAAGTGTTTTAGAATAGATCTATGGTTTTAGATTTCATTTCTGGAGAATTTTATGTTGATGTTCACCTGAGGTAGTGACCGGAGCTAGGGCTCCGACAATTGAGGTTGTTTCAGTCCACCAGAGGTCTCAATGAAGAAGATGATGTATTGGTCGTTTAATTATTTGATATGAGGGTGGAGAGCGTGCCAGCACATTAAAATTCATGTGTTGGACACGTGATTTTATGTTTTCATATTATTGCCTTATGCTCGCGTGTTCAGTTGGTTTGTTGTGTGCATGTTGATCTGAGCCATTGATCATGTATAATGGTTGTTTTGTTTGACTGATTTTGATGCGTTTGATTCATCTGGTGGTCCTGATTGAGTCTTGTTAAATGCTGACTTTGGTAATTGTTGATTGCGCTGAGTTCTATGGAATTGGATTGGGCTTGCTCTTGACACCCTCCCCTAACATGACCTTGTTTCAACGTGGATTTTACTCTATTTGTACCCCATGGCTTTATTTTCTCTCATTTTCATTTTATTTTTCACATGTTTTGCATTTTTATTTTTTAAAATCATCGAAAATCATCTAAAAATTCTTTAAAAAATCATGAAGTGTTTTCAAAGATTAAAATAAATTTGTACATTTTTTATTACTGACTTTTTGCATTTATCATATTATTTTCATTATTTTTTTTATTTCTTTTTCAAATTGTTTCTATTTTCATACTCCAACTTCAAAAATTTCTTTCTCATAGCATATTAAACATTTTCAAACCATTCTTTTTTCATCCAGTCATTAAAATTCCAAACTTCACAAAAACATTTTTGTTTCATTTTTAAAACTTTTTCATGTTGTACTTTGGTCCCTCCTTTTTGCATTTTGATCTTTGGTTCCTACTTGATCTTTGCCTATTTGTTTGGGGTACTTGAAATTTGAGTTTTTGTTTGATTTCTTAACATGTTATTGGTTTATGGATTAGGACACTTGAGTCCTATTTTTTACAATTTTTGAATTTCATTTGATGTATGTTTGATTGCTTGTGTTTAAAGGAAATTTACATGATCATTACTTGTCATCTCTTAACCCTAATTGCTTGAAGGCATTTATGCCACCATTTGAGGTCTCTTGTATGAGTTTGTTTGGTGTGTTTAGACTCTTAGAAGTATTTTTTGATCATTTTTAGTCCATTTTGTTTGATTTGATCCTTTGGTTTGTATAATGCATCTTATGTGACCTTTTGACCTAATTTTTTTCCACGTCTTCATCCTATGCTTATCATGCTTGTTTGTATGCCTCTAACATGTCCATATCCACATACCATTTGAATTTTATCATTGATATGCTATTGACTTCATACCCAAGCATCCATACTTGTATGACATTTTGCATCCTTTGCCTTCCATTTCATGTATGAAGCATCCTTTTTCTTATGTGACCTTCTTTTGTATGCTTGCTAAGTTGTTTGAACTTGTTTTCCATATGATTTTAGCATGATCATTTTTGAATATTTAAAATGTAATTTTATGAATTTTCTACTGACTTTAATCATCTCATGGCATCTTTACCTATTTGTCTTTCATCTTCACCTTACTTGTTTCTTCTTACTTGAATATGTGTTTGTCTTTCTCTTCTTATCTCTCATTCTATCATGAAATAATTCATGCACTTTGGTATGTTTATTTAGGATAACATTAGTCCTTATAATATGATGTATGATTTATGAATTTGAAGTTTCTCATGTGTCTTCATCCATGTTTGTGTTCATTTGCATTCTTACTTCTTCTTTTGTAACTTCTTTGAACTTCTTCATCTCTTAAGTGCTTCTTTGGTCTTGTTTGAGTTATTTAAGTTTCTTTAAGCTTTATGATTTGTTGGTTCTGACTTGTAAGGTATTGGTACCATTGTTTCATTTGTGCTCTTTGTGTGTTCAGATTTCGTCTTATTCCTCATGAACTTTTATGCTTCTTTTACTAACCTTGCAAGGGCTTAGGTAAGTTGTAGGAGTGTGTGTAAACAACCCAAATTTTCCCTCAATTAGTTCACACCATGGCTTGTGATCTTTCATATTTGCATTAGTTTAAACATATCATCTCACATTGCATTTTTGTTTCATCTGCATAGTTCAAGTTCATCTGCATCAAGAGTTTGTGATCTGAGCAATCCAAGGATCCATCTGATCCACTCCAAAGGCTTACAATCATTACAAGAGGGTCCATGTATGTTCAATCATCATATTATATCCTTCAAAGATCAAGGAAGTCAAGAAATCACAAGAACTTGGAAAGCATGGAAGTTGAGCTAGGGTTTCACTGCATAAATGACCAGGAATTAGGGTTTTGGTTTCAGAGACCATAACTCCAATTTTTTAGTCATTATTGTTTCTAATGGTCTCAATATGTTGTAAGGATCATGTGTACCAAGTTTGATGAATAAATTCATTGCAGAAGTCATCTGTTCACTGGGTAACTTCTTGAGCAAGTCAGAGCAAAATCAGGGCATCTGAGACCCCCAACAATGGAGCCAAAGTAGATTTTTCATCAAATTGAAGTTATATGATCTTTATTTGATCATTGAAGTGCTTGGAAGTTCACAAAATTGAAGAAAATTGAGCTAAACCCAAAGTTGCCAAAAATGGAAATGACTTGTAATGTAAACTTTCCATTTTGGGAAAGTTTTTCAACCTCCTCTTTTTCAACCAAAAATGCTTCAAATGAAAAATTGTTGGTCATGAAAGTTGTAGATTGGATCATTCCCTTTTCAAAAAGTACAAGAACAAGTTCTAATTCATCATGAAACTCAAGTTATGATCTTTCAAAGTTGGCAAAAATCACATAATTTTCAAGAATACACCAAAGAGGGATTTTTGCAAAACTACTTGCCAAACCATTTTGTGACTTCTAATACACCTCTAAGCATCATACAAACATAGTGCATTGCCTTAAAGTCAGAATTGGCCCAAGAACCATCTCATTTCATGCCTTGAATTTCAAGAAATCACAAAGGGGCCAAACTTCTTCCAAATTGCAAAAGAGCATAGAACTTCTCATAAACTTGCTGAATCACCACAAAATGAATTCCAGGGCTCTCCTTAATCCTTGCTGAACTAGGACAAGCCAAAAAGCCAGCTGCTAGAGAGCCCATACCTCAAGTACAAGTTTTGTTGACTTTGTGCAAAAGAGCCTATACCAATCACCATAGGCCACAACCACTTCTCTGACATATCAAGACTTGTTATGTGGATCAAACACAGCTCATAACACACATTTCACAAGCCTGAATACTCAGAATCATCAAGCTCTCAAAAATCACCCCATTTGTAAAAACTTTCGAAACACACAGCACACTCACTCAAACTTCAAACTCTTTTCACCAATCACCTCAGCTTCATCAAAGGATCATTTCCCACCCTTCATTGCAACCAAAAAACCCCCAAAACTGAAACACGATTTCTTGCCAGCAAGAGTGCAAGCTCTCAAACCAGCCATAACAAACTTCTTCCAAGCATCAAAGCTTCACCAGGAGGATCATTGGAGTCGTTTTGAACCAAAGAGGAGGCCAAACAACTTAGTTTGAGAAAGCTCCACTTTAGGTAACCTCAAGAACAAATTTTCCAGAAATGCTATTTTAAGTTCTTAGATTGCTCTTTATTCTTTGCTGATCACCATGATATGTTTATTTTTGAAAATGGTTGCGAAATGAGCATGTACTGATTGTAAACACCCCAAATTTGCCCTCACCCATTCACACCATGGCCTGTGATCATTTTCATATGCATAAACTCAATCATAGCATCTCATATCACATTTTTGATTCACTGCATAGATTCAAAGTCATTTGCATCTAAGGTTTGTGATCTGAGCAATCCAAGAGCTTCTTGAGCCACTCCAAAGGTCATCAATCACTTCAAAGGGGTCCATGCATGTTCAAACATCATATTATATCTCCTCAAAGTCAAGGATGTCAAAGAATCACAAGAACTGAGAATGGTATGGAAGCAGAGCCAGGTTTAACTGCACAGTGTAACACGGTGGGAGAACTGACTTTAGTTATGTTGCGGATAGCAAGAGTCGCCACCGAATTTTATTTTATCCAAAGGAAAGGCATAAAAGAACAGGAAAGGCCTTTTTTAAAAGATTTTTGGGTCCGGGGGGTAGGTTATGTAAAGGGAAGGTGTTAGCACCCTTTACATCCATGGTTATCCATGGGCTCTTAGTTACTTAGCTCACTTTAAATTGTTTTTGAAAATGTGAAGTGTGTGAATAGAAATTTTCATAAGAGTTTGATAATGATCCATGTACGGATGCGTAAAAAACTTGTGTTTGAAAATTGTTTGAAATTGTGAAGTGTTTGAGAAATTTTTTGAATAGTGAGCAAGTAACTATGAGGAACCTACCCTAAAGCTTAAGTCTTTCTGTTCTTTATCCTTTAAGTGGTAAGACTATCCCTATTATTAAGGAATAGGTAGTCATTACCTTGGATGTAAGGGACATATGAGGGACATCTGTTTATGTAGGCAACTGTGGGGTGTATTAAGCAATTAGGAGGGACTGTCATCATTATTCGAAAGGGACTTGATCTTTATGAAAGGCAACCATTAGGGACTTGATGACTTTTTCGTTTAAGGGACTTGCTTTATACACCCCACTTGACCTTATGATTAGGCAACATTGAGGGATAGCCCTAGAAAGTGAGATGGCGATTAAAAATCGACTTACGTGTGTGAGTGTTTAATTTAATTTATCTTATAATTAAAGTGATCTAAATTCAATTTTAAAATAGAATACATGTTTACACTCCCTATTTTACTAACCACGGCATAAAAATTAAATAGTTAAATATTTACAAAAATTACACCAAGGAGCAATTACAATAATTATAATAAGCAATTAAAATAAATAGCAAATAAATAAATATAAATAATAAGCAAAAATAAATAAATAGGCAATAATAAATATAATAGGGGTTAGTAAAAAATAAATAAGGTTAGTGAAATAATAATAATAAGCATAATAAAAAAAATGTATTAGTAATAATATGATTAGTAATAGAATAAGCAAAATAAATAATGAATAGAAATTATTAAAGAAATAAGAGCAATTTAATTATAAAACATAAAAAATTACAATTACCATATTAGCATAAATTTAATTATTTTTAAACATATATATATTTTAAAAGAATAAAATTTGGATTATGAATAAAATTATAGAAATAATTATAAACAATTTGATTATAAGCATATTTATAAGATTCAATTATATTACATATTATATTTACAAAAATTAATTATATTAAATATATTTATAAATTTTAATTATATTAAAGATTACATTTACAAAAAATTAATTATATATATATGCATAATAATTATATTTACAAAATTTTATATTAAATAAATATGTATATAATAATTATATTAAAAATTAGAAAATAAAAATTAGGTTTTTAATAATTATTTAGAAAAGATAAACTAGGGTTTCTAAAATTAGGGTTTTGTTTAGAAAATATTTTTTAGAGTTTATAATTTAATATACAAAATTATTTTAATAAATATATGTACATCATAAAAAAAAAATTAAATGGAGAAAAATAAAAGTTTAGAATTTTAGAAAGTATAAATGTTTTTATATGTTATTTAAATATATATACATGCATAATTTATTTTTTGATTAATAATAAGAAAATAATTAAACTAATTAATTAAATAAATCAAAACAGAAAAAAGTGGTAAAAAAAAAGAAACTTACCTTGGCTGGGTTTGAACCCAGGACGTTTTGCCTGCCAGCACCAAAACCCACCACCAGGCCAGCCAAGCGCAGGTGATAATGGAATGAGTTGAATCAGTTTTATGCAATGCCTGGAAAAAATCAGAAAAATAATAGAAGCAAAAAGGCCTGGGGGAGGATTGAACCCAGGACCTTTCAACCAAACGCATGTGCACATTACCAACCAAGCTAGATGAGCGAACCTGTTAGTTATCCCACAACAATTGATAATATAATATAACTGCTAATTATATGGAAAAAATAAGAAAAAGGACGGCGCTGCCAAGTATCGAACACAGGCCATCAAGTTACAAACAAACGCCACTTTCCACTGGGACACATGCTCCTGTGTGACAAACAATCAGGATGAATACATAATATTTTAAGTCAGAATTTCAAATATGAAATTCGCGCCAGAACGCCTTCATCTTCAACCTCAAATTCGTAGGGTTTCCTGCGAATTTTTCTGGGAAAATTCCTACGAATTTTCATGCAACTCAAACCTGCGAATCACATACATCCTCATACGAGTAAAATTTCTTCAAATTGAACCTGCAAACATGATCTATACAACAATTACAGTCCAAATATGAGTCCATTATCAATTTATATTAGGTATTCCATGAATCCCCAATTTTGAAGTTCTAACCCTAACAATGGCCGATTGCTATTTAGGTCACGAAACTCCAACTTCTTTGTCCAGAAACCTTCACAAGCTCAATACAAACATCATAAACCAAACAAAATTCATTGAGATACATTGAATTAGTGAAACCGAAAAAAATATATTCAAGAACAAATAGAATTCGGATTATGCATTATGGAGTGATTTTGATGCATATGAGTGTTGGTTTTGCTTCAAGAAGGTCCAGGGAACATTGCTATGTTCTTATTTTACCTCAAAACACCTTGTATGAATGAATCCGAATGTGAGGTTTTGGAGGATTTTTCAATTTGTGAAACTTACTTTTGGAGGCAGCAAATTCGTGTCTTTGTGATTGGGTTGTGTTTAGTACTTATAGGTGATTGATTTTAGGTCAAAAAATTGATTGATCATGTGAAGAATTTGATATGAAAAGATCCATATTGATCATGCCTTAAAAATCAAATAATCATGTGTGAATGCTTGCTATTCTTGGCCAAATCTCATGATTTCTTTCCTCTTCAATTCAAATCAACATTTAAGACTTTCTAGAAACTTAATCTCAACCAAATCTTACATTTTCATATTTTATTTTTATTTAAAATGATTTTTAATGAATTAAATCAAAATAAATAAAAATAAAATAATAAAAATTCTGATTTTTAATGGTTTGGGTCGTGCATGAAGTCATTGTATGGGTTGGGTCATCATTTGGCAAGCCCATTTGGAAGAAATTGGTTTTAGACCTCCTTTTTCATCATAAACCAACTCAAAATTTCCCAACTTTGCAAGGGCACATATCCTTCAATTTTAATGGTATGAGGGTGTTCTTGGACATTTTGGAAAGCTTGAAGAGTCCTCTAACCAACCCCACTGGTTTCATGTCCATATAATTTACCAATCTCAAGTTATGCCCTTTTGAAGTTTTTGACTTTTTGTTGACTTTTGAAATGACCTATAATGTCTTAGCTCATACCTTCCAAATGAAGCATTTTTGGGCTTGGCTTGTGAGACACAAAGTTGTAGAGAATTCAATTTCCTTCAAAATGAGCTTTGGATGGAGACTTGGTGATGAAGTATGTGAAAGTTATGGCTGGTCAAAGTTCAGTTGACTTTTACTAAGGAAACCCTAATTTAGAAACTCCTGATTCTTGATGATCTGGAATCTCCTTGATGAATCATGATCAAACCTTGATCAAATGATGAATTTTACTTCATATACTTGATGTTGGCAAAAAATCATGAAGTTTGACTTTGGTTTGACCACAGTTGACCTCAGTTTGACTTTTTAACTGCTTTGACTGATTTTGACTTATCTGATCATCTGACTGAGCAAACTTTTTGAGAAAAGTCTTGAAACTTGTCATGGGGATTCTTACACACATATAAGATGTTATGAAGCTCACTTGAAGTCTTGGAAGTCCATTTATCCTGATTAAAGTCAAAACCCTAGTTTTGGATACACTGCATAGGAGGTGCATTGTCTGAGGGAATTGTCAACTCTTCTGACCAATTGTGAACCTTGTGAACCTTGTGAACCATCATAAAATGTCTTGTGAACCTCATGGGAGGTATTGTGAAGCTTTTGAACCTTGTGAACCTCATAAAGTGACTTTGTAGACCTCATGAACCTCAGGAAGGCTTTGAAAGCATTGGGAAACTTGTGAACCTTGTGAACCTTCATAAAGTAGCTTGTAGACTTCATGAACCTCAGGGAAGGTTTTGAAAGTGTTGAGAAACTTGTGAACCTTGTGAACCTTCATAAAGTAGCTTGTAGACTTCATGAACCTCAGGGAAGGTTTTGAAAGTGTTGAGAAACTTGTGAACCTTGTGAACCTTCTTAGAACACAAAGTCTTGTATTGTGAGGGCAAAATTTGGGGTGCAACAGCTGCCCCTGTTCAATTTTCTGAAACCTGAGGGGTTAGATTGGTATATTTGCCAGTCGTGACCTGGAAGGTTGAAGGGGATTGAACACAAAAGCCCAAAAATTTGCACTCACCAGTGCATAGAGTGATATTGATGGTTGGTTGTATATGCTTGAGTGGGCTTAAAGATGCCACTTGGAAGAACTGGAGATGGGCTTAGAGATGCCATCTAGAGAACTGGATGTGATGATAGCTTTGTGTTGATACTGGATTTCAGTACTAGATCTTTGTATAGACCGTCTCTGAATCGTTTATCCTTTGAATTTGTTGAATAGACCAGTAGAAATAAATCTTCGTGACGATTATCTCTTCTGGAAATATCTTGGATTAGGGAATAGATCTTTTTACAGACCGTTTGCCTATTCTACAAGATCAAAAGAATGTCAGGGTTTGTTCTTTTGAAAAATATCTTGAACCAGGGAATGGATCTTTGTACAGACCGTTTGCCTGCTATTCAAGGGCCAATAGATTAAATCTTCTGAAAGTATCTTGAACCAGGGAATGGATCTTTGTACAGATCGTTTGCCTGCTATTCAAGATCAGCTAGATGAAATCTTCCGAAAATATCCTGGATTAGGGAATGGATCTTCTTACAGACCGTTTGCCTACTCTCCGATGACAAAAAAGTGTCAGGATCAAGTCTCCTGAAAATATCCTGGATTAGGGAATGGATCTTTGTACAGACCGTTTGCCTACTCTCCGAGGGAATTGATTAAATCTTCTGAAAATATCTTGAACCAGGGAATGGATCTTTGTATAGATCGTTTGCCTGCTATTCAAGACCAGATAGATGAAATCTTCTGGAAATATCCTGGATTAGGGAATGGATCCTCTTACAGACCGTTTGCCTACTCTCCGAGGACATCTTGAGTAATGTATGGATCATCTCAGACCTGTTGTGACTCGTTGATATTGTTTTATCTGCATATAACTATCCTGCAAGGAAACTGTTAGTTTATGCAATATGTATGCATGCATAGTATGATGCACCTAAGTAAATGTATTATGTATTTATGGATATGTATGTTATGGTGTGATATAAATGATGTATGTATGATATGATGCTGCCGGAAGAGTCTGGATATCTTCGTATAACAACTGCTGGCCATGGAAAATAAATCCCGATTCGTTGTTGAAGAATATGAGGAACTCGTTCCCGTCTTGTTTGATAATATATTATACATAACCTTCCGTATGTTGGGGATAACAAGGTATATATAACCTCCCGTCTGCAAGGTATATATAACATCCCGTCTGCGTTTGATAGTAGGGTAGATATAACCCCCGTCTTCGTTCGTCGTACCTTTATTGGAAAGTAAATTCCCGTATATCCGTATGAGGATAAAAGAGATGTATATAAATTCCAGGGGAGATGAGACTTTATGAAGATGGATTCGTCCTACCGAGGGTTTGTAACTGTCTTGTAAAGATGAACCGGCGAAGCTTCGTTGAAATCCTTCCCTCGTTCGTCTTTAGTAAATACTATTACTGCATTTTCATGCATTTATGGTAAACATCAATCATATTAAGCATACATGCATTTCTGGTAAACATCAATCATATTCAAAAGCATACATACATTCAAACACAACCAATGGACGTTTCGCTTATGTAAATAGGGTAAAAGTAAATCTGGATTCAAAAGATGGAATTTATTTATATCAAAAAGTGACCCATACACGGGTAAGTTTGTACAAGGAGACATAAACCCTAGTAAGAGGATTTTGTCATAAAGTTTTTACAAAACAAGGAAAATCAGCTATGTGGGAAATAATCCTATTGAGTTTCAATTCTACTATTGCCATCATCTTCAAGTATCTCATCTTCTGCTGTTGAGACGAAAATGATTGGATTGAGCTTTATCTGTTCGAGCTTGAGCAAGTAGTACAACTGGTTGCAGTTTCATGGGTGATCCAAACGAGACATAGTCATACGCTTTAATCCCTAACTTTTGCCTGGATTGCCCTTTCAGGTTTTCAATCCACCGGGATTCCCTTTTTTGCCCAAGTCGCCTTTTCAGGTTTTCGACTTGCCGGGTGTACATCTTTTTATATATATCCCTAATTTTTGCCCGAACCCTTTTGGTTCGCCGGGATGCCCTTATTTTTGCCTAGGCCAGTCAACCTAGCGGGTCTCTTTTTATGCGTAGTATTTTTTAACTATGTCTGCGTTTACAGGATGTGGGAAGTCTTTACCATCCATAGTAGTGAGTATCATGGCACCTCCTGAGAACACTGTCTTGACTACAAATGGTCCTTCATATGTTGGAGTCCACTTGCCCCGAGGATCACCCTGTGGTAATATGATACGCTTGATTACCAAGTCACCAACCTGATATACCTTTGGCTTAACCTTCTTGTTAAAAGCTTTGATCATTCGTTTTTGGTACATCTGGCCATGACAAACTGCTGCTAGTCTCTTCTCATCAATCAAATTTATCTGGTCCAGTCGAGTCTGAATCCACTCATCTTCATCCAAGCCTGCATCCTTCATAATTCTCAAGGAGGGAATCTGAACTTCAATGGGCAGAACTGCTTCCATACCATAGACTAAGGAGAATGGGGTTGCCCCTGTTGAAGTACGTACTGTAGTACGATAACCATGAAGAGAAAATGGTAACATCTCATGCCAATCCTTGTAAGTAACAGTCATCTTTTGTACAATCTTCTTAATGTTCTTATTAGCAGCTTCAACTGCCCCATTCATCTTCGGACGATACGGAGAAGAGTTGTGATGCTTAATCTTGAACTGCGTGCAGAGATCAGTAATCATAGTGTTGTTGAGATTAGAGCCATTGTCAGTGATAATCCTTTCAGGGATGCCATACCTACATATGAGATTATTCTTAATGAATCGAGCCACAACATTCTTAGTAACAGATGCAAATGAAGCAGCCTCCACCCACTTCGTGAAGTAATCAATAGCAACCAGTATGAAACGATGCCCATTAGAAGCAGTAGGCTTGATCTCACCAATCATATCAATGCCCCACATGGCAAAGGGCCAAGGAGCCGTCAACACATTCAAAGGTGATGGAGGTACATGGACTTTATCAGCATAGATTTGACATTTGTGACAAGTTCTGGAGTGTTGATAGCAATCAGTTTCCATGGTAGACCAATAGTAACCTGCTCTTAGTATCTTCTTTGCCATAGTATGACCACTAGAATGAGTGCCAAAGATCCCATCATGCATATCCTCCATAATCTCAGTTGCTTCCTTCTTATCCACACAACGAAGCAAAGTTGAATCATGATTGCGCTTGTACAAAATGCCATTACTCAAAAAGAACTTAGCAGAAAACCTTCTCAGAAACTTCCTATCTTTGACAGATGCCCCTTCAGGGAACTCCTGAGCTTCAAGATATCTTTTTACTTCATAGAACCAAGGCTTTTCCTCTGCCCCTTCTGTGTCAATCCCATTGCAATATGCAGGCTTTTCAAATCTATCAATAGTAATCTTGGGAGCTTCATCATCCCAGCTGATCTCAAACATGGATGCCATGGTGGCTAAAGCATCTGCCAACTGATTCTCTCTTCGTGGAATATGTTCAAAGGTAATCTCTTTGAAATGTGGGATCAAAGACAACACATGCTCTCTGTAAGGAATGAGGTTATCATGCTTAGTATCCCAATCTCCTTTGATCTGACTAACTACCAGGGCTGAATCTCCATACGCGTCAAGGAACTGAATCTTCATATCAATAGCAGCTTTAATACCCAGGATACATGCCTCATACTCAGCCATGTTATTGGTACAATAGAAACAAAGTCTGGCCGTAATCGGGGTATGACAACCTTCAGGGGAACTAATCACAACACCAACACCATTACCAAGTGCATTAGAGGCACCATCAAAAACCATAGTCCATCGGGATCCTTGTTCAGGTCCGTCATATTGTCTAGGTTCTTTGGTAATAATCATAATGTCTTCATCAGGGAACTCAAAACTCATTGACTGATAATCATCCACCGCTTGATGAGCCAAATGATCAGCAACAACACTTCCTTTGATGGCCTTCTGAGTAGTGTACTGTATGTCATATTCTGTCAAGATCATTTGCCATCTTGCAATTCTTCCGGAGAGAGCAGGTTTCTCAAATATGTACTTGATTGGATCCATCTTTGAAATCAATAAGGTAGTATGGGTCAACATATACTGTCTTAATCGGCGAGCAGCCCACGCCAAAGCGCATCAAGTTTTCTCGAGCAGTGAGTATCTTGTTTCACAGTCGGTAAACTTTTTGCTAAGGTAGTATATTGCTTGCTCTTTTCGACCAGACTCGTCATGTTGCCCCAATACACACCCCATTGAGTTGTCTAACACTGTTAAGTACATAATCAGGGGTCTTCCATCAACTGGTGGCATCAAAATTGGTGGTTCCAGCAGATATCTCTTGATTTCATCAAAGGCAGTCTAACACTCATCGTTCCATTCCATCACCTGATCTTTCTTCAATAACTTGAAGATTGGCTCACAGATGGCAGTCAATTGGGAAATAAATCTTGCAATGTAGTTCAATCGTCCCAAGAAACCTCTAACCTCCTTTTCAGTACGGGGAGCTGGCATTTCTCGTATAGCTTTCACTTTTGCAGGATCCACTTCGATACCTTTTCCACTGACAACAAAACCCAGGAGCTTTCCAGATCTAACTCCAAAAGTACACTTGTTTGGATTTAATCTCAGCTTGTATTTCTTCAACCTCTCAAACAATTTATGCAAATGATCAAGATGTTGTTCCTCATTCTGAGACCTGGCTATCATATCATCTACATACACCTCTATCTCATGATGAATCATATCATGAAACAAAGCCACCATAGCACGCTGATATGTTGCCCCTGCATTCTTCAAACCAAATGGCATCACCTTATAGCAAAAGGTGCCCCACTGTGTAACAAATGTTGTCTTCTCCATATCTTCAGGAGCCATCTTGATCTGATTGTAACCAGAGAAACCATCCATAAAAGAGAATACCTTATGCTGAGCAGTGTTGTCTACTAGGACATCAATATGAGGAAGCGGAAAGTCATCTTTGGGGCTAGCCTTGTTCAAATCTCTGTAGTCTACACACATACGTACCTTACCATCTTTCTTAGGAACTGGTACCACATTTGCAACCCACTGAGGATAAGAAGTTACTGCTAAGAACCCTGCATCAAACTGTTTCATTACCTCTGCTTTGATCTTTTCTGACATCTCAGGACGCATACGACGAACCTTCTGCTTCTTTGGACGACAATCTTCTTTTACTGGTAAACGGTGAACTACAATGTTTGTATCCAATCCTGGCATATCTTCATAAGACCAAGCAAAGATCTCCACATAGTCACGTAACATCTGAATCAACCGGTTCTTGACACTGTCCTCTAAATCAGCCCCTATCTTGACCTCTTTCCTGTTTTCTTCAGTCCCCAAATTCACAACTTCGACTGGCTCTTCATGTGGCTGTATAGCTTTCTCTTCTTGTTGTAATAACCTAGCAAGCTCTACAGGTACTTCACAATCGTCCTCATTTCCGTCTTCAGTTTGATAGATCGGATTCTCGAAATTATAATTGGCAATAGTAGAATTGTTATCAACAGGATCCAGAGTGGATGAGGATCTGCATTTTAGTGATGTGAGTGTGTGTAAGAACACATAGCTGATAAAACAAAAATGAAAGAAAAGACAAAGAACACAATATTTACGAAAACGAAACGTCCACTGATTTTATTGAATGAAGTATGCAAATGAAATGACAGCCCGTAACAAGCACACCATTGTGCCCCGGGTAAGGCACAAGGCTTGAGAGTTTTAATTGTTCAGAAATTATAAACTTAAAAAACAACACAGTAATAGTATTTACTCCTGACTAAAGGAGATAGGGATAACATCTTCAGCTTTCCAATTATTGAGTCCAGCACCCACAGTAGGAAAAATCCAAGCATCCAAGTTGTAGTCTTCATCATAGTCTCCCACAGCATTGATCTGATCTTTCATAACCCCTTGATTGGTGATACGAACAGCACGAGCACGACGAACAGCCTTCTGGGACTCTGCAGTGAAACCCAAACCAAACTTGTCAGACTTGTATGGAATATCAGGAAGCTGACCCCAAATAGTACAACCACCTTCATCCACCACAGCTCTGGCATCATTGAGGGAGGCCATTGTCATTGTTGGAGGTTTTCTGGTAACTACAGGAACTTTCTTTGCAACAGGAGGAGCTACATAATCATTAACAACCCAAGGAACCACTTCAAACGTCTGACACGGAGTCTCAATGTATTCACCTTCCATTTCCAGATACTTGAAAGTATTCACATGGCTGACAAAGTATTCTTCTTCCCCATAGACAGTAACAACCCTTCCTTCTACCGGATATCTCAACTTCTGATGTAATGTGGAGGTTACAGCACCTGCCCCATGGATCCAGGGACGCCCAAGCAAACAAGAATATGAAGGTCGAATATCCATGACATAAAAAGTATCATTGAACACCTGGGAGCCAACTTTGATTGGAAGATCAATTTCCCCATGCACTACTCTTCTAGAACCATCAAAAGCCTTCACCACAATGTTACTGGGCTTCAGCACAGCATCTTTAGGACTCAGCTTATTCAGGACTTCCTTGGGCAACACATTCAGAGAGGAACCATTGTCTATCAGTACGTGTGACAGGGTAGTGCCCCTGCATTCAATTGAGATATGCAAGGCCCTGTTATGATCCCTCTTGGCAGGGGTCAAATCAGCATCAGAAAATCCTAACCCATTGTCATAGGTCAGGTGGGCAACACAGTTCTCAAACTGATCCACAGAAATTGCACTGGGTACATGAGCAGTCTTCAGAAACTTGATCAAAGCTTTTGCATGAGCTTCAGAACATAACAACAAGGACAGTATAGAAATCTTAGAGGGAGTATGCCCCAACTGATCAACAATGTCATAATCACTCTTGCGAATGATTTTCAATACTTCTTCCATCTGCTTAGTAAGATCATCAGCAGCTGGCACATCAGTAGATACAGGTTCAATAACATGACCTTTGCCCCGGGCATCAGTGGTGGAAGTGGCAGGAGTAGCTGCATTCTTGGAAGTAACTAGAGGAGAGAAGACTCTTCCACTACGTGTGATCTTACTAGATCCAGCAATATTGTCAACATCAACGGGCCCATCAGCTAAGGGTTCTTGCTTAACACCATGAATGTAAACATCAGATCCATAATGCCAAGGCACAGCTTTGTCAGACGTATACGGAATAGGACCAGGAGTAGTAATGACCACAGGAGCAACTCTGGCTTCAGCAACAACTTTCACGGGACCTTCAGCAGTAATTTTGATTGGACCCTGATGAGTGATTTTAATAGGTTCCTTTGAAGTGATTCTCACCGGCACTTTGTCAACCATATCAACCTCTTCAATCTTCTTACCTCTGGTAATATGCTCCACCATACTCTCCACAGAAGATGGTCTCCTTTCAAACACTATGGTGTAATTATTCATGAGACGTTGAATTCCGTCCTTCAATCTCCAACACTTATCTGGATTATACTCACAATAAACACAATCTTCACGACATCCCGGAAAGAACCTAGCTTGTACCAACTTCTTTCTGATGACAGACAATGGTGTGGTCAATTCAGCAACTGAATGGATATGTAAATCTTCATCAATGGCATTGACAGTCTTCTCGTGATTTGGCATTGGAGCAGTAATCACATTTGGAGTACCCGGAGGGTCAAACTCAATCTCTCCAGCATCAATCATATCTTGAATTTTGTTCTTCAAGACCCAGCAATTATTAGTATCATGTCCCTGACAATTCGAATGGTATGCACACCGTGCATTAGGATTGTACCTGGGAGAGGTAACATTGGGATTCTGAGGAGCCTCTTTCAAGGTAATGAGTTCAGCCTTCAACAAGTGTTGCAATTCCTGAGCCATTGACATGTTGATCTTCGTGAACTATCTTCTAGCCCTCTGTTGGTTGCCCTGTGGCTGCTCTGTTGTTGCAGGAGTTGGATTTGAAATATGAACTGCACTAACAGACTGATGCCTTCTGTTACGACCAGGTTGACCATAAACAGCATTGGATTCTTTCTTCCCAGTGGGAGGCTTCTTTGCAGCACCTGATGAGGAAGTACCCACTTGGATCTTACCATTCTTTATACCATTTTCTACTCGCTCTCCTGTCATTATCAACTCAGTGAAGCCAGATGATGAGCTCCCAATGAGATGACTGTAAAACGGACCATTCAGCGTACACATGAACATATCAACCAATTCCCTATCAGTTAAAGGGGGTTGAACTCTTCCAGCTAAATCTCTCCACTTCTGAGCATACTCTTTAAAACTTTCTTTGGCACCCATAGACATGCTCTGAAGCTGCATGCGAGTGGGGGCTAAGTCAGCATTGTATTGATACTGCTTATAGAAAGCTTCAGCAAGATCATTCCAGTCTCTGATGTTGACACTCTCCAACTGATAATACCACTCCAGTTGAGCTCCAGATAAGCTCTCTTGAAAAAAATGGATCCACAATTTCTTATCAGCAGTGTGAGGTTGAATTCTTCTGACATAAGACCTCAGATGCAGCTTGGGACAAGAGACCCCATCATAAACAACAAAGGTAGGAACCTTGAAACCAATGGGTATGACTACCCCAGATATCAAACTCAAATCCTCAAAATCCAGCCCAGATGACTTCTGCAACTCCATGGCATCCATCCTATCCACCAGCATTTTGAATTTGTCTTCATTAGGATCATGGTAGTAATTAGCCTCAGAATCAGAGTCCCCCATAGTGTTGTGGAGACTGCCTCCCTCTTTTTCAGATTCCTCAGATTCATAGTCTTCAGCTGGTTCTTTGTTCTTGGCAAGACCTTTGAACCTTCTTCCCATGTTGATCAAACCAGCTGACCTTCTAGTCTTCTTAGTCTTCTTGGCCAGCAGTGCCTTCAATTCATCCTGCCCCTTGGACAGGTTCAAGATCAGCTCTTGGAACTGTGCATTTTGTGCCTGGAGATCCTTAACTGATTGTTCAAGAGCCATTGCTAAAATAAACAGCGAGAAGATGAGAAACCTGTGCACAATTATAAACCTGTGATGTAATGAAATGATATGGGAATGCATATGCAATGTTTTCAAGGACCGCAGGATTTAAATTTGCTTAAACAAACAAAAAGGTAAACTTTTATTAGTAATAAATTTGTTTTTCCTCTTAGGCTTACAAACAATGAAATGAAATAAGTACAAAAGATGGAGTTTTAAGTCTCCCATGGACGTTTCCTCTTCGTGTTGAGGTATGAGTTGAGGTTCCGCTCCTCGTGAAGTTGCTTTGTTAGTTCCAGGATTCTTTCTTGGCTTGCTTTGTAATGAGCCTCAAAAGTATCCCTTTGCTCCTTGTCGCTCCCGATAGATGGGACCGGCCCAAATAAAGGTACAGACGCGAACGGTCGGCGAGAGGGACAGTGAGGACACACAGCCGTGAACTCACTGGAGATGAAAAGAGTCGCCAGCTAGGCATTTTTATCCCGGAGGAAAGGCAATGCTGCATAGACCTAGAAAAGACATGGATAAGACGGTTGCGAACCAGAGAGACTGAGAAAGGGGGTTGGTTACAACCTGGGAAGGTATTAGCACCCAGATTGTCCGCCGTACTCGACGGGATCCACGCTTGAAAGATTTGTGTTTTAAAGGGGTAGTGTCAGTGCAATTTGTGTATAAAATAGCTGGAAAAGGATGTACAGGTGTCAGTGTAAAGTGTATAAGTGATGTGAAGTATGAAAGTGTCAGTGTAAGGAAAAGAGTATGCTCAAGATCATGAGGCTAAAAGAATAAAGCTGGAAGGAGGGGGGAATATACAGAGACTTTTGTTCGATAACTGTTAAGTTATGCCTACGTATCCTCTCGTGCAATGAGGAAGTCAGAACACCGTAGTTCGACCCAAAGAGACTGAAAGATGAATTGACTTGTGAACTGCTTACTTGCCTATGCTCAAGTGTATGATCTGTCTGGCACAGATGCAAACTGTCTTGCATTAGACGGAAGAAGCGAGTTCTCGTTTGTGAATGAAGATGATGAGAAAAGAATCCCGGAGGAGACGATTATTGTTTGTTTTTGTATTTTCAGTCTTTTATTGCTTTTTGAAGTTTGTCATAAGTTAATGAGCTTAAGCCTAAACCAATGGGTTAGTAAACTCATCACATCCTCCCTCTGATTAGGGGTAATGAGAATACCTTAAGTGTGAAGTCAGCTTCTCACACTTAATCACCATGATGTAGGATTAAGATCATTAACGCACTTGTGATTACTTAGATGTTTTTGTGGTTTTTGTTTAGTGTTAGGTAATGAGGTTAAGCCACAATCAAGGATTAAACAGACTCATTACACCATCCTAATAGAAGGATAATAGATGAGAATGTTTAAGCTGAGGAAAGCTCCTCAACTTAATCCATGATTAGGGATTAAACTCATGACAAAACAAAGCCTTTATTAAGTGGATTTTATTTAATGATTATGATGATGAAGTGGATTTTATGATTTTTAAGACAACTTGAGGGGGACTTGTCCATTAACACTAGGGTTAGTCCTTCTTAACCAATTAAGGAAGAATTAGAACCCTAATGCAAGGCCCAAGTTACAAGTGTGATGTCTTGATGATTATTAGATGGATTGATTAAAGGATTTAAACACATTAAGGGTTTAACACTTAGGATTAAAGTTATACACTCCATCCTAAGAGAAGGATGCAGGCATAAGCTTAATCACAAAGCCTTAAAGCCTTTAGGGTTTAGTCCCTGATTATGAGGTGAGAAGAGAAGACTCAATGAGACACAAAGGTAAAAAACTAAGTGGGGAGACTAATAAAAACCCTAATCATTGTCATGCTTTGGTTGTTCCTAAGGTTTGTGAGGTTTAACAAGAGAAGTTTTCAATGGAACCACCAGGAAGCAGATGAAAAGATCAGGAGAAGCAAAGCAACTTGCTTCATTCAAGAAGTCAAGTCACTTGAGGAAAGAAAGGAAGGAGAAAAAGAATGAGCAAGCTCAAACTCAAACACACATAAAAATGCAGCATGGATGCAAGAGAGAGATGAGAAGAAAGTATGAGAAGTGAAGGCAAATTCACTTCTCAAAATCACTTACCACCTGAAAAGTTAGAAAAGAGAATGCAATGCAATGCAAAATGAGATGAAATGGTATGATGAAAAACCAAACCAGAAGCACATACATGATGTTAATGATGCTATGAGATGCTACAAACCAGAAACAACACATGTGGATGATCATACAAACTTATGGATGCAAATGAAGCAAGTTAAGACACATGAACATACATGAAAAGTCATGAAGTGCAAATAGCATACAACATGGGAAATGCAAGATGCAATGATCAAACATGCTTTCAATATGTCTTATGATGTTAAATGAATCACATGGATGCATAAAATATCATGGCAAGTCAAGGCATGAATGCAAATGCAAGATGGATGCCTATGAAAGCCCAAATTAGGGTTTATGAATAACACAACAAACAAAAACCAAAATCAGAAGCAAACAACATTACAAAAAATTGAAAATGCATTCAAAGGATCCCTAAACCTATACTAACTCACTGCCCAAAGGAGAGATCTCTACTCTTAACCTAATTCAAGATATGATTTTCCTAAGTTTTCTAGGGTTTTAGGGTTCCTTAACAAGAAAATTACCAAACAAATTGAAAATGAAAGATCAAATCATGGCCATTTAATCTCACAAACTACATGCTAAAACACAAAGCAATGCAAAAAGAACCAAGGTCCAACTTTTTAGGGTTAGGCAGAAATGATTTTTGGAAGTTTGGATCAAAATAATGCATAAAAATGATTTTAATTGCATGGAAAATTCTCAAAATGCATCAAGATTAAAAAAGAAATTTGGTTTGAGGGTTGGACAATGTTTCTAAATGTTTTTAAAGGTTTCATGAATTTTTTGGTGATTTTTAAATACCTAAAAGTATTTTTAATTAATTAATTCTCATTAATTAATTAAAAGGAAACTTTTAAATATTTAAAAATACTTTTTTAATACTAAAAATGAAAATAAAAATATTTTTGTGTTTTAAAAATTAATGAAACTCTTGGTAAAAAATTTCATAATTTTTAAATGTATTTTGCTATTTTAAATAAATTGTACAAATTAAATGAGAAAAATTGAAATAAAAATTAAAATAAACAGAAGTATGCTAAATGAGAGGCTGAGATTGAATCTGGAGATGAAAACATTGACTGCGCGCCAGATCTAATGGATCACATTCAAACTTGACTAAACTGAATTATGAATTAATTAAATGTGATTAGGGTTTCTAATGATGAATCTCAGCCACACACACGCGCGCCAAGTCAACCAGGTCAACTGATCCAATGCACGAGATTCAAACTTCCTTAATTACAGGGATTAAAACCCTAATCATTTTCAGGTGGCCGGAGAAGACCTCCGGTCGTCTTCTCCGGTGGGAACCCCACCTGAAAATTCCTAGAATCCTCAAAACGTAACTTAAATGAAATCTAAAAACACAGAAATGATTCCCACAACCCACTGAATCAGAACCCTAACACAAACATCATTTATATTGCATCAAACACATGAATCGAAACAAAAGAAAAATTAGGGCAAAACTTTCAGAACACGATTACATCCTTATTTTTCCACCATTTTCGAAACCAATGACATCAGAATGATCAGGAGAACATATAGAATCTATTTAGAACTTAAAAAAGGATTTCTGGAAAAAATGTTCTTGAGCTACCTGAGTTTTGAAGCTTTCAGTTCACAGCTTTCTGGCCTCTCCTCTTTGTGCAATCTACTCCCTTTGATCCCCTGATGATGTCTGGATGCTTAGAAGGAGTTTTTGTTGGCTAGTTTGGGAGGTTGAACAAGTTCTGTTCAGTGAAGTGAAGGAATCGTGTTTTGGATTCAGGCTGTTTCAGGCAATGGTGAGGGGTTCTTTGTGATCAGGGTGATGAGTGGAGAAGGTTTGTGAAGTTTGTTTTTATGTTTGTGGCTTGTATGCTGAGTTTCGAAGGGTTTTGCTCAAGGGAGTGAAAATGAGAATGCTGAGTTCTAGTGTGCTTCAGGCTTGTGTGTTATGTTTCTTGGCTTGCCATTTGTTTGTATAAACTAATGGGATTGGTCAGAGGATGTGACCTGTGCTTTAGTGATAGGTGTGCTAGCTTTTGCCAAAATGTCAACTCTTGTGTAAGAGAAGCATGGGTCATGTTCTAGGCTAGTACAAGGGCTGTGGGCTGCGCAGCATGGTGTGAGGGAAAGGCTAGAATGGTTCAGCATCATAGGCAGCAAGTGGATGGAAGTGATCATGAGCTTTTGCAACTTGCTTGCTTTTGAATCTTCATGAAAATACCTTGCTCCAAAGGCCAAACAAATGAGAAACCCTTGGCCCATTCTGATTTTTTAGGTTACATGTGATGTTTGTGTAATGGTTAGACATGAATTAGAAGTCACAAATGCCTTGGTACAAAGTTTTTGCAAGTTTTCCATTTGGTGCATAACTTGGAATTTAGTGATTTTTGCCAACTTTGACAAACCATAACTTTTGATCCAAAATGAATTAGGTCATGTTCTTGTACTTTTTGAAAAGGGAAAGATCTAATCTACAACTTTCATGACCAAAGTTTTTCCATTTGAAGCATTTTTGGATCAAAAAGTAAGGGTTGAAAAAGTTGCATAAAATGACATTTTCATGAAAAGTCAACCTTGCCCAAAAAGTCAACTTTGCAAAAACTTGTAGTTCTTGAATTTTGTGAAATTCAACCTCCTTCCATGATCAAATAAAGATCAAATACACTCAAAATGATGAAGATAATCCCTTGGTTGGGTCATTGGGGGCCTCAGATGCCCTGATTTTGCACTGACTTGTCCAGAAAGTCAACTCTTGATCAGATGACTTCCCCATGGAATTTCTTCATGAAAATTGACATGCACACTCCCTATACCATATAGAGACCAATGGAAACAAGAATGACCAAAAAATTTGGAGTTATGGCCTCTGAAACCAAAACCCTAATTTTAGGTCAACTGTGCAGTCAAGCCTGGCTCTGCTTCCATACCAAACCCAGCTCTTGTGATTCTTTGGTATTCTTGACTTTGAGAGGATATAATATGATGATTGAACACATATAGACCCCTTTGAAGTGATTGATGACCCTTGGAGTGGCTCAAGAAGCTCTTGGATTGCTCAGATCACAAACCCTAGATGCAGATGACTTTGAACCAATGCAGAGACTCAAAATTGTGGTATGAGATGTTATGATTATGTTTATGCATATGAAATGATCACAAGCCATGGTGTGAATGGGTGAGGTCAAATTTGGGGTGTTTACACTCCTTCAGTTGGATCCATGATCTCTGCAAGTCTTCCATATCAGTAGGCATGTCTAGGTGAAGGATGGTATAAGCTGTGTCTCCTTCAGCAACAGGTTCCATGGTAACTGGTAGGACGGCAGGATATGGCATCATGAGAGTCTGAGCACGAGATCGTACCCATCTGAGATAAGCTTCCATAGGAATAGTGTACTTAGGCTCCAGTGTCTTGCTGTCAACCCTGTTTACTTTTCCCCATGCTCGTATGAATCTTTGACGGTACCCTTGAAGATCGTTGTCGTAATCAAACACAATGCCCTGAATCAGCATGTCATGTGGACCATCACTTCGAGCGTAACCAAACTGTCGTAAAGCTAGAGAGGGGTTGTAGGTGATGCCTCCTCTTATGCCTAGAAGTGGCATATTAGGAAACTCCCCACAACGGTCAATGATGGTGACATTCTCCATAGATCTGGAGCACCAATGGATATCTGAGTGAGAAAGTGACATGATCCTCTTGGACCATCTGAACCCTTGCTCATTCTTCATTACTGAGCGAGGAAGGTGAGAAATAAACCACCTAGAAAGCAAAGGCACACAGCACATCAAAGTTCCTCTTGCCCTTGTAGTACGAGTATGGAGAGAATGTAAGATGTCTCCAAGCAATGTAGGTACTGGATTGTGACTCAGGAATATGTTGATGGCATGAACGTCTATGAACTGATCAGGATTGGGAAACAACACTAAGCCATAAATCAACAAGGCTAAGATCTCCTCAAAAGCATCATAGCTCATAGCTTTCAAGAACACTTGAGCTTTATCCATTAATACCTTGGCAAGAATACCCTTAACTCCGCTTCTCGTTTCTAGAACAATGTCAGACTTCTTCAGATGTAGGGCTGCAGCAATAACTTTTGGTTTAAGCTCCTTCTCCAAGCCTGTGAAGGGTCTTTGATCAAGAACCAGGATATCCAGAAGTTTAGAGAATTCCTCCATGGTTGGAACCAGCTGGTAGTCGGGGAATGTGAAGCAGTGGTGCTTGGGGTCAAAGAACTGAAACAGCACACTCATCATGTCTTCATTGAACCCTGAAGTGACCAGATCCAATAGGTGACCATGTCTCTTGATGAACTGGGAATGATCAGACACTTGAGAAACCAACTCTTTAAGCTTGGGAGGTATCCCCACAAAGTTGATCCTGATGGTGTTTCTACGAGCAGAAGCCATGACCTGCAACAAAGAACAAAGATAAATCCTTTGGTCCTTGAAATGGTTAGTGAAAATGCTATGCTTATGATGCATGATGATGTCATGATGTTATGTTCAATCACAAACATGTGGCACACACAAACAAGTCACCCTAAACCCTAAACCCTAAACCCTAAACCCTAAACCCTGAAGATAATCCCTTGGTTGGGTCATTGGGGGCCTCAGATGCCCTGATTTTGCACTGACTTGTCCAGAAAGTCAACTCTTGATCAGATGACTTCCCCATGGAATTTCTTCATGAAAATTGATATGCACACTCCCTATACGATATAGAGACCAATGGAAACAAGAATGACCAAAAAATTTGGAGTTATGGCCTCTGAAACCAAAACCCTAATTTTAGGTCAACTGTGCAGTCAAGCCTGGCTCTGCTTCCATACCAAACCCAGCTCTTGTGATTCTTTGGTATTCTTGACTTTGAGAGGATATAATATGATGCTTGAACACATATAGACCCCTTTGAAGTGATTGATGACCCTTGGAGTGGCTCAAGAAGCTCTTGGATTGCTCAGATCACAAACCCTAGATGCAGATGACTTTGAACCAATGCAGAGACTCAAAATTGTGGTATGAGATGTTATGATTATGTTTATGCATATGAAATGATCACAAGCCATGGTGTGAATGGGTGAGGGCAAATTTGGGGTGTTTACAGCTGCCCCTATTCAAACATGAGTTAGCTGTGCAGGATGTAAGCAACGGCTTAACAGACAAACAAGATAACTTGTGGTTGAATACCTAAGACAGTCCAAAATTTGCACTCACAGAATGAAGAAGAAAAGGGATATAGATTGTAAAGGAAAATAAAGTATATTGTAAAGTGCGGGCGACGGAGGACGACCGTCGAGCAGAGGACGACTGCGGGGTAAAGGGCAATGACGGGGACGGCCGACATGCTGGGAAAAGTACGGGAAATAAAGCAATGACGGGGACGGCCGACATGCTGGGGATAAAAAGAATCGTGATGGGGACGGCCATCAAGATAAAGCTGTAAAATTCTCTGGGGATTAATGAAACATGAAGGGGACGGCCATCAAGTTCATAAAGGTAGAATAACCAACGATGGGGACGGCCATCGGGCTAAACTGAAAGGAAAAGGGACCACGACGGGGACGGCCATCGGGTTAAAGAATAAATGAAATAAACAGATGATGAGGTACGGTCATCAAAGGTGAAGGACGATCACCTAGCAGGGGACGACTGCTCTGTTGGGGTATAAGATGAGGGACGGTCATCTAAGGTGGAGGACGACCACCTGGCAGGGTACGGCTGCCGAAAATATCGCGACATAGGACGAATGCCGGATAAAAGGTCAACGATGGGGACGGCCATCGGACGAGCATGATGAAGGACGATCATCAAGAGGCGGAGGACGACCACCTAGCAGGGGACGGCTGCTCTCAAGGTTTGTCATGACATAGGACGAATGCCAGATAACCAAAATCAACAATGGGGACGGCCATTGGATAAAATGATGAAGGACGATCATCAAAAGGTGGAGGACGACCACCTAGCAGGGGACGGCTGCTAAATATCAACGATGGGGACGGCCATCGGATGAGCATGATGGAGGACGACCATCAAGAGGTGGAGGACGACCACCTAGCAGGGTACGGCTGCTCTCAGGGTTTATCATAACACAGGGCGAGTGTCAGATAAAAAGAAATTGCTTCGCTGGCGATTTACTGGGGAATAGTAAACACGGACGAGTGTTTACATCCAAGAAACAAAAGGTATGAGTGTTTAGATATTTGTGTATAGATTAAAGATGCGGACGAGCATCTTTAAGACTGCGATACGGACGAGTATCTGGTAGAAACAAGTACTGATACGTGTTCAGAGATGATGATACGGACGAGTATCAACTGGTTAACAAGGAACACGGACGAGTGTTGAATCTGAGAGGATTCTTCTGGGGAATAGTAGACACAGGCGAGTATCCATATTCAAGAAGACAAAAGTGTTTGACACAGTGTATGGATTAAAGATGCGGACGAGCATCCTTAAGATTATGATACGGACGAGTATCATGTAGAAACAAACCCTTGACGCATTTTCGAGATGATGGTACGGACGAGTACCATCTGGTTAACAAAGAACACGGACGAGTGTTGACTCCGAGGGGATTTGAGTAGTATATATAAGGTACGGACGAGTATCTGTATAAGAGTGATTGGTATATAGATGAGTATTTAACTGTTGGGGAGAGCGACACGGACGAGTGTCAAAAGTGTGATATGAACAAGTATCTGATATACAAAGTGTAGGCGACTGCGCTGGGGATGTGACACGGACGGGTGTCAAAGGATTATCATATGTAAGTGAGTGCAAAAGGGACGTTTTTGGCTTTCTGCTGGGGTTATGACACAGACAGGTGTAAAAAAGTATCTGTAATATGAGTGGTTTTGTTTGTAAGGAGTGCTCGGGCGACTTTACTGGGGAGTGATGACACGGACGGGTGTCAAAGGGAGTATATATACTGGTGTGAGGCAACTGATTTTGCTGGGGAACCTCTGCTGGGGACTTGGGAAGTATTCTGTATATTGTTGAAATGCCAATATTCACAAGTATTGATTCAAAACATGGCTTATGATTATGCTGTATGTTTGATTTTTGCCGTAATGCTCCGTGTTAGACGGAATGCTACGCTTTGTGGGTGAGTATGATGCAAATGCCATGATTATGCGAGGATGCCAAACCGGGACTCGGATCCCGTTGCTGCGAAGATCTCTGATCGATCTGCTTGAAACGGACATCCCAGCTGGGAGTGAGATCACTGGTAGATCTAAAGAGATGATATCTGCTCGGGGATGTAGGTCACTGATAGACCCATCCTTGTACTGGGGGACCCAGCTGGGGTTTGTAGAAGCTTTCTTCACTCTGTTATGATCCTTCATGCGTTGCTCTTCTGGATAGAGGCTGAAGCTCTGTGGGGAGATGGTTCCCTGACTTTCGTACTCGGCTGAGGATGAAATGGCAACTCGGCTGGGGAGAAAGAGAAATCACTGAAAGATCTCCCTAAAGATTCTGTTGAAGATGATTTTTGACTCAGCCGGGGATAAGGGCGCCTTCCGGTACTGCCTTGTTGGAGAAATGACGCCTGGCAACTCTGATGGGGAGAAGTGATAAGGGGCAAATCAGCTGGGGAGAAGACACTTTGGGTGCTAAGGCTGAATGTCAATTTGTCAGCTTGCTGGGATGCAGCTTACATGCCCCAAGTTACGTTCTGGATACCTGCAATCCTGCAAAGATAGGGAGACGCACAAGTAATCCCGAGGCATCCCTTACTGGATTCCGTCATGGGAGTTTGGACACCTCTGAGAGTAAGTATATTTCCTGCAAGCACGTGTTTTTATTTTTGATAAACATCTGTATTTTATGCAATCAATTTTCTCTTAAGACATCAGACATTTTTCGCAAAAATAGAAAATGTACGAGACGAGACGTGACTGAAAATCTGATTTTATTAATTCATATGCCCTGAATTGGCGAGATACAGTCAAAGAAACAAATCCCCTGAAATGAGGAGATCGTTACAAATTGAGAAACAAAATGCTGGCAATGTTGACGACGCTTTAAGGAGCTTTCCCTTTTACTATGACTCGTATGACATTTGACGTTCTTCTCGTCTTGCTTTCTGAAGAAGGCTGATTCTGAAAGAAACTTGATCCTTTCGAAGCTTACCAAGTTGTAGGTGATACAGACGAATTCAGAATGCAGTTGTTCGCTTATTCCCTTATTTTGCATGGATCGCCCTTTCGGGTTTTCAATCCATCGGGATACCCATTTTTGCCTGAGCTGTCCAATGCGGCTTTTCAACTCAGCGGGTGTACATTTTTGTTTATTTTCCCTTATTTTTGCCCGAGTCTTTTATTCTGTTTTTGACTCGCCGGGATGCCCTATTTTTGCCTGGACTTACATTCTGTTTTTATGTCCAGTGGGTCATTTTTTATGCGAAGTATTTTTTAACTGCATCTGAATTCACAGGGGATGGGAAGTCCTCACCATCCATGGTGCTGAGCATCAGTGCTCCACCAGAGAAAACTTTCTTTACTACGAATGGTCCTTCATAATTTGGAGTCCATTTGCCCCTGCGGTCTGTATGAGGAGGGAGGATTCTTTTCAGCACAAGATCTCCTACTTGGTACTCTCGGCGCCTAACTTTTTGATCGAAGGCTTTCTTCATTCTCTTCTGATACAACTGTCCATGGCAGATTGCAGCCAATCTTTTCTCTTCAATCAGGCTCAGCTGTTCATATCGGGACCTGACCCATTCTGCTTCGTTCAGCTTAACATCCATCAATACCCGTAGGGAGGGTAATTCAACTTCAACCGGTAGGACTGCTTCCATACCATACACAAGTTGATACGGTGTTGCCCCAGTGGATGTCCTGATTGACGTTCGGTACCCATGCAAGGCAAATGGTAGCATTTCATGCCAGTCTTTGTAGGTGACTACCATCTTCTGCACAATCTTCTTGATATTCTTATTTGCCGCCTCAACAACGCCGTTCATCTTTGGCCTGTAAGGAGATGAGTTGTGATGTTGAATTTTGAAGTCCCGGCACAGTTCTGCCATCATTTTGTTGTTTAGATTGGAACCATTATCAGTAATGATTCGCTCGGGAACTCCGTATCGACAGATGATATCTCTTTTCAGAAATCTGGCTACCACTTGTCTTGTAACATTGGCAAAGGAAGCTGCTTCGACCCACTTGGTGAAATAGTCAATAGCAACCAAGATGAATCTGTGGCCATTTGAAGCAGTCGGCTCAATCTTACCAATCATGTCGATGCCCCACATAGCAAAGGGCCAAGGCGAAGACATCACATTCAACGGATTGGGAGGCACATGCACTTTATCCGCATAAATCTGGCATTTATGGCATTTTCTGGCGTAGGCACAACAATCAGCATCCATTGTGATCCAGTAATATCCTGATCTTAGCAACTTTTTAGCCATGGCATGCCCCCCCGCATGGGTACCAAAGGATCCTTCGTGCACTTCATGCATTAGCAGATCTGCTTCTGTCCTGTCGACGCATCTGAGGAGTACCATATCAAAGTTCCTCTTGTATAGAGAACCATCAGTGTTCAGAAAGAAACTACCAGCAAGCCTTCTCAATGTCTTCTTATCATTGGAAGATGCCCCAGGTGGGTATGCTTGATCCTCCAAGAAGCACTTAATGTCATGGAACCAAGGCTTATCATCTTTAACAACATCTGCTGCGAACACATATGCTGGTCTGTCAAGTCTGGACACTGAGATTTGAGGTACAAAGTTGGCGGTCTGAACTTTGATCATGGACGAAATGGTAGCCAGGGCATCTGCAAACTGATTCTCGTCCCGAGGGATATACTCAAGCTTGACTGTTGTAAAGAAAGTCAATAACCTCCTTGTATAATCCCTGTAAGGTATCAGATGGTCCTGGTGGGTGTACCATTTGCCGTTGGTCTGATAGATTACCAGAGCTGAATCTCCGAATACGGTCAATGTCTTGATCCTGAGGTCAATGGCTTCCTCAAGACCCATAATGCAAGCTTCGTATTCAGCTTCGTTGTTAGTGCAGTTGAAAGTAAGCTTTGCCGAGAAAGGCATGTGAACCCCTTTAGGTGTAATGAGTACTGCACCAACACCACGACCATTCATGTTAACAGCCCCATCAAACATCATAGTCCATTCTTCTTCCGGGTTGGGCCCTTCGGTGTGAACAGGCTCTTCATGATCTTTTGCTTTAATGAACATGATGTCTTCATCAGGGAAGTCAAACCTCATAGGCTGGTAATCATCAATAGGTTGCTCAGCAAGATATTCAGACAATACACTGCCCTTGATGGCTTTCTGCGAAGTGTACTGAATGTCATACTCTGTAAGGATCATTTGCCATCTTGCAACCCGTCCGGTAAGAGCTGGCTTCTCAAATATGTACTTAACTGGATCCATCTTTGAGATCAACAAAGTAGTGTGGGTCAACATATACTGTCTCAGTCGGCGAGCTGCCCACGCTAAAGCACAGCATGTTTTCTCGAGCAGTGAATAACGTTGTTCACAGTCGGTAAACTTTTTGCTTAGGTAGTATATTGCATACTCTTTTCGACCAGACTCGTCATGCTGGCCCAGCACACACCCCATTGACTCTTCTAATACTGTTAAGTACATTATCAGAGGTCTTCCTTCAACTGGAGGCATAAGGATTGGAGGCTCTTGTAAAGTATTCCTTGATTTTGTCAAAAGCCCTTTGGCAGTCTTCGTTCCACCTGACCGTCTGTTCTTTTCTCAACAATTTGAACAAAGGCTCACAGGTTGCTGTAAGGTGAGATATGAACCTTGAGATGTAGTTCAATCGCCCTAAGAACCCTCGAACCTCCTTCTCTGTCTTTGGTGCAGGCATTTCTTGAATAGCTTTGACTTTATCAGGGTCAACTTCAATCCCTTTCTCACTTACAATAAATCCCAGCAGCTTACCAGATCGCACCCCGAATGTGCATTTGTTGGGGTTCAACTTCAATTGGTACTTCCTCAAACGCTTGAACAGCTTCAGCAGATTTACCAGGTGATCTTCTTCCGTAAGGGATTTGGCAATCATGTCATCCACGTAACATTCGATTTCTTTATGGATCATATCGTGGAATAACATTACCATAGCCCGTTGATACGTCGCACCGGCATTCTTGAGCCCAAATGGCATTACCTTGTAACAGAACGTGCCCCAGGGTGTGATGAAGGTTGTCTTCTCCATGTCTTCAGGTGACATTTTAATCTGATTGTATCCTGAAAATCCATCCATGAAGGAGAATACCGAGAACTGAGCCGTATTATCCACCAATACATCAATGTGAGGTAAAGGGAAATCATCTTTCGGGCTAGCTCTGTTCAGATCCCGGTAGTCAACACACATTCTTACTTTGCCGTCCTTTTTAGGCACAGGTACTATGTTAGCAACCCACGGCGGATAGCTAGTTACGGCAAGGAACCCGGCGTCCCATTGCTTTTGTACCTCTTCCTTGATTTTCATAGCCATGTTTGGGCGAGTACGGTGCAGTTTCTGTTTAACTGGTGGGCATTCTTCTCTTAAAGGCAGCTTGTGCACAACAATGTCGGTGTCCAACCCTGGCATATCTTGATAAGACCAAGCAAACACGTCCACATACTCTTGAAGCAGGTCAATCAGTTGTCTCTTCACTGAGTCTTGCAAGCAGGCCCCGATTTTAACTTCTTTCACGTCTTCATCTGTACCAAGATTGATCGTTTCAACCTCCTCCTGGTGAGGAGTAATAACCTTTTCCTCTTGTCTTAACAACCTGGCTAGCTCTTCAGGAAGCTCATATTCTTCTTCAACCCCTTCATCAGCTTGATTGATTGGATTGTCAAAGTCATACGAAGTCATAGTCGTGCTGTTGTTGGTGCTGTCTGGAAGGCACACTCTGCAAGGGTTCAGTTTGTTCATTTTAGTGATTTGATTTTAATCTTGTTTAGAAAAGTGAAATAGAGTTGTCATTTTGAAAACACTGCCATTTATTTTTTTGTACAAAAAGAGAAATGGAAAAACAGTGAACGGAAAAGAGAAAAGACTCATTTGAAAAAAAGATGTCTGATGTTTCATTGATTAATCTTGTTGCACAAAAAGTACAGATGGCCCGATTACAAAATGAGTCTTGTCATCTTGGGCAAGATGCAAGACTTGATGCATGCTATAAAATATACAGGAAATAATAATTACTCTGCATGAGTAACTCTTATAATTTCCTGGGAAGACCAGTTCGAGATACTGCTCCCCGGGATCTTTGGACGGATCCAACTCTCCAGGTCACGGTCGCTTTCATCTTCGTCTTCCAAATTGTTGACAGCATCAGGGGTGAGCATCCCCCCACTAACAAAGTTGGGCTCCTTAGCAGCCTCTGCTTGATCTTGTTGAGTTGGTTTGTAACCCAACCCAAATCTATCCTCTTTCTTCTCCACCGGTAACAGTTTGCCCCAGCCCTGGGCAGTTCCTTCTTCAACAACCTTCCGGGCTTGTTGATATGATGTCATTGAGGTTCCAGGTACAGCAGATGTTTCATTTATGTTCAAGGCCTCAAACCCTTGACTCATTGTTTCGTGGATCTCCCCATCCATCTCAATGTATTTATAGGTAGCCAGGTGGCTAACAAAAATATCATCCTCTCCACAGATAGTAACGACTTGGCCCTCCCACTCGAATTTTAACTTCTGGTGAAGGGTTGAGGTCACGGCGCCAGCGGCGTGAATCCATGGCCTACCCAATAGACAGCTGTAGGCAGGCTGTATATCCATCACGTAGAAGGTCGTTTTGAAAGTTTGTGGGCCAATCGTTATAGGCAACTCAATTTCTCCCAGAACCGATCTCTTAGAACCATCAAAGGCTCTCACTACCAGGTTACTGGGCCGTAATGCCAATCCGTCATACTCTAGCTTCACATGGGCTTTTTTAGGTAAGACATTGAGGGATGATCCTGTGTCTACCAGCACATGGGAAAGGACTGCTCCTTTACATTCCATGGTAATGTACAAAGCCTTGTTATGATTGCGGCCTTCCGTAGTCAAATTAGTGTTGGTAAACCCTAGCCCATGACTAGCATTAACATTTCCAACCACAGCTTCCAACTGATTGACGGTGATCTCTTCTGGCACATAAGCTGCGTGCAAGACTTTTAGTAGTGCGTTCCGATGGGCCTCGGAGCACATAAGCAATGATAGGATTGAGATCTTGGAAGGCGTCTGGTGAAGCTGATCCACTATTTTGTAATCACTTTTCTTGATGATTCTCATGAACTCATCAACTTCTTGATCAAAGGGTGTTTTCAAAGCTTTTTTAACAATCTGCTCTTCCTGCACCACGCTTTTCCCTTTTGCCTTGGTAGCAGCTTCTGCTTCGGCAGTGGGTCTTTGAATTTGTGGAGCAAAAAGACGTCCGCTTCGAGTGAAGCCTCCGCCTCCTCTTACATTGTCTATTTGTGGTGCAGGGGTCGATGATTCAAAAGTGATTTTTTGTCCTTCGCAGTATAGATCAGAGCCGTAATGCCAGGGGATGGCATTACTGCTTTCATAAGGCACTGGCCCAGGCACTGTGATAGTGACTGGACTGATTGTAGCTGCGGAAGGAATTGTGATAGTCTGTGGATCGTAGTATATCGTGACTGGTGCTCTGATGGGAGTAGCACTTTGTGAGTTGTAGGCAGAATCATTTTCGGGATCATAATAAATCGTAACTGTTGAGACATCTTCATGGTTTGTTGCTGATGTTGTAGGAGACATTGTTGGAAGGATGGGTGTTGTTGTTGTAGGAGATTCAAAATGAAGTGGTGCTGAAGTTGTAGAAAGAATGTTCATTGACATCTGGTCAGTTGAAATGACAGATGAAGCATTTGTTGATGAAGCTGAAGAGTTGTCGGGAACAATGGTTGTTGCAGTTGTAGGAGATACTGGAATTGTTGCTGATGGGATTGCTGGATTTGTTGGAATTGATGTTGTTATTTGAAGTAGGCCACTCTGGATGAGACCATCTATGCCATCCCTCAAGTTATCACACCCATTTACTGAAATGTTGCAGTAGGCACACCCTAACTCACATCCCGGGAACATTTGACATTCGAGGAGTTGAGCCTTGATCTCTACCAACGGTGTCCGAATCTGACCCACACTGGTTATTAAATAAGACGGCTTGTCTTCTTCAATAGCATTGATTCTGGGACCTCCGTGGTGTGGCATAGGGTTTTTGTTGACATTCGGTGGTGGTACAAAATTCAGAGCCTTAGAGTCTACCAAGTCTTGTACCTTCATGTGCAAGGCTCTGCACTTTTTTGTACTGTGGCCAGGTGCATTTGAGTGAAAAGCACATCTGGCGTTGGAGTCATAATTCCTAGGTAGACTATTAGGATCTGGAGGTGCCAACGTCCTTAGCTCAACTAGGTTGAGTTTCAGGAGTTGTGGCAGTAATGTTGCATAGGGCATTGGGATCGGATCGATCACCCTATTGGCCTGAGAAGGTCTCTATTGGAACGGTCTTTGCTGATTGTTGTTGTTGGTGTTGTTATAGTTTCTCGGAGGATACTGAGTTTGTTGCTGGTACTGAGGTTGTTGCTGATAATTTTGTTGCGGAGGTTGATAAGCTGGTTGTGGATGAGCTGGAGCGGGAATGGTGACTGCTGCCACAGACCTATGAACATATTGGGGCCTGCCCCTGTTTGCATGGATAGCATTGGTTTCACCGGTTCTTCTTGGGCCTGCAAAAGGCTTCCTTGTATTGCTGGACGAGCTGGCACCGTTGTCAGAAATTTTGCCCATTTTTAACAGGCTCTCAATTCTCTCCCCGGCTATGACAACATCTGCAAAGCTAGTGGAAGAGAAAGCAGCTAGCCTGTCAATGTATGTTCCCTGGAGGGTGTTCATAAACATATCTGCCATCTCCCTCTCTGACATAGGTGGTTGGACAGCAGCAGCCAATTGCCTCCATCTCTGGGCATACTCTCGGAAACTTTCTCTTGACGACTGTGACATTCCCATTAGGAGGGTCCTGTTGGGTGCCATATCTAAGTTGTACTGATACTGTCTGATAAAGGCCTCTGCCAGGTCCTTCCAACACCTGATAGTTGCTCTTGTCAGATGAGAGTACCATTCTCTTGAAGCTCCCGTCAAGCTGTCCTCAAAATAAAACATCCAGAGCTTCTCGTCCATGGTATAGGCCTTCAGCCTCCCCAGAAATGATTGTAAATGGGTCCGGGGGCATGAAGTCCCGTTGTATTTTTCAAAACAAGGAGGCTTGAACTTATGGGGAATCCTGACCCCGTCTACCAAGCCCATGTCCATAACATCAAAGCCCAAAGAATTTTGAGACTCTAAGGATCTCAATTTCTCAGCTATCTCATCCAGCCTTCTGTCATAAGCTTCCTCCCCAGCTCCCATTACTGTGAACTGATCTTCCTGGGGGTCTTCTTGCAGCACTCTGCCTGCAGTGGCAGTCCCTTGAACATTTGCAGGGATGTTGACCTCAGGATGGAGGTGGGGTCCAAAGACTGGGGGATTGACATGAGGTTGGACCCTCTCATTGTTGCTTGTGCCAGCAGTCCCTATATGTGGATCTTCCTGATTTTGCCTTTCCACCATTGCTCTCAATCTTTCTTGGCTCTGAGCCATGTTGTTCATCACTTCCATAAACTGCGTCATTTGAGTTCTCATTTCCAATCTTTCGTTTTCCATTTGGTTTCTAACCTCTGCAAGGTCCTGTTGTACCTGATCCATTTGTATGCCCGGAAGGTTGTTACGGGTTGGATATCGGTGCGGACGGTTGAGGGGAAATACCCGGCGTCGAGCAATAGTTCCTGAACATCACAATAGAGTTAGCAACAATAAAACAAAAACCTACAAAACAAACAAAAGGTTAGCATGCAATGCAGTATGCTTATTTGTTTTCAAGGTATCCGGCTTGGCATTCAGTTTTGACCCTTCCAGACCCTTGAAGATGCTGTTGATGTTGCTTTTGGAGTAAACTCGGATGGAACAAACTGATACATATATTACAAAAGGCAAATGGTACATAGTTTGTTTACAAATACAAGCCCTCTGAGGGGTCAAAATACATCACAAGAAAATAAAAGTACATAAAATGAAAGCAACAACAAGCAAATGGTCAAACACCAAGACCAAACTCATCCTCCTGAACTTCCTTGAGAAGTGCTTCAGTCACAGGATCGGCTGGACGCTCCGTGAGATTCCTGATGAGGAGATTCCGGGTAGTAACAGCTGCAGTTAGCTTCTTGTGTTGACTTTGGTCCTTTGACCTCTTCACTCCAGCTCTGATCTTCAGCTCTGATATCTCCCTCTGGGCTGCTGCCAGGGCTTCCTGCTGCTCTTTTGCACTAGCTTCCAGCTGCTCTATCTTGTCTTGGACCCTCTTATCCTCTAGAGTACGAGCCTCGGTGATCCTGACCCACCTAGCCTGACTCTCCTTCAGATACAAGTCAGTCCTGGCTTTCTGGAACTGGGCTTCCTTGCAAGCATTCTTCAGAATTTGTTCCCCAGCCCTAAACTTCTTGATGTAATCCTCAGCCTTTTCAATTTTTGCCAGATGCTCTACTCTCAGCTTCTCTAACCTCTCAATGTCCAACCTACCATCACTCCTCTCCCGGAGGGTCTTCTGCAAAGCCTGAGTCAACTTCTCATTTCTTTCTTTCAAACCCTCAAACTCCTCCAAACCGACAGTGGCAGGGGGTGGTGCTGAAGATGATCCAGGCATATCCTCCATGGTAAAGGGCATTCTAGAAAATTGGGCCCTGGCATGGGACCACTCCTGGTACTGTGCTGATGCTACATTATTGCACTTCCCCAGAATGGTTACTCCTTTAGTTTGAACATTGTCCCAGGCCCAGGCTGCCTGCCTAACAATAGCCAGATTAGGCTTGTTCTCACAATAAAGAGTCTCAACCAAGTCTTGTGCCTTAGGAGTGTGGACCAGTGCATAGCCCAGTTGCCTTTTGAACAGCAGAGGGTTGTAATTAATGCTACCCTTAACTCCTATCAGGGGTATATTAGGGAAATGCCCACAACTGGTGAGGATATCCCTGCCCTTTGTGCTTTGAGTGCACCACCTGATATCGGCTGAAGTCAGAGCAGTGAGTCTTCTAGCCCAGTTTCTCTGCTGATGAGGATTCAAAAATGCATCTGTCTTGGGCAAATGTCTGAGAAGCCAAGTATGGAACAAAGGAGCACAACACCTCACTAATCTTCCCCTCTGCTTTTCATTCCTTTGATGAACAGAGTAGTAGAAATCTCCCAGTAAGGTAGGCACTGGGTTCCTCAGGATGAAAAGATGGATTGCACTCTTGCTAACAAACCTAGGCTCATCTGCAAATAAAATGACCCCATATATGCTAAGGGCCAATAAAGCACAGACTGCCTTCCAATCCCCTGAAGAGGCCTTCAGGGTAGCCTGAGAGATCAAGAAATCCAGATGTAGGCCAGAGATTCCAGCCTTGGTAGTCATATGCTGCCCAATCAGAGCTGGTTCCAAATACAAAGCCTTTGCCACTTCTTCATTACTGGGAAAGACCATCTCTGGGTTGAAGGGGACTCCACCCCTGACAGGTATACCAACCAATGATGAATACTCCTCCAATAAAGGCCCCAATTGAAAATCCTGAAAAGTGAAACACCTTAGAGGGGGATCATAGAACTGCAGGCAAGTATGAATCAGGCTCCTCTGTGAAGGGTCCAAATCCATAACCATATCAAGTATGCCTCCATAGTGTTCTCTGAAAAGTGGTATATGGTCTGGAGTAATCAGGGTCTGAATCCTCCTGATGTCAGCTAGCTCTGGCTGGAAGAAGTGGTAGGTGATGTTACTCTTTTTAGGTGCCATGATATTGAGGAAGAGTTGAGACAGGTGCTGATGAAGATAGGTCAATACTGATGATGGGGTCAAAACCAAGCCAAATGAAGATGGATACCCTGAAAAACAAATAAACAAATGTCAAAATGATGCAATGAGGATGTATGCAAATGATATGCAAGGGTTTGTGACTGAGCTGGATCTGATCAAATGCCCTGATATAGGTCCAAGTACGTTCAAGAAATCCAGATGGAGGTCTATAAATCCAGTAACCAAGGTGGGGGACTCAAATAAAGAGCCACATGTCCAGGGTTTAGAATCACAAGAACTGTTCCAACATGGAGTATTCTTAATCAAATCAAAGTAACAGGGTATGCTGAGGTCAAGGGTACCTGCAAACCTGTAAACAGCCCAACCCCCTCACAGGTGGTGTTCTAAAACAAGGATCCTCAGACTTGGATCAGTTATGAGAAGTGTAAACACTTCTAACCCGGAGGTACAGTGTTTACAATAACCATAAAAGTTCCTCCTCTAATTCACCTCAGTTTCTGAAGGTCAAAACTAAAGGTCATCCAGACTTAGCAGGCTTCCCAGATAGCCCTAGCATTGCAGGAAATCTGCAACACAGAGTTCTCAAGAAGAAACCCATATCTGAACCGTGTTTCATATTCCCGCACCAGACCGAGATGGAATGGGAAAGAATATGAACCACTCTAGCCTAGGTGTCACTCAGGTCCCAGGTATAGGACCTTAACTCTCAATAGAACACCCACCCACCAAAGCAATAAAACAGACCCAGCCAGCACAGCATGACAGTATGATATATGTAAAGCTATAAAGAAAGCAGTAAGACAAACTGTACATAAAGCAATAAATGAAATATACAAACACAAATAGCACATAACACCCCAGTAAACATAAATCAAACAAGCGCTAGGAGGAACCCACAAAAAGAACCAGAAGCCCTGGTTACAGTATAAGGGTCCCCAGCAGAGTCGCCAAGCTGTCGCTCCCGATAGATGGGACCGGCCCAAATAAAGGTACAGACGCGAACGGTCGGCGAGAGGGACAGTGAGGACACACAGCTGTGAACTCACTGGAGATGAAAAGAGTCGCCAGCTAGGCCTTTTTATCCCGGAGGAAAGGCAATGCTGCATAGACCTAGAAAAGACATGGATAAGACGGTTGCGAACCAGAGAGACTGAGAAAGGGGGTTGGTTACAACCTGGGAAGGTATTAGCACCCAGATTGTCCGCCGTACTCGACGGGATCCACGCTTGAAAGATTTGTGTTTTAAAGGGGTAGTGTCAGTGCAATTTGTGTATAAAATAGCTGGAAAAGGATGTACAGGTGTCAGTGTAAAGTGTATAAGTGATGTGAAGTATGAAAGTGTCAGTGTAAGGAAAAGAGTATGCTCAAGATCATGAGGCTAAAAGAATAAAGCTGGAAGGAGGGGGGAATATACAGAGACTTTTGTTCGATAACTGTTAAGTTATGCCTACGTATCCTCTCGTGCAATGAGGAAGTCAGAACACCGTAGTTCGACCCAAAGAGACTGAAAGATGAATTGACTTGTGAACTGCTTACTTGCCTATGCTCAAGTGTATGATCTGTCTGGCACAGATGCAAACTGTCTTGCATTAGACGGAAGAAGCGAGTTCTCGTTTGTGAATGAAGATGATGAGAAAAGAATCCCGGAGGAGACGATTATTGTTTGTTTTTGTATTTTCAGTCTTTTATTGCTTTTTGAAGTTTGTCATAAGTTAATGAGCTTAAGCCTAAACCAATGGGTTAGTAAACTCATCACATCCTCCCTCTGATTAGGGGTAATGAGAATACCTTAAGTGTGAAGTCAGCTTCTCACACTTAATCACCATGATGTAGGATTAAGATCATTAACCCACTTGTGATTACTTAGATGTTTTTGTGGTTTTTGTTTAGTGTTAGGTAATGAGGTTAAGCCACAATCAAGGATTAAACAGACTCATTACACCATCCTAATAGAAGGATAATAGATGAGAATGTTTAAGCTGAGGAAAGCTCCTCAACTTAATCCATGATTAGGGATTAAACTCATGACAAAACAAAGCCTTTATTAAGTGGATTTTATTTAATGATTATGATGATGAAGTGGATTTTATGATTTTTAAGACAACTTGAGGGGGACTTGTCCATTAACACTAGGGTTAGTCCTTCTTAACCAATTAAGGAAGAATTAGAACCCTAATGCAAGGCCCAAGTTACAAGTGTGATGTCTTGATGATTATTAGATGGATTGATTAAAGGATTTAAACACATTAAGGGTTTAACACTTAGGATTAAAGTTATACACTCCATCCTAAGAGAAGGATGCAGGCATAAGCTTAATCACAAAGCCTTAAAGCCTTTAGGGTTTAGTCCCTGATTATGAGGTGAGAAGAGAAGACTCAATGAGACACAAAGGTAAAAAACTAAGTGGGGAGACTAATAAAAACCCTAATCATTGTCATGCTTTGGTTGTTCCTAAGGTTTGTGAGGTTTAACAAGAGAAGTCTTCAATGGAACCACCAGGAAGCAGATGAAAAGATCAGGAGAAGCAAAGCAACTTGCTTCATTCAAGAAGTCAAGTCACTTGAGGAAAGAAAGGAAGGAGAAAAAGAATGAGCAAGCTCAAACTCAAACACACATAAAAATGCAGCATGGATGCAAGAGAGAGATGAGAAGAAAGTATGAGAAGTGAAGGCAAATTCACTTCTCAAAATCACTTACCACCTGAAAAGTTAGAAAAGAGAATGCAATGCAATGCAAAATGAGATGAAATGGTATGATGAAAAACCAAACCAGAAGCACATACATGATGTTAATGATGCTATGAGATGCTACAAACCAGAAACAACACATGTGGATGATCATACAAACTTATGGATGCAAATGAAGCAAGTTAAGACACATGAACATACATGAAAAGTCATGAAGTGCAAATGGCATACAACATGGGAAATGCAAGATGCAATGATCAAACATGCTTTCAATATGTCTTATGATGTTAAATGAATCACATGGATGCATAAAATATCATGGCAAGTCAAGGCATGAATGCAAATGCAAGATGGATGCCTATGAAAGCCCAAATTAGGGTTTATGAATAACACAACAAACAAAAACCAAAATCAGAAGCAAACAACATTACAAAAAATTGAAAATGCATTCAAAGGATCCCTAAACCTATACTAACTCACTGCCCAAAGGAGAGATCTCAACTCTTAACCTAATTCAAGATATGATTTTCCTAAGTTTTCTAGGGTTTTAGGGTTCCTTAACAAGAAAATTACCAAACAAATTGAAAATGAAAGATCAAATCATGGCCATTTAATCTCACAAACTACATGCTAAACACAAAGCAATGCAAAAAGAACCAAGGTCCAACTTTTTAGGGTTAGGCAGAAATGATTTTTGGAAGTTTGGATCAAAATAATGCATAAAAATGATTTTAATTCCATGGAAAATTCTCAAAATGCATCAAGATCAAAAAAGAAATTTGGTTTGAGGGTTGGACAATGTTTCTAAATGTTTTTAAAGGTTTCATGAATTTTTTGGTGATTTTTAAATACCTAAAAGTATTTTTAATTAATTAATTCTCATTAATTAATTAAAAGGAAACTTTTAAATATTTAAAAATACTTTTTTAATACTAAAAATGAAAATAAAAATATTTTTGTGTTTTAAAAATTAATGAAACTCTTGGTAAAAAATTTCATAATTTTTAAATGTATTTTGCTATTTTAAATAAATTGTACAAATTAAATGAGAAAAATTGAAATAAAAATTAAAATAAACAGAAGTATGCTAAATGAGAGGCTGAGATTGAATCTGGAGATGAAAACATTGACTGCGCGCCAGATCTAATGGATCACATTCAAACTTGACTAAACTGAATTATGAATTAATTAAATGTGATTAGGGTTTCTAATGATGAATCTCAGCCACACACACGCGCGCCAAGTCAACCAGGTCAACTGATCCAACGCACGAGATTCAAACTTCCTTAATTACAGGGATTAAAACCCTAATCATTTTCAGGTGGCCGGAGAAGACCTCCGGTCGTCTTCTCCGGTGGGAACCCCACCTGAAAATTCCTAGAATCCTCAAAACGTAACTAAAATGAAATCTAAAAACACAGAAATGATTCCCACAACCCACTGAATCAGAACCCTAACACAAACATCATTTATATTGCATCAAACACATGAATCGAAACAAAAGAAAAATTAGGGCAAAACTTTCAGAACACGATTACATCCTTATTTTTCCACCATTTTCGAAACCAATGACATCAGAATGATCAGGAGAACATATAGAATCTATTTAGAACTTAAAAAAGGATTTCTGGAAAAAATGTTCTTAAGCTACCTGAGTTTTGAAGCTTTCAGTTCACAGCTTTCTGGCCTCTCCTCTTTGTGCAATCTACTCCCTTTGATCCCCTGATGATGTCTGGATGCTTAGAAGGAGTTTTTGTTGGCTAGTTTGGGAGGTTGAACAAGTTCTGTTCAGTGAAGTGAAGGAATCGTGTTTTGGATTCAGGCTGTTTCAGGCAATGGTGAGGGGTTCTTTGTGATCAGGGTGATGAGTGGAGAAGGTTTGTGAAGTTTGTTTTTATGTTTGTGGCTTGTATGCTGAGTTTCGAAGGGTTTTGCTCAAGGGAGTGAAAATGAGAATGCTGAGTTCTAGTGTGCTTCAGGCTTGTGTGTTATGTTGCTTGGCTTGCCATTTGTTTGTATAAACTAATGGGATTGGTCAGAGGATGTGACCTGTGCTTTAGTGATAGGTGTGCTAGCTTTTGCCAAAATGTCAACTCTTGTGTAAGAGAAGCATGGTTCATGTTCTAGGCTAGTACAAGGGCTGTGGGCAGCGCAGCATGGTGTGAGGGAAAGGCTAGAATGGTTCAGCATCATAGGCAGCAAGTGGATGGAAGTGATCATGAGCTTTTGCAACTTGCTTGCTTTTGAATCTTCATGAAAATACCTTGCTCCAAAGGCCAAACAAATGAGAAACCCTTGGCCCATTCTGATTTTTTAGGTTACATGTGATGTTTGTGTAATGGTTAGACATGAATTAGAAGTCACAAATGCCTTGGTACAAAGTTTTTGCAAGTTTTCCATTTGGTGCATAACTTGGAATTTAGTGATTTTTGCCAACTTTGACAAACCATAACTTTTGATCCAAAATGAATTAGGTCATGTTCTTGTACTTTTTGAAAAGGGAAAGATCTAATCTACAACTTTCATGACCAAAGTTTTTCCATTTGAAGCATTTTTGGATCAAAAAGTAAGGGTTGAAAAAGTTGCATAAAATGACATTTTCATGAAAAGTCAACCTTGCCCAAAAAGTCAACTTTGCAAAAACTTGTAGTTCTTGAATTTTGTGAACTTCAACCTCCTTCCATGATCAAATAAATATCAAATACACTCAAAATGATGAAGATAATCCCTTGGTTGGGTCATTGGGGGCCTCAGATGCCCTGATTTTGCACTGACTTGTCCAGAAAGTCAACTCTTGATCAGATGACTTCCCCATGGAATTTCTTCATGAAAATTGATATGCACACTCCCTATACCATATAGAGACCAATGGAAACAAGAATGACCAAAAAATTTGGAGTTATGGCCTCTGAAACCAAAACCCTAATTTTAGGTCAACTGTGCAGTCAAGCCTGGCTCTGCTTCCATACCAAACCCAACTCTTGTGATTCTTTGGTATTCTTGACTTTGAGAGGATATAATATGATGCTTGAACACATATAGACCCCTTTGAAGTGATTGATTACCCTTGGAGTGGCTCAAGAAGCTCTTGGATTGCTCAGATCACAAACCCTAGATGTAGATGACTTTGAACCAATGCAGAGACTCAAAATTGTGGTATGAGATGTTATGATTATGTTTATGCATATGAAATGATCACAAGCCATGGTGTGAATGGGTGAGGGCAAATTTGGGGTGTTTACACTCCTTCAGTTGGATCCATGATCTCTGCAAGTCTTCCATATCAGTAGGCATGTCTAGGTGAAGGATGGTATAAGCTGTGTCTCCTTCAGCAACAGGTTCCATGGTAACTGGTATGACGGCAGGATATGGCATCATGAGAGTCTGAGCACGAGATCGTACCCATCTGAGATAAGCTTCCATAGGAATAGTGTACTTAGGCTCCAGTGTCTTGCTGTCAACCCTGTTTACTTTTCCCCATGCTCGTATGAATCTTTGACGGTACCCTTGAAGATCGTTGTCGTAATCAAACACAATGCCCTGAATCAGCATGTCATGTGGACCATCACTTCGAGCGTAACCAAACTGTCGTAAAGCTAGAGAGGGGTTGTAGGTGATTCCTCCTCTTATGCCTAGAAGTGGCACATTAGGAAACTCCCCACAACGGTCAATGATGGTGACATTCTCCATAGATCTGGAGCACCAATGGATATCTGAGTGAGAAAGTGACATGATCCTCTTGGACCATCTGAACCCTTGCTCATTCTTCATTACTGAGAGAGGAAGGTGAGAAATAAACCACCTAGAAAGCAAAGGCACGCAACACATCAAAGTTCCTCTTGCCCTTGTAGTACGAGTATGGAGAGAATGTAAGATGTCTCCAAGCAATGTAGGTACTGGATTGTGACTCAGGAATATGTTGATGGCATGAACGTCTATGAACTGATCAGGATTGGGAAACAACACTAAGCCATAAATCAACAAGGCTAAGATCTCCTCAAAAGCATCATAGCTCATAGCTTTCAAGAACACTTGAGCTTTATCCATTAATACCTTGGCAAGAATACCCTTAACTCCGCTTCTCGTTTCTAGAACAATGTCAGACTTCTTCAGATGTAGGGCTGCAGCAATAACTTCTGGTTTAAGCTCCTTCTCCAAGCCTGTGAAGGGTCTTTGATCAAGAACCAGGATATCCAGAAGTTTAGAGAATTCCTCCATGGTTGGAACCAGCTGGTAGTCGGGGAATGTGAAGCAGTGGTGCTTGGGGTCAAAGAACTGAAACAGCACACTCATCATGTCTTCATTGAACCCTGAAGTGACCAGATCCAATATGTTACCATGTCTCTTGATGAACTGGGAATGATCAGACACTTGAGAAACCAACTCTTTAAGCTTGGGAGGTATCCCCACAAAGTTGATCCTGATGGTGTTTCTACGAGCAGAAGCCATGACCTGCAACAAAGAACAAAGATAAATCCTTTGGTCCTTGAAATGGTTAGTGAAAATGCTATGCTTATGATGCATGATGATGTCATGATGTTATGTTCAATCACAAACATGTGGCACACACAAACAAGTCACACAATAGCCCTAGGTTTAAAGGCTTGCATGAGGTTTAAGGTAAGTACCCTCCCCTGAAGTTAGATGGTTCATCCTGTCCTACAAAAGTAATCGGGTTCTAAGGGATCTCAATATCATTGATCCTTCACAAGGGTGGTTGTTCAGAAGGCAACTTACTTGCCAAACAAAACCCTCCAAGTTTAAGATCTCAATGAGTGTAGTATCGAGTGTCAACCAACTTCAGTCTGCACCAAAGCCGGTTACCTCACTACTTTCTAAAGGCCAAGATGGGATAACTAGGGTTCTAAAAGTTAGTTAGTGCATTGACAACATATGGCAGCCTCATATTATCCTCAACTTGACTTAAGGAACATAAGCACCAACCAAGAAGTCGCACTAACTATGGCCACCAGATCAACCATATCGATATACGTCGTACAGTTTCCTTGGTCTATTGCCATTTACCTAAGGTACACTAGATCCGGGTTAGGATCTTTCACACATAAGAGCACCCCAACAAGATAATATAAAGCAAACAAGACAAACAATTTAAAGTGATCTTAATTCCTAAGGGTACCCCTCTTAAATTTTAAATCCCCAGCAGAGTCGCCAGTTCTGTAACACGGTGGGAGAACTGACTTTAGTTATGTTGCGGATAGCAAGAGTCGCCACCGACTTTTATTTTATCCAAAGGAAAGGCATAAAAGAACAGGAAAGGCCTTTTTTAAAAGATTTTTGGGTCCGGGGGGTAGGTTATGTAAAGGGAAGGTGTTAGCACCCTTTACATCAATGGTTATCCATGGGCTCTTAGTTACTTAGCTCACTTTAAATTGTTTTTGAAAATGTGAAGTGTGTGAATAGAAATTTTCATAAGAGTTTGATAATGATCCATGTACGGATGCGTAAAAAACTTGTGTTTGAAAATTGTTTGAAATTGTGAAGTGTTTGAGAAATTTTTTGAATAGTGAGCAAGTAACTATGAGGAACCTACCCTAAAGCTTAAGTCTTTCTGTTCTTTATCCTTTAAGTGGTAAGACTATCCCTATTATTAAGGAATAGGTAGTCATTACCTTGGATGTAAGGGACATATGAGGGGCATCTGTTTATGTAGGCAACTGTGGGGTGTATTAAGCAATTAGGAGGGACTGTCATCATTATTCGAAAGGGACTTGATCTTTATGAAAGGCAACCATTAGGGACTTGATGACTTTTTCGTTTAAGGGACTTGCTTTATACACCCCACTTGACCTTATGATTAGGCAACATTGAGGGATAGCCCTAGAAAGTGAGATGGCGATTAAAAATCGACTTACGTGTGTGAGTGTTTAATTTAATTTATCTTATAATTAAAGTGATCTAAATTCAATTTTAAAATAGAATACATGTTTACACTCCCTATTTTACTAACCACGGCATAAAAATTAAATAGTTAAATATTTACAAAAATTACACCAAGGAGCAATTACAATAATTATAATAAGCAATTAAAATAAATAGCAAATAAATAAATATAAATAATAAGCAAAAATAAATAAATAGGCAATAATAAATATAATAGGGGTTAGTAAAAAATAAATAAGGTTAGTGAAATAATAATAATGAGCATAATAAAAAAAATGTATTAGTAATAATATGATTAGTAATAGAATAAGCAAAATAAATAATGAATAGAAATTATTAAAGAAATAAGAGCAATTTAATTATAAAACATAAAAAATTACAATTACCATATTAGCATAAATTTAATTATTTTTAAACATATATATATTTTAAAAGAATAAAATTTGGATTATGAATAAAATTATAGAAATAATTATAAACAATTTGATTATAAGCATATTTATAAGATTCAATTATATTACATATTATATTTACAAAAATTAATTATATTAAATATATTTATAAATTTTAATTATATTAAAGATTACATTTACAAAAAATTAATTATATATATGCATAATAATTATATTTACAAAATTTTATATTAAATAAATATGTATATAATAATTATATTAAAAATTAGAAAATAAAAATTAGGTTTTTAATAATTATTTAGAAAAGATAAACTAGGGTTTCTAAAATTAGGGTTTTGTTTAGAAAATATTTTTTAGAGTTTATAATTTAATATACAAAATTATTTTAATAAATATATGTACATCATAAAAAAAAATTTAAATGGAGAAAAATAAAAGTTTAGAATTTTAGAAAGTATAAATGTTTTTATATGTTATTTAAATATATATACATGCATAATTTATTTTTTGATTAATAATAAGAAGATAATTAAACTAATTAATTAAATAAATCAAAACAGAAAAAAGTGGTAAAAAAAAAGAAACTTACCTTGGCTGGGTTTGAACCCAGGACGTTTTGCCTGCCAGCACCAAAACCCACCACCAGGCCAGCCAAGCGCAGGTGATAATGGAATGAGTTGAATCAGTTTTATGCAATGCCTGGAAAAAATCAGAAAAATAATAGAAGCAAAAAGGCCTGGGGGAGGATTGAACCCAGGACCTTTCAACCAAACGCATGTGCACATTACCAACCAAGCTAGATGAGCGAACCTGTTAGTTATCCCACAACAATTGATAATATAATATAACTGCTAATTATATGGAAAAAATAAGAAAAAGGACGGCGCTGCCAAGTATCGAACACATGCCATCAAGTTACAAACAAACGCCACTTTCCACTGGGACACATGCTCCTGTGTGACAAACAATCAGGATGAATACATAATATTTTAAGTCAGAATTTCAAATATGAAATTCGCGCCAGAACGCCTTCATCTTCAACCTCAAATTCGTAGGGTTTCCTGCGAATTTTTCTGGGAAAATTCCTACGAATTTTCATGCAACTCAAACCTGCGAATCACATACATCCTCATACGAGTAAAATTTCTTCAAATTGAACCTGCAAACATGATCTATACAACAATTACAGTCCAAATATGAGTCCATTATCAATTTATATTAGGTATTCCATGAATCCCCAATTTTGAAGTTCTAACCCTAACAATGGCCGATTGCTATTTAGGTCACGAAACTCCAACTTCTTTGTCCAGAAACCTTCACAAGCTCAATACAAACATCATAAACCAAACAAAATTCATTGAGATACATTGAATTAGTGAAACCGAAAAAAATATATTCAAGAACAAATAGAATTCGGATTATGCATTATGGAGTGATTTTGATGCATATGAGTGTTGGTTTTGCTTCAAGAAGGTCCAGGGAACATTGCTATGTTCTTATTTTACCTCAAAACACCTTGTATGAATGAATCCGAATGTGAGGTTTTGGAGGATTTTTCAATTTGTGAAACTTACTTTTGGAGGCAGCAAATTCGTGTCTTTGTGATTGGGTTGTGTTTAGTACTTATAGGTGATTGATTTTAGGTCAAAAAATTGATTGATCATGTGAAGAATTTGATATGAAAAGATCCATATTGATCATGCCTTAAAAATCAAATAATCATGTGTGAATGCTTGCTATTTTTGGCCAAATCTCATGATTTCTTTCCTCTTCAATTCAAATCAACATTTAAGACTTTCTAGAAACTTAATCTCAACCAAATCTTACATTTTCATATTTTATTTTTATTTAAAATGATTTTTAATGAATTAAATCAAAATAAATAAAAATAAAATAATAAAAATTCTGATTTTTAATGGTTTGGGTCGTGCATGAAGTCATTGTATGGGTTGGGTCATCATTTGGCAAGCCCATTTGGAAGAAATTGGTTTTAGACCTCCTTTTTCATCATAAACCAACTCAAAATTTCCCAACTTTGCAAGGGCACATATCCTTCAATTTTAATGGTATGAGGGTGTTATTGGACATTTTGGAAAGCTTGAAGAGTCCTCTAACCAACCCCACTGGTTTCATGTCCATATCATTTACCAATCTCAAGTTATGCCCTTTTGAAGTTGTTGACTTTTTGTTGACTTTTGAAATGACCTATAATGTCTTAGCTCATACCTTCCAAATGAAGCATTTTTGGGCTTGGCTTGTGAGACACAAAGTTGTAGAGAATTCAATTTCCTTCAAAATGAGCTTTGGATGGAGACTTGGTGATGAAGTATGTGAAAGTTATGGCTGGTCAAAGTTCAGTTGACTTTTACTAAGGAAACCCTAATTTAGAAACTCCTGATTCTTGATGATCTGGAATCTCCTTGATGAATCATGATCAAACCTTGATCAAATGATGAATTTTACTTCATATACTTGATGTTGGCAAAAAATCATGAAGTTTGACTTTGGTTTGACCACAGTTGACCTCAGTTTGACTTTTTAACTGCTTTGACTGATTTTGACTTATCTGATCATCTGACTGAGCAAACTTTTTGAGAAAAGTCTTGAAACTTGTCATGGGGATTCTTACACACATATAAGATGTTATGAAGCTCAATTGAAGTCTTGGAAGTCCATTTAGCCTGATTAAAGTCAAAACCCTAGTTTTGGATACACTGCATAGGAGGTGCATTGTCTGAGGGAATTGTCAACTCTTCTGACCAATTGTGAACCTTGTGAACCTTGTGAACCATCATAAAATGTCTTGTGAACCTCATGGGAGGTATTGTGAAGCTTGTGAACCTTGTGAACCTCATAAAGTGACTTTGTAGACCTCATGAACCTCAGGAAGGCTTTGAAAGCATTGGGAAACTTGTGAACCTTGTGAACCTTCATAAAGTAGCTTGTAGACTTCATGAACCTCAGGGAAGGTTTTGAAAGTGTTGAGAAACTTGTGAACCTTGTGAACCTTCATAAAGTAGCTTGTAGACTTCATGAACCTCAGGGAAGGTTTTGAAAGTGTTGAGAAACTTGTGAACCTTGTGAACCTTCTTAGAACACAAAGTCTTGTATTGTGAGGGCAAATTTTGGGGTGCAACACACAGATGACCTGAAATTAGGGTTTTGGTTTCAAAGGCCATAAATCCAAATTTTTTGGTCATTCTTGTTTCTATTGGTCTCTATATGGTATAGGGAGTATGCATATCAAGTTTCATGAAGAAATTCCATGGGGAGGTCATCTGATCAAGAGTTGACTTTTCAAGCAAGTCAGTGCAAAATCAGGGCATCTGAGACCCCCAATGACCCAACCAAGGGGTGTTCTTCATCATTTTTGTTGTATATGATCTTTATTTGATCATAGAAGAAGTTGGAAGTTCACAAAATTCAAGAATTTCAAGTCTTTTGCAAAGTTGACTTTTTGGGCAAGTTTGACTTTTAATGAAATTGTCATTTTAGGCAACTTTTTCAACCCTTACTTTTTGATTCAAAAAAGCTTCAAATGGAAAAACTTTGGTCATGAAAGTTGTAGAATGGATCATTCCCTTTTCAAAAAGTACAAGAACATGACCTAATTCATTTTGGATCAAAAGTTATGGCTTGTCAAAGTTGGCAAAAATCACTAAATTTCAAGTTATGCACCAAAGAGGCAAAGTTGCAAATTCACTTCTCAAGGCAAATTAAGTCATCAAATGCATTTCAAAACTTCACAACATGATCATGCAAGACTTAAAAATCAGAATGGGCCAAGAAACTTCTCACTTTTGTGGCCTATGGATCAAGATTTTTCATAAGAAGCAAAAGTGAACCAAGTTGCAAAACTCATCATAAGCTACCACCCACTTGCTGGATGACTTGCTGAACCATCCTAGGGTTCTCCCCACATCATGCTGTGCAGGACATGCCTTTTGTCCTTGGCTAGAAAGTAGCCCATACCCCTCTTACACAACTTTGACATTTTGGCAACTTGAGCCATACCTATCACAAAAGCACACATCACTTCTTCTGACCAATCACAGTTGTCTATACAAGCGAAATGCAAGCCAAACATAACAAGAGGCAAGCCTGAAACACTCCATAGCACAGCATTCTCATTTTCACCTTCATTTGCAAGAGCCTTCGAAACTCATCACACAGACCACAAACACACAAACAAACTTCATCAATCAACTCAACACATCTCCCTGATCACAAAGCACCCATCACCATTGCCTTAAACTCCCAGAATCACAAACACGATCACCACCTGCCATTGAACAGAACTCCTGCCATCTCTCAAACCAGCCATTGCAAACTTCAAACAAACATTGCAAGCTTCTTAGGGGGATCATTGGAGTGCATTTGAGCCAAAGAAACAGCCAGAAAGCTCCTGAATCGAAAGCTTCAGTTCAGGTAGTCAACTCAAAACTTTTTTCCAGAAACATGTTTTTAAGTTCTTAATAGCTTCTATGCACTCTCCTGATCATGAATATGTGCTTACTTTTGAAAATGGTTAAGAAACCAGGATGTATGCACTGTCTGAAACTTTTGCCCTAAAAAATGTTTGATTCGATTCTCTCTGTTTTTGAATGATAAATGTTGTTTGATTGAGGGGTTTGATTCGTTTTTGAGTGGGGATGATTTCTGGGTAGTTAGATTTTGTTTTGGATGCGTGTAGAGAGAGTTGGAGATTTGAGATGGTCGGAGAAGACGACCGGAACAGTGTTCCGGTCGCCTGAAAGTCATTAGGGCATAATTAATTAGGGCTAATCATAATTAAGCCAGTTTGAATGTCAGCCTTTGGATATGGACCTTTAGATTTGCATACTTTTCTTTTTTCAGATTAAATTCAATTTTATTTTACATTTTATTTCATTTGTTTTCTCATTTTATTAAAAATAGCAAAACCTTTTAAAAAATTCTGAAAATTTTTGTATAAACTTTTATTTAATTTCAGAAACCAAAAACATTTTTATTTTTATTTTTTGCATTAAAAAATATTTTTAAATCATTTAAAAGTTTATTTTTAATTAATTAATGAGAATTAATTAATTAAAAATACTTTTAGGTATTTAAAAATCACCAAAAAATTCATGAAACCTTCATAATCATTTAGAAACATTGTCCAACCCTCAAACCAAATTTCTTTTTTGATCTTGATGTCTTTTGAGAATTTTTCATGGAATTAAAATCATTTCAAGGCATTATTTTGATCCAAACTTCAAAAAATCATTTCTGCCTAACCATTGAGAGTTGGACTTTGATTCTTTTTGCATTGCATTTTGTTTAGCATGTAGTTTGTGAGATTAAATTGGCATGATTTGATCTTTCATTTTCAATTTGTTTGGCATTTTTCTTGTTAAGGTACCCTAAAACCCTAGAAATCTTAGGAAATTCATAACCCTAATTAGGTTAAGAGTTGAAACCTCTCCTTTGGGCAGTGAGTTAGTACAGGTTTAGGGTTGCTTTGAGTGCATTTTCAATTTTTTATCTTGATGTTTGCTTCTGATTTTGGTTTTTGTTTGATGCATTGATCATAAACCCTAATTTGGGCTTCCTTTTGCATTCATCTTGCATTTGCTTGCATACCATGACTTGCCATTGCATTTTATGCATCCATTTGATTCATTAGACATCTTAAGATATATGAGAAGCATGTTTGATCATTGCATCATGTATTTGCCATGTTGTATGTCATTTGCATTTCATGACTTTTCATGTGTGTTCATGGTTCTCATCTTGCTCCATTTGCATCCATTGGTTCATATGATCATCCCTATGCCTTGTTTCATGTATACATCATCTCATAGCATCATTATCATCACATACATGCTTCTGATTTTGGTTTACAACATGCCATTTCATTTCATTTTGCATTGCATTTCATTCCTTTTGCTAACTTTTCAGGTGGTAAGCAACTTTGAGAAGTGAATTTGCCTTCACTTCTCACATTTCCTTTTCATCTCCTTTATGCATCATTGCTGCATTTTACCTTGTGTTTGAGATTGAGCTTGCTCTTTCTTCTTTTTCTTACTTTCTTTCTTCAAGTGACTTGTCTTCTTGAATGAAGCAAGTTACTTTGCTTCTCCTGATCTTTTCATCTGCTTCCTGGTGGTTCCATTGAAGATTTCTCTTGTTAACCTCACAAACCTTAGGAACAACCAAGCATGACAATGATTAGGGTTTTGTTTAGTCCCCCACTTAGTTTTACCTTTGTGTTTCTTTGAGTCTTCTCTCCTCATCTCATAATCAGGGACTAAACCCTAAAGGCTTTAAGACTTTGTGATTAAGCTTATGCCTGCATCCTTCTATTAGGTTGGAGTGTATAACTTTAATCCTAAGTGTTAAACCCTTAATGTGTTTAAATCCTTTAATCAATTCACTTAATAATCATCAAGACATCAAGCTTGTAACTTGGGCCTTGCATTAGGATTCTAATTCTTCCTTAACTGGTTAAGAAGGACTAACCCTAGTGTTAATGGACAAGTCCCCCTCAAGTTGTCTTACAAACCCTAAAAATCACTTCATCATCTTACCATTAATAAAAATCCACTTAATAAAGGCTTTGTTTTGTCATGAGTTTAATCCCTAATCATGGATTAAGTTGAGGAGTTTTCCTCAGCTTAAACATTCTCATCTATTATCCTTCTATTAGGATGGTGTAATGGGTCTTTTTAATCCTTGATTATGGCTTAACCTCATTACTTAACACTAAACAAAAACACCAAAAACATCTAAATAATCACAAGTAGGTTAATGATCTCAATCCTACATCAAAAGGTGATTAAGTGTGAGACCCTGACTTCACACTTAAGGTATTCTCATTACCCCTAATCAGAGGGAGGATGTGATGAGTTTACTAAACCCATTGGTTTAGGTTTAAGCTCATTAACTTATGACAAACTTTCAAAAGTAATAAAAGACTGAAAACACAAAAACAAACAATAATCGTCTCCTCCGGGATTCTTTTCTCATCATCTTCACTCATAAACGAGAACTCGCTTCCTCCGTCTAATGCAAGACAGTTTACACCTGAGCCAGACAGGTCATACACTTGAGCATTGACAAGCAAGCAGTTCACAAGTCAACTCATCTTTCAGTCTCTTTGGGTCGAACTACGGTGTTCTGACTTCCTCATTGCACGAGAGGATACGTAGGCATGACTTAACAGTTATCGAACAAAAGTCTCTGTATATTCCCCCTCTTCCAGCATCATTCTCTTAGCCTCATAATCATGAGCATACTCTCATCCTTACACTGACACTGTATATATCACACTTCACCCTTTCTTTTACACTGACACCTGTATATCTTTTTCCAACTCTTTTATACACTAATTGCACTGACACTACCCCTTTAAAACACAAATCTTTTAAGCGTGGATCCCGTCGAGTACGACGGACAATCTGGGTGCTAATACCTTCCCAGGTTGTAACCAACCCCCTTTCTCAGTCTCTCTGATTCGCAACCGTCTTATCCATATCTTTCTAGGTCTATGCAGCATTACCTTTCCTCCGGGATAAAAATGCCTAGCTGGCGACTCTTTTCATTCCCTGTGAGTTCACTCCTGTGTGTTCTCGCATCCTCCTTTCGCCGACCGTTCGTGTCTGTACCCCATTTGACCCGGCTTCATCTGGTGGGAGCGACAGCTTGGCGACTCTGCTGGGGACCCTTATACTGTAACCAGGGCTTCTGGTTCTTTTTGTGGGTTCCTCCTAGCGCTTGATTGATTTGTGTTTACTGGGGTGTTATGTGTATTTGTGTTTGTATATTTGTATTTATTTTTTCTTTATGTACAGTTGTTTTACTGCTTTCATTATAGCTTTACATATATCATACTGTCATACTGTGCTGGCTGGATCTGTTTTGTTGCTTTGGTGGGTGGGTGTTCTATTGAGAGTTGAGGTCCTATACCTGGGACCTGAGTGACACCTAGGCTAGAGTGGTTCATGTTCTTTCCCATTCCATTTCGGTCTGGTGCGGGAATATGAAACACGGTTCAGATATGGGTTTCTTCTTGAGAACTCTGTGCTACAGATTTCCTGTAGTGCTAGGGCTATCTGGGAAGCCTGCTAAGTCTGGATGACCTTCAGTATTGACCTTCAGAAACTGAGGTGAATTAGAGGAGGATTTTTTTATGGTTATTGTAAACATTGTACCTCCGGGTTAGAAGTGTTTACACTTCTCATAACTGATCCAAGTCTGAGGATCCTTGTTTTATAACACTACCCGTGAGGGGGTTGGGCTGTTTACAGGTTTGCAGGTACCCTTGACCTCAGCATACCCTGTTACTTTGTTTTGATTAAGAGTACTCCATCTTGGAACAGTTCTTGTGATTTTAACCCTGGACATGTGACTCTTTATTTGAGTCCCCCACCTTGGTTACTGGACTTATGAACCTCCATCTGGATTTCTTGAACATACATGGACCTATATCAGAGCACTTGATCAGATCCAGCTCAGTCACAAACCCTTGCATATCATTTGCATACATCATCATTGCATCATTTTAACATTTGCTTATTTGTTTTTCAGGGTATCCATACTTTATTTTGGCTTGGTTTTGACCCCATCATCAACATAGACCTATCCTCATCAGCATCTACTTCAGCTATCAGCTACCTACTTCAGTCACCTGCACCAGCCTGTCAGTGGCCCATTTTCAGTGTTATTCTCAGCATCTGTCTCAGCTCTTCTTCAGCAACATGGCACCCAAGAAGAGCAACATCTCATATAATTTCTTTCAGCCTGAGCTAGCTGACATCAGGAAGATCCAGACCTTGATTACTCCAGACCATATACCACTATTCAGAGAACACTATGGAGGCATACTTGATGTGGTTATGGATTTGGACCCTTCACAAAGGAGCTTGATTCATACTTGCCTGCAATTCTATGACCCCCCTCTGAGGTGCTTCACCTTTCAGGATTTTCAGTTGGGGCCTTTATTAGAGGAGTATTCATCATTGGTTGGTGTACCTATCAGGGGTGGAGTCCCCTTCAACCCTGAGATGGCTTTTCCCAGTAATGAAGAGATAGCAAAGGCATTACATCTGGAACCAGTTCTGATTGGGCAGAATATGACTACCAAGGCTGGAATCTCTGGTCTACATTTGGATTTCTTGACCTCTCAGGCTATTCTGAAGGCCTCCTTGGGAGAGTGGAAGGCAGTCTGTGCTTTATTGGCCCTTAGCATATATGGGGTCATTTTATTTGCAGATGAGCCTAAGTTTGTTAGCAAGAATGCAATCCATCTTTTTATCCTGAGGAACCCAGTGCCCACCTTACTGGGAGATTTCTACTACTCTGTCCACCAAAGGAATGAAAAGCAGAGAGGAAGATTGGTGAGGTGATGTGCTCCCCTGTTCCATACTTGGTTGCTCAGACACTTGCCTAAGACTGATGCATTTTTGAATCCTCATCAGCAGAGGAACTGGGCTAGAAGACTCACTGCTTTAACTGCAGCTGATATCAGGTGGTGCACTCAAAGCACAAAAGGCAGGGACATCATTACCAGTTGTGGGCAGTTTCCCAATGTACCCCTGATAGGAGTAAAGGGTTGCATCAACTACAACCCTCAGCTATTCAAAAGACAATTGGGCTATGCATTGGTACACACTCCTAAGGCACAAGACTTGGCTGAGACTCTTTACTGTGAGAATAAGCCTAATCTGGCCATTGTCAGGCAAGCATCCTGGGCTTGGGACAATGTCCAGACTAAAGGGGTAACCATTCTTGGGAGATTCAACAATGTGGCCTCAGCACAGTACTATGAGTGGTCCCATGCCAGGGCTCAATTTTTTGGGATGCCCTTTGTTGCACCCCAAAATTTGCCCTCACAATACAAGACTTTGTGTGCTAAGAAGGTTCACAAGGTTCACAAGATTCACAATGTTTTCAATACCTTTCATGAGGTTCATGAAGTCTACAAGTTACTTTATGAAGGTTCACAAGGTTCACAAGTTTCTCAATGCTTATATAACCTTTCATGAGGTTCATGAAGTCTACAAGTTACTTCTTGAAGGTTCACAAGGTTCACAAGATTCACAATGATTACAAAGCTTTCCTGAGGTTCATGAGGTCTAAAAAGTCACTTTATGAGGTTCACAAGGTTCACAAGCTTCACAATACCTCCCATGAGGTTCACAAGACATTTTATGATGGTTCACAAGGTTCACAATTGGTCAGAAGAGTTGACAATTCCCTCAGACAATGCACCTCCTAAGCAGTGCATCCAAAACTAGGGTTTTGACTTTAATCAGGCTAAATGAACTTCCAAGACTTCAAGTGAGCTTCATAACATCTTATATGTGTGTAAGAACCCCCATGACAAGTTTCAAGACTTTTCTCAGAAGTTTGCTCAGTCAGATGATCAGATAAGTCAAAATCAGTCAAAGTAGTTAAAAAGTCAAACTGAGGTCAACTGTGGTCAAACCAAAGTCAAACTTCATGATTTTTTGCCAACATCAAGTATATGAAGTAAAATTCATCATTTGATCAAGGGTTGATCATGATTCATCAAGGAGATTTCAGATCATCAAGAATCAGGAGTTTCTAAATTAGGGTTTCCTCAGGAAAAGTCAACTGAACTTTGACCAGCCATAACTTTCACATACTTCATCACCAAGTCTCCATCCAAAGCTCATTTTGAAGGAAATTGAATTCTCTACAACTTTGTGTCTCACAAGCCAAGCCCAAAAATGCTTCATTTGGAAGGTATGAGCTAAGACATTATAGGTCCTTTTGAAAGTCAACAAAAAGTCAACAACTTCAAAAGGGCATAACTTGAGATTGGTAAATGATATGGACATGAAACCAGTGGGGTTGTTTAGAGGACTCTTCAAGCTTTCCAAAATGTCCAATAACACCCTCATACCGTTAAAATTGAAGGATATGTGCCCTTGCAAAGTTGGGAAATTTTGTGATGGTTTATGATGAAAATGGAGGTCTAAAACCAATTCTTTCCAAATGGGCTTGTCAAATTATGATCCAATCCATACACTATCATCATGCACGACCCAAATGATTAAAAATCAGAATTTTTATTATTTTATTTTTATTTATTTTGATTTAATTCATAAAAAATTATTTTAAATAGAAATAAAATATGAAAATATGATATTTGATGGAGATTTGGTTTCTAGAATGTCTTCAATGTTGATTGGAATTGAAAAGGAATGAAATCACAAGATTGGTCCCAAAATAGCAAGCCTTAATGCATAAATATTTGGATTTTAAAGTATGATCATTGTGAATCTTTTTGAATCAAAATTTCCACACAAACAATCAATCTTTTTGACCTAATTCACTCTCCTATAAGTGCATAACTCATTGCCATTGCCCAGCCACGAATTCTCTGCCTCCAAGGTAAGTTTCACAAATTGAAAAATCCTCCAAAAACTCACATTCGAATTTTGAATTCCAGGACTTTAGAAGGTAAAACAAAGACATGGCAAGCTTCATTGGACATCATTGATCATAAACCAATACTCATATGCATCCCATACATGCCATAATGCTTTACCCGAATCCAATTTGTTCTTGAAAATAATTTTTTCGATTTCATTAATTTGTTGTGTTTCAATGAATTTTGCTTGGCTAATCTTGTTTATCATGTGATGTAGAACGTTTCTGGGCAGAAAAATCAAAGAAACCGTGGCTGATTCATGAAACGCCATTGTTAGGGTTTGGACCTAGGTTTAGGGATTTCTGATTTAAGGAACATAAATGGATTCTAAAAACATAGAATGAATCGCATGAATGTCTGGATCATATTGCTGTGTTTAATTTTGAGAAATTGTATGGTTTTGCTGGTCATTGATCTTTGTAGGTATTGCTGCAGTTTAAGAATTCGCAGGAAAACTCGTGACTGATTTCGCAGGTAAAAACGCAAGTATGAGGTTGAAGAAGAAGCAGCTGGCGCGCTCAGGAAAATTTGAATTTGATTTAAAATATTTTATCTTATTTTGTTGGTTTGTCATCACTACAGGCTGTGTGGTCCAGTGGAAGGCCAGGCGTGTGTTTGATGAGAGGGCGTGGGATCAAAACCTGGCTGGGACAAACATTTTTGAGTTTTTTCCATTATTACACTGAACATAATATATTATGCATTATTGTTGATTTGTAACCAGATAGGCTCTCCCAGCCAGGTGGTCATGCGCGCGTATGTATATTCATGAGGTCCTGGGTTCAACACCACCCCAGGCCTTTTGCTTGTTCATTATTTTCCTGATTTTTCAAAGTCAAAGCACAAAACAAATTGGATCTATTTCCTTATCACCTACGCTGGGCTGGCCTGGTGGTGGGTTTTGGTGTTTGCAGGCAGAACGTCCTGGGTTCAAACCCAGCCAAGGTAAGTTTCCTTTTTACTATTTTTCTGTTTAATTCATTTAATTAATTTGCTTAACTATTCTCTTATTATTAATAAAAAAAAAATTGAATATGTATATTTAATAAATATCTAAAACAACACTTATTTTTTTTCCTAAAAAATTTCTAAACTTTTATTTTTCTCAATTTAAATCATTTTCTTTTATTATGTAATTAAATTATAATATATGTATATTAATTAAAATAATTTTGTATATTATATTATAAATCCTAAAAATATTTTCTAAATGAACCCTAATTTTGTAAAACCTAATTTTATTTTCTAAATAATTTTTATTTTCTAATTCTTAATATAGTTATTATGTATATATTTATTTAATATAATTTTTGTAGATATAATATTTAAACATAATTAAAACTTATTTTCTTATATATAATATGTAAATATTTCTTCTTTTAATTTGTTTATAACCTAAATTATATGTAAATAATTTTTAATATGTGATTAGAAACAATTAAACCTATAATAATTTATTTTTGTAATTATAAATAATTTAATAATTTGTACATAAATTAAAATATTACCATAACCCTTTAATTGTTTATATTTTTAAATAAATGTCTATATTAAAAATGTAATTTTGTGTTTATTATTTTCATCATGTTATTATAATATTTTTTCTAATTTTATTATTATTATTATTACTAACCACATTATTATTAATATTTATTTTTGATTATTATTATTCCACTAACCTTATTTAATTTTTATTATTATTACTAACCCCTATTTTATTTACTTATTGCTTATTTATTATTTTTGCTTATTATTTATATTTTGCTTCTATATTTATTTTTGCTATTCATTTTTAATTGCTTATTATAATTATGTAATTGCTCCTTGGTGTAAATTTTGTAAATATGTAATTTATTTAATTTAATCTTTATATTATGGTTAGTAATTTAGGGAGTGTAAACATGTATTCAATTTAAAATAAAATTTAGATCACTTTAATTATAAGATAAATAAAATTGAACACTCACACACGTAAGTCGATTTTTAATCGCCATCTCACATTTCTAAGGCTATCCCTCAATGTTGCCTAATCATAAGGTCAAGTGGGGTGTATAAAGCAAGTCCCTTAAAAGAAAAATCATCAAGTCCCTAATGGTTGCCTTTAAAGATCAAGTCCCTTTTCGAATAATGATGATAGTCCCTCCTAAATGCTTAATACACCTCACAGTTGCCTTCACAAGACAGATGTCCCTCATATGTCCCTCACATCCAAGGTAATGACTACCTATTCCTTAATAATAGGGATAGTCTTACCATTTAAAGGATAAAGAACAAGAAAAGACTTAAACTTTAGGGTAGGTATCTCATAGTTGCTTGCTCACTTCATTCCAAATTTTCAAACACTTAACAATTTCAAACAAATTTTCAAGTACAAGTTTTTACGCATCCGTACATGGATCATTATTAACTCTTATGAAAATTTTCTATTCACACACTTCACATTTTCAAAAACAATTCAAAAGTGAGCTAAGTAACTAAGAGCCCATGGATAACCATGGATGTAAAGGGTGCTAACACCTTCCCTTTACATAACCTACCCCTCGGACCCAAAAATCTTTTAAAAGGTCTTTCCTGTTCTTTTATGCCTTTCCTTTGGATAAAATAAAAGTCGGTGGCGACTCTTGCTATCCGCAACATAACTAAAAGTCAGTTCTCCCACCGTGTTACAGAACTGGCGACTCTGCTGGGGATTTAATTAAAGAGGGGTACCCTTAGGAATTAGATCACTTTAAATTGTTTGCCTTGTTTGCTTTATCTTATCTTGTTGGGGTGCTCTTATGTGTGAAAGGTCCTAACCCGGATCTAGTGTACCTTAGGTAAATGGCAATAGACCAAGGAAACTGTACGACGTATATCGATACGGTTGATCTGGTGGCCATAGTTAGTGCGACTTCTTGGTTGGTGCTTATGTTCCTTAAGTCAAGTTGAGGATAATATGAGGCTGCCATATGTTGTCAATGCACTAACTAACTTTTAGAACCTTAGTTATCCCATCTTGGCCTTTAGAAAGTAGTGAGGTAACCGGCTTTGGTGCAGACTGAAGTTGGTTGACACTCGATACTACACTCATTGAGATCTTAAACTTGGAGGGTTTTGGTTGGCAAGTAAGTTGCCTTCTGATCAACCACCCTTGTGAAGGATCAATGATATTGAGATCCCTTAGAACCTGGTTACTTTTGTAGGACAGGATGAACCATCTAACTTCAGGGGAGGGTACTTACCATTGAACCTCATGCAAGCCTTTAAACCTAGGGCTATGGTGTGACTTGTTTGTGTGTGCCACATGTTTGTGATTGAGCATAACATCATGACATCATCATGCATCATAAGCATAGCATTTTCACTAACCATTTCAAGGACCAAAGGATTTATCTTTGTTCTTTGCTGCAGGTCATGGCTTCTGCTCGTAGAAACACCATCAGGATCAACTTTGTAGGCATACCTACTAAGCTTAAAGAGTTGGTTTCTCAAGTGTCTGATCATTCCCAGTTCATCAAGAGACATGGTCACCTATTGGATCTAGTCACTTCAGGGTTCAATGAAGACATGATGAGTGTTCTGTTTCAGTTCTTTGACCCTAAGCACCACTACTTTACATTCCCTGACTATCAATTGGTTCCAACCATGGAGGAGTTCTCTAAACTTCTGGGTATACCTGTTCTTGATCAAAGACCCTTCACGGGCTTGGAGAAGGAGCTTAAACCAGAGGTTATTGCTGCAGCTCTACATCTGAAGAAGTCTGATATTGTTCTAGAAACGAGAAGCGGAGTCAAGGGTATTCTTGCCAAGGTGTTGATAGAGAAAGCTCAGGTGTTCTTGAAGGCCATGAGCTATGATGCTTTTGAGGAGATCTTAGCCTTGTTGATATATGGCTTAGTATTGTTCCCTAACCCAGATCAGTTCATAGACGTTCATGCCATCAACATTTTCCTGAGTCATAATCCAGTGCCTACATTGCTTGGAGACATCCTACATTCTCTTCACACCCGTACTACAAGGGCAAGAGGAACTTTGATGTGCTGCATACCTTTGCTTTCTAGGTGGTTTATTTCTCACCTTCCTCGCTCAGTAATGAAGAATGAGCAAGGGTTCAGATGGTCCAAGAGGATTATGTCACTTTCTCACTCAGATATCCATTGGTGCTCCAGATCTATGGAGAATGTCACCATCATTGACCGTTGTGGGGAGTTTCCTAATGTGCCACTACTAGGCATAAGAGGAGGCATCACCTACAACCCCTCTCTAGCTTTACGACAGTTTGGTTACGCCCGGAGTGATGGTCCACATGACATGTTGATTCAGGGCATTGTGTTTGATTACGATAATGATCACCAGGGTTACCGTCAGAGATTCATACGAGCATGGGGAAAAGTAAACAGGGTTGACAGCAAGACACTGGAGCCTAAGTACACTATTCCTATGGAAGCTTATCTCAGATGGGTACGGTCTCGTGCTCAGACCCTTATGATGCCATATCCTGCCGTCCTACCAGTTACCATGGAACCTGTTGCTGAAGGAGACACTGCTTATACCATCCTTCACCCAGACATGCCTACTGATATGGAAGACTTGCAGAGATCATGGATCCAGCTGAAAGAGCAAAGGGATACTTTCGAGGCTCATTACAAAGCAAGCCAAGAAAGAATCCTGGAATTAACAAAGCAACTTCATGAGGAACGAAACCTCAACTCATACCTCAATACAAAGAGGAAACGTCCATGGGAGACTTAAAACCCCATTTTTTGTACTTATTTCATTTCATTTTTTGTAAGCCTAAAAGGCAAAACAAATTTATTACTAATAAAAGTTTACCCTCTTGTTTGTCTAAACAAATTTAAATCCTGCGGTCCTTGAATACATTGCATATACATTCACATATCATTTCATTGCATCACAGGTTTATAATTGTGCACAGGTTTCTCATCTTCTCGCTGTTTATTCCAAGCAATGGCTCTTGAACAATCAGTTAAGGATCTCCAGGCACAAAATGCACAGTTCCAAGAGCTGATATTGAACCTGTCCAAGGGGCAGGATGAATTGAAGGCACTGCTGGCCAGGAAGACTAAGAAGACTAGAAGGTCTGCTGGTTTGATCAACATGGGAAGAAGGTTCAAAGGTCTTGCCAAGACCAAAGAACCAGCTGAAGACTATGAATCCGAAGAATCTGAGAAAGAGGGAGGAAGTCTCCACAACACTATGGGAGACTCTGACTCTGAGGCTAATTACTACCATGAGCCTAATGAAGACAAATTCAAGATGCTGGTGGATAGGATGGATGCTATGGAGTTGCAGAAATCTTCTGGGCTAGATTTTGAAGATTTGAGTCTGATATCTGGGGTAGTCATACCCATTGGTTTCAAGGTTCCTACATTTGTTGTCTATGATGGGGTCTCTTGTCCCAAGCTGCATTTGAGGTCCTATGTCAGAAGAATTCAACCCCACACTGCTGATAAGAAGTTGTGGATCCATTTCTTTCAAGAGAGCTTATCTGGAGCTCAGTTGGAGTGGTATTATCAGTTGGAGAGTGTCAACATCAGAGACTGGAATGATCTTGCTGAAGCTTTCTATAAGCAGTATCAATACAATGCTGACTTAGCCCCCACTCGCATGCAGCTTCAGAGCATGTCTATGGGTGCCAAAGAAAGTTTTAAAGAGTACGCTCAGAAGTGGAGAGATTTAGCTGGAAGAGTTCAACCCCCTTTGACTGACAGGGAGCTGGTTGATATGTTCATGTGTACGCTGAATGGTCCGTTCTACAGTCATCTCATTGGAAGCTCATCATCTGGCTTCACTGAGTTGATCATGACAGGAGAGCGAGTAGAAAATGGTATAAAGAATGGTAAGATCCAAGTGGGTACTTCCTCATCAGGTGCTGCAAAGAAGCCTCCCACTGGGAAGAAAGAATCCAATGCTGTTTATGGTCAACCTGATCGTAACAGAAGGCATCAGTCTGTTAGTGCAGTGCATATTTCAAATCCAACTCCTGCAACAACAGAGCAGCCACAGGGCAACCAACAGAGGGCTAGAAGGCAGTTCACGAAGATCAACATGTCAATGGCTCAGGCATTGCAACATTTGTTGAAGGCTGAACTTATTACTTTGAAAGAGGCTCCTCAGAATCCTAATGTTACCTCTCCCAGGTACAATCCCAATGCACGATGTGCATATCATTCAAACTGTCAGGGACATGATACTAATAATTGCTGGATCTTGAAGAATAAAATTCAAGATATGATTGATGCTGGAGAAATTGAGTTTGATCCTCCGGGTACTCCTAATGTGATTACTGCTCCAATGCCAAACCACGAGAAGACTATCAATGCCATTGAGGAAGATCTGCATATCCATTCAGTTGATGAATTGACCACACCATTGTCTGTCATCAGAAAGAAGTTGGTACAAGCTGGGTTCTTTCCGGGTTGTCGTGAAGATTGTGTTTATTGTGAGTATAATCCAGAGAAGTGCTTCAGATTAAAAGATGGAATTCAGCGTCTCATGGATAAGTATACTATAGTGTTTGAAAGAAGACCGTCTTCTGTGGAGAGTATGGTAGATCATATTACGCAGGGTAAGAAGACTGAAGAGGTTGACATGGTTGACAAAGTACCAATAAGAATCACTTCAAAGGGTCCCATTAAAATCACTCGTCAGGGTCCAATCAAAATTACTGCTGAAGGTCTTGTGAAAGTTGTTGCTGAAGCCAGAGTTGCTCCTGTGGTCATTACTACTCCTGGTCCTATCCCGTATACGTCTGACAAAGCTGTGCCTTGGCATTATGGATCTGATGTTTACATCCATGGTGTTAAGCAAGAGCCTGTAGCTGATGTGCCTGTTGATGTTGACAATATTGCTGGATCTAGTAAGATCACACGTAGTGGAAGAGTCTTCTCTCCTCCAGTTACTTCCAAGAATGCAGTTACTCCTGCTACTACTTCCACCACTGATGCTCGGGGCAAGGGTCCTGTTATTGAGCCTGTATCTACTGATGTGCCAGTTGCTGATGACCTCTCTAAGCAGATGGAAGAAGTATTGAAAATCATTCGCAAGAGTGATTACGACATTGTTGATCAGTTGGGGCATACTCCCTCGAAGATTTCTATGCTATCCTTGTTGTTATGTTCTGAAGCTCATGCAAAAGCTTTGATCAAATTTCTGAAGACTGCTCACGTACCCAGTGCAATTTCTGTTGACCAATTTGAGAACTGTGTTGCCCACCTGACCTATGACAATGGGTTAGGATTTTCTGATGCTGATTTGACCCCTGCCAATAGAGATCATAACAGGGCCTTGCATATTTCAATTGAATGCAGGGGCACTACCCTGTCACATGTGCTGATAGACAATGGTTCCTCTTTGAATGTGTTGCCCAAGGAAATCCTGAACAAGCTGAGTCCTGAAGATGCTGTGCTGAAGCCCAGCAACATTGTGGTGAAGGCTTTTGATGGTTCTAGGAGAGTAGTACATGGAGAAATTGATCTTCCAATCAAAGTTGGTTCCCAGGTCTTTACTGCCACATTTTATGTGATGGATATTCGTCCTTCATACTCTTGTCTGCTTGGTCGTCCCTGGATCCATGGGGCAGGTGCTGTAACCTCTACATTACACCAGAAGTTGAGATATCCGGTAGAAGGAAGGGTTGTTACTGTCTATGGGGAAGAAGAATACTTTGTCAGCCATGTGAATACTTTCAAGTATCTGGAAATGGAAGGTGAATACATTGAGACTCCGTGTCAGACGTTTGAAGTGGTTCCTTGGGTTGTTAATGATTATGTAGCTCCTCCTATTGCGAAGAAAGTTCCTGTGGTCACCAGAAAACCTCCAAAAATGGCAATGGCCTCCCTCAATGATGCTAGAGCTGTGGTGGATGAAGGTGGTTGTACTATTTGGGGTCAGCTTCCTGATATTCCATACAAGTCTGACAAGTTTGGTTTGGGTTTCACTGCAGAGTCCCAGAAGGCTATTCGTCGTGCTCGTGCTGTTCGAATCACCAATCAAGGGATTATGAAAGATCAGATCAATGCTGTGGGAGACTATGATGAAGACTACAATCTGGATGCTTGGATTTTTCCTACTGTGGGTGCTGGACTCAATAATTGGAAAGCTGAAGATGTTATCCCTATCTCCTTTAGTCAGGAGTAAATACTATTACTGTGTTGTTGCTGTTTAAATTTATAATTTCTTGAACAATAAAACTCTCAAGCCATGTGCCTTACCCGGGGCACAATGGTGTGCTTGTTACGGGCTGTCATTTCATTTGCATACTTCATTCAATAAAATCAGTGGACGTTTCGTTTTCGTAAATATTGTGTTCCTTGTCTTTCTTTTCTTTTGTTTTTGTTTTATCAGCTATGTGTTCTTACACACACCCACATCACTAAAATGCAGATCCTCATCCACTTTGGATCCTGTTGATAACAGTTCTACTATTGCCAATTATAATTTCGAGAATCCGATCTATCAAACTGAAGACGGAAATGAGGACGATTGTGAAATACCTGTAGAGCTTGCTAGGTTGTTACAACAAGAAGAGAAAGCTATACAGCCACATGAAGAGCCAGTCGAAGTTGTGAATCTGGGAACTGAAGAAAACAGAAAAGAGGTCAAGATAGGGGATGATTTAGAGGACAGTGTCAAGAGCAGATTGATTCAGATGTTACGTGACTATGTGGAGATCTTTGCTTGGTCTTATGAAGATATGCCAGGGTTGGATACAGACATTGTGGTTCACCGTTTGCCAGTGAAAGAAGATTGTCGTCCAAAGAAGCAAAAGGTTCGTCGTATGCGTCCTGAAATGTCAGAAAAGATCAAGGCAGAGGTAATGAAACAGTTCAATGCAGGGTTCTTAGCAGTGACTTCTTATCCTCAGTGGGTTGCAAATGTGGTACCAGTTCCTAAGAAAGATGGTAAGGTACGTATGTGTGTAGACTACAGATATTTGAACAAGGCTAGCCCTAAAGATGACTTTCCACTTCCTCATATTGATATTCTGGTAGACAACACTGCTCAGCATAAGGTATTCTCTTTTATGGATGGTTTCTCTGGTTACAATCAAATCAAGATGGCACCTGAAGATATGGAGAAGACAACATTTGTGACACAGTGGGGCACCTTTTGCTATAAGGTAATGCCATTTGGTTTGAAGAACGCAGGGGCAACATATCAGCGTGCTATGGTGGCTTTGTTTCATGATATGATTCATCATGAGATAGAGGTATATGTAGATGATATGATAGCCAGGTCTCAGAATGAAGAGCAACATCTTGATCATCTGCATAAATTGTTTGAGAGGTTGAAGAAATACAAGTTGAGATTGAACCCAAACAAGTGTACTTTGGGAGTTAGATCTGGAAAGCTCCTGGGTTTTATTGTCAGTGGAAAAGGTATTGAAGTGGATCCTGCAAAAGTGAAAGCTATACGAGAGATGCCAGCTCCCCGTACTGAGAAGGAGGTTAGAGGTTTCTTGGGACGATTGAACTACATTGCAAGATTTATTTCCCAATTAACTGCCATTTGTGAGCCAATCTTCAAGTTGTTGAAGAAAGATCAGGTGATGGAATGGAATGATGAGTGCCAGACTGCCTTTGATGAAATCAAGAGATATCTGCTTGAACCTCCAATTCTGATGCCACCAGTTGATGGAAGACCCTTGATTATGTATTTAACAGTGTTAGACAACTCAATGGGGTGTGTATTGGGGCAACATGACGAGTCTGGTCGAAAAGAGCAGGCAATATACTACCTTAGCAAAAAGTTTACCGACTGTGAAACAAGATACTCACTGCTCGAGAAAACTTGCTGCGCTTTGGCATGGGCTGCTCGCCGACTAAGACAGTATATGTTGACTCATACTACCTTATTGATTTCAAAGATGGATCCAATCAAGTACATATTTGAGAAACCTGCTCTCTCCGGAAGAATTGCAAGATGGCAAATGATCTTGACAGAATATGACATACAGTATACTACTCAGAAGGCCATTAAAGGAAGTGTTGTGGCAGATCATTTGGCTCATCAAGCAGTGGATGATTATCAGTCAATGAGTTTTGAGTTCCCTGATGAAGACATTATGATTATTACCAAAGAACCTGGACAATATGACGGACCTGAACAAGGATCCCGATGGACTATGGTTTTTGATGGTGCCTCTAATGCACTTGGTAATGGTGTTGGTGTTGTGATTAGTTCCCCTGAAGGTTGTCATACCCCAATTACTTCCAGACTTTGTTTCTATTGTACCAATAACATGGCTGAGTATGAGGCATGTATCCTGGGTATTAAAGCTGCCATTGATATGAAGATTCAGTTCCTTGACGTGTATGGAGATTCAGCCCTGGTGGTAAGTCAGATTAAAGGAGATTGGGATACCAAGCATGATAACCTCATTCCTTACAGAGAGCATGTGTTGTCTTTAATCCCACATTTTAAAGAAATTACCTTTGAACATATTCCACGAAGAGAGAATCAGTTGGCAGATGCATTAGCCACCATGGCATCTATGTTTGAGATCAGTTGGGATGTTGAAGCTCCCAAGATTACTATTGATAGATTTGAAAAGCCTGCATATTGCAATGAGATTGACACAGAAGGAGCAGAGGAGAAACCTTGGTTCTATGAAGTAAAAAGATATCTTGAAGCTCAGGAATTCCCTGAAGGGGCATCTGTCAAAGATAGGAAGTTTCTGAGAAGGTTTTCTGCTAAGTTCTTCTTGAGTAATGGGATTCTGTACAAGCGCAATCATGATTCAACTATGCTTCGTTGTGTGGATAAGAAGGAAGCAACTGAGATTATGGAAGACATGCATGATGGGATCTTTGGCACTCATTCTAGTGGTCATACCATGGCAAAGAAGATATTGAGAGCAGGTTACTATTGGTCTACCATGGAAGCTGATTGCTACCAACACTCCAGAACATGTCACAAATGTCAAATCTATGCTGATAAAGTCCACGTACCTCCATCACCATTGAATGTGTTGACTGCTCCTTGGCCCTTTGCCATGTGGGGCATTGATATGATTGGTGAGATCAAGCCTACTGCTTCTAATGGGCATCGTTTCATCCTGGTTGCTATTGATTACTTCACGAAGTGGGTGGAGGCAGCTTCATTTGCATCTGTTACTAAGAATGTTGTGGCTCGGTTCATTAAGAATAATCTCATATGTAGGTATGGCATCCCTGAAAGGATTATCACTGACAATGGCTCTAATCTGAACAACACTATGATTACTGATCTCTGCACGCAGTTCAAGATTAAGCATCACAACTCTTCTCCGTATCGTCCAAAGATGAATGGGACAGTTGAAGCTGCTAATAAGAACATTAAGAAGATTGTACAAAAGATGACTGTTACTTATAAGGATTGGCATGAGATGTTACCATTTGCTCTTCATGGTTATCGTACTACAATACGTACTTCAACAGGGGCAACCCCATTCTCCTTAGTCTATGGTATGGAAGCAGTTCTGCCCATTGAAGTTCAGATTCCCTCCTTAAGAATTATGAAGGATGCAGACCTGGATGAAGATGAATGGATTCAGACTCGACTTGACCAGATAAATTTGATTGATGAGAAGAGGTTAGCAGCAGTTTGTCATGGCCAGATGTACCAAAAACGAATGATCAAAGCTTTTAACAAGAAGGTTAAGCCCAAGGTATATCAGGCTGGTGACTTGGTAATCAAGCGTATCATATTACCACATGGGTGATCCCAGGGGCATGTGGACTCCAACATATGAAGGACCATTTGTAGTCAAGACAGTGTTCTCAGGAGGTGCCATGATACTGACTACGATGGATGGTGAAGACTTCCCACAGCCTGTAAACGCAGACATAGTTAAAAAATACTACGCATAAAAAGAGACCCGCTAGGTTGACAGGCCTAGGCAAAAATAAGGGCATCCCGACGAACCAAAAGGGTTTGGGCAAAAATTAGGGATATATATAAAAAGATGTACATCCGGCAAGTCGAAAACCTGAAAAGGCGGCTTGGGCAAAAAAGGGTATCCCGGTGGATTGAAAACCTGAAAGGGCAATCCAGGCAAAAGTCAGGGATTAAAGCGTATGACTATGTCTCGTTTGGATCACCCATGAAACTGCAACCAGTTGTACTACTTACTCAAGCTCGAACAGATAAAGCTCAATCCAATCATTTCCGTCTCAACAGCAGAAGATGAGATACTTGAAGATAATGGCAATAGTAGAATTGAAACTCAATAGGATTGTTTCCCACATAGCTGATTTTCTCTGTTTTGTAAAAAAACTTCATGACAAAATCCTCTTACTAGGGTTTATGTCTCCTTGTACAAACTTACCCGTGTATGGGTCACTTTTTGATATAAATAAATTCCATCTTTTGAATCCAGATTTACTTTTACCCTATTTACATAAGCGAAACGTCCATTGGTTGTGTTTGAATGTATGTATGCTTTTGAATATGATTGATGTTTACCAGAAATGATTGATGTTTACCAGAAATGCATGAAAATGCAGTAATAGTATTTACTAAGGACGAACGAGGGAAGGATTTCAACGAAGCTTCGCCGGTTCATCTTTACCAGAAAACTACAAAACCCTCAGTAGGACGAATCCATCTTCATAAAATCTCATCTCCCCTGGAATTTATATCCATCTCTTTTATCCTCATACGGATATACGGGAAATTACTTTCCAATGCGAGTACGACGAACGAAGACGGGAGGTTATATCTGCCCTACCATCAAACGAAGACGAAGGTTATGTATACCTTACTATCCCCAGCATACGGGAGGTTATATATACCTTGCCATCCCCAGCATATGGAAGGTTATGTATAATATATTCTTCAACAACGAATCGGGATTTATTTTCCCTGGCCAGCAGTTGTTATACGAAGATACCCGGACACTTCCGGCAGTATCATATCATACATACATCATTTACATCATACCATAACATACATATCCATAAATACACAATACATTTACTTAGGTGCATCATACTATGCATGCATACATATAACATAAACTAATATTCTCCTTGCAGGATAGTTACATGCAGATAAAACAACATCAACAATTTACAACAGGTCAGAAATGATCCATACACTACTCAAGATGTCCTCGAATAGCAGGCAAACGGTCTGTAAAAAGATCCATTCCCTGGTTCAAGACATCTTTCAGAAGAACAAATCCTGACGTTCTTTTGATCCTTAAGAGCAAATCCTGACGCTCTTTTGGCCCCTTATTCAAGACTTTTTCAGAAGAACAAATCCTGACGTTCTTTTGATCCTTAAGAGCAAATCCTGACGCTCTTTTGGCCCCTTATTCAAGACTTTTTCAGAAGAACAAATCCTGACGTTCTTTTGATCCTTAAGAGCAAATCCTGACGCTCTTTTGGCCCCTTGTTCAAGATACTCTTTCAGAAGAACAAATCCTGACGTTCTTTTGATCCTTAAGAGCAAATCCTGACGCTCTTTTGGCCCATTGTTCAAGACTCTTTCAGAAGAACAAATCTTGATGTTCTTTTGATCCTTAAGAGCAAATCCTGGCGCTCTTTTGGCCCCTTGTTCAAGACTTTTTCAGAAGAACAAATCCTGACGTTCTTTTGACCCTTAAGAGCAAATCCTGACGCTCTTTTGGCCCTTTGTTCAAGACTTTTTTTCATAAGAACTAATCCTGACGTTCTTTTGACCTTGGAGAGTAGGCAAACGATCTGTACAAAGATCCATTCCCTAATCCAAAATATTTCCAGAAGAGATAATCATCACAAGATTTATTTCTACTGGTCCATCCAACAACTCAAATCATGTTGCATAAATGATTCAGAGACGGCCTATACAAAGACCTAGTATTGATATCCAGTATCAACATAAAGACATCATCATATTCTGATACTTTAGATGGCATCTCTAAGCCCATCACCAGTTCTTCCTGATGGCATCTCTAAGCCCATCTCCAGTTCTTCTAAGTGGCATCTTTAAGCCCACTCAAGCATATACAACCAAACATCAATATCATGCTATACACTGGTGAGTGCAAATTTTTGAGCTTTTGTGTTCAATCCCCTTCAACCTTCCAGGTCACGACTGGCAAGCATACCAATCTAACCCCTCAAGTTTCAGAAAATTGAACAGGGGCAGCTGTTGCACCCCAAAATTTGCCCTCACAATACAAGACTTTGTGTGCTAAGAAGGTTCACAAGGTTCACAAGATTCACAATGTTTTCAATACCTTTCATGAGGTTCATGAAGTCTACAAGTTACTTTATGAAGGTTCACAAGGTTCACAAGTTTCTCAATGCTTATATAACCTTTCATGAGGTTCATGAAGTCTACAAGTTACTTCTTGAAGGTTCACAAGGTTCACAAGATTCACAATGATTACAAAGCTTTCCTGAGGTTCATGAGGTCTAAAAAGTCACTTTATGAGGTTCACAAGGTTCACAAGCTTCACAATACCTCCCATGAGGTTCACAAGACATTTTATGATGGTTCACAAGGTTCACAATTGGTCAGAAGAGTTGACAATTCCCTCAGACAATGCACCTCCTAAGCAGTGCATCCAAAACTAGGGTTTTGACTTTAATCAGGCTAAATGAACTTCCAAGACTTCAAGTGAGCTTCATAACATCTTATATGTGTGTAAGAACCCCCATGACAAGTTTCAAGACTTTTCTCAGAAGTTTGCTCAGTCAGATGATCAGATAAGTCAAAATCAGTCAAAGTAGTTAAAAAGTCAAACTGAGGTCAACTGTGGTCAAACCAAAGTCAAACTTCATGATTTTTTGCCAACATCAAGTATATGAAGTAAAATTCATCATTTGATCAAGGGTTGATCATGATTCATCAAGGAGATTTCAGATCATCAAGAATCAGGAGTTTCTAAATTAGGGTTTCCTCAGGAAAAGTCAACTGAACTTTGACCAGCCATAACTTTCACATACTTCATCACCAAGTCTCCATCCAAAGCTCATTTTGAAGGAAATTGAATTCTCTACAACTTTGTGTCTCACAAGCCAAGCCCAAAAATGCTTCATTTGGAAGGTATGAGCTAAGACATTATAGGTCCTTTTGAAAGTCAACAAAAAGTCAACAACTTCAAAAGGGCATAACTTGAGATTGGTAAATGATATGGACATGAAACCAGTGGGGTTGTTTAGAGGACTCTTCAAGCTTTCCAAAATGTCCAATAACACCCTCATACCGTTAAAATTGAAGGATATGTGCCCTTGCAAAGTTGGGAAATTTTGTGATGGTTTATGATGAAAATGGAGGTCTAAAACCAATTCTTTCCAAATGGGCTTGTCAAATTATGATCCAATCCATACACTATCATCATGCACGACCCAAATGATTAAAAATCAGAATTTTTATTATTTTATTTTTATTTATTTTGATTTAATTCATAAAAAATTATTTTAAATAGAAATAAAATATGAAAATATGATATTTGATGGAGATTTGGTTTCTAGAATGTCTTCAATGTTGATTGGAATTGAAAAGGAATGAAATCACAAGATTGGTCCCAAAATAGCAAGCCTTAATGCATAAATATTTGGATTTTAAAGTATGATCATTGTGAATCTTTTTGAATCAAAATTTCCACACAAACAATCAATCTTTTTGACCTAATTCACTCTCCTATAAGTGCATAACTCATTGCCATTGCCCAGCCACGAATTCTCTGCCTCCAAGGTAAGTTTCACAAATTGAAAAATCCTCCAAAAACTCACATTCGAATTTTGAATTCCAGGACTTTAGAAGGTAAAACAAAGACATGGCAAGCTTCATTGGACATCATTGATCATAAACCAATACTCATATGCATCCCATACATGCCATAATGCTTTACCCGAATCCAATTTGTTCTTGAAAATAATTTTTTCGATTTCATTAATTTGTTGTGTTTCAATGAATTTTGCTTGGCTAATCTTGTTTATCATGTGATGTAGAACGTTTCTGGGCAGAAAAATCAAAGAAACCGTGGCTGATTCATGAAACGCCATTGTTAGGGTTTGGACCTAGGTTTAGGGATTTCTGATTTAAGGAACATAAATGGATTCTAAAAACATAGAATGAATCGCATGAATGTCTGGATCATATTGCTGTGTTTAATTTTGAGAAATTGTATGGTTTTGCTGGTCATTGATCTTTGTAGGTATTGCTGCAGTTTAAGAATTCGCAGGAAAACTCGTGACTGATTTCGCAGGTAAAAACGCAAGTATGAGGTTGAAGAAGAAGCAGCTGGCGCGCTCAGGAAAATTTGAATTTGATTTAAAATATTTTATCTTATTTTGTTGGTTTGTCATCACTACAGGCTGTGTGGTCCAGTGGAAGGCCAGGCGTGTGTTTGATGAGAGGGCGTGGGATCAAAACCTGGCTGGGACAAACATTTTTGAGTTTTTTCCATTATTACACTGAACATAATATATTATGCATTATTGTTGATTTGTAACCAGATAGGCTCTCCCAGCCAGGTGGTCATGCGCGCGTATGTATATTCATGAGGTCCTGGGTTCAACACCACCCCAGGCCTTTTGCTTGTTCATTATTTTCCTGATTTTTCAAAGTCAAAGCACAAAACAAATTGGATCTATTTCCTTATCACCTACGCTGGGCTGGCCTGGTGGTGGGTTTTGGTGTTTGCAGGCAGAACGTCCTGGGTTCAAACCCAGCCAAGGTAAGTTTCCTTTTTACTATTTTTCTGTTTAATTCATTTAATTAATTTGCTTAACTATTCTCTTATTATTAATAAAAAAAAAATTGAATATGTATATTTAATAAATATCTAAAACAACACTTATTTTTTTTCCTAAAAAATTTCTAAACTTTTATTTTTCTCAATTTAAATCATTTTCTTTTATTATGTAATTAAATTATAATATATGTATATTAATTAAAATAATTTTGTATATTATATTATAAATCCTAAAAATATTTTCTAAATGAACCCTAATTTTGTAAAACCTAATTTTATTTTCTAAATAATTTTTATTTTCTAATTCTTAATATAGTTATTATGTATATATTTATTTAATATAATTTTTGTAGATATAATATTTAAACATAATTAAAACTTATTTTCTTATATATAATATGTAAATATTTCTTCTTTTAATTTGTTTATAACCTAAATTATATGTAAATAATTTTTAATATGTGATTAGAAACAATTAAACCTATAATAATTTATTTTTGTAATTATAAATAATTTAATAATTTGTACATAAATTAAAATATTACCATAACCCTTTAATTGTTTATATTTTTAAATAAATGTCTATATTAAAAATGTAATTTTGTGTTTATTATTTTCATCATGTTATTATAATATTTTTTCTAATTTTATTATTATTATTATTACTAACCACATTATTATTAATATTTATTTTTGATTATTATTATTCCACTAACCTTATTTAATTTTTATTATTATTACTAACCCCTATTTTATTTACTTATTGCTTATTTATTATTTTTGCTTATTATTTATATTTTGCTTCTATATTTATTTTTGCTATTCATTTTTAATTGCTTATTATAATTATGTAATTGCTCCTTGGTGTAAATTTTGTAAATATGTAATTTATTTAATTTAATCTTTATATTATGGTTAGTAATTTAGGGAGTGTAAACATGTATTCAATTTAAAATAAAATTTAGATCACTTTAATTATAAGATAAATAAAATTGAACACTCACACACGTAAGTCGATTTTTAATCGCCATCTCACATTTCTAAGGCTATCCCTCAATGTTGCCTAATCATAAGGTCAAGTGGGGTGTATAAAGCAAGTCCCTTAAAAGAAAAATCATCAAGTCCCTAATGGTTGCCTTTAAAGATCAAGTCCCTTTTCGAATAATGATGATAGTCCCTCCTAAATGCTTAATACACCTCACAGTTGCCTTCACAAGACAGATGTCCCTCATATGTCCCTCACATCCAAGGTAATGACTACTTATTCCTTAATAATAGGGATAGTCTTACCATTTAAAGGATAAAGAACAAGAAAAGACTTAAACTTTAGGGTAGGTATCTCATAGTTGCTTGCTCACTTCATTCCAAATTTTCAAACACTTAACAATTTCAAACAAATTTTCAAGTACAAGTTTTTACGCATCCGTACATGGATCATTATTAACTCTTATGAAAATTTTCTATTCACACACTTCACATTTTCAAAAACAATTCAAAAGTGAGCTAAGTAACTAAGAGCCCATGGATAACCATGGATGTAAAGGGTGCTAACACCTTCCCTTTACATAACCTACCCCCCGGACCCAAAAATCTTTTAAAAGGTCTTTCCTGTTCTTTTATGCCTTTCCTTTGGATAAAATAAAAGTTGGTGGCGACTCTTGCTATCCGCAACATAACTAAAAGTCAGTTCTCCCACCGTGTTACACCCTTCACCATGGAAGATATACCTGGACCATCCTCAGCACCACCTCCTGTCACTGTCAGTTTAGAGGAGTTTGAGAAACTAAAAGAGAGAAATGAGAAGCTGACTCAGGCTCTACAGAAGACCCTCTGGGAGAGGAGTGATGGTCGGCTGGACATTGAGAGGTTAGAAAAGTTGAGGGTAGAGCATCTAGCCAAGATTGAGAAATCAGAGGACTACATTAGGAAGTCAAGGGCTGGAGAGCAGATCTTGAAGAATGCCTGCAAGGAGGCTCAGTTCCAAAAAGCCAGGACTGATTTATATCTGAAAGAGAGTCAAGCCAGGTGGGTCAGGATCACCGAAGCTCGTACTCTGGAAGATAAGAGGACTCAGGACAAGATTGAGCAGTTGGAGGCTAGTGCAAAGGAGCAGCAGGAAGCCCTGCTAGCAGCCCAGAGAGAGATCTCAAAGTTGAAGATTAGAGCTGGTGTGAAGAGGTCAAAGGACCAGAGTCAACACAAGAAGCTAATTGCAGCTGTTACTACCAGGAATCTCCTTATCAGGAGCCTTACAGAGCGTCCAGTTGATCCTGTGACTGAAGCACTTCTCAAGGAAGTTCAGGAGGATGAGTTTGGTCTTGGTGTCTGACTTTTGCTTGTTGTTGTTTTCATTTCATGTACTTTTATTTTTTATGTTGTATTTTTGACCCCTCAGAGGGCATGATTTGTAAGAAACAAACTATGTATCATTTACTTTTTGTAATATATGTATCAGTTTATTCGATCTAAGTTTCTTTCAAGCAGCATCACAAGCATCTCCCTCAAGGGTCTGGAAGGGTCAAAACCAAGTGCCAAGCCGGACACCTTGGAAACAAATAAGCATACTGCATTGCATGCTAACCTTTGTTTGTTTTGTAGGTTTGTTTTGTTTTTGTTACTAACTCTGTTGTGATCTCAGGAACTATTGCTCGACGTCGGGTGTTCCCACTCAACCGTCCACACAGATATCCCACCCGCAACAACCTTCCGGGTATACAGATGGACCAGGTACAACAGGACCTTACAGAGGTCAGGAACCAAATGGCCAATGAGAGATTGGAAATGAGGAATCAGATGACACAATTTATGGAGGTGATGAATGGTTTAGCACAGAGCCAAGAGAGATTGAGGGCTTTAGTAGAGAGGCAGACTCAGGAAGATCCCCATCTAGGGACTGGTGGGACAAGCAACAATGAGAGGGTGCAGCCTCATATCAACCCACCTGTATTTGGACCCCACCTTCATCCAGAGATCAACATCCCTGCTAATGCACAAGGGAATGCTACTACAGGCAGAGTGCTGCAAGAAGACCCCCAGGAAGATCAGTTCACAGTGATGGGAGCTGGGGATGAAGCCTATGACAGAAGGCTGGATGAAATTGCTGAAAAATTAAGGTCCTTGGAGTCTCAAAACTCCTTGGGTTTTGATGTTATGGACATGGGCTTAGTGGACGGGGTCAGGATTCCCCACAAATTTAAACCACCGTGCTTTGATAAGTACAACGGGACTTCCTGCCCACGGACCCACTTGCAATCCTTTCTGGGGAGGCTGAAGGCGTATACCATGGATGAAAAGCTATGGATGTTTTATTTTGAGGATAGCTTAACAGGAGCTTCAAGAGAATGGTACTCTCATCTGACTAGAGCAACCATCAGGTGCTGGAAGGACTTGGCTGAGGCCTTTATCAGACAATACCAGTATAACTTGGATATGGCTCCCAACAGGACCCTCCTGATGGGAATGTCACAGTCATCCAGGGAAAGCTTCCGGGAGTACGCCCAGAGGTGGAGACAGCTTGCTGCTGCTGTCCAGCCACCCATGTCAGAGAGGGAGATGGCTGATATGTTTATGAACACCCTCCAAGGGACATACATTGACAGGCTAGCTGCCTTTTCTTCTACCAGCTTTGCAGATGTCGTTATAGCTGGAGAAAGAATCGAGAGCCTGTTAAAGATGGGCAAAATTTCTGACAACGGTGCCAGCTCATCCAGCAACACGAGAAAGCCTTTTGTGGGCCCAAGAAGAACTGGTGAGACCAATGCTATCCATACCAGCAGGGGCAGGCCCCAATATGTTCATAGGTCTGTGGCAGCAGTCACCATTCCCGCTCCAATTCATCCACAACCAGCTTATCAACCACAGTAACAAAATTATCAGCAACAAACTCAGTATCCTCCTCAGAGAAATTACAACAACACCAACAACAACAATCAGCAAAGACCATTTCAACAGAGACCGTCTCAGGCCAATAGGGTGATCGATCCGATCCCTATGCCCTATGCCACATTATTGCCACAACTCCTAAAGCTCAACCTGGTTGAGCTAAGGACATTGGCACCTCCGGATCCTGCCAGTCTACCCAGAAATTATGACGCCAGCGCCAGATGTGCTTTTCATTCGAATGCACCGGGCCATAGTACAGAGAAGTGCAGAGCTTTGCACATGAAGGTACAGGATCTAGTGGATTCCAAAGCTCTAAACTTTGCACCACCACCGAATGTCAACAAGAACCCTATGCCAAACCATGGTGGCCCCAGAATCAATGCTATTGAAGAAGACAAGCCGTCTTACTTGATAACCAGTGTGGGTCAGATTCGGACACCCTTGGTAGAGATCAAAGCTCAACTCCTTGAATGTCAAATGTTCCCTGGATGCGAGCTAGGGTGTGCTTATTGCAACATTTCAGTGAATGGATGTGATAACTTGAGAGATGGCATAGATGGTCTCATCCAGAGTGGCCTGCTTCAAATCACAACATCAATACCTACCAATCCAGCAATCTCCTTGGCGACAATGCTTGAGTCTTCTACAACTGCAACAACCATCGTTCCAAACAACTTTTCAGTCTCATCAACAAATGCTTCATCTGTTACTTCAACAGACCAAATATAAGCAAACATCCCTTCTACAACTTCAGCACCCCTTCATTCAGAATCTCCTACAACAACAACACCCATCCATTCAACAGTGTCTCCTACAACATCAACAGCAAACAATGAAAGCATCTCAACAGTTACAATTTATTATGATCCTGAAAATGATTCTGCCTATAACTCACAAAACACCACTCCTATCAGAGCACCAGTCACAATATACTATGATCCACATACTATCATGGTCCCTTCTGCAGCTGCTATCAGTCCAGTCACTATCACAGTGCCTGGGCCAGTGCCTTATGAAAGCAGTAATGCCATCCCTTGGCATTACGACTCCGATCTCTACTGCGAAGGAAAGAGAATCACTTTGGAATCATCAACTTCTTCACCACAAATAGACAATGTGGGAGGAGGCGGAGGCTTCACTCGAAGCGGACGTCTCTTTGCCCCGCAAATTCAAAGACCCACTGCCGAGGCAGAAGCTGCTGCCAAGGCAAAAGGGAAGAGCATGGTGCAAGAAGAGCAAATTATTAAGGAGGCTTTGAAAACACCTTTTGATCAAGAAGTTGATGAATTCATGAGAATCATCAAGAAAAGTGATTACAAGATAGTGGACCAGCTTCACCAGACGCCTTTTAAGATCTCCATTCTATCATTGCTAATGTGCTCCGAGGCTCATCGGAACGCACTACTAAAAGTCTTGCACGCAGCTTATGTGCCGGAAGAGATCACAGTCAATCAGTTGGAAGCTGTAGTTGGAAATGTTAACGCTAGTCATGGACTAGGATTTACCAACACTGATTTGACTACGGAAGGCCGCAATCACAACAAGGCTTTGCACATTACCATGGAGTGTAAAGGTGCGGTTCTTTCCCATGTACTGGTAGACACAGGATCATCCCTCAATGTCTTACCTAAAAAAGCCCTTGTGAAGCTAGAGTATGAAGGATTGGCATTACGCCCCAGTAACTTGGTAGTGAGAGCCTTTGACGGTTCTAAGAGATCAGTTCTGGGAGAAATTGAGTTGCCTATAACGATTGGCCCACAAACTTTCAAAACGACCTTCTACGTGATGGACATTCAGCCTGCCTACAGCTGTTTGTTGGGTAGACCATGGATTCATGCCGCTGGCGCAGTTACGTCTACCCTTCACCAGAAGTTAAAATTCGAGTGGGAGGGCCAAGTTGTTACTATTTGTGGAGAGGAAGATATTTTTGTTAGCCATCTGGCTACCTACAAATACATTGAGATGGATGGGGAGATCCATGAAACGATGAGTCAAGGGTTTGAGGCCTTGAACATAAATGAAACATCTGTTGTACCTGGAACCTCAATGACATCTTATCAACAAGCCCGGAAGGTTGTTGAAGAAGGGACTGCCCAAGGCTGGGGCAAGTTGCTGCCTGTAGAGAAGAAGGAGGATAGATTTGGGTTGGGTTACAAACCAACTCAACAAGATCAAGCAGAGGCTGCTAAGAAGCCCAACTTTGTTAGTGGGGGGATGCTCACCCCTGATGCTGTCAACAATTTGGAAGACGAGGATGAAAGCGACCGCAACCTGGAAAGTTGGATCCGTCCAAAGATCCCGGGGAGCAGTATCTCAAACTGGTCTTCCTAGGAAATTATAAGAGTTACTCCTGCAGAGTAATTATTATTTCCTGTATATTTTAAGCATGCATCAAGTCTTGCATCTTGCCCAAGATGACAAGACTCATTTTGTAATCGGGCCATCTGTAATTTTTGTGCAACAAGATTAATCAATGAAATATCAGACATCTTTTGCAAATGAGTCTCTTTTTCTTTTCCGCTCACTGTTTTTCCGTTTTTCTTTTTGTACAAAAAAATAAATGGTAGTGTTTTCAAAATGTTAACTTTATTTCACTTTTCTAAACAAGATTAAAATCAATCACTAAAATGAACAAACTGAACCCTTGCAGAGAGTGCCTTCCAGACAACACCGACAACAGCACGGCTATGACTTCGTATGACGTTGACAATCCAATCAATCAAGCTGATGAAGGGGTTGAAGAAGATTACGAGCTTCCTGAAGAGCTAGCCAGGTTGTTGAGACAAGAGGAAAGGGTTATCACTCCTCATCAGGAGGAGGTCGAAACGATCAATCTTGGTACAGACAAAGACGTGAAAGAAGTTAAAATCGGGGCCTGCTTACAAGACTCAGTAAAGAGACAACTGATTGACCTGCTTCAAGAATATGTGGACGTGTTTGCATGGTCTTATCAAGATATGCCAGGGTTGGACACCGACATTGTTGTACACAAGCTGCCTTTAAAAGAAGACTGCCCACCGGTTAAACAGAAATTGCGTCGTACACGCCCAGACATGGCAATGAAGATCAAAGAAGAGGTGCAAAAGCAGTGGGACGCCGGGTTCCTTGCTGTAACTAGCTATCCACCGTGGGTTGCTAATATTGTGCCTGTGCCTAAGAAGGACGACAAAGTAAGGATGTGTGTTGACTACCGGGATCTGAACAGAGCCAGCCCGAAAGATGACTTCCCATTACCTCACATTGATGTATTGGTTGATAATACGACTCAGTTCTCGGTATTCTCCTTCATGGACGGATTTTCAGGATACAATCAGATTAAAATGTCACCTGAAGACATGGAGAAGACAACCTTCATCACACCCTGGGGCACGTTCTGTTACAAGGTGATGCCATTCGGACTGAAGAATGCTGGTGCAACATATCAACGGGCTATGGTGACATTATTCCACGATATGATCCATAAAGAAATCGAATGTTATATGGATGACATGATTGCCAAGTCCCTCACTGAAGAAGACCACCTGGTAAATCTGCTAAAGCTATTCAAGCGTCTGAGGAAGTACCAACTGAAGTTGAACCCCAACAAGTGCACATTCGGGGTGCGATCTGGTAAGCTGCTGGGATTTATTGTGAGCGAGAAAGGGATTGAAGTTGACCCTGATAAAGTCAAAGCCATTCAAGAAATGCCTGCACCGAAGTCAGAAAAAGAAGTTCGAGGGTTCTTAGGACGATTGAACTACATTTCACGGTTCATATCTCACCTTACAGCAACCTGCGAACCCTTGTTCAAACTGCTAAGGAAAGAACAGACGGTCAGGTGGAACGAAGATTGCCAGAAGGCTTTTGACAAAATCAAGGAATACTTGCAAGAACCTCCAATCCTTATGCCTCCAGTCGAAGGAAGACCTCTAATCATGTACTTGACAGTATTAGAAGAGTCAATGGGGTGTGTGATGGGTCAGCATGACGAGTCCGGTCGAAAAGAGTATGCAATATACTACCTAAGCAAAAAGTTTACCGACTGTGAACAACGTTATTCACTGCTCGAGAAAACTTGCTGTGCTTTAGCGTGGGATGCTCGCCGACTGAGACAGTATATGTTGACCCACACTACTTTATTGATCTCCAAAATGGACCCAGTTAAGTACATATTCGAGAAGCCAGCGCTTACCGGACGGGTTGCAAGATGGAAAATGATTCTCACAGAATATGATATTCAATACACATCTCAGAATGCCATCAAGGGCAGTGTATTGTCTGAATATCTTGCTGAGCAACCTATTGATGATTACCAGCCTATGAGATTTGACTTCCCTGATGAAGACATCATGTTCATAAAAGCAAAAGATCATGAAGAGCCTGTTCACACTGAAGGGCCTGACCCGGAGGAAGAATGGACTATGATTTTTGATGGGGCTGTTAATATGAATGGTCGTGGTGTTGGTGCAGTACTCATTACACCTAAAGGAGTTCACATGCCTTTCTCGGCAAAACTCACCTTTAACTGCACTAACAACGAAGCTGAATACGAAGCTTGCATTATGGGTCTTGAGGAAGCCATTGACCTCAGGATCAAGACATTGACTGTATTCGGAGATTCAACTCTGGTAATCAATCAAACCAACGGCAAATGGTATACACACCAAGATCATCTGACACCTTACAGGGATTATACAAGGAGGTTATTGACTTTCTTTACAACAGTCAAGCTTGAGTATATCCCTCGGGACGAGAATCAGTTTGCAGATGCTCTGGCTACCATTTCATCCATGATCAAAGTTCAAGCTGCCAACTTTGTACCTCAAATCTCAGTGTCCAGACTTGACAGACCAGCATATGTATTCGCAGCAGATGTTGTCAAGGATGATAAGCCTTGGTTCCATGACATTAAATGCTTCTTGAAGGATCAGACATACCCACCTGGGGCATCTTCCAATGATAAGAAGACTTTGAGAAGGCTTGCTGGTAGTTTCTTCCTGAACACTGATGGTTCCCTGTACAAGAGAAACTTTGACATGGTACTCCTCAAATGCGTCGACAGGACAGAAGCAGATTTGTTAATGCATGAAGTGCACGAAGGATCCTTTGGTACCCATGCGGGAGGGCATGCCATGGCTAAAAAGTTGCTAAGATCAGGTTATTATTGGATCACAATGGATGTCGACTGTTGTGCATACGCCAGAAAATGCCATAAATGCCAGATTTATGCAGATAAGGTGCATGTGCCTCCCAATCCTTTAAATATGATGTCTTCACCCTGGCCCTTTGCTATGTGGGGCATCGATATGATTGGCAAGATCGAACCGACTGCTTCAAATGGCCACAGATTCATCCTGGTTGCCATTGACTATTTCACCAAGTGGGTCGAAGCAGCTTCTTATGTAAATGTTACCAGGCAAGTGGTAGCCAGATTTCTGAAGAGGGATATCATCTGTCGATATGGAGTTCCCGAGCGAATCATTACTGATAATGGTTCAAACTTGAACAACAAAATGATGGCAGAGCTGTGCCGGGACTTCAAGATCCAACACCACAATTCTTCTCCTTACAGGCCAAAGATGAATGGCGCTGTCGAGGCAGCTAATAAGAACATCAAGAAGATTGTGCAGAAGATGGTAGTCACCTACAAAGACTGGCATGAAATGCTACCGTTTGCCTTGCATGGGTACCGCACGTCAATCAGAACATCCACTGGGGCAACACCGTATCAGCTCGTGTATGGTATGGAAGCAGTCCTACCTGTTGAAGTTGAATTACCCTCCCTACGGGTATTGATGGATGTTAAGCTGAACGAAGCAGAATGGGTCCGATCCCGGTACGAACAACTGAGTCTGATTGAAGAGAAAAGATTGGCTGCAATCTGCCATGGGCAGTTATATCAGAAAAGAATGAAGAAAGCCTTCGATCAGAAAGCCAGGCACCGAGAGTACCAAGTAGGAGACCTTGTGCTGAAGAGAATCCTCCCTCCTCATACAGACCACAGGGGCAAGTGGACTCCAAATTATGAAGGACCATTTGTAGTAAAGAAAGTTTTCTCTGGTGGAGCACTGATGCTCAGCACTATGGATGGTGAAGGTTTCCCGTCCCCTGTAAATTCAGATGCAGTTAAAAAATACTTCGCATAAAAATGACCCGCTGGACACAAAAACAGAATGTAAGTCCAGGCAAAAATAGGGCATCCCGGCGAGTCAAAAACAGAATAAAAGACTCGGGCAAAAATAAGGGAAAATAAACAAAAAATGTACACCCGCTGAGTTGAAAAGCCGCATTGGACAACTCAGGCAAAAATGGGTATCCCGATGGATTGAAAACCCGAAAGGGCGATCCAGGCAAAATAAGGGAATAAGCGAACAACTGCATTCTGAATTCGTCTGTATCACCTACAACTTGGTAGGCCTCGAAAGGATCAAGCTTCTGTCAGAATCAGCCTTCTTCAGAAAGTAAGACGAGAAGAATGTCAAATGTCATACGAGTCATAGCAGAAGGGAAGCTTCTTGAAGCGTCGACAACATTGCCAGCCTCTTGTTTCTCAATTTGTAACAATCTCCTCATTTCAGGGGATATGTTTCTTTGACTGTATCTTGCCAATTCAGGGCACACGAATTAATGAAATCAGATTTTCAGTCATGTTTCGTCTTGTACATTTTTATTTGCAAAAAATGTCTGATGTCTTAAAAACACTGATTGCATAAATACAGATGTTTTTCTTCTTCTAAAAAAATACGTGCTTGCAGGAAATATACTTACTATCAGAAGTGTCTAAACTCCTATGACGGAATCCAATAAAGGATACCTCGGGATTACTTGTGCGTTTCCCTATCTTTGTAGGATTGCAGGTATCCAAAGCGCAACTTGGGGCATGAAAGCTTCACCCCAGCAAGCTGACAAATCAACACTCAGTCTTAGCACCCAAAGTGTTTTCTCCCCAGCTGAGTTTCCACTTGCTATTTCTCCCCAGCTGAGGTGCCAACCATTCTTCCTCCTCAGCTAAGTACAAAAGTCAGGGAACCATCTCCCCACAGAGTTTCAGCCTCTATCCAGAAGAGCAGCGCATGAAGGGATCACAACAGAGTGAAGAAAGCTTCTACAAACCCCAGCTGGGTCCCTCATTATCAGGATGGGTCTATCAGTGACCTATTCCCCCAAGCAGATAACATCTCATCAGATCTACCAATGATCTCATCCCCAGCTGGGATGTCCATTTCAAGCAGATCGGCCAGAGATCTTCAGAGCAACGGGATCCGAATCCCGGTTTGGTATCTTTGCATAATCATAGCATTCGCATCATATTCACCCACAAAGCGTAGCATTCCGTCTAATACGGAGCATTACGGCAAAAGTCAAACATGTAGCATAATCATAAGCCATGTTCTGAATCAAACACTTGTGAATAATAACAATCCATCAATATACAAAATACCCCCAGATTCCCCAGCGGAGAGCTAAAGCTAAAGCAGTTGCCTTACATTCACAAACATTGGCATATACTCCTTTTGGCACCCGTCCGTGTCACATCCCCAGCATAAAGCCAAAGACATCCCCTTTGCACTCATAGATATATATACATTTCCTTGACATCCGTCCGTGTCATTTTCCCCAGTGCAGTAACATAAACACTTTGTATATCAGATATTTGTTCATATTATACTTTTCTCCTTTCGACACTCGTCCGTGTCACTCTCCCCAATAGTTAAATACTCATCTATACACCACTCATACTTATACAGATACTCGTCCGTATCTTGTACACACCATTTATATCCCCACAGAGTCAACACTAGTCCATGTTCTCTGTTAACCAGTTGGTACTCGTCCATATCATCATCTCAGAACATGTGTCAGGCGTTTGTTTCTGCATGATACTCGTCCGTATCATAGTCTTAAGGATGCTCGTCCGCATCTTTAATCCATACACTGTGTCAAACACTCTTGACTTCTTGAATATAGACACTCGTCTGTGTCTATCATTCCCTAGAAGAGTCCCCTCAGATTCAACACTCGTCCGTGTTCCTTGTTAACCAGTTGATACTCGTCCGTATCATCATCCCTGAACATGCGTCAAGTATTTGTTTCTACCCGATACTCGTCCGTATCGTAGTTTTAGGGATGCTCGTCCGCATCTTTAATCTATACAAAACATCTAAACACTTATACCTTTATTTCTTGGATATAAACACTCGTCCGTGTTTACTATTCCCCAGTAAATCGCCTGCAAAGCAAATTCTTTTTCTATCTGGCATTCGTCCTATGTCATGATAAACCTTGAGAGCAGCCGTCCCCTGCTAGGTGGTCGTCCTCCACCTCTTGATGATCGTCCTTCATCATGCTCATCCGATGGCCGTCCCCATCGTTGATTTTCTATCCGGCATTCGTCCTATGTCGTGATATTTAGCAGCCGTCCCCTGCTAGGTGGTCGTCCTCCACCTTTTGATGATCGTCCTTCATCATTTTATCCAATGGCCGTCCCCATTGTTGATTTTGGTTATCTGGCATTCGTCCTATGTCATGATAAACCTTGAGAGCAGCCGTCTCCTGCTAGGTGGTCGTCCTCCACCTCTTGATGATCATCCTTCATCATGCTCGTCCGATGGCCGTCCCCATCGTTGACCTTTTATCCGGCATTCGTCCTATGTCGCGATATTTTCGACAGCCGTACCCTGCCAGGTGGTCGTCCTCCACCTTAGATGACCGTCCCTCATCTTAACCCCAACAGAGCAGCCGTCCCCTTCTAGGTGATCGTCCTTCACCTTTGATGACCGTCCCTCATCATTATTTCATTTATTCTTTAACCCGATGGCCTTCCCCGTCGTGGTCCCTTTTCCTTTTCCTGATGATCATCCTTCATCAGTTTAGCCCGATGGCCGTCCCCATCGTTGTTTACATTACTTTTTGAACTTGGTGGCCGTCCCCATCATTTTTCATTAGATCCCCAGAGAATCTTATAGCTTTACTTGATGGCCGTCCCCATCATGATCCCTTTTATCCCCAGCATGTCGGCCGTCCCCGTCATTGCCTTATTTTCCACACTTTTTCAGCATGTCGGCCGTCCCCGTCATGACTCTTTACCCAGCAGTCGTCCTCTGCTCGACGGTCGTCCTCCGTCGCCCACACTTTACAATATACTTTACTTTCTTTTACAATCTATATCCCTTTTCTTCTTCATCCTGTGAGTGCAAATTTTGGACTGTCTTTGGTATTCAACCACAAGTTATCTTGTTTGCCTGTTAAGCCGTTGCTTACATCCTGCACAGATAACTCATGTTTGAATAGGGGCAGCTGTAAACATCCCAAATTTGCCCTCACCCATTCACACCATGGCTTGTGATCATTTTCATATGCATAAACTCAATCATAGCATCTCATATCACATTTTTGATTCACTGCATAGATTCAAAGTCATCTGCATCTATGGTTTGTGATCTGAGCAATCCAAGAGCTTCTTGAGCCACTCCAAAGGTCATCAATCACTTCAAAGGGGTCCATGCATGTTCAAACATCATATTATATCTCCTCAAAGTCAAGGATGTCAAAGAATCACAAGAACTGAGAATGGTATGGAAGCAGAGCCAGGTTTAACTGCACAGATGACCTGAAATTAGGGTTTTGGTTTCAAAGGCCATAACTCCAAATTTTTTGGTCATTCTTGTTTCTATTGGTCTCTATTTGGTATAGGGAGTATGCATATCAAGTTTCATGAAGAAATTCCATGGGGAGGTCATCTGATCAAGAGTTGACTTTTCAAGCAAGTCAGTGCAAAATCAGGGCATCTGAGACCCCCAATGACCCAACCAAGGGGTGTTCTTCATCATTTTTGTTGTATATGATCTTTATTTGATCATAGAAGAAGTTGGAAGTTCACAAAATTCAAGAATTTCAAGTCTTTTGCAAAGTTGACTTTTTGGGCAAGTTTGACTTTTAATGAAATTGTCATTTTAGACAACTTTTTCAACCCTTACTTTTTGATTCAAAAAAGCTTCAAATGGAAAAACTTTGGTCATGAAAGTTGTAGAATGGATCATTCCCTTTTCAAAAAGTACAAGAACATGACCTAATTCATTTTGGATCAAAAGTTATGGCTTGTCAAAGTTGGCAAAAATCACTAAATTTCAAGTTATGCACCAAAGAGGCAAAGTTGCAAATTCACTTCTCAAGGCAAATTAAGTCATCAAATGCATTTCAAAACTTCACAACATGATCATGCAAGACTTAAAAATCAGAATGGGCCAAGAAACTTCTCACTTTTGTGGCCTATGGATCAAGATTTTTCATAAGAAGCAAAAGTGAACCAAGTTGCAAAACTCATCATAAGCTACCACCCACTTGCTGGCTGACTTGCTGAACCATCCTAGGGTTCTCCCCACATCATGCTGCGCAGGACATGCCTTTTGTCCTTGTCTAGAAAGTAGCCCATACCCCTCTTACACAACTTTGACATTTTGGCAACTTGAGCCATACCTATCACAAAAGCACACATCACTTCTTCTGACCAATCACAGTTGTCTATACAAGCAAAATGCAAGCCAAACATAACAAGAGGCAAGCCTGAAACACTCCATAGCACAACATTCTCATTTTCACCTTCATTTGCAAGAGCCTTCGAAACTCATCACACAGGCCACAAACACACAAACAAACTTCATCAATCAACTCAACACATCTCCCTGATCACAAAGCACCCATCACCATTGCCTTAAACTCCCAGAATCACAAACAAGATCACCACCTGCCATTGAACAGAACTCCTGCCATCTCTCAAACCAGCCATTGCAAACTTCAAACAAACATTGCAAGCTTCTTAGGGGGATCATTGGAGTGCATTTGAGCCAAAGAAACAGCCAGAAAGCTCCTGAATCGAAAGCTTCAGTTCAGGTAGTCAACTCAAAACTTTTTTCCAGAAACATGTTTTTAAGTTCTTAATAGCTTCTATGCACTCTCCTGATCATGAATATGTGCTTACTTTTGAAAATGGTTAAGAAACCAGGATGTATGCACTGTCTGAAACTTTTGCCCTAAAAAATGTTTGATTCGATTCTCTCTGTTTTTGAATGATAAATGTTGTTTGATTGAGGGGTTTGATTCGTTTTTGAGTGGGGATGATTTCTGGGTAGTTAGATTTTGTTTTGGATGCGTGTAGAGAGAGTTGGAGATTTGAGATGGTCGGAGAAGACGACCGGAACAGTGTTCCGGTCGCCTGAAAGTCATTAGGGCATAATTAATTAGGGCTAATCATAATTAAGCCAGTTTGAATGTCAGCCTTTGGATATGGCGCCAGGTCAATTCGCGCACGTGCATATTTGAATCTGGACCTTTAGATTTGCATACTTTTCTTTTTTCAGATTAAATTCAATTTTATTTTACATTTTATTTCATTTGTTTTCTCATTTTATTAAAAATAGCAAAACCTTTTAAAAAATTCTGAAAATTTTTGTATAAACTTTTATTTAATTTCAGAAACCAAAAACATTTTTATTTTTATTTTTTGCATTAAAAAATATTTTTAAATCATTTAAAAGTTTATTTTTAATTAATTAATGAGAATTAATTAATTAAAAATACTTTTAGGTATTTAAAAATCACCAAAAAATTCATGAAACCTTCATAATCATTTAGAAACATTGTCCAACCCTCAAACCAAATTTCTTTTTTGATCTTGATGTCTTTTGAGAATTTTTCATGGAAATAAAATCATTTCAAGGCATTATTTTGATCCAAACTTCAAAAAATCATTTCTGCCTAACCATTGAGAGTTGGACTTTGATTCTTTTTGCATTGCATTTTGTTTAGCATGTAGTTTGTGAGATTAAATTGGCATGATTTGATATTTCATTTTCAATTTGTTTGGCATTTTTCTTGTTAAGGTACCCTAAAACCCTAGAAATCTTAGGAAATTCATAACCCTAATTAGGTTAAGAGTTGAAACCTCTCCTTTGGGCAGTGAGTTAGTACAGGTTTAGGGTTGCTTTGAGTGCATTTTCAATTTTTTATCTTGATGTTTGCTTCTGATTTTGGTTTTTGTTTGATGCATTGATCATAAACCCTAATTTGGGCTTCCTTTTGCATTCATCTTGAATTTGCTTGCATACCATGACTTGCCATTGCATTTTATGCATCCATTTGATTCATTAGACATCTTAAGATATATGAGAAGCATGTTTGATCATTGCATCATGTATTTGCCATGTTGTATGTCATTTGCATTTCATGACTTTTCATGTGTGTTCATGGTTCTCATCTTGCTCCATTTGCATCCATTGGTTCATATGATCATCCCTATGCCTTGTTTCATGTATACATCATCTCATAGCATCATTATCATCACATACATGCTTCTGATTTTGGTTTACAACATGCCATTTCATTTCATTTTGCATTGCATTTCATTCCTTTTGCTAACTTTTCAGGTGGTAAGCAACTTTGAGAAGTGAATTTGCCTTCACTTCTCACATTTCCTTTTCATCTCCTTTATGCATCATTGCTGCATTTTACCTTGTGTTTGAGATTGAGCTTGATCTTTCTTCTTTTTCTTACTTTCTTTCTTCAAGTGACTTGTCTTCTTGAATGAAGCAAGTTACTTTGCTTCTCCTGATCTTTTCATCTACTTCCTGGTGGTTCCATTGAAGATTTCTCTTGTTAACCTCACAAACCTTAGGAACAACCAAGCATGACAATGATTAGGGTTTTGTTTAGTCCCCCACTTAGTTTTACCTTTGTGTTTCTTTGAGTCTTCTCTCCTCATCTCATAATCAGGGACTAAACCCTAAAGGCTTTAAGGCTTTGTGATTAAGCTTATGCCTGCATCCTTCTATTAGGATGGAGTGTATAACTTTAATCCTAAGTGTTAAACCCTTAATGTGTTTAAATCCTTTAATCAATTCACTTAATAATCATCAAGACATCAAGCTTGTAACTTGGGCCTTGCATTAGGATTCTAATTCTTCCTTAACTGGTTAAGAAGGACTAACCCTAGTGTTAATGGACAAGTCCCCCTCAAGTTGTCTTACAAACCCTAAAAATCACTTCATCTTCTTACCATTAATAAAAATCCACTTAATAAAGGCTTTGTTTTGTCATGAGTTTAATCCCTAATCATGGATTAAGTTGAGGAGTTTTCCTCAGCTTAAACATTCTCATCTATTATCCTTCTATTAGGATGGTGTAATGGGTCTGTTTAATCCTTGATTATGGCTTAACCTCATTACTTAACACTAAACAAAAACACCAAAAACATCTAAATAATCACAAGTAGGTTAATGATCTCAATCCTACATCAAAAGGTGATTAAGTGTGAGACCCTGACTTCACACTTAAGGTATTCTCATTACCCCTAATCAGAGGGAGGATGTGATGAGTTTACTAAACCCATTGGTTTAGGTTTAAGCTCATTAACTTATGACAAACTTTCAAAAGCAATAAAAGACTGAACACACAAAAACAAACAATAATCGTCTCCTCCGGGATTCTTTTCTCATCATCTTCACTCATAAACGAGAACTCGCTTCCTCCGTCTAATGCAAGACAGTTTACACCTGAGCCAGACAGGTCATACACTTGAGCATTGACAAGCAAGCAGTTCACAAGTCAACTCATCTTTCAGTCTCTTTGGGTCGAACTACGGTGTTCTGACTTCCTCATTGCACGAGAGGATACGTAGGCATGACTTAACAGTTATCGAACAAAAGTCTCTGTATATTCCCCCTCTTCCAACATCATTCTCTTAGCCTCATAATCATGAGCATACTCTCATCCTTACACTGACACTGTATATATCACACTTCACCCTTTCTTTTACACTGACACCTGTATATCTTTTTCCAGCTCTTTTATACACTAATTGCACTGACACTACCCCTTTAAAACACAAATCTTTTAAGCGTGGATCCCGTCGAGTACGGCGGACAATCTGGGTGCTAATACCTTCCCAGGTTGTAACCAACCCCCTTTCTCAGTCTCTCTGGTTCGCAACCGTCTTATCCATATCTTTCTAGGTCTATGCAGCATTACCTTTCCTCCGGGATAAAAATGCCTAGCTGGCGACTCTTTTCATTCCCTGTGAGTTCACTCCTGTGTGTTCTCGCATCCTCCTTTCGCCGACCGTTCGCGTCTGTACCCCATTTGACCCGGCTTCATCTGGTGGGAGCGACACTGATTATCTGAAAGTTTCACCATTTTTGAGTTCTTCTTCGAATCTTGATTTTCAGCCATGATAAATTTGTTTTGAGGGTAGATTTAGGTTTAGGAAGGTGAAAGGAGTTGATCTGGAGCTTTAGAGCTCTAGAAATGGCCCAGGGAAGAAGTTGGTGTTGGGTTGCTGCCGGAGAAGATGACCGGAACACTGTTCCGATCACCTGAAAAGGATTAGGGTTTTAATTAGGGTTAGCGTGAGTTTGAATGTGGGCCGTTCGATGGAGGTTTCCTGCGTGTGATGAAAGGCTCAGTAATAGATCATTAAGCTTAATTCAGGATTAATTAATTCATTAATTAAAATTAACTAAGTTTGAATTATGGCCGTTGAATAGCGCGCGTGGTCAAAGCAAATCCCCCAGGGTTCAATCCTGTCCATCAGATCAGCATACTTCCCATTAATTCTTTTTTATTTCTCTATTTTATCATTTGTTTGCATAATTTATTTAAAATGCTTAAAAATTTCCAAAAATAATTTCCTTCTGCATTTTTAATTCAAATAATTTTCTCCACCCAAAAACATTTTTATTTTTATTTTTTTCATTAAAAAACCATTTTAAAAATATTTAAATGTTTATTTTAATTAATTAATGGAAATTAATTAATTAAAATATCATTTAGCTTTCTGAAAATTCCAAAAAAAAATCACATTGCATCTTAGGACTATTAGAAACATTGTCAAACCATTCATACAAATTTATTTTTGGTTTTGATCCAACTTTGACATTTTTCTTGAATATAGGGTTCATAAAAATCCCATTTTTGAACCCTAACTTCAAGAATTCTTTTCTGCCTAACCATGAAGGGTTTGACATTGGTTCTTTTTGCATTGATCTTCATATAGCATTTAGTGTCTAGCATATTTTTGTCACAAATTTATCTTGCATTTTTTATTTGATTTGCATTTTTTCCTTTAGGTACCTTAAAACCCTAGATAACTTAGAAAAATCACAACTTTCTTTAGGTTAAGAGTTAGAACTTCTCCATTGGGGTGTGATATCATATGGGGTTAGGGTTCCTTTGAGTTCATTTGCAATTTTTTATCTTATGCTTTGCTTCTGTTTTTGACTTTTGCATCTCATGTTGCCTTAAAACCCTATTTTCTCATGTTCATTTGCATACATCTTGCATATGCATCCATACATGAACTTGCCATGACATTTCATGAATTCACATAACATATAAGACATCATAGGACACATTAGAATCATGTTTGATCATTTCTTCATTAATTTTCCATGATATGCATTCATTTCATTCCATGAACTTTCATGAACTTTCAAACTTCAAAGCATGCATCCTTTGCATTCCATCTCTTGTATGAAAATTCATAACACTTGACATGTCTTTGCATCATCTCTTAGCCTCATTTGCATCATGTTTATGCTTCTGGTTTTGTCTTTGCCTTTGAATTTGTTCCATTTTCATTTCACTTCTTTCCTTTATGCTAACATTTTCAGGTGGTAAGTAATTTGAGAAGTGAATTTGCCTTCACTTCTCATTTCTCTTCTCACTCTTCTTATGTATCCTTGCTGCATTTTTTTTTGTCTTAGAGTGATATTGCTCATTCATGTTCATCATTCACTTTCTTTCTTCAAGTAACTTATCTTCTTCAGTGAAGTAAGTTAACTTGTTTCTTCTGCTTCTCCTCCTTTCATCTGTTTCTTCCATTTGTGGCTTCTTTGAAGATCTCTTGCAAGCCTTAAAAACCATAGGAACATCCAAGCATGAAAATAATTAGGGTTGTGATTAGTCCCCCTTTAGCTTTTACCTTTGAGTCTTCTTTGTGTCTCTCTTCTCATCTCATAATCAGAGACTAAACCTTTAAGGTTTTAAGACTTTGTGATTAGGGTTATGCCTGCATCCTTCTCTTAGGATGGAGTGTATAACTTTAATCCTAAGTGTTAAACCCTTAATTTGTTTAAACCTCTTAATCAATCCATCTTAATAATCACTAAGACATTAACTTGTAACTTGGGCCTTGCATTAGGGTTCTAATTCTTCCTTTATTGGTTAAGAAGGACTAACCCTAGTGTTAATGGACTAGTCCCCCTCAAGTTGTCTTACAAATCATAAAACTCACTTCTTAATCTTACCATTAACTAAACTCCACTTTAATAAAGGCTTGTTTTGTCATGAGGTTAATCCCTAATCATGGATTAAGTTGAGGTATCTTCCTCAGCTTAAGTGTGCTCATCTATTATCCTTCTATTAGGATGGTGTAATGGGTTCACTAATCCTTGATTATGGCTTAAACTCATTACTTAACACTAAAGAAAAACCCAAAAACATCTAAATAATCACAAGTAGGTTAATGATCTTAATCCTACATCATGGTAATTAAGTTTGAGATGTTTATCTCATACTTAAGGTAGTCTCATTATCCCTAATCAAAGGGAGGATATGATGAGTTTACTAACCCTTGGTTTAGGCTTAAGCTCATTAACTTATGACAAACACAAAAAAACAATAAAAGAATGAAAACATCAAAAATAAACAATAATCGTCTCCTCCGGATTCTTTTCTCATCATCTTCACTCACAAACGAGAACTCGCTTCTTCCGTCTGATGCAAGACAGTTAGCACCTGAGCCAGACAGGTCATACACTTGAGCATAGACAAGTAAGCAGTTCATCAGTCAATTTATCTTTCAGTCTCTTTGAGTCAAACTACGATGTTTTGACTTCCTCATTGCTCAAGAGGATACGTAGGCATAACTTAAATGTTATCGAACAAAAGTCTTTGTGTCTTCCCCCTCTTTCAGCATTCTTTTAAGCCTCATTCCTGAGCATTTCACTTCCCCCTTTTGCACTGACACTTGTACATTCTTTTCCAGCTTTTTCACACAGATAGCACAGACACTACCCCTTTAAACACAAACTTTCAAGCGTGGATCCCGTCGAGTACGACGAACAATCTGGGTGTTAATACTTTCCCAGGTTGTAACCAACCCCCTTTCTCAGTTTCTCTGGTTCGCGACCGTCTTATCCATATCTTTTCCAGGTTTATGCAGCATTACCTTTCCTTCGGGATAAAAATGCCTAGTTGGCGACTCTATTCAGTTCATTTCATTTCTCCTCTCACCGACCGTTCGCGCTTGTACCGGGATGCAAATCTTTGGGAGCGACAGCTTGTGCGTTTGTACCCTATCTAACCCTGGTGTCTCTTAGTGGGAGCGACAGCTTGGCGACTCTGCTGGGGAGCCTTATATTGCAACCAGGGCTTCTGGTTCTTTTTGTGGGTTCCTCCTAGCGCTTGTTTGATTTGTGTTTACGGGGGTGTTATGTGTTGTTTATGCTTATGTATTTGCTTTATTTATTGCTTTATGTACAACTTTATTTACTACTTTCCTTTACAGTCTTATGCATTTTCATACTGTCATTATCATGTGCTGACTCTTGTCTGTTTTGGTGGGTGGGGTTTCATTGAGTGGTTAAGGTCCTATACTAGGGACCTGAGTGACACATAGGCTAGAGTGGCTTCATATTCTTTCCCATTCTATTTCGGTCTGGTGCGGGAATATGAAACACGGTTCAGACATGGGTTTCTTCTTGAGAACTCTGTGCTACAGATTTCCTGTAGTACTAGGGCTATCTGGGAAGCCTGCTAAGTCTGGATGACCTTTATATGACCTTCAGCATCTGAGGTGAATTAGAGGAGGATCTTTTATGGTTATTGTAAACACTGTACCTTCGGGTTAGAAGTGTTTACACTTCTCATAACTGATCCAAGTCTGAGGATCCTTGTTCTAGAACATTACATGTGAGGGGGTTGGGATGTTTACAGGTTTGCAGGAACCCTTGGCCACATCATACCCTGTTACTGGTATTGTTTTAAGAATGCATCACTTTGGATAGTTCTTGTGATTACCCCGGATTTGTGACTCTTTATTTGAGTCCCCCACCTGGTTATTGGATTTCTAAGCCTCCATCCGGACTTATGAACATACATGGACTTTTACCAAGGCAGATAAACAGATCCAGCACTTGGTCACAACCCCTTTGCATATCATTTGCATACATCATTTTTGCATCATTTAACATTTGCTTATTTGTTTTACAGGGTATCCATCATCATATTTGGTTTGGTTTTGACCCCTTCTGCTGCTCAGACTGCTTCAGTTATCTTCTCCAGCACCTTCATCAGTTTGTCAGAGACTCACCTCCAGCTTCTCAGTCAGTGACCTTCAGCAGCAGTTGTTCTCAGCTTCTTCACCAGCACCCATGGACACTTCAAGAAAGAGCAACATCACATACCATTTCTTTGAGCCCACCTTGACTGGCATCAGGCAGGTCCAGTCCCTCATTACCCCTGATTATATCCCACTATTCAGAGAGCATTATGGAGGCATATTGGACATGGTCATGGATCTAGATGCATCTCAGAGGAGCATGATCCATACTTTCTTGCAGTTTTATGATCCTCCACTCAGATGTTTCACATTTCCTGATTTCCAGTTGGGACCTCTGTTAGAAGAATTTTCCATGTTGTTAGGAGTTCCTATCAGGAGAGGGATTCCTTTCAACCCCGAGATGGTTGCTCCCAGAAATGAAGACATAGCTAGGGAATTGCATTTGGAGCCTGCCCTCATTGAGCAGAACATGACAACCAAAGTTGGGGTTCCAGGCCTCCACCTAGACTTCTTGATCTCCCAGGCTACCCTGCATGCTGCAATAGGAGAATGGAAGGTCGTCTGTGCACTTCTAGCCCTCAGTATATATGGGGTTATCTTGTTTGCAGATGAGCCCAAGTTTGTGAGTAAGAATGCCATCCACCTGTTCTTGTTGAGAAACCATGTTCCTACCTTGCTTGGAGACTTCTATTACTCAGTACACCAGAGGAATGAAAAGCAAAGAGGAAGACTGGTCAGATGCTATGCTCCCCTGTATTACTCTTGGCTGCTAAGACATTTGACAAAATCAGATACTTTCCTGAACCCACATCAGCAGAAGAATTGGGCTAAAAGGTTCATTGCCTTGACATCAGATGACATTAGATGGTGTACTCAGAGCACCAAGGGCAAGGACATCATTACTAGCTGTGGGCAATATCCTAATGTGCCTTTGATAGGAGTGAAAGGTTGCATAAACTACAACCCTTTACTGTTTAAAAGACAATTAGGGCATGCTTTGGTTCACCCTCCAAGAGGGCAGGATTTGGCTGAGACCCTCTACTGTGAAATCCAACCCAACTTTGTTGTTGTCAGGAAAGCTGCCTGGGCTTGGGATAACATCCAGACTAAAGGGACAACCATCCTTGGCAAGTGCAACAACATTGCTTCAGCACAGTATTCTGATTGGTCCCGTACCAGAGCTCAGATCACCCGGATGCCATTCACTTTAGAAGATGTACCTGGACCTTCTACAGTACAACCTGCAGCTACTGTTAGCCTGGAAGAGTTTGAAAAACTAAAAGAGAGGAATACTCAGCTAGCAGAAGCCTTGAAGAAGACTCTATGGGAGAGAAATGACAACTATCTGGATAATGAGAGATTGGAAAGGCTCAGGGTTGAGCATCTGACCAAGATTGAGAAGACGGATGACTACATCAGGAAGGCAAGAGCAGGGGAGTTAGTACTGAAAAATGCTTGCAAGGAAGCAAAGACTTAGAAGGATAGGGCAGAGCATTATCTGGAGGAGAGCCAGGCTAGGTGGATCAGGATCACTGAAGCCCGTGCACAAGAAGACCAAAGGACTCAGGCTAAGATAGAGCAACTGGAGGCTAGTGAGAATAAGCATCAGGAAGCTTTGTTGGCAGCTCAGAAGGAAATATCTGAATTGAAACTCCGGGCGGGGTTGAAGAGGTCAAAGGATCAGGATAAGCATAAGAAGTTAACCAATGGCATTGCTACCAGGAATCTCCTCATCCGGACTATTACAGAGTACCTAGTAGGTCCAGTGACTGAGGCACTCCTGAAAGAAGTCAGAGAGGATGACTTTGGATTGGATGTCTAATATTTTTGCTTGTACTTCTTTCTTTTGTTGTACTTTTTCTTTTGTCGTTGTATTTTGACCCACCATGGGAATGTACTGTAATCAGACTATGTATTTTCATCTCTTTGTAATATATCAGTTTGTGTTATTTATTGGTGGGCTTTATCTATCTACATCATCAGCATTGCCTCGAGGTCTGGAAAGGTCAAAACCAAAGAACCAAACCGGATACCCTTGGAAGACAAATAAGCATATTGCATTACATACTAACATTTCTCTTTGTTTTGTAGGTTCTTATTTATTTGTTGTTTCTCACTTTGTTGTTGTTTCAGGAAACATTGCTTGCAGAAGAGTATTCCCTGTCAACAGAATACACCGGTACGTGACGAGAAACAACCTTCCGGGACTTCAGATGGATCAAGTTCAGCAAGACTTGATTGAAGTAAGGACCCAAATGTCAAATGAGAGGGTTGAAATGAGGAATCAGATGACCCAATTCATAACTGTAATGACTGGCTTAGCTCAGAGCTAGGAAAGACTAAGGGAGTTGGTTGAAAGGTAAACTCCTGAAGAACACCATCCAGGTACAGGAGGTACCAGTAACAACGATCATAGGCAACCTCGCACTGATCCACCAGAGTTTGGGCCTCATCTAAACCCAGAAGTTAATGTCATAAGGAATACTCAGGGTAACACTGCTAGAGGTAGGATCTTGCAAGAGGATCCTCAGGAAGAGCAGTTTACAGTTGTTGGGGCTGGGGACGAAGTTTACGACCGTCGATTGGATGAGATTGCAGAGAAGCTGATATCTCTTGAATCCCAGAATTCCCTAGGCTTTGATGTAATGGACATGGGACTAGTGGAAGGGGTGAGAATTCCTCACAAGTTCAAACCCCCGTGTTTCGAAAGGTATAATGGCACATCCTGCCCACGCACCCACCTTCAATCATTCTTGGAAAGGTTAAAAGCATACACCATGGACGAAAAGCTGTGGATGTTTTACTTTGAGGATAGTCTAACTGGGGCATCCCGAGAATGGTATTCCCACCTGACTAGAGCCACAATAAGGAACTGGAAAGACTTGGCTGAAGCTTTTATCCGTCAGTATCAATACAACTTGGACATGGCTCCAAATAGGACCCTCCTAATGGGGATGTCTCAATCTTCCCGTGAAAGCTTCAGGGAATATGCCCAAAGGTGGAGGCAACTTGCTGCTTCAGTTCAACCTCCCATGTCTGAAAGGGAAATGGCAGACATGTTCATGAATACTCTTCAAGGAACATACATTGACAGATTGGCTGCATTTTCCTCTACCAGCTTTGCAGATGTGGTGATAGCTGGGGAAAGAATAGAGAGCCTATTGAAGATGGGAAAGATCTCTGATAACGGTGCCAGTTCAAGCAGTACAAGAAAACCATTTGCTGGGCCCCGTAGATCTGGTGAGACCAACTCTGTGCACATGGGAAGAGGGAGACCCCAATACATGCCTAGAACAGTTGCTGCTGTTATTATCCCTGCTTCACCTCCTCAGTATGTTCAACCATCACAACACTTTCCGCAATAACAACAGTTTCCGCAACAGAGATCATACAACAATAGCAACAACAATCAACAACAACGCCCTTTTCAACAACGACCATCTCAGGTCAACCGGGTGATTGACCCCATTCCTATGCCATATGCTACACTTCTGCCACAACTCCTAAAGCTCAATCTTGTTGAGTTGAGGACATTGGCTCCACCGGATCCTCAAAACCTTCCAAGAAACTATGATGCCAATGCTAGGTGTGCTTTTCATTCCAACGCACCTGGCCATTCTACGGAAAAGTGCAGAGCTCTGCATATGAAGGTTCAGGATCTGGTAGATTCAAAAGCCCTGTACTTTGCACCTCCTCCTAATGTAATGAAGAATCCTATGCCAAGCCACAGTGGGCCAAGGATTAATGCTGTAGAGGATGGATCACCCCTGAGTTTGATAGAAGACATTGCATGTATTCAGACACCTCTGGCAGAGGTTAAAGCCCAACTTTTAAAGTGCCAAGTGTTTCCAGGTTGTGAGGCCTATTGCGAATCATGCAAACTTTCTGAGAATGGGTGTGCCAACTTGAGGAAAGGCATCAATGATCTAATTAAGGAAGGAATTCTGCAGATTACAACCACGACTTCTACAACACCAACAACTCTTTTGACAGTAACAAGTGAATCTTCTACAAATGCAACAACCATCTTTCCTACCGGTTCTTCTACAACTACAGCAGCCATTGTTCCAACTGATTCAACTACAACTTCAGCAATCATTCCATCTGTCACTTCAACACACAACAATTCATTTGCACCGGCTACTACAACTTCAATAACCAATAATGATGTTTCCACTGTCACAATTTATTATGACCCGACAACGGTCCCGAACTCCAACAATTTTCAACAGTCTCAACAAAGCTTCAATTCACCTTCACCTACACCCACCAAAGGCCCTGTAACAATCTTTTATGATCCACAGACCATTGTAGTCCAAACAACAGCTGCAGTAAGCCCAGTCACCATCACGGTGCCCGGGCCGATCCCATATGACAAAGACAGTGCTATACCATGGCATTATGGTGCTGATCTATACTGCAATGGAGAGAAAGTCCTTCTTGATTCTCCAATTCTCACTCCCCAAGTGGACAATGTTGGGGGAGGCAGAGGCTTCACCCGAAGCGGACGTCTCTTCGCATCACAAGCCCCTAGAACCAACACTGAGGCAGAGGCTGTTGCCAGAGCCAAGGGGAAGTGTGTAATACCAGAAGAACCTGCACCAAAAGAAACTCATAAGTCACCCTTCGATCAAGACGTGGATGAGTTTATGAGAATTATTAAAAGAAGTGACTATAAAGTTGTGGATCAGCTCCACCAGACTCCTTCAAAGATCTCAATCTTATCATTGTTGTTGTGTTCCGAAGCCCATCGGGATGCACTACTCAAAGTACTGCACGCTGCTTATGTGCCAGAAGAAATCACTGTGAATCAGCTGGAAACAGTGGTGTCAAATGTCAACATTAGCCAAGGGCTAGGATTCACTGATGCTGATTTAACAGTAGAAAGACGTCTCCAAAACAAAGCCTTGCATATAACCTTGGAGTGCAAAGGAGCTGTCTTATCTCATGTTCTTGTAGACACTGGGTCCTCGCTCAATGTCTTACCCAAGAAATCCCTTGTCAAGCTAGAATATGATGGGATAGCTCTCCGGCCAAGTAATCTTGTAGTCAGGGCATTTGATGGCTCTAAAAGATCTGTTCTGGGAGAGGTGGAGTTGTTAGTGATAATCGGTCCACAAGTCTTTAAGACCATTTTCTATGTGATGGACATACAACCGGCATACAGCTGTTTGCTAGGTCGACCCTGGATTCACGCCGCAGGCGCAGTAACGTCGACCCTTCACCAGAAACTGAAGTATGAATGGGAAGGACAGGTTATCACCATCTGTGGTGAGGAAGACATATTTGTTAGCTAGCTGGCTACTTACAAATATATTGAGATGGATGGCGAAATCCATGAGACAATGAGCCAAGGGTTTGAGGCCCTAAATGTTAATGAGGCTACTAGAGTTTTGGCTGCATCCCAGGAAGACAGGATGGGGACTTCAATCATCTCTTATCAGCAAGCCCAGAAGGTTGTTGAAGAAGGAACTGCTCAAGGTTGGGGCAAGTTGCTGCCAGTGGAAAAGAAGGAAGATATATTTGGATTGGGTTACAGACCAATCCGACAAGATCGATCAGAGGCTGCCAAAGAGCCCAAATTTGTCAGTGGGGGGATGCTCACCCCGGATGCTGTTAACAATCTGGAAGACGAGGAGGAAAGTGACCGTAACCTGGAGAGCTGGATACGTCCAAGGATCTCGGGGAACCAAGTCCTTAACTGGTCTTCCCAGGAAATTATAAGGGTTACTCCTGCAGAGTAATTATTATTTCCTGTCTTTTTTAGCATGCATCAAGTCCTGCATCTTGCCCAAGGTGTCAGGACTCATTTTGTAATAGGGCCATATTGTATTTTTGTGCAAATGATTAATCAATGAATATCGGACATCTTTTGCAAACGAGTCACTTTTTTTCGCTCACTGTCTTTTCATTTTTCACTTTTGTACAAAACAATAAAATGACAATGTTTTCAAAATAAATAACTTCATTTTCACTTTTTCTAAACAAGATAAAAACTGATCACTAAAACGAACCAATCTCAACCCTTGCAAAGATTATCCTCCAGATTGCACCGACAACAACACTGATATGACCTTGTGTGACTTCGACAATCCAATTAATCAAGCCGATGAAGGGGTTGAAGAAGACTATGAGTTACCTGAAGAGTTAGATAGGTTGTTGAGGCAAGAAGAGAAAGTGATCACCCCTCATCAGGAGGAGGTTGAAACAGTTAATCTTGGTACCGGAGAAGACTTGAAAGAAGTGAAGATTGGGGCCAGTCTGCAATATTCAGTGAAGGAACAACTTATTGACATGCTTCGAGAGTACGTTGATGTCTTTGCTTGGTCCTATCAAGACATGCCAGGTCTGGATACTGATATTGTTATGCACAAGCTTCCTTTGAAAGAAGATTGCCCTCCAGTGAAGCAAAAGCTATGCCGTACTCGTCCGGATATGGCAATGAAGATTAAAGAAGAGGTACAAAAACAGGGGGACGTTGGTTTCCTTGCTGTGACTAGTTACCCGCCGTGGGTTGCTAATATTGTACCAGTGCCTAAGAAGGATGGCAAAGTACAGATGTGTATAGATTACCGGGATCTGAATAGAGCTAGACCAAAGGATGACTTCCCATTACCTCACATTGATGTATTGGTCGACAACACGACTCAGTTCTCGGTGTTTTCCTTCATGGATGGTTTCTCAGGGTACAATCAGATCAGAATGTCACCAGAAGATATGGAGAAGACTACCTTCATCACACCTTGGGGCACATTTTGTTATAAGGTAATGCCTTTTGGACTGAAGAATGCCGGTGCGACTTACCAACGGGCTATGGTAACATCGTTCCATGACATGATCCACAAAGAAATCGAATGCTACGTGAATGACATGATTGCCAAGTCCCTCACTGAAGAAGACCATCTGGTAAATCTGCTGAAGTTGTTCAAGCGATTGAGAAAGTATCAGCTGAAGTTAAACCCCAACAAATGCACATTCGGGGTACGTTCCGGTAAACTGCTAGGATTTATCGTAAGTGAAAAGGGAATTGAAGTTGACCCTAACAAAGTCAAAGCCATTCAAGAGATGCCTGCACCTAGGACTGAAAAGGAAGTTCAGGGTTTCTTAGGTAGATTGAACTACATATCAAGGTTCATATCTCATCTTACTGCAACTTGTGAGCCCCTGTTCAAACTATTAAGAAAAGAGCAAACAGTCAGGTGGAACGAAGATTGTCAGAAGGCTTTTGACAAAATCAAGGAGTACCTATAAGAACCTCCAATTCTTATGCCTCCAGTTAAAGGAAGACCTCTAATAATGTACCTGACAGTATTAGAAGGATCAATGGGGTGTGTGTTGGGCCAGCATGGCGAGTCTGGTCGAAAAGAGTATGCAATATACTACCTAAGCAAAAAGTTTACCGACTGTGAACAACGTTATTCACTGCTCGAGAAAACTTGTTGTGCATTAGCGTGGACTGCTCACCGACTAAGACAATATATGTTGACTCACACTACCTTGTTGATCTCAAAAATGGATCCAGTCAAGTACATATTTGAGAAGCCAGCACTTACCGGAAGGGTTGCAAGATGGCAAATGATTCTGACAGAGTATGACATTCAGTACACATCTCAAAAGGCCATCAAAGGCAGTGTACTGTCTGACTATCTAGCTGAGCAACCCGTTGATGATTACCAACCAATAAAATTTGACTTCCCTGATGAAGACATCATGTTCCTGAAAGCGAAAGATAATGAAGAGCCTGTTCACACTGAAGGGCCTGACCCAGAAGAAGAATGGACTATGATGTTTGACGGGGTTGTCAATATGAATGGTCGTGGAGTTGGTGCAGCGCTCATTACACCTAAAGGAGTTCATATGCCTTTCTCGGCAAAACTCACCTTTGCATGCACTAACAACGAAGCTGAATACGAAGCCTGTATCATGGGTCTTGAGGAAGCCATTGACCTCAGGATCAAGACTTTGACTGTATTCGGGGATTCAGCTCTGGTAATCAATCAGACCAATGGCAAATGGTACACTCACCAAAAGCATCTGATTCCATACCGTGACTATACGAGGAGATTATTGACTTTCTTCACAACAGTCAAACTTGAGTACATTCCTCGAGACGAAAATCAGTTCACAGATGCTTTGGCTACCATTTCCTCCATGATCAAGGTTCAGACTGCCAATTATGTGCCTTGGATTTCAGTATCCAGATTAGACAGACCAACATACGTATTCTCTGTGGACGTTGCTCAAGATGACAAGCCTTGGTTCCATGACATCAAATGCTTCTTAGAAGATCAAACATACCCACCGGGGGCATCACCCAATGATAAGAAGACATTGAGAAGGCTGGCTGGTAGTTTCTTCCTGAATGCTGATGGTTCATTATACAAGAGAAACTTTGACATGGTTCTTCTCAGATGTGTTGATAAGAAAGAGGCAGACTTGCTGATGCACGAGGTGCATGAAGGATCTTTCGGTACCCATGCTGGAGGACATGCAATGGCTAAGAAATTGTTAAGACCGGGTTACTACTGGATCCCAATGGATGCAGACTATTGTGCCTATTCCAGAAAGTGCCACAAATTCCAGATCTATGCAGACAAGGTGCATGTTCCTCCAAATTCTTTGAATGTGATGTCTTCACCTTGGCCCTTTGCCATTTGGGGAATTGACATGATTGGAAAGATTGAACCGACTGCTTCAAATGGTCACAGATTCATCCTGGTAGCCATTGATTACTTCACCAAATGGGTTGAAGCAGCTTCGTATGCAAATGTCACCAGACAAGTGGTAGCCAGATTTCTGAAAAGAGACATCATCTGTCGATATGGAGTACCCGAACGAATCATTACTGATAATGGTTCCAATTTCAACAACAAAATGATGGCAGAGCTGTGTCGGGACTTCAAAATCCAACATCACAACTCTTCTCCTTACATGCCAAAGATGAATGGCGCTGTTGAGGCGGCTAACACAAACATCAAGAAGATTGTACAAAAGATGGTGGTTACTTACAAAGACTGGCATGAGATGCTACCATTTGCCTTGCATGGGTACCGAACCTCAATCAGAAAATCTACTGGGGCAACACCATATCAACTTGTGTATGGTATGGAGGTAGTCCTACCGGTTGAAGTTGAATTACCCTCCTTACGGGTGCTGATAGATGTAAAGCTGAACGAAGCAGAATGGGTCCGATCTCGGTACAATCAACTGAATCTGATCGAAGAAAAGAGATTAGCTGCAATTTGTCATGGGAAGCTATATCAGAAAAGGATGAAGAAAGCCTTCGATCAGAAAGTCAGGCTTCGGGAATACCAAGTGGAAGATCTTGTGCTGAAAAGACTCCTTCCTCCTCATACAGACCACATGGGCAAGGGGACTCCGAATTACGATGGTCCGTTCATAGTAAAGAAGGTTTTCTCTGGTGGAGCACTGATGCTCACCACTATGGATGGTGAAGATTTCTTATCCCCTGTGAATTCAGATGTAGTTAAAAAATACTTCGCATAAAATGGCCCGCTAGACATAAAAATAGAATGTAAGTCCAGGCAAAAAAAGGGCATCCCGGCGAATCAAAAACAGAATAAAAGACTCGGGCAAAAATAAGGGAAAATTGAAAAAATGTACACCCGCTGAGTTGAAAAGCTGCATTGGACAGCTCAGGCAAAAATGGGTATCCCGGTGGATTGAAAACCCGAAAGGGCGATCCACGCAAAATAAGGGAATAAGCGAACAACGGCATTCTGAATTCGTCTGTATTACTTACAACATGGTAAGCTTCGAAAGGTTAAAGCATCGGTCAGAATCAACTTTTTCCAGAAAGCAAGATGAGAAGAATGTTAAGGTCATACGGGTCATAGCAAAGGAAGCTCACCGGAGCATCGTCAACATTGCCAGCACCTTTATTTTTCTCAATTTGTAACAATCTCCTCATTCTAGGGGATCTGTTTCTTTGACTGTATTTGCCAATTCAGGGCACCCAGATTAAATAAAATCAGAGTTTTCAGTCACACTTCGTCTTGTACATTTTTGTTTCGTTTGCAAAATGTCCAATATCCATGATATAATATTTGCATAAAACAGATGTGTATTTACTCACAAGAATATCTAACTCCTATGACGGAATCCGGTAAGGGATACCTCGGGATACTTGTGCGTTTCTTTGTCTTAACAGATTGCAGGCATTCAAACGTGGGGCATGCCAGCATCACTTCCCCAACACATCTTCTCTAAGCAGCAGCTGAAATGCTTTTTTCCCCAACGGAGTTGCCAAAGCATCCTCATCCCCAACCGGGACCCCCACAGAAAGCTCTAGGAAGATCATTCAGTGATCTTTTCTCCCCCAAACAGTGTACCAGGTCCCTCAAAGATGGCAGAACCATCTCCCCACAGAGTTCCAGCCTCTACCCATTAGAGCAATGTCTGAAATTCTCACACAACAAAGTGATGAAAGCTTCTTCGTCCCCAACTGGGATTTCTCCTTACTGAATAGATTTATCAGTAATCTATTCCCCCAAGAAGAGTTGTATATCTTATCATATCTACCAATGATCTTCCCCAGCTGGGATATCCTTCCAAACAGATCAACCAGAGATCTTCACAGCAGTGGGATCCGAATCCCGGATTGGTATCTTTTGCATAATCATAGCATTCGCATCATCTTTCCCCGCAGAGCGTAGCATTCCGTCTAATACGGAGCATTACGGAAAAAATCAAACATTTGCATGATCACAAGTCAGGTTCGAACCAGTCACCTATAAATACAAACAGTACCCCGTCAGCAATATACAAAATACATCCCTTGCACATAAAAGCCAAAGCGTCCCTTTGCACTCTCAAATACAAATACTTGTCCATAACATGTTCTTCTTGACACTCGTCCGTGTCATCTCAATTTCCCCAACAGAAAGCCAAAGTGTCCCCTTTGCACTCTCCAACACAGATACAGGTTCATATAGCACTCTTTTGACACTCGTCCATGTCATATCATTCCCCTGCAGACATAAGCCACAAATATCCTCTGTTATTACAGAAACCTATATACACTCTCTTGACACCCGTCTGTGTCACCATTTCCTAGCATGGTTGCCCAATCACTTATTGCAAACCGAACACGCGTTATGATACACTCTTGTTGACACCCGTCTGTGTCATACTATCCTCGCAGGTCGCCGAAACACCTTCTATACTCTCATATACAGATGATTGTTCATAACTTATACACTTTCTCTTCTGACACCCGTCCGTGTCACCCTTCCCCAGCAAGTTGAACACTCGTCAGTGTCTTGCTCATACTTCATAATAATTGTTCACACTTATACAGATACTCGTCCGTATCTTGTATATACACTTACTCCCCACAGATTCGACACTCGTCCGCGTTCTTTGTTAACTAGTTGGTACTCGTCCGTATCATCATCTCTGAACATGCGTCAATGTTGGTTTCTACCGATACTCGTCCGTATCATAGTATTAAGGATGCACGTCCGCATCTTTAATCTATACACAGCGTCAAAACACTTATATCTTTTATTTCTTAAGCGTAAGCACTCGTCCGTGTTTACCATTCCCCAGCAGAGTAACTTTTCTTCTATCCGACATTCGTCCTATGTTGTGATACTTTCGGCAGCCGTACCCTGCTAGGTGATCGTCCTTCACCTTTGGATGACCGTCCCTCATCCTTTTCCCCAGCGGAGTCTCCATTATTGGAACCCTTTTCTATCCGACATTCGTCCTATGTCGTGATAAAGAGCAGTCGTCCCCTGCTAGGTGATCGTCCTTCACCTCTTGATGATCGTCCTTCATCATTTTATCCAATGGCCGTCCCCATCGTTAATCTTGTTATCTGACATTTGTCCTATGTCATGATAAACCCCGAGAGCAGCCGTACCCTGCTAGGTGATCGTCCTTCACCTCTTGATGACCGTCCTTCATCATGCTTATTTGATGGCCGTCCCCATCGTTGACCTTTTCTATCCAACATTCTTCCTATTTTATGGTAAAGAGAAGTCGTCCCCTGCTAGGTGATCGTCCTTCACCTTTGATGACCGTCCCTCATCAATATTTCATTTATTCTTTAAACCGATGGTCGTCCCCATCGTTGTTTATCTTACCTTGCAAACCTGATGGCCGTCCCCATCGTTGACTTTACCTTTAATCCCCAGAGAATCTTGATGGTCGTCCCCATCATGATTTCTTTATCTCCCCAGCATGTCAGTCGTCCCCGTAATTGCTTTATCCCCAACAGTCGTCCTCTGCTCGATGGTCGTCCTCCATCGCCCGCACTTTATAATCATACTATACTTACTTTTACAATTTATATCCCTTTTCTTCTTCTCCCCAGTGAGTGCAAATTTTGGACTGTCTTTGGTATTCAACCACAAGTTATCTTGTTTGCCTGTTAAGCCAGGCGCTTACATCCTGCACAGCTAACTCATGCTTGAATAGGGGTAGCTGTAAACACCCCAAATTTTCCCTCACTGAGTTCACACCATGGCTTGTGATCTTTCATATTTGCATTAGTTTAAACATATCATCTCACATTGCATTTTTGTTTCATCTGCATAGTTCAAGTTCATCTGTATCTAGGGTTTGTGATCTGAGCAATCCAAGGATCCATCTGAGCCACTCCAAAGGCTTCCAATCATTCCAAGAGGGTCCATGTATGTTCAATCATTATATTATATTCTTCAAAGATCAAGGATGTCAAGAAATCACAAGAACTTGGAAAGCATGGAAGCTGAGCTAGGGTTTCACTGCATAGATGACCTGAAATTAGGGTTTTGGTTTCAGAGACCATAACTCCAATTTTTTGGTCATTCTTGTTTCTAATGGTCTCAATATATTGTAAGGATCATGTCTACCAAGTTTGATGAAGAAATTCATTGTGGAAGTCATTTGTTCACTGGGTAACTTCTTGAGCAAGTCAGAGCAAAATAAGGGCATCTGAGACCCCCAACAATGGAGCCAAAGTGGATTTTTCATCAAATTGAAGTTATATGATCTTTATTTGATCATTGAAGTGCTTGTAAGTTCACAAAATTGAAGAAAATTGAGCTAAACCAAAAGTTGCCAAAAATGGAAATGACTTGTAATGTAAACTTTCCATTTTGGGAAAGTTTTTCAACCTCCTCTTTCTCAACCAAAAATGCTTCAAATGAAAAATTGTTGGTCAAGAAAGTTGTAGATTGGATCATTCCCTTTTTAAAAAGTACAAGAACAAGTTCTAATTCATCATGGAACTCAAGTTATGATCTTTCAAAGTTGGCAAAAATCACATAATTTTCAAGAATACACCAAAGAGGGATTTTTGCAAAACCACTTGCCAAACCATTTTGTGACTTCTAATACACCTCTAAGCATCATACAAACATAGTGCATTTCCTTAAAGTCAGAATTGGCCCAAGAACCATCTCATTTCATGCCTTGAATTTCAAGAAATCACAAAGGGGCCAAACTTCTTCCAAATTGCAAAAGAGCATAGAACTTCTCATAAACTTGCTGAATCACCACAAAATGCATTCCATGGCTCTCCTTGATCCTTGCTGAACTAGGACAAGCCAAAAAGCCAGCTACTAGATGTAAACACCCTAAATTTTCCCTCAATAAGTTCACACCATGGCTTTTAATCTTTCATATTTGCATTAGTTCAATCATATCATATCATATTGCATTTTTGCTTCATTGCATTAGGTCAAGTTCATCTGCATTTAGGGTTGGTGATCTGAGCAATCCAAGGTCCATCTGAGCCACTCCAAAGGTCTTCAATAATCTCAAGAGGGTCCATGTATGTCCAATCATCATATTATATCCTCCAAAGATCAAGGAGGTCAAAGAATCACAAGAACTGGCAAATCATGGAAGCAGAGCCAGGGTTTAACTACACAGATGACCTAAAATTAGGGTTTTGGTTTCAGAGGCCATAACTCCAAATTATTTGGTCATTCTTGTTTCAATTGGTCTTAATATGTTATAAGGATCATACATACCAAGTTTGATGAAGAAATTCATTGTGGAAGTCATCTATTCACTAGGTAACTTATTGAGCAAGTCAGAGCAAAATCAGGGCATCTGAGGCCCCCACCAATGGACCCAAAGTGGATTTTTCATCAAATTGAAGTTATATGGTCTTTATTTGATCATTGAAGTGCTTAGAAGTTCACAAATTTGAATAAAAGTGAGCAAAACCAAAAGTTGCCAAAAATGGAAATGACTTGTAATGTAAACTTTCCATTTTGGGAAAGTTTTTCAACCTCCTCTTTCTCAACCAAAAATGCTTCAAATGAAAAATTGTTGCTCGTGAAAGTTGTAGATTGGATAATTCCCTTTTCAAAAAGTACAAGAACAAGATCTAATTCATTTTGGAACTCAAGTTATGGCTTGTCAAAGTTGGCAAAAATCACATAATTTCAAGTTTCATGCCAAAGAGGGATTTTTGCAAAACCTCTTGCCAAGCCATTTTGTGACTTCAAATTGACTTCTAAACATCATACAAACAATATGCAATGCCTAAAACTCATAATTTCCCAAAGAATTTCAAGATTTCATGCCTTGCCCATGAAGAAATCTCAAAAGGGCCAAACTTTGTCAAATTTGCAAAACCTCTCATAACCTTTCACAAACATGTTGAATTGCCTCAAAGTGATTTCCATGGCCATCCTTGATCCTTGCTGCACTAGACACCCCATTGTACTAAGCCTGCCACTTGCCCATACCTCAAGTACACATAACCTTGACTTTTTGCATTTTCACCCATACCAATCAGCATAGCCCACACCAACTATTCTGACCTATCACAGCTTCACATACATGCCTTATGCAACTCATTTCACACAAGAACCAAGCCTGAATCCTCAGCATTGCCCTAGTTCACAAAAACTCCCTCTTTTGCATTTTTCTTCGAAACTTTTAGCACACTTAACAAAACTTCAAAATTCTTTCACCATTCAACTCAGCATCAATCATAGAACAAAACCCAACCATTGAAATGGCCTGAAACCCACCATACACCAAATACGATTTTCCACCTCCCTAAACTGAACTTCAAAAAGAGGTCACATACACCCCAGCAAAGCATCAAAGAAACTCAAGGGTGGTCAGAGGAGAGTGTTTGCATCAAGAAGAAGGCCCAAGCAACTCCATTGGCAAAGCTTCTTCTTAGGTATCTTCTTGAAACATTTTTCCAGAAATCGTTTCTTTAGTTATGAGATGATAGAGTTTGCTCTCCTGATCACAATGAACATTTATTTTGGAAGAATGGTTGAGAATTGACTGTGTATGCGTGTTCTGAAATTTTGTCCATTTTTATGTTTTTGTTCGAATCATGATTATGGTGCAAAATAAATGAATTATGTTGTTGGATTCTTGTCCTATGGGGTTTGGGGATCATTTCTGGAGGTTTGGGGAGTTTATCATGACCTTGGGAGTGATTTGAAGATTTTCAGGGGAGAGGTTGGCCGGAGAAGATGACCGGAGGTCTTCTCCGGCCACCTGAGAGTCATTAATTTAATTAATTAGGATTATTAGAGTTTAAACTTGGGCCATTGGATGTGGCGCGTGGTCAATTCTTTTAAACCCAGAATCCATCATGTCCCTCCATTCAGCTTACTTTCATTAAATCATATTTTTAATTCATTTTCATTATTTTATTTTGTACGAATTTTTAAAAATAGTAAAAAACATCAAAAAATTCTGAAATTTTTTATCAAACATTTTATTAATTTTCAGAATCCAAAAATATTTTTATTTTTATTTTTTGCATTAAAAAAAGTATTTTTAAATCATTTAAATGTTTTATTTAATTAATTAATGAAAATTAATTAATTAAAAAAACATTTAAGTATTTAAAAATCACCAAAAAAATCAGAGAACATTCTTGGAGATTTAGAAACATTTACAAACTCACCATACAAATTTCTTTTTGGTTTTGATCATGCTTTGACATTTTTCAATGAATTAGGGTTCTTAAGATTGTCCATTTTCTAACCCTAACTTCAAAAATTCATAACTTTTAAACCAAGTTGAGTTTGTGGATGATTCTCTTTGCATTGTTCTATGCATGGATTCTAGCATCCAAAAAAAATTTTGTTTCATTTTTTTCTTTCATTTTCAATTTGTTTGGCATTTTACATTGAGGATCACCCTAAAAACCCTAGAAACTTAGGAAATTCATAATTCCTTTTAGGTTTAGCTTCTGACTTTCCCCTTTGGATGGTAACCTAGTATTGGTTTAGGGTTCCTTTGAGTGCATTTTCAATTTTTTATCTTATGATTTGCTTCTGTTTTTGAGTTTTGCATCTCACATGCTCATATAACCCTAATTTTGTATCTTCACTTGCATTCACCTTGCATAAGCATTCATATAAGAACTTGCCATGACATTTTGTGCATTCACATGACATGTAAGACATCTTAAGACACATTAGAATCATGTTTGATCATTGCATCATCCATTTTCCATGTTATGCATTCATTTCATTTCATGTGCATTCATGAACTTTCATGCTTCCTTTATGCTTCATTTGCATCCTCATTGCTTGTATGATCATTCACATCTCTTAACATACATTTGCACCATCTCTTAGCATCATTTTCCTCATGAACATGCTTCTGGTTTTGGTTTGCATCCTTGCATTCACTTCATTTTCATTTCATTTCATTTCCTTTACTAACTTTTTAGGTGGTAAGTTACTTTGAGAAGTGAATTTTCCTTCACTTCTCATAACCTCTTCTCATCTCTCTTATGAATTCATTGTTGTATTTTGTATGTGTATTAGAGTGAGCTTGCTCATTCATGTTCATTCCTCACTTTCTTTCTTCAAGCAACTTATCTTCTTAAGTGAAGTAAGTTGACTTGCTTCTTTCTGCTTCTCCTTTTTCCATCTCTCTTCTTCCTTGGTGGCTTTTCCTGAAGATCTCTTGCAAGCCTCATAAACCCTAGGAATACCCAAGCATGATAACAATTAGGGTTTGATTAGTCCCCCATTAGTTTTACCTTTGTGTCATCTTTTGTGTTTTCTCTTCCCACCTCATAATCAGGGAATACACCTTTAAGGTTTTAAGACTTTGTGATTAAGGTTATACCTGCATCCTTCTCTTAGGATGGAGTGTATAACTTTAATCCTAAGTGTTAAACCCTTAATGTGTTTAAATCCTTTAATCAATTCATCTAATAATCACTAAGACATCAAGCTTGTAACTTGGGCCTTGCATTAGGGTTCTAATTCTTCCTTAAGTGGTTAAGAAGGACTAACCCTAGTGTTAATGGACAAGTCCCCCTCAAGTTGTCTTACAAACCATAAAATCCACTTCTTAATCTTACCATTAACTAAAATCCACTTTAATAAAGGCTTTGTTTTGTCATGAGGTTAATCCCTAATCATGGATTAAGTTGAGGAGCCTTCCTCAGCTTAAATGTTCTCATCTATTATCCTTCTATTAGGATGGTGTAATGGGTCCATTAAATCTTTGATTATGGCTTAAACTTATTACTTAACACTAAACAAAAACTCCAAAAAACATCTAAATAATATAAGTAGGTTAATGATTTTAATCCTACATCATGGTGATTAAGTGTGAGGTGTTTACATCATACTTAAGGTATTCTCATTACCCCTAATCAGAGGGAGGATGCGATGAGTTTACTAACCCTTGGTTTAGGCTTAAGCTCATTTTCTTATGACAAACTCCAAAAGCAATAAAAGATTGAAAACTCAAAAACAAACAATAATCGTCTCCTTTGGGATTCTTTTCTCACCTCATTCACTCACAAACGAGAACTTGCTTCTTCCGTTTAATGCAAGACAGTTTGTACCTGAGCCAGACAGGTCATACACTTGAGCATAGGCAAGTAAGCAGTTCACAGTCAAATTTATCTTTCAGTCTCTTTGAGTCGAACTACGGTGTTCTGACTTCCTCATTGCACGAGAGGATACGTAGGCATAACTTAACAGTTATCGAATAAAAGTCTTTGTGCATTCCCCCCTCTTTCGGATGTATTCCTTTAAGCCTCATAGTCTTGAACTTTGCACTCTTTCCCTACACTGACACTCTTTAATTTCACTTCACACTTCTTTTGCACTGACACTTGTATTCTTTTCTAGATCTTGCACACAAAATAGCACTGACACTACCCCTTTAAACACAAACTTTCAAGCGTGGATCCCGTCGAGTACGACGGACAATCTGGGTGCTAATACCTTCCCTGGTTGTAACCAACCCCCTTTCTCTAATTCTCTGGTTCGCGACCGTCTTATCTATCTTTTCTTAGGTTTATGCAGCATTACCTTTCCTTCGGGATAAAAATGCCTAGCTGGCGACTCTTTTCAGTTCATCTTCATGTTCTCTCCTTCGTCGACCGTTCGCGTCTGTACCCCTCTTGTCCATGTGTCATTTGGTGGGCACGACAGCTTGGCGACTCTGCTGGGGACCCTTATACTGCAACCAGGGCTTCTGGTTCTTTTTGTGGGTTCCTCCTAGCACTTGTTTGATTTGTGTTTACTGGGGTGTTATGTGCTAATTGTGTTTATTTATTTTCTTTATTTATTGCTTTATGTACAACTCTATTTATTGCTTTCTTTTACAGTCTTATGCATATTTCATACTGTCATTGCTGGATCTAGTTTTCTGTTTTGGTGGGTGGGGTTCCATTGAGAGATTAAGGTCCTATACCTGGGACCTGAGTGACACCTAGGCTAGAGTGGTTCATGTTCTTTCCCATTCCATTTCGGTCTGGTGCGGGAATATGAAACACGGTTCAGATGTGGGTTTCTTCTTGAGAACTATGTGCTACAGATTTCCTGTAGTGCTAGGGCTATCTGGGAAGCCTGCTAAGTCTGGATGACCTTTATTTTGACCTTCAGAATCTGGGGTGAATTAGAGGAGGATCTTTTATGATTATTGTAAACACTGTACCTCCGGGTTAGAAGTGTTTACACTTCTTATAACTGATCTAAGTCTGAGTATCTTTGTTCTAGAACATTACATGTGAGGGGGTTGGGTTGTTTACAGGTTTGTAGGAACCCTTGGCCACATCATACCTTGTTACTATTTTGTCTAAGAATGCTCCACTTTGGATAGTTCTTGTGAGAACCCTGGACATATGACTCTTTATTTGAGTCCCTCACCCTGGTTACTGGATTTCTGAGCCTCCATCCGGACCTTTGAACATACATGGACTTTATACCAAGACAGATAATCAGATCCAGCTCTTGATCACAAACCTTTGCATATCATTTGCATATATCATCATAGCATCATTTAACATTTGTTTATTTGTTTTTCAGGGTATCCATCATATCATATCTGGTTTGGTTTTGACCCCTTCTACTTCTTAGACCTCTACTTCAGTTATCTTCTTCAGCACCTGCTTCAGCTATCTCCTTCAGAACCTCCATCAGTCTGTCAGAGATTTATCTCCAGCTTTTTAGTCTGTGATCTTCATCAGCATTTGTCTTCAGCTTCTTCATCAACACTCATGGATGTTCCAAGGAAGAGAAACATATCTTATCACTTTTTCGAGCCCATATTGACTGGTATCAGGTAGGTCCAGTCACTCATCACACCTGACCACATCCCACTATTTAGAGAGCACTATGGGGGTATTTTGGACATGGTCATGGACCTTGATTCTTCTCAGAGAAGCATGATCCACACATGCCTACAGTTTTATGACCCTCCACTTAGATGCTTCACCTTTCCAGACTTCCAGATAGGGCCTTTGTTGGAGGAGTTTTCTTTATTGATTGGAGTGCCTATCAGAGGAGGGATCCCCTTTAACCCAGAGATGACTGCTCCCAGAAGTGAGGAAATAGCTAAGGCACTATACTTGGAGCCTGCCCTTATTAAGCAAAACATGACAACAAAAGTTGGGATTCCTGGTTTACATCTGGACTTCTTGATTTCTCAAGCCATTCTGAAGGCTGCAGTGGGTGAATGGAGGGAAGTTTGTGCACTTATAGCCCTCAGCATATATGGGGCTATATTATTTGCAGATGAGCCTAAATTTGTCAGTAAGAATGCCATCCACTTGTTCCTGCTGAGGAACCCAGTGCCTACATTGCTAGGGGATTTTTACTACTCCATCCATCAGAGAAATGAAAAACAAAGGGGGAAGTTGGTCAGATGTTGTGCTCTTTTGTTCTACTCTTGGCTACTCAGACACCTGCCTAAATCAGATGCTTTCTTGAACCCACACCAGCAGAAGAATTGGGCTAAGAGGTTCACTGCCTTAACATCAGATGACATCAGATGGTACACCCAGAGCACCAAAGGCAAGGAGATTATTACCAGCTGTGGGCAGTACCCTAATGTGCCTCTGATAGGAGTAAAGGGTAGCATCAACTACAACCCTTTGCTACTTAAGAGACAATTGGGATATGCTTTAGTTCACCCTCCCAGAGGACAAGATTTAGCTGAGACCCTATACTGTGAAGTGCAACCTAATTCATTTGTTGACATGCAAGCTGCCTGGGCTTGGGACAACATTCAGACAAAGGGGACAACCATTCTTGGAAGATGTAACAATGTTGCTTCAGCCCAGTACTCTAACTGGTCCCGTACTAGAGCTTAGATCACCAGGATGCCTTTCACTTTGGAAGACACACCTGGACCTTCTACAGTACAGCCTGCAGCAACTGTTAGCCTGGAGGAGTTTGAAAAGCTGAAAGAGAGGAATAATCAGCTATCTGAAGCTCTGAAGAAGACTCTTTGGGAAAGGAATGACGGTCGTCTGGACATTGAAAGATTGGAAAGACTCAAGACTGAGCATCTTACCAAGATTGAAAGGACAGATGACTATATAAGGAAAGCAAGAGCCGGGGAACAGATATTGAAGAATGCCTGCAAGGAGGCCAAGATTCAGAAAGCTAGGGCTGAGCATTACCTGGAAGAGAGCCAGGCTAGGTGGACCAGGATCACCGAAGCCCGTGCACAAGAAGACCAGAGGATTCAGGCCAAGATTGAGCAGCTGGAGGCCAATGAGAAAAAGCAGCAGGAAGCTTTGTTGGCAGCTCAGAAGGAGATATCAGAATTGAAGCTCCGAGCGGGGTTAAAGAGATCAAAAGATCAGGACATGCATAAGAAGCTGACTAATACCATTGCTACCAGGAACCTCCTCATTAGGACCATTACAGAGCACCCAGCTGGTCCGGTGATTGAGGCACTCCTGAAGGAAGTCAGGGAATATGACTTTGGATTGGATGTCTGATTCCTTTTGCTTGTATTTCTTTTCTTTTGATGTACTTTTCCTTTTTTTGTTGTTGTATTTTTGACCCACCATGGGCATGTATTGTAAACAGACTATGTATTTTCATCATTTGTAATATATCAGTTAGTTTATTTTGGTGGGCTTTCTCTCAGCATCATCAAGCACTTCCTCGAGGTATGGAAAGGTCAAAACCAAGAACCAAACCGGATACCTTGGAAAACAAATAAGCATACTGCATTGCATACTAACATTTTATTTGTTTTGTAGGTTTTTGTTTATTCTTTGTTTCTCACTTTGTTGTGTTCTCAGGAAACATTGCTCGTCGTCGAGTGTTCTCTGTCAACTGCACACACCGGTACCCAACGCGTAACAACCTTCCAGGCATTCAAATGGAGTAGGTACAACAGGACCTGAATGAAGTGAGAAATCAGATGGTAAATGAAAGGGTCAAAATGAGAAACCAAATGTCTCAGTTTATGGCTGTGATGACTGGCTTAGCCCAGAGCCAAGAAAGGCTGAGAAAGTTGGTAGAAAGGCAGACACCTGAGGAGCCCCATCTTGGAATAGGGGGAACCAGCAATAATGAACGAGGACAGCCCTGTATCGACCCACCAGAGTATGGGCCCCATTTGAATCCAGATGTTAATGTCACAAGGAATGTTCAAGGTAATACTGCTGGGGGCAGAATCCTGCAAGAGGATCCCCAAGAAGAACAATTCACTGTTATTGGGGCTGGAGATGAGGTGTATGACATAAGACTGGATGAGATTGCTGAAAAGCTGAGATCCTTGGAATGCCAGAATTCCCTAGGCTTTGACGTAATGGACATGGGGCTGGTAGATGGGGTGAGAATTCCTCACAAATTCAAACCCCCGTGCTTTGAAAAATATAATGGTACCTCCTGCCCGCGTACTCATCTGCAGTCTTTCTTGGGGAGACTCAAAGCTTATACCATGGACGAGAAGTTATGGATGTTCTATTTTGAGGACAACCTGACTGGAGCATCAAGAGAATGGTATTCGCATCTGACCAGGGCCACTATAAGATGTTGGAAAGACTTGGCCGAAGGCTTCATCTGTCAGTACCAATACAACCTAGACATGGCTCCCAATAGAACTCTTCTAATGGGCATGTCTCAGTCTTCAAGGGAAAGCTTTCGGGATTATGCTCAGAGGTGGAGACAGCTTGCTGCTGCTGTCCAGCCACCCATGTCAGAAAGGGAGATGGTTGACATGTTTATGAACACCTTGCAGGGAACTTATATTGATAGACTTACTGCTTTCTCTTCCACCAATTTTTCCGATGTAGTTATAGCTGGTGAGAGAATTGAGAGTCTTTTGAAGATGGGCAAAATCTCTGACAATGGTGCTAGCTCCTCCAGCAACCCCAGAAAACCTTTTGCAGGACCCCGAAGGGCGGGTGAGACAAATGCTATCCATGCAAGCAGGGGAAGACCCTAGTATTCTCACAGATCAATATCAGATGTAACCATCCCGGCTCCAGTTCCACAACAACCATCATATCCTCAACAATAACCACAACATCACTATCAACAACAACCTCACTTTCCGCAACAAAGATCGTATAACAACAACAACAGCAATCAACAACAGCGTCCATTTCAACAGAGACCATCTCAGGCAAATAGGGTGATTGACCCCATCCCTATGCCTTATGCTGCTCTACTGCCACAACTCCTGAAGCTTAACCTGGTTGAGTTAAGGACGTTGGTTCCACCAGATCCTCTCAATCTCCCAAAGAATTATGATGCTAATGCCAGGTGTGCCTTTCACTCCAATGCACCTGGTCACAATACTGAGAAGTGTAGAGCCTTGCAAATGAAGGTTCAAGATCTGGTCGATTCCAAAGCTCTCAATTTTGCACCTCCTCTGAATGTTAATAGAAATCCTATGCCTGATCATGGTGGGCCCAGGATTAATGCCATAGAGGAAGACAGACCATCTACACTGATTGACAATGTTGCACAGATTCAAACACCGTTGGCAGAAGTCAAAACTCAACTTCTGAGATGCCAAGTGTTCCCGGGCTGTGGGGCCTGCTGCGAATCATGCAAAACTGTTATTAATGGTTGTGAGAAGCTAAGGTTTGGCATAGATGTCCTTATCAGAGATGGAATTTTGCAAATTACTACAACGGCTCCTTCAACAACTCTTTCTTCAGCAACAATGGATTCTCCTACAACATCAAGAATTCTTCTTTCAGCAAATCCTCCTACAACTGCAACAACTATCATACCCACTGATTCATCCACAACTCCAGCAATCACTCCGTCCATTATTTCAATAGATCAAAGTTTAGCAACATTTACTTCTACAACATCAGCACCCATCTTATCAACGAAATCACCTACAACACCAGCAAACACTAATGAAGATGTCTCAACGGTCACGATCTATTATGACCCGACAAATGTTCATCCCAACAACAAACTACAACACCTCCTGTCAGATCTCCAGTCACAATCTACTATGATCCGCATACCATCACAGTTCCTTCCGCTGCAACAATCAGTCCGGTCACCATTACGGTGCCTGGACCTGTTCCTTATGAAAGCAGTAATGCCATACCTTGGCACTACGGCTCTGATCTCTACTGCGACGGAAATAAGATCACTCTAGATTCATCAACCTCCTCACCACAAGTTGATAATGTTGGGGGAGACGGAGGCTTCACCAGAAGCGGATGCCTTTTTGCCTCACAAACACCAAAGCCCAATGCTGAAATAGAAGCTGCTGCTAAGGCAAAAGGGAAGAGTGTGGTACCCGAAGGGCCAACTATTAAAGAAACTCAAAAGACGTCTTTTGAACAAGAGGTGGACGAGTTCATGAGAATAATCAAAAAGAGTGATTACAAAGTGGTGGAACAACTTCATCAGACACCCTCCAAAATCTCTATATTATCATTGCTAATGTGTTCTGAAGCCCACAGGAATGCATTGTTGAAGGTCCTGCACGCAGCATATGTGCCGGAAGAGATTACAGTTAATCAGCTGGAAACAGTGGTTGCAAATGTTAACACCAGTCATGGACTGGGCTTCACAAATGCTGATTTAACAACAGAGGGACGCAACCATAACAAGGCTTTACATATCACCTTAGAATGCAAAGGTGTTGTTCTTTCTCATGTGTTGGTGAACACTGGGTCTTCGCTCAATGTCCTCCCAAAGAAAGCCTTGGTGAAGCTAGAGTATGATGGTTTGGCATTGCGTCCAAGTAACTTGGTAGTGAGAGCATTTGATGGCTCTAAGAGATCAGTGCTTAGAGAGATTGATCTGCCTATGTTGATTGGCCCATAGACCTTTAAAACTACCTTCTTTGTGATGGACATACAGTCGGCCTACAGCTGTCTGTTGGGTAGACCCTGGATTCACGCCGCTGGCGCTGTTACATCTACCCTTCACCAGAAGTTAAAATTTGAGTGGGAAGGCCAGATCATCACAATCTGCGGAGAGGAAGACATTTTTGTTAGCCAGCTGGCTACTTATAAGTATATAGAGATGGATGGGGAGATCCATGAGACTATGAGTCAGGGGTTTGAGGCCCTCAACATCAATGAAGCAACTGTTGTATCTGGAACTTCCATCACTTCATATCAACATGCCCGGAAGGTTGTTGAGGAGGATACCGCTCAAGGCTGGGGCAAGCTACTGCCAGTTGAAAAGAAAGAAGACAGATTCAGGTTGGGTTACAGACCAACTCGACAAGATCAACCAGAGGCTGCAACGGAGCCCAAATTTGTCAGCGGGGGAATGTTAACCCCGGATGCTGTGAACAGTCTGGAAGACGAGGAAGAAGACGAACGCAACCTGGAAAACTGGATACGTCCAAAGATCCCGAGGAACCAAGTCTCAAACTGGTCTTCCCAGGAAATTATAAGAGTTACTCCTGAAGAGTAATTATTATTTCCTGTCTTTAAGCATGCATCAAGTCCTGCATCTTGCCCAAGATGTCAGGGCTCATTTTGTAATCGGGCCATCTTGTATTTTGTGCAAACGATCAATTAATGAATATCAGGACATCTTTTGCAAATGAGTTTCTTTTTTCCCGCTCACTGTTTTTCATTTTTCATTTTTTGTACAAAAATAAAATGGCAATGTTTTTCAAAATAATAACTTCATTTTCACTTTTTCTAAGCAAGATAAAATTGATCACTAAAATGAACAAATCTAAACCCTTGCAGAGAGTGCCCTCCAGACTGCACCGACAACGACACTGCTATGACTTCGTATGACTTTGACAATCCGATTAATCAAGTCGATGAAGGGGTTGAAGAAGATTATGAGCTGCCTGAAGAAATAGCCAGGTTGTTGAGACAAGAGGAGAAGGTTATCACTCCTCATCAGGAGGAAGTTGAGACGGTTAATCTTGGTACCGAAGAAGAGTTGAAAGAAGTGAAAATCGGGGCCCGTCTGCAAGATTCAGTGAAAGAGCAACTTATTGACATGCTTCGGGAGTATGTGGATGTTTTTGCTTGGTCTTATCAGGATATGCCAGGTCTGGATACCGACATTGTTATGCACAACCTGCCTCTAAAAGAAGACTGTCCTCCAGTAAAACAGAAGTTGCGCCGTACTCGCCCGGATATGGCCATGAAGATAAAAGAAGAGGTACAAAAACAGTGGGACGCCGGTTTCCTTGCTGTAGCTAGTTATCCGCCGTGGGTTGCTAACATTGTACCTGTGCCCAAGAAGGATGGCAAAGTACAGATGTGTGTGGATTACCGGGATCTGAATAGAGCTAGCCCGAAAGATGACTTCCCATTACCTCACATTGATGTATTGGTCGACAATACGGCTCAGTTCTCGGTGTTCTCCTTCATGGATGGATTTTCAGGATATAATCAGATCAAGATGTCACCTGAAGACATGGAGAAGACAACTTTCATCACACCCTAGGGCACATTCTGTTATAAGGTAATGCCATTCGGACTAAAGAATGCTAGTTCCACTTATCAACGGGCTATGGTAACATTATTCCATGACATGATCCACAAAGAAATTGAATGTTATGTGAATGACATGATTGCCAAGTCCCTCACAGAAGAAGACCACCTGGTAAATCTATTGAAGCTGTTCAAGCGTCTGAGAAAATATCAGTTGAAGCTGAACCCCAACAAATGCACATTCGGGGTGCGGTCCGGTAAGCTGCTGGGATTTATTGTAAGTGAAAAGGGGATTGAAGTTGACCCTGACAAAGTCAAAGCCATTCAAGAGATGCCTGCACCAAAAACTGAAAAAGAAGTTCGGGGGTTTCTAGGTAGATTGAACTACATTTCAAGGTTCATATCTCATCTTACAGCCACCTGTGAACCCCTGTTCAAGTTGTTAAGGAAAGAACAAACAGTCAGGTGGAATGAAGACTGCCAGAGGGCTTTTGACAAAATCAAGGAATACTTACAAGAACCTCCAATTATGATGCCTCCAGTTGAAGGAAGACCTCTAATAATGTACTTGACAGTATTAGAAGAGTCAATGGGGTGTGTGCTGGGCCAACATGACGAGTCTGGTCGAAAAGAGTATGCAATATACTACCTAAGCAAAAAGTTTACCGACTATGAACAACGTTATTCACTGCTCGAGAAAACTTGATGTGCTTTAGCGTGGGCTGCTCGCCGACTAAGGCAGTATATGTTGACCTACACTACCTTATTGATCTCAAAGATGGACCCAATCAAGTACATATTTGAGAAGCCAACACTTACCGGACGGGTTGCAAGATGGCAAATGATTCTCACAGAATATGACATTCAGTATACGTCTCAAAAAGCCATCAAGGGCAGTGTACTGTCTGACTATCTTGCTGAGAAACCCATTGATGATTACCAGCCTATGAGATTTGACTTCCCTGATGAAGACATCATGTTCATAAAAGCAAAAGATCATGAAGAGCCTGTTCACACTGAAGGGCCTGACCCAGAGGAAGAATGGACAATGATGTTCGATGGGGATGTTAATATGAATGGTCGTGGAGTCGGTGCAGTACTTATTACACCCAAAGGAGTTCACATGCCTTTCTCGGCAAAACTCACTTTTAACTGCACTAACAGCGAAGCTGAATACGAAGCCTGCATCATGGGTCTTGAGGAAGCCATTGACCTCAGGATCAAGACTTTAACTGTATTCGGGGATTCAGCTCTGGTAATCAATCAAACCAACGGCAAATGGTACACTCACCAGGAGCATCTGATTCCATACCGGAATTATACGAGGAGATTACTGACTTTCTTCACATCAGTCAAACTTGAGTATATCCCTCGAGATGAAAATCAGTTTGCAGATGCTCTGGCTACCATTTCCTCCATGATCAAAGTTCAAGCCGCCAACTTTGTGCCTCGGATTTCAGTATCCAAACTTGACAGACCAGCATACGTATTCTCAGTAGACATTGCTAAAGATGATAAGCCTTGGTTCTATGACATCAAACGCTTCTTAGAGGATCAAACATACCCACCTGGGGCATCATCCAATGATAAGAAGACATTAAGAAGACTGGCTGGTAGTTTCTTCCTGAATGCTAATGGTTCGTTATACAAGCGCAACTTTGACATGGTACTTCTCAGATGTGTTGATAAGGCAGAGGAAGACTTGTTGATGCACGAGGTGCATGAAGGATCTTTCGGTACCCATGCTGGAGGGCATGCAATGGCTAAGAAATTACTACGATCAGGCTACTACTGGATCACAATGGATGCAGACTGTTGTGCCTACGCCAGAAAGTGCCACAAATGCCAGATTTATGCAGACAAAGTGCATGTGCCTCCAAATCCTTTGAACGTAATGTCTTCACCTTGACCCTTTGCCATGTGGGGCATTGATATGATTGGAAAGATCGAGCTGACTGCTTCAAATGGCCACAAATTCATCCTGGTAGCCATTGACTATTTCACCAAATGGGTTGAAGCAGCTTCGTATGCAAATGTCACCAGGCAAGTGGTAGCCAGATTCTTGAAAAGAGACATCATCTGTCGGTATGGAGTGCCCGAGCGAATCATTACTGATAATGGTTCCAACTTGAACAACAAAATGATTGCAGAGCTATGCCGGGACTTCAAGATTCAACAACACAACTCTTCTCCTTACAGGCCAAAGATGAATGGCGCTGTTGAGGCAGCTAACAAGAATATCAAGAAGATTGTACAAAAGATGGTGGTCACCTACAAAGACTGGCACGAAATGCTACCATTTGCCTTGCATGGGTATAGTACCTCGATCAGAACATCCACTGGGGCAACACCGTATCTGCTTGTGTATAGTATGGAGGCAGTCCTACCTGTTGAAGTGGAATTACCCTCGTTACGGGTACTGATGAATGTCAAGCTGAATGAAGCAGAATGGGTCCGTTCTCGGTACAATCAAGTGAATCTGATCGAAGAAAAGAGATTAATTGCAATCTGTCATGGGCAGTTATATCAGAAAAGAATGAAGAAAGCCTTCGATCAGAAAGTCAGGCTTCGGGAATACCAAGTAGGAGATCTTGTGCTGAAAAGACTCCTCCCTCCTCATGCAGACCACAGGGGCAAGTGGACTCCGAACTACGATGGTCCATTCATAGTAAAGAAAGTTTTCTCTGGTGGAGCACTGATGCTCACAACTATGGATGGTGAAGATTTCTTGTCCCCTGTGAATTCAGATGCAGTTAAAAAATACTTCGCATAAAATGACCCGCTGGACATAAAAACAGAATGTAAGTCCAGGCAAAAATAAGGCATCCCGGCGAGTCAAAAACAGAATAAAAGACTCGGGCAAAAATAAGGGAAAATAATAAAAAATGTACACCCGCTGAGTTGAAAAGCCACATTGGACAGCTCAGGCAAAAATGGGTATCCCGGTGGATTGAAAACCCGAAAGGGCAATCCACGCAAAATAAGGGAATAAGCGAACAACTGCATTCTGAATTCATCTGTATCACCCACAACATGGCAAGTTTCGAAAGGTTAAAGCATCGGTCAGAATCAACCTCCTTCAAATAGCAGGACGAGAAGAACGTCAAAAGTCATACGAGTCATAGCAAAGGTAAGCTCACTGAAGCATCGCCAACATTGCCAGCACCTTTTATTTCTCAATTTTGTAGCAATCTCCTCATTTCAGGGGATCTGTTTCTTTGACTGTATTTGCCAAATTCAGAGCACCCAAATTAATAAAATCAAATTTTCAGTCACACTCTGTCTTGTACATTTTATTTCGTTTGCAAAAAATGTACGATATCCTTGATATGATGTTTACATAAAAACAGATGTGCCTTTCTAATTACATGCTTGCAGGAAATATATTATTTGCTCTCGGGAGTGTCTAAACTCCTATGATGGAATCCAGTAAGGGATACCTCGGGGTACTTGTACGTTTCTTTGTCATAACAGGATTGTAGGTATTTAGAGCGCAACATGGGGCATGAAAGGTTCTCCCCAGCAGAATTGCCAAATCATTATTTCCTCAGCACATCTTCCAAGCAGCACCGGAAGTGCTCTCTCCCCATCAGAGCTGCCAGGCATCACTTCTCCAGCACATCTTTCAGAGCGGCATTAAAAGGTGCTCATATCCCCCAGCTGAGTTATCAGATATTATCATCCTCAGCAGGATCCCCATAGAAATCTCTAGGAAGATCGTTCAGTGATCTTTTCTTCCCCAGCCGAGTGCTAGACAGGGAACCATCTCCCCACAGAGCTTCAGCCTCTCCCAGAAGGGCAATGTCTGAATTTCCCGCACGACAAAGTGATGAAAGCTTCCACATCCCCAGCTGGACTCCTCATTACCAAGATAGGTCTATCAGTGACTTATTTCCCCAAGCAGAGCAATATATCAGATCTACCAATGATCTCATCCCTAGCTGGGATATTCTTTCAAGCAGATCAATCGGAGATCTTCACAGCAGCAGGATCCGAATCCCGGATCAGCATCTTTTGCATAATCATAGCATTCACATCATTTATCCCTCAGAGCGTAGCATTCCGTCTAATACGGAGCATTACGGCAAAAATCAAACATATTGCATAATCACAAGTCATGTTTTGAATCAGTCACCTATGAATACTAACATTCCATCAGCAATATGTATAAGGACTCACAGTCCCAACAGAAAGCCAAAGCGCCCCTTTGCACGCCTAAAATACAGATACATGCTCCTTTTGACACTCGTATGTGCCATCATTCCCCGGAAATTCACCAGGACACTCTCTACAAACAGATACTTATCCATAACCTGTTCTTCTCGACACTCGTCCGTGTCATCTCATATTTCCTCAGCAGAAAGCCAAAGCGTCCCCTTTGCACTCACAAATACATGTTAATATATACCCACTCGACACTTGTCCATGTCATATCATCCCCTGCAGATATAAACCACAAACAGATATCTATATACTCTCTGGACACTCGTCCGTGTCACCACTCCCCGGCATGGTTTCCTAAACACTTATTGTAAACCAAAACGCTTTTTTATAATACACTTATTTCGACGCTCTTTCGTGTCATCTTATCCCCACAGATCGCCAGGATACCTTTTGCACTTATAAGTTCATAACTTATGCGTTTCTTTTTATATACACCCGTCCGTGTCATACCCTCCCCAGCAAGTTGAACACTCATCTGTGTCTCACTCATTCTTACTCATACAAATACTCGTCCGTATCTTGTATACCACTTATTTCCCCTCAGATTCAACACTCGTTCGTGTTCTTTGTTAACCAGTTGGTACTCGTCCGTATCATCATCTCTGAACATGCGCCAGCGTTTGTTTCTACCGATACTCGTCCGTATCATAGTCTTAAGGATGCTCGTCCGCGTCTTTAATCTATACACAATGTCAAACACTTATACCTTTCATTTCTTGCATGTAAACACTCGTCCGTGTTTACTATTCCCCAACAAAGTCTTCAGCAAAATTTCTTTCTGACATTCGTCCTATGTCATGATACTTTCGGCAGCCGTACCCTGCAAGGTGATCGTCCTTCACCTTGGATGACCGTCCCTCATCATTCCCTCAGCGGAGTCTCCATTATTGGAACCCTTTTATATCCGAAATTCGTCCTATGTCGTGATATTTTGGCAGCCGTCCCCTGCTAGGTGATCGTCCTTGACCTTTTTGATGATCGTCCTTCATCATTTTATCTGATGGCCGTCCCCATCGTTGATCTTGCTATCTGACATTCGTCCTATGTCATGATAAACCCTGAGAGCAGCCATACCCTGCTAGGTGATCGTTCTTCACCTTTTGATGATCGTCCCTCATCATGCTTATCTGATGGTCGTCCCCATCGTTGACCTTTTCTATCCGACATTCGTCCTATGTCGCGATATTTTTGGCAGTCGTACCCTGCCAGGTGATCTTCCTTCACCTTGGATGACCGTCCCTCATCCTTATCCCCAACAGAGCAGCCGTCCCCTGCTAGGTGATCGACCTTCACCTTTGATGACCGTCCCTCATCACTTATTTCTTCAACCCGATGGTCGTCCCCATCATTGTTTACCCTTACTTTACAAACCTAATGGTCGTCCCCATCATTGACTTTACCTTTAATCCCCAGAGAACTTTGTTACTTTACCTGATGGTCGTCCCCATCATGATCCCTCTATTTCCCAAGCATGTCGGTCGTCCCCGTCATTGCTTTACCCCCAGCAGTCGTCCTCTGCTCGATGGTCGTCCTCCATCGCCCTCACTTTATAATCATACTATACTACCTTTTACAATCTATATCCCTTTTCTTCTTCTCCCCAGTGAGTGCAAATTTTGGACTGTCTTTGCTATTCAACCACAAGTTATCTTGTTTGTCTGTTAAGCCCGTCGCTTACATTCTGCACAGCTAACTCATGCTTGAATAGGGGCAGTTGTAAACACCCAAAATTTACCCTCACTAAGTTCACACCATGGCTTGTGATCTTTCATATTTGCATTAGTTCAATCATATCATATCATATTGCATTTTTGCTTCATTGCATTAGGTCAAGTTCATCTGCATCTAGGGTTGGTGATCTGAGCAATCCAAGGTCCATCTGAGCCACTCCAAAGGTCTTCAATCATCTCAAGAGGGTCCATGTATGTCCAATCATCATATTATATCCTCCAAAGATCAAGGAGGTCAAAGAATCACAAGAACTGGCAAAGCATGGAAGCAGAGCCAGGGTTTAACTGCACAGATGACCTAAAATTAGGGTTTTGGTTTCAGAGGAAATAACTCCAAATTGTTTGGTCATTCTTGTTTCCATTGGTCTCAATATGTTATAAGGGTCATACATACCAAGTTTGATGAAGAAATTCATTGTGGAAGTCATTTATTCACTAGGTAACTTATTGAGCAAGTCAGAGCAAAATCAGGGCATCTAAGGCCCCCATCAATGGACCCAAAGTGGATTTTTCATCAAATTGAAGTTATATGGTCTTTATTTGATCATTGAAGTGCTTAGAAGTTCACAAATTTGAAGAAAAGTGAGCAAAACCAAAAGTTGCCAAAAATGGAAATGACTTGTAATGTAAACTTTCCATTTTGGGAAAGTTTTTCAACCTCCTCTTTCTCAACCAAAAATGCTTCAAATGAAAAATTGTTGGTCATGAAAGTTGTAGATTGGATCATTCCCTTTTCAAAAAGTGCAAGATCAAGATCTAATTCATTTTGGAACTCAAGTTATGGCTTGTCAAAGTTGGCAAAAATCACATAATTTCAAGTTTCATGCCAAAGAGGGATTTTTGCAAAACCTCTTGCCAAGCCATTTTGTGACTTCAAATTGACTTCTAAACATCATAAAAACATTATGCAATGCCTAAAACTCAGAATTGCCCAAAGAATTTCAAGGTTTCATGCCTTGCCCATGAAGAAATCTCAAAAGGGCCAAACTTTGTCAAATTTGCAAAACCTCCCATAACCTTTCACAAACATGCTGAATTGCCTCAAAGTGATTTCCATGGCCATCCTTGATCCTTGCTGCACCAGACACCCCATTATACTAAGCCTGCCACTTGCCCATACCTCAAGTACACATAACCTTGACTTTTTGCATTTTCACTCATACCAATCAACATAGCCCACACCAACTATTCTGACCTATCACAGCTTCACATACATGCCTTATGCAACTAATTTCACACAAGAACCAAGCCTGAGTCCTCAGCATTGCCCTAGTTCACAAAAACTCCCTCTTTTGCATTTTTCTTCGAAACTTTTAGCACACTTAACAAAACTTTAAAATTCTTTTACCATTCAACTCAACATCAATCATAGAACAAAACCCAACCATTGAAATGGCCTGAAACCCACCATACACCAAATACGATTTTCCACCTCCCTAAACTGAACTTCAAAAGAAGGTCACATACACCCCAGCAAAGCATCAAAGAAGCTCAAGGGTGGTCAGAGGAGAGTGTTTGCATCAAGAAGAAGGCCCAAGCAGCTCCATTGGCAAAGCTTCATCTCAGGTATCTTCTTGAAACATTTTTTCAGAAATCGTTTCTTTAGTTATGAGATGATAGAGTTTGTTCTCCTGATCACAATGAACATTTATTTTGGAAGAATGGTTGAGAATTGACTGTGTATGCGTGTTCTGAAATTTTGTCCATTTTTATGTTTTAGTTCGAATCATGATTATGGTGCAAAATAAATGAATTATGTTGTTGGATTCTTGTTCTATGGGGTTTAGGGGTCATTTTTGGAGGTTTGGGGAGTTTATCATACCTGGGGAGTGATTTGAAGATTTTCAGGGGAGAGGTTGGCCGGAGAAGATGACCGGAGGTCTTCTCCGGCCACCTGAGAGTCATTAATTTAATTAATTAGGATTATTAGAGTTTAAATTTGGGCCATTGGATGTGGCGCGTGGTCAATGCTTTTAAACCCAGAATCCATCATGTCCCTCCATTCAACTTACTTTCATTAATTCATATTTTTAATTCATTTTTCTTATTTTATTTTGTACGAATTTTTAAAATAGTAAAAAACATCAAAAAATTCTGAAATTTTTTAACAAACATTTTATTAATTTTCAGAAACCAAAAATATTTTTATTTTTTGATTAAAAAAAGTATTTTTAAATCATTTAAATGTTTTATTTAATTCATTAATGAAAATTAATTAATTAAAAATACATTTAAGTATTTAAAAATCACCAAAAAAATCAGAGAACATTCTTGAACATTTAGAAACATTTACAAACTCACCATACAAATTTATTTTTGGTTTCGATCATGCTTTGACATTTTTCAATGAATTAGGGTTCTTAAGATTGTCCATTTTCTAACCCTAACTTCAAAAATTCATAACTTTTAAACCAAGTTGAGTTTGTGGATGATTCTTTTTGCATTGTTCTATTCATGGCTTCTAGCATCCAAAAACATTTTTGTTTCATTTTTATCTTTCATTTTCAATTTGTTTGGCATTTTACATTGAGGATCACCCTAAAAACCCTAGAAACTTAGGAAATTCATAATTCCTTTTAGGTTTAGCTTTTGACTTCCCCCTTTGGATGGTAACCTAGTATAGGTTTAGGGTTCCTTTGAGTGCATTTTCAATTTTTTATCTTATGATTTGCTTCTGTTTTTGAGTTTTGCATCTCACATGCTCATATAACCCTAATTTTGTATCTTCACTTGCATTCACCTTGCATAAGCATTCATATAAGAACTTGCCATGACATTTTGTGCATTCACATGACATGTAAGATATCTTAAGACACATTAGAATCATGTTTGATCATTGCATCATCCATTTTCCATGTTATGAATTCATTTCATTTCATGTGCATTCATGAACTTTCATGCTTCCTTTATGCTTCATTTGCATCCTCATTGCTTGTATGATCATTCACATCTCTTAACATAAATTTGCACCATCTCTTAGCATCATTTGCATCATGAACATGCTTCTGGTTTTGGTTTGCATCCTTGCATTCACTTCATTTTCATTTCATTTCATTTCCTTTACTAACTTTTCAGGTGGTAAGTTACTTTGAGAAGTGAATTTGCCTTCACTTCTCATAACCTCTTCTCATCTCTCTTATGCATTCATTGCTGCATTTTGTATGTGTATTAGAGTGATCTTGCTCATTCATGTTCCTTCCTCACTTTCTTTCTTCAAGCAACTTATCTTCTTAAGTGAAGTAAGTTGACTTGTTTCTTTCTGCTTCTCCTTCTTCCATCTCTCCTCTTCCTTGGTGGCTTTTCCTGAAGATCTCTTGCAAGCCTCATAAACCCTAGGAATACCAAGCATGATAACAATTAGGGTTTGATTAGTCCCCCATTAGTTTTACCTTTGTGTCATCTTTTGTGTCTTCTCTTCCCACCTCATAATCAGGGACTAAACCTTTAAGGTTTTAAGACTTTGTGATTAAGGTTATGCCTGCATCCTTCTCTTAGGATGGAGTGTATAACTTTAATCCTAAGTGTTAAAACCTTAATGTGTTTAAATCCTTTAATCAATTCATCTAATAATCACTAAGACATCAAGCTTGTAACTTGGGCCTTACATTAGGGTTCTAATTCTTCCATAAGTGGTTAAGAAGGACTAACCCTAGTGTTAATGGACAAGTCCCCCTCAAGTTGTCTTACAAACCATAAAATCCACTTATTAATCTTACCATTAACTAAAATACACTTTAATAAAGGCTTTGTTTTGTCATGAGGTTAATCCCTAATCATGGATTAAGTTGAGGAGCCTTCCTCAGCTTAAATGTTCTCATCTATTATCCTTCAATTAGGATGGTGTAATGGGTCCATTAAATCCTTGATTATGGCTTAAACTCATTACTTAACACTAAACAAAAACTCCAAAAAACATCTAAATAATACAAGTAGGTTAATGATCTTAATCCTACATCATGGTGATTAAGTGTGAGGTGTTTACTTCATACTTAAGGTATTCTCATTACCCCTAATCAGAGGGAGGATGTGATGAGTTTACTAACCCTTGATTTAGGCTTAAGCTCATTTTCTTATGACAAACTCCAAAAGCAATAAAAGATTGAAAACTCAAAAACAAACAATAATCGTCTCCTTCGGGATTCTTTTCTCACCTCATTCACTCACAAACGAGAACTTGCTTCTTCCGTCTAATGCAAGACAGTTTGCACCTGAGCCAGACAGGTCATACACTTGAGCATAGGCAAGTAAGCAGTTCACAGTCAAATTTATCTTTCAGTCTCTTTGAGTCGAACTACGGTGTTCTGACTTCCTCATTGCACGAGAGGATACGTAGGCATAACTTAACAGTTATCGAACAAAAGTCTCTGTGCATTCCCCCCTCTTCCAGCTGTATTCCTTTAAGCCTCATAGTCTTGAGCTTCGCACTCTTTCCCTACACTGACACTCTTTTATTTTACTTCACACTTCTTTTGCACTAACACTTGTATTCTTTTCTAGCTCTTGAACACAAAATAGCACTGACACTACCCCTTTAAACACAAAATTTCAAGCGTGGATCCCGTCGAGTACGACAGACAATCTGGGTGCTAATACCTTCCCAGGTTGTAACCAACCCCCTTTCTCAGTTTCTCTGGTTCGCGACCGTCTTATCCATATTTTCTTAGGTTTATGCAGCATTACCTTTCCTTCAGGATAAAAATGCCTAGCTGGCGACTCTTTTCAGTTCATCTTCATGTTCTCTCCTTCGCCGACCGTTCGCGTCTGTACCCCTCTTGGCCCTGTGTCATTTGGTGGGAGCGACACTAGAGAGCCCATACCTCAAGTACAAGTTTTGTTGACTTTGTGCAAAAGAGCCCATACCAATCACCATAGGCCACAACCACTTCTCTGACCTATCAAGACTTGTTATGTGGATCAAACACAGCTCATAACACACATTACACAAGCCTGAATGCTCAGAATCATCAAGCTCTCAAAAATCACCCCATTTGCAAAAACTTTCGAAACACATAGCACACTCACTCAAACTTCAAACTCTTTTCACCAATCACCTCAGCTTCATCAAAGGATCATTTCCCACCCTTCATTGCAACCAAAAATCCCCCAAAATCGAAACACGATTTCTGGCCAGCAAGAGTGCAAGCTCTCAAACCAGCCATAACAAACTTCTTCCAAGCATCAAAGCTTCACCAGGAGGATTATTGGAGTCGTTTTGAACCAAAGAGGAGGCCAAACAGCTCAGTTTGAGAAAGCTCAACTTCAGGTAACCTCAAGAACAAATTTTCCAGAAATGCTAATTTAAGTTCTTAGATTGCTCTTTATGCTTTGTTGATCACCATGATATGTTTATTTTTGAAAATGGTTGCGAAATGAGCATGTACTGATTGTCTGAAATTTCACCATTTTTGAGTTCTTCTTCGAATCTTGATTTTCAACCATGATAAATTTGTTTTGAGGGTAAATTTAGATTTAGGAAGGTGAGAGGAGTTGATCTGGAGCTTTAGAGCTCCAGAAATTGCCCAGGGAAGAAGTTGGTGTTGGGTTGCTGCCGGAGAAGATGACCGGAACACTGTTCCGGTCACCTGAAAAGGATTAGGGTTTTAATTAGGGTTAGCGTGAGTTTGAATGTGGGCCGTTCGATGGAGGTTTCCTGCGTGTGATGAAAGGCTCAGATTAGATCATTAAGCTTAATTCAGGATTAATTAATTCATTAATTAAAATTAACTAAGTTTGAATTATGGTCGTTGGATAGTGCGCGTGGTCAAAGCAAATCCCCCAGGGTTCAATCCTGTCCATCAGATCAGCATACTTCCCATTAATTCTTTTTTATTTCTCTTTTTTATCATTTGTTTTGCATAATTTATTTAAAATGCTTAAAAATTTTCAAAAATATTTTCCTTCTGCATTTTTAATTCAAATAATTTCCTCCACCCAAAAACATTTTTATTTTTATTTTTTGCATTAAAAAACCATTTTAAAAATATTTAAATGTTTATTTTTATTAATTAATGGAGATTAATTAATTAAAATATCATTTAGGTTTTTGAAAATTCCAAAAAAAATCACATTGTATCTTAGGACATTTAGAAACATTTTCAAACCATTCATACAAATTTCTTTTTGGTTTTGATCCAACTTTGACATTTTTCTTGAATTTAGGGTTAATAAAAATCACATTTTTGAACCCTAACTTCAAGAATTCTTTTCTGCCTAACCATGAAGGGTTTGACATTGGTTCTTTTTGCATTGATCTTCATATAGCATGTAGTGTCTAGCATAGTTTTTTCACAAATTTGTCTTGCATTTTTTATTTGATTTGCATTTTTTCCCTTTAGGTACCTTAAAACCCTAGATAACTTAGAAAAATCACAACTTTCTTTAGGTTAAGAGTTAGAACTTCTCCTTTGGGGTGTGATATCATATGGTGTTAGGGTTCCTTTGAGTTCATTTGCATTTTTTTTATCTTATGCTTTGCTTCTGTTTTTGACTTTTGCATCTCATGTTGCCTTAAAACCCTATTTTCTCATGTTCATTTGCATACATCTTGCATATGCATCCATACATGAACTTGCCATGACATTTCATGCATTCACATAACATCTAAGACATAATAGGACATATTAGAATCATGTTTAATCATTTCTTCATCCATTTGCCATGATATGCATTCATTTCATTCCATGAACTTTCATGAACTTTCAAACTTCAAAGCATGCATCCTTTGCATTCTATCTCTTGTATGAAAATTCATAACACTTGACATGTCTTTGCATCATATCTTAGAATCATTTTCATCATGTTTATGCTTCTGGTTTTGTCTTTGCCTTTGCATTTGTTCCATTTTCATTTCATTTCTTTCCTTTATGCTAACATTTTCAGGAGGTAAGTAATTTGAGAAGTGAATTTGCCTTCACTTCTCATTTCTCTTCTCACTCTTCTTATGCATCCTTGCTGCATTTTTCTTTGTCTTAGAGTGATCTTGCTCATTCATGTTCATCATTCACTTTCTTTCTTCAAGTAACTTATCTTCTTCAGTGAAGCAAGTTAACTTGTTTCTTCTGCTTCTCCTCCTTTCATCTGCTTCTTCCATTGGTGGCTTCTTTGAAGATCTCTTGCAAGCCTTACAAACCATAGGAACATCCAAGCATGATAATAATTAGGGTTGTGATTAGTCCCCCTTTAGCTTTTACCTTTGAGTCTTCTTTGTGTCTCTCTTCTCATCTCATAATCAGAGACTAAACCTTTAAGGTTTTAAGACTTTGTGATTAGGGTTATGCCTGCATCCTTCTCTTAGGATGGAGTGTATAACTTTAATCCTAAGTGTTAAACCCTTAATTTGTTTAAACCTATTAATCAATCCATCTTAATAATCACTAAGACATTAACTTGTAACTTGGGCCTTGCATTAGGGTTCTAATTCTTCCTTTATTGGTTAAGAAGGACTAACCCTAGTGTTAATGGACAAGTCCCCCTCAAGTTGTCTTACAAATCATAAAACTCACTTCTTAATCTTACCATTAACTAAAATCCACTTTAATAAAGGCTTGTTTTATCATGAGGTTAATCCCTAATCATGTTTTAATTCGAGGTATCTTCCTCAGCTTAAGTGTGATCATCTATTATCCTTCTATTAGGATAGTGTAATGGGTTCACTAATCCTTGATTATGGCTTAAACTCATTACTTAACACTAAACAAAAACCCAAAAACATCTAAATAATCACAAGTAGGTTAATGATCTTAATCCTACATCATGGTAATTAAGTTTGAGATGTTTATCTCATACTTAAGGTAGTCTCATTATCCCTAATCAAAGGGAGGATATGATGAGTTTAATAACCCTTGGTTTAGGCTTAAGCTCATTAACTTATGACAAACACAAAAAAGCAATAAAAGATTGAAAACATAAAAAACAAACAATAATCGTCTCCTCCGGGATTCTTTTCTCATCATCTTCACTCACAAACGAGAACTCGCTTCTTCCGTCTGATGCAAGATAGTTAGCACCTGAGCCAGACAGGTCATACACTTGAGCATAGACAAGTAAGCAGTTCATCAGTCAATTTATCTTTCAGTCTCTTTGAGTCGAACTACGGTGTTCTGACTTCCTCATTGCACGAGAGGATACATAGGCATAACTTAACTGTTATCGAACAAAAGTCTTTGTGTCTTCCCCCTCTCTTAGCATTCTTTTAAACCTCATTCCTGAGCATTTCACTTCACCCTTTTGCACTGACACTTGTACATTCTTTTCCAGATTTTGCACACAGATAGCACATACACTACCCCTTTAAACACAAACTTTCAAGCATGGATCCCGTCGAGTACGACGGACAATCTGGGTGCTAATACCTTCCCAGGTTGTAACTAACCCCCTTTCTCAGTTTCTCTGGTTCGCGACCGTCTTATCCATATCTTTTCTAGGTTTATGCAGCATTACCTTTCCTTCGGGATAAAAATGCCTAGCTGGCGACTCTATTCAGTTCATTTCATTTCTCCTCTCGCCGACCATTCGCGCTTGTACCGGGATGCAAATCTTTGGGAGCAATAGCTTGTGCGTCTGTACCCTATCTGACCCTGGTGTCGCTTAGTGGGAGCGACAATGTGGATGTTGCTTACACATTCCAACTTATCCTTTATCTTTTACATTTCAAATATGTGTTTTCTAACCATTCAATATGCTTTGTTTTGTACAATTGCATTCCTTCCCCCTTAGAAGAAACTTATCTTCCATCTTGGAAGTAAGTTGTTTTCTAATCCTCTTCTCTCCTCTTCTTCTTTTCTTCTTCTCTTATCTCTTTCTTCTTAATTAGGATAGAGTTTTCTTCAAACCTCACTAACCTAGGTTATCCAAGCATGGAAACTTACTTAGGATTGTTTATTTCCCATTAGACTTTTACTTTTTGCTTTTCTTTTGGTGCATTCTCTCTCATCTCCAAACAAAAAGCTAAAAAACATCTTAATAAAGATTGAATTGACTTTGTGTGTAGTGACTTATTCCATGGGGAATTTGCATCTATCCCATCTTGGGATAATTAAAACTTGTCTAGCATGATGTATAAGTCTAATCATGAAGTCATCTTCATAAAGAAAAGCCTAAAAAGAACTTTTTCACTTCAAAATACAAAAACACTTAATAAGTACAATGGGTTAGTGTAATTAAGCCCTAATCTATGGAACCAAGTCTTGGGGATCTTCTCCTTACTTGGATGTGCTTCTTCTTCAGTCCATCTTGGAATGATGTAAGAAGTACACACTCCATGGAAAAGTACTTGAATACACTATCTTATGCCAAACCTCAGAGAAAAAGCTGTTAAAAACACTAAACAAACAATATGTGACTTTCCTTCTGGAATTCTCTTCTCATCTCCTTCACTCTAAACAAAAGAACTCGCTTCGACTTGTCTTCTGCAAGACGGTAATGCACTCATTGGATATGAGCTTTCAACACCTTATCATAGGCATAAGCAGTTCAATCCTAAAAAACACAAGCAAATTTCGTTCCTAGTTAGAGGAACTACGTCGCTCTGATTCTCATGTCCAATGAGATACGTAGGTAGTGGGGTAGGGCCGATTCGAGTACTCTTCTTTATTTTCCCTACATTGTTCCTAATTTTCTTTTTGTTCCCTCTCTTTCTCCAGTTCAAGTTTAGTAGCAGTTGCAGCAACAGATACCCTCACCCTTTGAACAGTGCTAGCAAGCGTGGATAGCGTCGGGTATGACGGATGACCTGGGGTGCTAATACCTTCCCATTTCGTAACCGACTCCCTTACCCTTTCTCTCTAGTTCACAAGACTTCTTTATTTCCTTTCTTCCGGGTTTGTGGAGCATTACCCTTCCTTCAGGATAAATGTGGCTGGCTGGCGACTCTTCTTTTTCCACGCCACTTTCACGTTTGTACCAGGATAGAAATCCAGGGAGCGACAGCTAGCGACTCTATTGGGGACTCCTAACTAGACTTTCTCTGGTTCCCTATGCGAGTCAATCCTAGCGCTTGTATGTTTATGTTTCGTTATGTGTTTATCTGATTGCTACTGTGTGTTTAGTTTATTGTTTTATTTATAGTTTTACTTTATAGCTTTACTTACTGCTTTCAGTATTTATCATGCATCATTATTATACTATCTGGATTGTCTAGTTGTTTTGGTGGGATGGGGTTACTGTGATATGAGCTCAGTAATAAGGCTCGAGTGCATCCTATTTTTTGGTGTGGACAATCACTTTGCTTTCATGATATCTTGTCATGCGAGTAGTAGTGAGTTCCACACCTAGATTGCGACCGTCTTGGAAATGTTCTGATATAGGGGTCTTCCTTACTTCAGGATACGACCTCGATAGTTATGTGCGTCTAGGGACCGATCATTGAGGACCTTTGTGGAAACATCCCTCTCTAGTGGTGACAGTGGAAGACCACATTTTGTGGCAAACCCATTCGCACCCGAGAGCCCACTGGGAAATTGCATAGGATGGCCTGGTTCTCTCATAGGAACTCAATTAAAGCACTATTCGTATGGCGGTAGTACTGTATCCCAAGGGCTGAATGTACTATTGCTTCTCGATCTTAGTGCTTGAAGCTGGGAACTTATGAGGGATGCTTGTTATTCAAGACTCAGCTGAGACCTCCTCTTTTAATGTGTAATACCAAACTGGAAATGGTGAACATATTATCGTTTCTCAACTTGAGAGTCTGTGATGTTGTCCCTTAGTAGCACACTAGTGATTTGGGGGGATTTTTTATAGGTTTGCAGGAACCTTTAACCTTCAACATACCCACTTCATCAGTGACTGTCCTATGATTTGATCTGGTTCTATGAGATTCTTTGGTTCTTGGTTCTAGGATTCTATACAGAGATGATGTTATTGTGGCTTCAGACACTTGGCTTAGTATTCCACACCAACACTAGACACACACCTATCATGATCACATGCCTTTGCATTGCATAACATCATATCATCATTAACCTTTTGTGTTTTTAATTTTCTCAGGTTATTCTACTCCCAGTTCTGGTAGCTTCTTGTATTCTTATTCCAGATTTCCAGATGGCTGAAGTTATTCCTAGAAAGAATAATATACACTACACTTTCCCAAGGCCAGAAACTGAAGAGATTTAAGATTTGGTTATTCTGAGGAATGACAAGGTGTTAGACAATTTCTGAAAGAATTATGGTTTGATTCTGAGCTACATGGACAAAGCTTCTCTAGAGCAGCACAATGGCCTTCACACTCTTCTGCAGTTTTATGATCCCCAATTGCGGTGCTTTGTCTTTCCTGATTATATCTTGGTTCCTACCATGGAAGAGATTATTAGTTTCTTGAGGGTTCCGGTCAGAGAGAGTCTTTCGTTCTACAATTCAGATAGGGATCCTCCGAATGAGGACATTGCTAAGGCTAATCACCTGAATTTGGCTATGGTCAAATATAATATCAAGGATAAAAGAGAAATCAAAGTATTCCACTTGGCATTTCTAATTGTTGAATCTAGAGCGTGCGCTCAAGAGAAAAGGTGGATGGAATTTAATGCATTGTTAGATCTTATTGTATATGGGACTAGTCCATTCCCGGGTGAAAAAGAATTTGTGAGTATGGATGCAATATCCATCTTCATCAAGAGGAATCTTGTTCCTAACCTGCTGGGAGATTTTCGCTACTCCGTCCAATATAAGAATGAAAATAAAAGGGGAGGGTTTGTAATTTATCGTGCACCTCTGTTTTACACGTGGTTTGCTCGACATCTTCCAAAATCATGACCTTTTGTGGAGCTTAAAGGTGATGTTAAGTGATCTAAAAGGTTGATAAGATTAACTTCTGGAGACATTACATGGTGTTACAATAGGGGTTTGGTTGGAAAGAGTTGATCACCAGTTGTGAAAATTTCCCGAATATACCCTTGCTTGGGAGAAAAGGGGGAATCAATTATAATCCCATATTTGCGATTAAGCAGTTTGGGTATCCATTGAAGACTCCATCTAATGATAAAGATGTTGCAGATACTTTGTATTTCCTTGCCAAAGGAAATGAAGGCTTATCCATCCAAGTTTCTCAGGTTTGGGCTGTTAAGATCAAGAAAGGAAAGAAATAGCCTGGGGGAGTAATGTCGCTCCCTAGATTTCCATCCTGGTAGAGACGCAAAAGTGGCTCGGAGTAGGAAGAGACGCCAGCTAGGCATTTTTATCCCGAAGGAATGGTAATGCTGCACAAATCGGAAAATAACAGAGAAAGTAAGGTCTCGCGAACCAAAGAGAAATGGTATGGGAGTCGGTTACGAAATGGGAAGGTATTAGCACCTCGTATCATCCGTCGTACCTGACGGGATCCATGCTTTCTAATTTATTTCAAAGGGTTAAAGAAAAATAATGTTGAACAAAAGAAACTGGAAGTGGAACTGGAGAGAAGAAAATAAAGAAAAGGGGGAAAATGTAGGGAAAATAAAAGAGTGCTTGAATGGGCCCTACCCCACTGCCTACGTACCTCATCCAGAAATGAGGATTAGAATCGACGTAGTTCCTTTAACTAGGGAGGAAAATGTTTTGTGTTTTTTATGGCTTGAACTGCTTATGCCTATCTGTAAACACCCCAAATTTTCCCTCACTTTTTCTCACACCATGGCTTGTGATCTTTCATTTTTTCATTAGCATAATCATACCATCTCATATTGCATATTTGTTTCACTGCATAGTTCCATTTTATTTGCATATAGGGTTTGTGATCTGAGCAATCCAATAAGTGATCAGAGCCATCCCAATGGTCTTGAAGCTTTCCAAGAGGGTCCATGTGTGTTCCACAATCATAATATGCTCCCCAAAGTTCACAAAAGTCAAAAGATCACAAAGCATGGCAAAGGCATAGAGGCAGACTGAAGATTTCCTGCACAGATGACCTAAAATTAGGGTTTTGGTTTCAGAGGCCTTAATCCCAAATTTTTTGGTAATTCTTGTTTCTAATGGTCTCAATATGTTATAAAGATCATGTGTATCAAATTTGATGAAGAAATTCACTGTGGAAGTCATCTGATCATTGGGTAACTTCTTGAGCAAGTAAAGTCAAAATCAGGGCATCTGAGGCCTCTATCAAGGGTACCAAAGGGTCATCATCATCATTTTGAGTCTCTATGATATTTATTTGATCTTATAAGTGGTTAGAAGTTCACAAAGTTGAACAATTTTGAGCCAAATGAAAACTTGCAATTTTTTGAAATGACTTGCAATGGAAACTTTCCATTTTGGGAAAGATATTCAACCTATTCTTTCTTGACCAAAAATGCTTCAAATGAAAAATTCTTGGGCATGAAAGTTGTAGATCATGTCTTCCCATTTTCAAAAAGTACAAGAACATGTCTTGATTCATCCTAGAACTCAAGATATGGCCTTCCAAAGTTGGCAAAAATCCTATAATTTTCAAGTTCATGCCAAAGAGGGATTTTTGCAAAATCAAGTTTCAAGCCATTTCATAACCTCTAATTGACCTCTAAGCATCATAACAACATAACATAACTTTCCTTGATCATAATTATGCCAAGAATCACAAGATTTCATGCCTTGCACTTCAAGAAATTTCAAAGAGGGAAAATTGCAAAACATGTGGTAACTCTTGCATCAAGCCATCCAACTCATCATAAACCATCCAATGGCTATCCTTGATGCAAATTGAGGCAGGACAAGCCCCCAAGCCAGCTCTGAATCGTGCCATGCTTATGGTACCCTAACTTTTGACTTTTTGCAAATGAGGCCATACCAATCAAACTATGCCACTACCAACTCTCTGGCCAATCAGCATTGTTTATGCAAGCATCATGGACCTCATTTCACACAATCTTGGAGCCTGAAACCTCACACACTCAGAAATCCCAAAAATTGACATAACACTTACTCTCTTCGAATTGCACAACACAACCATCAAAACTCAAATCGTTTGCCACCAATCATCTTCACATAGCCTATAGAACACAAACCAACCATTGAAATAGCCTGAAACACCCCACACACAAACCTCCATTTTTGCTATATCAGAGCTGGACCACACAAAATAGCCATTCAAAGCTTGTTCTAAGCTCTCCAGAAGCTTCGAGGGACCAAGGGGAGTGGTTTTGCACAAGGGAGGGAGTCAGAAAGCTCAGAATCACAAAGCTTCAACTCAGGTAGCCATCTCAAACGTTTTTCCAGAACCTTCATTTTAAGTTACAATATGATTCTATATGTTCCCCTGATCACACTGATATGATTTGTTTTGAAAATGAGTGAGAAATGGCCATGTATGGAGCTTCTGAAACTTTTTAACCTAAAGCTTGTTTGATTCGATTCGTGGGATTCATGGAGTATAAATGATTTTTGATGCTTGATTCTTGCTTATTGTTGTTTGGGGATGTATTCTGGAGATTTTGGGGGTTTGGGGTAGCTTATAGAGAGAGATAGCTTGAAGGGGTCACCAGAGAATATGACCGGAACACTGTTCCGGTCACCTGAAAGTCATTTGCCCTAATTAGTGTAATTAGCTTGGTTTAAACGTGGGCCCTTGGATCTTGTGGTTCCCGCGTGTGTGGATGGCCCAGACTGGTCATTAAAACCCTAAATCTCTAATTAATTAAATTAATCAAGATTAATTAAATAATTTGCCAGATTGGATCCTGACCCCTCATTCACGCGCCAGTCAAACCCCCTTTGAATCCTGGCCCTTAGATCAAATTACTTTGCATTTTATTTGTTTTTATTTCATTTTCTTTTCATTTGTTTCCATAATTTATTTAAAATATCAAAAAACATCAAAAAAATATCATTTCTTGCATTTCTGTTTTAAATATTTTTCTTAACCTAAAAACATTTTTTATTTTATTTTTTGCATTAAAAAAGTATTTTTAAAATATTTAAATGTTTTATTTAATTAATTAATTGATTTTAATTAATTAAATATGCATTTAGGTTTCTAAAAATCACCAAAAAATTCATGAAGCATCCCAATACATTTAGAAACATTTTCAAACCCACCATACAAATTTCTTCTTAGGTTTGATCACATTTTCACAATTTTCTTTGAATTAGGGTTCTTAAATTTCACATTTTTAAACCCTAACTTGAAAAATTCATTTATGCCTAACCATGATGAGTTTGAACTTGGTTATTCTTGCATTGTTTCAAATATTGCATATAGTTTCTATGTTATTTATCTCATATTTGTATCTTGCAGTTTCAATTTGATTTGCATTTTTCCTTTAGAAACACCCAAAAACCCTAGCAAACTTAGGGATTTCATAACTTCCACTAGGTTAAGCTTCTGACCTTCTCCTTTGGGGTGTGATATTATATGGGATTAGGGTTTGTTTGATCTTAATTTCATTTTTTTATCATGTTGAATGCTTCTATTTTGGTCATATGCATCTCATGTTGTCTTAAAACCCTAATTTTGCATCTTCATTTGCATTCTCCTTTGCATATCATCATCATATGAACTTGCCGAGACATTTCAAGCATTTGTATGACATCTTAGACATCTTAAGACATGCTTGAACATTTCTTGATCATTTCTTTATTCATTTGATATGCTTTGCATCCATTACATTTCATGAACATCCATGTGTTTTCATGCTTCTAAACATGTTTCCATTGCATCTCATCTTTGTATGATCATTCATATGCATCTTGTATGACTTTGCATCATCTCACAACTCATTTGCATTACATATTCACTTCTGACTTTGGTCTTTGGTCTTTGAATCTCATTTCATCTCATTTCCTTTTGCCTTATGTCTTATGCATCCATACTAACATTTCAGGAGCTTTTGGGTAAGTTATCTGGGAGGTGGATTTGCCTTCACTTATGCTCCCTCCTTCTCACTTTATTTCTTTCAAGTTACTTATCTTCTTCAGGAAGTAAGTAACTTGTTCTTCTTTCTCCTTCTCTTTTCATCTGCTTCTTCCATGGTGGCCTTCTTGAAGATCTTTTCTCTTAAGCCTCACAAACCATAGGATATCCAAGCATGATAACTTTTAGGGTTGTTTATAGTCCCCCCTAATATTATACCTTTGAGTCTCCTTGAGTATCTATTCTCATCTCTTAATAAGAGGCTAAACTCTTAAGGCTTTAGGACTTTGGAATTAGGGTTATGCCTGCATCCTTATCTTAGGATGGAGTGTATAACTTTAATCATTAGTGTTAAACCTTTAATTTGTTTACACCTCTTAATCAAAACACATTAATAATCACTAAGACTTCATCTTGTAACTTGGGCCTTACATTAGGGTTCTATCTCTTCCTTATGGTTAAGAGGGACTAACCCTAGTGTTTAATGGACAAGTCCTCCTCAAGTTATCTTACAAACTTAAAATCCACTTCTTAATCTCATCCTTTAATTAAAATCCATTTAATAAAGGCTTGTTATATAATGAATTTAATCCCTAACCATGGATTAAGTTGAGGTATCTTCCTCAGCTTACGTGTTCTCATCTATCATCCTTCTATTAGGATGGTGTAATGAGTTCACTAATTTGTGATTAGAGATTAAACTCATTATTTAACACTAAACAAAAACCCAAAAACATATAAATAATTACAAGTAGGTTAATGATCTTAATCCTACATCATCATGGTAATTAAGTTGAGATGCTTATCTCATACTTAAGTAGGCTCATTATCCCTAATCATGGAGGATATAATGAGTTTGCATGCCCTTTGATATAGGCGTAAGCTCATTAACTTATGCAAAACACCAAAAACAATAAAAAACTGAAAATACAAAAACAAACAATAATCGTCTCCTTCGGGATACTTTTCTCATCACACTCATTCACAAACGAGAACTCGCTTCTTCCGTCTAATGCAAGACAATTAGCACTCGAGCCAGACGAGTCTTACACTTGAGCATAGACAAGTAAGCAGTTCACAGTCAATTTTATTTTCAGGCTCTTTGAGTCGAACTATGGTGTACTGACTTCCTCATTGCACGAGAGGATACGTAGGCATAACTTAACAGTTATCGAACAAAAGTCTCTTTGTCTTCCCCCTCTTTCAGCATTCATTCTAAAGCCTCAGTTCCTGAATAATTCAAACCTTTGGCACTGACACTTGTACTTTCTTTCCTTAGCTTTTGCACACAGATAACACACACACCTACCCCTTTTAAGCACAATCAAGTAAGCGTGGATCCCGTCGAGTACGACGGACGATCTGGGTGCTAATACCTTCCCAGATCGTAACTAACCCCCTTTCTTAGTTTCTCTGGTTCACAACCGTCTTATCCATCTTTTTCCAGGTTTATGCAACATTACCTTTCCTTTGGGATAAAAATGCCTAGCTGGAGACTCTATTCAATTCAACCTCACTTCTCTCTTCGCTGACGGTTCGCGTTTGCACCGGGATGAAAATACGGGGAGCGACAATATGCTCAGGTGTTGCAGGCGCGTCTGGGACGAGTGAGTTTACCGTCTTGCAAAATACATGTTGGATAAAGTTCTTACGTTATGAGTGAAGGAGATGAGAAAATAATTCCTGAAGGAAAGACGATTATTATTTGTTCAATGTTTTTTAGATGCTTTTTCTCTGAGGTTTTCACATGAGAGTGTATCTGAGTCTTACTGAATGGGATGTGTACTTCTTACATTATTCCAAAATAGAATGGATAATAAGCACACCTAGGTATGGAGGATATCCCCAAACCTATTCCCAAAGATGAAGACTCAAGCACACTAGCCTATTGTACTTTATTAAGTGTTTTTGTGGTTTTTGGTTAAGAAGTTTTTTTATAGCTTTTGTTTGTGAAGCATCCTCATGCTAAGACTTATTCATCATGATAGATACGCTACACCTCACCCCCATATGGGATGTGTGCAAGTACCCCCTGGAAAAGTCCCTATGCACATGATAAGACTTATCCTTTATTAAGTGTCTTGAGGTTTTGTTTTGAGATGAGAAGAGAGAAGCAATAAAGAGAACCAAAGGTAAAGGTCTAAAGGGAAACTAACAATCCTAAATGTTGTCATGCTTGGATAAACCTATGTTAGTGAGGTTTGAACTCTATCCTAATGAAGAAGAAGGAAAGAAAAGAGAGAAGAAGAAGAAGAAAAGAAGAAGAGGTTAGAAGACAACTTACTTCTCAAAAGAAGTTAAGTTGTTTCTAAGAGGGAGATGATGAAGTTATACAAACAAAGCATACTTGATGCTAAGGCAAACACAAATTGAATGCATAAAGAGGAAAATGAGAAGTTAGAATGTGGAAACTAATCCACATCCCAATTACTTACCATTAGCCTCTACATGACTAGTAAAAATAAGAAAATAAACAAACAACACTTACTACAACGCTCCATCACCTACATAAGCATGAAAGCAAGTAAACAAACACAAACAACCTATAACAACTCACATTCAGCACCAAAACAAATGTTAAAAGTCAAAACAGAACACAAACTGCATACCTTTTTACAACACACATGCAACAAGTTAGCCATAAAAGACAAAGCATATTTGAATGTACAATGAAAACACCACAATTACAATGCAACACTTCATGTATCATGCACCAATTGCATACCAAAAATGCATCATAATCACACATTAATAAGTATGGATGAAGATCAATAAAACAACATGAATATGCATCAAACAATTATAAAATGCATCACATAATCAAGAAATGAATATGCAAGATTAAATGCACTTAGGAACAACATGTAACCAAGAACATATGTTGATGCAATCATCTCAACACGCAGCAAGAATGCAATCCATCAACATTGAATCATGTATCACTTTTGACCAAATATACATATTCATGCAACTTCAAACTTAGGTGTGTGAGTTATAAAAATATGAGATAGAAAGCGTATACAATGCACATCAACAGGTTGGATAATCATTAGCATGCAAACAAACCTATGAAATAAGCCATCATCATGTTCGATGCTTCATGGATGCAAAACATCAATTATGCCAAGTATTGGGAATGCATGAACTCACACAAGGAATGCAAACATATACCAACATGCATGCAAACAACTCTAAACAATCATCTAAAAAGATAACACAATGATCCATGATGATTAAGGATGGTATGGTATGCAAACAGCCCTGCAAAAGCACAAAAAACTCAAAATGCGTCAGTGTTAATCGGTAAACCAAAGTGTTAACCGGTTAACCAGCTTAAATCCTACATAATTCGGAAAAATTACAACGTGTTAATCGGTTAACCAAAGTGTTAACCGATTAACACTAAACAAAAAGCAATAAAACCTACAGAAAAAAGCATTTCCAACAACAACTTATTTTCATAATCTCCAGAGGTTCCAACAATCAAATGTGCACGAAAATTACACCAAATTTAACACAAATCAAACATGCATTGGATCCACAAACATCAACACATAATCCAATTCACAAATTGATCAATCAACACAAATATACCATGGATCTACATCAAGAACATGAAAATAAGCTAAAAACAGGAGTAGATATGAAATTAACCAACCTACAAAGCTGAAATTTGCTTTGGTGAATGTTGATCAAGCTGAAATTGATGAATTAAGATGAGAAATCCAAATATCCAATGCTCTTCTTCAAGCAAATGCAAAATAAATGCAAGATGATGAACTTGATGCAAAAAGCTCAATCCAAAAGCACTTCCACAGAAAATTCAAATCCAAACCAGTAGCAAAAACCAGAATCAGATGTGTAGAGATTCAATGGATGAAGGTTTAGTTCCAAGATCAACAAATTTCAATGTGAAATTTGATAATTTTTGAAGAAAGTGGAACTTTGAGTGTCTAAGAGTTTGAAGAGAGTTGAGAGAAAAGTGTGAGAGAAATAAAAAAAAATGAGAGGGAAATGAAAATTATGAAGTGTGTGTGTGTGTGTGTGTGGTGAGGTTTGGAGAGAAATGGCATAAATACCACTTAAGTTTGAGGCCCAAAATATGGTTTGGAGATTTCTTAGAAAGGTGATTAGGATTTAGATTTGGGATTAAGCTTGGTAACCATTCTAGATCCTTCTCCATAATTCCATTTTTAATTGAAATGAAATAAATCAAATAATGGAAAGAAGAAAAAAAACCAAAACCAAACATGCTGAAAATCTGCAGAATTTTCCAAATTCGCACGCGTTAACCGGTTAACACAAGCCAATTTTGAAGTTTCCCTCCTTTTGGTGGGAAAGTTAAAAAACGCATATGTGCCATCCATTCTGAGCTTATTTTGCCTCTGGAACTTTATGAGTGATAATACCACATGGATACACCTGATCACATGCCTTATGCTTGATGATAAATGCTTTTTTTATTAGTATTTTTATTTATTTTTATTATGAATGCAAATGTATGCTAAATGCCATGAAAATGAGAGGGAAAATTTTGGGGTGTTATAGCTGCCTCTATTCAATTATATATTAATCTGAATAGGATGAGAGCATCGACTATCAGACATTCGAGATAAACTGTGATTGAATACCAAAACAAACAAAAAAATTTGCACTCTGATGAAGAAGAAAAGGGATATAAATCCAACCAAAGAAAACCCTGTTTGGAGACAACCCTGATGCAGTGAGCAACTAACAACGAATAACCTGTCTTTTGAATGACACCAGGAGACTACTGGCTTGCCACAGTGACGGTGGACTCTGATGGCATTGCAATATCACCAGAATGACAAGGAAATGGTATCAAGCGATCCATAACCGGGAATAAGAGCACATAATATCATAGGATTTACAACTCAAAGAAATGTCTTTTATACGACGCCATGAGACTACTGGCTTGCCACAACGATGATGGACTTTGATGGTGTTGTAACATCGAGCGATTTACAACCCAGGAAAGATCAAGAGATATGACAAGGAAATGGTATCATAGGATCCATAACCAGGAATGTGAGAACATAACATTATAGAATTTACGACTCAAAGAAATGTATTTTATACGATTCCATGAGACTACTTTCTTGCCACAACAATGGTGGACTTTGCATTTAAGTCGATGGGATAGATATGTATAGGACCCTGCATCTAGAAATGCGTTGTAAGACCCTCTTCAAATACCCTGAATTGAATTGGATAAATGGTAAACATACAATGTCAGAACCCTGCATCTAGAAATGCGCTGTAAGATTCCTTTCGTGTGTCCTGCAATAGGATAAGTGACAACATTGTAAAGATTAGAACCATTCGTCTAAAGTACAGGCTATAGAATTCCTTTCACATGCTCTGAATTGAGTTACGTGGTAAATTGTACGTCTGAACCTTGCGTCAAAGGAATTCTCTATAAGATTATTCGTACCACTTTGATGATAAATCCCACTGTCAGGACCCTGCGTCTAAGAACACGCTGTAAGACCCTCTTCACATACCCTGAGCTGAGTAATGTGGAGACAATATGTTGACTAGAACCTTGCGTCTAAGGAACACACTGGAAGATTCTTTCCAATAAAGCATTGCCTAGAATCCTGCATCTAAGAAACGCGCTGGAAGATTCTCATGTGTTAAGCAAACATTGTCAAAACCATGCATCTAGAAATGCGCTGTAAGATTCTGTCAAATAAGCGACACCAATGTGCTGACTTAAAACCTTGCGTCTAGAAAATGCGCTGGAAGATTATTTCCAAGGAAAAGATGTGTTATATATCCAATAGATACGCAATCTAATATTGGTCCATTGACACTAGACAAAGCGATCAATCCATGAAGGATTGATGTGAGAAGAGAATGATGACTTTGCGGGGGAGAATTTTATTTGTAACTCTGCTGGATATGAGGACGTCTTGACTGCCATTCTACTGAGGAATGAGACCAGAATATTCCGAAATCTGACTCTTGCTGAGGAAGGAAGCGATCGTTGAATCGATCTCCGAAATCCTAAGAGGATACACTCTGTTGAATGAGAAATGTGAACAACTGCCTGCCTCGCTTGTTACACTGGCCAAAAATAAATTGGTGATTGTATTGGGAAATTTTTTAATGACGGGAGTGAATCCCAATCACGTAACTTTGCGGGGAAATGATGATCCTCCAACTTGGCTGGGGAGATGCTTGGTCAAATACTCTTGTTGGGGAGAGAATTCTGACAACTCTAAACTCTATGGGGAAACAAGGAATTCATATGCCTACTGGGAATGATGACTCCACTTGGGGATGAGAATAATTCAACTGACCTTGAAGTTCTGCTAGGGATATCACCCTACTCTGACTCAGCTGGGGAATGTTTCAACTCTATACTACATAGGGGATGATTTGTATGAAACATCATATTGCTAGGGATAAAAGTTGCAAGGCGTCTCTCACTAGGGAGAATAACAAACTTTAGAATACCATCTTGCAATATCTTCATTTTTCTTGGCTGCAAGTCCTGCAACAACAAAGCATGCACACATATGCCCCGGGGAATTGAACCAATATGGCTTGGCATTAGTTAGGCGTAGTTCCAGGATGATAAGATTGATTTTTCTGTTTTTATGATGGACTCACTGGGTATCAAATCAAGGGTTGAAGAAGTGAATACTATGGTATCGACTCGAGGGTTGTAAGAAACGACAATATCGACTCAAGGGTCGAGGCAACAAAGTGACAATATTGATACAAGGGCCGAAGAATAAAGAGAAACCATCGAATCAAGGGTCGAGGAAATAAGGCAACAACATCAACTAGAGGGTAGAGGAAATAAATAAAAAACATCGACTCGAGTGTCGAGGAAACAGGACGACAATATCGACTCAAGGGTCGAGGAAATAACAATAATGATATCGACTCAAGGGTCGAGAAAACAAGGGTGATGGTATCGACTCGAGGGCCGAGAAACATAAGTGATGATATCGACTCAAGGGCCGAATAAAACACTCATATCGACTCAAGGGCCAAAGAAAACACCGATATCGGCCCAAGGGCCGAAGAAAACTAAAGCAAGGATTGTCGCACTATACCTGAAGTGAGAGGTTGTACACATATAGATGCCAATGGCCCTGGTTGAGGAGATGTCAATAAAAATTAGACTTTAACTGTGTATGATGATCAAATGAAGAAACCATAACAACTAAGGAGAAATTCTCTTATTAGGGAATCACACTTCCTGTACCCCGTTGGGTTTAATCACCCGACGTTCATTCTGAGAACTGCCTTGCATATTGTAAGATTTATCAAAAGAAGTTGTCTCAATAGGATTTTATAGAAAACCTGGCATCTGAAATGCTTCAGTGTCTTCAAAATATTGCAGATCTCGAAGTAACTTCCCCAGTCTAGCTAAAATTTGAAGAGATTGATCGACGTAACTGCCTCAAATTGGCTACCTCATAAGAGATTTCTCAACGTGATTGCCTCGGATTAGCTACACCTTAGCACAATTTGTTCAGAAAGTCCATACTCAATGGAGTTTCTTGGAAAGTGCACCTTGACATGATTGTCCTTCGGAATTTTTATACTTCTCAACTCAGCAACATTAAGCTTCTGGACTGAGGTTCCATATGTGAACTTCTTTGATGCCAAACAAATGTATGCAAGCAGAAAATGTTTTACTCTGAACATGAAATTTCTAATGCAACACACGTGTTAATCTTGAATTTTTTATTGAAAAGACGTCGCAAACCTTTGTGAATGAATCACTGGTCAAGATACGACATTGACTTTTTTATGAAAGCATGTACATGCAACACCAATAAAGATCTTTTAGCGCAACTTAAGGAGTCAGGAACCCGGTCTCGTGGTATTATGCTTTCAAAATAACCTTGTTTCAGTTAGGACTTTTGAGGGTTGTATCGTGGCCTGGTTTACAGTTATAGAAACAAAGGATATAGGCTCGAAGTTTATTTGTACCCACCCACTCTTCGTGATGTTCTCCATTCCTATGTTCAACTAGCTTTCACAAGCACTCACCTCTCAAAAGGTTTTTGTGTTGGTTGAGGAACCCATAACACCAACTGTTCAAGCACCAATCAGGTTTTTAGAGTAATAGTCACCCCTTTTTTGTCTTCATGTCCGTGCCACACGACTTTGTTCTTGCGAGTATTTTTTTGTATCATAATCCTTTTCCATTTTTCATCTTTCATTCTTTTTCTATTTATCCCTAACTTTTTCCTGGACTGATTCTTTTGAATCTTTTGCAATTGGAGTCCAGCGGGATGCCCTAACTTTTTCCTAAGTCACTCGTTTTCGAGTTCGACCTAGCGGGCTTTTTCATTTCCTTTTTTACGATTCTTTTTTTTAACAAATTATGTGACACTGTTTGTCTTGATTGCTTTGAAAGGGTCGTGACTATCTCACTCTTCATTGATGAGGGATAACCCTTGTGGTTTCCGGTATTTGGACCTCTTGATTGGGATAACCATGGTGGTTTCTGGTCTATGGACCTATTGGTTGGTACAATGAAATGTAATGGATCCTCAGATACACTCCTTTGTGAAAGTCTGAACGCTCGGTCCAACTAGTTGGCACCTACCCTGCCCCTGGGTTACTTGTGAGGTTTTATTCGTGCGAAAAAAAACTCCTACTTCATGGCTTAAAGGGGTTAGCGAGGGTTTATCTCCCTTATATCTCCAATGTTTGGGGATTTTAAATAATGCTTATACATCAGCAACAAAGTCTTATTCAAAAGCACACAATCAGAGATTTTTGCATTTTCACTTCATCATTCTCCCTCAAGAGTTTAAGCATGACAGTTGGTATTGCAATGCACATACACAAAATTATGAGTGAATACGAATTTATTACTTCAAGAAAAACATGCACGTTTTATTATTATTATCATTCAAAAACAAAAAAGTTTCATGCATGCATACAAATGTTTAGCAAACAAAAGAAACTACAAATGAAAGTGCAGTAAAGAAACTAAACATTGCAATCCTTGAGGAGACTTGACTCCGTCTAGACTTACTCTTTCTGAAGATGTCTTTACAAACTGGGTGTTCAATCTGAAGACTTTAGCCTAAAGGAAACCCATATGGAGTAATGGCTTTTGCATTAATCAAACCTTGCACCTCATGTTCGAACTCCCTACAATTGTCAATCGTATGTCCAAACGTTCCTGAGTGGAACTCACACCGAGAAGTCATATCATAGTCTAGAGGAAAAGGATATGGCACTGACATATCATGACTCAACTTAATCAAAGAGCCTTGGATAAGGTGAGCAAGTAGTTGACTTCGAGGAACTGGAACCTGATAAAGAACACTTTCAAATATCTTAGGCCCTCGTCTCTATTGTTGACGATTCTATGGATGGTGTTGACTAGGGCGTCCAAATTGCCCATGTACCTTTCTTCCCGTATTGGGCACCAGTTGTTGACGTGAGGCCCTGGAAACCTCAAATTGAGGAGTATACCCATGAATTAGGGTAAATCCTGGAGAAAAGGAAGCACTACTACCTTCTTTGGCAGCCCCTACAGCAAAATTACCAACTACCTTCACACCAGCTTGGCCAAACTCGATTACTCAAGAGTCAATTAAGTCTTGAACTCTATATTGGAAGGATTTACACCCTTTAACATCATGACCTGGTGCCCTTGAATGAAAATCACAACAAACATTGGCATCCCATACCTTTGGGAGCATAGAAGGAGGTGGAGACAACTTGTGAAGCTCAATCAATCTCAGATGAAGCAAGCGCTGAAGTAGATCAGCATGAGGCATTAGTAAAGGATCAAAAACTCTTTCTCGCTTATGCTGATGCCGAAATGGTATAACCGGGGAAGTCTCAGTCATAACCTGCTGATGTGGTAATTTCAGAACCCAAGGCTTACGAACTGCAGAAAATGTTTGAAGAATGGGACGCACATCCTTCTCTTTTGCAGCAGGTGGAGGAACATTACTTTGCTTAACATCTTGGATGGGTGCAAACCCGATTGCTCCTGAATCAATGTGTTCTTGAACCTTATGCTTAAGCATTTTACAATTTTCCACATTGTGGCCAAATGCTCCTGAATGGAATTCACATCTAACCTTGACATTAGAACCCATAGGGTACCTGGTATGCTGGGGTCCCACATCAATCAACTTAATCAGCTTCAATTCCAGCAAAAGTTGAAGCAACTGCACATATGGCATCGAGATTGGATCAAACTTCCTCTCAGACCTTTCTATCTTAAACTCCTCAAGATATAGTGGCTGGTGGGAAAAATTTGACCATTTTCCTTCTTCAATACAACTTCCAACATTTCTTTAATCCGACCCATATGAGCCTTCATTTTGTTGATGTCTCCCCTCAGCAATTTATGATCTTGTGACAATGGTCGAATGTCCACCATAAAATTCCCCAACTGGGCCTTCAGCTCAGTCACTTCCATTTGGAGTTGCTCCATGATGCAGGATGTGTTTCCTCTGATTGGATATAGTACCTGAAAAGTAGAGAAGTCAGAGATCTATAACCTGTACCTATAAAACAAGAAGAGGGTGACATGCATGCTATGTAGATGCTTTCATTTTCATTCTCAAGGTCGTTTTGTGCCCCAATTCCGGTATTCAATAATGATAGAGAATTCCATATGGCTTTTGGAAACCGACTTTTTTTAGAAGAAACATTGTGCGTGGCTCAGATCTGGTTTTGGAAAGGTATAATGTATGTTATTCTTTCTTGGGATATTTCTGACTTCAACCATCTGGATAATGAAAATACATAAGACTATCGGAACTAGGAGCAGATGCAGATGATAACCTGAGAAAATTAAAACACAAAAGGTTAATGATGATATAATGCAATGCAATTAAAGGCATGTGATCAACTATTTGGTGTTTGTGTGGAATACTGAGCCAAGTATCTGAAGCGACAATAACAGTATCTTTGTATAGAATCCCAGAACCCAGAACCGAGAACCAAAGAATCTCATAGAACCATATCAAATCATAGAACAACACTGATAATAAGGGTATGTTGAGGCCAGAGTTCCTAAAAACTTGTAAACACCCTCCCAATCTCACTGGTATGCTCCAGGTCGACATCACAGACTCTCAAGCCAAACAACAATAATATGTTCACCATCTCCGAGAAATGGTTTAATATTACCATCTCATGGAAACAGTTTAGTATTATACACTACAAGGGGAGGCCTCAACTGAGTCCGGGAAAAACAAGCATCCCCCATAAGTTCCCAGCTTCAAGCATTGAAATCGAGAAACAATAGTACATTCATCCTGAAGGGTACAATACTATCGGCATACGACCAGTTGTTTTAATTGAGTTCCTATGATAGAACTAGGTCATCCTATGCGAGTTCCCAGTGGGCCCTCGGGTGCGAGTGGGTTTGCCAACAAAAGTGGTCTTCCACTGTCACCACTGGAGAGGTTTGTTTCCACAAAGGTTCTTAATGATCAGTCCCCAAATGCATATAACTATCAAGGTCGTATCATGAAGTGGAGGAAATCCCCACACAAAATATTTTCAAGACAGTCGCAATCTGGGTGTGGAACACATCGCCACTCATCATGAAGATATATCATGGAAGTACATTGTCTGTCCATGCTAAAGCCTAGGGTGCACTCGAGCCTTGGTATTGGGATCCTCACTCAGTAACCCCTATCCCGCCATACAAAAAACTAATCCAGAAAGTCTAGTATAATGATGCATGAAAATTAAATGCGGAAAGCGATAAATAAAGTTGTAAAGTAAAGCTTTAAACAGTAAAATAAACACACAACAGCTAACATACAAACATATAATGAAACAAAAATAAACAAGCGCTAGGATTGACTCACATGGGGAACCAGAGATACTCTGATTAGGAGGTCCCCAACAGATTCTCTAGTTGTCGCTCCCTAGATTAACATCCTAGTACAGACGCGAAAGTGGCGCGGAGAAGGAAGAGTCTCCAGCCATCCATTTTTACCCAGAAGGAATGGTAATTCTACACAAACCGGAAAAGAATAGAGAAAGTAGGGTCTCACGAACCAAAGAGAAAGGGTAAGGGAGTCGGTTACGAAATGGGAAGGTATTAGCACGCCATATCGTCCGTCGTACTCGACGGGATCCACGCTTGCAAATCTGTTTCAAATGGTTAAAGAAATCTGATGTTGAACAAAAGTAACTAAAACTGGAACTGGAGATAAGAAAAGAAATAAAAGGGGAAATGTAGGGAAAATAAAGATTGCTCGAATAGGCCCTACCCCACTACCTATGTACCTCATCCGAAAATGAGGATCAGAGTCGACGTAGTACCACTAACTAGGGAGGAAAACATTTTGTGTTTTTTATGGCTTGAACTGCTTTTTCCTATGCTCAGGTGTTGTAGACTCATCTGGAACGAGCGCGTTTACTGTCTTGCAAAAGACATGTAGGAGCAAGTTCTTACGTTATGAGTGAAGGAGTTGAAAAAAGAATTCCCAAAGGAAAGACGATTATTATTTGTTCAGTGTTTTTTAGAAGCTTTTTTCTCTGAGGTTTGCACAGGAGAAAGTATCTGAGTCTTACTCAATGGGATGTGTACTTCTTACATCATTCCGAAATAGAATGGCTAAGAAGCACACCTAAGTGTGATTCGTGGCATATGTTTTGAAAATGTCAAAAACTTTGTATGATTGAAATTATGTGGGGAACACAAGGAAGAAGGAATGATCTTATGTAGAAAAACCATATTGAAGGAATTTTAACTGCATGACCTGACTCATCCTTCTGCACAGGTCGACTCATATAGTTTATTTGATTTGAGTCGACTCACAGCTTGTCGTAAGCCGACTCAATTGAAATATTTTTTCCCATGATCTCATGGGTCCCAACAGGCTGAGTGAGCCAGGGATTTTGGTCGACTCACTGGACATGTTAGGTCGACTCACTGGACATGTTAGGTCGACTCATTCCCTGTGGGAGGTCGGCTCATCCCTGTAGCTGATATTTTTTTCATTTATTTTAACTTTCTATGTTTTATTTTCTAACCAATATAAATAGTTTTTTTCATTTTCTTTGAGAGTTTAACAAGAAAAGTGAAATAGATACACATCTTTCTCTTCATTTTCTCCTTCTTTGCATCAATCAACAATCATGCACAATAATCTTTTTTGATCAAGGTGCAACTTATGGTGATAACATCCAATTGAGATAGAGAGATTGCAGATTGGGTAGAGAAGATGTGGGTTTTTCTTGTGAAAACCAAAGGGGTTTTCTCATCATAGATTGTAGAGGATTTTGAGGTTTTGCACGCAATCGTCGTTTGTAGATTCAGCCAAGTGAGGGAGATTGAAGATCAAGTGGATCGTTCTTTCATATCACGTTAATCGGAGGATTATAAAGATTATTGTGGGTTCACAAGCGTTGAAGAAAATCAGTTGTTCTCAAAGTTTGGAGGATTGTATATTATTGCAAGAAAGGAGCAATTAATCAGAGGCTTTCTCGACGCGCGTGAAGGACTTGGTTCATCGTGAATCAAGGGGCAAGAAGAGTTATTGTAACAATTGCAATTTGGATTGGTTTGTTGTTCCAATTTTCTGCTTGTATTAACAATTGCAATTTAATGGAATATCCCAATTCAGTTTGTGAATTGGGGCAGAGTACTTCTAGCGAGGACGATGAAGGAACTGCCTAAACAAATCTCGTGTGTTCTTTGTTGGTTTCATTCGTTATATTTTCTACATTAATTGAAGTTGTGTGGTTTGAAAATTATGTTTTGGTTTAGTGTGTTCCCACCAACTGTTTGATAAATTGTTGCTATTAATTTTTGGATAGCAACTTGGTAAAATTCTGCACTACACTAATATCCAAACTACACTTAGTGTGGGTGCACACCAAGTGTTTGACAAAAAGTCAAAACACACAACTTAATATTGTTTATGCTTATTTTTCTTTCTAAATTCATTGTTGAAAGTTGGTAAATCAAGTGTGCTGAATTTAAGTGATCAATTGAGCATTGTTTTAATTCTTCTTATCATCTCTTATATCCCATTTGGTTTCTGATGCATATCCGATCACCGGTGACTTGACTATAATATTTAGACATGTTTTCCGGGAAACTTCCGCAAAATAATTTTCAATCAATTTTTAAAAAGTTAATTATAAAAAGGGATCTATTCAACTCCCCCTTCTAGATCCGCGCCATCATCTAACAAGTGGTATCAGGAGCACCGGTTCATCTAGTGTTTCACATATAACTTTTTAGAAAATGGACAACGATCCAACGGGGGCGTATAATAGAGAACTTTTTTTCACTGGAGAAAACTATAGTCACTAGAAGGATTGTATGCGTATTCATATCAACTCTGTTGATAGAAAAATATGGAAGGTTATTCAAGATGGTCATATTCAAATAACCATGACCGGAGAGAATAACCTTGAAATACCTAAACCTGAAGCACAATGGAATGAAAAAGATGAAAATAACTATAGCTATGATTGGAAAGCTCGAAATATGATTATTGCTTCTTTGGGAGCGGATGAATATTTTGGAGTCTCTCATTATACTACGGATAAAGCTATTTGGGAAGCGTTATAGATTGCCCATGAGGGAACTGATAATGTGAAGCTAGCTAGAATTAACACTTTGCAATAAGAGTTTGATCACTTTCACATGAACCAAAGGGAAACCATTAGTGAATTGGGAAAAAGATTTTCTCATTTATTAAATCGCTTAAATGCTCTTGGACAAACCACTCATAACGATGTTGCTACTAATGTTAAAGAAAGACAAAGCGAAACACAAATATCAAAGGAAAGGCAACAAAGCTAGAAGGGAATATATCGCATGGGAAAGTGATAGTGAATTTTCTAGCAAAGCAAGCTCAAGTGATGAGGAAGAGAAAGTGAATCTTTGTATTATGGCACACAAAAAGGGTAAAAAGCAAGTAAGACATGCTAAATATGATAACTTTGAAAAATTGTTTTATTCTGATTTACTTAGTACTTTTAAAGTTCTCCACCAAGAAGCTAAAGAAGCTTTTAAGCATGTAGCATCCAATAAGCATATTTTTAAATACTTAGAGAAAAAAGCTTCTGATAATCAAATTGCATTGGAAGCTCTTAAGCACTCTATGGTGGAATCTATTAAAGAAGACAAATAAGAATGACATAACTTTCATAGTTGTGAAACTTGTTGCATTTGGCAAAAAGAAGTCAAAACTCTTCAAGCCAAATTAGACAAGATGTCACAACCAAAGATGACATTTGCTATTGATCGATCAAATTTTAGAGAATCTATGAATAAACCATATCAAAGATATACATATGTAGTGAGAGATCAAAATAGCAAATGGGACTATAATCCAATCCTGAGTTGTCTTTATTGTTTCAAAAGGGGTCACACTATTGATAAATGTCGATTTAGGAGATTCTTGGTCCCTAAAGGCATTTTTCAATGGTTTCCTAAATGCAACCAAAGTTTCACTCACACACAAGGACCCAATGAAAATTGGTTACCTCTTTCTCTTGTTTAATCATGTAGGTGGAGTGTCTTGAGGCTACGGAGAAACGATGGTTTCTTGATAGTGGATGATCAAGACACATGACGGGTGACATCTCCTTATTCTATGACTTTATGGCTAAGAAGAAAGGTTTTGTTACCTATGGTGACAAAAACAAGGGAGCTATACTCGGCAAAGGTAGTGTAGGTAATCCCTCTTCTACATATATCTCTAATGTCCTCTTAGTGGAAGGCCTTAAACATAATCTCATTAGCATTAGTCAATTGTGCGACAAGGGATATAAAGTCTCCTTTTCAAAAGATGGTTGCATAATTGAACATGATGATAATAAGAATGATATGTTTAAGGGCTTGAGGGTTAATAATATATACATGCTTGACTTGAATGCGGTGTCCATGAATGATCTTAAATGTCTATTCTCCAAAAGTGATGACTCTTGGCTTTGGCATAGACGTTTAGCACATATTAACTTTGATTTGCTTAACAAAATTGTTTCCAAAAACTTAGTAGTTCGTTTACCAAAAATAAAGTTCACTAAAGATCATCTCTGTGATGCTTATCAAATGGGAAAGCAAACAAAAATGTCTTTTAAATCCAAAAATTTAGTTTCTACATCTAAACCTCTTGAACTTCTAAATATGGATCTTTTTGGTCCATCAAGAATCAAAAGTCTAGGAGGAAATTATTATGGATTTGTTATTGTGGATGACTACTCAAGATTTTGTTGGACAATTTTCTTAGCAAGTAAAAGTGACACCTTATCGGCATTTGAAACATTCGCCAAGTTATCTCAAAACAAACTTAACACAAACATTGTAACGATTCTAAGTGACCATGGAGGTGAATTTGAAAATCATCTTTTTGAAAAGTATTGTGAAAAACATGACATTGAACATAATTTTTCCGCTCCTAGAACTCCACAACAAAATGGTGTAGTGGAATGTAAAAATCATGTATTAGAGGAGTTAGGAAGAACTAGGATCAATGATAGTGGACTTTCTAAATATTTTTGGGCCGATGCTGTAAGCACCGCATGTTATGTGTTGAATAGAATAACTATTCAACCCATTCTAAATAAAACTCCCTATGAACTTTTAAAGGGAAGGAAGCCGAATGTATCACATCTTCATGTCTTTAGATGTAAATGTTTTGTGTTAAATAATGGAAAAGAAAACCTTGGTAAATTTGATTCAAAGGAGGATGAAGGTATCTTTCTTGGATACTCTAATTCAAGTAAGGCATATAGAGTATACAACAAGAGATTACTTATTATTGAAGAATTTGTGCATGTCTCTTTTGATGAATCTTGTCCTAAAGTTGTCGGAAAAGGTAGTGTTGTTATTGGTGCAGGTGCTTCTTCAGAAGAGAGTGTTAAGGATCAAGATATATCTCGTGTTGAACCCATTCCGGATATAGCTGAGGAGGAGCTGGTTAAAGAATCTGATCTCAAAGATGAAGATTGGGCATCAATTCAAAATGATCTACTGTTGGAGTGGAAGACTTCAAAAGACCATCCCATTGACAATATTCTTGGAGATATCTCAAAGGATGTCACTACTCGATCAAGGATAAGTAATTTTTGTTTTCATTATGCTTTCGTTTCTCAAGTTGAGGCTAAAAAAGCTAAAGATGCTTTACTCGATGGAAATTGTTTTTAGCTATGCAAGAGGAACTTAATCAGTTTAAAAGAAATGAGGTTTGGGACCTTGTTCCACCTCCGCGAGGTCATCGAGTAATTGGCACAAAATGGGTATTTAGGAATAAGATGGACGAAAACAGTATAATTACTCGCAACGAGGCCCGTCTTGTTTCTCAAGGGTATAACAAGGAGGAAGGCATAAACTATGAGGAAACTTATGCTCTGGTTTCCTGACTCGAGGCTATACATATTTTACTTGCATTTGCATGCTCATAAAATTTTAAATTATATCAAATGGATGTAAAAAGTGCTTTCCTTAACGGATACATAAATGAAGAAGTGTATGTTTGTCAACCACCCGGATTTAAAAACCATGAAAAGCCAAATTATGTTTACAAGCTAAAATGTGCCTTGTATGGTCTCAAACAAGCTCCTAGAGCTTGGTATGAGCACCTAAGTAAGTTTTTGTTAAATAAAGGTTTTTAAAGAGGAAAGCTTGACACTACTCTTTTCCTTAAACGAGAAGGAAATCACTCAATATTAGTTCAAGTGTACGTAGATGACATTATTTTTGGGTCTACTAATATGAAGTTTGTCAAGGAGTTTCAAAGTCAATGCAAGGTGAATTTGAGATGAGTATGATGGGGGAGCTTAATTACTTTCTCGGGCTCCAAATTAGACAACTTGAAGAAGGCATCTTCATAAGTCAAACAAAGTATTGTAATGAACTTCTCAAACGGTTTAATATTACAAATTCGAAACCTATTGATACACCAATGCCTACAGCGGCAAGTCTCGATCGTGATGAAAATGGTAAGGATGTAGACATAAAAAGGTATCGAGGTATGATCGGTTATCTTCTTTATCTTATCGCATCTCATCTAGATATAATGTGTAGTGTTTGCATGTGTGCTAGATTTCATTCTTTCCCTAAGGAATCACATTTAAAATTTGTTAAACGCATTCTTAGATATCTTTGTGGTACTTCTAAGTTTGGTCTTTGGTATCCTAAGGGTAGTGATTATTCTTTGGTAGGTTTTTCCGATTCTAACTTTTCCGGTTGAAAAGTAGATAGGAAAATCACTAGTGGCACTTATCACTTCTTTTCAAATTCTCTTATAAGTTGGCATAGCAAAAAGGAAGTTTCTGTCGCTTTGTCAACTACTGAGGCAGAATATGTTACTGCCTGAAATTGTTGTGCCCAAATTTTATGGCTAAAACAACAATTACTCGACTTCAATATTATTCTTAAAAATATTCCAATTATGTATGACAACACTAGTGCAATAAACTTTACCAAAAATCTGATATTACACTCGCGCACTAAGCATATTGAAATTCGACATCACTTCCTTAGAGATCATGTAGAGAAAGGATATGTGGTATTTGAACATGTTGAAAGTTCAAATCAACTTGCCGACATTTTTACAAAACCACTTGCCACTGAACCTTTCTTTCATATTCGTACGGAACTTGGTGTTCTTGACATTTCAGATCAATCTTAATCTTAAATATGTCTATCATATATTATTGTTTGACTTAACATAATTCTTCATTAACAACTCGTTTATTGATGTGTTTACGTTTGATTATCCATCTTACATTTTCACATTCACGAGGTAATATCATTCCCAGTATATTTTGTCTCGAGCAACTTGATTGATTTTTGGATATTTGTGATTCATCTATGATATAAAACAAATAAATGTGTGTGTGCTTTTGTATGTGATCTTATTTATCTATTATATTGTTCAATATATCAAAATAGTAATTTGTATATCATTTGGATGCATTGTGATGTGATATTATGATGATTTGGTGTGATATTGTTGAAAATTGTTGTGATTTATCAGTCTGAATGCTCGGGTCCCAACAGGTCGACTCATGTGTCGACTCATAGACCCTTGTGCATCGACCTCTTACCTGTTTGAGTCAGCTCATTTCAAATTTTAAATTGCGTCGACTCATTGTCATGTTTGAGTCGACTCATTGTTGATTTGACTGACTAGGTATGCCTTGAAAACACGTGTCGCCTGCTGTTTATGGTTCCTAGGTCGGCACCTCTTGGTTTCTCCACATCCTTATGATTGATTTGAATTCCTTTTATGAAATTAATAATTTTTTTTAATTCATTATATACATTTCTACATTTCATATTCATCAAACATTCTCTCAAATCCTTACAGCAAACCCTAAAACCCTTTCTCTCCAAAAGTTTCATCTTCTTCACCATCTCCAAAAATGGCTGTAAGAACTACAGGAAAAAGAACATAAAGGAGATCTTCATCTCACTCCTCTCTACCGGTAAATACTATTTCTCTCCTTCCATCTGATTTAAGGGAAACTTATGATAAGAAGTTCAAGAATAGGAAGATTATCCCCCAGTATGTCTATTCCAAACAAACTGCAAATCAGGATTTGGTGAGAATGTTTTATACGGGTATTGTTGGTAAATTCAAGGGTTTTGCTTTTAATTTTCGCATGGGTGATAGAATGCTTGATGTAACTGCTTAAGTTTGGAAATATATTTTTGGTATTGATCCTGAGTCTGCAAGTATATTGATGACTGGCTCTGATAAAGTTGATAACTATGAGTTTCGTAAGGAATTAAACAGTATGCTAAAGGAACCGTTTATTGAGGCTGCAGTTAATTGTGAATTGTTTCCATCATCTACGACAATAGGAACAGTTAAGCCTACTGTTGCACCCCAAAATTTGCCCTCACAATACAAGACTTTGTGTGCTAAGAAGGTTCACAAGACCTTTTATGAGGTTCATGAAGTTTACAAGACACTTTATGAGGTTCACAAGGTTCACAATACATCTTATGAAGTTCACAAGGTTCACAAAGTTCACAAATAGTCAGAAAGTTTGACAATTCCCTCAGACAATGCATCCTCCTAAGTAGTGCATCCAAAACTAGGGTTTTAACTTTAATCAAGCTAAATGGACTTCCAAGACTTCAAGTGAGCTTCATAACATCTTATATATGTTTAAGAATCCCCATGACAAATTTCAGAACTTTTCTCAAAGGTTTGCTCAGTCAAATGATCAGATAAGTCAAAATCAGTCAAAGCAGTTAAAAAGTCAAACTGAGGTCAACTGTGGTCAAACCAAAGTCAAACTTCATGATTTTTTGCCAACATCAAGTATATGAAGTAAAATTAATCATTTGATCAAGGGTTGATCATGATTCATCAAGGACATTTCAGATCATCAAGAATCAGAAGTTTCTAAATTAGGGTTTCCTCAGGAAAAGTCAACTGAACTTTGACCAGCCATAACTTTCACATTCTTCATCACATTTTTCCCATCCAAAGCTCATTTTGAAGGAAATTGAATTCTCTACAACTTTGTGTCTCACAAGCCAAGCCCAAAAATTCTTCATTTGAAAGGTATGAGCTAAGACATTATAGGTCCTTTTAAAAGTCAACAAAAAGTCAACAACTTCAAAAGGGCATAACTTGAGAATGGTAAATGATATGGACATGAAACCAATGGGGTTGGTTAGAAGACTCTTCAAGCTTTCCAAAATGTCCAAGAACACCCTCATAGCACTAAAATTGAAGGATGTGTGCCCTTGCAAAGTTGGGAAATTTTTGGTTGGTTTATGAAGAAAATGGAGGTTTAAAACCAAATTTTTCTAAATGGGCTTGCCATGTGATGATCCAATCCATACAAATACCTCATGCACGACCCAACCCTCAATTATTCAGATTTTTTATTATTTTATTTTATTTATTTTGATTTTATTCATCTAAAATCATTTTAAATTAAAATAAAATAGAAAAATCAAATATTTAACTGGGATATTGTTTCTAGAAAGTCATAAAGATGATTTGGATCAAATTGATATAAGAATTATGAAGATTGGCTTGAAATAGAAAGGTTGAATTCACAAATATTTGAAGTTTAAGTTCTAACCTTTTTCAATCTTTTTCAATCAAAAACTTCATACAACAATCAAATCTTTTGACCTAATTCTATTGTACTATAAGTATACAACATAACCTAATGCACAAGGGACGAATTTTCTGCCTCAAAGACAAGTTTCAAAGTTTCAAATTTCATCAAAAAAATCAAGTTTCGGATTTTACATTGCAAGAGGTTATAAGGTATTTTAAGGACACCAAGAGGTTCCCTGGACATCATTGAGTCTATACCAATCCTCAAATGCATCAGAACCATGCTCATATCCATAACCCGAAGCATTTTTTTCTCTTGAATTATTTTTTTCGATTCCATAAATTCACTGCATTTTAATGTATTTTGTTTGTTTAATCATGTTTGTGTAATGGTGTAGATGGATTCTGGGTGTTTTGCTGTAAGTTTCGATGCAGGTTTGAAGTTTCACCATGGCTAGGGTTAGAAGCTCGTTTTAGGGTTTTGCATAGGAGGCAATATAAATCCATTTAAAAACCATGGCTAGACCGTATACCTCTCAAGGATCACATTAATTTGATCAATTTCATGAAATAATGAACCTAGCTATGAGATGTGATTTTCGCAGGTTTTGAATATTGGAAAATTCGCAGGAAAATTCCTAGCAAAATTCGTAGGAAATTTTGCAGGTCTGGAGGTAGAAGAAGACCTGCGCGCGTTTTTGTAATTTGAATTATTGTTATATATTATAATGAATTTGTTCTGTTTGTACATCACACACAAGCGTGTGTCCCAGTGGTAAGCGTATGCGTGCGTGAAGGCAGTGTCCTGAGTTCGAAACCAGCCTTAGGGCAAATTTTTTGCAATTTTATTTTGTTTTCACAGGATAGCAACAAAACCAAAGGAAGTTGGATCCATACCAGCTGCGCATGCTAGCCCAGTGGATAGACCCTCATGATTCCAGGTAAAGGACCTGGGTTCAAATCCCAGGTCCTGTTTTTTTGGTTTTTTCTTTCTTTTTTTTAGATTTATTTGTTTATTAATTTCTTATAATTGTTTTTTTTTTATTTATTCAAATTAGTTTCTAAAATGTTTCTAAAAATTTGGATTAATATGTAAAATTTTATAATTTTTTCTAAAAAATAATTTGTTATTTAAATTAAAATATGTATATATTATTATATGTTTATTTTTTTTAGTCAAATTAATATTGTAAATTAAACCATAAATCCTAATTTATTTTTTAAAAAAAGGGATTTATAAACCCTAAACTTCTAAAACCCTAATAATACTTTTAAACCCTAATTTTCTTTTACCAAAATTTAATTCTATTATAATTTGTTAATTAATTATTTATAAACCTTAATCATGTATATATATATTAAATAATTTGTTTATAATTTAATTCTTATATGTAAATAATTTTTAATATATGCTTAAAAATAATTAAGACTTGTTAATTTAATTTTTTAAATATAATTTATTTTTATAACATGTTTATAATTAACCTAATTTTTTTATAATTTGTAAATAATTTAAAACTTTATGATAATTAGTATAATTGTTTATATTTTCTTATTAATCTTAAAAAATATTTGTTCATATAAAAAATTGATCTTTTGATTATTATGCTAATATTTTTGTTTACATTATTAATTATGTTTATATGATATTTTATTATTACTAACCTCATTTATATTGTGATTTATTATTATTATTATTTTACTAACCCAACTATATTATTATTATTATTTTGCTTATTTATTTAATTTGTTAATTATTATTATTATGTAATTGTCTCCTGGATGTAATATTTTAATAGTAATATTTATATTTAAATGCTATGGTTAGTAATATAGGGAGTGCAATATGTGTTTGTATTTAAAATTAATTTAGATCACTAATTTAAAAGATAATTATTTAAACTTGTACACTCACACACGTAAGTCGATCTTTGATCGCCATCTTGCACTTCCTTAGGGAGACCTCTCATGTTGCCTAAAATCAAAGGTCAAGTAGGGTGTATAAAGCAAAAGTCCCTCATCTCACATCATCTAGTCCCTTAACAGATAAAAAGATCAAGTCTCTTCGAATGTTGCCTTCGTAATGATCTTGTCCCTTTCGAATAAAGATGATAAGTCCCTTCGAATTGCTTATACACCTCACAGTTGCCTAAATAACAGATGTCCCTTCACTTGTCCCATACATCCAGGGTAATGACTACCTATTCCTTAATAATAGGGATAGTCTTACCCTTTAAAGGATATTTAAGAACAGAAAAGACTAAACTTAGGGTAGGTTCCTTTTAGATACTTGCTCACTCTTCAAAACATTTCAAACACTTTACACATTTTAAACAATTTTCAAAACAAAGGTTTTTTACGCATCCGTACATGGATCATTATGAAACTCTTAAGAAAATTTTCATTCACACACCTCACATTTCAAAAACATTTTAAAGTGAGCTAAGTAACTAAGAGCCCATGGATAACCATGGATGTAAAGGGTGCTAACACCTTCCATTTACATAACCTACCCCCCGGACCCAAAAATCTTTTAAAAGGTTTTTCCTGTTCTTTTATGCCTTTCCTTTGGATAAAATAAAAGTCGGTGGCGACTCTTGCTATCCGCAACATAACTAAAGTCAGTTCTCCCACCGTGTTACAGAACTGGTGACTCTGCTGGGGATTTAATATTAAAGAGGGGTACCCTTAGGAATTAGATCACTTTAAAATTGTTTGCCTTGTTTGATTTATAGTTATCTGTTGGGTGCTCTTATGTGTGAAAGATCCTAACCCGGATCTAGTGTACCTTAGGTAAATGGCAATAGACCAAGGAAACTGTACGGCGTATACCGATATGGTTGATCTGGTGGCCATAGTTAGTGTGACTTCTTGGTTGGTTCTTATGTTCCTTAAGTCAAGTTGAGGATAATATGAGGCTGCCATATGTTGTCAATACACTAACTAACTTTTAGAACCCTATTCATCCCATCTTGGCCTTTAGAAAGTAGTGAGATAGCCGGCTTCGGTGAAGACTGAAGTTGGTTGATACTCGATACTACACTCATTAAGATCCTAAACTTGGAGGGTTTTGGTTGGCAAGTAAGTTGCCTACTGAACAACCACCCTTGTGAAGGATCAATGATATTGAGATCCCTTAGAACCTGGTTACTTTATAGGACAGAATGAACCAACTAACTTCAGGGGTGGGTACTTACCTTGAACCTCATGCAGGCCTTTAAACCTAGGGCTATGGTGTGACTTGTTTGTGTGTGCCACATGTTTGTGATTGAGCATAACATCATAGCATCATCATGCATCATAAGCATAGCATTTTCACTAACCATTTCAAGGACCAAAGGATTTATCTTTGTTCTTTGTTGCAGGTCATGGCTTCTGCTCGTAGAAACACCATCAGGATCAACTTTGTAGGCATACCTCCTAAGCTTAAGGAGTTGGTTTCTCAAGTGTCTGATAACTCCCGGTTCATCAAGAGACATGGTTACTTACTGGATCTAGTTACTTCAGGGTTCAATGAAGACATGATGAGTGTCCTGTTTCAGTTCTTTGATCCTAAGCACCATTGCTTCACATTCCCCGACTACCAGCTGGTTCCTACAATGGAAGAGTTCTCTAAACTTCTGGGTATACCTGTTCTTGATCAGAAACCATTCACAGGCTTGGAAAAAGAGCCTAAACCTAAGGTTATTGCTACAGCTCTACATCTGAAGAAGTCTGACATTGTTCCAGAAACGAGAAGTGGAGTTAAGGGTATTCTTGCTAAGGTATTAATGGATAAAGCTCAAGTGTTCTTGAAGGCTATGAGCTATGATGCTTTTGAGGAGATCTTGGCCTTACTGATTTATGGCTTAGTATTGTTCCCCAATCCAGATCAGTTCATAGATGTTCATGCCATCAACATATTCCTGAGTCATAATCCAGTGCCTACATTGCTTGGAGACATCCTGCATTCTCTTCATACCCGTACTACCAGGGCACGAGGAACTTTGATGTGCTGCATACCTTTGCTTTCTAGGTGGTTTATTTCTCACCTTCCTCGCTCAGTAATGAAGAATGAGCAAGGGTTCAGGTGGTCCAAGAGGATCATGTCACTCTTGCATTCAGATATTCATTGGTGCTCCAGATCTATGGAGAATGTCACTATCATTGACCGTTGTGGGGAGTTTCCTAATGTGCCACTTCTAGGCATAAGAGGAGGCATTACCTACAACCCTTCACTAGCTTTACGACAGTTTGGTTACGCTCGGAGTGATGGTCCACATGACATGTTGATTCAGGGTATTGTGTTTGACTACGACAACGATCTACAAGGTTACCGTCAGAGGTTCATACGAGCATGGGGAAAGGTGAACAAGGTTGACAGCAAGACTCTGGAGCCCAAGTACACTATTCCTATGGAGGCTTATCTCAGATGGGTGCGATCTCGCGCTCAGACTCTTATGATGCCATATCCTGATATCCTGCCAGTTACCATGGAACCTGTTGCTGAAGGGGATACTTCTTACACCATCCTTCACCCAGACATGCCTACTGACATGGAAGATTTACAGAGATCCTGGATCCAGTTGAAGGAGCAAAGGGATACCTTCGAGGCTCATTACAAAGCAAGCCAAGAAAGAATCCTGGAACTAACAAAGCAACTTCACGAGGAACGGAATCTCAACTCATACCTCAACACAAAGAGGAAACGTCCATGGGAGACTTAAAACCCCATCTCTTGTATTTATTGCATTTCATTTTCTGTAAGCCGAAAAGGCAAAACAAATTTATTACTAATAAAAGTTTGCCTTCTTGTTTGTTTAAGCAAATTTAAATCATGCGGTCCTTGAAAACATTGCATATACATTTACATTCCATATCACTGCATCACAGGTTTATTGTGCACAGGTTTCTCATTTTCTCGTTGTTAATTTCAGCAATGGCTCTTGAACAAACAGTTAAGGATCTCCAGGCACAAAATGCACAGTTCCAAGAGCTGATCCTGAACTTATCCAAGGGGCAGGATGAATTGAAGACACTGCTGGCCAAGAAGACTAAGAAGACTAGGAGGTCAGGTGGCCTGATCAACATGGGAAGAAGGTTCAGAGGTCCTGTCAAGACCAAAGAACAGATTGAAGATTATGAATCTGAAGAGTCTGAGAAAGAGGGAGGCAGTCTCCACAATACAATGGGGGACTCTGATTCTGAAGCTAATTACTATCATGAGCCTAATGAAGATAAATTCAAGATGCTGGTGGATAGAATGGATGTTATGGAGTTGCAAAAGTCTTCTGGGCTGGATTTTGAAGATTTGAGTTTGATATCTGGGGTAGTTATACCCATTGGTTTCAAGGTTCCTACTTTTGTTGTTTATGATGGTGTCTCTTGTCCCAAGCTACATTTGAGATCTTATGTCAGGAGAATCCAACCCCATACTGCTGATAAAAAGTTGTGGATCCATTTCTTCCAAGAGAGCTTATCTGGAGCTCAATTGGAATGGTACTACCAGTTGGAGAGTGTCAACATCCGTGATTGGAATGATCTTGCTGAAGCCTTCTATAAGCAGTATCAATACAATGCTGATTTAGCCCCTACTCGCATGCAACTTTAGAGCATGTCTATGGGTGCTAAAGAGAGCTTCAAGGAGTATGCTCAGAAATGGAGAGACTTGGCTGGAAGAGTGCAACCACCTCTAACTGACAGGGAGTTAGTTGATATGTTCATGTGTACGTTGAATGGTCCTTTTTACAGTCATCTCATTGGAAGCTCATCATCTGGCTTCACTGAGTTGATAATGACAGGAGAGCGTGTAGAAAGTGGTATCAGGAGTGGCAAGATTCAAGTGGGTGCTTCTTCATCAGGTGCTGCAAAAAAGCCTCCTAGCGGGAAGAAAGAGTCAAATGCTGTTTATGGTCAACCTGATCGTAATAGAAGGCATCAGTCTGTGAGTGCAATACATATCTCAAATCCAACTCCTACAACACCAGAGCAGCCACAGGGAAATCAACAGAGGGCTAGAAGGCAGTTCACTAAGATCAACATGTCAATGGCCCAAGCATTGCAACACCTGTTGAAGGCTGAACTTATCACTCTAAAAGATGCTCCTCAGAATCCTAATGTTACCTCTCCCAGGTACAATCCTAATGCACGATGTGCATATCATTCGAACTGCCAGGGACATGATACCAATAGTTGCTGGGTACTGAAGAACAAAATTCAAGATATGATTGATGCGGGAGAGATTGAGTTTGACCCTCCGGGTACTCCAAATGTGATCACTGCTCCCATGCCAAATCATGAGAAGACTGTCAATGCCATTAATGAAGATCCACATATTTCCTCAGTTGCAGATTTGACTACACCATTGTCTGTCATTAAGAAGAAGTTGGTGCAAGCTGGTTTCTTTCCAGGTTGTCGTGAAGATTGTCTTTATTGTACCTATAAGCCGGATAGTTGCTGGAGGTTGAGAGATGGAATTCAATGTCTCATGAATAATTATACCATAGTGTTTGAGAGGACTCCACCTTCTGTGGAAAGTATGGTTGATCATATAACTAAGCGTGCGAAGGTTGAAGAGGTGGATATGGTTGATAAATTGCCGGTGAGGATTACTTCCAAGGGTCCTATCAAAATCACTCATAAGGGTCCAATTAAGATTACTGCTGAAGGCCCTGTGAAGATTGTTGCTGAAGCTAGAGTGGCTCCTATGGTCATTACTACTCCTGGTCCTATTCCGTATACTTCAGATAAAGCTGTGCCTTGGCATTATGGGTCTGATGTTTATATCCATGGTGTTAAGCAGGAACCCTTAGCTGATATGCATGTTGATGTTGATAGTATTGCTGGATCTAGTAAGATCACTCGAAGCGGAAGAGTTTTCTCTCCCCCAATTACCTCCAAGAATGCAGTTACTCCAGCTGCTACCTCCACCACTGATGCTCGGGGCAAAGGTCCTGTTATTGAACCTATACCTACTGATGTGCCAGCTGCTGATGATCTTGCTAAGCAGATGGAAGAAGTATTGAAGATCATTCGCAAGAGTGATTATGACATTGTTGATCAATTGGGGCATACTCCCTCCAAGATTTCTATGTTGTCTTTATTGCTGTGTTCTGAGGCTCATGCCAAAGCCTTGATTAAGTTTTTGAAGACTGCTCATGTACCAAATGAAATTTCTGTTGACCAGTTTGAAAATTGTGTTGCACACTTGACCTATGATAATGGGTTAGGTTTCTCTGATGCTGATTTGACTCCGGCCAAGAGGGATCATAACAGGGCTCTACATATCTCCATTGAATGCAGGGGCACTACCCTGTCGCATGTATTGATAGACAATGGTTCCTCTTTGAATGTGTTACCCAAAGAAGTCCTGAATAAGCTTAGTCCTGAAGATGCTATGTTGAAACCCAGCAATATAGTGGTGAAGGCTTTTGATGGCTCGAGAAGAGTGGTGCATGGAGAAATTAATCTCCCAATCAAAGTTGGTTCTCAGGTTTTCAATGTTACCTTTTATGTCATGGATATTCGTCCGTCATATTCTTGTTTGCTTGGGCGTCCCTGGATCCATGGGGCAGGTGCTGTAACCTCTACATTAAATCAGAAGCTGAGATATCCGGTAGAAGGAAAGGTTGTTACTGTCTACGGGGAGGAAGGATATGTTGTTAGCCATGTGAACACTTTTAAGTATCTAGAAGTGGAAGGTGAATATGTTGAAACTCTGTGTCAGACATTTGAAGTGGTTCCTTGGGTTGTTAATGATTATGAAGCTCCTCCTGTTGTCAAGAAAGTTCTTGTGGTCACCAGAGTACCTCCAACAATGGCCTCCCTTAAAGATGCTAGAGCTGTGGTGGATGAAGGTGGTTGTACTATTTGGGGTCAGCTTCCTGATATCCCTTACAAGTCTGACAAATTTGGTTTGGGTTTCACTGCAGAGTCCCAGAAGGCTGTTCATCGTGCTCGTGCTGTTCGTATCACCAATCAGGGGATTATGAAAGACCAGATCAATGCTGTGGGTGACTATGATGAAGACTACAACTTGGATGATTGGATCTTTCCTACTGTGGGTGCTGGGCTCAATAACTGGAAGGCTGAAGATGTTATTCCTATCTCCTTTAGTCAGGAGTAAATACTATTACTGTGTTGTTACTTTTAAATTTTGTAATTCTTGAACAATTGAACTCTTAAGCCTTGTGCCTTACCCGGGGCACAATGGTGTGCTTGTTACGGGATGTCATTTCATTTGCATACTTCATTCAATAAAAATCAGTGGACGTTTCATTTTCGTAAATATTGTGTTCCTTGTCTTTCTTTTATTTTATTTTTGTTTTATCAGCTATGTGTTCTTACACACACCCACATCACTAAAATGCAGATCCTCATCCACTCTGGATCCTGTTGATAACAGTTCTACTATTGCCAATTATAATTTCGAGAATCTGATCTATCAAACTGAAGACGGAAATGAGGACGATTGTGAAGTACCTGTAGAGCTTGCTAGGTTGTTACAACAAGAAGAGAAAGCCATACAGCCACATGAAGAGCCGGTCGAAGTTGTGAATCTGGGAACTGAAGAAAACAGGAAAGAAGTCAAGATAGGGGCTGAATTAGAGGATAGTGTCAAGAGCAGATTGATTCAGATGTTACGTGACTATGTGGAGATTTTTGCTTGGTCCTATAAAGATATGCCAGGATTGGATACAAACATTGTGGTTCACCGTTTACCAGTAAAAGAAGATTGTCGTCCAAAGAAGCAGAAGGTGCGTCGCATGCGTCCCGAAATGTCAGAGAAGATTAAAGCAGAGGTAATGAAACAGTTTGATGCAGGGTTCTTAGCTGTGACTTCTTATCCTCAGTGGGTTGCAAATGTGGTACCGGTACCTAAGAAAGATGGTAAGGTACGTATGTGTGTGGACTACAGGGATTTGAACAAGGCCAGCCCCAAAGATGACTTTCCACTTCCTCATATTGATGTTCTGGTAGACAACACTGCTCAGCATAAAGTATTCTCTTTCATGGATGGTTTCTCTGGTTACAATCAAATCAAGATGGCACCTGAAGATATGGAGAAGACAACATTTGTTACATAGTGGGGCACTTTTCGCTATAAGGTGATGCCATTTGGTTTAAAGAATGCAGGGGCAACATATCAGCGTGCTATGGTGGCTTTGTTTCATGATATGATCCATCATGAGATAGAGGTATATGTGGATGATATGATAGCCAGGTCCCAGAATGAAGAGCAACATCTTGATCATTTGCATAAATTGTTTGAGAGGTTGAAGAAATACAAGTTGAGATTGAACCCAAACAAGTGTACTTTTGGAGTTAGATCTGGTAAACTCCTGGGTTTCATTGTCAGTGGAAAAGGTATTGAAGTGGATCCTGCAAAAGTGAAAGCTATACGAGAGATGCCAGCTCCCCGTAATGAGAAGGAAGTTAGAGGATTCTTGGGACGACTGAATTACATTGCAAGATTTATTTCCCAATTAACAGCTACCTGTGAGCCAATCTTCAAGTTGTTGAAGAAAGATCAGGTGATGGAATGGAATGATGAGTGCCAGACAGCATTTGATGAAATCAAGAAGTATCTGCTAGAACCACCAATTCTGATGCCACCAGTTGATGGAAGACCCTTGATTATGTACTTAACAGTATTAGACAATTCAATGGGGTGTGTCTTGGGGCAGCATGACGAGTCTGGTCGAAAAGAGCAGGCAATATACTACCTTAGTAAAAAGTTTACCGACTGTGAAACAAGATACTCACTGCTCGAGAAAACTTGCTGCGCTTTGGCATGGGCTGCTCGCCGACTAAGACAGTATATGTTGAACCATACTACCTTGTTGATTTCGAAGATGGATCCAATCAAGTATATATTCGAGAAACCTGCTCTCTCCGGAAGAATTGCAAGATGGCAAATGATATTGACAGAATATGACATACAGTATACTACTCAGAAGGCCATTAAAGGAAGTGTTGTGGCTGATCATTTGGCTCATCAAGCAGTGGATGATTACCAGTCAATGAGTTTTGAGTTCCCTGATGAAGACATTATGATTATTACCAAAGAACCTGGACAATATGACGGACCTGAACAAGGATCCTGATGGACTATGGTTTTTGATGGTGCTTCCAATGCACTTGGTAATGGTGTTGGTGTTGTGATCAGTCCCCCTGAAGGTTGTCATACCCCGATTACTGCCAGAATTTGTTTCTATTGTACCAATAACATGGCTGAGTATGAGGCATGTATCCTGGGTATTAAAGCTGCCATTGATATGAAGATTCAGTTCCTTGACGTGTATGGAGATTCAGCCTTGGTAGTAAGTCAGATTAAAGGAGATTGGGATACAAAGCATGATAACCTCATTCCTTACAGAGAGCATGTATTGTCCTTGATCCCACATTTTAAAGAGATCACCTTTGGACATATTCCACGAAGAGAGAATCAGTTGGCAGATGCCTTAGCCACCATGGCATCCATGTTTGAGATCAGTTGGGATGATGAAGCTCCCAAGATTACTATTGATAGATTTGAAAAGCCTGCATACTACAATGAGATTGGTACTGAAGAAGCAGAGGAAAAGCCTTGGTTCTATGAGGTGAAAAGATATCTTGAAGCTCAGGAGTTCCCTGAAGGGGCATCTGTCAAAGATAGGAAGTTTCTGAGAAGGTTTTCTGCTAAGTTCTTTTTGAGTAACGGGATTTTATACAAGCGCAATCATGATTCAACTATGCTTCGTTGTGTGGATAAGAAGGAAGCAACAGAGATTATGGAAGACATGCATGATGGGATCTTTGGCACTCATTCTAGTGGTCATACTATGGCAAAAAAGATCATGAGAGCAGGTTACTATTGGTCTACCATGGAAGCTGACTGTTATCAACATTCCAGAACATGTCACAAGTGTCAAATTTATGCTGATAAAGTACATATACCTCCATCACCATTGAATGTGTTGACTTCTCCTTGGCCTTTTGCCATGTGGGGCATTGATATGATTGGTGAGATCAAACCTACTGCTTCTAATGGGCATCGTTTCATCCTGGTTGCTATTGATTACTTCACGAAGTGGGTGGAGGCAGCTTCATTTGCATCTGTTACTAAGAATGTGGTGGCTCGATTCATTAAGAATAATCTCATATGTAGGTATGGCATCCCTGAAAGGATTATTACTGACAATGGCTCTAATCTGAACAACGCTATGATTACTGATCTTTGTACGCAGTTCAAGATTAAGCATCACAACTCGTCTCTGTATCGCCCGAAGATGAATGGGGAAGTAGAAGCTGCTAATAAGAACATTAATAAGATTGTACAGAAGATGACTGTTACTTATAAAGATTGGCATGAGATGTTACTGTTTGCTCTTCATGGTTATCGTACTACAATACGTACTTCAACAGGGGCAACCCCATTCTCCTTAGTCTATGGTATGGAAGCAGTTCTGCCCATTCAAGTTCAGATTCCCTCTTTAAGAATTATGAAGGATGCAGGCTTGGATGAAGATGAGTGGATTCAGACTCGACTTGACCAGATAAATTTGATTGATGAGAAAAGGCTAGCAGCAGTGTGTCATGGCCAGATGTACCAGAAACGAATGATCAAAGCTTTTAATAAGAAGGTTAAGCCAAAGGTATATCAGGCTGGTGACTTGGTAATCAAGCGTATCATATTACCACAGGGTGATCCTAGGGGCAAGTGGACTCCTACATATGAAGGACCATTTGTAGTCAAGACAGTATTCTCAGGAGGTGCCATGATACTTACTACTATGGATGGTGAAGACTTCCCACAGCCTGTAAACGCAGACATAGTTAAAAAATACTACGCATAAAAAGAGACCCGCTAGGTTGACTGGCCTAGGCAAAAATAAGGGCATCCCGGCAAACCAAAAGGGTTTGGGCAAAAATTAGGGATATATATATATAAAAAAATGTACACCCGGCAAGTCGAAAACCTGAAAAGGCGACTTGGGCAAAAAAGGGTATCCCGGTGGATTGAAAACCTGAAAAGGCAATCCAGGCAAAAGTTAGGGATTAAAGCGTGTGACTATGTCTCGTTTGGATCACCCATGAAACTACGACCAGTTGTGTTACTTACTCAAGTTTGAACAGATAAAACTCAATCCAATCGTTTCCGTTTCAACAGCAGAAGATGAGATACTTGAAGATAATGGCAATAGTAGAATTGAAACTCAATAGGATTATTTCTCACATAGCTGATTTTCTTTGTTTTGTAAAACTTTTATGACAAATTCCTCTTACTAGGATTTCTGTCTCCTTGTACAAACCTACCTATGTATAGGTCACTTTTTGATATAAATAAAATTCCATCTTTGAATCCAGATTTACTTTTACCCTATTTACATAAGCGAAACGTCCATTGGTTGTATTTGAATGTATTATGCTTTTGAATATGATTGATGTTTACCAGAAATGCATAAATGCTTAATATGATTGATGTTTACCAGAAATGCATGAAAATGCAGTAATAGTATTTACTAAGGACGAACGAGGGCAGAATTTCAACGAAGCTTCGCCGGTTCATCCCCACAAGACAGCTACAAGTCCCCCAGTATGGCAAATCCATCTTCATGAATACTTCGAGTCACATTTCCCCTGGAATTTATATCCATCTCTTTTATCCTCGTACGGATATTCGGGAATTTACTTTTCCAATAGGAGTACGACGAACGAAGCCGGGAGGTTATGGATACCCTACTATCGAACGAAGACGGGAGGTTATGTATACTATATTATCAAACAAGACGGGGACGAGTTCCTCATATCCTCCAGCAACAAATCGGGATTTATTTTCCCTGGCCAGCAGTTGCTATACTAGGATATCCAGACGCTTCAGACTCATGATGCATACATACATCATTTACATCACACCATAACATACATATCCATAAAATGCATAATACATTACTTAAGTGCATCATGTTATACATGCATGCATAATGCATAAACTAATATTATCATACAGAATGTTATAATCTTGTTTTTCAGGTTAATTCTCCAGCAGACAAATTTTGTCAACAAATTGTGACCCTTGGGCCGTTGTTTATCTTCCCAAAAGTTATCATTTCCTCAGGACGTTGTTTATCCTACTGAAAGCTTCTTATACCTCAGGACGTTGTTTATCTTCCTGAAAGCATATCATGACCTTGGGCCGTTGTTTATCTTCCCAAAGGTTACATCATTATACCTCAGGACGTTGTTTATCCTCCTGAAAACATATCATTTCCTCAGAATGTTGTTTATCCTTCTGAAAGCATATCATGTCCTCGGGACGTTGTTTATCTTCCTGAAAGCATATCATGACCTTGGGTCGTTGTTTATCTTCCCAAAGGATACATCATTATACCTCAGGACGTTGTTTATCCTCCTGAAAGCATATCATTTCCTCAGAACGTTGTTTATCCTTCTGAAAGCATATCATGTCCTCGGGACGTTGTTTATCTTCCTGAAAGCTATCATGACCTTGGGCCGTTGTTTATCTTCCCAAAGGTTACCATTTCCTCAGGACGTTGTTTATCCTCCTGAAAGCATATCATGACTATTAGGCCGTTGTTTATCCTCCCAAAAGTTATACTTATACCTCAGAACGTTGTTCATCCTTCTGAAAGCATATCATCACCTCAGGACGTTATTTATCCTCCTGAAAGCATATCATTTCCTCAGAACGTTGTTTCTCCTTCTGAAAGCATATCATTTCCTCGGGACGTTGTTTATCTTCCTGAAAGCTATCACCATTACCTCAGGACGTTGTTTATCCTCCTGAAAGCTATCATTATATCTTCATATTTTGGACTGCTTTATCCCCCAAGAAATGTATCTGAAGAACTTTTCTCCAAGTGACATCTTTAAGCCCACTCAAGCATATTCAACTAGTCATCAGTATCACTCTACGCACCGGTGAGTGCAAATTTTTGGGCTTTTGTGTTCAATTCCCTTCAACCTTCCAGGTCATGACTGGCAAATATACCAATCTAACCCCTCAGGTTTCAGAAAATTGAACAGGGGCAGCTGTTGCACCCCAAAATTTGCCCTCACAATACAAGACTTTGTGTGCTAAGAAGGTTCACAAGGTTCACAAGACCTTTTATGAGGTTCATGAAGTTTAAAAGACACTTTATGAGGTTCACAAGGTTCACAAGGTTCACAAGACATCTTATGAAGTTCACAAGGTTCACAAAGTTCACAAATAGTCAGAAAGTTTGACAATTCCCTCAGACAATGCATCCTCCTAAGTAGTGCATCCAAAACTAGGGTTTTAACTTTAATCAAGCTAAATGGACTTCCAAGACTTCAAGTGAGCTTCATAACATCTTATATATGTTTAAGAATCCCCATGACAAATTTCAGAACTTTTCTCAAAGGTTTGCTCAGTCAAATGATCAGATAAGTCAAAATCAGTCAAAGTAGTTAAAAAGTCAAACTGAGGTCAACTGTGGTCAAACCAAAGTCAAACTTCATGATTTTTTGCCAACATCAATTATATGAAGTAAAATTCATCATTTGATCAAGGGTTGATCATGATTCATCAAGGACATTTCAGATCATCAAGAATCAGAAGTTTCTAAATTAGGGTTTCCTCAGGAAAAGTCAACTGAACTTTGACCAGCCATAACTTTCACATGCTTCATCACATTTTTCCCATCCAAAGCTCATTTTGAAGGAAATTGAATTCTCTACAACTTTGTGTCTCACAAGCCAAGCCCAAAAATGCTTCATTTGAAAGGTATGAGCTAAGACATTATAGGTCCTTTTAAAAGTCAACAAAAAGTCAACAACTTCAAAAGGGCATAACTTGAGAATGGTAAATGATTTGGACATGAAACCAATGGGGTTGGTTAGAGGACTCTTCAAGCTTTCCAAAATGTCCAAGAACACCCTCATAGCATTAAAATTGAAGGATGTGTGCCCTTGCAAAGTTGGGAAATTTTTGGTTGGTTTATGAAGAAAATGGAGGTTTAAAACCAAATTTTTCTAAATGGGCTTGCCATGTGATGATCCAATCCATACAAATACCTCATGCACGACCCAACCCTCAATTATTCAGATTTTTTATTATTTTATTTTATTTATTTTGATTTTATTCATCTAAAATCATTTTAAATTAAAATAAAATAGAAAAATCAAATATTTAAATGGGATATTGTTTCTAGAAAGTCATAAAGATGATTTGGATCAAATTGATATAAGAATTATGAAGATTGGCTTGAAATAGAAAGGTTGAATTCACAAATATTTGAAGTTTAAGTTCTAATCTTTTTCAATCTTTTTCAATCAAAAACTTCATACAACAATCAAATCTTTTGACCTAATTCTATTGTACTATAAGTATACAACATAACCTAATGCACAAGGGACGGATTTTCTGCCTCAAAGACAAGTTTCAAAGTTTCAAATTTCATCAAAAAAATCAAGTTTCGGATTTTACATTGCAAGAGGTTATAAGGTATTTTAAGGACACCAAGAGGTTCCCTGGACATCATTGAGTCTATACCAATCCTCAAATGCATCAGAACCATGCTCATATCCATAACCCGAAGCATTTTTTTCTCTTGAATTATTTTTTTCGATTCCATAAATTCACTGCATTTTAATGTATTTTGTTTGTTTAATCATGTTTGTGTAATGGTGTAGATGGATTCTGGGTGTTTTGCTGTAAGTTTCGATGCAGGTTTGAAGTTTCACCATGGCTAGGGTTAGAAGCTCGTTTTAGGGTTTTGCATAGGAGGCAATATAAATCCATTTAAAAACCATGGCTAGACCGTATACCTCTCAAGGATCACATTAATCTGATCAATTTCATGAAATAATGAACCTAGCTATGAGATGTGATTTTCGCAGGTTTTGAATATTGGAAAATTCGCAGGAAAATTCCTAGCAAAATTCGCAGGAAATTTTGCAGGTCTGGAGGTAGAAGAAGACCTGCGCGCGTTTTTGTAATTTGAATTATTGTTATATATTATAATGAATTTGTTCTGTTTGTACATCACACACAAGCGTGTGTCCCAGTGGTAAGCGTATGCGTGCGTGAAGGCAGTGTCCTGAGTTCGAAACCAGCCTTAGGGCAAATTTTTTGCAATTTTATTTTGTTTTCACAGGATAGCAACAAAACCAAAGGAAGTTGGATCCATACCAGCTGCGCATGCTAGCCCAGTGGATAGACCCTCATGATTCCAGGTAAAGGACCTGGGTTCAAATCCCAGGTCCTGTTTTTTTGGTTTTTTCTTTCTTTTTTTTAGATTTATTTGTTTATTAATTTCTTATAATTGTTTTTTTTTATTTATTCAAATTAGTTTCTAAAATGTTTCTAAAAATTTGGATTAATATGTAAAATTTTATAATTTTTTCTAAAATTTAATTTGTTATTTAAATTAAAATATGTATATATTATTATATGTTTATTTTTTTTAGTCAAATTAATATTGTAAATTAAACCATAAATCCTAATTTATTTTTAAAAAAAAAAGGGATTTATAAACCCTAAACTTCTAAAACCCTAATAATACTTTTAAACCCTAATTTTCTTTTACCAAAATTTAATTCTATTATAATTTGTTAATTTATTATTTATAAACCTTAATCATGTATATATATTAAATAATTTGTTTATAATTTAATTCTTATATGTAAATAATTTTTAATATATGCTTAAAAATAATTAAGACTTGTTAATTTAATTTTTGTAAATATAATTTATTTTTATAACATGTTTATAATTAACCTAATTTTTTTATAATTTGTAAATAATTTAAAACTTTATGATAATTAGTATAATTGTTTATATTTTCTTATTAATCTTAAAAAATAATTGTTCATATAAAAAATTGATCTTTTGATTATTATGCTAATATTTTTTGTTTACATTATTAATTATGTTTATATGATATTTTATTATTACTAACCTCATTTATATTGTGATTTATTATTATTATTATTTTACTAACCCAACTATATTATTATTATTATTTTGCTTATTTATTTAATTTGTTAATTATTATTATTATGTAATTGTCTCCTGGATGTAATATTTTAATAGTAATATTTATATTTAAATGCTATGGTTAGTAATATAGGGAGTGCAATATGTGTTTGTATTTAAAATTAATTTAGATCACTAATTTAAAAGATAATTATTTAAAATTGTACACTCACACACGTAAGTCGATCTTTGATCGCCATCTTGCACTTCCTTAGGGAGACCTCTCATGTTGCCTAAAATCAAAGGTCAAGTAGGGTGTATAAAGCAAAAGTCCCTCATCTCACATCATCTAGTCCCTTAACAGATAAAAAGATCAAGTCTCTTCGAATGTTGCCTTCGTAATGATCTTGTCCCTTTCGAATAAAGATGATAAGTCCCTTCGAATTGCTTATACACCTCACAGTTGCCTAAATAACAGATGTCCCTTCACTTGTCCCATACATCCAAGGTAATGACTACCTATTCCTTAATAATAGGGATAGTCTTACCCTTTAAAGGATATTTAAGAACAGAAAAGACTAAACTTAGGGTAGGTTCCTCTTAGATACTTGCTCACTCTTCAAAACATTTCAAACACTTTACACATTTTAAACAATTTTCAAAACAAAGGTTTTTTACGCATCCGTACATGGATCATTATGAAACTCTTAAGAAAATTTTCATTCACACACCTCACATTTCAAAAACATTTTAAAGTGAGCTAAGTAACTAAGAGCCCATGGATAACCATGGATGTAAGGGGTGCTAACACCTTCCCTTTACATAACCTACCCCCCGGACCCAAAAATCTTTTAAAAGGTCTTTCCTGTTCTTTTATGCCTTTCCTTTGGATAAAATAAAAGTCGGTGGCGACTCTTGCTATCCGCAACATAACTAAAGTCAGTTCTCCCACCGTGTTACACCTACAAATCGTATTCTTCATTGGATTGTGTCGCATAACTTGCATCTCAAGAAAGGAGGTTTTTCTCGTATCGATATGGTTGAAGTTCATCTTATCTACATACTTCGGAATAAGGTAAGAGTCAATTGGCCACACTACTTTGCAAATCGCATATTTGCTCTTAAGGAAAAGAAAGGTGTAGCTCTTGCTTATCCTTCTATTATTCAATCAATCATAAATAAGGCTCAAATTGTTGTTGAAGGTTTACCTATGACTTATGTTTCTGAAAATAATTGGTTCCAACAAAAGACACTTAGTCTAATGGGTCATATGTGGGATCCAAAAGAAAAGAGATATAGATTCATTGCTAGGGCTGGTTCTGGTCATGATAATAAGGATGAAGATGGTGCTGAAGAAGATGAAGATCAAAATATTGAGGATATAAATGTTGATGAAGTTTCCGTTGATAATGAAGATTGGTATCGTGCTCCTTCTGATGATTCTGCACTATATGAAAATTAAGGTTGGGGTGAATAGCAACACATGGGATGGACTCAAAGAGAAACTTCGTTTGCTCCTTCATCTCTTCCTCCTCCTCCACAAGACAACACATCTGATATTATGAATCTGCTCCAGAATATGCAACTTCAACAGCAAAATTATTACAACACTCAAACCGAGCGATACAATGAGTTGGAACGAAGGATAACTGACCAAGGTAAGGCATTTGCTGAATATATATCTGTTCAAGACACCCGATATACCGCATTGCAAGAAAACTTGGTAACTCAAGACACTACTTTTGAGACATTTGCTTCTACCTCTTTGGCCCGGATTAATGAAGTTCATGGTTCGAATGTTGCCCTTGCTAATTCCTTCAACACACTCAACAGGAGTTCCCTTCACTATACTGGGGCTGATACTGATGATCAGCCGGTTACTTATCATCGTCGTTATCCATCACATCGGGGTTGTGATCCAAGGCCTTGAGAGAATCATTGTATTGCATATTATTCTACTTAGTATTTTTTTTGCATTATCTTCATGACAATTATTACTATTTCTATATGTTGTTTGTTTTTTATGGATAATGTTTCTTTCAATATTGTTTGTTCCATTATTTGGCCGTGTGTATTTTATTAGTTATTTTTTCATTTCATCCCTTATTGTGTGTTTGTGGATGGTTGATTTTTATTGCAATTGGTATTCTCATAGTATGCTTATTGTTATTTTATTGTTAAAGGGGGAGATATGTGTAGATTGTAAAATATATCATGTTGGTGGCATGTATTTAGGGGGAGCATAGAAACACATGGTAAAATTGTTCGCACGTTACAAATTTCAACAAGTTTTTGCCATCATCAAAAAGGGGAGTTTGTGAGTCGTGGCATATGTTTTGAAAATGTCAAAAACTTGGTATGATTGAAATTTTGTGGGGAACACAAGGAAAAAGGAATGATCTTATGTAGAACAACCATATTGAAGGAATTTTAACTGCATGAGCCGACTCATCCTTCTGCACAGGTCGACTCATACAGTTTATTTGATTTGAGTCGACTCACAGCTGGCCATGAGCCGACTCAATTGAACTATTTTTTCCCATGATCTCACAGGTCCCAACAGGCTGAGTGAGCCAGGGATTTTGGTCGACTCACTGGACCTGTTAGGTCGACTCATCCCCTATGGGAGGTCGGCTCATCCCTGTAGCTGATATTTTTTTTCATTTATTTTTACTTTCTATGTTTTATTGTCTAACCAATATAAATAGTTGTTTTCATTTTCTTTGAGAGTTTAATGAGAAAGTGAAATAGATAAAAATCCTTCTCTTCATCTTCTCCTTCTTTGCATCAATCAACAATCACACACAACAATCTCTTTTGATCAAGGTGCAACTTATGGTGATAATGTCCAATTGAGATAGAGAGATTTTAGATTGGGTAGAGAAGCTGTGGGTTTTTCTTGTAAAAACCAAAGGGTTTTTCTCCTCCAAGATTGTAGAGGATTTGGAGGTTTTGCACGCAATCATCGTTCGTAGATTCAGTCGAGTGAGGGAGATTGAAGATCAAGTGGATCGTTCTTTCATATCACGTTAACTGGGGGATTATAAATATTATTGTGGGTTCACAAGCGTTGAAGAAAATCATCTGTGCTCAAAGTTTGGAGGATTGTATATTCTTGCAAGAAGGGAGCAATTAACCGGAGGCTTATCGACGCGCGTGAAGGACTTGGTTCATCACAAATCAAGGGGCAAGAATAGTTATTGTAACAATCGCAATTTGGATTGGTTTGTTGTTCCAGTTTTATTATTGTATTAACAATTTCAATTTAATGAAATATCCCAATTCGGTTTGTGAATTGGGGGAAGAGTACTTCTAGCGAGGACGAACTTCCTAAACAAATCTCGTGTGTTTTTTGTTCGTTTCATTCGTTATATTTTCTGCATTAATTGAAGTTGTGTGGTTTGAAAATTTTGTTTTGGTTTAGTGTGTTCCCACCAACTGTTTGCTAAATTGTTGCTATTAATTTTTGGATAGCAACTTGGTAAAATTCTGCACTACACTTAGTGTGGGTGTACACCAAGTGTTTGACAAAAAGTCAAAACACACAACTTAATATTGTTTATGCTTATTTTTCTTCTAAATTCATTGTTGAGAGTTGGTAAATCAAGTGTGCTAAATTTAAGTGATCAATTGAGCATTTTTTTAATTCTTATTATCATCTCTTATATCCCATTTGGTTTCCGATGCATATCTGATCATCAGTGACTTGACTATTATTTTTAGACGTGTTTTCCGGGGAACTTGCGCAAAATATTTTTCAATCAATTTTTGAAAAGTTAATTTTAAAAAGGGATTTATTCAACCCCCCCATTCTAGATCCGCGTCATCATCTAACAGTATGGAGGATATCCCAAACCTAGTCCCAAAGATGAAGGCTCAACCACACTAGCCTATTGTACTTTATTAAGTGTTTTTGTGGTTTTTGGTTAAGAAGTGTTTTTTTAGCTTTTGTTTGTGAAGCATCCTCATGCTAAGACTTATTCATCATGATAGATACCTTACACCTCACCCTCATATGGGATGTGTGCAAGTACCCCCTGGAAAAGTCCCTTGGCACATGAGAAGACTTATCATTTATTAGGTGTCTTGAGGTGTTGTTTTGAGATGATAAGAGAGAAGCAACAAAGAGAACCAAAGGTAAAGGTCTAAAGGGAAACTAACAATCCTAAGTGTTGTCATGCTTGGATAAACCTAGGTTAGTGAGGTTTGAACTCTATCCTAATGAAGAAGAAGGAAAGAAAAGAAAAAAGAAGAAGAAGAAAAGAAGAAGAGGTTAGAAGACAACTTACTTCTAAAAAGAAGTTAAGTTGTTTATAAAAGGGACATGATGAAGTTATACAAACAAAGCATACTTGATGCTAAGGCAAACACAAATTGAATGCATACAAAGGAAATGGAGAAGTTAGAATGTGGAAACTTATCCACATTTCAATTACCTACCATTAGCCCCTACATGGTTAATACAAATAAAAAAATAAACAAACAACACTTACTACAACGCTCCAGCACCTTCATAATCATGAAAGCAAGTAAAAAAACACAAACAACCTATAACAACTCAAATTTAGCACCAAAATAGATGTTAAAATTCAAAACAGAACACAAACTACACACCTTTTTACAGCATACACGCAACATGACAGCCACAAAAGACAAGGCATATTTGGATGCACAATGAAAACACCATAATTACAATGCAAAACTTTATGTATCATGCACCAATTGCATACCAAAAATGCATCTTAATCCCACATTAATAAGTATGGATGAGCATCAATCAAACAACATGAATATGCATCAAATAATTCTAAAATGCATCACATAATCAAGAAATGAATATGCAAGATTAAATGCACTTATGAACAACATGTAACCAAGAACATAAGTTAATTTAATCATCTCAATACGCATCAGAAATGAAATCCATCAACATTGAATAATGTATCACTTTTGACCAAATATCCACATTCATGCAACTTTAAACTTAGGTGTGTGAGTTATGAAAACATGAGACACAAAGCGTATAAAATGCACATCAGTGTGTTGGACAATAATTAGCATGCAAACAAACCTATGCAAACACGCCATCATCATGTTCGATGCTTCATGGATGAAAAACATCAATTATGCCAAGTATCGGGAAGGCATAAACTCACGCGTCGAAGGAATGCAAACATAAACCAACATGCATGCAAACAACTCTATACAATCATCTAAAATGATAACACAATGATCCATGATGATTAAATATGGTATGGTATGCAAACAGCCCTTTAAAAGCACAAAAAACTCAAACTGCATCAATATTAATCGGTTAACCAAAGTGTTAACCGGTTAACCATCTCAAATCCTGCATAATTTGAAAAAATTACAATGTGTTAATTGGTTAACCAAAGTGTTAACCGATTAACACTGAACAAACAACAATAAAACCTGCAGAAAAAAGCACTTCCAGCAACAACGTATTTTCATAATCTCCAGATGTTCCAACAATCAAATGTGCATAAAAATTACAGCAAATTCAACATAAATCAAACATGCATTGGATCCACAAACATAAACACATAATCTAATTTACAAATTGATCAATCAAACTCAAATATACCATGGATCTACATCAAGAACGTGCAAATAAGCTAAAACCAGAAGTAGATCTGAAATTAACCAACCTACAAAGCTGAGATTTGCTTTGGTGAATGTTTATCAAGCTGAAATTGAGGAATTAAGATGAGAAATTCAAAGATCCAATGCTCTTCTTCAAGCAAATGCAAAATAAATGCAATATGATGAACTTGATGCAAAAATCTCCAGAATTTTCAAAATTCGCACGCGTTAACCGGTTAACGGATGTGTTAACTGGTTAACACAAGCCAATTATGATTTTTCCCTCCTTTTGGTGGGAAAGCTCAAAAACGCATATGTGTCATCCATTCTGAGCTTATATTGCCTCTGGAACTTAATGAGTGATAATACCACATGGATACACCTGATCACATGCCTTATGCTTGATGATAAATTCTTTTTTTTTTAATTATTATTTTTATTTACTTTTAATATGAATGCAAATGTATGCTAAATTCCATGAAAATGAGAGGACAAATTTTGGGGTGTTACAAGTAGATCCAAAGACATATGCACCATATGTTGAGTGGTTGAAAAACCGTGTAGAAGTTATGATTCTCCTGTTCTCAGTGGAGCCTCCCTTGTATCCAAAGGTGGTTGAACCACAAACCATAGTTCCTATTGAAGACTATCAGAAGCTGGAAGCTGAACTTCATAGAGTCAGAATTGAGAATTCTGAAATTAATAGTCTTTATCAGCATTTGGTCTATGCCAACAAAGCATTGGAGGAAAAGGTTCAGCTTGCTCAGAAAGACATGGAAGATAAGAAGAAAGAGTTTGCAGGTAGAGAGCTCTACTTCAAGAAGAATGGTATGGCTGAGATTAGCAAAGTTGCAGAACAAAGACAGACCAAGAAGTTCTTAGCTAAGGCAAATGAAACGATTACCCTTTGGCAAGAACAATGGGAAGCAAACCAGAAAAAGCATAGGGAAATAGAGAAGGACTACAAGTTGAAGATTGAGAATCTACAAATCCAAGTGGAATATCAGAAGGATGAGCTTAAAAAAGAACATGGAAAGTGTCGGGAGTATTTCCATATACGAGAGCAGAGCCAGAAGTCAATGGAAGAAGCCCATAAATAAATTGAAGAGCTCAAGATTATTGCGGAAACCAAGAAGGCTAGACCATAGTCAGAAGTAATACCCTAAAATTTTCCCTCATACTTATTACCTTAACTGGCTTATGCTTCACATTCATCTGCATCATTTATTAGGTCATCTAACATGTCATGCATTCTCTAACATCATATATTGTCATTTGGATCAAAGGCTTTGAGAATCAGGGTTTTGCAGGGCTTTGTGGTTTCTCCTTTTACAAGTTTGGTTCATTTGAAAATACAAATATTTTGGTTTACGATTTGTCCTTTGTGTTCAAGTTTATCAAGTTGATCCTCAAAGTCTGGGTGTTTTGATCATGAAAAGCATCATATTCTGGTACCCACCATAATCAGCTAACTGAGGTTTATTTCCTTGATTATATGGATTTCAAAAGGTGTTTAATTCGGGATATACTTGAGGTACTGTTACAGAGCATGGAGAGGAAGATTTGGAATCCATTCATACAAAGTGGGGGGGTTGTTGACCTAGCTAGAGTGAACAGTTCATCATTCTTCGTCATTGCACTGATAAGATTCTATTTCAAGTGGATGTTCGATTACAAATCAAACAAATATGTTTGATGACTTCCATACCATTAATTGATTTAATTAGGTTTATTATTAATTGAAGTTTTCTTCTTTTAATAGTAAATTTAGTTATTATCTTTTGGACCTGTCACAAAATTCAGCATAAGTTCACACTTGGCACATTATCTTCATCTCAAGTTCAAGTACAAGAAAAAAGAACTCATAAGGAAAGCTTAAAACTTCACTTTCTTTTGTGGGCTCTAACAAAATGCCTAACCTTACTACTCTAAAATTTTGAAGAAAATAACTCCTTTAATATACTCTCTTAACAGAACATACACCTTCCACCAAATTAGCCCCTACTTTGATGGATACAATAGAATTTATCCTAGTCCTCGACTTGTGTGGAAAATGAAAAAAATATAGTATACTATTGCAACTTCCGTCAGATTTGGACCAAGTAAATAGATTTCCCACCACCGGTAAATCAACCAATTCCATTACATCAATGAACATGGAAAATTCTTCCATCTCCACAACACAAGAGCCACCCCTACCCCTCTTTTCCTCCACACATTTAATTACGTCAAAATCCCCTCCGATATACCACTCTCCTGCAGGAAACCTTCACTTGCATAACAACAGTTCCGATCACAACTTCTTTTATGTTAACAGGATAACAAGAGGAATACACATTTACAATGTAACAATTTTGGCCCTTCCACAAAACATTAATTTTGAGGAAACCTTTCCCCCTGAAACTAGAGATTGAAGAAATGGCTTCCTTCCTCCAAATTTGTAAGATGCCTCTGATTTCCCAACATAATCAAGTGCAGACCATTCACACTCCCCTAACCCCCACATGCTTCGAGCCATAGAATCTCCCATTTTTTGGACCTTTGTTTTCTGGATCAAACAAATGTCTGCTCTTCCATTTTTTAAAATCTGGTAAATTCTTCTCCTTTTTAATGAGTTAACACACCCCGGACATTAAAAGAGAAAATATTCACTGAGTCCTAATTTCTGCCTCCCTCTTATCTTCAAGGATTTTTATATCCCTACCTTACATTTCTCTAACCAACCTTTCAAAAAACTCATCATCCTCCTCACCTTTAATACCCAGCTACTTGATAGTTTGCCAAACCTTACCAGGTACATCTTCAATAGAACTTCTTATTCTGATATTCCCCTGGTTTACGTTCGAGTCACCAATGGAATCACAACATAAAATAGAGCCTTCCAAGTAGTTAGATGAAGAATCTTCCGCCTCATATTAAATAGTCAATGGACATGGAAGAGGTAACTTTGAGCCCAAGTTCAATGGAATTTTATTAGAAGAGTGAAGAAGCGATGAGTAATAAGACGAAGAGAAACGAATTTTGATATCTTCATAAATCTCGTTTATCAGCTTTTTCTTCCTTGGTTTAGACCAAGTTAAATGCCAAATGGGCCCATTAGGGGAACATGAAATTGGGTATGATGTTTCTCTAATGATACCCACCATCTTCTATTTATATTACAAATGTCCAATGCAGTATTAGGTGACACATCAATTGCTTGTATTGAGGAGTCAACAGGGATCGGTCCCATCAACCTATTACCAATCAGACCCACATTAAATGTTTCTGAACCCGTCTCCATAATCTTGGTACTACACTCCTTGGCAAAACTCACCTTTTTTGTGGCCACTTTTGCACCCTTCAAGGCGGCCACCCCCAATACAACACTTGTCCCCACATGCTTCTGAAAATTGACAATTCTCGCTGTATCTTGAATTCCCAAGATATTGGGATTACCAACATCATGATCACTTTTGTGTCTACCCTTAGGTTTAGGCTCCAAAGTTTTTTTGCTTCTCATTATCTTTGTCACACTACACAAACACCCCCACTGTGCTAGAGGAAAAGTTAAAGAAACAAGGACACCAAGCGTGGCAGGGAAGACCATGACACTTCATCCATGTAAATCTCTCATTATCAATGCCCTCCGGCATCCACGGATGGATATTTGTAAACCAGAGTGATACCCAATCGCTTGCCTCCTGAGCTAATGCAATTACAACTCCCACCATATCTTCTTCAAGCAAGCATAAGTTCGCCCCAATAGGGGCAACTTTAATATTGAAATACCCTTGTGCTTGAAGTGCATCCTGGACGTTGTACGTATTACTCGGTTTCAGCAGCTCCCCCGCGAATGCATTTTCAAATAGAGTCAAGTCTTTGTCTTTAATGTTGAACTGTAGGTGAGCAAAAGTAGATTTCCCTTCGATAATGCAGTCCACCATTTGGGTTTCCATCTAATCTTTTTGTCCTATCCAACCCTCTCAGTCACACAATTTGTGTGTTACCCACCACTTGTGCATATGTCATCTTTGTTTTACTATTACTTTGCACACTCGATGTATTATGAGCACCCCGCCTCCAATCCTCCACCACCCCCAACTACGACTGTATTCTATCCATAATGACACCACGCTGGAACCATGGAACATTCACAAAGATCTTCTTACCCTGAATCTGAATACTATCCAGTTTTCATTTCTTGTGATTGTCTATATTTCTCATGAAATTTTATAAAACTTGTTTCTTTAAGAAAATTAAACAATTTCCCGTCAAAGAAAAAAGAAAATTAAAGTATTATAATTAATGACAATTCTAATGATCATTTTAAGTGCTAATATAATAATATTATAACACCTGTGTAGTTTAATACACATTGGATTATTTAACACCATTAATTTAAATCTTGCAAAATAAATAGAAAACATTGAACTCATTTTGAAAATTCTAATTCAACCAACCATAGTAACATAGATACCTATCTGGAATTGAACCAAGAACGATAGAACAAAGTGAACTAGAACAATTTCCATCAAATCAAAACAGATTTTGTATTAAAGAATAAACATTAATTAAATGTTGATATCTTTATTTATAGAGATCTTTAGGGTATTGATGTTATTTATTAGTTTTTTAATGTTATTTATAATTTAAAAAAAAATACATTTTAAATTTTGTGTACTTATTTTTATTAAGGGTTCAATTTTTAAAATTAAAACAAAATTTCTAATTTATTTGAGCCGGTTCCAATTAAAGTATAAAGGAATCTCTACATTAATTTTGGAAAATGAAAAGACATCTATCCATCTTTATATAATTGAAGGGTCTAAGATTTATAAATGTGGAGGACTCTTTCTTTGCATGTTTAGAAACAACTCTAAGTTTCAAAGAATAATTGCGATCAGATTTTAACTATCAAACAAAAACATCAAAATCACTTACATTAATATCAACACATAAGCTAAATAATATCTCTATCTCTTTATTTCTCTCGATTTGTTTTTTTCCTCATGTATTCTTAGAACTCAAATGGAAATAAAAAATGAAGATCATTTCAATTTTGCAAACTTTAAAATATTGAGTGACGAAATTATAATTAGGTTTACGAGTGTAAGAATATTTATGTTACAGAAAATGGTTTTAGATAATTGATTTTAATATTTAGTCAACCGATCCAACCATATGTGAAAGCATAAAATGGATTGGTTAATTTTATTTGAAAGTAACCATTTTTTTATAAATAAATTTGAAACCTCAAAATTTGTTTAGCATGTTTAGACCAATTCGATAAATGTTCACATTATATCCATATTTTATAACTAGGTAAATAACTTGTGCATTGCACGGGTTTTTATTCAAATACACTATTTTAAATAATTAAGAATATAATTATTTAAATAAATTAAATTCAACAAATGAATAAGTTTATAAAATATTTTGATGAAATTCTATTTAGTAAAATGAGAGTTCGTAAAAATTTGGATTATAAATTTCATAAATATTTTAAAATATATTTAATATTTTTTTTATTAATAATAAAATGTTAAACTAATTTAATTGATTTTGTTCGAAATATTCGGTTTGATGGTGGAACAGTTTATTGTGATCTTACATTGGTTAAGTTTGAGTTCAGTATAGTGGTGGAATCGATGTGTTGATGTCAGAGTTAGAGGTGGTGGTGATGCTTTCATGTAATTGTTTATGTATCATTTTCATGCATTCATGTATTTCAGAGTTATGAGGGACTTCGGTTTGTTGACGAATCCTGATCTAGTGTTGTGATCAGTATGAAGCTCAACTTTAGTGTTGTAACCATTTATGAGCTCGGAGTTTAGTGTTATAACTTGTGGATGTATTTAGTAATATATGTTTGAACTTCCAAACCTTGGTACCACATGTATTAGAGTAGAGTCAAAGCGTTCATTGCATACATAATATTGTGTTCTGAGTGATTGATGTTGATTGAATTATTTTATGTATCTATCCTTATTGTGTTATACACCGCTATCATATGTTGAATACATTCTCACCCATATTTTTTATTGTGTGGCTATTTATGTCGTTGATTACAAATGTCGAGGTAGAGGAGCCTTAGTGTCATGCGTATTGGATGATTATTGGAAGATAAAGTGTATCTCATCTTTGATACCTTTATTATTCTTTGGATTTGTATTTTCATTTCACATTTTACAAGAGTGATAAAGTGTTTTTATAAGTAGCTGCTACTACTAGAGTTAGTTAGTCTAGTTTGTTACACTCTAACAAACTTTTGCTAATCCCTTAACTAACTCTAACATATATTTATATATCTCTAATACACCCCCTCAAGATCATGGTGGTTTGAAAGAGACCACTTTGAGCTTGCTACGTAAGTCTTAAAACGCCACCGTGCCTAGAGGCTTTGTTAAGGTATCAACTAGTTGTGCAAATCCTGGAACATGTTGGATGATCAATTGTTGTGCCACTACTCTTTCTCGTACAAAGTGGATGTCAAGCTCAATATGATTAGTACGAGCATGTAACACCGAGTTGTGCGACATATGAACTACACTTAGATTATCACAAAGAAGAGTAGGGGATGGAACCGAATGTGCAGCTCAGTCAAGAGAGATTCGAGCCATAGGAGTTCAGAAGTGGTGTGAGCCAACGCGCGATACTCAGCTTCCGTACTTGATCTTTCCATTAGCGACTGTTTCTTAGAGCTCCACGCAACAATGTTAGGACAAAAAAAGATACACGAACCAAACGTGGAACGACGATCATCCAGATCAGTTGCCCAATCTGAATCACAATAGGCACGCAAGGAAAACTTTTCGGATGGGCTTGACAAAGAGAACACAAAACCTAAGGATATTGTTCCACTTAGGTATCGTAAAATTCTGCGAACAGCTGCCCAATGAGACTCCAACGGGGATGACATAATCTGACAGGCTTTGTTCACACTATAAGCAATGTCTGGACGCGTTAAAGTGACATATTGCAAAGCTCCCACAATTGACCTGTACTGCCGAGGATCGGTCAATAATGGAGACCCTGTTTTGCTGAGATTGCAAGTGTTTAACATGGGTGTTGGCACGCCATTCGCACCGCCCATGTTTGCTCGTTCAAGTAGATCCTGAATGTACTTTTCCTGGGTTAGTAGGAGGGAGCCATTTGGCTGAAACAAAAATTCCACACCTAGAAAGTATTCAGGCCTACCCAATCTCTTCAAAGCAAATTCAGCATCCAGTTTATTGATGAGATCAAGAATGAATGTAGAAGAAGAGCCTGTGATTAGAATGTCATCAACATAGACAAGAGCATAGATAATGATACCTTGTTTTGAATACATGAAGAGTGAATGATCACACTTTGAGTGAATAAAACCAAACTTGAGAAGAGCCTAATTGAGCTTCTCATACCAGGCCCTAGGTGCCTGCTTGAGTCCATACAATTCCTTGTTCAATTGCATACTAGCTCTCTGTTTGACTACATAAACCCTGGTGGTTGGACCATGTAGACCTCCTGCTGCAATGTCCCATTCAAAAAAGCATCGTTGATGTCTATTTGTTGCAAATCCAACTTATAAGTGATAGCAATGGTTAATATAACTTTGATGGTTGTTGGTTTCACAACTGGAGAAAATGTCTCATTGAAGTCAAACCTTTATTGTTGATGAAACCCCTTTGCAGCAAGCCCGACTTTGAATTTGTTTAAAGTGCCATCTGGATTTTCTTTAACCTTGAACACCCAATTACATCCAACTTCTTGTCTATGAAAGGGAAATGTTGTAAGAGTCCATGTATTGTTTTCCATTAGAGCATTATACTCAACTTGTGTTGCATGAGCCCATTCTGGTTGTAGTAATGCTTGTTTCATATTAAGAGGTTTAGAGTGAGCTACAAATGCTTTAGGTTTGGAATGACCAGTTTTGGCCCTTGTGAGCATATGATGATCATTTTGTGGGGGAAATGGGAAAGGCAGAGGACTTTGAATCAATGGTGAAACTGAACTATCAGATGCAGCTATACCAGGTTGGTTGAGGGTGAAAAAGTCAATATGTTGAAGCAGATGGTGAGGAGGGGATGGCATGTTGGAGGCCTCTCTTAAGTTGGTAGAAACATGTTGTGATGTTGACTCAGTTCTCACAGTGACTGATGGAGTTGAGATTGCTTCATTCCTCATAGATATAGTGTGATATGGTGAGTGGATAAGAGCTTCATTATGAGGCATGACAGGTTGAGATGACAAGTCCATGTCTGAATGAGGGCTATCAGATGGAGGTAAGGGATTAAAGTGCTCCTGATGTGAATCTGTAGAAGCTGGCCCCACTAGTGTACTTGGTCTATCAGTATGGTGAATAGCTGGACATGCTAAAGAAACTGCAGGTATAGTTGTACTAGTACTAGTACTAGTAGGAAATAGGCTAGCATAAGGAAAACTCTTCTCATTAAACACCACATCCTTGGAAATGTATAGTCTGCCTGTGGAACTAAGGTATTTGTAGCCTTTATGTTGAAGAGAAGGACCTAGATAGATGCATTTTGTGTTTCCAGGCTCCAACTTATGTTTGTTATATGGTCTTAGCAATGGAAAGCAAGAACAACCAAATACCTTCAAAGCTTTGTAATCAGGGTCTTTGTGATTTAGAGCATGATAAGGTGTATCTCATCTTTGATACCTTTATTATTCTTTGGATTTGTATTTTCATCTCACATTTTACAAGAGTGATAAAGTGCTTTTATAACTAACTGCTACTACTAGAGTTAGTTAGTCTAGTTTGTTACACTCTAACAAACTTTTCCTAATCCCTTAACTAACTCTAACACATATTTACATATCTCTAATAATGTTGGCTTGAGATGATAGTTTTTGTTCTCGTTTGATTATTTGTTTATCTAGATTATGCGAATAATGCTCTGATAATGTAACGCTAGGATATGATTTGTCATGTCTATCTTTGCAAGTTGTTTTAGTTATACCTTTCAGTTATGTTAAATTTGAACTCCCTTTGACACTATGAGATGTGTTAATTGATTTAATATTTTAATTCAACTGTGATATTTTATAAGTTGAAATGATTTTTTGATTGAGAAGTATGCGTGTCACCCTAAAGGTGGTATTTTTAAGTTTATTTAATGTTCTCTTTTAAATTAATTGTCGGAGTTTTAGGGTGTTACATAGTTGGTATCAGAGCATGGATGGTCCACCCTTCTAGGTTTTATAATTTTTATGTTCCCGGGTATGTGACATATGGGTGAAACAATGTCGCTGCTCATTTGTTTTTCTAACCGCTTGGTGTAACACCACAAATTTTCCCTCTTCTTTTTATTATCATTTACATATCATAAGCATACCATATAACATACCATGTCCTAGCATTTGGCACAGAAAAATGAAGCATAGCATTCATATGTTCTAGCATAGGGCCTATGATCAATTATTTGGAGATTTTTGGTTCTACAAGCAAATCCAAGAGCCAAGTAACATTTCAAGAAGCTCACAAGGTCTCCTCACATCTTATGCAAGTCTAAAGGCATCCACAAAAGCCAAGAAGGGTGAAGCATCCCTAGAAGCTCAGCAGTGTAACAAGTTTCTACACAATGAAACCCTAATTAGGGTTTTTCCTCAGATCAAGGAATTCTCATATACTTGACCAATTCTTGTGTTCAAAGGCTCTTATATGATATATGAGGTATATGTATGATATTTGGTGAGAAAAATCATTAAGGAAGACAGACATTTCTTCAATTACTTGTAGATGAAGAAACTAGTCAACTGTGCATCTGAAAAGTCAACTGTAGGATTTCAAGGCCTCCAATCATGTTTTTCAAATCACTGGACATTCTTAAGGTCAAATAAAGGCTTTTGTGATCTCAAAGATCAAGAATCAATAGGTTATGAAGAAATTTCCAAAATTAGTAAGTGACTTGTAATAAAACTTACTATTTTTGGCAAGTTTTGCCCTAATCTTCAAATGATCCTTTCATGATCAAGATGGCTCCAAATGAAATTTCCTTGAACATGAAAGTTGTAGGTTATGTTCTCCCATTTTCAAAAAGTACAAGAACTTGTTCATAGGATGTATGGAACTCAAGTTATGGCCAAGAGAAGTTTGGTTATTTTTAGGGTTTTTCCATTATTTCAAGTTTACACCAAGTTGCAAATTGCTTTGTAACTCATTTCCAAGCCATTACATGTACCAATAGTGACCATAATACTCAAGTACAATGCATGAAGGTCATCTTTTCCCTAAAAATCCAAAGAATCCGTGGCTTGAGTAGGAGATATTTTATGAAGTGCAATTTTGCAAAATCATGAGAGAAGCATGAATCACTTAAATCCAATGGTTGATATTGATCTAAGGGTGGATATTGAGTGAAATGGAATCATCACATTCACATGGGAGAGGCTTAGCACGCATGGATGGGGAAGTCACACTTTTCATGCAATTTTGCAATTTGAGTGAGATCACACATTCCTCGCACACATTCTCTTCTAAACCCTAATCAGTGTAAAAACCACATGATGTATAAGCCAAACACATCATTTTTGAACCCGGAGCCTCTCTCATTCTTCAACTTCACATTTTCTTACTCTTGTGCAAAATCATTCTAACCTCACTTCTCTCATACACATTGTCATTTCTTCTTCCATAATCATGATCAATAAAGCTTAAGGAGCAAGAATCCACCACTAGTTTAAGTTGAAAGCAAGGTTTCATCACAGTGTCATTCAAGAGCAAGTTGCTTCGAATCTCAGTTTCCAGCAAGATTTGAAGCTCTATTTTCATTTATTTTGCAAATAAAGGAGCTACAGGTTAGATCTGGCAATCCATAAGGTTTTCTTGGAGAATTTGAAGATCTGCAACTTCAGGTATGGTTCCAAATTTGCATATCTAGATTTTGTTTTTCTTGTGTGTTTATGGATCTACATGCTTCACTAATTACTATGATGTGTTTAGATTTGAAAATGATTGAGAATTGAGAGTGTATTCTTTTTTTGAAAGTTTGATGATGAAACTTCTTTGCTTCGATCCGTGCTTATTTGTTGTTGTATGGTGATTTTTAGTGCATATTCATTTTTAGCATGTGGAAAACTATTGATCTGGAAGTTTTTATGCATTTATGTTGATAATTGTTCATGGTATAATTTTTTCGGTGACCAGAGCTAGGGCTCCGTCACCGGATTTTGGATTTTTGAAAACGCAGGTTGAAGGAGGAAGATGCAATCCTAGCCTTCCATTTTGTGATCTGAGCGGTTGAAACATTGCCAACGCATTAAAAAACCCTGTTCCCTCTCACGTGACTTTATGTTTCACAGTAATACATTGTGTTTGCCATTGTACCTTAGTTACCATGCGCGCTCTTCATTTTCCTTTAATTTGTTGACTTTGGCTGATCAGTTGACTTCACCATGAGCGTAGGATGCATCCTGTGGTTTGGTTTATTTCTGAGTTTTAGTGAGGTCCATGGGAATTCTTGTGAACCCAGAGCCTTTGGACTTGGGCTTTAGTTACTATACTTACCCCCATTTTGAGCCCACTTGCGTGTTTGAACTAATTCTGGACTGCTTAATACACCCATGGCTTCATTGTTTTATTTCCTTTTCAATTTTTATTTCAGTTTTATTTTATTTTATTAAAAATAGCAAACCATTTTCAAAAATTACAAAACTATTTGTGTGATATCATTTGAGTTTCCCCTAAATGTCTATATTTTTAATTTTTAGTTTTCCTTTATTTTTCTATTCAGAATTAATTTTAGAATTATTTTCTTTTATCCCAATCCTTTCAATGCATAACCTAATTTGTTTATTTTCCATTTTGAAATTGGTAATATACATTAACCTGGTTCTTTTTGAATTTGATTTCTAACATGTTGAGGATCACTTGAGATTTTATTTTTGATTTTTAGCTTGTTTTTGCTTGCCTTTTTCTATGTTTCTTTGTTATTAAGGTTCTAAAACCCTAATTGATCTTTGTGATTTTATTTGACCTATTTTTCTTCTGATTATGGTATTATCCTTTTGGTATTATGATCCTACATGTTTAAAAAGCCTTTGTGCTTAATTTTTGAATTTTTTAGGCTGATTTCTCTTTTATGTGAATTTTTGTGCTTGTCTGCCCTATTTTGAATGTATTTTTGAGGTATGTTTTCTCATTAGGTTAGGAGGGCACTTGTGCCAACTCCTAGAGGTTGATTTGAGGTCTTATAGCATGGTGATACATCCCTGGTATTTTTATGGTGATTTTACTTTATTATGCTTTGAGTGGCTTATTCTCTAAGTCTCACACTTACATATATGCTCACATCACTCCTTATGCCCATATACCTCCCTTGTTTGATCTCAATTGAACTTGTATGCTTTCTTTAGTGCTTCTACTTGTTTCTTAGACACTTCCTTGCCATTCTAGGATTCTGGTCTTGAAGTTTAGGGATCATGTTTGGTTTGTAGGATTTCTTTCCATCTCATGTATGCTTGTTTCTTTATGGTAACTTGTATGATTTTGGTTGTGACTTCTTACTCCAATTCTTTCATGAGGTTGTTTTGTTGATCTTAGCATGTGAATGGGAATTTTTACTTCTGGTTTTAATGCTTTGATATGGTCTTTTGTTTGTTTGAATCTTACTTGATCCTATTTTCTTTCATCTTATCACTTGTGCATGTCCTAACCTTTTCTTGTAGGTGCACATGGTAAGTAAAGTATGGATATTATCCATATTTCAAACCTTCATCTCATCTTTATTTATTTCATACTTGTCTTTGTGATGTTCCTTATTCCATCCTTTGTATAAATTCATTACTTCTCCCTCTTAGAAGCAACTTAACTTCTTTAGAGAAGTAAGTTGTTTTCTAACTTCTTCTTTCCCTTTCTTCTTATCCTTTCTTTTCTTTCATTCTTCTTCATTATGATAGACCTCAAATATCACTAAATTAGGACCAAATCTTTGCATGATAACTTCTAGGATGGTTAGATTCCCTTAGTTGTTTACCTTTTGCTCCTTTGGTTCTTCTCCTCTCATCTTCATACAAAACCTAAAAAACACTTTAATAAAGGTTGAAGTGGTCTCTTGTGTTATGGATTTATTCCATGGATACTCTTATTCACCCCATCTTGGTGGTGGCATAAGTTTATCTATGATGCACAAGTTCAATCATGAGGCTACCTTCACAAATAAAAGCTTAAAAAAACATTTCTTCACTTTAATCCACAAAAACACTTAATAATTTCAAGCAAGTTAGTGAATTTAAACTCTAATCTTAGGAAATAAGTTTGAGGGTCTTCTTAATTCTTGGTGGACTTTTTACTCATTCTATTTAGGGATGTGGTAATAAGGACACATTCCTTAGAAAAAGATTTTCTTTCACTTCCTTGTGCCACACTCGTAAAAAAACTCATAAAAACACTGGACAAAGCATAAGCGTCTCCCCTTCGGGATTTCTTTTCTCATCACCCTCACTCTTTACGTACGAACTTGCTCCTACTTGTCACTTTGCAAGACGGTAACACACTCATTCCATATGAGCCTGCAACACCTGAGCATTGGTATAAGCAGTTCAAGCCTTAAGACACAAGTAATCTTTCCACCCCTAGTTAGGGGAACTACGGTGACTTTGATCCTCATGTCTAGATGAGGTACGTAGGCAGTGAGGTAGGGCCCATTCGAACACTCTTTTATTTTCCCAACATTTATCCCCTTTATTTTATTTTATCTAGTTCCTTTTCTTTTGCAGCAACTTTCATTTATTCACCCTTTGAAACAGTTTATTTGCAAGTGTGGATCCCGTCGGGTATGACGGACGATCTGAGGGTGCTAATACCTTCCCACATCGTAACCGACTCCCGAACCCAGTTTCTTTGGCTTGCAGGACCTTTATCCTTCCTTTCTTTTCTTTGGTTTGTGCAGCATTACCATTCTCGTTCCTTCGGGATAAAAATGCCTGACTGGCGACTCTACCTTTTTCGCGCCACTTTCGCGTTTGTACCAGGATGGAAATCCAGGGAGCGACACTTGGCTGCAGGAGCAGGATTGAAATAAGCGAAGGAGGTGCGTATTCTTCTTAGAGATGTTTCAAGTGTGGATATTTGTGTCAACATGCATCTGATTACGAGAGTGCAGGTGTTGTTTTGGTTTTCGGTATCTTGGTGTATTTGGTTAACTAGAAATGTTATCTTGGTGTATTTTGTACCCTCTTATTTTTAAGTTTTAAAAAACCTCTATTTTTTTTATAAGTAATATTGTATTTACCGAGGTACTAGGGGTATCCCAACCCAACAAACAATTACAACAAATACACCCCCAACATCGATCATATCCACCTATAAATAATCAATTGGACATTTAAACAACTTATAATAACTACAACTAACCGAGTGAGATAAACCTAAAGCCAACCACATCCAAGAAAACCAAATGATTTTATGGAAAACTACAACATGATTACCAATTTCATCATTAAATAGTATTTGATTCCTAGACCACTATATACACTAGCAAGTTATAAACCAAATAAAACACATAAAATTTATTAAATCTACCCCAATCTAACCAACCAAGCCATAACATTATCACAATAGTTATCTTCGACAAGCCACGAAATTCCAACCCCATCTACAACCAACTTCCACACCAAACTGATTCTTGGGCAAGAAAATAAGACATGATCCCTATCCTCAACAAAGCTAATGCAAAAAAACACAAACCTTTTGTGTTTTTTGGTGATAACACCCATGCGTACCAAGTTAGGGCGTGTAAGTAATCTATCCAAAAGCAGTCTCCAATCAAACAACTTTACCTTCAATGGAATTTTAGGCTGCCACAAGATTTGCAAAGTTATCTTCTGGGAAAAATCCAAATCAACCTAACCTATAACTCCCAATATGCAATCATAACAATATTTGACATAACATTTGTTATATGGACCAAGCGGCCACCCAAACGGATCAAAGGAATCAACCAAAGGACTAACTCCTTCGAGCACGTGCACGATTTAGAACAGTTCAACCTCCAAGCTACCACTAATATCGATATGATCAAGTCCTAAATTCCACTACCAGACATTACAACTCTAGGCCCCCCATCTCACTTACCACCATATTTTTTCTGTCAAAAATCTCATACACTCTAGGAAAAATAGACATGATATTAGTATAGTCGGTCCACCTAAAGGTCCAAAAAAAATGAATCTTCCCTCCCATAGTTTAACAACTTGTATGTTATAACATGCAGCCTCCAAAGAGTCACCTAGCACCATAAGATCCTTCCATCATACAAATTTCTTCCCCATAACATTATACACAACTTTCCCCATGATCTGTTAGCCAAATTTCCATACCTAGCTTCAAGAACACCACATCGGATCGCAACAGGTTCCTTCAAGAAATGCCAAAGCCACTATGATAGAAAGGCCCTATTGAACAAGCCCACATGTTTGATCCCTATCCCACCACATTCATTGGATTTTCACACTCTATTCCATGACACCCGTGCAATACTACTTTTACCATAAGACCCTGACCATAAGAAGTTTCTTTGAATAAATACTAAAACCTTGATCACTTGGACAAGAGACTTGAAGAATGATAAGTGATGTATAGGAAAATTCGAAAGCACATAGTTGATCAAGTAACCCTGCCCCCAAGGGATAGTAGCCTACCTTTACATGAAGATAAATAAGCCTTTACACATGATATAATTGACTTCCAAAAGATAAAATCTTTTGTGATTTCCCCTACCATGATACCAAGAAATCTGAATGGAAGATTCATATGGTTAACCAAGGTATTAGAAGTGAAATCTTGAGTTGATGAGACAGGTGCATGATATTCAGAAACAGAGCGTATGTTTCAGAACCTAAGAAGAATATTTTTAAGAAGGAAGTTACTGGAATTGGTTATACTTGTCTGACCTTTCAGAAGTCGAAGGGTGAACATCAGAAATTTTTGGTTGGATACAACAGTTGCACATTCCAGAATGGAAGTGGATGACATTTGATGGGTTTATTTCGGGTAGATAGTTGAGAAGCGAGCAAAATACGAGGTAAAGAGAATACCTTAGTGAAGGTGATGTGAAGTGGATCAACTGGTGAAAGTTAAAGTTGAGAGGGTAAAAACCAGATGAGGGAGTCATATCCGACACTAATTGCTTCAGGTGATTTTTCGAGGACAAAAATATTTTAAGTGGGGGAGAGTTATAATGCCCCGATTTCTGAATTAATTATTTATTTAATTAATTTGGCGTGGATATATGAATATTATGAGTCAATGTGAAGTATTTGAATTCGATGATTGTTTGATGACGATTAAGTGATGGTTCCGAAGAATATCTGATTTATGGGATGTGTAAGTGCGTCGAAGAATTATCGGGTATTTATGAATAACTGGCATAATTGGTTATTTAATTAATTAAGTCGATTATTGAATTAATTGAATTTTTAGTGAGAAATATTGAGTCCGGTGACGTGTCGACGAGAAATATTTGATGAATGTCGGTTTTGAGGACTTACCAATTTATTTTGGAGTAATTGGAAATTAGTGAGAATTAATCGATTATAGAAAATAGAATATTATGAGATTTATAAAACTAAAGGGCACTATGGTCATTATGAGAGGTTAGTAAGGGTATTTTTGGAAACTCATAATTAGGAGACATAAAGGTTACATAGGTGAGTTAGAGAAGTTATAATTCATTCTATAACTTTTGCCGAAGAGGAGAAAACAAAGAGGAACACCAAGAACGAGGAAATTGAGGAGGAGCAGAGGAATCGAAAGAACGAGAAGAGGAATCGACCGGGAAGCGATAATAGAGAGGTAAGGGGTGTTTAATCGTGGTTATTATATTTGATTAGGGAATTGGTAAATTAGTAATTGTATGAATTTTTGAGTCGATGGAATAATTGGTGAATGTTTGATGAGGGACTGACTTTTGAATCAAAAACGAAATCGTGAGATAACTGGTGGTGATTGTTAATAATTTGGAGAGAATTGTGATGAACCGAAAACCAGAAAACAGAAATAGTGGAGAACTCCATTTAAGAGGAAAAAAAATATAATAAAATCAAAGGGCCAGAGCCACATCATGGTGGTTGGTGCCACCTTTTAACAAAACCATGTGTCTAGAGCCACATGAAGGGTGGCTTGCGCCACTTTCTACCTTAATTGAAGTGGCTTGCACCACTAGTGATGCATAGGGGTGGCTTGCGCCACCCAGTGTTATTTTGGGGGTGGCCAGTGCTACTTCCTTGTGGTCTGCACCACCCAGTGTAGTGCAAGTTCCTCTGAAATATTTTTTGTGCACAACTTGACCTCTATAACTCCATTTTTTGTATGAAAATAGAAGCATCTATTAGCTAGCAGAAAACATGATATTTTGGTGAATGACCAGTGAGATTTCAAGAGTAGTAACAGTATGAATTGATGAAGAATTTACTGTCAAAAATAAAATGTGTACCTACTGTTTTGGATATTAAAATGTGTATTATTGAGGATTTTTGTGAACGATTAATGTTATGTAATTGTGAAGTATATGTGGTTTGTGTGGATAACAATATATGTAGAAAACATGTTGAACATGATAAGCATGGTGAGTGATAATGTCTAGAAGTGATTTGTTTTAAGAGTTTGTTTTATGAATGATGATGTGTTAATTATGACGTACATATGTGATGATGATGTGTATGAAGTAAATGATGATTTTTGATGAATGATGATGAATTTTGACTAGTCGTGATCGTGCTTTGTATGTTGTACGCATCATTCATTCATAGCATTTTGTTAGGACGAGATGTCCAATGAAGTTTTTGTAGGATGAAAATCCAATGACGAATTTTAGGATGATAATGTCCAATGATGGCCTTAATCCCATTGTGTGGATTAAGTGCAAATATTGATGCAACAATGACTAGGTCAACAGTGATGAATATTGACGCAACGGTGACTAGGTCATCAGTGATGTTTCGATACCGCATGCTTTAGTCTATTGAGTTTCATATCATTATGATTGACATTTACGTTATTATGATTTAAATGATGTTTTTATGATTATGATGAACTATACGACGAATATGTGTGTATTGTTGATGTTATTCAAGTGTCTTTACTTTTTATCTAATTCCTGCATCTTTTATAATGATTATGATTACTCACCCTTTCTTCTTGGAATTGTTGCCTCGAATGCGGGTAACTTGCAAGTAATCAAGTGTAGTGCAGGAAGCTTAGAAGTTGCTTCGGAATGTGTTGTTTTACTTCGTAGAAGTAAAAGGAGTCTTGCTCTGATACATAACACCGGGGTTGGGTTAGAATGATTTTATGATATTTATGTTTTGTGTTATTTTCATAGTTTATGTGATATTTGACGAACTTTAGTCTAGTTTTGGTTTTCTCTGAGATGATAACTATGAGTTACGTAGAATAACTTGAATTTTTGAAATACCTTTTACGTTACTTGAGTATATTTTATAAAAGAGTTTTGAGACATGATGTATCTGATGTAAAGTTCTAAATGATTTGATTTATGATGTTAAAGTGTTTTGTTGATTATAATTTTGTTGCAACCCGTGTTACGGAGCAGGACCTTTGGGTAAGACGTTTATGAAGGTGTGACACCCATGTTTGTACATTGATGATTTACTAATTATTATGATTGTATTGTGATTATTTGTGGGGTTTAGTTGGGGGTTACACGTCCCACTAGCCATATTGCCTTAATGGTGATTTGAAACCCATTACTCTTTCAACATCCTATAAATAACTCCAGTCATAATACTTCCACTTTTTTACGCTCTCAGAATTTTCAACAAGAAAATTTCTTCCTCATTCCAAACTCTTCAACTTCTAAACCCAGAAATTCATTTTTCTTCAAACTCTTCAATAATGGCATCATCCCAAAATGTTACCTAGGAGAAGAAGAATAAAAAAGGCAAGGGTTCTCAAAGTAATGCACCACTAACCTTCACCAAGATTTATGGACCCAAGATGGTTAAAAACCAGTAGTTCATGCCTGAACCGCTTAAGGAAGAAAAGAGGCATATCTACGAATCCCAGGTAATGATTCCTCTCATAGTCTCTGAAAAACCTTATGCTTTGTCTGGTCCTTCATTTGTTGTTGATGCTAGCTGTGATAAACTTAGTGAGTTCTTCCTTTCATACCGTAGAACCAAACCCCTAGGGCAGAAGAACAAATCTAGGGTAGAATGCTCTTCCTATGACAATGTTACCTTAAGTAACATGGGCTTAAAGTATATGCATGATGGCTCTAGGCTTGTTAGGGTAGTTCCTTATTTCAAGGACTTCGACCTTTGGCTAGCCAAAGTGGAGAAAGTCAAGGCTGAGACTTGGAAGAAAATAAGGATTTATGTCTTAGTAATGCTGTCAAAAACCAACCTTCCCTATTGTTCGACCTTATTAGCATCCTCTCTTTATTTTTGGGATAACACACATTATACTTTTTAGCTCCCTTGTGGAATGGTAATGCCTACATTGTTCGATGTGGCCTCTATCACAGGGCTCCACCCCATTGGTCTGACTTATGACCCAGAGATCAACACCCAAGATACCATAAGCTTCTCCAAATCCAAACCCATTTATACTAACTTCATGAACCACCACTTCGATCGCAAAATTGACAAAGTAATGAATGAATAGCACATTGCATTTATGACAATATGGCTCTCTAGATATGTTTTTTGCTCCAAGTCTTCTCAGGTGGCTAAGAAGTACCTGACCCTGGCCAACCAACTCCACCAGAATAGGGGAGTTTTCCTTAGTAAATTAATCATGGAAAACCTCTATGAATTCATTAGTAAGGGAGTTGCACACCCTAAGGACATAGAAGCAAATGGGAACTTGCAGCTGTGTGGACCCTTCTGGATGCTCAAGTTGTGGCTCAATGCTACGTTCGAAGCAAGCCTTCCAAAAAAAAATAATTGTTGATGAAGATTCAGCTAAAATCAAGGAGAGGAGGGTCGAAGGGACTCGCCTGGTACAACTTAATCCTAGTGACAAAGGACAGACCCTTCGAGAAGCTTTCTCTGGCTATATCAAGATGTTTTCCAAACACTATGAATTCACTCCCACCATTGCACCCTTTGCTGAAAGGAAGTATGGGCCATAATGGTTTACAAGGCCATTTTATCCTTCATTCAAAAAGCATAAAGCTGAGTCTGAGCTCATATGGGAATCCTTTTTGTTTCCTCGATTGATAGTCCATAAGCTGAACTCGGGAAGAGGATTGGTAGCTTTGATTACTTACCAGCCGAATCTTGTCTCTCGACAATTTGGTTTGGCTCAAACCTTCCCCAGGTGCCTCTATGAGAAGAAAGGGCATGTCATCAATTATAATCACTATGCCATAAAATACATTAGACAACTCTTTTTTTACTTTAGACAGCGCTTTAAACCGCTATAAACCTGCGATGCTAAAGGTTTAGACAATGCTTTGGTTAATGTCAAAAGTGTTATCTAAAGGTGCTTTATACAACGCTTTTATTGTCAAAAGCGCTTTCTAATCCCCACCTTAGACAACACTTTTTTTCCTTTTTTTAAATATACCTTAGACAACGCTTTTGGTATTTTTATGGTATACCTTAGATAAGACTTTCACTAAAAGCGCTGTCTAAACCCTACCTTAGACATCTCTTTTAGTGAAAGCTCTTTCTAAACCCCATCTTAAACAGCGCTTTTGGTGAAAAGCGCTGTCTAAGGTATATGAAGTTTTTAAAATAATTTTCTTTATAAAGCGTTGTCAACCTGTTTTATACCACATTTTTCACCAGGTTTTCAACCAGAATTTGTACCTATTTTTCAACCACATTTTGCAGAAAAATATCACCAAATTTGCCTATTTAAACGTACCAATTAGGCACCGATTTATATATACAAAACAATCGGATTTTCAAACCAATATATACGAAACAATTTACGCACCAATTTATATATATATATATAAATATACAAAACAGTTTTACAAATCATTTCATCCAACTATACATTTTGCTTCAAATGAAATCTACATAAACAAAAATGTGATAACACTCCGAGCTATACATTTTCATCCAACTATACATTTTTGCACATATGACCTGAAACAACACAAAAAGATTGTAATTCAATTAAAACAAGACATAAATAATATGTCTATAGTTACAAAGTTACACATACTCAAAATTCTTATCAATTAAAGTAAGATTGTAATTCTGTGTCTTTGTCGTCTGAAGCATAGGTCGTATTACTTTTCCCCCTCGGTTCAACATTCTCGTTAATTTTCTCACCATGAAATATCCAACACTTATAACTTCGATCAATTCCATGCCTCGGTAAATGGGATTTCAATCAATCTGCATCAACCTTACCAATATAACAACAACCCAAGCAAGGACATTTCATTCGATTGGGTCCTTAACGTGTTGAACAACAAACTTAACGAATTCCACAACCCAATTCTCGTACTCTTTGGTCAATCGATCGGCAGACATCCATTTTTTATCCATGGTTTTCCTACTTATTAAGGTAAACAAAATAAAATACCATACGAAGATTTGAGTGAGAGAATAAAATACCTTTCTAGTAGTAGCACTTGGTTCAAAACAAATTCTCCTCAAACAACAATCTGAAAAGAACAATCACAATTGAAAGCAATCAATGTCAACTTAAAAACAACATCAGCTACCAATAATTCAAACTGTTTAACTAATAAATATTTATAATTAATCATAAAGACGTAAGCTCTTGTTTCTAATAGTTTTTATTTGGCTTTTGATTTGCCCTAAAATAAAAAGATAAGTCAAAAATAATAAGAGTATTATTTTTCATTTTCTCATGCCTCTACTATAAACTAGAATCTAAGGGGAATGCCAAATGATAATTATATCAAACTTCAACTTCACAACTATCGCTCCCGGGATTTTCATCCTAGTACAAACGCGAAAGTGGCGCGGAAGAGGTAGAGTCGCCAGCCATGCATTTTTATCCCGAAAGAATGGGAAAGGTAATGCTGCACAAACCTGAGGAAGAAGGAAAGGACAATGTCCTGCGAACCAAAGATCTAGGTTCGGGAGTAGGTTACGAACTGGGAAGGTATTAGCACCCCAGACCGTCCGCCGTACCCGACGGGATCCACGCTTGCTTATTTGCTTCAAAGGGTGAGAAAAATATAACTGATGCTGCTGAATAGAAACTGCTACTAGAATAAGAACTAAAATAAGAAAGGAACTGAAAGAGAACAAAAAGAAAGAATGGGGAAAATGTAGGGAAAATAAAGAATGTGCTCGAACGGGCCCTACCCCGCTGCCTACGTACCTCATCGGGATAATGAGGATCAGAGTCGACGTAGTTCGCCTAAGTAAGGCAGGAACTATTTGTTTGTGTTTTTTATGGTTGGAACTGCGTATGTCTATGCTCAGGTGTTGCGGGCTCGTCTGGTACGAGTGCATTTATCGTCTTGCATGTGAGACAAGTAGTCGCGAGTTCGCGTTCAGAATGAATGAGATGAGAAGAGAAGTTCTCGCAGGATAATCGCTTATTGCTTGTTGTTTGCTTTTTAAGAGTTTTTATGAATTTGGCACAAGGAAGTGAATTCAAGCTCTTTTCCATGGAATGTATACTTGCTACTACATTCCAAGATGGAATAATAGAACAAGCACACCAAGCAAGGAGAATTTAACCAAGACTTGTTTCCTAGGATTAGGGTTTAAGTTCACTAGCTTGTTGAACTTTATTAAGTGTTTTTGTAGCTTTTGTGAAGAAATGTCTTTTATGTTTTCTTTGTGAAACAACCACTTGATGAGACTTGTACATCATTCTAGACAAGCCTACACCACTCCAAGATGGAATGAATGTAATTGCCCCATGGAATAAGGCTATACACAAGGGATCCTTTCATGCATTTATTAAGTCTTTTTGGATTTTGTTTGAAGATGAGAAAAAAGACTCAAATGGAGAAAAGGAAAAAAACTAAGGGAGACTAAGACATAACCCTAAGTTATTTATTAAAATGGGGGATCCTAATGGTTAGTGAGGTTTTCCTAATCCTAAAGAGCAAAAGGAAAAGAGAAAATAAAAAGGATGCAACTTACTTCCTAAAGAAGATAAGTTGGTCCTAACAATGGGGAAACCTACCAATCACAAGTATGGAAGGAAAAAAATGAATTAAATGCATAAAGAAAATACATAAAAAATAAAGGATAAGGTGAAGGAAACTTACCTCAATCTTCCCCTCTACAAAACAAAGGTTAATGTGCATTTTTATTAAAAAAGGAATGAGGTAAACACATACCAAACAAATCCTAAGGCAACTTGGACCTAAACTAGACTCAATCTTAAGTTTAAGGGTGCCTACACTATGCTAAGCTAAAATTCAGCCACTATTTACAGCACTCAAGCACACAATCAGCTATGAAAACAATGCATAACACAAATCAGTTTTTTACAGCCAGCATGCAGCATGAAAAGGTAGGTGTAAAAAGTCACAAACAGCATGCACTACACAACACACAACATACATTTTACAGCACCTATATGCAAAAACAGCTATGAAATGTAAAATCTAGAATTGATTATTTTCATTTTATGCAGAAAGTGAATGATAAACAACACATTAATGTCACTCAACATGAATCTACATGCATCACAAAATGAACTCAAACATGTGAATTTATTTACATCATTTATTTGATTAAAAATGACAATGATCAATCAAGAACATATATACTTTTTCATGTTGCACAAATGAACATTTTATCATGAGATTGAACAAGTATCACTACAAGCATCAATTGTTACACAATTGTTACACATGCATGGCATAAAAATCAGAATTGAACTCATGTTAAGATATGATCAATTAAGCACAAGAAACTTGCATGAACATGTGAAGCATTTAATCACTTTTGGCAAAAATCTACATGGTATTTAATCACTTTATCAATCAAGCAAGCAATGACAATAATCATGAAGCATATGTTGAATTTAAGCAAGCAATTAACATGTGAAACAAATGATTAAAGTGTAGCAAAACAACATCAAGAATCAATTATATCACATTTGCACATTTAACACAAAACATGGAAAAGTGAACGGAATCATGTCGAAACGACTCGAAACAAATGAATTGGCTACTGGAAATAGACCCAAAAATTCCCTAAAATAAATACCTAAATATACATGAACCTTAGAAGCACTAGGAAGCAAGATTGAGAAAGAAAATAAGCTAAAAATCCAAAAATGAACAGCGTTAACCGGTTAACCAAATTGGTTAACCCGTTAACGGACCCTGGACAACACTAAAAATGGCCAAAAACGCATGCGTTAACCGGTTAACCAAATGCGTTAACCGGTTAACGCTGAACAGAAAGTGAAAAAAACTTTTGAAATAAGTGCTTTTGGCCACAATCTTCCTTCTAAACAACCCTAACCCCCACCTAATCATGCTAACACAAATTTGTACTCAATTAGGGCTTATTAACACATGCTAGAATTTATAACAAGCTACAACCTAACTTGTAATCCATCAAAAACTACAAATCGCAAGCAAAACTTAACGAACAAGTATTCAAACATAAGCAATACGAAAAGCACTTAAAGAATGCCGAAATGGCGAGATGAAGAGAATAACTTAAAGGAAAAGTGATTTAGATCACCAACCTACAAAGCGGAGAAGTGCTTCGGTGAATGTTGCAAGAATCGGAGCTTGATCGAAGAGAAAACCAAGAAACCGCGAAACCGCAAAATAAATGCGTTCTTGATGCTTGAACCTTCGTGTGCTTCCGATAAGTAGAAACCTTCACCAAAATTCAGTAGCTTCTTCTTCCATAATCCACAAAATCAATGAAGGTTGAGGCTAAGCTTCAAGATCTTCAAGTTTCAATGTGAAACTTGAAGAGCTTATTCAAAAAGCTTTAGTAAAAGGAGGGAAAAAGGAGGAAAACTGAGAGAGAAAAAGTGATTGTGAGAGAATGGAAGTTTGGAAATGAAAATTGTGTGTGAATCCCCCTTTTGGTTTGGATGAAAATGGATTAAATATGGCTTAGGTTTGGGGCCCAAAAATTAGGCTTGGGATCCAAAATTATGGTTTGGTAATGAGGTTAGGATTTAGCAATGGAGCTAGGTTAGGAGAAAGAACATTCTAGAAGATGGTAGAACATGGTAGAAGTTTCCAAGGGAAATGGAGTGGAATTGAAATGGAAAAACAAGAGGGAAAGAATGAAAGGAAGTGTGGAAAGAAAGTGGAAAGAAAAGTGGAGGGAAATGTGAAATCAACCACTTTTCAAATGATTTTTCTTTTGATATTTTTTATGATTCCTCCATCGTTTCTCGACCAAATTTGAACCATAGGATCATTGTAACCCTAATTTCATGATATCGATCTTAAAAGTCCGGAGTCGATCCCTTTTTACCTAGCTCGGTTGTTTTTTCCCCGATTCCTCGATTTTCCGTCGTCTGGCCAGTCGAACCCCTTCCAAAATGAATTTGTGGACAAGATTTGAACCCTAGGCACTTCACACCATATATGAGACAATGGAATCCTCTTTGAACCAGAACTTCATGCAGAATCCCCGTATAAATGAAACCCTAATTTGGCCCTTTTCATCAGGAGATGTTGCAGTGCTTGCCTCCTTTGATTAAACCCCATCTTTCCATGGCTTGTGGCTTCAAGTGAAGACTTGTGGGATATTGTGAAACCTTTGCACAAGGTTGAGAAGCTTTGTGGCCCTTTGATTGCCCTTGTAATGCCTTCGGTTTCTCCAATCATTGATCACATACCTATGCCTCAGCCATGCCATACATGATGCAATGTTTTTGATTATTTTATGAATTTATGAATGCAAAATGCTATGCAAAATGTTGAGGAAATGAGAGGGCAAATTTTGAGGTATTACAGCTGCCCCTATTCAATCATCTGCAGGCCTGAACGAATAATTGCGAGAGCTTTTAGACGTTCAAGGTATGGAGTGATTGAATACTCGAATAAAACATGGAAATTTGAACTCTGTGGGAAATAAATTATATTGGGAAGAATGCCATCCTCAAATGACGATTCTCAAAAGATCCTCGGATCTAAAACGAAACCATCCTCGAATGGAGACGCAATGGTATACCGGCCTCAGTCGATAACCAGAAACACAAAGACTGACCTCAGACAGACTTTGCAAAAGAGACAAACTGACCTTAATCAATAAGCTCAAAATGGTCTATCATCCTCGAATGATAGCCACAACAACAAGACCAACCTCAGAAGGACTTGAAGAAAAGAATGCCATCCTCGAATGACAATTCTCAAAATATCCTCGGATCTAACAAGAAACCATCCTCGAATGGAGACGCAATGGTATACCGGGCTCAGTCGATAACCAGAAACACAAAGACTGACCTCAGACAGACTTTGCAAAAGAGACAAATTGACCTCAATCAATAAGCTCAAAATGGTCTATCACCCTCGAGTGATAGCCACAACAACAAGACCAACCTCAGAAGGACTTGAAGAAAAGAATGCCATTCTCGAATGACAATTCTCAAAAGATCCTCGGATCTAACACAAAACCAACCTCGAATGGAGACGCAATGGTATACCGGCCTCAGTCGATAACCAGAAACACAAAGACTGACCTCAGACAGACTTTGCAAAAGAGACAAACGGACCTCAATCAATAAGCTCAAAATGGTCTATCACCCTCGAGTGATAGCCACAACAGCAAGACCAACCTCAGAAGGACTTGAAGAAAAGAATGCCATCCTCGAATGACAATTCTCAAAAGATCCTCGGATCTAACACGAAACCATCCTCGAATGGAGACGCAATGGTATACCGGCCTCAGTCGATAACCAGAAACACAAAGACTGACCTCAGACAGACTTTGCAAAAGAGACAAATTGACCTTAATCAATAAGCTCAAAATGGTCTATCACCCTCGAGTGATAACCACAACAACAAGACAAACCTCAGAAGGAATTGAAGAAAAGAATGCCATCCTCGAATGACAATTCTCAAAAGATCCTCGGATCTAACACGAAAGCATCCTCGAATGGAGACGCAATGGTATACCGGCCTCAGTCGATAACCAGAAACACAAAGACTGACCTCAGTCAGACTTTGCAAAAGAGACAAACTGACCTCAATCAATAAGCTCAAAATGGTCTATCACCCTCGAGTGATAGCCACAACAGCAAGACCAACCTCAGAAGGACTTGAAGAAAAGAATGCCATCCTCTAATGATAATTCTCAAAAGATCCTTGGATCTAACACGAAACCATCCTCGAATGGAGACGCAATGGTATACCGGCCTCAGTCGATAACCAGAAACACAAAGACTGACCTCAGACAGACTTTGAAAAAGAGACAAACTGACCTCAATCAATAAGCTCAAAATGGTTTATCACCCTCGAGTGATAGCCACAACAGCAAGACCAACCTCAGAAGGACTTGAAGAAAAGAATGCCATCCTCGAATGACAATTCTCAACAGATCCTCGGATCTAACACGAAACCATCCTCGAATGGAGACGCAATGGTATACCGGCCTCAGTCGATAACCAGAAACACAAAGACTGACCTTAGACAGACTTTGCAAAAGAGACAAACTGACCTCAATCAATAAGCTCAAAATGGTCTATCACCCTCGAGTGATAGCCACAACAGCAAGACCAACCTCAGAAGGACTTGAAGAAAAGAATGCCATCCTCGAATGACAATTCTCAAAAGATCCTCGGATCTAACACGAAACCATCCTCGAATGGAGACGCAATGGTATACCGGCCTCAGTCGATAACCAGAAACACAAAGACTGACCTCAGACAAACTTTGAAAAAGAGACAAACTGACCTCAATCAATAAGCTCAAAATGGTCTATCATCCTCGAATGATAGCCACAACAACAAGACCAACCTCAGAAGGACTTGAAGAAAAGAATTCCATCCTCTAATGACAATTCTCAAAAGATCCTCGGATCTAACACGAAACCATCCTCGAATGGAGACACAATGGGAATAGGACAAGATGAAATGGGATCATTGTACAAAAACGAGAGCCCAGGCAAACAGGACCGTTGTACAAAACGATAACCTGCGGCGCGACTGTTGTACCAAACAAGACACAGAATAAGTGACAAACATTGACTTGAAAAGACTAGGATGTCTGAAAAATGATGTTGGTATCCTCTGTGCGGAGTACTTCAGGTTGAGAAGATGTTATATATACCTCAAAACTGGCCCATGCTGGCATGCATAGGTTTGAATTTATGGCGTAATGATCCATGATGATGGAAATGATACGCTTTAGAGGATGCAAATGTAATGATGATTACTAAATGCAAATGAAAATGCAAAGGGATCTCCCAAAGAGGAGATTGCAAGTATCCCAGATGGCTTGACTAGGGAGAGCTTATGATCACTGTATTGATCTGGTCCATCCTGGTGAGGAAGAAACAACTCTGAGGGGAATGTTGTTGATGATACACAGGCTCTGAACATCCGTTATTGCCAAAAATAAATTGGAATTTGAAATTGGAACGCCAAGACCCTGCTGGAGATGAACTCTTCTTGCTAGGTACGCTACCCGTTGAACTCTGTTGGGGAAGTGAAACCTTCTGATTTGGATGGGGAAACAGATGTATGATACTACTGAAGTAGCAACCTGCTGGGGAGGAAAGAAACTCCTTGCACTGCTGGGGATGGCCCCTGTATTGAAGGGAAGTCTCTGCTTGGGGAGGACACCGGCCTTCTGTTGCCTTGTTGGGGGAGATTTCAAATTCCAAATCTACTGGGGATGACGGATGATGTCAATGATAAAGCTTTCCGCTGAAGATAAGAGCTCAAGTTTCCACTTGCTGGGGATAAGAGATAAATCCTCTCATGTTGGGAATGAGAGATGTAAGGCGTCTCATGCTGGGGATGAGAGACGATGATACCCTTCTGCTCGAGAATTATCTTTCCCTTTGTTGCTCTGTTGGAGAAGGGATTGACTAATGAGACTTGCTAAGGAATTCTGATCGATGAAGTTCGCAGATGAAACAACTCTTGAAGTACTGTGCTGACAATGGATTTGCTTCTAGCCTCTGGGTTGATAGGTTGCCAACTAATCATGAGTGAACAATGGTTCTTTGCAATTTTCAACTCGCCTTCGATTAAGGTCCATCCGAAGAAAATGTCTCAAAAGGATTTTACAGAAAACATGACATACGAAATGCCTCAGTGTCTTCAAACTCTTGGAGAGATTTGTCGGATCTAGAAATAATGGCCCTAGCCTGCAGGGTCTGCGAAAGAATTTGCCTTGCGAGGATTCATGAAATACTTCATATCACTGTGAGATATTCTGCCCCAGTATATTGAACTCTGGATAGGTACCTCTGATTAACTGTCTTTGAGAGAAAGTAACTTCTAGTGCTCTTGGGGTGGCCTGCCCCAGTACGAGCCTTGAAGTGATCACCTTTGACTGACTGTGCTTTGAAGAAAATATCCATACTACATACTCCTGGAGAGATTTGAATCATGAAGTGATTGCCCCAGTTCGGCTGAATTTTGAAGAGATTGCTCGACGTGATTGCCCCAGATTAGTTGGCTCTTACCACGACTGGTTGGGAAAGTCCCCACTCAATGGAGTTTCTTGGAAAAATGCATCTCAATAGATTGACCTTCGGAAGTTTCATACTTCTCAACTTTGGTAAGATTAAGCTTCTGGACTGAAGTTTCGTATGTGAATTTTTATGAGGCCCGACAAATGTATGCAAGCAGAAAATGTTTATTCTAAGAATGAAAATTCTAATGCAACACACATGTTAACCTTGAAGTTTTAGTGAAAAAGATGTTGCGAACCATTGTGAGTGAATCACTGGTTACATACGACCTTGATTTTTGATAGAAGAAACATGCATATGCAACACCAACCCATATCTTTTAGCACAACTCATAGGAGTCAGGAATGCGGTCTCGTGGTAGTACGCTCTCAAAAATAACCCTGTTTCAGTTAGTACTTTTGAGGGTTGTATCGTGGCCTGGTTCACGGTTATAGAAACAAAGGATATAGGCTCGAAGTTTATTTGTGCCCACCCCTCTTCGTGATGTTCTCCATTCCTATGTTCAGCTAGCTTTCACAAGCGCTCACTTTTCAAAAAAGGTTTTGTGATGGTTAAGGAACCAATTACACTAACGGTTTAAGCACCAATCAGGTTGTTATTGGGAGTCAGCCACCCCTATTGTCTTTTGTGTCTGTATCACACGACTTTGTTCTTATTTAATGATCTTTCTTGTGTAATCCTCTTTTTCTTTTGCCTTTGCATTCTCTTGCTTATCCCTAACTTTTGCCTGGACTAATTCTTGTGAATCTTTGACTGCGAAGTCCAGCGGGATGCCCTAATTTTTGCCTAAGTCGCCTGATTTCAACTTTCGACTTAACGGGCTTTTTCATTCATTTTTCAATTCTTTTTTTTGAACAAATCGTATGACACTGTTTGTCTTAATTGCTTTGAAAGGGTTGTGACTTTCTCACTTCTTGGTTGTTGAGGGATAACCATTGTGGTTTCTAGCCTCTGGACCTCTTGATTTGGTAAAACGAAAGGTAATGGATCCTCAGATGTGCATTCCTTTTTGAAATTTGAATGCTCGGTCAAATTAACTGACGCCTACCCTGCCCCTGGGTTACATGCAAGGGTTTTTTCATGTGAAAATAAACTCCTACTTCAAGGCTCAAATGGGTTAGCGAGGGTCTATCTCCCTTATATCTCCGGTGTTTAGGATTTGAAACAATGCCTGTACATCGTCAACAGGGTCTTTTTCAAAAGCACACAATTAGAGATTTTTGGCGTTTTCATGTTGTCATCCTCCCTGATAGAGTTTAAGCACAACAGTTGGTATTGCAATGCACATACATAAAATCATGAGTGAATACGAATGGATTACTTCAAGAAAAACATGTGCGTTATATTATGGTTAACATTAAAAAACAAATAAGTTTCATGCATGCATACAAATGTTTAAACAATAGATAGAAACTACAAAGGAAATTGCAGTAAAGAAGCTGAACATTGTCGTCATTGAGGAGACTTGACTCCGTCTGGACTTATTGCTTCTGAAAATGCCTTTGCAAACTAGTATGTCAATTTGATGAGGAAACTTCAATATCTGGGCATACCTCCTAGCATGATGACCTTTGAGTTGATCAAAATTAGAATATTGTAGTTGAACACATCACAGTTGTCAATTGGTATGCCTAAATGCCCCTGAGCGGTACTTACATCTAGCCTTTACATCGTGGTTTCCATTATTGAGGAGGTTTGACTCCGTCTGGACTTCTTTCTTTTAGAGGCTTTCAGCAGTCAGCAGTCTGGATGTTCATTCAATTACAGCTTTGGTTCCATATTCTCACTTTTACCTGGTGTGAACATAATAGTCTTGAAGTCAATCGAATTCGGGACCTTGTATTTACCTCTGCTCCTGAAAGACTTGCAATCTTCAATTAAAAGGCCAGGTGCCCCAGAATAGTAATCATACTTAATTGAAACCCCAAAGGAAGCTTTGTCGGAGATGATCCTGATGCGGCTAGCTCAACCAATTTGAATCTGAGCAAATGAGGAGACTTGTTGCACGTACAACATAGAAATATGATCAAACTTCTTCTCAAGTTTTTCTGGCCTTTACCCATATGCTCTGCCCCTCGGACTCTCTCGGGAAGCTAAGGTTGGATACTGACAAACGACATCTGGAGGGAAGAGGTTGATAAATGAAGTTGATAAATAAGGTTGCTTGGAATGATCTTGCACGATCTCCTGCCTACGCATCTCCATTGACCAATGGAGAATCAGAGCAGCGTAGTTCCCTTCAATAGGGATGAAAATAGCTTCGTTTCCTTGACACCACATTCAGGATTTCCATAACCGGCTCATCTGAGTCTTCATCTAGTTGACTTCCTCTTACAACAGTTTCTGATTATGAAATAAAGCTTACACATCTGCTCTGAATTTCCCCAGCTGGGTCTTCATTTCGGTTACCTCCGCCCGGAGTTGTTTCAAATATATACCTTGATGATTGTGATTCAAGTTGTCCATTCTGATGAGAAATCAAGTCAAGAAAATAATTTGTCTCTGAACACCTGCTATGAATGCAATGATTTATGCAAATGCCATGTTCAGTTATTTCCCAGGAATCTATCCGCTTTGATTCAAGTTTTGACACAGAAAAAGTCCAATGGCATGATTCAGACATGTGATCCTCGGAAACAACTGAACATGTGTGCTGGAATGATATGATGTCATGTATGCAACAGGCATGTGATCAATGGTATAATGTTGGTGCCGGTGAACCAACTGTCTGTATAGAACCACAATAGCAACACCATCTGTATAGAACCCCATAACTGAGAACCCAATAATTGTAGAACTGGATCACATAATAGAACAGTCACTGATGGTGTTGAAGCTGAACAACGTTCCAAGTGTCTGTGGAGAGTCACAATATCATGGTCACAATGGTAATCACAGTAACAATTTCTATGAATAGAACTCCTGAATCTCAGAATCAGAGAACCATAGAACACTGAACAATACTGAAAAAGTGGGTATGTTGACGTTTAGGGTTCCTGCAAACCTGTAAACCCCTCCCAATCTCACGGGTGTGCTACTCGGGTCAACATCACGGACTCTCAAAGCCGAATAACAATAATACGTTCACCATTTCCGAGAAATGGCTCATGACCAAATCAGGGAATCGGTTTGGCATTATGTACTACTCAGGGAGGTCTCAGCTGAGTCCAAGGAAACAAGAATCCCTCATAAGTCCTCAGCTTCAAGCATTGAATCGAGAAACAATAGTACATTCATCCCGAAGGGTACAATATTATCGTCATACGAATAGTTTGCCTTGACTGGGTTCCTATGAGAGAACCAGACCATCCTATACGAGTTCCTAGTGGGCCCTCGGATGCGAGTGGGTTTGCCAAAAAATGTGGTCTGCCATTGTCATCACTGGAGAGGGATGTTTCCACAAAGGTTCTCAATTATCGGTCCCTTGACTGCACATAACTATCAAGGTAGTGTATTAACCCAGAAAGATTCTGGTATCAATACATTCCCGATAAGGTCGCAAGTCAAGGTGTGGAACTCACTACTACCAACATAGCAAGATACCATGAAGCCAAAGTGGAACCACTCTAAGTCCTAGGGTGCACTCGAGCCCCGGTTACGAGCTCATCTCACAGTAACCCCATCCCACAGAAAAAATGAAAACCAGCACAGCCCAGCATATGATGCATGTGAAAATAAATACTGAAAGCAGTAAATAAAGCTGTAAAATAAACTGTAAATCAAAACGGTAAATAAACACAACAGCACACACATATAAACACCCAAAGAAAGCAAAACAAACAGGCGCTAAGATTGACTCTACAAGGGAAACCAGAGATTCTGGGTCAGATCCCCAACAGAGTCGCCAGCTGTCGCTCCCGGGATTTTCATCCTATTACAAACGCGAAAGTGGCGCGGAAGAGGTAGAGTCGCCAGCCATGCATTTTTATCCCGAAAGAATGGGAAAGGTAATGCTGCACAAACCCGAGGAAGAAGGAAAGGACAAGGTCCTGTGAACCAAAGATCTGGGTTCGGGAGTCGGTTATGACCTGGGAAGGTATTAGCACCCCAGACCGTCCGCCGTACCCGACGGGATCCACGCTTGCTTGTTTGCTTTAAAGGGTGAGAAAAATATAACTGATGCTTCTGAATAGAAACTGCTACTGGAATGAGAACTGAAATAAGAAAGGAACTGAAAGAGAACAAAAAGAAAGAATGGGGAAAATGTAGGGAAAATAAAGAATGTGCTCGAACGGGCCCTACCCCGCTGCCTACGTACCTCATCGGGATAATGAGGATCAGAGTCGACGTAGTTCGCCTAACTAAGGCGGGGACTATTTGTTTGTGTTTTTTATGGCTTGAACTGCGTATGTCTATGCTCAGGTGTTGCAGGCTCGTCTGGTACAAGTGCATTTACCGTCTTACATGCGAGACAAGTAGTCGCGAGTTCGCGTTCAGAATGAATGAGATGAGAAGAGAAGTTCCCGTAGGATAGTCGCTTATTGCTTGTTGTTTGCGTTTTAAGAGTTTTTATGAATTTGGCACAAGAAAGTGAATTCAAGCTCTTTTCCATTGAATGTATACTTGCTACTACATTCCAAGATGGAATAATAGAACAAGCACACCAAGAAAGGAAAATTTATCCAAGACTTGGATTAGGGTTTAAGTTCACTAGCTTGTTGAACTTTATTAAGTTTTTTTGTAGCTTTTGTGAAGAAATGTCTTTTATGTTTTCTTTGTGAAACAACCCCTTGATGAGACTTGTACATCATGCTAGACAAGCCTACACAACTCCAAGATGGAATGAATGTAAGTGCCCCATGGAATAAGGCTATACACAAGGGACCCTTTCATGCATTTATTAAGTCTTTTTGAATTTTGTTTGAAGATGAGAAAAAAGACTCAAATGGAGAAAAGGAAAAAAAAACTAAGGGAGACTAAGACATAACCCTAAGTTATTTATTAAAATGGAGTTCCTAATGGTTAGTGAGGTTTTCCTAATCCTAAAGAGCAAAAGGAAAAGAGAAAAGAAAAAGGATGCAACTTACTTCCTAAGGAAGATAAGTTGGTCCTAACAATGGGGAAACCTACCAATCACAAGTATGGATGGAAAAAAATGAATTAAATGCATAAAGAAAATGCATAAAAAATAAAGGATAAGGTGAAAGAAACTTACCTTAATCTTCCCCTCTACAAAACAAAGGTTAATGTGCATTTTTATTAAAAAAGGAATGAGGTAAACACATACCAAACAAATCCTAAGGCAACTTGGACCTAAACTAGACTCAATCTTAAGTTTAAGGGTGCCTACACTATGCTAAGCTAAAATTCAGCCACTATTTACAGCACTCAAACACACAATCAGCTATGAAAACAATGCATAACACAAATCAGTTTTTTACAGCCAGCATGCAGCATGAAAAGGTAGGTGTAAAAAGTCACAAACAGCATGCACTACACAACACACAACATACATTTTATAGCACCTATATGCAAAAACAACTATGAAATGCAAAATCTAGAATTGATTATTTTCATTTTATGCACAAAGTGAATGATAAACAACACATTAATGTTACTCAACATGAATCTACATGCATCACAAAATGAACTCAAACATGTGAATTTACTTACATCATTTATTTGATTAAAAATGACAATGATCAATCAAGAACAAACATACTTTTTCATGTTGCACAAATGAACATTTTATCATGAGATCGAACAAGTATCACTACAAGCATCAATTGTTACACATGCATGGCATAAAAATCAGAATTAAACTCATGTTAAGATATGATCAATTAAGCACAAGAAACTTGCATGAACATATGAGGCATTTAATCACTTTTGGCAAAAATCAACATGGTATTTAATCACTTTATCAAGCAAGCAAGCAATGACAAAAATCATGAAGCATATTTTGAATTTAAGAAAGCAATTAACATGTGAAACAAATGATTAAAGTGTAGCAAAACAACATCAAGAATCAATTATATCACATTTGCACATTTAACACAAAACATGGAAAAGTGAACGGAATCATGTCGAAACGACTCGAAACAAATGAATTGGCTACTGGAAATAGACCCAAAAATTCCCTAAAATAAATAACTAAACATACATGAACCTTAGAAGCACTAGGAAGCAAGATTGAGCAAGAAAGTAAGCTAAAGATCCAAAAATGAACAGCGTTAACCGGTTAACCAAATTGGTTAACCCGTTAACGGACCCTGGACAACACTAAAAATGGCCAAAAACACATGCGTTAACCGGTTAACCAAATGCGTTAACCGGTTAACGCTGAACAGAAAGTAAAAAAACTTTTGAAATAAGTGCTTTTGGCAACAATCTTCCTTCTAAACAACCCTAACCCCCACCTAATCATGCTAACACGAATTTCTACTCAATTAGGGCTTATTAACACATGCTAGAATCTATAACAAGCTACAACCTAACTTCTAATCCATCAAAAACCACAAATCACAAGCAAAACTTAACGAACACGTATTCAAACATAAGCAATACAAAAAGCACTTAAAGAATGCCGAAATGGCGAGATGAAGAGAATAACTTAAAGGAAAAGTGATTTAGATCACCAACCTACGAAGCGGAGAAGTGCGTCAGTGAATGTTGCAAGAATCAGAGCTTGATCGAAGAGAAAACCAAGAAAACCGCGAAACCACAAAATAAATGCGTTCTTGATGCTTGAACCTTCGTGTGCTTCCGATAAGTCGAAACCTTCACCAAAATTCAGTAGATTCTTCTTCCACAATCCACAAAATCAATGGAGGTTGAGGCTAAGCTTCAAGATCTTCAAGTTTCAATGTGAAACTTGAAGAGCTTATTCAAAAAGATTTAGTGAAAGGAGGGGAAAAAGAGGAAAAGTGAGAGAGAAAAAGTGATTGTGAGAGAATGGAAGTTTGGAAATGAAAATTGTGTGTGAATCCCCCTTTTGGTTTGGATGAAAATGGATTAAATATGGCTTAGGTTTGAGGCCCAAAAGTTAGGCTTGGGATCCAAAATTATGGTTTGGTAATGAGGTTAGGATTTAGCAATGGAGCTAGGTTAGGAGAAGAGACATTCTAGAAGATGGTAGAACATGGTAGAAGTTTCCAAGGGAAATGGAGTGGAATTGAAATGGAAAAACAAGAGGGAAAGAATGAAAGGAAGTGTGGAAAGAAAGTGGAAAGAAAAGTGGAGGGAAATGTGAAATCAACCACTTTTCAAATGATTTTTCTTTTGATATTTTTTATGATTCCTCCATCGTTTCTCGACCAAATTTGAACCATAGGATCATTGTAACCCTAATTTCATGATATCGATCTTAAAAGTCCGGAGTCGATCCCTTTTTACCTAGCTCGGTACTTTTTTCCCCGATTCCTCAATTTTCCGTCGTCAGGCCAGTCGAACCCCTTCCAAAATGAATTTGTGGACGAGATTTGAACCCTAGACACTTGACACCATATATGAGACAATGGGATCCTCTTTGAACCAGAACTTCATGCAGAAGCCCCGTAGAAATGAAACCCTAATTTAGCCCTTATCATCAGGAGATGTTGCACTGCTTGCCTCCTTTGATTAAACCCCGTCTTTCCATGGCTTGTGGCTTCAAGTGAAGACTTGTGGGATATTGTGAAACCTTTGTACAAGGTTGAGAAGCTTTGTGGCCCTTTGATTGCCCTTGTAATGCCTTAGGTTGCTCCAATCATTGATCACATACCTATGCCTCAGCCATGCCATACATGATCCAATGTTCTTGATCTTGTCGAAGGATTCTTGTTGATCATGCCCACATTCGAACCCATCTTTGTTGAATCGAAGTAATGGTAAGAAGGCTTGCGTCTTCCCGCTCATGTTCGATATAAATCTTCTCAAGAAATTTAACTTGCCCAACAGTGATTGCAATTCCTTCTTTGTTGATGGCGCTTTCGTTTCCATGATGGATTTGGTCTTATTCTGGTTGATTTCAATTCCTTTCTTGTGGACTACGAAGCCTAGAAAGTCCCTTACCTGTACAAAAAACGCATATTTGAGAGGATTCATTTTGAGACCATGTCTTCTTATCCTTTCAAAGGATTGTCAAAGATGGTCGATATGATCTTTCCCTGAAATAGACTTAACAACAATATCATCAATGTAAATTTTCATGAAAATCTCTACAAAATCATGGAAGATCGAATTCATTGCTCGCTGGTAAGTTGCCCCAACATTCTTTAGGCCAAAAGGCATTACTACCCATTAGTAGGTGCCTAAGGATCCAGGACATCGAAAAGCTGTCTTGGAGACATCTTCCTCAACAATGAATATTTGGTTATAACTAGAGTACCCATCAAGCATACACTCAATAAATATGCGGCTGAATTAACTAGCATTTCCGCGACAGGCATCGAATACTCATCATTTCGGGTTGCAGATTTTAAATCTCTAAAGTTTATGCACACCTTCAAAGTGTCATTCTTTTTAATAACAGGTACAATATTAGCTAATCATTCGACATACCTGGCTATACAGATGAACTTGCAACTAAGAAGTCTTTTGACATCCTCTTTAATTTTTGAGAGAATGGCTGGAGCGAAACACCTTGGATTTTGTTTGATGGGCTTCTTCCCAGGTTTAATAGGAAATTTAAGTTTGACCAATTATCTGCTTAAACCAGGTATCTCATCGTAATCCCATGTGAAGCAATCTTTGAACTCCTTCATCAACTGGGTCACTTTGACTCTGAGTTATGGGTTGAGGCTTACACTAATATAAGTTGGCCTTATGATTTTACCTTCGCCCAGGTCAATTTCTTCAAGAGGATCCTGTGTCAGCATCTTAATGTTGTTTGTTAGTGGATCCTTTTCGAATCTCAAAGGCTTATCATCATAGATTGCATTGAGCCTCTGGCCTTGCTCCTCACCCTGAACCTTATCAGGTGGTTCTGGATCGAAGTCCTTACCAGGAACATCTTCACAAAATTCTGAAATGGCTTTGACAACCATATGTTTTTTTGTAGCTTCCAAGGCCTCTTGTAATTTGGTTTCAGCCACATAGGCCGAAATTCTTCTAAGTGTTGCAAATTCAATCATCAATCAGTGAATTCACTTCCCCACCCAATGGGTTCTCCTTGAAAATCTCCAATGCAAGGGAGGATTTCTTCACCCACTAATTCTCTATCCCATCGAAAGCTTTTGACATTATATAGGTACAATGAGCAGTAAGCTTCATCGTCTGGGGTGAACTCAAACTCTGTTGGATCACAAGAAGCTATGTGGGCCAAGTTCTTGTCGAACTGTATTCTATTGACATTATTCACTGGGGCCTTGAAGTATCTTTGATCGGCTTCGATATTTTCGACGATGCCATCTGGGAGTCATATTGTCACCCTCTAGTGCATAGAGGAGGGGACTTCCCCAATTCCATGTATCCATTCTCGACCCAACAGGAGGTTGCATTTAGCCTTGGTCTCGACCACCATGAAGATTGTCAGTCTTGTAATCGTCCCTACTGTCAGATCAACCTGAATGACACCCCTAGTGGTGCCCAATTTTCCCACATAATTGGAGAGAGCCATATTATGTGGCTTAGTATTTGTGTCGTACTTGCCAATCTTATATAGTAAAACATGCAACATCAAGTTGATTGTTGCACCGCAATCGACGAGAATATTATTTACTGGCACATTCTCAACCTTGCCAGTTATGTAGAGAGATTTCAAGTGACCCCTCATTTCTTCACTAGGGCGCTCAAAGAAAGCATTTTCTTCTTCGACGCACCCATTATTCATCACATAATAGCAGACATGCTTATGTGCTTCCATCTTCGCCTCAGTATCAGAATCCAAATCTTCGACCTCTGTGACTTGGTCGAACTCTCTGGGAATAACTGATACCATATTGACTATGACGTCAAGAGAGGCCTTAAATTCATAGTCGAAGTTATCCGTCATCATTTTGTCTTTATCGACGGCTTTATTGGACTTCTCCTTAGCCATTTCCTCTTGGGAGGTTAAAAACTTTCGACCCACATGTGATTTTCCTACAGTCTTTGGTTTATGGCCTTCGTTGCTATCAGTAGGTACATTTGTACTTGATTCATCTCTATCCTTCGCCTGAAGTTCCCTTTGGGTCTTCCTTCGGCGTTGTTCTCTCCTCCATTGTGTTGTGTGGTTTTTGTAACTTGTATCACTAAACTCCTTTGACATTTAATGTGGTTTCAAAGCACTATCAATGGTCAACAATTCGATTCACTTTTTTATCTTATGAAGCTGATTAAGGAAGGGTAATAGAAATCTCCAATTAACCCTGCTTGCAAACTGAGGTTAAATAATCAAAATTGTTGGTTTATAGATGATATCAAAAATGTGGATCCCCTTTAGATTTATTTACCTTGAGTTTATAAAATAATTGTTCTTTTTTATATTGAATTTGGGACTGAGAGTGTGTTGAGATGAGGTAAGATGAGTGAAATTTGTGTTTTTGATATTTTGAGGATTTTTCTGATGTTTTTGATAGGTCTGCGAACCTAATTGTTATTTTTTTGTTTGGTGTGCTCGCAAAGATCTTACGACCTTTTGTCTACTTACTCCCAAAAAGAGAATTGAGAGATCAGAGTATCGTAGTTCCTCCTAAGACTAAGGCTAGGAGGAGAACTTATTTATATTAAATATTAGATCCACAAAACAAAAAATTGAAAAAATACACCGGGATAAATGAAATTGACGGGCTCTATTAAAATTAGAAACACACTTCAATTACTTAGTCACACTATTTTTTATTTTAAATTATATTGCAATTTTTGTTAAGAAATTTGATACATGGGAACAAGGTCAGAAGAGACATTTAAGAAAAAAAATTAGTCTATATATTATGTTTTTCTTTTTATTTTATGAAATAATGAAGATATATATTAATCATTAATTATTTAATGTCGGAAAATAAATTTAGTCTACTTTTTTTTATTTGATTACCTTTTCATAATGTTTTAAAGAAAACTTGAAAATAAATAAGTGATCACATGCATCTTAAAGAAATATTTTAAACTATTATAAATAAGAGGAGTGTTAGCAACACTCTCTTTTTAACATTCTCTCAAACACTAATTTTATTATTGGTTAAAACATGTGTGGGTCTCTCACTTTGAAAATAAACCTCACATTAAATGGTAAGATTCACACATGCTTCAACCAATAAAAAAATGAGTGTTTGAGAAAGTGTTAAAAAGAAAGTGTTCTTAGCATTTCTCTTATAAATAAATGTGTAGAAAAAATATAATGCAACCTAAGTTTTGATGTCAATTATTGTTTCCCAATATAGTAACACGAGCATATCTGATTATTTTTGTACTTAAAAAACAAGAAATTAATAGTATACTTTTAATGTTAAAAACAATAACTCTAATGAAAATATAGTTGTTATTTATTAGTATGTATGAGTCTCTTGAAGTCCAAACACATCCTAATTTCTCAAATAATAAACCAACTATATTAAATTAATTATTATTAAATATAATAATATGGAAGTGCCATGTAATCAAGATTTTTATCACATCACTTAAAATTTTTACACATTAGCATTTTTGGAGAGAGAAATGAGCGATAGAACTAAATTTATTTTTAACATGATAGAACTTTATTTAATCTTTATTTAGAGTTAGAGACGAAATTCATTTAGATAGAGATGGAAAAATTTTGTCTCAAATTAAAGACGAATACAAAATTCTGTCTCTGAGGTCTTAGAGACAAATTATTCAACAACGGAAGCAATTTTGTCTCTAAATCCATCTCAGATCTCTTTAGTGAAAGATATTGTGTATTTTAGAGATCACCATATATGTTATAAGATAATAGGGATTGAAACAAATAATTATAAACATTGCACAAAAGATATAGAAAATGTCGTAATGTGCATATTTACATGAAGATGTTGCCATTAAATACAAAAGAAAAACACAAACTATATCATTGGAATCATGCAGAATACCTCTTCTGAAAAGCTGACTTCTAGTTGGCAACCTATCTTTCAACATTCTTCAGCAATTTATTTTTTATTTTGGATGGAACTTTCACTTTCTAGAGTTTTTTCCATGTCCTTAATATTAATTACCATTAAAACCTACCAAATAATCAAACATATATTTTCTTTCACTAAAAGAATTCATGTTATATATACTTTTAAAAATATAAATTTCATCCAACATAAATTTACTAGTAAATAATATTAAATAATATATATTTTATTCTGGACTGACCTAATATCATATGTCAAATTGAGGCCCAATTTAGTATTCAATTGAGTATTCAATTATTACTCTCATTTTCTCACGTTTTGGTTGGTCTCACACTGAAACTTACTTGAGTGTTAGAATACATTACTTGTACATTACTCATTTCTTTTTCTATACACATTTAAGTACAATTTTTTAAATACAAGTAACAATTAGATACTCCTAATTAAATATTTGACATTCGAGTCGAACTTACCACCTTTGCAGAAATAATTCACATGTCCAAGTTGCTGTAGCTAAGTAGTTTTATACTTAACCATATCTTGACATCACACGTTTATATAAAAGATGCTAGACTAAAAGTATAAGGCTAACAACTTAGTTTGAATTTTACTTGAGATGATGCTTTCTCTTAAATTGTATATTTGTAAAATGTCTTTGTTTGGTTCTTGAGTTTATCCAATTTAAGACTCTTGATTAGTTCTTGAGATTAGCCTCTTAAAATCTATGTTTGATTCTTAAAATTAGTTTGAAAAAAATTCCATGTTTGGTTTTTTTAGTTTAGCCATGACGAACTCTGTTTGGTTTCTCAATTCTATTTTTCTTATTTTATTATTTTCTGTCACTTTAATTTTTTACCTTGTATTTCTTTCTTTCCATCTCTCCTTCATTTTTTGCTTCATCTATTTTGATTCTTATTTTCTATTTGTTTTACAAAATTAACTTAAATATTTTTATAAAATTATTTTATTTTATAATTAAACATATTTTTTTAATCAACACAATTCATCTCCTTCTTATATTTGGAGTCACTTGATCAACAAAAAGTTAAATATATCATCAATTTTAGATGTAAAATTTTTATATAGAGGAAAACTATTTGAATTTAAAATATATAAACAAGTTTTGTCTATTCGATAAGGACCTATATTATAATTATATCTAAATCTTATTTTATAAATAATTAATTAATAAATATCATTTAATAAATAATTAATTAATTATGTCTAAATATTATTTTATAAGTAAATGATTAATTAATAATTATGCCTAAATCCTATTTATGTAATCAAAATTAAATTTATATATTTTAAGTTTTAGTATATATATATATAATAGTTTTTATATTTAATTTTTTTAATTGGTGCTTTTTGTGCAGAAAGAATCCGGATAGGTCTTCGTGGCCTTCAGCAGAGACTGTGTTCGGTTGGTAGGAGAGATAGTGGGGTACCTGCAAGGTACTCCAACGCTCAAGTCAGTTTGGGATCAACTAAAGCGTAAGTAAGAAGAGGATAGAAAAATTGTGTACCTGACTCTCCTGGGAGGGAGAGTTTTATAGGGGCATATGCCCGCGTGATTCGGGCGCATAGCCTTTGACTAAGTATAACCGCCTTTGTGAATCCGTTGGTCAGTTGGTCGCGTGGAAGGCATTTAGGCGCGTGAGGTGGAAGTCCCCAACGACTATACGCTAACGGCTCTATTTTCGTAACGGTCATATCCCCGTGGATCTCATAGTGAGTTTGTCCCAACTGTCTTTTGGATTGGACCTCAATTTGGCGCTAGGCATATGCTAGGCCAATCCAGAACAGGAGCCCCAAGTCGCTGTGTATGCGGGGATATTGACTTAAGATACCGAGCCAGTGGTCGACATGTTCCTAATAGATTCATTCTCTTGCTTTTTTTGTCGGGCATTTGCTTGTAGTAAAAATATAGAAATTAAAATATTCTTTCTGAGAATATAGAACGTTTGGAATTCTTAAGACACACGTAATAAAGCGTCGTCATGCATTTATGACATATGGGACTAGTCCTAGGCAATAATTGCAATGACCTTTGCGCTTCTCCATGTGAATTCCAAGACATTATAAAAGAGGGAGAAAACATTCATTTCTCCACTTTCTCAATGGGACCTAATGGAAAACAAAATAGTTGTCATCTTATTACATGATTTTAGAAATGGAAATATAGAATTTATATGTTTCATATTTTTTTAAGTAATAAATATGTGGAGTAATGCATTCCATAGTTTTTAAGCAAGTCAAATATGCTGAAAAATGGGGGAAAGAAATACTTACATTTCATTTTCTACATTTGCCTTTATAGAAGGTGCATGAATATCAACAATAATTCGAATAATTTTTATTTAATTTTTTTTATAGCTAAATTTGATGGATAAAGATATAAATGTGGTATAATGAAGATTTCTTCTACTAAAGAATCTACTTTAAAAGTCACCCAACAAAATTAATTGTTTTGACAATACAGTTTTTTTCCTCGTGTTTAGAGAGAGAGGCTCCCTCTTCTCTCTAACCTTATCGTGACTTTTCATCTTTTTTGTCTTAGACAACTAGGTTTTCTCCCAGGATTCCTTCCTGCTAACCCCAGTCTCACTGGTTTTTTCCACTTTTCAAAGTATTGAGTGTTTGTATCTTTTATGTGTTTGTGAGTCTAGATCGTGGTTCCTCTTGTGGAAAGTCTCTCATTATGGACAAATGGAGACAACTTGAGTTGTCGAAAGAAGTGGAAGAGGGTTTCACAACTGAAATCGAAGAAGTTGGAGAAGGGGAAGTCTTTCTTCGTACTCTTGCCAGAAGACTTTGGTCCAAAAATAGCTTCAACTCACGAGCATTCACGAGCATTCACGAGCACAATGTTGGGTGCTTGGAAACTGAAGAACCCGGTGGAGGTACAAGAACTTAGCAAAAATTTGTTCTTGTTTTGGTTTGCGACAAAACGAGACCTAGAGAATGTTCTGAAGAATGGACCTTGGAGTTTCGTTCGGAACCTGCTTGTGCTCAACAGAATATCTGGGGAAGAACAACCGTCCGAGTTAAATATGCACTTTGGCACATTTTGGGTCCGCGTTTACGAGCTACCTTTGATCCTCGGAACTGAGGCTACAAAGAAGAAACTAGGCGGCATTCTGGGGAAGTTTGAAGAGCTTGACTCAAAAGAGGTATACCGGAATGGACGCTTTCTAAGACTTAAGGTAACTATAGATCTGAAAAATACTTTGAAAGACAAAAACCTGTGTACACTTCAAGTACGAGAGATTTCCCACGTTCTGTTTCGTCTGCGGAAGGCTAGGTCATCAACTTAAAGACTGTGAGACAGTTGGAGATCTAAGTGAAGAGCGCTTCGAAGACCTGGAGGAACAATAGTTATCATATGGTACTTGGCTCAGAGCCTCTCCGTTTCCTAGACTTCAAGAAGAGGTAAAGAAGAAAGACTATGCGTCTAGCTCTTGTAGTAAAATTCTTTTCAATATCTCATCCAACCACAGCAGATGTGAAGTACAAGGTAAAAGGAAGGAAATTGAGGAAGGTGTGGTTGAACAAGTACTAGAGAATCTGAAGGGGGAAGTGGTAATGAAATGACAATTTGTAATGAGGAGGTAATGTTAAGTAATCCATAGGCAGGTGTGGTGATAGAACAAATTGTTAAGAACAAGAAGACTACATTGGAGATAGAAGCAGTGGCCGAATCTCTTGGTGCAGTTGACATATCCAACATAGGGAAATGGGAAAAATATTAGAAAGGTGAAAGTAAGGGCAAAAGGAAGAAATGGACAAGAAGGCAGAACACAAGAAAATCAAATGTTACAAAAGATGTGCAGAGGGAGCTAGAGTGTGGAAAGAGGAACCTGATAGACGTGATGATTATTTATGGTACTGTGAAGGATGGAGGAAGTGGCGATAAAAACTGCATGGTTTGGAGACAGTGGGAAATATTGATTGTTCAAAATCAGAGGTGGTGTTTGGATTCCAACACCACCTATATCAATGAAGCTTCTAAGTTGGAACTGTCAGAGATTGGGGAGCCCCCAAGCAGTTTGAGCCTTGTTAAAGCTCCCAAGGAATGAGAACCCCAACATGGTGTTTCTTATGGAGACACGTTTAAAAAAGTGCGAGATTCTGAAAATAAAAGTGAGAACGGATTTTACGGGCTACCTAAGTGTTGATTGTGCAGGTGACGGTAGAGAATGTGTAGGTGGTTTGGTTCTTTTGTGGAAGGAGTGTATGCAAGTCAATATTCATCTTTCTCTCTTAATCATATCAGTGGGCATGTATTGGATGATCTAGATAGCCAAGGGTGGAATTTCAATGGAATTTATGGTTTCCCTAATGAGCAACACATAAAGAAAACTTGGGATCTTCTTCAAAATCTACTGAGTGTCGTAGGCAGTAAAACTATTAGCTTTGGAGATTTCAACGATGTGTTGGCAGAGAATGAGAAAAAGGAGGTAATGCTTAAACTTCTGCACAAATGTTGTAGGGGAGAGCTACGGTGGAGTCTTGCAGATTAGTTGACCTTGGCTATGAAGGATACCCGTACACTTGGACAAATGGCAGGAGATAAGTTGATAATATTCAAGGGCGTTTAGACAGAGTTTTAGCTTCGAGAGATTTTATCAACAAGTTTGATCTAGTAAAAATTATACACTTAACAAGGTACGGGTCTGACCATGTGGTGATTAGAATTGACGTGGAAGCAAATGAGAGGGAGGTTAATAGAAGGAGACCTTATCAATTCAAGTTTGAGGAAAGATGGAGTAAATACCCTAAATGTTTGGATCTTGTTAGGCAAATATGGAGTAACAATTCCCTGCATACGGTTGAGAAGCTGAAGGAGATGCATAGTCTGAGTGACCATTTCAGAAGTTATCGTTTAAGTAAGATGGGGAAAGAACTAAAAAGGATAGGGGAGATTCTTGGAGAAGGAAATAATTGGGATGGTGGTGAAGAATCTATCAAAAGGTACAAGGCGCTTGAGAAACAAAGGGACGAGTTGCTGCAGTTGGAAGAGATCACTTGGAGACAGAAAAGTAGGGTTGTCTGGTTGCAATTTGGAGACAAGAATAACAAGTTCTTCCACAAGAAAGCGGAACAAAGGAGGAAAATCAATCACATCTCAAATCTTAAGGACACAAACGAGCGATGGTGGAAAGGAACAGACCATTGTGAAATACTGATTACAAATTACTTTGAGGAGCTGTTTTCTTCTTCCAATCATGCAGATATAGAAGAAACTTGCAGAGTTGTAGTAGGGAGGATTAATCCTGACTAGTTCAGAAGTTGTGGTGAAAGATTTATGGAGCAGGAGGTGAAGGCTCCTCTGAACAAAATACACCCTTTGAAAGCGCCAGGCCCGAACGATTTACCGGCTTTATTTTACAAAAACCACTGGGAGATCGTAGGCAAAGATGTGAGTAGTATGGTTTTGCAAATATTGAATGATGGCAGGGACCCAAAGACAATTAACAAAAATCATATAGCCTTAATCCCAAAAGGGAAGAATCCCTCTTCTCCAAAGGATTTTAGGCCTATAAGCTTGTGTAATGTGGTTATGAAATTGGTGACAAAGACTATTGCAAATTGTTTGAAAAGAATCTTATCGGATGTGGTGGATGAGGAGCTAAACGCCTTCATTCAAGGGTGTCTTATTACGAACAACGCTTTCATAGCAATGGAGTGCTTCCATTGGCTGAAGAAGAAAACAAAAGGCAAACACGGTTTTATGGCACAGAAACTCGATATGTCTAAGGCGTATGATAGGAAGAAAATCAAAGGTTGGAAGGAAAAGTTTTTTCTCGTGCCGGTAAAGAAGTTCTCATTAAAGTAGTGGCCCAGGCAATTCCAAGCTATATCATGAGTTGTTTCAAATTACCGGAAGTGACTTGTCAGGAGATTGAAAGCCTTATAGAAAAGTTTTGGTGGGTTCAAATGATGGAACAAGGAATTTGCACTAGTTCCAGTGGGAGAAGTTGGCTAAATCGAAGAATGATGGTGGTATGGGCTTTCGAGGCATCAGTGATTTCAATACCAACTTATTGGGAAAACAATTCTGGAGACTCCTAACTAGAGAAGGATCTCTTATGGAAAGGGTTTTGAAGGGCAGGTACTTTCCGAAGTGTGATGTCAAGAACGACAAAGTGGGATACTCCCCTAGCTATGCATGGCGAAGCATATGCAGTGTGAAAGATGTCGTCTTGAGAAGCTCTAGGTGGAGGATTGGTAATGGTGCTATAATTGCAACTCTCACGGATAACTGGGTTCCAAAGATTCCAGGTTTCAAAATCATTGCCCGTAGTGATAGTCTTAACGTGAATTCCAAAGTTTATGATCTTATTGATCATGATCACTGCTGTTGGAAGATTGATTACATTCTTGAGAACTTTGGAAGGATGGAAGCTGAAGCAATTTTGAGAATCCTTTTATCTTTGAGAAATGTAGATGATGAGTTGGTTTGGCATCACGAGAAAAATGGGGAATATTCTGTCTGATCGGCTTACCACCTATGTATGTCCGAAAAGCAAATGCGACAACCAGGCCCGTCCATTGTTCAAAATCAAAAAGTTTGGAAGCAAATCTGGAACATGCCCGTGAACAACAAGCTACGTAATTTTCTGTGGAGGGCTGCAAAAAATATTCTCCCTACTAGGAAAAATATGATCAAGAGAGGTATGTTGATTGATTTTGTATGTCCATTTTGTTCTGAGCATGACAAATCGGTGGATCATTTGTTTATGCACTGCAATTTTTCCAGGAAAACTTATTTTTCTTCTGTGTTAAGTCTACGTGTGTATAATGAGGGTGAATGGTTTGAATGGTTGGGTATAATTATGTCTGGGCAAAACAAATGGGTGTCTCAAATTTTCTGTTCTATAGTTTATAGGATTTGGAATGCTAGGAACAGTTTTGTCTTTAGAGGTAAGACTCCCTCACCAATGGAGGTTGCGAATCAGGCTGTTACGTCTACTCAGGAGTACAATAAGTGGAATCCAAGTTTGTGTCTTAAGAATCGTAATCTGGCTAGTGTTAAGGGGAAGATGGAGGGATTGTACGTGGTACAAGTGGACACGGGAGTTTTTGCTACTGGTTCTGTTGCGTATGGTTGTGTGATTAAAGATGCGGAAAAGAACACCATTTTCTCAGCCTGCAAAAGAGAAATTTTGGTTGCTTGTCCTTCTCTCGCGGAATTATTGGCCATTAGATGGTGCTTGCAAATGGTGAAGAGTCTGAACTTTCATAATGTTATCATTCAGTCCGATTCTACGGTTGCGGTGGATAGTATTAATGAGTGTCTTGTGATTTATGATTTAGTTTTAGTAGCAGCAGACTGTAGGTCTTTTCTTAGGGATTTTAACTCTGCTGTCATTATGTTTATTTCCAAAACTTGTAATACTGCAGCCCATAACCTTGTTGGTATGGGGAACTTGTTAGGTGATAGGTCGTGGTTGGGGTCTGTCCCAAAACGAACATTTTCCCGGGGGCTATTACTGACCCTCTTCTTTAATGAAATATATTTTTCATAAAAAAAAATTAATTGTTTTGCATAAATTCACACGTCTATGTTTCTTTTAAGAATATGCTAGCAAGTCAATAGACACACCAATTATAGTAAGAAAATAATTATCAATATTTAGACAGAGTTTATATTGTATTACTTTCTTTATAATGTCAACACAAATATCTATAAATTTAATCAGGGTCGGCCCAACAAATTTGGAGGCCTAAGACAAAATTTAAGATATATTTTTTTAAACTTAAAATATATATTATTATAATTTATATTAATTTTTAAATATATGTGCGTGTGCGTGCGTGCATGTAATTTTTTAATATATGTGCGTGTGCGTGTGTGCAAAAAATTAAAGTAACTTAATCATATATTTATCACGATGACGAGCTTCCACATCACCGTCATAAAAGTGAGGCTCAATTCAATGGCCTTGCTTGCCTTGCCCTTGGGCCGGGCCTGAATTTAATCTTCGACAATTTAAAATATTAATATTAGAAACTTTTATCACTTAAATATAAGGGATAAAGAAAAGACTAGTTATTACATCTTAAAAGATGAAGAGTATATTATAGAAGGGATAAAGGAAAAACTATGAGAGTTTTATAATTAAAGACGAGTATATTATTTTGATCAATAACATGTCCCACTTTTTTTTAAATTATAGTCCTTTTTATAAGTCTTCATTTTTTTCTCTATAAATAGCAACACTCTTCCATTTCCCTCTTCAAAAAAACAAACACTTCCATCTTTTTTCACACAGAAACAGGGCAATGACTATGCTCAACATTATAACCATTCCACCATCAGCCTCTTCACCATTGAAGCCTGCAGTTGTACCAAAATACCACTATAATTTTTTAACCCCTAGTCCCCCTGATCTAGAAAAGCATCATGGCCATGAAAATCTAATTATTTTACTCACCATTGATGTTATCTTCATTGCATTTCTTCTCTTTCTCGCCCGCAAGCTGTACAAATCTCGGTTTGAGAGTAAGTATTCATGATCCTTTTCATCCATATCATTGTTGTAGTTCAGTCTTCAAGTTAATTTATTTTAATGTTTTTGGCTATTAGATTTGGGCATAACCAGAAGATGGAGAAAGCTGGCTATTTGAAGAATTGGGCATAACCGGAAGATGAAGAAAGTTGGCTATTTGAAGATTTTAGTCTACTTTTTTTTTATTTGATTACCTTTTCATAATTTTTTAAAGAAAACTTGCCTAAGAAAGTTAGTGTATGTATTTAGCTATATATTATCATTCAATAAAATTAGTTATCAAATGAGTATTCAAGTGACATTATTTGTTGTAACTGAATTTTGCTTAATTTAATGTTTATATTAAGGCTAACTTGTATTTGTTTGGTGATTATTTGAATTTTTCTTATGACATTATATAAACCTTGTGTTTGTGTTTCATATTTGGATTAGAAAATTCATTTATGATATTTCCAGCTTATTTAAATAGAATTTGAATAATAGCTTATTGGATAAGTGTTTTTCTAGAATAGCTTATTGAATAGGTGTAGCACCCTAATATTTACTCTAAGTTTTCTTCAAATTTCATCTGCATCTTGCATACAAACAAGATCGCACTAGTTGTTCGGTTCTTCTCGGGTTATGTTTATGCCTCGCAGGGGATCACTGTTGTCTATAAATTACTTTATTTGTTTATGATTACTAACCATTAATTAAAATCCAAGAAAATATTTTGTTTCCTTTTACTAACCTTTTTTTTTCCAGGAAGAGGAACCATTGAAAATGTCAAAAAGTAGCAATCCTATAACTCGAGAAACATTTCACAGACAAAAGTCGAAGTTGATCCGCAAATAATTCAAATTTTATCTGATCAATGATTTCCCAAGTTAATTGATTCATTCAAAGGATTTGCAAGGTTCATGTGTTTATTTCCATGCCTTCTTCGACATACAAAAAGAATCGGGCCACAACAACCAAGCAACCTCATTTGAATAAAATATTCAAATTTTGGATTGGTTAACCGGTTAACCATTTGGTTAACCGGTTAACCAGTGCGAAATTTGAATATTTTATTCAAATTCAGCACCCTTAGATCATTAGTATAATTGGAATATTCTAGATCCATTGGTTTCTGATTTCTCTATATCACTTTGATCATTTCCTACCATAAACCCTCATTAATTACCACTCTTTTCCATTTCCCACCCAAATTGTAATTACCAAGCCTAATTTTAATTACCAAAGCAAGCTCCATTCCACCAATCCCATACCTAAAGTCTTTAAATAGGACCATAATTTCATTCATTCACCAAGCTTTTGAGAGCCAAAAAAACCCTTGCAAAACATTATCCCAAAACCAAAAATTCATTAAAGCTCATTTTCTTTCTTTTGAAGTTATCAAGAATTCACATTGAATTCTTGACTAACTTGAGCTAAACCTTCATCCAATTCTTCTTTTGTTCACCAATTGCAGTAGATCTAAGCTTGATTTGGTCCAATTTGAAGAAGTGTTTTGGTAATTCATCTTTCTCTATAAACCCATATTCACCATCAACATTCAAGATGTTGATCATTGGTGCTTTTGTTTTTAGATCCTTTGGATCTTTATTTGTTGTTTGATTGTAGGAATTACATTGTATTTTGGTTTTAAAATTCGTGCAAATTCAGATCATGATCATCAAATGTTTGAGAAAAGGTTTCAAAATGGATCATGCTGAATTTTCTGCATTTTTTCTGCTTCTGGTACAACATTAACCAGTTAACCATTTATAGTATAAATTGGTTAACCGGTTAACCATCTTTAAAACTATGCAGGTTCTGACTGCATTAACCGGTTAACCAATTGGTTAACCGGTTAACGCAAGTCAGAATGATGTTTTGGCTTGTTTCAAGCCCCTTTTTGGTTCCTCTTTCTTCTTCTTCCTCCTTTTTATGTTTACCTTGGGAAGCACTTTTGGGAGTGATTTCTCCTTAATTTCAATGAACTTTGTGTATAGATTAGAGTAGTTAATGTTCATTAATTCAAAACTACCTTTAAGTGGATTATTCAATTCATTTAAGGTACCTTGCGTTAGTGATACATTTTCATGCTTGAATCCACTGAGATGAGTGATTGAACTTAAGGATGGAAGAATACCATGAGTGCAACTCAATTTGGTATTCACCTTTAGTTTTGTTCAGTATTGCGTCTGAATGGTGATTTATATATCGTTTATCTCACATGCATTAGCACTAATATTGTTCACCTTAATTGGTGGTGGCCGGCCTCATTTGTAGGGTAATTACTTCGTAAATTACTCGGAGATTGCTTAACATAGACCTACATTTGTCCCTAATTCGGAATAAAAATCTAATTGGGTACTTGCACTTTCGTGGACCGGACCTCTTGTTGGTCGCGTAATCCCAAAGTGATTAACCATATTGCATTAAGAATAGAGACTTATGAATGTTTAATGCATAGGTGCTTTCGGTCTCCCAATCGCCTTTCAAATTTCATTGAATTCGGTTCGGCTTGCCTTGATTAATCACTATAGTGTAAGATGCTAAGTGGATTCGGTCGCCTTTCGATTTTGGTTACTCTTTTGATTGTGGTTGATTAAGTTCACCATATCACTCTTATGTAAATATTATTATACTACTATTATTATTATTTTAGATTCTTGCACTTTAATTGCTTTTGTTACTAACATTTAATCTCTTGTACTTTTATTGCTTTTATTCTATTTTGCTTTATTATGCTTTATTCATCCATTATCATGTTTATTATTTTCTCTTATTTTGTTGTTGATTTTCCTTTTGTCCATTTGGACATAAAAACATTAATAAAGGATTAAACTTCTAAAAAACTTGTGACTTTAATTCGGTTTCGGTTTTGGTGATCCTCTATGAGTGAGATAGATTCTAACCCGGATCTGAGTTGAACTTATGATAGGACAGCAATATTTGAAGCGATAAGCGATGAAGTAGTCCAAAGCTATATCAATTTGATAATCTCCACTCGGTTAGACTCTCTTGGATTTTCAATGTCATGATGAGTAATTATACGTGGCATTATTTTCTGACCTTGAGCTGATCATACTGAGGACCATAGAACCCTTAACCCATCCAAGCCAATTTAGGAACGTAGTGCGAAAACCATTCGGGTGTAAACCTAAGGTGGTTGTCACGCGATACTACACTCGGACGAGGTCTATTTTAAGAATGTTATCGTTTGGGGAGTAATCCAACATACCGATGATATTCTAAAGATGGCTGTTAACTCCGAGCACCTCTGTTAGCACCCTTTTGGTTTTCTGTAGGTACAATGATGACAAAACCTTAGTATTTACCTGTGTGGGTTAGTGTTCTATTACCTTGACTTCATGCTCGTGACTCAAAACCTAGACTCGTGTGCTTTGTATGATCTTGTTTGTGGTTATTGAATACATGCACTCATGCATTCATGAGCATTGTGGACTCATAAGGAACTTTTGCAAAATTTCAGATGTCTATGGTTATGAATTTTGAAAGAAGGAACACAAAGAAGTACAACTTCAAGAATCCTAGTTTAGTAGAGCTGAGAAAGCTAGGAGTGTAACGCCCCGAAAATCTAAATTTAATTATTTAATCATTTATTTAATTAATTTAGAAAATAAAATTGGAGAGTTTGGATTATTTTGAGAATTTTGGAGAAAATGAGTATTTTTATATAATAAGGATAAATAGTGTTTTATTATGCTATTTTATTATTATTATTAAAAATATATTAAAGAAAAGGGTAAAGTGGTCTTTTTGTGAAATTATGAGGATAAGGTGGAAAAAGGCTAAACTGGGATAATATATCCAAAGAAGGGAATACGATCAGTTTTCTCATTTGGTTGTTTTCTATCGTGTTTGGGAAGCGCTCTGAAGAAAGGAGAAGCTCAGAGTCAGGAGGCTGTGGAGAACCCCAGAGAAGAGTGTAAAGCGACGAAATTCTCTAAGGTATGGGGAGTTTTCATAATCTATGATAAATGTATAAGAATTGGAATATGAATGGATTAGGATGGTATGAGTTTTAGGGGTTTTTGGGGATTTGAGTTAGGTTGAGTTTTATGAGAAATCTTGATGAATTAGAGCGATTAGAATGAGTTATAATCATATATTTGTATGTATAATTGTTGTCTGGATGTTGTTGAGGTTTAATTGATGTTTTTGAATGGTTTTTGGGTGTTATGATGTGAAATCCGTAATGGGGTTTGGGAGTTTTTGGAAATTGGAACAGTCTGTAATTGTGTAGCAGAGAACTGCTGGAAAACGTGCGTTAACCGGTTAATGCTATGGGTTAACCGGTTAACCATTTTTTTTGTAGAAAATTCTGGAAATTCGCAGGCGTTAACCGGCTAACGCTATGGGTTAACCGGTTAACACTGTTGGAATGACAAATTATAATTCTTTGAAAATTCATATCTTTTAAATCGTAAGTCCGATTCGCATTCCGTTTGAAGCGTCGGAAAGAGCACAAACTGAACTTTATTTTGATGAATAGAAACGAGAAAAATGCAATAGTTTTTGATAAATGAATTTGTGAAATAACCTTATAATTACCTTATAAATTACCGGGTACGGGTTAATCTTTGATGTGTCAGAGTTGTTAGAGAACCAGTGTTCAGGGTGTAATGTCATGATGATATGTATGATTTTTTGATGGTTGTTCTGCTGATTGAAATGAATGATGCGAATTGTTTTGATGAATTTTCCGATGTAGCGCATCATTGCATTTCATAACATTCACGATGGGGCTTCGGCCTATTTATTTGCTTCAATCCCATTGTGTGGATTGAAGTGTCTCGATGATTACGGTGTGCTCCCTTATGGAGGGTTGATGGTCATGTATACATCTCACGATGAAAATTGTACCACATGCATATTGCATATCAGGATGTTAGAATTGCATATTCTGGATGAATTTCATGACTGTGTTGGTGTTGATTGATTTCATGATAGTGTTGTGATTGTTGCTGAATTTTGTAGTTGACGATGTCATGATATATGTACTAATTTATTTATGATTCTATATTCTTGTAAGTTTATGATATATTATGATTACTCACCCTGCCTGCTTGGAAATGTTGCCTCTTTCGTGGGTAACTTGCAGATGTCGAAGAATAGTCCTGCAATGCAATAGGAGTAATTCATGAGTCTCGGAGAATACTTAAGTGTTCCTTAGGAGTGGTTCTGGTTATGTGTCCTGCTCCGTGTCATGTAACACTGGGATGAGTTTCTTTTGTTAAACTGTTTTCAGTATGTTGTTATCTGGATAATGTTTTCCATTTTATGATGTTAAATTCAGGATGGTGAAAATGATTTTTATGAAGTTTTGAATTATGAAGTTAAATTCCGCTGTGAAATGATTTATGGTATTTTGATGTTGATTAACCCGTGTTACGGGACAGGACACTGTTTGTGTTTATTTATGATGAAAATGTGATACCCTTTTAGATGATTACTCTGATATTATTTAAATATTATGTTTTGGGTAGAAGGGTGTTACAAGGAGCATTGGTGGTTGACACCCAGGAGTTCCAGAAATGTCATGGAAAGCTGTTGTTTATTTTGGATACTGATGTACCAGAGGGGATTCTCCCTACCTTGGCTCAGTTTTATGATTTGTTGCATCATTGTTTCACCTTTCCTGATTATCATCTTGTGCTAACTTTGTAGGAGTACTCTCATTGGATTGGTTTACCTATTTTGGACTAGGAATTTCTTTTCAGTGGTTTAGAGAAGGATCTTACGACCAAAGTCATCGCCAAAGCCTTTTTTCTCAAAGAGTCCAATAAGTTTCTTCCAAAAGGGAGTGTCCGTGGTATTAATGCCAAGTTTTTAATGGGGAAAGCTTCTACTTCTCTTACTTTGGGTCATAAGGATGCATTTGAGGCTATTCTTGCTTTGCTCATTTATGGGATTGTCTTGTTTCCTAACTTAGATGGTATTGTGGACGAGAATGCCATTCAGATTTTCTTGAAGAGAAATCTGGTATCTACTTTGCTTGGAGACATGCATCATGTCTTTCATTATAGGATCTCCAAAGGTGATGGAGAGATTGTGTGTTGTGCACCTCTTCTCTATAGGTGGTTTATTTTGCACCTACCAAAGTCCGATGTCTTTAAGGATAATAGAGAGAGGCAAAGATGGTCTCAAAGGATTATGCTATTTCTCATAAGGATATGACTTGGTATTGTTCCTATTATGATACTAGAGTTCTTATTGACAATTGTGGAGAGTTTCCTAATGTACCTCTTCTTTGTACACGTGGGGAAATTAGTTGCAACCCTATTCTTGCTAGGCGACAGTTGGGATATTGCTTGAAGGACATACCAAATAACCTTTCCTTATCCAGTTTCTTCTTTCTTAATGGTGTGGATCATGTATAAATGAAGAAAAGGATTGCTCATTCTTGGCTTGCGGTTCATAGGAAAGAGAAGGGTCAATTGGGAAGACAACACCTTGCTCCCTCCGAGTGTTACATCCAGTGGGTTCAATCTAGGGCTTCCAAGCTCAAGATGCCTTATCCACCCGAGGAGCCTTTGTTTCCTATACTACCTTTGTATGCTTTTCTTCCTCCCGTTGATGAGAAGGTTGCTCTTCAAGAAGAGTTGGACAAGATAAAGAAAGAGAAAGAAGAATGGCTACTTGAGAAGACGATGATGCAAGAGCAACTGAAGGAGAAAGATGATCTCATTGAGTTACTTGAGCGGCGTGTTATGAAGAGGCCAAGAGAGGATTTATTTTCCTCTAGTACTCAGTCTACTATTCCTCCTACATCTGGTGCTTGGAAGGCTATTGTTGACCAGTTGGTGAAGGATAAGGAAGACATGGAGAATCGGTACAAGAAAGAGATTAAGAGGATTTGCATGAGGTACCAGCCAGGATTCAGATCTTCTTCAGATATGATCCCCTAGGCCTAGTTTACTTTTTCTCTCATGTATTAGGATTGTTGAGACTTGTACTTCACTTGTAATCCTTAATTTGATTTTAATGAAGATGAGTTTTTAGTACTTCAAAAATTGTTTCTTTATAAATATTGCAATTTATCTTATAGTCCTTTGAAATCTTTGAATTTGCATATGCATACCATGCATCATTCCCGCATTTGTCTTGCTTCTTGAGTGCTCTCCAGGGATCTTATGTTGTTTCTTGGTCTTCATTCAGTTCTCATGTCAAGCTGACTCACAAGGTTGATACTCGGGCTAATCGGAAGAAGATGTCGAAAGCCTTACATCAAGAGAATCGCGAGCTGCGTTAGGAAGTTGCTTATCTGAAGGATAACTTGGAAAAAGTTACTGCCAAGATGGAAAGCTTGGTGGCTGCTCAAAATCAGCCACCCCATCCTCCTAATTCTCCGGTATAGCATACTGTCATCTCTGAGGTTGTCACTGCATCGATTCCTGCTGAAACTGTCATTTCTCCTCGCTACCGCATGCCTCCTGGTAAATCGTGGGGTATGCCGGCTAATTTCACTCCTATTGGTTATCATCCTCCTCCTCTTGAGACTGCTGCATTTAATACTCTTCAGCCAGTGATGACTACTGCACCTCCTATGATGCACACTACTCCACACCATGATGAAATGATTTACCATGATGAGCCCAACGAAGGCGTTGGTGTGACTGAAAGACTTGATGATTTTTAAGGTCGTTTTGTTGAGTTACATAGAGAGATGAGAGATTTGAAGCATAAAGATTTGTTTGGTAAAGATGCTTATGATCTCTTTTTGGTTCCTAATGTCAAGGTTCCGTACAAGTTCAGGTTACCTGAGTTCGAGAAGTATAAAGGCAACACTTGTCCTCTGAGTCATCTGACTATGTATGCTAGGAAGATGTCTGCTCAGACAGACAATGATCAGTTGCTGATTCATTATTTCGAGGATAGTTTGGCTGGTGCAGCCATGAGATGGTACATGAGTTTGGATAGCAGCCAAATCATAACTTTCAATGATTTGGGAGAGGCTTTTGTCAGGCAATACAAGTATAATGTTGATATGGCACCAGACAAAGATCAGCTCCGTGCTATGTCCCAGAAGGACAAAGAAACTTTCAAAGAGTATGCACAGAGATGGCGCGAGCTAGCAACTCAGTTTGTTCCTCCTCTAGAAGAGAAATAGATGACGAAGATATTTTTGAAGACTTTAGGTTATTTCTACTACGAGAAGATGATTGCAAGTGCTCCTTCTGATTTCACTGAAATGGTGAGTATGGGGATGCATTTAGAAGAAGGTGTCTGTGAGGGACGGTTGAACAAAGAGAGTAGTGTTGGCTCGAGCTCTAAGAGGTTCAACTTTGGTAAGAAAAAATAAGGCGAGACTAATATTGTGTCTCGTGAAAGTTACAGAAGACCTAGTAGTCGTGAGAGTCATTGTCATCAGCAGCATGTAGCCTCTGTGACTCCAACTGTGCCAGTAGCTCTAAAGTATCAGTCTCGTTATCAACAATTGTCTGTGCACCAGAGTGGTAATCAAAAGGGTCGTGCTAAGTCGAACTTTGATCCCATTCCGATGTTGTATGCAGATTTGCTTCCATCTCTGATCGAGAAGAATCTTGTGCAAACATTTTCTCCACCTCCGGTTCCAGAGTCTATCCCATGGTGGTATAAGCCAGAGGCTCATTGTGCTTTTTATCAAGGTGCCCCAGGGCATGATATTGAGAACTGTTATCCATTGAAGTTTGAAGTGCATAAATTGATGAGGAGCAATGTTCTTTCTTTCAATGTTGTTAATCCAAATGTGAAGATAAATCCGCTTCCGAAGCATGGTAATACGTCTGTGAACATGGTTGATGGTTGTCCTGGTTTGTTCAAGATTTATGAGGTCCGTCATATTCGAAGGTCTTTGGTTAAGATGCATGCTTTCTTAAGTGAATATCATGATATTGATCACGATTATGATGGTTGCTACATTTGCTCGGTGAACCCCTGTGGTTGCGTGATTGTTAAGAGAGACATTCAAAAGATGATGGATGATAAGTTGATTGAAGTGACAACGAAAAGAGATGAGTATGACAATAAAGTTAATGTTATTGTGCCTCAGTTCAATATTCCTGAGAAGTTGTTCCTGAGAAGGTGGTTATTTCTTTTGATAGCCGCAAATGTGTTGTTACTCCGTTGGTGATCAATTTGCCTGGTCCAATGCCATATAAGTCTGATAAAGCTGTTCTGTACCGGTATAATGCTACGATGATAGAAAATGGTAAGTAAGTTCCTATTCCTTATCCAAAGTTTGTGGTTAGCATTGCTGATGTGATAAAAGTTACTCGAAGTGGTAGAGTTTATGCTTCGGATCCTCTTAAGAGAGATGAAGATTCAAGTGCGAGTAAACAGATTGAGGATATTGTAATTCGATCAGGTCAATTTGGTGATTCCAGTTTGAAAGATAGTGAAAATGAGGTGTTGATCAGTTTGATAGTATTGTGGCTAATATCACATTGTGCAACAATTTGAGTTTCTGTGATGATGACTTGCCTGAAGAAGGAAGGAACCATAATTTGGCTTTGCACATTTCAGTGAACTGTCAAGAAGATGCTATGTATAAGGTGTTGGTTGATACTGGGTCTTCTTTGAATGTGATGCTGAAGTCGACCTTGTTAAGGCTTGCGTACCAAGGTGCTCCCATGAGGCATAATGGGATTATTGTGAAAGCTTTTGAAGGATCGAAGAAGACAGTGATTGGTGAAGTTTATTTTCCTATTCTGATTGGACCTTTTATATTCCAGATTACTTTTCAAGTAATGGATATACGTACCGCTTACAGTTGTCTCCTTGGAAGACCTTGGATTCATGAAGCAGGAGCTGTGAAATCTACTCTCCATCAGAAGCTGAAGTTTGTGAAAGATGGGAAATTGGTGACTATTGATGGTGAACAGGCGATGCTGGTGAGCAATTTGTCACCGTTCTCCTATATTGATGCTGAAGAAAAGGTGGGAACTTCATTCCAGGATCTTTTTGTTATTGATAATGCTGCTAAGAAGAATGTTATGCCAATGTCTTCTCTTAAGGATGCTCTGTGTGTGCTTGAAACTGGTCAATCTGACGGTTGGGGATGAGTTATTGATGTTGTTAACAACAAAGAAGGATTTGGTATTGGTTTTGCACCAGGTGTGGCTCTCAATGGCCTGAAGACTATTCAGGAAGGGTTCCGAAGTGCTGGTTTTATCAACGATCGTTCCACTGTTTCCATCATTGAAGATGAAGAAATGCCTAACTTTGTTACGCACAGAAAGATTTGCAAGAACTGGATTGTTGTTGATGTTCCTTCTATTGTTCATACTTCTAAGTAATTTGTTTTATTTTCTTTCAAAAAATCCTTTCACTTTTCCCAAGGTGAAAGCGATGTTTGTCGGGCTTTATTTCAAATTTTATCATCATCAATAAAATGTTATTTTGTTATTTCCATATGTGTTTTTCCTTTTATGCTTTATTATGAAAAATGGTAACATAAAAACCCCAAAATAAAAATAATCATTGTTTATCTGCATGATGTTTGCACTTTTGTTCATACTCTAAAATTAAAATAAAATCATTGTGCAGATTGATTGATAAACCCATTGAAAACAATGATCCTATGCCCACTCCCAACTTTGAATTCCCTGTGTTTGAAGCTGAGAAAGAGGATGTTGAAGAGATTCCTGATGAGATTTATCGGTTGCTTGGGCATGAGGAGAAGATTATTCATCCTCATGGAGAGTCTACAAAATTGGTCAACTTGGGTTCTGAAGACGATAAGAAAGAAGTCAAGATTGGAGCATTGCTTGGTCCTGAGGTTAATAAGAGGATTGTTGAGCTTCTTAGAGAATATGTTGATGTGTTTGCTTGGTCCTATCAGGACATGTCAGGTCTTGATACTAATATTGTGGAGCATAGATTGCCGCTGAAGCCTGAATGTCCATCTGTGAAGCAAAAGTTGAGAAGAACTCATCCTGATATGGAAGTAAAGATCAAAAAGGAGGTTCAAAAGCATATTGATGCAGGTTTTCTTGTGACATCTAATTATCCTCAATGGGTGGCCAATATTGTGCATGTTCCAAAGAAAGACGGAAAAGTCTGAATGTGTGTTGATTATAGAGATTTGAATAAAGCCTGTCCAAAAGATGATTTTCCAATGTCACACATTGATGTGTTGGTAGTTAATACAACTAAGTTTGATGTATTCTCCTTTATGGACGAATTTTCCGGTTATAATCAAATAAAGATGGCATCCGAGGACATGGAAAAGACCATACTTATTACACCATGAGGAACATTCTTCTACAGAGTGATGCCCTTTGGATTGAAGAATGCTGGTGCGACATACCAAAATGCTATGACTGTAATACCCCGTAATTTTATTTAATGCTCTGAATAATATTAATTGGTAATAATATTATTCCGGATTATTCTAAGAAATTTTAACGGAACTAAATAAGAGTAATCAGCGGGATATTATTTTATTAATTGATATTAGCTGACTCAGAGGTTTTATAAAATATCGGATTAAGACACATTTTTGGATACTCTCTAATTTTGTAAACAAAGGTAAAATATATGTTTTTATATTTATAAATAGAAAGGAAATAAGAAGAAGAGAAAGTTAGTAAGGAAAAGAATTGAAAGAAGAAGGAAGAAAGGAGAGAGAAGATGAGAAGAGGAGGAAAAACCCCAAGACTTCAAATTCATCTTGCTTCGCCATCCGTCCGTCGAATCAACTCAATCATTCCAACAATCTTCATCTCCCGAGGTGGGTTCTTAGTTAGAAGCTTTTATCGTTGATTTTGGTTGAGTTTTAGAGATTTTTTGGTTTAGGGTTTTATTGGAAAAACTGAGAAATTGAAAGTTTAACGGTTAAAACTCGATTTAAACTTAACTATAATACTCGCATTATGTCTATGAATATGTTTGGCTATGTTTTTCTGCATTGGTTGATGTTTAGAGTTGAGTTTGGGTTGGAGAAGTGATTTCCCGTAAGCCTGGAAATTCCTGAACTGGTGTAGCTCGCTCAGCGAGACCTGTAGGTTTCAAGTGTGGTATTTAATTCATAACTTTTGATCCGAGCATCCAATTTTAACATTCCACATACCTCTTTGAAGCTAAAATCATGTATTTTCTTATGTTGTCAAAGAATATTATTTTTACCCGACTTTTCCCGATTTTCCGACTTAACCGTAAGAATGCGAAATTATGAAAAGTATGAACTTAATGAAATGAAATGGTAAGACTTGTGAGGTACCTAGGATTTTTGTAGACTAGTAAGAAAAGAGAATCGTATTTGAGCGTATCCCCTATAGCTTGAGGTGGGTATTACATTGAGTCCCATAGGAAGCGAGTGATAGCTTGAGGTGGGTATTACATTGAGTCCCACGGGAAGCGGGTGATAGCTTGAGGTGGGTATTACACCGAGTCCCACGGGAAGCGGGTGATAGCTTGAGGTAGGTATTACATTGAGTCCCACAGGAAGCGAGTGATAACTTGAGATGGGTATTTCATTGAGTCCCATGAGAAGTCTAGTGGTTCATACTTGAGGTGGGTGTTTCACTGAGTCCCACGGGAAGTGTTGTATGAAGTGTTGCCTGAATGTTCCATTTCGGCTTAGTTACTTTTGAGAGGAGCCTTTGTATTAGTGGAATTATTAGGTTTGACCCTTAGAGCCGAGAGAACTCTAAGATAGGGAATCCATTGAGATGTTTTATCTCACCCCGTGTTGATGTTGTTATTTCAGGTACTTCAGGTTCCGTTAAGGGTAAGGATAAGGCGACTTGATTATCCTTACTAGTTGATGGCTTTGTCTTCCACTGTGGATTTTGAGATCTTCGGATCTAGTTCTTAGATTTTTGTAGCTTGAACATATTGTATTATTTTATAGCCTAGTTTTAGTACCTTATGTTGTAGTGGCTATATTTATACAATGTGTTGCTAAGAACTTATTTGTATTTCAGTACCAAATTTCTAATATTATATATGAAAAATATGCTTTATGTATGTCTTTTGTATATGGGTATTATAGTTGGTATCAGAGCAGGTCGTATCCTCGACCTAGCCTTGAAATATTATAAGTGTTTCCTTCTGTTCATACACGTTGACTTGCGGTAGGACTAAATGTTATGTTTATGGTATTGAGCCTGATAAACTTAATCTTGTTTTGATGACATTTAGGAATATGGCTGGTAGACGTGGAACTCGTGCTCGACCCAGTGTCACTCCTCCCGGTAGCGATCAAGCAGGTGGTGATGGGAATGCTCTTATGTTCCAATTTATGCAAGAGATGCAGCAACAACAGCAACAATTCATGCAAGAACCCTCAGGAGTTTCATGGCGGATTGGACCTGGTTGTAAACACCCCAAATTTGCCCTCACCCATTCACACCATGGCTTGTGATCATTTCATATGCATAAACACAATCATACCATCCCATATCACATTTTTGAGTCACTGCATAGTTTCTAAGTCATCTGCATCTAGGGTTTGTGATCTGAGCAATCCAAGAGCTTCTTGAGCCACTCCAAAGGCTACCAATCACTTCAAAGGGATCCATGTGTGTTTTTATATCATATTACATCCTCTCAAAGTCAAAAATTCAAAAGGATCACAAGAACTGGGATTGGTGTGGATGCAGAGCCAGGCTTAACTGCACAGATGACCTAGAATTAGGGTTTTGGTTTCAGAGGCCATAACTCCAAATTTTTTGGTCATTCTTGTTTCCATTGGTCTCTATATGGTATAGGGAGTATGCATATCAATTTTCATGAAGAAATTCCATGGGGAAGTCATCTGATCAAGGGTTGACTTTCTGGACAAGTCAGTGTAAAATCAGGGCATCTGAGGCCCCCAATGACCCAACCAATGGGTGATCTTCATCATTTTGAGTGTATATGATCTTTATTTGATCATAGAAGAGGTTTGAAGTTCACAAAAATCAAGAATTTGGAGATTTTGCAAAGTTGACTTTTTAGGGCATGGTTGACTTTTCAAGAATATGTCATTTTAGGTCATTTTTCAAGCCTTGATTTTTGATCCAAAAAAGCTTCAAATGGAGAAACTTTGGTCATGAAAGTTGTAGAACACATTTTTCCCTTTTCAAAAAGTACAAGAACATGATCTAATTCTTCTTGGATCAAAAGTTATGGTGTGACAAAGTTGCCAAAAATCACTTATTTTCAAGACATGCCTCAAATGAGAAATTTGCAAAATCATGAACCAAGGCCATTTGTAACTTCTAGTTCACTTCAAACCAATGTACAAACATCACATGAGTTCTAAAAATCAGAATTGGACCAAAGTTTCTCATGATCATGGTTTGTATAACAAGACTTTTTTCATGTGAACCAAAGTTGCAACAACTTGCAAAACTCATGATCACTCTTTCCCCCACTTGCTACATTGGATGCTGAGCTTTGCTAGCCCTTCCCCTCACCCTTGCTGCGCCAGCCCCATGCTTGTACTAGCCTAGAACCAAGCCATACCTCTCTTACACAAAGAGTGGACTTTTGGCAAAAGTGAACTTACCAATCAATAAAGGCCATGTCAAATCATCTGACCTATAGGATTATTTTATACTATCCTTTGGCAAGCAAAACATATCAAGAAGGAAGGCTGAAACAGATCACAAGACACCATACACAAAAACACACCCCATTTGCATTTCTCTTCGAATCTGCCTCCACAAGCCTCAAACACTCAAACCATTTTCATACCTCAACTCATCATGCCTCATTAAGCCCAAACCACCAAAGAACCAAGCCTGAATCAAGCAAGAACTCCACTTCTCCATTTTCACTCCAACTTGCAGTTTCTTTCGAAACTCACTCCACAAGCCATAAACATCCAAACTCACTCCACAAACCTTCTTAAAACATCACCCTGATCACAAAGAACCACCCACATTGGCCTGAAACTGCCTGAATCACCATTGCCATTTTCAACTGAGCTTGAGCAGAAGCTGTTCAAACTCTTCATCTAGCCATCATAAACTTCTCCAAAGCATTCAAGCATCATCAAGAGGTCATAAGGAGTGGATTTCACAAGGAGGGGAGGTCAGAAAGTTGCTGGAGTGAAAGCTTCGAATCTCAGGTAGCTCAAGAAATATTTTTCCAGAAATCATTTTTTATGTTCTAAACTTGTTCTCCATGCTTCACTGATTATCCTGATGCTTTTAGTTTTGGAAATAGTGATGAAATGAGAATTTAATTGATCTCTGAAACTCTGTGACCTAAAAATTTGTTTTGCTCGATTCATGAGTTTGGGGAAGAATAAATTTGTTTTGATTGGGGGTTTTGGTTCGTGAGTGAGTGGGAATCATTTCCATGTTTTTAGATTTCGTTTTAGTTAGGTTTTGAGAGAGTTTGGAGATTTTCAGGTGGGCTTCCCACCGGAGAAGACGATCGGAGGTCTTCTCCGGCCACCTGAAAGTCATTATGCCCTAATCCTGTAATTAAATGCCATTTGAATTTGGACCGTAGGATCAGTTGACTCCATTGACCTCCCGCGCGTGTGAATGGCTCAGATCTGATCATTATGCCCTAATCCATTTAATTAGTTTTAATTAATTATAATTAAATTAATTCGTCCAGAGTGAATCTAGACCCTCCATTCACGCGCGCAGTCCACCCATTCAAACCCAGAATCAATCTCAGCCACTCTTTCTGTTGACTTTTCCTTTTTCTTTATTTTAATTCATTTCTTTTCATTTTATTTGCATAATTTATTAAAAATAGCAAAATTTGTCTAAAAATTATGAAACTTTTTCTCAGGAGTTTCATTAATTTTTATGACACAAAAATATTTTTATTTTTATTTTTAGCATTAAAAAAGTATTTTTAAATATTTAAAAGATTATTTTTAATTGATTAATGAGAATTATTTTATTAAAAATACTTTTAGGTATTTAAAAATCACCCAAAAATTCATGAAATGTTCTAAGACATTTAGAAACATTGTCCAACCTTCAAACCAAATTTCTTTTTTGATCTTGATGCATTTTGATAATTTTTCATTGAATTAAAATCATTTTTGTGCATTATTTTGATCCCAAGTTCAAAAAATCATTTCTGCCTATTCATGAGGAGTTGGACATTGATTCTTCTTGCATTGCATTATGTTTAGCATGTAGTTTTTGAGATAAAATGGCCTTGATTTGATCTTGCATTTTCATTTTGTTTGGCATTTCTTTTGTTTGGAAACCCTAAAAACCCTAAAATCTTGTAAAAATCATAACTTGAGATTGGTTAAGAGTTGAGACCTCTCCTTTGGGCTTTGGTTTAGTATAGGATTAGGGGTCCTTTGTGTGGCATTTTCAATTTTTTATAATGTTGTTTGCTTCTGATTTTGGTTTGTGTTTGATGTTTGATTCATAAACCCTAATTTGGGCTTCCATATGCATCCATCTTGCATCTTCTTGCATAACATGACTTGCTATGACATTCCATGCCTCCATGTGATTCATTTGACATCATAAGACATATAGAAAGCATGTTTGATCATTGCATCATGTATTTTCCATGTTGTATGTCATGTGCACTTCATAACTTTTCATGTATGTTCATGGTTCCTAACTTGCTTCATTTGCATTCATGAACTTGTATGATCATTTCCATGTGCTGCCTCATGTTTGTAGCATCTCATAGCATCATTAGCATCATATAAATGCTTCTGGTTTTGTTTCTCATCATGTCATCTCATCCCATTTTGCATTGCATTGCATTTTCTTTTCTAACCTTTCAGGTGGTAAGTAACTTTGAGAAGTGAATTTGCCTTCACTTCTCATAACTTCTCTTCATCTCTCTCTCTTGCATCCATGCTGCATTGTTATATGTGTTTGAGTTTGAGCTTGCTCATTCTTCTTCTCCCCACTTTCTTTCTCCAAGTGACTTGACTTCTTGAATGAAGCAAGTTGCTTTGCTTCTCCTGATCCTTTCATCTGCTTCCTGGTGGTTCCATTGAAGGTTTCTCTTGTCAAACCTCACAAACCTTAGGAACAACCAAGCATGACAATGATTAGGGTTTTGATTAGTCTCCCCACTTAGTTTTTACCTTTGTGTCTCTTTTGAGTCTTCTCTTCTCATCTCATAATCAGGGACTAAACCCTAAAGGCTTTAAGGCTTTGTGATTAAGCTTATGCCTGCATCCTTCTCTTAGGATGGAGTGTATAACTTTAATCCTAAGTGTTAAACCCTTAATGTGTTTAAATCTCTTAATCAATTCACTTAATAAGTATCAAGCCATCACACTTGTAACTTGGGCCTTGCATTAGGGTTCTAATTCTTCCTTAATTGGTTAAGAAGGACCAACCCTAGTGTTAATGGACAAGTCCCCCTCAAGTTGTCTTACAAACCCTAAAAAATCACTTCTTCATCATATCTTTGAATAAAATCCACTTAATCAAAGGCTTGTTTTGTCATGAGTTTAATCCCTAATCATGGATTAAGTTGAGGAGCTTTCCTCAGCTTAAACATTCTCATCTATTATCCTTCTATTAGGATGGTGTAATGAGTCTGTTTAATCCTTGATTATGGCTTAACCTCATTACTCAACACTAAACAAAAACACCAAAAACATCTAAATAATCACAAGTAAGCAGTTCATAGGTCAATTCATCTTTCAGTCTCTTTGGGTCGAACTACGGTGTTCTGACTTCCTCATTGCACGAGAGGATACGTAGGCATAACTTAACGGTTATCGAACAAAAGTCTCTGTATATTCCCCCTCTTTCCAGCTATTCTTTAAGCCTCATGATCTTGAGCAATTCATTCTTATTCCTTACACTGACACTGTATATATCACACTTCACTTCCCTTACACTGACACCTGTACATCCTTTTCCAGCTCTTTTACACACAAATTGCACTGACACTACCCCTTTAAAACACAAATCTTTTAAGCGTGGATCTCGTCGAGTACGACGGACAATCTGGGTGCTAATACCTTCCCAGATTGTAACCAACCCCCTTTCTCAGTCTCTTTGGTTCGCAACCGTCTTATCCATCTTTTTCTAGGTTTATGCAGCATTACCTTTCCTCCGGGATAAAAATGCCTAGCTGGCGACTCTATTCATCTCCAGTGAGTTCACGGCTGTGTGTTCTCATTGTCCCTTTCGCCGACCGTTCGCGTATGTACCCCTTTTGACTTAGCCTCATTTGGTGGGAGCGACAGCTTGGCGACTCTGCTGGGGACCCTTATACTGCAACCAGGGCTTCTGGTTCTTTTTGTGGGTTCCTCCTAGCGCTTGATTGATTTGTGTTTACTGGGGTGTTATGTGCTTATTTGTGTTTTTATATGTTTTATTTATTGCTTTATGTACAGTTTGTTTTATTACTTTCTTTACTGCTTTACATATATCATACTGTCATGCTGCCTGGCTGGATCTGGTTTTGCTTTGGTGGGTGGGGGTTCTATTGAGAGTTAAGGCCCTATACCTGGGACCTGAGTGACACCTAGGCTAGAGTGAATCATATTCTTTCCCATTCCATCTCGGTCTGGTGCGGGAATATGAAACACGGTTCAGATATGGGTTTCTTCTTGAGAACTCTGTGTTGCAGATTTCCTGTAATGCTAGGGCTATCTGGGAAGCCTGCTAAGTCTGGATGACCTTTAGTTTTGACCTTCAGAAACTGAGGTGAATTAGAGGAGGAACTTTTATGGTTATTGTAAACACTGTGCCTCCGGGTTAGAAGTGTTTACACTTCTCATAACTGATCCAAGTCTGAGGATCCTTGTTTTAGAACACCACCTGTGAGGGGGTTGGGCTGTTTACAGGTTTGCAGGTACCTTGACCTCAGAATACCCTGTTACTTTGACTTGATTAAGAATACTCCATGTTGGAACAGTTCTTGTGATTCTAAAACCCTGGACATGTGGCTCTTTATTTGAGTCCCCCACCTTGGTTACTGGATTTATAGACCTCCAACTGGAATTCTTGAACACACATGGACATATATCAGAGCATTTTGATCAGATCCAGCTCAGTCACAGACCCTTGCATATCATTTGCATACATAAACATTGCATCATATTGACATTTTCTTATTTGTGTTTCAGGGTATCCATCTTCATTTGGTTCTGGTTTTGACCCCATCTTCAGTACTGACCTATCTTCATCAGCGTTTGCTTCAGCTATCTACTTCAGTTATCTGCACCAGCCAACCAGTGGCTCATTCTTTAGTGTTAGCATCAAGCACCTGTCTCTACTCAGTCTCAGCATCATGGCTCCTAAAAAGAGCAACATCACCTATCACTTTTTCCAGCCAGAGCTATCTGACATCAGGAGGATTCAGACCCTGATCACTCCGGATCACATACCATTGTTCAGGGAACACTATGGGGATATACTTGATATGGTTATGGATCTGGACCCTTCACAGAGAAGCCTGATCCACACTTGCATTCAGTTCTATGATCCCCCACTGAGATGCTTCACTTTTCAGGACTTTCAGCTAGGCCCTCTATTAGAAGAATACTCATCATTGGTTGGTTTGCCTATCAGGGGTGGAATCCCTTTCAACCCTGAGATGGTCTTTCCTGGTAATGGAGAAGTAGCAAAGGCTCTGCATTTGGAACCTGTCCTGATTGAGCAGCATATGACTTCTAAAGCTGGAATCCCTGGCTTCCATCTGGATTTCCTGATTTCTCAAGCTACCCTGAAAGCTTCTTTAGGAGAGTGGAAGGCTGTTTGTGCCTTGTTGGCTTTGAGCATATATGGAATTGTGTTGTTTGCAGATGAGCCTCGATTCATTAGCAAGAATGCAATCCATCTGTTCATCTTGAAGAACCTAGTGCCTACTTTATTGGGGGATCTCTACTATTCAGTGCATCAGAGGAATGAAAAGCAGAGGGGAAGATTAGTGAGGTGTTGTGCTCCTTTGTTCCATACTTGGCTTCTCAGGCATCTACCCAGGACAGATGCATTTTTGAACCCTCATCAGCAGAAAAACTGGGCTAAGAGACTCACTGCTCTAACTTCAGCCGATATCAGATGGTGCACTCAAAACACCAAGGGTAGGGATATCATCACCAGCTGTGGGCATTTCCCCAATGTGCCCCTAATAGGAGTTAAGGGTAGTATCAATTACAACCCTCTGCTGTTTAGAAGACAACTGGGCTATGCACTGGTTCACACTCCTAAGGCACAGGACTTGGTTGAGACTCTCTATTGTGAGAACAAGATTAATCTGGCTATTGTTAGGCAGGCAGCCTGGGCTTGGGATAATGTTCAAACCAAGGGAATAACCATTTTGGGGAAGTGCAACAATGTGGCATCAGCACAATATTATGAATGGTCCCGTGCCAGGGCCCAATTCTCTGGGATGCCCTTTACTATAGAAGATATGCCTGAATCATCTTCAGCACCACCTGCCACTGTCAGTTTGGAGGAGTTTGAGAGTTTGAAAGAAAGAAATGAGAAGCTAACTCAAGCTTTGCAGAAGACCCTCCGGGAAAGGAGTGATGGTATGAGGGAGGTTGAGAGATTGGAGAAGTTGAGAGTGGAGCATCTGGTTAAGATTGAAAAGTCTGGGGATTATATCAAAAAGTCTAAAGCTGGAGAACAAATCCTGAAGAATGCTTGCAAAGAAGCCCAGTTCCAGAGAGCAAGGACAGACCTGTATCTGAAGGAGAGCCAGGCCCGGTGGGTCAGGATCACTGAGGCTCGTACTCTGGAGGACAAGAGAGTTCAAGACAAGATGGAGCAACTGGAAGCTAGTGCAAAAGAGCAGCAAGAAGCCCTGGCAGCAGCCCAGAGGGAGATATCAGAGCTGAAGATCAAAGCTGGGGTAAAGAGGTCAAAAGACCAAAGTCAGCACAAGAAGCTAGCAGCAGCTGTTACCACCCGGAATCTCCTCATCAGGAATCTCACGGAGCGTCCGGCTGATCCTGTGACCGAAGCACTTCTCAAGGAAGTTCGTGAGGATGAGTTTGGTCTTGGTGTTTGACCCTTTGTTTGTTGTTGCTTTCATTCCGTGTATTTTTCATTTTTCCTTGTAATGTATTTTGACCCCTCAGAGGGCTTGTAGTTGTAAATAAACTATGTACCATTTTGGCTTTTTGTAATATGTGTATTAGTTTGTTCCATCCGAGTTTCACTTCAAAAGCAACATCAACAGCATCTTCAAGGGTCTGGAAGGGTCAAAACTGAATGCCAAACCGGATACCTTGGGAGCAAATAAGCATAACTGCATTGCATACTAACACTTTTGTTTGTTTTGTAGGTTTTTGTTTTATTGCCACTAACTCTGTTGTGATGTTCAGGAACTATTGCTCGGCGCCGAGTATTTCCCCTCAACCGTCCGCACCGTTATCCAACCCGTAACAACCTTCCGGGCATTCAAATGGATCAGATGCAGCAGGACCTTACTGAGGTCAGAAATCAAATGGCAAATGAAAGGCTAGAGATGAGGAATCAAATGACTCAGTTTATGGAAGTGATGAACAACATGGCTCAGAGCCAGGAAAGATTGAGGGCCATGGTGGAAAGGCAGAATCAAGAAGATCCACATATAGGAACTGCCGGCACTAGCAACAATGAAAGGGTCCAACCTCATGTTAACCCCCCTGTATTTGGACCACACCTCCATCCTGAGGTCAACATCCCTGCAAATGTTCAAGGGACCGCCACTGCAGCCAGGGTACTTCAAGAAGACCCCCAAGAGGATCAATTCACAGTAATGGGTGCTGGGGAAGAAGCTTATGATAGAAGGTTGGATGAGATAGCTGAGAAATTGAGGTCCTTAGAGTCTCAAAACTCTCTGGGTTTCGACGTCATGGACATGGGCTTGGTAGACGGGGTCAGGATCCCCCATAAGTTTAAGCCTCCTTGTTTTGAAAAATACAATGGGACTTCCTGCCCCCGGACTCATTTACAATCATTTCTGGGGAGGCTGAAGGCCTATACTATGGATGAGAAGCTCTGGATGTTCTATTTTGAAGATAGCTTGACTGGAGCGTCAAGAGAATGGTACTCTCACTTGACAAGGGCAACTATTAGATGCTGGAAGGACCTGGCAGAGGCCTTCATCAGACAGTATCAATATAACTTAGACATGGCACCCAACAGGACCCTCCTAATGGGAATGTCACAGTCGTCAAGGGAAAGTTTCCGAGAATATGCCCAGAGATGGAGGCAACTGGCTGCTGCTGTTCAGCCACCTATGTCTGAGAGGGAAATGGCAGATATGTTTATGAACACCCTTCAGGGGACTTATATTGACAGGCTGGCTGCTTTCTCTTCCACCAGCTTTGCGGATGTTGTCATAGCCGGGGAGAGAATTGAAAGCCTATTGAAGATGGGCAAGATCTCAGACAATGGTGCAAGCTCGTCCAGTAGAACAAGAAAGCCTTTTGCAGGACCGAGAAGAACTGGCGAGACCAATGCCATCCACACCAACAGGGGCAGGCCCCAATATGTTCACAGATCAGTGGCGGCAGTCACCATTCCCGCTCCAGCTCATCCTCAGCCAGTTTATCAACCTCCGCAGCAAAACTATCAGCAACAACCTCAGTACCATCAACAGAATCAGTATCCTCCGAGAAATTACAACAACAGCAACACCAACAACAATAACCAGCAAAGGCCTTTCCAACAGAGGCCTTCCCAAGCCAACAGGGTAATCGATCCGATCCCTATGCCATATGCTACATTGCTGCCACAACTCCTGAAACTCAACCTAGTTGAGCTAAGGACGTTGGCACCTCCAGATCCCAACAGTCTACCCAGGAATTATGACTCCAACGCCAGATGTGCCTTCCATTCAAATGCACCTGGCCACAGTACAGAAAAGTGCAGAGCCCTGCACATGAAGGTACAAGACCTGGTGGACTCAAAAGCTCTGAATTTCGCACCTCCACCCAATGTCAATAAGAACCCCATGCCAAACCACGGTGGTCCCAGAATTAACGCTATTGAAGAAGACAAGCCGTCTTATTTAATAACCAGTGTGGGTCAGATCAGGACACCGTTGGTAGAAATTAAGGCTCAGCTCCTCGAATGTCAAATGTTCCCGGGGTGTGAGTTGGGTTGTGCTTACTGCAATATTTCGGTCAATGGGTGCGATAACCTGAGGAATGGCATAGATGGTCTTATTCAGAGTGGCCAACTTCAGATCACCACATCATTTCCTACAAATCCAGCAACCTCATCAGCAACAACTCCAGAACCTCCTACAACTGCAACAACCATTGTTCCTGACAATTCTTCGGCTTCATCAACAAGTACTTCATCTATCGTCTCAACTGATCAGTTATCAACAAATTTTTCTTCTACAACTCCGGCACCACTCCATTATGAAGCTCCTACAACAAAAGCATCCATCCTTCCACCGATGTCTCCTACAACACCAGCAACAAATCATGAGGATGTCTCAACTGTCACCATATTTTATGATCCAGAAAACAACTCTGCCTACAACTCAGAAAGTGCTGCTCCCATCAGAGCACCAGTCACAATTTATTACGATCCACAGACTATCACAATTCCTTCCGCAGCTGCAGTCAGTCCAGTCACTATCACGGTGCCTGGACCAGTACCCTATGAAAGCAGTAATGCTATCCCCTGGCATTACGGCTCTGACCTGTACTGCGAAGGACAAAGAATCACTTTTGAATCATCAACCCCTGCACCACAAATTGACAATGTGGGAGGAGGCGGAGGCTTCACTCGAAGCGGACGTCTTTTCGCCCCACAAATTCAGAGAACCACTGCCGAAGCAGAAGCTGCTGCCAAGGCAAAAGGGAAGAGCCCTGTGCAGGAAGATCAAGCAGTTAAAGAAGCCTTCAAGACACCCTTCGATCAAGAGGTTGATGAGTTCATGCGAATCATCAAAAAGAGTGATTATAAAGTAGTGGATCAACTTCATCAGACGCCTTCCAAGATCTCAATCCTATCATTGCTTATGTGCTCCGAGGCCCATCGGAATGCACTACTCAAAGTCTTGCACGCAGCTTACGTGCCTGAAGAGATCACTGTCAATCAGCTGGAAGCTGTAGTTGGAAATGTTAATACTAGTCACGGACTAGGGTTCACCAATACTGATTTGACAACGGAAGGCCGTAACCATAACAAAGCCTTGCACATAACCATGGAATGTAAAGGTGCTGTCCTTTCCCATGTGCTGGTAGACACAGGGTCGTCCCTCAATGTCTTACCTAAAAAGGCCCTGATGAAGCTAGAATACGATGGATTGGCATTGAGACCCAGCAACCTGGTGGTAAGAGCCTTTGATGGTTCAAAGAGATCGGTTCTGGGAGAGATTGAATTGCCCATAACGATTGGCCCGCAGACCTTCAAAACTACCTTCTACGTGATGGATATACAGCCTGCCTACAGCTGTCTATTGGGTAGGCCATGGATTCACGCCGCTGGCGCCGTGACCTCTACCCTTCACCAGAAGTTAAAATACGAGTGAGAGGGTCAAATCGTTACAATCTGTGGAGAAGAGGATATTTTTGTCAGCCACCTGGCTACCTATAAGTACATTGAGATGGATGGGGAGATCCATGAAACAATGAGCCAGGGGTTCGAAGCTTTGAATGTCAATGAAACATCTGCTGTGCCTGGTACTTCAATATCATCATACCAACAAGCCCGGAAGGTTGTTGAGGGAGGAAACGCCCAAGGCTGGGGCAAACTGCTATCGGTGGGGAAGAAAGAGGATAGATTTGGGTTGGGTTACAAACCAACTCAACAAGATCAAGCAGAGGCTGCAAAAGAGCCCAATTTTGTGAGTGGGGGAATGCTTACCCCTGATGCTATCAACTGTTTGGAAGACGAGCTGGAAGAAGAACGCAACCTGGAAAGATGGATTCGTCCAAAGGTCCCGGGGAGCAGTATCTCAAACTGGTCTTCCCAGGAAATTATAAGAGTTACTCATGCAGAGTAATTATTATTTCCTGTATTTTTATAGCATGCATCAAAGTCTTGCATCTTGCCCAAGATGACAAGACTCATTTTGTAATCGGGCCATCTGTACTTTTTGTGCAAACAAGATTAATCAATGAAATATCAGACATCTTTTTGCAAATGAGTCTTTTTCTTTTCCGCTCACTGTTTTTCCATTTTTCTTTTTGTACAAAAAAATAAATGGCAGTGTTTTCAAAATGACAACTCTATTTCACTTTTCTAAAGCAAGATTAAAATCAAATCACTAAAATGAACAAACTGAACCCTTGCAGAGTGTGCCTTCCAGACAGCACCGACAACAGCACGGCTATGACTTCGTATGACTTTGACAATCCAATCAATCAAGCTGATGAAGGGGTTGAAGAAGAATATGAGCTTCCTGAAGAGCTAGCCAGGTTGTTAATACAAGAGGAAAAGGTTATTACTCCTCACCAGGAGGAAGTTGAAGTGATCAATCTTGGTACAGATGAAGACGTGAAAGAGGTTAAAATCGGGGCCTGCTTACAAGACTCAGTGAAGAGACAACTGGTTGACCTGCTTCAAGAATATGTGGACGTGTTCGCTTGGTCTTATCAAGATATGCCAGGGTTGGATACCGACATTGTCGTGCACAAGCTGCCTTTGAGAGAAGAATGTCTGCCAGTTAAGCAGAAACTGCGCCGTACCCGCCCAGACATGGCTATGAAAATCAAGGAGGAGGTACAAAAGCAATGGGACGCCGGGTTCCTTGCTGTGACTAGCTATCCACCGTGGGTTGCTAACATAGTACCTGTGCCTAAGAAAGACGGCAAAGTAAGGATGTGTGTTGACTACCGGGATCTGAACAGAGCCAGCCCGAAAGATGACTTCCCATTACCTCACATTGATGTATTGGTCGATAACACGGCTCAGTTCTCGGTATTCTCCTTCATGGACGGATTTTCAGGATACAACCAGATTAAGATGTCACCTGAAGACATGGAGAAGACAACCTTCATCACACCCTGGGGCACGTTCTGCTACAAGGTAATGCCATTTGGGCTCAAGAATGCCGGTGCAACATATCAACGGGCTATGGTAAAATTATTCCATGATATGATCCATAAGGAAATCGAGTGTTATGTGGATGACATGATTGCCAAGTCCCTCACTAAAGAAGATCACCTGGTGAATCTACTGAAGTTATTCAAGCGTCTGAGGAAGTACCAATTAAAGCTGAACCCCAACAAGTGCACATTCGGGGTGCGATCTGGTAAGCTGCTGGGTTTTATTGTAAGCGAGAAAGGGATTGAAGTTGACCCTGACAAAGTCAAAGCTATTCAAGAGATGCCTGCACCGAAAACAGAGAAAGAAGTTCGAGGGTTCTTAGGTCGATTGAACTACATTTCACGGTTCATATCTCACCTTACAGCAACCTGTGAACCCTTGTTCAAGCTGTTGAGAAAAGAGCAAACGGTCAGGTGGAATGAAGACTGCCAAAGGGCTTTTGACAAGATCAAAGAATACTTACAGGAACCTCCAATCCTCATGCCTCCAGTTGAAGGAAGACCTCTGATAATGTACTTGACAGTATTAGAAGAGTCGATGGGGTGTGTGTTGGGCCAGCATGATGAGTCTGGTCGAAAAGAGTATGCAATTTACTACCTAAGCAAAAAGTTTACCGACTGTGAACAACGTTATTCACTGCTCGAGAAAACTTGTTGTGCTTTAGCGTGGGCTGCTCGCCGACTGAGACAGTATATGTTGACCCACACTATCAAAAATGGACCCAGTCAAGTACATTTTCGAGAAGCCAGCACTTACCGGACGGGTTGCAAGATGGCAGATGATTCTCACAGAATACGACATCCAATACACCTCTCAAAAGGCCATCAAGGGCAGTGTATTGTCTGAATATCTTGCTGAGCAACCCCTCGATGATTACCAGCCTATGAGATTTGACTTCCCTGATGAAGACATCATGTCCATAAAATCAAAGGATCATGAAGAGCCTATTCACACTGAAGGGCCTGACCCGGAAGAAGAATGGACTATGATGTTTGATGGGGCTGTTAACATGAATGGTCGTGGTGTTGGTGCAGTACTCATTACACCTAAGGGAGTCCACATGCCTTTCTCGGCAAAGCTCACTTTCAACTGCACTAACAACGAAGCTGAATACGAAGCTTGCATTATGGGTCTTGAGGAAGCCATTGACCTCAGGATCAAGACATTGACCGTATTCGGAGATTCAGCTTTGGTAGTCAATCAAACCAACGGCAAATGGTACACCCACCAAGATCATCTGATACCTTACAGGGATTATACAAGGAGGTTACTGACTTTCTTCACAACAGTCAAGCTTGAGTATATCCCTCGGGACGAGAATCAGTTTGCAGATGCTCTTGCTACCATTTCATCCATGATCAAAGTTCAAGCTGCTAACTTTGTACCTCGGATTTCAGTGTCCAGACTTGATAGACCAGCGTATGTGTTCGCAGCAGAAGTTGTCAAAGATGATAAGCCTTGGTTCCATGACATTAAGTGCTTCTTGGAGGGTCAGACATACCCACCTGGGGCATCTTCCAATGATAAGAAGACTTTGAGAAGGCTTGCTGGTAGCTTCTTTCTGAACACTGACGGGTCTTTATACAAAAGGAACTTTGATCTGGTACTCCTCAGATGTGTTGATAAGACAGAAGCAGACTTGTTGATGCATGAAGTGCACGAAGGATCCTTTGGTACCCATGCAGGAGGGCATGCCATGGCCAAGAAATTGTTAAGATCAGGTTATTACTGGATCACAATGGATGCAGACTGTTGTGCCTATGCCAGAAAATGCCACAAATGCCAGATTTATGCAGATAAGGTGCATGTGCCTCCCAATCCTTTGAACATAATGTCTTCACCCTGGCCCTTCGCCATGTGGGGCATTGATATGATCGGTAAAATTGAACCGACTGCGTCGAACGGCCACAGATTCATCCTGGTTGCCATTGATTATTTCACCAAGTGGGTCGAAGCAGCTTCTTATGCCAATGTTACAAGACAAGTGGTAGCCATATTTCTGAAGAGAGATATCATCTGTCGATATGGAGTTCCCGAGCGAATCATTACTGATAATGGTTCCAACTTGAACAACAAAGTGATGGCAGAGCTGTGCCGGGACTTCAAGATCCAACACCACAATTCTTCTCCTTACAGGCCAAAGATGAATGGCGCTGTTGAGGCAGCTAATAAGAACATCAAGAAGATTGTGCAGAAGATGGTAGTCACTTACAAAGACTGGCACGAAATGCTACCATTTGCCTTACATGGGTACCGCACGTCAATCAGGACATCCACTGGGGCAACACCGTATCAGCTTGTATATGGTATGGAAGCAGTCCTACCTGTTGAAGTTGAATTACCCTCCCTACGGGTACTAATGGATGTTAAACTGAGTGAAGCAGAATGGGTTCGGGCCCGATACGAACAACTGAGTCTGATTGAAGAGAAAAGATTGGCTGCAGTCTGTCATGGGCAGTTGTATCAGAAAAGAATGAAGAAAGCCTTCGATCAGAAAGTCAGGCACCGAGAGTACCAAATAGGAGATCTTGTGCTGAAGAGAATCCTCCCTCCTCATACAGACCACAGGGGCAAGTGGACTCCAAACTATGAAGGACCATTCGTAGTAAAGAAAGTTTTCTCTGGTGGAGCACTGATGCTCAGCACCATGGATGGTGAAGACTTCCCGTCCCCTGTGAATTCAGATGCAGTTAAAAAATACTTCGCATAAGAGTGACCCGCTGGACACAAAAACAGAATGTAAGTCCAGGCAAAAATAGGGCATCCCGGCGAGTCAAAAACAGAATAAAAGACTCGGGCAAAAATAAGGGAAAATAAACAAAAAAATGTACACCCGCTGAGCTGAAAAGCCGCATTGGACAGCTCAGGCAAAAATGGGTATCCCGATGGATCGAAAACCTGAAAGGGAGATCCATGCAAAATAAGGGAATAAGCGAACAACTGCACTCTGAATTCGTCTGTATCATCTACAACTTGGTAAGCTTCAACAAGATCAAGCTTCAATCAGAATCAACATTCTTCAAAAGCAAGATGAGAAGAACGTCAAAAGTCATACGGGTCATAGTGAAGAGGAAGCTCCTTAAAGCGTCATCAACACTGCCAGCATTTTGTTTCTCAATTTGTAACAATCTCCTCATTTCAGGGGATATGTTCCTTTGACTGTATCTCGCCAATTCAGGGCATATGAATTAATAAAATCAGATTTTCAGTCATGTCTCATTTTGTACATTTTATTTGCAAAAATGTCTGATGTCTTAAAAGAAAAAACTGATTGCATAAGAATACAGATGCTTATCTTCAAAAGTAAAAACATGCTTGCAGGAAATATGCTTACTCTCAGAAGTATCCTAACTCCTATGACGGAATCCAGTAAGGGATACCTCGGGATTATCTTGTGCGTTTCTCTATCTTTTTCAGGATTGCAGGTATCCAGAACGCAACTTGGGGCGTGTAAGCTCCATCCCAGCGAGCTGGCAAGTCAACACTCAATTTTAGCACCCGAAGTGCTCTCTCCCCAGCTGAGTTGCCTTTCATGACTCCTCCCAGCTGAGTTGGCCACTTATTACTTATCCCCATCAGAATGGGCAGGTATCACAGAAGATGCCCATATCCCCGGCTGAGTCAAGAAGTCACCGTAACAGAATTTCTAGGGAGGTCTTTCAGTGATGCCTCTCTCTCTCCCCAGCCGAGTTGTCATCTCGCCCTCAGCCGAGTACAAAAATCAGGGAATCATCTCCCCACAGAGCTCCAGCCTCTGTCCAGAAGAGCAGCGCATGAAGGATCACAACAGAGTGAAGAAAGCTTCTACAAACCCCAGCTGGGTCTCTCATTTATTAGGATAGGTCTATCAGTGACCCGTGTCCCCAAGCAAATATCATCTTATTAGATCTACCAATGATCTCATCCCCAGCTGGGATGTCCATTTCAAGCAGATCGATCGAAGATCTTCGCAGCAGTGGGACCCGGATCCCGGTTTGGTATCTTTGCACAATCATAGCATTTGCATCATATTCACCCACAAAGCGTAGCATTCCGTCTAGTACGGAGCATTACGGCAAAAATCCAACACATAGCATAATCATAAGCCATGTTTTGAATCAGCACTTGTGACCAGTAACCATTCATCAGAATGAAGAATACTTTCCCCCAGAGTCCCCACCAGAGTCCCAGCAAAAGCAGCTGCCTCACAAATCACAGACACCAATATATACTCATTTTGACACCCGACCGTGCCATCTTTCCCCAGTAAAGTCGCCTAAACACTCTTTACAAATAAAACCACCCATATTACAGATACTTCCTGACACCCGTCCATGTCGAATCACCAGCAGAAAGCCAAAGACATCATCTTTGCACTCACCTACTTGTATATACAATTCCTTGACACCCGTCCGTGTCATATCCCCAGCGCAGTCGCCTACACTTTATATATCAGATACATGTTCATATTATACTTTTCTCTCTTGACACTCGTCCGTGTCACCTTCCCCAGCAGATAAACACTCATCCATATATACTCATGCTACCTATACGGATACTCGTCCGTATCTTGTATATACTTATATATCCCCACAGATTCAACACTAGTCCTTGTTCTTTGTTAACCCGTTGGTACTCGTCCGTACCATCGTCTCAGAGCATGCGTCTAGAGTTTGTTTCTACATGATACTCGTCCGTATCATAGTCTTAAGGATGCTCGTCCGCATCTTTAATCCATACACCGTGTCAAACACTTATGTCCTCTTGAATATAGATACTCGCCTGTGTCTACTATTCTCCAGAAGAGTCCTCTCAGATTCAACACTAGTCCTTGTTCTTTGTTAACCAGTTGGTACTCGTCCGTATCATCATCTCAGAACATGCGTCAAGCGTTCGTTTTTACCTGATACTCGTCCGTATCATAGGGATGCTCGTCCGCATCTTTAATCTATACACAATACCAAACACTTATACCTTTTGTTTCTTGGATATAAACACTCGTCCGTGTTTACTACTCCCCAGTAGATCGCCAACAATGCAATATTTCCTCTTATCTGACACTTGTCCTGTGTCATGATAAACCTGAGAGCAGCCGTACCCTGCTAGGTGGTCGTCCTCCACCTCTTGATGGTCGTCCTCCATCATGCTCATCCGATGACCGTCCCCATCATCGATATTTAGCAGCCGTCCCCTGCTAGGTGGTCGTCCTCCACCTCTTGATGATCGTCCTTCATCATTTTATCCAATGGCCGTCCCCATTGTTGATTTTGGTTATCTGACACTCGTCCTGTGTCATGATAAACCTCGAGAGCAGCCGTCCCCTGCTAGGTGGTCGTCCTCCACCTCTTGATGGTCGTCCTCCATCATGCTCATCCGATGGCCGTCCCCATCGTTGACCTTTTATCTGGCATTCGTCCTATGTCGCGTGATTTTCGGCAGCCGTACCCTGCCAGGTGGTCGTCCTCCACCTTAGATGACCGTCCCTCATCTTGTCCCCAACAGAGCAGCCGTCCCCTGCTAGGTGATCGTCCTTCACCTTTGATGACCGTACCTCATCATCTGTTTTATTTCATTTATTCTTTAACCCGATGGCCGTCCCCGTCGTGGTCCCCTTTCCTTTCAGTTTAACCCGATGGCCGTCCCCGTCGTTGGTTACTTTACTTTATGAAATTGATGGCCGTCCCCGTCATGTTTCATTAATCCCCAGAGATTTTTATAGCTTTGTCTTGATGGCCGTCCCCATCATGATTCTTTTATCCCCAGCATGTCGGCCGTCCCCGTCATTGCTTTACTTCACACCTTTTCTCAGCATGGCGGCCGTCCCCGTCATCGCTCTTTACCCAGCAGTCGTCCTCTGCTCGACGGTCGTCCTCCGTCGCCCACACTTTACAATATACTTTATTTTCCTTTACAATCTATATCCCTTTTCTTCTTATTTCTGTGAGTGCAAATTTTGGACTGTCTTTGGTATTCAACCACAAGTTATCTTGTTTTCCTGTTAAGCCATTGCTTACATCCTGCACAGCTAACTCATGTTTGAATAGGGGCAGCTGTAAACACCCCAAATTTGCCCTCACCCATTCACACCATGTCTTGTTATCATTTCATATGCATAAACACAATCATACCATCCCATATCACATTTTTGAGTCACTGCATAGTTTCTAAGTCATCTGCATCTAGGGTTTGTGATCTGAGCAATCCAAGAGCTTCTTGAGCCACTCCAAAGGCTACCAATCACTTCAAAGGGATCCATGTGTGTTTTTATATCATATTACATCCTCTCAAAGTCAAAAATGCAAAAGGATCACAAGAACTGGGATTGGTGTGGATGCAGAGCCAGGCTTAACTGCACAGATGACCTAGAATTAGGGTTTTGGTTTCAGAGGCCATAACTCCAAATTTTTTGGTCATTCTTGTTTCCATTGGTCTCTATATGGTATAGGGAGTATGCATACCAATTTTCATGAAGAAATTCCATGGGGAAGTCATCTGATCAAGGGTTGACTTTCTGGACAAGTCAGTGTAAAATCAGGGCATCTGAGGCCCCCAATGACCCAACCAATGGGTGATCTTCATCATTTTGAGTGTATATGATCTTTATTTGATCATAGAAGAGGTTTGAAGTTCACAAAAATCAAGAATTTGGAGATTTTGCAAAGTTGACTTTTTAGGGCATGGTTGACTTTTCAAGAATATGTCATTTTAGGTCATTTTTCAAGCCTTGATTTTTGATCCAAAAAAGCTTCAAATGGAGAAACTTTGGTCATGAAAGTTGTAGAACACATTTTTCCCTTTTCAAAAAGTACAAGAAAATGATCTAATTCTTCTTGGATCAAAAGTTATGGTGTGACAAAGTTGCCAAAAATCACTTATTTTCAAGACATGCCTCAAATGAGAAATTTGCAAAATCATGAACCAAGGCCATTTGTAACTTCTAGTTCACTTCAAACCAATGTACAAACATCACATGAGTTCTAAAAATCAGAATTGGACCAAAGTTTCTCATGATCATGGTTTGTATAACAAGACTTTTTTCATGTGAACCAAAGTTGCAACAACTTGCAAAACTCATGATCACTCTTTCCCCCACTTGCTACATTGGATGCTGAGCTTTGCTAGCCCTTCCCCTCACCCTTGCTGCGCCAGCTCCATGCTTGTACTAGCCTAGAACCAAGCCATACCTCTCTTACACAAAGAGTGGACTTTTGGCAAAAGTGAACTTACCAATCAATAAAGGCCATGTCAAATCATCTGACCTATAGGATTATTTTATACTATCCTTTGGCAAGCAAAACATATCAAGAAGGAAGGCTGAAACAGATCACAAGACACCATACACAAAAACACACCCCATTTGCATTTCTCTTCGAATCTTCCTCCACAAGCCTCAAACACTCAAACCATTTTCATACCTCAACTCATCATGCCTCATTAAGCCCAAACCACCAAAGAACCAAGCCTGAATCAAGCAAGAACTCCACTTCTCCATTTTCACTCCAACTTGCAGTTTCTTTCGAAACTCACTCCACAAGCCATAAACATCCAAACTCACTCCACAAACCTTCTTAAAACATCACCCTGATCACAAAGAACCACCCACATTGGCCTGAAACTGCCTGAATCACCATTGCCATTTTCAACTGAGCTTGAGCAGAAGCTGTTCAAACTCTTCATCTAGCCATCATAAACTTCTCCAAAGCATTCAAGCATCATCAAGAGGTCATAAGGAGTGGATTTCACAAGGAGGGGAGGTCAGAAAGTTGCTGGAGTGAAAGCTTCGAATCTCAGGTAGCTCAAGAAATATTTTTCCAGAAATCATTTTTTATGTTCTAAACTTGTTCTCCATGCTTCACTGATTATCTTGGTGCTTTTAGTTTTGGAAATAGTGATGAAATGAGAATTTAATTGATCTCTGAAACTCTGTGACCTAAAAATTTGTTTTGCTCGATTCATGAGTTTGGGGAAGAATAAATTTGTTTTGATTGGGGGTTTTGGTTCGTGAGTGAGTGGGAATCATTTCCATGTTTTTAGATTTCGTTTTAGTTAGGTTTTGAGAGAGTTTGGAGATTTTCAGGTGGGCTTCCCACCGGAGAAGACGACCGGAGGTCTTCTCCGGCCACCTGAAAGTCATTATGCCCTAATCCTGTAATTAAATGCCATTTGAATTTGGACCGTAGGATCAGTTGACTCCATTGACCTCCCGCGCGTGTGAATGGCTCAGATCTGATCATTATGCCCTAATCCATTTAATTAGTTTTAATTAATTATAATTAAATTAATTCGTCCAGAGTGAATCTAGACCCTCCATTCACGCGCGCAGTCCACCCATTCAAACCCAGAATCAATCTCAGCCACTCTTTCTGTTGACTTTTCCTTTTTCTTTATTTTAATTCATTTCTTTTCATTTTATTTGCATAATTTATTAAAAATAGCAAAATTTGTCTAAAAATTATGAAACTTTTTCTCAGGAGTTTCATTAATTTTTATGACACAAAAATATTTTTATTTTTATTTTTAGCATTAAAAAAGTATTTTTAAATATTTAAAAGATTATTTTTAATTGATTAATGAGAATTATTTTATTAAAAATACTTTTAGGTATTTAAAAATCACCCAAAAATTCATGAAATGTTCTAAGACATTTAGAAACATTGTCCAACCTTCAAACCAAATTTCTTTTTTGATCTTGATGCATTTTGATAATTTTTCATTGAATTAAAATCATTTTTGTGCATTATTTTGATCCCAAGTTCAAAAAATCATTTCTGCCTATTCATGAGGAGTTGGACATTGATTCTTCTTGCATTGCATTATGTTTAGCATGTAGTTTTTGAGATAAAATGGCCTTGATTTGATCTTGCATTTTCATTTTGTTTGGCATTTCTTTTGTTTGGAAACCCTAAAAACCCTAAAATCTTGTAAAAATCATAACTTGAGATTGGTTAAGAGTTGAGACCTCTCCTTTGGGCTTTGGTTTAGTATAGGATTAGGGGTCCTTTGTGTGGCATTTTCAATTTTTTATAATGTTGTTTGCTTCTGATTTTGGTTTGTGTTTGATGTTTGATTCATAAACCCTAATTTGGGCTTCCATATGCATCCATCTTGCATCTTCTTGCATAACATGACTTGCTATGACATTCCATGCCTCCATGTGATTCATTTAACATCATAAGACATATAGAAAGCATGTTTGATCATTGCATCATGTATTTGCCATGTTGTATGTCATGTGCACTTCATAACTTTTCATGTATGTTCATGGTTCCTAACTTGCTTCATTTGCATTCATGAACTTGTATGATCATTTCCATGTGCTGCCTCATGTTTGTAGCATCTCATAGCATCATTAGCATCATATAAATGCTTTTGGTTTTGTTTCTCATCATGTCATCTCATCCCATTTTGCATTGCATTGCATTTTCTTTTCTAACCTTTCAGGTGGTTGTCGCTCCCGACAAATGAAATGGATCAGATGAAGGTACAGACGCGAACGGTCGGCGAAAGGGACAATGAGAACACACAGCCGTGAACTCACTGGAGATGAATAGAGTCGCCAGCTAGGCATTTTTATCCCGGAGGAAAGGCAATGCTGCATAGACCTAGAAAGACATGGATAAGACGGTTGCGAACCAGAGAGACTGAGAAAGGGGGTTGGTTACAACCTGGGAAGGTATTAGCACCCAGATTGTCCGTCGTACCCGACGGGATCCACGCTTAAAAGATTTGTGTTTTAAAGGGGTAGTGTCAGTGCAATCTGTGTGTAAAAGAGCTGGAAAAGGATGTACAGGTGTCAGTGTATAGTGTATAAGTGATATGAAGTATGAATGTGTCAGTGTGAGGAAGGAGTGAAATGCTCAAGATCATGAGGCTAAAGGATAAAGCTAGAAAGAGGGGGAATATACAGAGACTTTTGTTCGATAACTGTTAAGTTATGCCTACGTATCCTCTCGTGCAATGAGGAAGTCAGAACACCGTAGTTCGACCCAAAGAGACTGAAAGATGAATTGACTTGTGAACTGCTTGCTTGTCAATGCTCAAGTGTATGACCTGTCTGGCTCAGGTGCAAACTGTCTTGCATTAGACGGAAGAAGCAAGTTCTCGTTTATGAGTGAAGATGATGAGAAAAGAATCCCGAAGGAGACGATTATTGTTTGTTTTTTGGGTTTTCAGTCTTTTATTGCTCTTGGAAGTTTGTCATAAGATAATGAGCTTAAGTCTAAACCAATGGATTTAGTAAACTCATCACATCTTCCCTCTGATTAGGGGTAATGAGAATACCTTAGGTGTGAAGTCAGATTCTCACACTTAATCACCTTTGGTGTAGGATTAAGATCATTAACCTACTTGTGATTAATTAGATGTTTTTGTTGTTTTTTGTTTAGTGTTAAGTAATGAGGTTAAGCCATAATCAGGGATTAAACAGACTCATTACACCATCCTAATAGAAGGATAATAGATGAGAATGTTTAAGCTGAGGAAAGCTCCTCAACTTAATCCATGGTTAGGGATTAAAATCATGACAAAACAAACCTTTATTAGATGGATTTTATTGATGATATGATGATGAAGTGAGTTTTATGATTTGTAAGACAACTTGAGGGGGACTTGTCCATTAACACTAGGGTTAGTCCTTCTTAACCAGTTAAGGAAGAATTAGAACCCTAATGCAAGGCCCAAGTTACAAGTGTGATGTCTTGACACTTATTAAGTGAATTGATTAAGAGATTTAAACACATTAAGGGTTTAACACTTAGGATTAAAGTTATACACTCCATCCTAAGAGAAGGATGCAGGCATAAGCTTAATCACAAAGCCTTAAAGCCTTTAGGGTTTAGTCCCTGATTATGAGGTGAGAAGAGAAGACTCAAAGAAGACACAAAGGTAAAACTAAGAGGGGAGACTAATCAAAACCCTAATCATTGTCATGCTTGGTTGTTCCTAAGGTTTGTGAGGTTTACAAGAGCAATCTTCAATGGAACCACCAGGAAGCAGATGAACAGGATCAAGAGAAGCAAAGTGACTTGCTTCATTCAAGAAGTCAAATCACTTGAAGAAAGAAAGTAAGAAGAACAAGAATGAGCAAGATCAATCTCAAACACATACATAAATTCAGAAATGGATGCAAGAGAGATGAAAAGAAAAGTTATGAGAAGTGAAGGCAAATTCACTTCTCAAGTTTACTTACCACCTGAAATGTTAGAAAGAAAAGCAATGCAATGCTAAATGAGATGAAGTGATATGATGAAAAACAAAACCAGAAGCATGTTGATGATGATAATGATGTTATGAGATGCTACAAGCATGAGACAAGGCATGGATATGTTCATACAAGTTCATGGATGCAAATGATGCAAGTTAAGGAGCATGAACTTACATGAAAAGTTATGAAGCATACATGGCAGACAACATGGCAAATGCAAGATGCAATGATCACACATGCTCTCTATATGTCTTATGAAGTCAAATGAATCAAATGGAGGCATGGAATGGCATGGCAAGTCATGTTATGCAAGAGAATGCAAGAAGGATGCAAAAGAAAGCCCAAATTAGGGTTTATGGATCAAACATCAAACAAAAACCAAAAACAGAAGCAAACCCTAAGATAAAAAATGGAAAATGCCACCCAAAGAAACCCTAAACCTATACTAAACCAAAGTCCAAAGGGGAGGTCTCAACTCTTAACCAATCTCAATTTATGATTTTTCTAAGTTTTTAGGGTTTTTAGGGCTCTTGAACAAAAGAAATGCCAAACAAATGAAAAATGCAAGATCAAATCATGGCCATTTTATCTCAAAAACTACATGCCAAATAGAATGCAATGCAAAAAGAATCAATGTCCAACTCTTCTTAGATAGGCAGAAATGAATTTTTGAACTTATGATCAAAATAATGCACAAAAAATGATTTAATTCAATGGAAAATTCTTAAAATGCATCAAGATCAAAAAGAAATTTGGTTTTAAGGTTGGACAATGTTTCTAAATGTCTTAGAACATTTCATGAATTTTTTGGTGATTTTTAAATACCTAAAAGTATTTTTAATAAATTAATTTCCATTAATCAATTAAAAATAATCTTTTAAATATTTAAAAATACCTTTTTAATGATAAAAATAAAACAAAAATATTTTTGTGTTTACAAAATTAATAAAACTCAGGATAAAAAGTTTCATAATTTTTAAACCTTTTTTACTATTTTAAATTAAATGTGCAAATAAAATGAAAAGAAATGGAATTAAAATAAATAAAAGGAGAAGTATGCAGGACGGGTGGCTGGGATTCAATCTGGGCTTGAGGGCATTGACTACGCGCCAGATCCTGTGGACCACGTTTAAACTGACTTAAACTCAATTAATTAAATAAATAATGAAGATTAGGGCTTAATGACAAATCTGGACCGTCCACACGCGCGGCAAGCCAAACATTTCAACGCATCCAACGCTCTAGATTCAAATGGTCTTAATTACTGGGATTAAACCCTAATGATTTTCAGGTGGCCGGAGAAGACCTCCGGTCGTCTTCTCCGGTGGGAAGGCCACCTGAAAATCTCCAAACTCCCTCAAAACGTAACAAAAATGAAACCTAAGCATACAGAAATGATTCCCATGATCCCCTGAACTAAAACCCTAAGTCAAAACAAATTTATTCTTCCTCAAATTCATGAATCGAGCAAAACAAATTTCTAGGTCACAGAGTTTCAGAAGCTAATTAAATACTCATTTCAACACCATTTCAAAAACTAAAAGCATATTCATGATCAGGAAGACATGTAGAACAAGTTTAAAACAAAAGAAATGATTTCTGGAAAAATATTTTTCAAGCTACCTGAGATTCGAAGCTTTCACTCTGATGACTTTCTGGCCACTTCCTTCAGTGCAATCCACTCCACTTGACCCTCTGGTGATGCTTGAATGCTTAAGAGGAATTTATGTTGGCTGGATGAGGAGTTTGACAAGCTTCTGCTCAAGCTCAGTCAGAAATGGCAGGGATGATTCAGGCAGCTTCAGGCCATTGTGAGTGGTTCTTTGTGATCCAGATGGTGAGTGGAGAAGCTTTGTAAAGTTTGTTTGGATGTTTGTAAGCTGTGGAAGGTGATTCGAAGAGAAATGCAGGCTGAGGTGAAAATGGTGAAGTGGCTTTGTGGTTGGTTTCAGGCTTGGCTCTTGGCTGGTTTCTTCTCAATGGATCATGGTGAGTTGAAGTGTGGAAAGGGTTTGGATGTTTTGTGGCTGGGCAGAGAGATTCGAAACAAAATGCAGCTAGGGTGTGTTTTGTGAATGTGATGGTATGAAGTGTTTCAGCATGGCTTGGTATATGAAATGGCTTGCAAATGAAAAGTATAAACTAATCCAATTGGCTGGATGATGTGACATGGCCTGCTGTGATAGGTAAGTTTGCTTTTGCAAAATGTCAACCTTTTGTGTAAGAGAAGTATGGTGAGGTGCTAGCTTGGTACAAGGGCTAGGGGCTGCGTAGCATGGTGTGGTGAGAGAGCTAGCAAGGTCAGCATCCAAGGTTGCAAGTTGTAGGAAGTGTGATGAGTGCTTTTGCAAGTTGTCACCTTTTGAAATTTCATGAAAAATGCCTTGTTACATGAACTAAACACATGTGATTTTGGTTCAATTCTGACTTTTTAGGACATGTAGAATGTTTAGGTCATGGTTTGAAGTGAATTAGAGGTTACAAAAGGCATTGGCTCATGGTTTTGCAAAATTCACATTTGAAGCATGCCTTGAAAATCAATGATTTTTGGCAACTTTGTCACACCATAACTTTTGATCCAAGAAGAGTTTGATCATGTTCTTGTACTTTTTGAAAAGGGAAAGATGAGATCTACAACTTTCATGACCAAGGTTTTTTCATTTGAAGCATTTTTGGACCAAGGATCAAGGCTTGAAAAATGACCTAAAATGAAGCATTCTTGAAAAGTCAACTATGCCCAAAAAGTCAACATTTGCAAAACTTCCAAATTCTTGATTTCTATGAACTTCAACCTTCTTATATGATCAAATAAAGATCATATACACTCAAAATGATGAAGATCACCCATTGGTTGGGCCATTGGGGGCCTTAGATGCCCTGATTTTACACTGACTTGTCTGAAAAGTCAACCCTTGATCAGATGACTTCCCCATGGAATTTCTTCATGAAAATTGATATGCATACTCCCTATACCATATAGAGACCAATGGAAACAAGAATGACCAAAAAATTTGGGGTTATGGCCTCTGAAACCAAAACCCTAATTTTAGGTCAACTGTGTAGTCTAGCCTGGCTCTGCATTCATTCAAACCCTAGTTCTTGTGATTCTTTTGGAATATTGATCTTGAGAGGATGTAATATGATACAGGAACACATATGGACCCCTTTGAAGTGATTGGTGGCCTTTGGAGTGGCTCAAGAAGCCCTTGGGTTGCTCAGATCACAAACCCTAGGTGCAGATGACTTTGAATCTATGCAGTGAATCAAAAATGAGATATGAGGTGATATGATTGTGTTTATGCATATGATAATGATCACAAGCCATGGTGTGAATGGGTGAGGGCAAATTTGGGGTGTTTACAGCTGCCCCTATTCAAACATGAGTTAGCTGTGCAGGATGTAAGCAGCGGCTTAACAGGCAAACAAGATAACTTGTGGTTGAATACCAAAGACAGTCCAAAATTTGCACTCACAGAATGAAGAAGAAAAGGGGTATAGATTGTAAATAAAAATAAAGTATATTGTAAAGTGGGAAACAACGCAATGACGGGGACGGCCGACATGCTGGGGATAAAAGGTAAAGCCAAGACGGGGACGGCCGACTAGCTGGGGAAAATTAAAAATTATGATGGGGACGGCCATCAGGATAAAGTTGTAAAATTCTCTGGGGGATTGATGAAACATGACAGGGACGGCCATCAAGTTCATAAAGCAAGGCAACCGACGATGGGGACGGCCATCGGGCTAAAAGAAAAGGAAAAGGGACCACGACGGGGACGGCCATCGGGTTAAAGAATAAATGAAATAAACAGATGATGGGGTACGGCCATCAAAGGTGAAAGACGATCACCTAGCAGGGGACGGCTGCTCTGTTGGGTAATAAAGGAATTATGATGGGGACGGCCATCAAAGGTGGAGGACGACCACCTGGCAGGGTACGGCTGCCGAAAATATCAACGATGGGGACGGCCATCGGATAGAAAAGGTCAACGATGGGGACGGCCATCGGACGAGCATGATGGAGGACGACCATCAAGAAGTGGAGGACGACCACTCAGCAGGGTACGGCTGCTCTCAAGGTTTCTCATGACATAGGACGAATTCCAGATAACCAAAATCAACAATGGGGACGGCCATTGGATGAAATGATGAAGGACGATCATCAAAAGGTGGAGGACGACCACCTAGCAGGGGACGGCTGCTAAAATCAACGATGGGGACGGCCATCGGATGAGCATGATGGAGGACGACCATCAAGAAGTGGAGGACGACCACCTAGCAGGGTACGGCTGCTCTCAGGGTTTATCATGACACAGGACGAGTGTTAAATAAGAAGGAAAATTTGTTTTGTTGGCAATCTACTGGGGATATAGCAAACACGGACGAGTATTTACAACCAAGAATAGAAAGTACAAGTGTTTAGATGTTGTGTATAGATTAAAGATGCGGACGAGCATCCTTAAGACTACGATACGGACGAGTATCGGGTAGAAACAAATACTGACACGTGTTCAGAGATGATGATACGGACGAGTATCAACGGGTTAACAAAGAACACGGACGAGTGTTGCATCTGAAAGAACTCTTCTGGGGATAGTAGACACAGACGAGCGTCTATATTCAAGAAGACACAAGTGTTTGACACGGTGTATGGATTAAAGATGCGGACGAGCATCCTTAAGGTTATGATACGGACGAGTATCATGTAGAAACAAACGCTAGACGCAATGTTCTGAGATGATGGTACGGACGAGTACCAACTGGTTAACAAAGAACAAAGACTACTGTTGAATCTGTGGGCATGTAACTGGTATATACAAGATACGGACGAGTATCTGTATAAGAGCGAGTGGTGTATAGATGAGTGTTTATCTGCTGGGGAGAGTGACACGGACGAGTGTCAAGAGGGGAAAAGTGTAATATGAACAAGTATCTGATATACAAAGTCTAGGCGACTGCGCTGGGGATATGACACGGACGAGTGTCAAGAAGGTGTATATAAGTATATGTGAGTGCAAAAAGGATGTCTTTGGCTTTCTGCTGGTGATTTGACACGGACGGGCGTCAAGAAGTATCTGTAGTACGGGTGATCTTGTTTGTAAAATAAATTCAGGCGACTTTACTGGGGAAAAATGGCACGGACGGGTGTCAAAATGAGTATATACTGGTGTTTGTGATTTGTGAGGCAACTGCTTTTGCTGGGAACTCTGGTGGGGATTTTTCCTCTGTATGTTGATGAACTGTAGTCATTCGTAGGTGTTGATTCATAACATGGATCATGATTATGCTATGCATTTGATTTTTGCCGTAATGCTCCGTGTTAAAACGGAATGCTACGCTTGGTGGGTGAATATGATGCAAATGCTATGATTGTGCAAAGATACCAAAACCGGGATGCGGATCCCGTTGCTGCGAGGATCTTTGGTCGATCTGCTTGAAATGGGCATCCCAGCTGGGGATGAGATCATTTGTAGATCTAATAAGACGATATTTGCTTGGGGATACGGGTCACTGATAGACCTATCCTAATAGATGAGAGACCCAGCTGGGGTTTGTAGAAGCTTTCTGTACTCTGTTGTGACTCCTTCACGCGCTGCTCTTCTGAACAGAGGCTGAGGATTCTGTGGGGAGATGATTCCCTGATTCCTTTATTTTACTGAGGATGAATGATTGGTAATACAGCTGGGGGAATGTTGTTGGTAACTCAGCTGGGGAGAAAGCACCTTGAGTGCTAAAATTGAGTGTTGATTTGCCAGCTTGCTGGGATGTAACTTGCATGCCCCAGGTTGCGTTCTGGATACCTGCAATCCTGCAAAGATAAGGAAACGCACAAAAGGTCCTGAGGTATCCTTTACTGGATTCCGTCATAGGAGTTAAGCATTCTCAAGAGTAAGTATATTCCCTGCAAGCATGTGCTTCTATTTTTAGTGAAAAACATCTGTACTTATGCAATTAGTTTTAGAGACATCAGACATTCTTTGCAAACGAAATATGTACAAGACGAAACATGACTGAAAATCTGATTTTATTAATTCATATGCCCTGAATTGGCGAGATACAATCAAAGGAACATATCCCCTGAAATGAGGGGATTGTTACAAATTGAGAAACAAAGTGCTGGCGATGTTGACGATGCTTTCAGAGGAGCTTCCTCTTCTGCTATGACTCGTATGACAATGACGTTCTTCTCGCCTTGCTTTCTGAAGAAGGCTGATTCCGACTGAAGCTTGATCCTTTTGGAGCTTTCCGAGTTGCGAGTGATACAGACGAATTCAGAATGCAGTTGTTCGCTTATTCCCTTTATTTTGCATGGATCGCCCTTTCGGGTTTTCAATCCATCAGGATACCCATTTTTGCCTGAGTTGTCCAATGCGGCTTTTCAACTCAGCGGGTGTACGTTTTTATTTATTTTCCCTTATTTTTGCCCGAGTCTTTTATTCTGTTTTTGACTCGCCGGGATGCCCTATTTTTGCCTGGACTTACATTCTGTTTTTGTGTCCAGCGGGTCATTTTATGCGAAGTATTCTTTAACTGCATCTGAATTTACAGGGGACGGGAAATCTTCACCATCCATGGTGCTGAGCATCAGTGCTCCACCAGAGAAAACTTTCTTTACCACGAATGGTCCTTCATAATTTGGGGTCCATTTGCCCCTGTGGTCTGTATGAGGAGGGAGGATTCTTTTCAGCACAAGATCTCCCACTTGGTACTCTCGGTGCCTGACTTTCTGATCGAAGGCTTTCTTCATTCTTTTCTGATACAACTTCCCATGACAGATTGCAGCCAATCTCTTCTCTTCGATCAGACTCAATTGCTCGTATCGGGCCCGAACCCATTCTGCTTCACTCAGTTTAACATCCATTAGTACCCGCAGAGAGGGTAATTCAACTTCAACCGGTAGGACTGCTTCCATACCATACACAAGTTGATACGGTGTTGCCCCAGTGGATGTTCTGATTGACGTGCGGTACCCATGCAAGGCAAACGGTAGCATTTCATGCCAGTCTTTGTAAGTGACTACCATCTTCTGTACAATCTTCTTGATATTCTTATTGGCTGCCTCAACAGCGCCATTCATCTTTGGCCTGTAAGGAGAAGAGTTGTGATGTTGGATCTTGAAGTCCCGGCACAGCTCTGCCATCATTTTATTGTTTAGATTGGAACCATTATCAGTAATGATTCGCTCGGGCACTCCATATCGACAGATGATATCTCTCTTCAGAAATCTGGCTACCACTTGTCTTGTGACGTTTGCATATGAGGCTGCTTCAACCCACTTGGTGAAATAGTCAATGGCGACCAAGATGAATCTGTGGCCATTTGAAGCAGTCGGCTCAATCTTGCCAATCATATCGATGCCCCACATAGCAAAGGGCCAGGGTGAAGACATTATGTTTAAAGGATTCGGAGACACATGCACTTTGTCTGCATAGATCTGGCATTTGTGGCACTTTCTGGCGTAAGCACAACAATCTGCATCCATTGTGATCCAGTAATAGCCTGATCTTAACAACTTCTTGGCCATGGCATGCCCTCCGGCATGGGTACCAAAGGAGCCTTCGTGCACTTCATGCATCAATAAACCTGCTTCCGTCTTGTCAACACATCTGAGGAGTACCATATCAAAGTTCCTTTTGTACAGAGAACCATCAGCGTTCAGAAAGAAACTACCAGCAAGCCTTCTTAAAGTCTTCTTATCATTGGAAGATGCCCCAGGTGGGTATGTTTGATCCTCTAAGAAGCATTTAATGTCGTGGAACCAAGGCTTATCATCTTTGACAACTTCCGCTGCAAATACATATGCTGGTCTATCAAGTCTGGACACTGAAATCTGAGGTACAAAGTTAGCAGCTTGAACTTTGATCATGGATGAAATGGTAGCTAAGGCATCTGCAAACTGATTCTCGTCCCGAGGGATATACTCAAGCTTGACTGTCGTGAAGAAAGTCAATAACCTTCTTGTATAATCCCTGTAAGGTATCAGATGATCCTGGTGTGTATACCATTTTCCGTTGGTTTGATTGACTACCAAAGTTGAATCTCCGAATACGGTCAATGTCTTGATCCTGAGGTCAATGGCTTCCTCAAGACCCATAATGCAGGCTTCGTATTCAGCTTCGTTGTTAGTGCAGTTGAAAGTGAGTTTCGCCGAGAAAGGCATGTGAACTCCTTTTGGTGAAATGAGTATTGCACCAACACCACGACCATTCATGTTAACAGCCCCGTCAAACATCATAGTCCATTCTTCTTCCGGGTCAGGCCCTTCAGTGTGAATAGGCTCTTCATGGTCTTTTGCTTTAATGAACATGATGTCTTCATCAGGGAAGTCAAATCTCATAGGCTGGTAGTCGTCAATGGGTTGCTCAGCAAGATATTCAGATAGTACACTGCCTTTGATGGCTTTCTGAGAGGTGTACTGAATGTCATATTCCGTGAGAATCATTTGCCATCTTGCAACCCGTCCGGTAAGAGCTGGCTTCTCGAAAATGTACTTGACTGGGTCCATTTTTGATATCAACAAAGTAGTGTGGGTCAACATATACTGCCTTAGTCGGCGAGCAGCCCACGCTAAAGCACAGCAAGTTTTCTCGAGCAGTGAATAACGTTGTTCACAGTCGGTAAACTTTTTGCTTAGGTAGTATATTGCGTACTCTTTTCGACCAGACTCGTCATGCTGGCCCAGCACACACCCCATTGACTCTTCTAATACTGTCAAGTACATGATCAGAGGTCTTCCTTCAACTGGAGGCATGAGGATTGGAGGTTCTTGCAGATATTCCTTGATCTTGTCAAAAGCCTTCTGGCAGTCTTCGTTCCACCTGACCGTTTGTTCTTTCCTTAGCAGTTTGAACAAGGGTTCACAGGTTGCTGTAAGGTGAGATATGAACCGTGAAATATAGTTCAATCGACCCAAGAACCCTCGAACTTCTTTCTCTGTTTTCGGTGCAGGCATCTCTTGGATGGCTTTGACTTTATCGGGGTCAACTTCAATCCCTTTCTCGCTTACAATAAAACCCAGCAGCTTACCAGATCGCACCCCGAATGTGCATTTGTTGGGGTTCAACTTCAGTTGGTACTTCCTCAGACGCTTGAATAACTTGAGCAGATTCACCAGGTGGTCTTCTTCAGTAAGGGACTTGGCAATCATGTCATCCACATAACACTCTATCTCCTTATGGATCATATCGTGGAATAACGTTACCATAGCCCGTTGATACGTTGCACCGGCATTCTTGAGCCCAAATGGCATTACTTTGTAGCAGAACGTGCCCCAAGGTGTGATGAATGTTGTCTTCTCCATGTCTTCAGGTGACATCTTGATCTGGTTGTATCCTGAAAACCCATCCATGAAGGAGAATACCGAGAACTGAGCCGTGTTATCCACCAATACATCAATGTGAGGTAAAGGGAAATCATCTTTCGGGCTGGCTCTGTTCAGATCCCGGTAGTCAACGCACATCCTTACTTTGCCGTCCTTCTTAGGTACAGGAACAATATTAGCAACCCACGGCGGATAGCTAGTCACAGCAAGGAACCCGGCGTCCCATTGCTTTTGTACCTCTTCTTTGATTTTCATAGCCATGTCTAGGCGAGTACGGCGCAGTTTCTGTTTAACTGGCGGGCATTCTACTCTCAGAGGTAGCTTGTGCACAACAATGTCAGTATCCAACCCTGGCATATCTTGGTAAGACCAAGCAAACACATCTACATACTCTTGAAGCAGGTCCATCAGTTGTCTCTTCACTGAGTCTTGCAGGCAGGCCCCGATTCTAACTTCTTTCACGTTTTCATCTGTACCAAGATTGATCACTTCAACCTCCTCCTGGTGAGGAGTAATAACCTTTTCCTCTTGTCTTAACAACCTGGCTAGCTCTTCAGGAAGCTCATATTCTTCTTCAACCCCTTCATCAGCTTGATTGATTGGATTGTCAAAGTCATACGAAGTCATAGCCGTGCTGTTGTTGGTGCTGTCTGGAAGGCACTCTCTGCAAGGGTTAAGTTTGTTCATTTTAGTGATTTGATTTTAATCTTTATTTAGAAAAGTGAAATGAAGTTGTCATTTTGAAAACACCGCCATTTATTTTTTGTACAAAAAGAAAAATGGAAAAACAGTGAACGAAAAGAAAAAGACTCGTTTGCAAAAAGATGTCTGATATTTCATTAATTAATCTTGTTTGCACAAAAAGTACAGATGGCCCGATTACAAAATGAGTCTTGTCATCTTGGGCAAGATGCAAGACTTTGATGCATGCTTATAAAAATACAGGAAATAATAATTACTCTGCATGAGTAACTCTTATAATTTCCTGGGAAGACCAGTTCGAGATACTGCTCCCCGGGATCTTTGGACGAATCCAGCTTTCCAGGTTGCGTTCCTCTTCCAGCTCGTCTTCCAGACAGTTGATAGCATCGGGGGTAAGCATCCCCCCACTCACAAAACCGGGCTTCTCAGCAGCCTTTGCTTGATGTTGAGTTGGTCTGTAACCCAACCCAAATTTGTCTTTCTTCTCCTCCACAGCTAAAACCTTGCCCCAGCCTTGGGCCGTTCCTTCCTCAACAACCTTCCGGGCTTGTTGGTAAGATGACATGGAGATTCCAGATACAGCAGATGCTTCATTCACATTCAAGGCTTCAAATCCTTGGCTCATTGTTTCATGGATCTCCCCATCCATTTCAATATACTTATAAGTGGCCAGATGGCTAACAAATATATCCTCCTCCCCACAGATTGTAACAACTTGGCCTTCCCACTCAAATTTTAACTTTTGGTGAAGGGTAGACGTTATTGCGCCGGCGGCGTGAATCCAGGGTCTACCCAACAAACAGCTGTAGGCGGGCTGAATGTCCATCACATAAAAGATAGTTTTAAAGGTCTGTGGGCCAATTGTCACAGGTAGCTCAATCTCTCCCAGAACCGATCTCTTAGAACCATCAAAGGCTCTTACTACCAGGTTGCTGGGTCTCAACGCCAATCCATCATATTCTAACTTCACCAGAGCCTTCTTTGGTAAGACATTAAGGGACGACCCCGTGTCTACCAGTACATGAGAAAGGACTGCTCCTTTGCATTCCATGGTGATGTGCAAGGCTTTGTTGTGGTTGCGGCCATCCGCTGTCAGGTCCGTATTGGTGAACCCTAGCCCATTGCTAGCAGTAACATTTCCAACCACGGTCTCCAACTGGTTGACAGTGATCTCTTCAGGCACGTAAGCTGCGTGCAAGACTTTGAGTAGTGCATTCCGATGGGCTTCGGAACACATCAGCAGTGAGAGGATGGAGATCTTGGATGGCGTCTGGTGAAGTTGATCCACAATTTTGTAATCACTCTTTTTGATGATTCGCATGAACTCATCAACCTCTTGGTCAAAGGGTGTCTTCAAAGCTTCCTTAACAGCTTGATCTTCCTGCACAGGGCCCTTCCCTTTTGCCTTGGCAGCAGCTTCTGCTTCGGCAGTGGGTCTCTGAATTTGTGGGGCGAAGAGACGTCCGCTTCGGGTGAAGCCTCCGCCTCCTCCCACATTGTCCACTTGTAGTGCAGGGGTTGATGATTCAAAAGTGATCTTCTGTCCTTCACAGTACAGGTCAGAGCCGTAATGCCAGGGGATAGCATTACTGCTTTCATAAGGTACTGGTCCAGGCACCGTGATGGTGACTGGACCGATTGCAGCTGTTGAAGGAACTGTAATAGTCTGCGGATCATAATAAATTGTAACTGGTGCTCTGATGGGAGCAGCACCTTCTGAGTTGTAGGCAGAGTTGTTTTCAGGATCGTAGAATATGGTGACAGTAGAGACATCTTCATGATTGGTTGCTGGTGTTGTAGGAGACATTGTTGGAAGAATGGATGTTGTTGTTGTAGGAGGTTCAAAATGGAGTGAAGCTGAAGTTGTAGCAGGAAAATTTGTTGAAAGCTGATCTGTTGAGATGATGGATGAAGTACTTGTTGATGAAGCCGAAGAAATGTCAGGAACAATGGTTGTTGCAGTTGTAGTAGGTTCTAGAGTTGTTGCTGTTGGGATTGCAGGACTTGTTGGAAATGATGTGGTGATATGGAGTTGGCCACTCTGAATAAGGCCATCTATGCCATTCCTCAGATTATCGCACCCGTTTACTGAAATATTGCAGTAAGCACACCCTAACTCGCACCCCGGGAACATATGACATTCCAAGAGCTGAGCCTTGATCTCCACCAACGGTGTCCTGATTTGACCCACACTGGTTATTAAATAAGATGGCTTGTCTTCTTCAATAGCGTTAATTTGGGGACCACCATGGTTTGGCATAGGATTTTTGTTGACATTGGGTGGTGGTGCAAAATTCAGAGCTTTTGAGTCTACCAGGTCTTGTACCTTCATGTGCAAGGCTCTGCACTTTTCTGTACTATGGCCAGGTGCGTTTGAATGAAAGGCACACCTAGCATTGGAGTCGTAATTCCTGGGTAGACTGTTGGGATCTGGAGGTGCCAACGTCCTTAGCTCAACTAGGTTGAGTTTCAGGAGCTGTGGCAGCAATGTAGCATATGGCATGGGGATCGGGTCGATCACTCTGTTGGCTTGAGATGGCCTCTGTTGGAATGGCCTTTGCTGGTTATTGTTGTTGGTGTTGCTGTTGTTGTAGTTTCTTGGAGGGTACTGATTCTGTTGGTGGTACTGAGGTTGTGGTTGATAGCTTTGTTGCGGGGGTTGATAAGCTGGCTGAGGATGAGCTGGAGCAGGAATGGTGACTGCTGCCACTGATCTGTGAACATATTGGGGCCTGCCCCTGTTGGTGTGGATGGAATTGGTCTCGCCAGTTCTTCTCGGGCCTGCAAAAGGCTTTCTTGTACTATTGGACGAGCTGGCACCATTATCAGAAATCTTGCCCACTTTCAGCAGGCTCTCAATTCTCTCCCCAGCTATGACAACATCTGCAAAGCTAGTGGAGGAGAAAGCAGCCAGCCTGTCAATATAGGTTCCCTGAAGGGTGTTCATGAACATATCTGCCATTTCCCTCTCAAACATAGGTGGCTGAACAGCAGCAACCAATTGCCTCCATCTCTGGGCATATTCTCGGAAACTCTCCCTTGAAGACTGTGACATTCCCATTAGGAGGGTCCTGTTGGGTGCCATGTCTAAGTTGTACTGATATTGTCTGATGAAGGCTTCTGCCAAATCCTTCCAGCACCTGATAGTTGCCCTTGTCAGGTGAGAGTACCATTCTCTTGAGGCTCCAGTCAAGCTGTCTTCGAAATAGAACATCCAGAGCTTCTCATCCATAGTATAGGCCTTCAGCCTCCCCAAAAATGATTGTAAATGAGTCCGGGGGCATGAAGCCCCGTTGTATTTTTCAAAGCAAGGAGGTTTGAACTTATGGGGGATCCTGACCCCGTCTACCAAGCCCATGTCCATGACATCGAAGCCCAAAGAGTTTTGAGATTCTAAGGACCTCAACTTCTCAGCTATCTCATCCAATCTCCTATCATAAGCTTCTTCCCCAGCACCCATTACTGTGAATTGGTCCTCCTGGGGATCCTCTTGAAGTACCCTAGCTGCGGTGGCAGTCCCTTGAACATTTGCAGGAATATTGGCCTCAGGGTGGAGGTGTGGTCCAAATACCGGAGGGTTGACGTGAGGTTGTACCCTTTCATTGTTACTGGTACCGGCAGTCCCTATATGTGGATCTTCTTGATTCTTCCTTTCCACCATGGCCCTCAATCTTTCCTGGCTCTGAGCCATGTTGTTCATAACTTCCATAAACTGAGTCATTTGATTCCTCATTTCTAGCCTTTCATTTGCCATTTGATTTCTGACCTCAGTAAGGTCCTGCTGCATCTGATCCATCTGAATTCCCGGAAGGTTGTTTCGGGTTGGATAACGGTGCGGACGGTTGAGGGGAAATACCCGGCGCCTAGCAATAGTTCCTGAGGCATCACAACAGAGGTTAGCAACAAAAAAAAAACCTACAAAACAAACAAAGGGTTAGCATGCAATGCAGTTATGCTTATTCGTTCTCAAGGTATCCGGTTTGGCCTTCAGTTTTGACCCTTCCAGACCCTTGAAGATGCTGTTGTCGTTGCTTGAAGGAAACTCAGATGAAGCAAACTAACACAAATATATTACAGAAGGTGAAATAATACAACTTGTTTATTTTACAACGCAAGCCCTCTAAGGGGTCAAAATACATTACAAGAAAATAAAAGTACACGGAAAGAAAGCAACAACAAACAAATGGTCAAACACCAAGACCAAACTCATCCTCACGAACTTCCTTGAGAAGCGCTTCAGTCACAGGATCAGCCGGACGCTCCGTGAGATTCCTGATGAGGAGATTCCGGGTGGTAACAGCTGTGGCTAGCTTTTTGTGCTGAGTTTGTTCTTTGGAACTCTTCACCCCTGCTTTGATCTTCAGCTCTGATATCTCCCTCTGGGCTGCTGCCAGGGCTTCTTGTTGTTCTTTTGCACTAGCTTCCAGTTGCTCCATCTTATCTTGAACTCTCTTGTCCTCTAGAGTACGAGCCTCGGTGATCCTGACCCACCGGGCTTGACTCTCCTTCAAATACAAGTCTGTCCTTGCTCTCTGGAACTGGGCTTCCTTGCAAGCATTCTTCAGAATTTGTTCACCAGCCTTAGACTTTTTGATATAATCCCCAGACTTTTCAATCTTAGTCAGATGCTCCACCCTCATCTTCTCCAATCTCTCAATCTCCCTCATACCCTCACTCATCTCCCGGAGGGTCTTCTGCAAAGCCTGGGTTAGCTTCTCATTTCTTTCCTTCAAGCTTTCAAACTCCTCCAATCTGATAGTGGCAGGGGGTGGTGCTGAAGATGACTCAGGCATGTCTTCTATGGTAAAGGGCATCCCAGAGAAATGGGCCCTGGCACGGGACCACTCATAATATTGTGCTGATGCCACATTATTACACTTCCCCAGAATGGTCACTCCCTTGGTTTGAACATTATCCCAGGCCCAAGCAGCCTGCCTAACAACAACCAGACTAATCTTGTTCTCACAATAGAGAGTCTCAACCAAGTCCTGTGCCCTAGGAGTGTGGACCAGTGCATAGCCCAGTTGCCTTCTGAACAGCAGAGGATTGTAATTGATACTACCCTTAACTCCTATTAAAGGCACATTGGGAAAATGCCCACAGCTGGTGATGATATCCCTGCCCTTGGTGCTCTGAGTGCACCATCTGATGTCATCTGAAGTTAGAACAGTGAGTCTCTTTGCCCAGTTGCTTTGCTGATGAGGGTTTAAAAATGCATCTGTCCTGGGTAGATGCCTGAGAAGCCAAGTATGGAACAATGGAGCACAACACCTCACTAACCTTCCCCTCTGCTTCTCATTCCTCTGATGCACTGAATAGTAAAGATCCCCCAATAAAGTTGGCACTGGGTTCTTTAGGATGAACAGATGGATCGCATTCTTGCTAATGAATCGAGGCTCATCTGCAAACAATACAATTCCATATATGCTCAAGGCCAGTAAAGCACAAACAGCTTTCCACTCTCCTAGAGAAGCTTTCAGGGTAGCTTGAGAGATCAAGAAATCCAGATGAAAACCAGGGATCCCAGCTTTAGAAGTCATATGCTGCTCAATCAGGACAGGTTCCAGATGCAAAGCCTTTGCTACTTCTCCATTAGCAGGAAAGACCATCTCAGGGTTGAAAGGGATTCCAGCCCTGATAGGCACACCAACTAATGAGGAGTACTCTTCCAATAAGGGGCCCAACTGAAAGTCTTGAAAAGTAAAACATCTCAGTGGAGGATCATAAAACTGAATGCAGGTGTGGATCAGGCTTCTCTGTGATGGGTCCAGATCCATAACCATGTCAAGTATATCTCCATAACTCTCCCTGAACCATGGTATGTGATTTGGAGTGATCAGGGTTTAAATCCTCCTGATGTCTGATAACTCTGGCTGGAAGAAGTGGTAGGTGATGTTGCTCTTTTTAGGGGCCATGATGCTGAAGACTGAGTAGAGACAGGTGCTGATGACAATGCTGAAGAAAAGGGCCACTGACTGGCTGGTGCTGGTGATAACTGAAGCAGATGCTGGTGAAGATAGGTCAATACTGAAGATGGGGTCAAAACCAAAACCAGATGAAAATGGATACCCTGAAACACAAATAAGCAAATGTCAATATGATGCAATGATTATGTATGCAAATGATATGCAAGGGTTTGTGACTGAGCTGGATCTGATCAAAACTCTGATATAGGTCCAAATGTGTTCAAGAATTCCAGATGAGGTCTATAAATCCAGTAACCAAGGTGGGGGACTCAAATAAAGAGCCACATGTCCAGGGTTTTAGAATCACAAGAACTGTCCCAAATTGAAGTATTCTTAAACAATCAAAGTGACAAGGTGTTCTGAGGTCAAGGTACCTGCAAACCTGTAAACAGCCCAACCCCCTCACAGGTGGTGTTCTAGAACAAGGATCCTCAGACTTGGATCAGTTATGAGAAGTGTAAACACTTCTAACCCGGAGGTACAGTGTTTACAATAACCATAAAAGTTCCTCCTCTAATTCACCTCAGTTTCTGAAGGTCAATACTAAAAGGTCATCCAGACTTAGCAGGCTTCCCAGATAGCCCTAGTATTGCAGGAAATCCGCAACACAGAGTTCTCAAGCAGAAACCCATATCTGAACCGTGTTTCATATTCCCGCACCAGACCGAAATGGAATGGGAAAGAATATGATTCACTATAGCCTAGGTGTCACTCAGGTCCCAGGTATAGGACCTTAACTCTCAATAGAACCCCACCCACCAAAGGAAAACCAGATCCAGCCAGCAGTACAGTACAACAGTATGATAATATGCAAAGCTATAAAGAAAACAGTAAACAACTGTACATAAAGCAAAAACAAATATAAATATACAAACACAAATAAACACATAACACCCCAGTAAACACAAATCAATCAAGCGCTAGGAGGAACCCACAAAAAGAACCGGAAGCCCTGGTTGCAATATAAGGGTCCCCAGCAGAGTCGCCAAGCTGTCGCTCCCGACAAATGAAATGGATCAGATGAAGGTACAGACGCGAACGGTCGGCGAAAGGGACAATGAGAACACACAGCCGTGAACTCACTGGAGATGAATAGAGTCGCCAGCTAGGCATTTTTATCCCGGAGGAAAGGCAATGCTGCATAGACCTAGAAAGACATGGATAAGACGGTTGCGAACCAGAGAGACTGAGAAAGGGGGTTGGTTACAACCTGGGAAGGTATTAGCACCCAGATTGTCCGTCGTACCCGACGGGATCCACGCTTAAAAGATTTGTGTTTTAAAGGGGTAGTGTCAGTGCAATCTGTGTGTAAAAGAGCTGGAAAAGGATGTACAGGTGTCAGTGTATAGTGTATAAGTGATATGAAGTATGAATGTGTCAGTGTGAGGAAGGAGTGAAATGCTCAAGATCATGAGGCTAAAGGATAAAGCTAGAAAGAGGGGGAATATACAGAGACTTTTGTTCGATAACTGTTAAGTTATGCCTACGTATCCTCTCGTGCAATGAGGAAGTCAGAACACCGTAGTTCGACCCAAAGAGACTGAAAGATGAATTGACTTGTGAACTGCTTGCTTGTCAATGCTCAAGTGTATGACCTGTCTGGCTCAGGTGCAAACTGTCTTGCATTAGACGGAAGAAGCAAGTTCTCGTTTATGAGTGAAGATGATGAGAAAAGAATCCCGAAGGAGACGATTATTGTTTGTTTTTTGGGTTTTCAGTCTTTTATTGCTCTTGGAAGTTTGTCATAAGATAATGAGCTTAAGTCTAAACCAATGGATTTAGTAAACTCATCACATCTTCCCTCTGATTAGGGGTAATGAGAATACCTTAGGTGTGAAGTCAGATTCTCACACTTAATCACCTTTGGTGTAGGATTAAGATCATTAACCTACTTGTGATTAATTAGATGTTTTTGTTGTTTTTTGTTTAGTGTTAAGTAATGAGGTTAAGCCATAATCAGGGATTAAACAGACTCATTACACCATCCTAATAGAAGGATAATAGATGAGAATGTTTAAGCTGAGGAAAGCTCCTCAACTTAATCCATGGTTAGGGATTAAAATCATGACAAAACAAACCTTTATTAGATGGATTTTATTGATGATATGATGATGAAGTGAGTTTTATGATTTGTAAGACAACTTGAGGGGGACTTGTCCATTAACACTAGGGTTAGTCCTTCTTAACCAGTTAAGGAAGAATTAGAACCCTAATGCAAGGCCCAAGTTACAAGTGTGATGTCTTGACACTTATTAAGTGAATTGATTAAGAGATTTAAACACATTAAGGGTTTAACACTTAGGATTAAAGTTATACACTCCATCCTAAGAGAAGGATGCAGGCATAAGCTTAATCACAAAGCCTTAAAGCCTTTAGGGTTTAGTCCCTGATTATGAGGTGAGAAGAGAAGACTCAAAGAAGACACAAAGGTAAAACTAAGAGGGGAGACTAATCAAAACCCTAATCATTGTCATGCTTGGTTGTTCCTAAGGTTTGTGAGGTTTACAAGAGCAATCTTCAATGGAACCACCAGGAAGCAGATGAACAGGATCAAGAGAAGCAAAGTGACTTGCTTCATTCAAGAAGTCAAATCACTTGAAGAAAGAAAGTAAGAAGAACAAGAATGAGCAAGATCAATCTCAAACACATACATAAATTCAGCAATGGATGCAAGAGAGATGAAAAGAAAAGTTATGAGAAGTGAAGGCAAATTCACTTCTCAAGTTTACTTACCACCTGAAATGTTAGAAAGAAAAGCAATGCAATGCTAAATGAGATGAAGTGATATGATGAAAAACAAAACCAGAAGCATGTTGATGATGATAATGATGTTATGAGATGCTACAAGCATGAGACAAGGCATGGATATGTTCATACAAGTTCATGGATGCAAATGATGCAAGTTAAGGAGCATGAACTTACATGAAAAGTTATGAAGCATACATGGCATACAACATGGCAAATGCAAGATGCAATGATCACACATGCTCTCTATATGTCTTATGAAGTCAAATGAATCAAATGGAGGCATGGAATGGCATGGCAAGTCATGTTATGCAAGAGAATGCAAGAAGGATGCAAAAGAAAGCCCAAATTAGGGTTTATGGATCAAACATCAAACAAAAACCAAAAACAGAAGCAAACCCTAAGATAAAAAATGGAAAATGCCACCCAAAGAAACCCTAAACCTATACTAAACCAAAGTCCAAAGGGGAGGTCTCAACTCTTAACCAATCTCAATTTATGATTTTTCTAAGTTTTTAGGGTTTTTAGGGCTCTTGAACAAAAGAAATGCCAAACAAATGAAAAATGCAAGATCAAATCATGGCCATTTTATCTCAAAAACTACATGCCAAATAGAATGCAATGCAAAAAGAATCAATGTCCAACTCTTCTTAGATAGGCAGAAATGAATTTTTGAACTTATGATCAAAATAATGCACAAAAAATGATTTAATTCAATGGAAAATTCTTAAAATGCATCAAGATCAAAAAGAAATTTGGTTTGAAGGTTGGACAATGTTTCTAAATGTCTTAGAACATTTCATGAATTTTTTGGTGATTTTTAAATACCTAAAAGTATTTTTAATAAATTAATTTCCATTAATCAATTAAAAATAATCTTTTAAATATTTAAAAATACCTTTTTTAATGATAAAAATAAAACAAAAATATTTTTGTGTTTACAAAATTAATAAAACTCAGGATAAAAAGTTTCATAATTTTTAAACCTTTTTTACTATTTTAAATTAAATGTGCAAATAAAATGAAAAGAAATGGAATTAAAATAAATAAAAGGAGAAGTATGCAGGACGGGTGGCTGGGATTCAATCTGGGCTTGAGGGCATTGACTACGCGCCAGATCCTGTGGACCACGTTTAAACTGACTTAAACTCAATTAATTAAATAAATAATGAAGATTAGGGCTTAATGACAAATCTGGACCGTCCACACGCGCGGCAAGCCAAACATTTCAACGCATCCAACGCTCTAGATTCAAATGGTCTTAATTACTGGGATTAAACCCTAATGATTTTCAGGTGGCCGGAGAAGACCTCCGGTCGTCTTCTCCGGTGGGAAGGCCACCTGAAAATCTCCAAACTCCCTCAAAACGTAACAAAAATGAAACCTAAGCATACAGAAATGATTCCCATGATCCCCTGAACTAAAACCCTAAGTCAAAACAAATTTATTCTTCCTCAAATTCATGAATCGAGCAAAACAAATTTCTAGGTCACAGAGTTTCAGAAGCTAATTAAATACTCATTTCAACACCATTTCAAAAACTAAAAGCATATTCATGATCAGGAAGACATGTAGAACAAGTTTAAAACAAAAGAAATGATTTCTGGAAAAATATTTTTCAAGCTACCTGAGATTCGAAGCTTTCACTCTGATGACTTTCTGGCCACTTCCTTCAGTGCAATCCACTCCACTTGACCCTCTGGTGATGCTTGAATGCTTAAGAGGAATTTATGTTGGCTGGATGAGGAGTTTGACAAGCTTCTGCTCAAGCTCAGTCAGAAATGGCAGGGATGATTCAGGCAGCTTCAGGCCATTGTGAGTGGTTCTTTGTGATCCAGATGGTGAGTGGAGAAGCTTTGTAAAGTTTGTTTGGATGTTTGTAAGCTGTGGAAGGTGATTCGAAGAGAAATGCAGGCTGAGGTGAAAATGGTGAAGTGGCTTTGTGGTTGGTTTCAGGCTTGGCTCTTGGCTGGTTTCTTCTCAATGGATCATGGTGAGTTGAAGTGTGGAAAGGGTTTGGATGTTTTGTGGCTGGGCAGAGAGATTCGAAACAAAATGCAGCTAGGGTGTGTTTTGTGAATGTGATGGTATGAAGTGTTTCAGCATGGCTTGGTATATGAAATGGCTTGCAAATGAAAAGTATAAACTAATCCAATTGGCTGGATGATGTGACATGGCCTGCTGTGATAGGTAAGTTTGCTTTTGCAAAATGTCAACCTTTTGTGTAAGAGAAGTATGGTGAGGTGCTAGCTTGGTACAAGGGCTAGGGGCTGCGCAGCATGGTGTGGTGAGAGAGCTAGCAAGGTCAGCATCCAAGGTTGCAAGTTGTAGGAAGTGTGATGAGTGCTTTTGCAAGTTGTCACCTTTTGAAATTTCATGAAAAATGCCTTGTTACATGAACTAAACACATGTGATTTTGGTTCAATTCTGACTTTTTAGGACATGTAGAATGTTTAGGTCATGGTTTGAAGTGAATTAGAGGTTACAAAAGGCATTGGCTCATGGTTTTGCAAAATTCACATTTGAAGCATGCCTTGAAAATCAATGATTTTTGGCAACTTTGTCACACCATAACTTTTGATCCAAGAAGAGTTTGATCATGTTCTTGTACTTTTTGAAAAGGGAAAGATGAGATCTACAACTTTCATGACCAAGGTTTTTTCATTTGAAGCATTTTTGGACCAAGGATCAAGGCTTGAAAAATGACCTAAAATGAAGCATTCTTGAAAAGTCAACTATGCCCAAAAAGTCAACATTTGCAAAACTTCCAAATTCTTGATTTCTATGAACTTCAACCTTCTTCTATGATCAAATAAAGATCATATACACTCAAAATGATGAAGATCACCCATTGGTTGGGCCATTGGGGGCCTTAGATGCCCTGATTTTACACTGACTTGTCTGAAAAGTCAACCCTTGATCAGATGACTTCCCCATGGAATTTCTTCATGAAAATTGATATGCATACTCCCTATACCATATAGAGACCAATGGAAACAAGAATGACCAAAAAATTTGGGGTTATGGCCTCTGAAACCAAAACCCTAATTTTAGGTCAACTGTGCAGTCTAGCCTGGCTCTGCATTCATTCAAACCCTAGTTCTTGTGATTCTTTTGGAATATTGATCTTGAGAGGATGTAATATGATACAGGAACACATATGGACCCCTTTGAAGTGATTGGTGGCCTTTGGAGTGGCTCAAGAAGCCCTTGGGTTGCTCAGATCACAAACCCTAGGTGCAGATGACTTTGAATCTATGCAGTGAATCAAAAATGAGATATGAGGTGATATGATTGTGTTTATGCATATGATAATGATCACAAGCCATGGTGTGAATGGGTGAGGGCAAATTTGGGGTGTTTACAGCTGCCCCTATTCAAACATGAGTTAGCTGTGCAGGATGTAAGCAGCGGCTTAACAGGCAAACAAGATAACTTGTGGTTGAATACCAAAGACAGTCCAAAATTTGCACTCACAGAATGAAGAAGAAAAGGGGTATAGATTGTAAATAAAAATAAAGTATATTGTAAAGTGGGAAACAACGCAATGACGGGGACAGCCGACATGCTGGGGATAAAAGGTAAAGCCAAGACGGGGACGACCGACTAGCTGGGGAAAATTAAAAATTATGATGGGGACGGCCATCAGGATAAAGTTGTAAAATTCTCTGGGGGATTGATGAAACATGACAGGGACGGCCATCAAGTTCATAAAGCAAGGCAACCGACGATGGGGACGGCCATCGGGCTAAAAGAAAAGGAAAAGGGACCACGACGGGGACGGCCATCGGGTTAAAGAATAAATGAAATAAACAGATGATGGGGTACGGCCATCAAAGGTGAAAGACGATCACCTAGCAGGGGACGGCTGCTCTGTTGGGTAATAAAGGAATTATGATGGGGACGGCCATCAAAGGTGGAGGACGACCACCTGGCAGGGTACGGCTGCCGAAAATATCAACGATGGGGACGGCCATCGGATAGAAAAGGTCAACGATGGGGACGGCCATCGGACGAGCATGATGGAGGACGACCATCAAGAAGTGGAGGACGACCACTCAGCAGGGTACGGCTGCTCTCAAGGTTTCTCATGACATAGGACGAATTCCAGATAACCAAAATCAACAATGGGGACGGCCATTGGATGAAATGATGAAGGACGATCATCAAAAGGTGGAGGACGACCACCTAGCAGGGGACGGCTGCTAAAATCAACGATGGGGACGGCCATCGGATGAGCATGATGGAGGACGACCATCAAGAAGTGGAGGACGACCACCTAGCAGGGTACGGCTGCTCTCAGGGTTTATCATGACACAGGACGAGTGTTAAATAAGAAGGAAAATTTGTTTTGTTGGCAATCTACTGGGGATATAGCAAACACGGACGAGTATTTACAACCAAGAATAGAAAGTACAAGTGTTTAGATGTTGTGTATAGATTAAAGATGCGGACGAGCATCCTTAAGACTACGATACGGACGAGTATCGGGTAGAAACAAATACTGACACGTGTTCAGAGATGATGATACGGACGAGTATCAACGGGTTAACAAAGAACACGGACGAGTGTTGCATCTGAAAGAACTCTTCTGGGGATAGTAGACACAGACGAGCGTCTATATTCAAGAAGACACAAGTGTTTGACACGGTGTATGGATTAAAGATGCGGACGAGCATCCTTAAGGTTATGATACGGACGAGTATCATGTAGAAACAAACGCTAGACGCAATGTTCTGAGATGATGGTACGGACGAGTACCAACTGGTTAACAAAGAACAAAGACTACTGTTGAATCTGTGGGCATGTAACTGGTATATACAAGATACGGACGAGTATCTGTATAAGAGCGAGTGGTGTATAGATGAGTGTTTATCTGCTGGGGAGAGTGACACGGACGAGTGTCAAGAGGGGAAAAGTGTAATATGAACAAGTATCTGATATACAAAGTCTAGGCGACTGCGCTGGGGATATGACACGGACGAGTGTCAAGAAGGTGTATATAAGTATATGTGAGTGCAAAAAGGATGTCTTTGGCTTTCTGCTGGTGATTTGACACGGACGGGCGTCAAGAAGTATCTGTAGTACGGGTGATCTTGTTTGTAAAATAAATTCAGGCGACTTTACTGGGGAAAAATGGCACGGACGGGTGTCAAAATGAGTATATACTGGTGTTTGTGATTTGTGAGGCAACTGCTTTTGCTGGGAACTCTGGTGGGGATTTTTCCTCTGTATGTTGATGAACTGTAGTCATTCGTAGGTGTTGATTCATAACATGGATCATGATTATGCTATGCATTTGATTTTTGCCGTAATGCTCCGTGTTAAAACGGAATGCTACGCTTGGTGGGTGAATATGATGCAAATGCTATGATTGTGCAAAGATACCAAAACCGGGATGCGGATCCCGTTGCTGCGAGGATCTTTGGTCGATCTGCTTGAAATGGGCATCCCAGCTGGGGATGAGATCATTGGTAGATCTAATAAGACGATATTTGCTTGGGGATACGGGTCACTGATAGACCTATCCTAATAGATGAGAGACCCAGCTGGGGTTTGTAGAAGCTTTCTGTACTCTGTTGTGACTCCTTCACGCGCTGCTCTTCTGAACAGAGGCTGAGGATTCTGTGGGGAGATGATTCCCTGATTCCTTTATTTTACTGAGGATGAATGATTGGTAATACAGCTGGGGGAATGTTGTTGGTAACTCAGCTGGGGAGAAAGCACCTTGAGTGCTAAAATTGAGTGTTGATTTGCCAGCTTGCTGGGATGTAACTTGCATGCCCCAGGTTGCGTTCTGGATACCTGCAATCCTGCAAAGATAAGGAAACGCACAAAAGGTCCTGAGGTATCCTTTACTGGATTCCGTCATAGGAGTTAAGCATTCTCAAGAGTAAGTATATTCCCTGCAAGCATGTGCTTCTATTTTTAGTGAAAAACATCTGTACTTATGCAATTAGTTTTAGAGACATCAGACATTCTTTGCAAACGAAATATGTACAAGACGAAACATGACTGAAAATCTGATTTTATTAATTCATATGCCCTGAATTGGCGAGATACAATCAAAGGAACATATCCCCTGAAATGAGGGGATTGTTACAAATTGAGAAACAAAGTGCTGGCGATGTTGACGATGCTTTCAGAGGAGCTTCCTCTTCTGCTATGACTCGTATGACAATGACGTTCTTCTCGCCTTGCTTTCTGAAGAAGGCTGATTCCGACTGAAGCTTGATCCTTTTGGAGCTTTCCGAGTTGCGAGTGATACAGACGAATTCAGAATGCAGTTGTTCGCTTATTCCCTTTATTTTGCATGGATCGCCCTTTCGGGTTTTCAATCCATCAGGATACCCATTTTTGCCTGAGTTGTCCAATGCGGCTTTTCAACTCAGCGGGTGTACGTTTTTATTTATTTTCCCTTATTTTTGCCCGAGTCTTTTATTCTGTTTTTGACTCGCCGGGATGCCCTATTTTTGCCTGGACTTACATTCTGTTTTTGTGTCCAGCGGGTCATTTTATGCGAAGTATTCTTTAACTGCATCTGAATTTACAGGGGACGGGAAATCTTCACCATCCATGGTGCTGAGCATCAGTGCTCCACCAGAGAAAACTTTCTTTACCACGAATGGTCCTTCATAATTTGGGGTCCATTTGCCCCTGTGGTCTGTATGAGGAGGGAGGATTCTTTTCAGCACAAGATCTCCCACTTGGTACTCTCGGTGCCTGACTTTCTGATCGAAGGCTTTCTTCATTCTTTTCTGATACAACTTCCCATGACAGATTGCAGCCAATCTCTTCTCTTCGATCAGACTCAATTGCTCGTATCGGGCCCGAACCCATTCTGCTTCACTCAGTTTAACATCCATTAGTACCCGCAGAGAGGGTAATTCAACTTCAACCGGTAGGACTGCTTCCATACCATACACAAGTTGATACGGTGTTGCCCCAGTGGATGTTCTGATTGACGTGCGGTACCCATGCAAGGCAAACGGTAGCATTTCATGCCAGTCTTTGTAAGTGACTACCATCTTCTGTACAATCTTCTTGATATTCTTATTGGCTGCCTCAACAGCGCCATTCATCTTTGGCCTGTAAGGAGAAGAGTTGTGATGTTGGATCTTGAAGTCCCGGCACAGCTCTGCCATCATTTTATTGTTTAGATTGGAACCATTATCAGTAATGATTCGCTCGGGCACTCCATATCGACAGATGATATCTCTCTTCAGAAATCTGGCTACCACTTGTCTTGTGACGTTTGCATATGAGGCTGCTTCAACCCACTTGGTGAAATAGTCAATGGCGACCAAGATGAATCTGTGGCCATTTGAAGCAGTCGGCTCAATCTTGCCAATCATATCGATGCCCCACATAGCAAAGGGCCAGGGTGAAGACATTATGTTTAAAGGATTCGGAGGCACATGCACTTTGTCTGCATAGATCTGGCATTTGTGGCACTTTCTGGCGTAAGCACAACAATCTGCATCCATTGTGATCCAGTAATAGCCTGATCTTAACAACTTCTTGGCCATGGCATGCCCTCCGGCATGGGTACCAAAGGAGCCTTCGTGCACTTCATGCATCAATAAACCTGCTTCCGTCTTGTCAACACATCTGAGGAGTACCATATCAAAGTTCCTTTTGTACAGAGAACCATCAGCGTTCAGAAAGAAACTACCAGCAAGCCTTCTTAAAGTCTTCTTATCATTGGAAGATGCCCCAGGTGGGTATGTTTGATCCTCTAAGAAGCATTTAATGTCGTGGAACCAAGGCTTATCATCTTTGACAACTTCCGCTGCAAATACATATGCTGGTCTATCAAGTCTGGACACTGAAATCTGAGGTACAAAGTTAGCAGCTTGAACTTTGATCATGGATGAAATGGTAGCTAAGGCATCTGCAAACTGATTCTCGTCCCGAGGGATATACTCAAGCTTGACTGTCGTGAAGAAAGTCAATAACCTTCTTGTATAATCCCTGTAAGGTATCAGATGATCCTGGTGTGTATACCATTTTCCGTTGGTTTGATTGACTACCAAAGCTGAATCTCCGAATACGGTCAATGTCTTGATCCTGAGGTCAATGGCTTCCTCAAGACCCATAATGCAGGCTTCGTATTCAGCTTCGTTGTTAGTGCAGTTGAAAGTGAGTTTCGCCGAGAAAGGCATGTGAACTCCTTTTGGTGAAATGAGTATTGCACCAACACCACGACCATTCATGTTAACAGCCCCGTCAAACATCATAGTCCATTCTTCTTCCGGGTCAGGCCCTTCAGTGTGAATAGGCTCTTCATGGTCTTTTGCTTTAATGAACATGATGTCTTCATCAGGGAAGTCAAATCTCATAGGCTGGTAGTCGTCAATGGGTTGCTCAGCAAGATATTCAGATAGTACACTGCCTTTGATGGCTTTCTGAGAGGTGTACTGAATGTCATATTCCGTGAGAATCATTTGCCATCTTGCAACCCGTCCGGTAAGAGCTGGCTTCTCGAAAATGTACTTGACTGGGTCCATTTTTGATATCAACAAAGTAGTGTGGGTCAACATATACTGCCTTAGTCGGCGAGCAGCCCACGCTAAAGCACAGCAAGTTTTCTCGAGCAGTGAATAACGTTGTTCACAGTCGGTAAACTTTTTGCTTAGGTAGTATATTGCGTACTCTTTTCGACCAGACTCGTCATGCTGGCCCAGCACACACCCCATTGACTCTTCTAATACTGTCAAGTACATGATCAGAGGTCTTCCTTCAACTGGAGGCATGAGGATTGGAGGTTCTTGCAGATATTCCTTGATCTTGTCAAAAGCCTTCTGGCAGTCTTCGTTCCACCTGACCGTTTGTTCTTTCCTTAGCAGTTTGAACAAGGGTTCACAGGTTGCTGTAAGGTGAGATATGAACCGTGAAATATAGTTCAATCGACCCAAGAACCCTCGAACTTCTTTCTCTGTTTTCGGTGCAGGCATCTCTTGGATGGCTTTGACTTTATCGGGGTCAACTTCAATCCCTTTCTCGCTTACAATAAAACCCAGCAGCTTACCAGATCGCACCCCGAATGTGCATTTGTTGGGGTTCAACTTCAGTTGGTACTTCCTCAGACGCTTGAATAACTTGAGCAGATTCACCAGGTGGTCTTCTTCAGTAAGGGACTTGGCAATCATGTCATCCACATAACACTCTATCTCCTTATGGATCATATCGTGGAATAACGTTACCATAGCCCGTTGATACGTTGCACCGGCATTCTTGAGCCCAAATGGCATTACTTTGTAGCAGAACGTGCCCCAAGGTGTGATGAATGTTGTCTTCTCCATGTCTTCAGGTGACATCTTGATCTGGTTGTATCCTGAAAACCCATCCATGAAGGAGAATACCGAGAACTGAGCCGTGTTATCCACCAATACATCAATGTGAGGTAAAGGGAAATCATCTTTCGGGCTGGCTCTGTTCAGATCCCGGTAGTCAACGCACATCCTTACTTTGCCGTCCTTCTTAGGTACAGGAACAATATTAGCAACCCACGGCGGATAGCTAGTCACAGCAAGGAACCCGGCGTCCCATTGCTTTTGTACCTCTTCTTTGATTTTCATAGCCATGTCTGGGCGAGTACGGCGCAGTTTCTGTTTAACTGGCGGGCATTCTACTCTCAGAGGTAGCTTGTGCACAACAATGTCAGTATCCAACCCTGGCATATCTTGGTAAGACCAAGCAAACACATCTACATACTCTTGAAGCAGGTCCATCAGTTGTCTCTTCACTGAGTCTTGCAGGCAGGCCCCGATTCTAACTTCTTTCACGTTTTCATCTGTACCAAGATTGATCACTTCAACCTCCTCCTGGTGAGGAGTAATAACCTTTTCCTCTTGTCTTAACAACCTGGCTAGCTCTTCAGGAAGCTCATATTCTTCTTCAACCCCTTCATCAGCTTGATTGATTGGATTGTCAAAGTCATACGAAGTCATAGCCGTGCTGTTGTCGGTGCTGTCTGGAAGGCACTCTCTGCAAGGGTTAAGTTTGTTCATTTTAGTGATTTGATTTTAATCTTTATTTAGAAAAGTGAAATGAAGTTGTCATTTTGAAAACACCGCCATTTATTTTTTGTACAAAAAGAAAAATGGAAAAACAGTGAACGAAAAGAAAAAGACTCGTTTGCAAAAAGATGTCTGATATTTCATTAATTAATCTTGTTTGCACAAAAAGTACAGATGGCCCGATTACAAAATGAGTCTTGTCATCTTGGGCAAGATGCAAGACTTTGATGCATGCTTATAAAAATACAGGAAATAATAATTACTCTGCATGAGTAACTCTTATAATTTCCTGGGAAGACCAGTTCGAGATACTGCTCCCCGGGATCTTTGGACGAATCCAGCTTTCCAGGTTGAGTTCCTCTTCCAGCTCGTCTTCCAGACAGTTGATAGCATCGGGGGTAAGCATCCCCCCACTCACAAAACCGGGCTTCTCAGCAGCCTTTGCTTGATGTTGAGTTGGTCTGTAACCCAACCCAAATTTGTCTTTCTTCTCCTCCACAGCTAAAACCTTGCCCCAGCCTTGGGCCGTTCCTTCCTCAACAACCTTCCGGGCTTGTTGGTAAGATGACATGGAGATTCCAGATACAGCAGATGCTTCATTCACATTCAAGGCTTCAAATCCTTGGCTCATTGTTTCATGGATCTCCCCATCCATTTCAATATACTTATAAGTGGCCAGATGGCTAACAAATATATCCTCCTCCCCACAGATTGTAACAACTTGGCCTTCCCACTCAAATTTTAACTTTTGGTGAAGGGTAGACGTTATTGCGCCGGCGGCGTGAATCCAGGGTCTACCCAACAAACAGCTGTAGGCGGGCTGAATGTCCATCACATAAAAGATAGTTTTAAAGGTCTGTGGGCCAATTGTCACAGGTAGCTCAATCTCTCCCAGAACCGATCTCTTAGAACCATCAAAGGCTCTTACTACCAGGTTGCTGGGTCTCAACGCCAATCCATCATATTCTAACTTCACCAGAGCCTTCTTTGGTAAGACATTAAGGGACGACCCCGTGTCTACCAGTACATGAGAAAGGACTGCTCCTTTGCATTCCATGGTGATGTGCAAGGCTTTGTTGTGGTTGCGGCCATCCGCTGTCAGGTCCGTATTGGTGAACCCTAGCCCATTGCTAGCAGTAACATTTCCAACCACGGTCTCCAACTGGTTGACAGTGATCTCTTCAGGCATGTAAGATGCGTGCAAGACTTTGAGTAGTGCATTCCGATGGGCTTCGGAACACATCAGCAGTGAGAGGATGGAGATCTTGGATGGCGTCTGGTGAAGTTGATCCACAATTTTGTAATCACTCTTTTTGATGATTCGCATGAACTCATCAACCTCTTGGTCAAAGGGTGTCTTCAAAGCTTCCTTAACAGCTTGATCTTCCTGCACAGGGCCCTTCCCTTTTGCCTTGGCAGCAGCTTCTGCTTCGGCAGTGGGTCTCTGAATTTGTGGGGCGAAGAGACGTCCGCTTCGGGTGAAGCCTCCGCCTCCTCCCACATTGTCCACTTGTAGTGCAGGGGTTGATGATTCAAAAGTGATCTTCTGTCCTTCACAGTACAGGTCAGAGCCGTAATGCCAGGGGATAGCATTACTGCTTTCATAAGGTACTGGTCCAGGCACCGTGATGGTGACTGGACCGATTGCAGCTGTTGAAGGAACTGTAATAGTCTGCGGATCATAATAAATTGTAACTGGTGCTCTGATGGGAGCAGCACCTTCTGAGTTGTAGGCAGAGTTGTTTTCAGGATCGTAGAATATGGTGACAGTAGAGACATCTTCATGATTGGTTGCTGGTGTTGTAGGAGACATTGTTGGAAGAATGGATGTTGTTGTTGTAGGAGGTTCAAAATGGAGTGAAGCTGAAGTTGTAGCAGGAAAATTTGTTGAAAGCTGATCTGTTGAGATGATGGATGAAGTACTTGTTGATGAAGCCGAAGAAATGTCAGGAACAATGGTTGTTGCAGTTGTAGTAGGTTCTAGAGTTGTTGCTGTTGGGATTGCAGGACTTGTTGGAAATGATGTGGTGATATGGAGTTGGCCACTCTGAATAAGGCCATCTATGCCATTCCTCAGATTATCGCACCCGTTTACTGAAATATTGCAGTAAGCACACCCTAACTCGCACCCCGGGAACATATGACATTCCAAGAGCTGAGCCTTGATCTCCACCAACGGTGTCCTGATTTGACCCACACTGGTTATTAAATAAGATGGCTTGTCTTCTTCAATAGCGTTAATTTGGGGACCACCATGGTTTGGCATAGGATTTTTGTTGACATTGGGTGGTGGTGCAAAATTCAGAGCTTTTGAGTCTACCAGGTCTTGTACCTTCATGTGCAAGGCTCTGCACTTTTCTGTACTATGGCCAGGTGCGTTTGAATGAAAGGCACACCTAGCATTGGAGTCGTAATTCCTGGGTAGACTGTTGGGATCTGGAGGTGCCAACGTCCTTAGCTCAACTAGGTTGAGTTTCAGGAGCTGTGGCAGCAATGTAGCATATGGCATGGGGATCGGGTCGATCACTCTGTTGGCTTGAGATGGCCTCTGTTGGAATGGCCTTTGCTGGTTATTGTTGTTGGTGTTGCTGTTGTTGTAGTTTCTTGGAGGGTACTGATTCTGTTGGTGGTACTGAGGTTGTGGTTGATAGCTTTGTTGCGGGGGTTGATAAGCTGGCTGAGGATGAGCTGGAGCAGGAATGGTGACTGCTGCCACTGATCTGTGAACATATTGGGGCCTGCCCCTGTTGGTGTGGATGGAATTGGTCTCGCCAGTTCTTCTCGGGCCTGCAAAAGGCTTTCTTGTACTATTGGACGAGCTGGCACCATTATCAGAAATCTTGCCCACTTTCAGCAGGCTCTCAATTCTCTCCCCAGCTATGACAACATCTGCAAAGCTAGTGGAGGAGAAAGCAGCCAGCCTGTCAATATAGGTTCCCTGAAGGGTGTTCATGAACATATCTGCCATTTCCCTCTCAAACATAGGTGGCTGAACAGCAGCAACCAATTGCCTCCATCTCTGGGCATATTCTCGGAAACTCTCCCTTGAAGACTGTGACATTCCCATTAGGAGGGTCCTGTTGGGTGCCATGTCTAAGTTGTACTGATATTGTCTGATGAAGGCTTCTGCCAAATCCTTCCAGCACCTGATAGTTGCCCTTGTCAGGTGAGAGTACCATTCTCTTGAGGCTCCAGTCAAGCTGTCTTCGAAATAGAACATCCAGAGCTTCTCATCCATAGTATAGGCCTTCAGCCTCCCCAAAAATGATTGTAAATGAGTCCGGGGGCATGAAGCCCCGTTGTATTTTTCAAAGCAAGGAGGTTTGAACTTATGGGGGATCCTGACCCCGTCTACCAAGCCCATGTCCATGACATCGAAGCCCAAAGAGTTTTGAGATTCTAAGGACCTCAACTTCTCAGCTATCTCATCCAATCTCCTATCATAAGCTTCTTCCCCAGCACCCATTACTGTGAATTGGTCCTCCTGGGGATCCTCTTGAAGTACCCTAGCTGCGGTGGCAGTCCCTTGAACATTTGCAGGAATATTGGCCTCAGGGTGGAGGTGTGGTCCAAATACCGGAGGGTTGACGTGAGGTTGTACCCTTTCATTGTTACTGGTACCGGCAGTCCCTATATGTGGATCTTCTTGATTCTTCCTTTCCACCATGGCCCTCAATCTTTCCTGGCTCTGAGCCATGTTGTTCATAACTTCCATAAACTGAGTCATTTGATTCCTCATTTCTAGCCTTTCATTTTCCATTTGATTTCTGACCTCAGTAAGGTCCTGCTGCATCTGATCCATCTGAATTCCCGGAAGGTTGTTTCGGGTTGGATAACGGTGCGGACGGTTGAGGGGAAATACCCGGCGCCTAGCAATAGTTCCTGAGGCATCACAACAGAGGTTAGCAACAAAAAAAAACCTACAAAACAAACAAAGGGTTAGCATGCAATGCAGTTATGCTTATTCGTTCTCAAGGTATCCGGTTTGGCCTTCAGTTTTGACCCTTCCAGACCCTTGAAGATGCTGTTGTCGTTGCTTGAAGGAAACTCAGATGAAGCAAACTAACACAAATATATTACAGAAGGTGAAATAATACAACTTGTTTATTTTACAACGCAAGCCCTCTAAGGGGTCAAAATACATTACAAGAAAATAAAAGTACACGGAAAGAAAGCAACAACAAACAAATGGTCAAACACCAAGACCAAAATCATCCTCACGAACTTCCTTGAGAAGCGCTTCAGTCACAGGATCAGCCGGACGCTCCGTGAGATTCCTGATGAGGAGATTCCGGGTGGTAACAGCTGTGGCTAGCTTTTTGTGCTGAGTTTGTTCTTTGGAACTCTTCACCCCTGCTTTGATCTTCAGCTCTGATATCTCCCTCTGGGCTGCTGCCAGGGCTTCTTGTTGTTCTTTTGCACTAGCTTCCAGTTGCTCCATCTTATCTTGAACTCTCTTGTCCTCTAGAGTACGAGCCTCGGTGATCCTGACCCACCGGGCTTGACTCTCCTTCAAATACAAGTCTGTCCTTGCTCTCTGGAACTGGGCTTCCTTGCAAGCATTCTTCAGAATTTGTTCACCAGCCTTAGACTTTTTGATATAATCCCCAGACTTTTCAATCTTAGTCAGATGCTCCACCCTCATCTTCTCCAATCTCTCAATCTCCCTCATACCCTCACTCATCTCCCGGAGGGTCTTCTGCAAAGCCTGGGTTAGCTTCTCATTTCTTTCCTTCAAGCTTTCAAACTCCTCCAATCTGATAGTGGCAGGGGGTGGTGCTGAAGATGACTCAGGCATGTCTTCTATGGTAAAGGGCATCCCAGAGAAATGGGCCCTGGCACGGGACCACTCATAATATTGTGCTGATGCCACATTATTACACTTCCCCAGAATGGTCACTCCCTTGGTTTGAACATTATCCCAGGCCCAAGCAGCCTGCCTAACAACAACCAGACTAATCTTGTTCTCACAATAGAGAGTCTCAACCAAGTCCTGTGCCCTAGGAGTGTGGACCAGTGCATAGCCCAGTTGCCTTCTGAACAGCAGAGGATTGTAATTGATACTACCCTTAACTCCTATTAAAGGCACATTGGGAAAATGCCCACAGCTGGTGATGATATCCCTGCCCTTGGTGCTCTGAGTGCACCATCTGATGTCATCTGAAGTTAGAACAGTGAGTCTCTTTGCCCAGTTGCTTTGCTGATGAGGGTTTAAAAATGCATCTGTCCTGGGTAGATGCCTGAGAAGCCAAGTATGGAACAATGGAGCACAACACCTCACTAACCTTCCCCTCTGCTTCTCATTCCTCTGATGCACTGAATAGTAAAGATCCCCCAATAAAGTTGGCACTGGGTTCTTCAGGATGAACAGATGGATCGCATTCTTGCTAATGAATCGAGGCTCATCTGCAAACAATACAATTCCATATATGCTCAAGGCCAGTAAAGCACAAACAGCTTTCCACTCTCCTAGAGAAGCTTTCAGGGTAGCTTGAGAGATCAAGAAATCCAGATGAAAACCAGGGATCCCAGCTTTAGAAGTCATATGCTGCTCAATCAGGACAGGTTCCAGATGCAAAGCCTTTGCTACTTCTCCATTAGCAGGAAAGACCATCTCAGGGTTGAAAGGGATTCCAGCCCTGATAGGCACACCAACTAATGAGGAGTACTCTTCCAATAAGGGGCCCAACTGAAAGTCTTGAAAAGTAAAACATCTCAGTGGAGGATCATAAAACTGAATGCAGGTGTGGATCAGGCTTCTCTGTGATGGGTCCAGATCCATAACCATGTCAAGTATATCTCCATAACTCTCCCTGAACCATGGTATGTGATTTGGAGTGATCAGGGTTTAAATCCTCCTGATGTCTGATAACTCTGGCTGGAAGAAGTGGTAGGTGATGTTGCTCTTTTTAGGGGCCATGATGCTGAAGACTGAGTAGAGACAGGTGCTGATGACAATGCTGAAGAAAAGGGCCACTGACTGGCTGGTGCTGGTGATAACTGAAGCAGATGCTGGTGAAGATAGGTCAATACTGAAGATGGGGTCAAAACCAAAACCAGATGAAAATGGATACCCTGAAACACAAATAAGCAAATGTCAATATGATGCAATGATTATGTATGCAAATGATATGCAAGGGTTTGTGACTGAGCTGGATCTGATCAAAACTCTGATATAGGTCCAAATGTGTTCAAGAATTCCAGATGAGGTCTATAAATCCAGTAACCAAGGTGGGGGACTCAAATAAAGAGCCACATGTCCAGGGTTTTAGAATCACAAGAACTGTCCCAAATTGAAGTATTCTTAAACAATCAAAGTGACAAGGTGTTCTGAGGTCAAGGTACCTGCAAACCTGTAAACAGCCCAACCCCCTCACAGGTGGTGTTCTAGAACAAGGATCCTCAGACTTGGATCAGTTATGAGAAGTGTAAACACTTCTAACCCGGAGGTACAGTGTTTACAATAACCATAAAAGTTCCTCCTCTAATTCACCTCAGTTTCTGAAGGTCAATACTAAAAGGTCATCCAGACTTAGCAGGCTTCCCAGATAGCCCTAGTATTGCAGGAAATCCGCAACACAGAGTTCTCAAGCAGAAACCCATATCTGAACCGTGTTTCATATTCCCGCACCAGACCGAAATGGAATGGGAAAGAATATGATTCACTATAGCCTAGGTGTCACTCAGGTCCCAGGTATAGGACCTTAACTCTCAATAGAACCCCACCCACCAAAGGAAAACCAGATCCAGCCAGCAGTACAGTACAACAGTATGATAATATGCAAAGCTATAAAGAAAACAGTAAACAACTGTACATAAAGCAAAAACAAATATAAATATACAAACACAAATAAACACATAACACCCCAGTAAACACAAATCAATCAAGCGCTAGGAGGAACCCACAAAAAGAACCGGAAGCCCTGGTTGCAATATAAGGGTCCCCAGCAGAGTCGCCAAGCTGTCGCTCCCGACAAATGAAATGGATCAGATGAAGGTACAGACGCGAACGGTCGGCGAAAGGGACAATGAGAACACACAGCCGTGAACTCACTGGAGATGAATAGAGTCGCCAGCTAGGCATTTTTATCCCGGAGGAAAGGCAATGCTGCATAGACCTAGAAAGACATGGATAAGACGGTTGCGAACCAGAGAGACTGAGAAAGGGGGTTGGTTACAACCTGGGAAGGTATTAGCACCCAGATTGTCCGTCGTACCCGACGGGATCCACGCTTAAAAGATTTGTGTTTTAAAGGGGTAGTGTCAGTGCAATCTGTGTGTAAAAGAGCTGGAAAAGGATGTACAGGTGTCAGTGTATAGTGTATAAGTGATATGAAGTATGAATGTGTCAGTGTGAGGAAGGAGTGAAATGCTCAAGATCATGAGGCTAAAGGATAAAGCTAGAAAGAGGGGGAATATACAGAGACTTTTGTTCGATAACTGTTAAGTTATGCCTACGTATCCTCTCGTGCAATGAGGAAGTCAGAACACCGTAGTTCGACCCAAAGAGACTGAAAGATGAATTGACTTGTGAACTGCTTGCTTGTCAATGCTCAAGTGTATGACCTGTCTGGCTCAGGTGCAAACTGTCTTGCATTAGATGGAAGAAGCAAGTTCTCGTTTATGAGTGAAGATGATGAGAAAAGAATCCCGAAGGAGACGATTATTGTTTGTTTTTTGGGTTTTCAGTCTTTTATTGCTCTTGGAAGTTTGTCATAAGATAATGAGCTTAAGTCTAAACCAATGGATTTAGTAAACTCATCACATCTTCCCTCTGATTAGGGGTAATGAGAATACCTTAGGTGTGAAGTCAGATTCTCACACTTAATCACCTTTGGTGTAGGATTAAGATCATTAACCTACTTGTGATTAATTAGATGTTTTTGTTGTTTTTTGTTTAGTGTTAAGTAATGAGGTTAAGCCATAATCAGGGATTAAACAGACTCATTACACCATCCTAATAGAAGGATAATAGATGAGAATGTTTAAGCTGAGGAAAGCTCCTCAACTTAATCCATGGTTAGGGATTAAAATCATGACAAAACAAACCTTTATTAGATGGATTTTATTGATGATATGATGATGAAGTGAGTTTTATGATTTGTAAGACAACTTGAGGGGGACTTGTCCATTAACACTAGGGTTAGTCCTTCTTAACCAGTTAAGGAAGAATTAGAACCCTAATGCAAGGCCCAAGTTACAAGTGTGATGTCTTGACACTTATTAAGTGAATTGATTAAGAGATTTAAACACATTAAGGGTTTAACACTTAGGATTAAAGTTATACACTCCATCCTAAGAGAAGGATGCAGGCATAAGCTTAATCACAAAGCCTTAAAGCCTTTAGGGTTTAGTCCCTGATTATGAGGTGAGAAGAGAAGACTCAAAGAAGACACAAAGGTAAAACTAAGAGGGGAGACTAATCAAAACCCTAATCATTGTCATGCTTGGTTGTTCCTAAGGTTTGTGAGGTTTACAAGAGCAATCTTCAATGGAACCACCAGGAAGCAGATGAACAGGATCAAGAGAAGCAAAGTGACTTGCTTCATTCAAGAAGTCAAATCACTTGAAGAAAGAAAGTAAGAAGAACAAGAATGAGCAAGATCAATCTCAAACACATACATAAATTCAGCAATGGATGCAAGAGAGATGAAAAGAAAAGTTATGAGAAGTGAAGGCAAATTCACTTCTCAAGTTTACTTACCACCTGAAATGTTAGAAAGAAAAGCAATGCAATGCTAAATGAGATGAAGTGATATGATGAAAAACAAAACCAGAAGCATGTTGATGATGATAATGATGTTATGAGATGCTACAAGCATGAGACAAGGCATGGATATGTTCATACAAGTTCATGGATGCAAATGATGCAAGTTAAGGAGCATGAACTTACATGAAAAGTTATGAAGCATACATGGCATACAACATGGCAAATGCAAGATGCAATGATCACACATGCTCTCTATATGTCTTATGAAGTCAAATGAATCAAATGGAGGCATGGAATGGCATGGCAAGTCATGTTATGCAAGAGAATGCAAGAAGGATGCAAAAGAAAGCCCAAATTAGGGTTTATGGATCAAACATCAAACAAAAACCAAAAACAGAAGCAAACCCTAAGATAAAAAATGGAAAATGCCACCCAAAGAAACCCTAAACCTATACTAAACCAAAGTCCAAAGGGGAGGTCTCAACTCTTAACCAATCTCAATTTATGATTTTTCTAAGTTTTTAGGGTTTTTAGGGCTCTTGAACAAAAGAAATGCCAAACAAATGAAAAATGCAAGATCAAATCATGGCCATTTTATCTCAAAAACTACATGCCAAATAGAATGCAATGCAAAAAGAATCAATGTCCAACTCTTCTTAGATAGGCAGAAATGAATTTTTGAACTTATGATCAAAATAATGCACAAAAAATGATTTAATTCAATGGAAAATTCTTAAAATGCATCAAGATCAAAAAGAAATTTGGTTTGAAGGTTGGACAATGTTTCTAAATGTCTTAGAACATTTCATGAATTTTTTGGTGATTTTTAAATACCTAAAAGTATTTTTAATAAATTAATTTCCATTAATCAATTAAAAATAATCTTTTAAATATTTAAAAATACCTTTTTTAATGATAAAAATAAAACAAAAATATTTTTGTGTTTACAAAATTAATAAAACTCAGGATAAAAAGTTTCATAATTTTTAAACCTTTTTTACTATTTTAAATTAAATGTGCAAATAAAATGAAAAGAAATGGAATTAAAATAAATAAAAGGAGAAGTATGCAGGACGGGTGGCTGGGATTCAATCTGGGCTTGAGGGCATTGACTACGCGCCAGATCCTGTGGACCACGTTTAAACTGACTTAAACTCAATTAATTAAATAAATAATGAAGATTAGGGCTTAATGACAAATCTGGACCGTCCACACGCGCGGCAAGCCAAACATTTCAACGCATCCAACGCTCTAGATTCAAATGGTCTTAATTACTGGGATTAAACCCTAATGATTTTCAGGTGGCCGGAGAAGACCTCCGGTCGTCTTCTCCGGTGGGAAGGCCACCTGAAAATCTCCAAACTCCCTCAAAACGTAACAAAAATGAAACCTAAGCATACAGAAATGATTCCCATGATCCCCTGAACTAAAACCCTAAGTCAAAACAAATTTATTCTTCCTCAAATTCATGAATCGAGCAAAACAAATTTCTAGGTCACAGAGTTTCAGAAGCTAATTAAATACTCATTTCAACACCATTTCAAAAACTAAAAGCATATTCATGATCAGGAAGACATGTAGAACAAGTTTAAAACAAAAGAAATGATTTCTGGAAAAATATTTTTCAAGCTACCTGAGATTCGAAGCTTTCACTCTGATGACTTTCTGGCCACTTCCTTCAGTGCAATCCACTCCACTTGACCCTCTGGTGATGCTTGAATGCTTAAGAGGAATTTATGTTGGCTGGATGAGGAGTTTGACAAGCTTCTGCTCAAGCTCAGTCAGAAATGGCAGGGATGATTCAGGCAGCTTCAGGCCATTGTGAGTGGTTCTTTGTGATCCAGATGGTGAGTGGAGAAGCTTTGTAAAGTTTGTCTGGATGTTTGTAAGCTGTGGAAGGTGATTCGAAGAGAAATGCAGGCTGAGGTGAAAATGGTGAAGTGGCTTTGTGGTTGGTTTCAGGCTTGGCTCTTGGCTGGTTTCTTCTCAATGGATCATGGTGAGTTGAAGTGTGGAAAGGGTTTGGATGTTTTGTGGCTGGGCAGAGAGATTCGAAACAAAATGCAGCTAGGGTGTGTTTTGTGAATGTGATGGTATGAAGTGTTTCAGCATGGCTTGGTATATGAAATGGCTTGCAAATGAAAAGTATAAACTAATCCAATTGGCTGGATGATGTGACATGGCCTGCTGTGATAGGTAAGTTTGCTTTTGCAAAATGTCAACCTTTTGTGTAAGAGAAGTATGGTGAGGTGCTAGCTTGGTACAAGGGCTAGGGGCTGCGCAGCATGGTGTGGTGAGAGAGCTAGCAAGGTCAGCATCCAAGGTTGCAAGTTGTAGGAAGTGTGATGAGTGCTTTTGCAAGTTGTCACCTTTTGAAATTTCATGAAAAATGCCTTGTTACATGAACTAAACACATGTGATTTTGGTTCAATTCTGACTTTTTAGGACATGTAGAATGTTTAGGTCATGGTTTGAAGTGAATTAGAGGTTACAAAAGGCATTGGCTCATGGTTTTGCAAAATTCACATTTGAAGCATGCCTTGAAAATCAATGATTTTTGGCAACTTTGTCACACCATAACTTTTGATCCAAGAAGAGTTTGATCATGTTCTTGTACTTTTTGAAAAGGGAAAGATGAGATCTACAACTTTCATGACCAAGGTTTTTTCATTTGAAGCATTTTTGGACCAAGGATCAAGGCTTGAAAAATGACCTAAAATGAAGCATTCTTGAAAAGTCAACTATGCCCAAAAAGTCAACATTTGCAAAACTTCCAAATTCTTGATTTCTATGAACTTCAACCTTCTTCTATGATCAAATAAAGATCATATACACTCAAAATGATGAAGATCACCCATTGGTTGGGCCATTGGGGGCCTTAGATGCCCTGATTTTACACTGACTTGTCTGAAAAGTCAACCCTTGATCAGATGACTTCCCCATGGAATTTCTTCATGAAAATTGATATGCATACTCCCTATACCATATAGAGACCAATGGAAACAAGAATGACCAAAAAATTTGGGGTTATGGCCTCTGAAACCAAAACCCTAATTTTAGGTCAACTGTGCAGTCTAGCCTGGCTCTGCATTCATTCAAACCCTAGTTCTTGTGATTCTTTTGGAATCTTGATCTTGAGAGGATGTAATATGATACAGGAACACATATGGACCCCTTTGAAGTGATTGGTGGCCTTTGGAGTGGCTCAAGAAGCCCTTGGGTTGCTCAGATCACAAACCCTAGGTGCAGATGACTTTGAATCTATGCAGTGAATCAAAAATGAGATATGAGGTGATATGATTGTGTTTATGCATATGATAATGATCACAAGCCATGGTGTGAATGGGTGAGGGCAAATTTGGGGTGTTTACAGTGGTAAGTAACTTTGAGAAGTGAATTTGCCTTCACTTCTCATAACTTCTCTTCATCTCTCTCTCTTGCATCCATGCTGCATTGTTATATGTGTTTGAGTTTGAGCTTGCTCATTCTTCTTCTCCCCACTTTCTTTCTCCAAGTGACTTGACTTCTTGAATGAAGCAAGTTGCTTTGCTTCTCCTGATCCTTTCATCTGCTTCCTGGTGGTTCCATTGAAGGTTTCTCTTGTCAAACCTCACAAACCTTAGGAACAACCAAGCATGACAATGATTAGGGTTTTGATTAGTCTCCCCACTTAGTTTTTACCTTTGTGTCTCTTTTGAGTCTTCTCTTCTCATCTCATAATCAGGGACTAAACCCTAAAGGCTTTAAGGCTTTGTGATTAAGCTTATGCCTGCATCCTTCTCTTAGGATGGAGTGTATAACTTTAATCCTAAGTGTTAAACCCTTAATGTGTTTAAATCTCTTAATCAATTCACTTAATAAGTATCAAGCCATCACACTTGTAACTTGGGCCTTGCATTAGGGTTCTAATTCTTCCTTAATTGGTTAAGAAGGACCAACCCTAGTGTTAATGGACAAGTCCCCCTCAAGTTGTCTTACAAACCCTAAAAAATCACTTCTTCATCATATCTTTGAATAAAATCCACTTAATCAAAGGCTTGTTTTGTCATGAGTTTAATCCCTAATCATGGATTAAGTTGAGGAGCTTTCCTCAGCTTAAACATTCTCATCTATTATGCTTCTATTAGGATGGTGTAATGAGTCTGTTTAATCCTTGATTATGGCTTAACCTCATTACTCAACACTAAACAAAAACACCAAAAACATCTAAATAATCACAAGTAGGTTAATGATCTTAACCCTGCATCAAAGGTGATTAAGTGTGAGAATCTGACTTCACACTTAAAGTATTCTCATTACCCCTAATCAGAGGGAAGATGTGATGAGTTTACTAAATCCATTGGTTTAGGTTTAAGCTCATTAACTTATGACAAACTTTCAAAAGCAATAAAAGACTGAAAATACAAAAACAAACAATAATCGTCTCCTTCGGGATTCTTTTCTCATCATCTTCACTCACAAACGAGAGCTCGCTTCTTCCGTCTAATGCAAGACAGTTTGCACCTGAGCCAAACAGGTCATACACTTGAGCATAGACAAGTAAGCAGTTCATAGGTCAATTCATCTTTCAGTCTCTTTGGGTCGAACTACGGTGTTCTGACTTCCTCATTGCACGAGAGGATACGTAGGCATAACTTAACGGTTATCGAACAAAAGTCTCTGTATATTCCCCCTCTTTCCAGCTATTCTTTAAGCCTCATGATCTTGAGCAATTCATTCTTATTCCTTACACTGACACTGTATATATCACACTTCACTTCCCTTACACTGACACCTGTACATCCTTTTCCAGCTCTTTTACACACAAATTGCACTGACACTACCCCTTTAAAACACAAATCTTTTAAGCGTGGATCCCGTCGAGTACGACGGAAAATCTGGGTGCTAATACCTTCCCAGATTGTAACCAACCCCCTTTCTCAGTCTCTTTGGTTCGCAACCGTCTTATCCATCTTTTTCTAGGTTTATGCAGCATTACCTTTCCTCCGGGATAAAAATGCCTAGCTGGTGACTCTATTCATCTCCAGTGAGTTCACGGCTGTGTGTTCTCATTGTCCCTTTCACCGACCGTTCGCGTATGTACCCCTTTTGACTTAGCCTCATTTGGTGGGAGCGACACTGGTTAAGGCTCATGAATGGGTGACTGAATGGAGAGGATATTCCAGATTGTGATTTGTAGTGAAGAAGACAAGGTGACCTTCGCGTCATATTTACTAAAGGGTCCTGCTGCTAGATGGTGGGAGAGTGCTTCCAATTTGATGATGGTGCAAGGGATTCCGAGAGTGTGGCAACAATTTAAGACAGTTTTTATGGATAAGTATTTCCCGAGTTCCTTGAGGATGCAAAAGGAGTTCGAATTTCAACAATTGAGGCAAGGGAGCATGATTGTGGCCAGTTATACTGAGAAGTTTGAGAACATGGCAGCCTACTCTAGGCAAGTTATGTATGCCCCTGATGAAAGGTGGAAAATTGACCAGTTTTTGTTTGGACTAAGGGCCGAAATATCTCATAGTGTCTCTCAAAGGGAGTTCACTACCTACTCCGAGATGTTGAGACAATGCTATGTTGTAGAACATAGTTTGATTAAACTGCAAACAGAAGCTAGTGCCGGAAGGGCAATTCAAGGAGATATGGGGAGAGCTAGTCAATCTTTTAGGCCGAGGCCTCAATCCTTCAAGGGGAAACAGGTGTCGAGTCCTAGATCCAATGTTCCTCCTTCTTGCTCCCGATGCCATAAGAATCATTTTGGAAGATGCAATCTGGATGTCGTGATTTGTTTCCTTTGTCAGAGAGAAGGACATTTTGCTAGAGATTGTCCCCAGAAGAAGGACCAAGTGCAAGTGAGAGTTTATACTATGGACGTTAGGAAGACGAAGGGCGACAATTCCTTGATTGCGGGTAATTATCTTGTTAACAATCATCTTTGTCTTGTTTTATTTGATTGTGAGGCCACGCATTCTTTTATATCTACTAGTTGTGCGAAACGACTTGGGTTGCGGGTATTTCCTTTGTCTCCTCTGATGGTGGTTACTACCTCCATGGATGAAACTGTCGAGACGCCCCTTAAGTGTGAGAATTGTACGTTGTCCGTGGATGGTAGGATCTTTCAGATTGACCTTATTTGTTTACCTCTTAAAAAAATTGATGTTATCATGGGAATGGATTGGTTGTCTGCTAATTCGGTGTTTATTGGATGTGAAGAAAATTTGATCCTTATTCCCTCTGTTGAAGTGCCTCCGAAAGATGTTTTGACAACGATCTTAGAAGGTACGGTTGGAATGGTAAATTTTCTATTTGAACAAGAGAAATATATTTTGCTTGTTGTAACACGGTGGGAGAACTGACATTCTATAAATGTTGTGGATAGCAAGAGTCGCCACCGACTTTTATTTTATCCATAAGGAAAGGACATAAAAGAACAAGAAAGACCTATTTTTAAAATACTTGAGTTCGGGGGGTAGGTTATATAAAGGGAAGGTGTTAGCACCCTTTATATCCATGGTTATCCATGGGCTCTTAGTTACTTAGTGTAATACCTCAAAATTTGCCCTCATTATTTATTCCCTTTACTGGCTTATCGTCTCGCATTCATCTGCATTTCTCACTAGGTCATTAACATCATTCATAGGGCATGTGATCAAGGCCCTGGGAAATTAGGGTTTTGTACCTTATCCGTATCTGTCAAGGATTGAAATGACGGAGAATATTCACTGGACTATGATTCCACTTCAAATGTGTTTGTTCAGTTGTGTTTCGATTCAGATGGAATTTGGCTTAATTTTGGTCAAACTATCAAAAGATCACTACGACTGCAAGATTATTTTGGACCACTGGACTATTTCTTAGACAGTGCATATTCAAAGTTCATGTTGTCGTGTGCTGAGATTCATCCATTTATCGAACAGTGTTTTGTGTGAAGTTTGGTTCGAATCTTCAGTTTATCAGTGATTCATCTGGATTCGAATGGTCATGGCATGTTTCAGACGATTCAGAGAGTTATGACTAATCTGGAAAATTATTCAGTGGCTCAGAAGTGGCTGTGTTTATAGACTTGTGGAAAGAATTCAAAATAGGTTTTGGGCTAAAATCAAGATTTCATTCATTGCTTTGTTCTCATTGTTATGAACCACTCCTGATTATTCCATTCCATTTTCATCTTTCTACTTCAATACGTTTCCATCAGTTCATTGTTGGTTTTCTTGTATTTTGTCCATAATCCCTTGTGAACCACCCTTTTAAAGTCTAGTTATCCAAAGCCATAGTCAATTTTCAAGCCCACTATCCATTAACCATTTTCCTTTTTTAAGTGAAATGCCATACTTTCCTTCCGCATGATTTGCCAATTTAATGGGATGTCATGTATGTATTTTAACTAAGTGATTTATATTTAAGTTCAATCTTATGGAAATTTAATTAAAATTATACAGCTCAAAACTGCTGACCAAGTTAGTCATCTGCATGTGTCAATCCTATGTCTACTCCAATAAAAATCAACAAAAAGTCCAAGCTGACTATCATTTGGAATGGAGTTAGCTTCCAGCTCATCAAAAACACAGAAACCACTGGAGAAGTGCTGCACTTGAATGACTACAAATCGAATACAGAAACAGCAAAACTATACGAATCAGAGCCTCCACCATGACTAGGAGCATCAATAAAATGATTAACAAAAATAAGTTATAACAGTTACATAAATAACAGAAAATAGAAGCTGTTACACCAGAGAAATTCAGGAAAATCAAAATCAGAAACAAAAAAAAGGAAAAATTTCTAATATCATGGATCTTTCCAATCTACTCCATCTTCCTCAATTTTTTTGCAACTTTTCTTCAATCAATATTAAATATCCTTCATCAATCCATCTTCGGATTCATCACCATCTTCACTCATCATTCTCGAACGATCAATCCTGAGTTTGCACCATCGCATCATCAACAATTCTTCATTAATCCTGAACCAGAAATTTCAACTTTTCTGCACATCATATCACCATCTGTTCTACGGTTCCATCGTCCCTCCGCCTTCAATCAACAAACTCAGTTAACCTTAGGCACATGAGTAATCCTCATCAAACTCCTTGATCAACCAATTTCACTAAAAAATGAGAATAAAACAGTTAGAAATCCTAACTGATAGGAGGCTGATAACAGGACAGGAAAAAGGGGAAGAAAAAAGCGGAACAAAAAAGTCAGAAACTGAATATTCACCAATCTCCCAACCTGCTTCATTCCTCATCATCATCAATACCGCAACTTCATTTTTGTACTTAAGCTTCTACCATTCTGGTTTAAATCAACACAGTTCCAGTGTTATGCCTCAGGTCTTCTACAATTCCATTGAAAGCTCTTCCTTTTGAGTTTGATTTCGAAGCAGTGTGAGGTCGCAAATTTCCAATTTCATTCTCGTGGCTTCTGTTTCCTTATGCAAATCTTCACAGTCCTGCAAGTGCAAAAAAAAGAAACCATCAAAAGTCTCAGTTACTGAACTCACAAAGAAAAAGAAGAAGAACCCTAACAGGGAGGTTATCACCTTATAACCGAATAACAGAATAGCAGGACCTTCATAACAGAATTCACCAACCTCATAACAGAAATCAGAACAAACTAACTTCTAACAGAAAATGAAAAAAAAACTTATCTTCCAGAAGGATCCTCAAGTCAGCTTCTATAAAGCAGAGGCTCTATCAATCTTCACAGTCTCTTCACACATTCTCTGAAATTCTCCAATCCTTCTTCTTCTTCAACTTCTCTTCACCATTTCTTTTCCACCTTTATTCTTCATAACTCCTTCAATCCTGTTCCACCATTCTCCTTTATTCCTCTTCACCATTCTCCTTCAATTTTTCCTCCAACCATCCCTCTTCTCGAAATCATTCTTCTTTTTCACCTTCATGTGTTCTTTCTGGATCAATCATTGATTCCATCCCCTTCAATCTTCACCAAACCGAATAAACGTGCATCTTCAACACAGTTCAATCTCCAAAGAACCTCATCAATCTTCCTGCAAAAATTTCGAAACATTCAGCCATTCAAAAGTAAAGTAAGGGGATATTTAAATCGAACAAATGAAGAAAATGGCATAATAATATGAGTACCTGAGATCGCGAACTTGGATTCGTCTCCAAAGTGTCATCGGAGCAACCCTGAGAGGTATTCGAGGCCGAACGTTTTCGAGCACAGTCTAACTCATCACGTCGTCTTCGTCGTCGGTTTCAGGACATCAGCATCAACATTTCCGTTACGGCGACTTCGCAATGAATCATTATTCTTCTGACATCGGCTACACGGCTTTGAACCACCAGGTGTGAATTCTCTTTAAGCTTCGTATTTGTCTGAGTTCTTGAGCGGTATCGCAATTTAGGGGTTCCAAGTTAAGAGTATGAAAGGGAATTCAACTAGGGTTAGGTTAGAAGCGAAGAAGAAAGTTTGATTATGGTGGTGTTGGTGCGGTGATGATGAAGGTATTAGGAGATTTAGGTGGCGGATTTGAAGGAGGAAGGGAAAGGTTGAAGACTTAGTTAGGTTTTGTTTCATTTAAAAAAGAAGGAGAAGAAAAGGATGATGGCGGAAAGAAGAGGAAGGGCGGCGAATGGGATGAAGGTGATGAAGGTACCGCGGCGGCGAAGAGGAGAAGCAGAGGGGGCTAGGGTTTAGTTTGTTTCAGATTTGTTTTGTTTTATAAGTTTTGATTTTGTGAATCAATTAATGGAGTTTAATAATGATTATAATTTTAATTCTGCATTTAATCCCAATTAATCCTCATCAATTAAGCCAATTTTCGCATAATCCCATGATAACCGTTACAAACTTCAAAAGATAAGAGGATAAGAGTGGCAACTTTTAGGATCCCCAGCCATACCGGCGGTGACACTTGTCACAGTCCAGTAGGCTATCTTGTTTTTGCTTTCCAAACCCCCATTCTAGGCCCATAGCGAAAAACAACATAAAAAAATTTGCTTTTTGTACCTCCCTCTCCTATTCCAGCGAACTGGGCCCAATATTTTGCTTTCCAAACCCCCTCTCTTAAGCCCATCATGAAAAACAATTGAAAATTACTTCTTCCTGCACCCTCCCCCAATCTTGTGCGTTCTGGGTTTAGTTATTTGCTTTTGACACCCTCATTTCGAGCCCACTAAAAAAATAACTTAAAAAAAAGCTGCTAAATACACCTCCCCCTCATTCCTGCGCATGGGCTTAGCCCCTCTGCTAATCACACCCCTGTATTAAAGGCCCAATACGAAAATAACTAAAAAATAATGCTTAGCTCACCCCTTTTATTTCTTTTGGAATTTAATTTTTAGTTTAGCATAGTGTAGAAAATAATGCTTAGAAAAATTCCCAAAAAATTAAGTAGGATTTTAAGTCAATTTAGAAATGTGTGGCATTTTATTTTTCTGAATTTTAATTGTTTTTGAATTAATTCTGATTTTTTTCATGTAATTAGTTTTAGTGAATTTCCCTCTACTGTACATAAATTTGTTGATTTTATTTTTTGGTCTTCCAGTAACTTTTTTGGCCCACTCTTTTTTCCATAGTTAGAGGACTCATAATAGTACTTAGCATAATTTTAGTAGATTTTTTAGGACATTTTATCTCAGGTTTTAGTGGCTTAATCCTTAGAAAATAATGGTTAATCCTTAGGTAGAAATAAATGATTTTTAGTCATAGCAAAATTCTGATTTTTTAGGATATCTTTTAATAAAATATTATAGGTAATTTTAGGACCCTATAGAATTAATCTCATAATTTTTCCAGAGTTTTTACTATTTTTTAGGGTATTAATCTTTAGGCTTTGTTACGTATAAATTTCCATTAGTTTAGGCTAGAATATTAAGTTTTATTAAAAAAATAGTTTAATTAGATTTAACCTTAGGATTTAATGGTGATCTAGACTAGTTTAGATTCTTATTTTTTAGAATGAAAATGTTAGGTAATGCCCTTAGTTTAGAACTTAGACTTAATGTTTCTATTAATTAGACTTAGAATAAATTTAGACTATTTTAGGTTTATGCCTTTAAATGTTTTGTTTAGAATTTTATTCTTATATTCAATTTTTGTTGCTTTGTTATGTTGATTGATATTTCACTTGTATAGGTCTCCCATTGGCTTTAGAATCAACTTAACTTCCTTAGGAAGTAAGTTGCATTCTATTAGTTCTAAGTTTCTTTTCTCCATTAGGTTTAGAATACCTCATTAACCATAGGCCCTCCCTTGTAAATAAATAAACAAAAATTAGGGTTGTGTCTTAGTTCCCCTTAGATTTTGCCTTTTGCAATTTGAGTCATTCTTTCCTATCTCATGACGAAAAGCAATAAAACATTTAATGAAAACCGAACATTCTTGTACGACACGAGACATTGTTGCGGAGTGTTTATACGCGTCCTGTTTCGGGGCGAGGTGTAAATACTTCCCGCGATGGATAGGTCTTAGTATGAGAATGTTCACAAACAAATTCAAAACATTTCTCATAACAGACAAAAACAAATAATAAGCGACTATCCTGCGGAAACTTCTTTTCTCATCTCATTCACTCACAACGTGAACTCGCGACGACTTGTCTTGCATGCAAGACGGTAAACGCACTCGTACCAGACGAGCCTGCAACACCTGAGCATAGGTATACGCAGTTCAAGCTGTTAAAAGCAGAAACAAATAGTTCCCTCCTTAGTTAGGCGAACTACGTCGACTTTGATCCTCATTATCCCGATGATGTACGTAGGCAGCGGGGTAGTGTCCGTTCGAGCATATTCTTTATTTTCCCTACATTTTCCCATTTCTTTTCATTCTCTTTTTTCCAGTTCCTTTCTCATTTAATTTTCCATTCCAGTTAGCAGTTCATTTGTTCAGCAGCACTTTATTTCTCACCCTTTGAAACAAACAAACAAGCGTGGATCCCGTCGGGTACGGCGGACGATCTGGGTGCTAATACCTTCCCAGGCCGTAACCGACCCCCGAACCCAGATCTTTGGTTCGCAGGACCTTGTCCTTTCCTTCTTCCTTAGGTTTGTGAAACATTACCTTTCCCATTCCTTCGGGATAAAAATGTCTGGCTGGCGACTCTAACTTTTCCGCGCCACTTTCGCGTTTGTACTAGGATGAAAATCCCGGGAGCGACAGCTGGCGACTCTGCTGGGGATCGAACCCAGAATCTCTGGTTTCCCTTGTAGAGTCAATCCTAGCGCCTGTTTGGATTTGTTTCTTTGGGTGTTTATCTGTTTGTTGTTGTGTGCTTTAGCTTAGCTTTACTGTTTTTATTTACAGTTTTTACTTTACAGCTTTACTTTACCGCATTTATTTACCGTTTTCAGTATTTATTTTCCATGCATCATATTATATTGGACTGTGTGGCTGTGTTGGTTTTCATTTTTTCTGTGGGATGGGAGTTAGTGTGAGATAAGCCAAATACCCGGCTTGAGTGCACTATAGGATTAGCGTGGACACGTTGTGCTCGCATGGTTACATGATGAGTGGCAATGTGTTCCACACCCAGATTGCGACCGTCGGGACTATTCTGTGTGGGGGTTCTTCTCCACTTCAGGGTACAACCTTGATAGTTATGTGTATCTGGTGACCGATCTTCGAGAACCTTGATGGGAACATCCCTCTCCAGTGATGACAGTGGCAGACCACATTTGTTGGCAAACCCACTCGCATCCGAGGGTCCATTGGGAACTCGCATAGGATGGCCTAGTTCTCTCATAGGAATTCAGTTAAAGCAAACTGATCGTATGACGGTAGTATTGTACCCTTCAGGATGAATGTACTATTGTTTCTCGACTCAGTGCTTGAAGCTGGAGACTTGTGAGGGATGCTTGTTTTTCCGGACTCAACTGAGGCCACCCTGAGTAGTACATAATGCAAAACCGATTCCCTGATTTGGTCATGAGCCATTTCTCGGAAATGGTGAATGTATTATTGCTATTCGGCTTTGAGAGTCCGTGATGTTGACCCGAGTAGCACACCCGTGAGATTGGGAGGGGTTTACAGGTTTGCAGGAACCCTAATACCTTCAGCATACCCACTCTGCCTTTGGTTCAGTTTTGTGATCTGGATTTCTGGTTCTAAGATATGGATCCCGGATCAGAGGGATTGTTATTGTGATATGTGGATATTGTGACCTTGCACCGACACTTGATTATATGATTGTCACATCACAGACACTTCACTGATCACATGCCTCTCCTTGCATAAGCATCATAACATCATTAATCATTTGTGTTTCTTTTATTCTCAGGGTCTGCATTACTCCTGGTTCCTGGTCATATCATTGCTTCAGAATGGAAGACGTCAGAAAGAGAACTGTGCACTACAAATTCTTTGATACCAAGATGGACCTGATCAACCAATTGGTGTCTCTGATTACCCTGGGTCATTTGGGTTACTTCAAGGAAAAGTACGGTGATATTTTGGACTTGGTATTCAACTTGGATAGCTCTTAGAGAAGCGTCATTCACACTTTGTTGCAGTATTACAATCTGTAAACACCCCAAATTTTCCCTCACTAAGTTCACACCATGTCTTGTGATCTTTCACATTTGCATCAGTTCAATCATATCATATCATGTGGCATATTTGCTTCACTGCATTAGTTCAAGTTCATCTGCATCTAGGGTTTGTGATCTGAGCAATCCAAGATCCATCTGAGCCACTCCAAAGGTCTTCAATCATCTCAAGAGGGTCCATGTATGTTCAATCATCATATTTTATCCTCCAAAGACCAAGGAAGTCAAAGAATCACAAGAAATTGCAAAGCATGGAAGCAGAGCTAGGGTTTAACTGCACAGATGACCTGAAATTAGGGTTTTGGTTTCAAAGGCCATAACTCCAAAGAAGAGCCCAGAAAGTGTCAGTTTCGAAAGCTTCAACTCAGGTAACCTCAAGAACAAATTTTCCAGAAACGTGATTTTAGGTTATAGAATTGTTCCTTATGTTGTGTTGATCATGTTGATGCTTTTCTTTTTGAAAATGGTTGAGTTTTAAGGATTTTATGAACCTCTGAAACTTTGCCCGTGAAATATGTTTTGTTTCGATTCACATGATTCATGGAAAATAAATGAGTTTTGTTGTTTTATTTGTGTTTAATGATGTTCAATGATTGATTCTGGAGAGTTTAGTGAGTTTTTGTGGCGTTTTGAGAGAGATAGAGTGAAATGGTTGTCGGAGAAGATGACCGGAACACTGTTCCGGTCACCTGAGAGTGATTAGGGTTCAGATTAGGGCTTAATCATGTAATTAGTGCAAGTTTGAATTCTAGCCGTCCAGATGTGCGCGTGGTCAATTCCCTCCAACCCAGCTTTGAATCTCAACCCTAGGATCAACTGACTTTTCCATTTATCCCATTTTATTTTATATTTTATTCATTTCTTTTCACATATTTATTAAAAATAGGAAAAATCATCAAAAAAATTCTGAAATTTTTTATCAAACATTTTATTAATTTTCAGAAACCAAAAATATTTTTATTTTCATTTTTTGCATTTAAAAAATATTTTTAAATCAATTAAATGTTTTATTTAATTAATTAATGAAAATTAATTAATTAAAAATACATTTAAGTATTTAAAAATCACAAAAAAAAATCAGAGAGCATTCTTGAACATTTAGAAACATTTACAAACTCACCATATAAATTTATTTTTGGTTTTGATCATGCTTTGACATTTTTTAATGAATTAGGGTTCTTAAATTTGTTCATTTTTAACCCTAACTTCAAAATTCATAACTTTTAAACCAAGTTGAGTTTGTGAATGGTTCTTTTTGCATTGTTCTATTCATGGCTTCTAGCATCCAAAAACATTTTTGTTTCATATTTATCTTTCATTTTCAATTTATTTGGCATTTTACATTGAGGATCACCCAAAAAACCCTAGAAACTTAGGAAATTCATAACTCCTTTTAGGTTTAGCTTCTGACCTCCCCCTTTGGATGGTAACTTAGTATAGGTTTAGGGTTCCTTTGAGTGCATTTTCAATTTTTTATCATGTCATTTGCTTCTGTCTTTGCCATTTGCATCTCATCCTTCCATAAAACCCTAATTTTGCATCTTCACTTGCATACATCTTGCATATGCTTGCATTTAAGAACTTACCATGACATTTCTTGCATCCACATGACTTATAAGACATCTTAGGACACATTAGAATCATGTTTGATCATTGCATCATCCATTTGCCATGTTATGCATTCATTTCATTTCATGTGCATTCATGAACTTTCATGCTCCTTTCATGCTTCATTTGCATCCTCATCACTTGTATGATCATTCACACCTCTTGGCATACATTTGCATAATCTCTTAGTATCATTTACATCATGAACATGCTTCTGGTTTTGGTTTGAATCCTTGCCTTCATCTCATTTTCATTTCATTTCTTTTCCTTTTACTAACTTTTCAGGTGGTAAGTTACTTTGAGAAGTGAATTTGCCTTCACTTCTCACAATCTCTTCTCATCTCTCTTGTGCATTCATTGCTGCATTTTGTATTTGAATTAGAGTGAGCTTTCTCATTCATGTTCCTTCTTAACTTTCTTTCTTTAAGCAACTTATCTTCTTGAGTGAAGTAAGTTGACTTGCTTCCTTCTGCTTCTCCTCCTTTCATCTGCTTCTTCCTTGGTGGCTCTTCTTGACGATATCTTGCAAGCCTCATAAACCCTAGGAATACCCAAGCATGATAACAATTAGGGTTTGATTAGTTCCCCCATTAGTTTATCCTTTGTGTCATCGTTTGTGTCTTTTCTTCTCATCTCCTAATCAGGGACTAAAACTTAAAGGTTTTAAGGCTTTGTGATTAAGGTTATGCCTGCATCCTTCTCTTAGGATGGAGTGTATAACTTTAATCCTAAGTGTTAAGCCCTTAATGTGTTTAAATCCTCTAATCAATTCATCTAATAATCACCAAGACATCAAGCTTGTAACTTGGGCCTTGCATTAGGGTTCTAATTCTTCCTTAATTGGTTAAGAAGGACTAACCCTAGTGTTAATGGACAAGTCCCCCTCAACTTGTCTTACAAACCATAAAATCCATTTCTTAATCTTACCATTAACTAAAATCCACTTTAATAAAGGTTTGTTTTGTCATGAGGTTAATCCCTAATCATGGATTAAGTTGAGGAGCCTTTCTTAGCTTAAATGTTCTCATCTATTATCCTTCTATTAGGATAGTGTAATGGGTCCATTAAATCCTTGATTATGGCTTAAACTCATTACTTAACACAAAACAAAAACTCCAAAAACATCTAAATAATTACAATTAGGTTAATGATCTTAATCTTACATCATGGTGATTAAGGGTGAGGTGCTTACTTCACACTTAAGATATTCTCATTACCCCTAATCAGAGGGAGGATGTGATGAATTTACTAACCATTGGTTTAGGTTTAAGCTCATTAGCTTATGACAAACACAAAAAAGCAATAAAAGATTGAAAACATCAAAAACAAACAATAATCGTCTCCTCCGGGATTCTTTTCTCACCTCATTCACTCACAAATGAGAACTCGCTTCTTCCGTCTAATGCAAGACAGTTAGCACCTGAGCCAGACAGGTCATCCACTTGAGCATAGACAAGCAAGCAGTTCATCAGTCAATTTATCTTTCAGTCTCTTTGAGGCGAACTACGGTGTTCTGACTTCCTCATTGCACGAGAGGATACGTAGGCATAACTTAACAGTTATCGAACAAAAGTCTCTGTATATTCCCCCTCTTCCAGCATTATTCTTTGAGCCTCATGGTCTTGAGCATTGCATTCTTTCCTTACACTGACACTCCTTTTCTTCACTTCACATTTCTTTTGCACTGACACTTGCATCCTTTTCCAGCTTTTGCACACAGATAGCACTGACACTACCCCTTTAAACACAAATCTTTCAAGCGTGGATCCCGTCGAGTACGACGGACAATCTGGGTGCTAATACCTTCCCAGGTTGTAACCAACCCCCTTTCTCAGTTTCTCTGGTTCGCGACCGTCTTATCTATCTTTTCTTAGGTTTATGCAGCATTACCTTTCCTTTGGGATTAAAATGCCTATCTGACGACTCTTTTCAGTTCATCTTCATGTTCTCTCTTTCGCCGACCGTTCGCGTCTGTACCCCTCTTGGCCATGTGTCATCAGGTGGGAGCGACAACTTGGCGACTCTGTTGGGGACCCTTATACTGCAACCAGAGCTTCTGGTTCTTTTTCTGGGTTCCTCCTAGCGCTTGTTTGATTTGTGTTTACTGGGGTGTTATGTGCTAAGTGTTTTTATTTATTTTCTTTATTTATTGCTTTATGTACAGCTTTATTTACTGCTTTCTTTACAGTTTTTTATACATCATACTGTCATTATCACTATGCTGGATCTGGTTTTCTGTTTTGGTGGGTGGGGGTTCCACCGAGTGATTAAGGTCCTATACCTGGGACCTGAGTGACAACTAGGCTAGAGTGTTTCATGTTCTTTCCCATTCCATTTCGGTCTGGTGCGGGAATATGAAACATGATTCAGATGTGGGTTTCTTCTTGAGAACTCTGTGCTACAGATTTCTTGTAGTGCTAGGGCTATCTGGGAAGCCTGCTAAGTCTGGATGACCTTTATTTTGACCTTCAGAATCTGGGGTGAATTAGAGGAAGATCTTTTATGGTTATTGTAAACATTGTACCTCCGGGTTAGACGTGTTTACACTTCTCATAACTAATCCAAGTCTGAGGATCCTTGTTCTAGAACATTACATGTGAGGGGGTTGGGTTGTTTACAGGTTTGCAGGAACCCTTGGCCACATCATACCCTGTTACTGTATTGTTTAAGAATACTTCACTTTGGACAGTTCTTGTGATTAACCCTGGACATGTGACTCTTTATTTGAGTCCCCCACCCTAGTTACTGGATTTCTGAGCCTCCATCCGGACCTTTGAACATACATGGACCTTATGTCAAGACAGATAACCAGATCCAGCTCTTGATCACAAACCCTTGCATATCATTTGCATATATCATCATTGCATCATTTAACATTTATTTATTTGTTTTTCAGGGTATCCATCATATCATATCTGGTTTGGTTTTGACCCCTTCTACTGCTTAGATCTCAGCTTCAGTTATCTTCTCCAGCATCTGCTTCAGCTATCTCCTTCAGCACCTCCTTCAGTCTGTTAGAGACTCACCTGCATCAGTCTGTCAGAGACTTATCTTCAGCATTCCAGTCTGTGATCTTCATCATCATTTGTCTTCAGCTTCTTTATCAGCACTCATGGATATTCCAAGGAAAATCAACATATCTTATCACTTCTTTGAGCCCATGTTGTCTGGTATCATGCAGGTCCAGTCACTCATCACACCTGACCACATCCCACTGTTCAGAGAGCACTATGGGGGTATTTTAGACATGGTTATGGATCTTGATTCTTCTCAGAGAAGCATGATCCACACATGCTTGCAGTTCTATGACCCCCCACTCAGGTGCTTCACCTTTCCTGACTTTCAGATGGGGCCCCTGTTGGAAGAGTTTTCTTTGTTGATTGGAGTACCTATCAGAGGAGGAATCCCCTTCAACCCAGAGATGACTGCTCCCAGAAGTGAGGAAATAGCTAGGGCGTTGTACTTGGAGTCTGCCCTTATTGAGCAAAACATGACAACAAAAGCTGGGATTCCTGGTTTACATCTGGACTTCTTGATTTCTCAGGCCATCCTGAAGGCTACAGTGGGAGAATGGAGGGCAGTCTATGCACTTTTAGCCCTCAGCATATATGGGGCTATATTATTTGTAGATGAGCCTAAATTTGTCAGTAAGAATGCCATCCACTTGTTCCTGCTGAGGAACCCAATGCCTACATTGCTAGGGGATTTTTACTACTCCATCCATCAGAGAAATGAAAAACAAAGGGGGAAGTTGGTCAGATGATGTGCTCCTTTGTTCTACTCTTGGCTACTCAGGCACCTGCCTAAATCAGATGCTTTCTTGAATCCCCACCAGCAGAAGAATTGGGCCAAGAGGTTCATTGCCTTAACATCAGATAATATCAGATGGTGCACCCAGAGCACCAAAGGCAAAGAGATTATCACCAGCTGTGGGCAGTACCCTAATGTGCCTCTAATAGGAGTAAAAGGTTGCATCAACTACAACCCTTTACTGTTTAAGAGACAATTGGGATATGCTTTAGTCCACCCTACCAGAGGACAAGATTTAGCTGAGACCCTATACTGTGAAGTGCAACCTAATTCAACTGTTGTCAGGCAAGCTGCCTGGGCTTGGGACAACATCCAGACCAAAGGGACAGTCATCCTTGGAAGGTGTAATAATGTTGCTTCAACTCAGTACTCTGACTGGTCCCGTACTAGAGCTCAGATCACCAGAATGCCTTTCACCTTGGAGGATACACATGGGCCTTCTACAGTACAAACTGCAGCAACTGTTAGACTAGAGGAATTTGAAAAGTTGAAAGAGAGGAATAATCAACTATCTGAGGCCCTGAAGAAGACTCTTTGGGAAAGGAATGAAAGTCGCCTGGACATTGAGAGATTGGAAAGACTCAAGACTGAGCATCTGACCAAGATTGAGAGGACAGATGACTACATAAGGAAAGCAAGAGTCGGGGAACAGATATTGAAGAATGCCTGCAAGGAGGCCAAGATTCAGAAAGCTAGAGCTGAGAATTACCTGGAGGAAAGCCAGGCTAGGTGGATCAGGATCACCGAAGCCCGTGCACAAGAAGACCAGAGGACTCAGGCCAAGATTGAGCAGCTGGAGGCCAATGAGAAGAAGCAGCAGGAAGCTTTGTTGGCAGCTCAGAAGGAGATATCTGAATTGAAGCTCAGAGCGGGGTTAAAAATATCAAAGGATCAGGACAGGCATAAGAAGCTGACTACTGCCATTGCTACCATGAACCTCCTCATTATGACCATTACAGAGCATCCAATTGGTCCGGTGACTGAGGCTCTCCTGAAGGAAGTCAGGGAAGATGACTATGGACTGGATGTCTGATTCCTTTTGCTTGTATTTCTATTGATGTACTTTTCCTTTTTTGTATTTTTGACCCACCATGGGCTTGTATTGTAAACAGACTATGTATTTTCATTATTTGTAATATATCAGTTTGTTTTATTTTGGTGGGTTTTCTCTCAACATCATCAAGTATCTCCTCGAGGTCTGGAAAGGTCAAAACCAAAAACCAAACCGGATACCTTGGAAAACAAATAAGCATACTGCATTGCATACTAACATTTTCTTTGTTTTGCAGGTTTCTGTTTATTATTTGTTTCTCACTTTGTTGTGCTTTCAGGAAACATTGCTCATCGCCGAGTGTTCCCTGTCAACCGCACACACTGGTACCCAACGCGTAACAACCTTCCAGGCATTCAGATGGAGCAGGTACAGCAGGACATGAATAAAGTGAGAAATCAGATGGTAAATGAAAGGGTCGAGATGAGAAACCAAATGACTCAGTTTATGGCTGTGATGACTGGCTTAGCCCAGAGCCAAGAGAGGCTAAGAGAGCTGGTAAAAAGACAGACACCTGAAGAACCCCATCTTGGAACAGGAGGAACCAGCAATAATGAAAGGGGACGGCCTCGTATCGACCCACCAGAGTATGGGCCCCATTTGAATCCAGATGTTAATGGCACAAGGAATGTTCAAGGTAATGCTGCTGGGGGCAGAATCCTGCAAGAGGATCCCCAAGAAGAACAATTCACTGTTATTGGAGCTGGGGATGAGATGTATGACAGAAGACTGGATGAGATTGCTGAAAAGCTGAGGTCTTTGGAATCCCAGAACTCTTTAGGCTTTGACGTAATGGATATGGGGCTGGTAGATGGGGTGAGGATTCCCCACAAATTCAAACCCCCTTGCTTTGAGAAATATAATGGTACCTCATGCCCGCGTACTCATCTGCAATCCTTCTTAGGGAGACTCAAGGCTTATACCATGGATGAGAAGTTATGGATGTTCTATTTTGAGGACAGCCTGATTGGAGCTTCAAGAGAATGGTATTCGCATCTGACAAGGGCCACTGTAAGATGTTGGAAAGACTTGGCCGAAGCCTTCATCCGGCAATACCAATACAACCTAGACATGGCCCCCAATAGAACTCTTCTAATGGGCATGTCTCAGTCTTCAAGGGAGAGCTTTCAGGATTATGCTCAGAGGTGGAGACAGCTTGCTGCTGCTGTCCAGCCACCCATGTCAGAAAGGGAGATGGTTGACATGTTTATGAACACCTTGCAGGGAACTTATATTGATAGACTTGCTGCCTTCTCTTCCACCAGTTTTGCCGATGTAGTTATAGCTGATGAGAGAATTGAAAGTCTTTTAAAGATGGGCAAAATCTCTGAAAATGCTGCCAGCTCCTCCAACAACCCCAGAAAACCTTTTGCAGGGCCCCGAAGGGTGGGTGAAACAAATGCTATCCATGCAGGCAGGAGCAGACCCCAATACTCTCACAGATCAATAGCAGTTGTTACCATTCCGGATCCAGTTCCACAGCAACCACTTTATCCTCAACAACAATAACAACATTATCAGCAACAGTCTCATTTTCCACAACAAAGAACGTACAACAATAACAACAACAACCAACAGCAGCGCCCCTTTCAACAGAGGCCATCTCAAGAAAATAGGGTGATTGACCCCATCCCTATGCCTTATGTTGCTTTACTGCCACAACTCCTGAAGCTTAACCTGGTTGAGTTAAGGACGTTGGCTCCACCAGATCCTCTCAATCTCCCGAAGAATTATGATGCTAATGCCAGGTGTGCCTTTCACTCCAACGCGCCTGGTCACAATACTGAGAAGTGTAGAGCCTTGCAAATGAAGGTTCAAGATTTGGTCGATTCCAAAGCTCTCAATTTCGCACCTCCTCCGAATGTTAACAGAAATCCTATGCCTAATCATGGTGGGCCCAGGATTAATGTCATGGAAGAGGATCAACCATCTGCACTAATTGATAATGTTGCACAAATTCAAACACCATTGGCAGAAGTCAAAGCTCAACTCCTAAGATGCCAAGTGTTTCCGGGCTGTGGGGCCTGCTGCGAATTGTGCAAAATTGCAATTAATGGTTGTGAGAAGCTAAGGTTTGGCATAGATGGCCTTATCAGAGATGGAATTCTGCAGATTACCACAACGGCTCCTTCAACAACTCTTTCTTCAGCAAATCCTCCTACAACAACAACAACTATCATTCCAACTGATTCATCCACAACACCATCAATCACTCCATCCGTTATTTCAACAGATCAGAGTTCAACAACATTTTCTTCTACAACATCAGCGCCCATCTTATCAACAGAAACGCCTACAACACCAACAAACATTAATGAAGATGTCTCAACGGTCACGATCTATTATGACCCGGAAAATGTTCATCCCTGTAAACACCCCAAATTTGCCCTCACCCATTCACACCATGGCTTGTGATCATCTCATATGCATAAACACAATCATACAATCTCATATCTCATGTTTGATTCACTGCATAGTTTCTAAGTCATCTGCACCTAGGGTTTGTGATTTGAGCAATCCCAAAGCTTCTTGAGCCACTCCAAAGGCCACCAATCATCTCAGAAGGGTCCATGTGTGTTCTTGTATCATGTTACATCCTCACAGAGTCAAAATTGCAGAGGAATCACAAGAACTAGGGTTTGAGTGGATGCAGAGCCAGGTTGAACTGCACAGTTGACCTAAAATTAGGGTTTTGGTTTCAGAGGCCATAATCTCAAATTTTTTGGTCATTCTTGTTTCCATTGGTCTCTATATGGTATAGGGAATATGCATATCAATTTTCATGAAGAAATTCCATGGGGAAGTCATCTGATCAAGAGTTGACTTTTCAGACAAGTCAGTGCAAAATCAGGGCATCTGAGGCCCCCAATGACCCAACCAATGGGTGATCTTCATCATTTTGAGTGTATATGATCTTTATTTGATCATGGAAGAAGGTTGAAGTGCATAAAATCAAGAATTTAGGGTTTTTGCAAAAGTTGACTTTTTGAGGCATAGTTGACTTTTCAAGAATGCCTCATTTTAGGCCAATTTTCAAGCCTTGATTCATGATCCAAAAGGCCTCAAATGAAAAAACTTTGGTCATGAAAGTTGTAGATCTCATCTTTCCCTTTTCAAAAAGTACAAGAACATGATCAAACTCTTCATGGATCAAAAGTTATGGCATTGCAAAGTTAGCAAAAATCATTGATTTTCAAGTTATGCACAAAAGGGAAATTTTGCAAAGTCTTGAACCAAAGTCAAATGTAGCCTCTAATTCATGACAAACCATTATGTAAACATCCTCTAAGTCACAAAAATCAGATTTGGATCAAGTTTGCTCATGGTTTGGTTCATGTAACTTGACTTTTCTCATGAAAATCCATAAAGCTAACCAAGTTGCAAAACACTCATGAGCTTTTCACCAACTTGCTGCATTGAGCCTTGGGTCAAGCCAGCCTCTCACACTCACCATGCTGCACCAGAACCCATCTTGTACTTGCCTAGACTTTGAGCCATGCCCTATCTTACAAAAGTGGACTTTTTTGCAAAAGTAGTCACACCTATCACTGCAGGCCAGGTCACATCCCCCAGCCACTTGCAATTGTTTATTGAATCAATTTGCTGGCCATAACACATAGGAACCAAGGCTGAGACAACAACATTCACCACTTACACAAAAACCTCCCACATTGCAACTTCATTCGAATCTGCTCACACAGCCATCAAACACTAAAACTTTCTTCATCACTCAACTAAACACACTTCATAGATCAAAAAGCACCCAAAGCCCAAGCTTGAAACAGCCAGAAACTCCTACTGCCATCTCTCACCTCAGTTTTCAGTTTCACTTGGAACTATCACCATAGCCCACAAACATCAAAACAAACCTTGCAAACCTTCCCAACACATTGCATAGACCTCAAACAACCCATCACCATGACCTGAAAGTGCCAGAATCACTGCTGCCATTTTTGACTGAACTGAAGCAGAAGCTTTCGAAGCTCACTCTCTAGCCAACCCAAACTCATTTTGAGCATTCAAGCACCTTTGTAGGACCAAGAGGAGCAGCTTGCACTGAAGGAAGAGGCCTGAAAGTTCCTAAATTGAAAGCTGCAAATCTCAGGTAGCTCGAAATTAATTTTTCCAGAAATGATTTTTCTTGTTACAAACTTGTTCTTTATGCTCTCCTGGTCATCCTGATGCTTTTAGTTTTTGAAATGGTTGTGTTTTGAGAATTTAATTTGTGTTTGAAGCTTACGAACCCTAGAACTTTCCCTCTTCGATTCAGCTTATTTAGGTAAAATAAATTTGTTCTAGGTTAGGGGTTTGATTCGTGAGAGTGAGAAGAACATTCCCTTGGCTTTAGTTTTCATTTTTATTACGTTTTGAGGAAGTTGAGTGGTTCTCAGGTGAGAGCTGGCCGGAGAAGACGACCGGAAGTCTTCTCCGGCCGCCTGAATGTAATTAGGGCTTAATCCAGTAATTAAATGCCATTTGAATCTGGAGCGTTTGATCAGTTGACTCCCTTGACTTCGCGCGTGTGTGGACGGCCCAGATGTGCTCATTTAGCCCTAATCTCTCTCTTTAGGTTAATTAATCTTTAATTAATTTAATTTAGCCAGAAGCAATCTGGGCCTTTCATCCTGGCGCGCAGTCAACGCTTTTGAAACCAGGGCCAATCCCAGCCATCCAATCTGATTACTTCCATTTAATTTAATTTTATTTTCATTTCTTTTCATTTAAATTGCACAATTTATTTAAAATGGTTAAAAAATCATAAAAATTATGAAACTTTTTTCTTTAAGGTTTTATTAATTTTTAGGACACAAAAATATTTTTATTTTATTTTTTATCATTAAAAAAAGTATTTTTAAATATTTAAAAGTTTATTTTTAATTGATTAATGAGAATTAATTAATTAAAAATACTTTTAGGTATTTAAAAATTACAAAAAAATTCATGAAATGTTCTAAGACATTTAGAAACATTGTCCAACCTTCAAACCAAATTTCTTTTTTGATCTTGATGCATTTTAAGAATTTTTCATGGAATTAAATCATATTTTGTGCATTATTTTGATCACAAGTTTAAAAATTCATTTCTGCCTTTTGGTGAAGGTTGAGACATTGATTCTTTTTGCATTGTTTTCCATTTGACATGTACTTTCAAGGATAAAAAGGCCATGATTTGATCTTGCATTTTCTAATTGATTGGCATTTGTTTTGTTTAGGAACCCTAAAAACCCTAGTAATTTGTAAAAAATCATAGCTTGAGTTTGGTAAAGAGTTGAGAGTTCCCCTTTGGGCAGTGATTCATTATAGGTCTAGGGCTTCTTTGAGTGCCATTTTCCTTTTTTTTATCTTAGGGTTTGCTTCTGTTTTTGGTTTGTGTTTGATGTTTGATCCATGAACCCTAATTTGGGCTTTCTTTTGCATCCTTCTTGCATTCTTTTGCATAAGTTGACTTGCCATTGCATTTTGTGCATTCTTATGATTCATTTGACATCTTAAGACATGTGTGAAGCATCATTGATCATTGCATAACATCTTTGCCATGCCATTTGTCTTGTATGCTTCATAACATTTCATGTTTATTCATGTTCCTTAACTTGCATCATTTGCATCCATGACTTTGTATGAACATCCCTATGCCTTGTCTCATGTTTGCAGCACTTCATAACATCATAATCATCATGTGTATGCTTCTGGTTTGGCCTAGCATCATGTCATTTCATTTCATTTAGCATTGCATTGCATTTGTTTCTAACATTTCAGGTGGTAAGTAACTTGAGAAGTGAATTTGCCTTCACTTCTCATAACTTTTCTTTTTTTATCTTTCTTGCATCCCTTGCTGCATTCTTACTTGTGTTTGAGTTTGAGCTTGCTCATGCTTGCTTCTCCCACTTTCTTTCTTCAAGTGACTTGACTTCTTGAATGAAGCAAGTCACTTTGCTTCTCTTGATCTTGTTCATCTGCTTCCTGGTGGTTCATCTGAAGATTGTTTCTTGCAAACCTCACAAACCTTAGGGCCAACCAAGCATGACAATGAATTAGGGTTTTGATTAGTCTCCCCATAGTTTTACCTTTGTGTCTCTTTGAGTCTTCTCTTCTCATCTCATAATCAGAGGTTAAATCCTAAAGGTTTTAAGACTTTGTGATTAGGGTTATGCCTGCATCCTTCTCTTAGGATGGAGTGTATAACTTTAATCCTAAGTACTAAACCCTTAAGGTGTTTAAATCTCTCAATCAATCCACCTAATAATCATTAAGACAATACACTTGTAACTTGGGCCTTGCATTAGGGTTCTAATTCTTCCTTAAGTGGTTAAGAAGGACTAACCCTAGTGTTAATGGACAAGTCCCCCTCAAGTTGTCTTACAAATCATAAAAATCACTTCATCATCATAACCATTGAATAAAATCCACTTAATCAAAGGCTTGTTTTGTCATGAGATTAATCCCTAATCATGGATTAAGTTGAGGAGCTTTCCTCAGCTTAAACATTCTCATCTATTATCCTTCTTTTAGGATAGTGTAATGAGTCTGTTGAATCCCGGATTATGGCTTAACCTCATTACTCAACACTAAACAAAAAAAAAACACCAAAAACATCTAATTAATCACAAGTAGGTTAATGATCTTAATCCTGCACCAAAGGTGATTAGGTGTGAGAATCTGACTTCACACTTAAGGTACTCTCATTACCCCTAAACAGAGGGAAGATGTGATGAGTTTACTAAATCCATTGGCTTAGACTTAAGCTCATTATCTTATGACAAACTTCAAAAATAATAAAAGACTGAAAACTCAAAAAACAAACAATAATCGTCTCCTCCGGGATTCTTTTCTCATCACCTTCACTCACAACCGAGAACTCGCTACTTCCGTCTAATGCAAGACAGTAAGCACCTGAGCCAGACAGGTCATACATTTGAGCATAGGCAAGCAAGCAGTTCACAAGTCAAATCATTCTATCAGTCTCTTTAGGTCGAACTACGGTGTTCTGACTTCCTCATTGCACGAGAGGATACGTAGGCATAACTTAACGGTTATCGAACAAAAGTCTCTGTACATCCCCCCTCTTTCTAGCTTTATTCTTTAAGCCTCATGATCTTGAGCATCTCACTCTTTTCCTTGCACTGACACTTTCATACTTCACATCACTTACACACTTTACACTGACATCTGTACATCCTTTTCCAGCTCTTTTATACACAAATTGCACTGACACTACCCCTTTAAAACACAAATCTTTCAAGCGTGGATCCCGTCGAGTACGACGGACAATCTGGGTGCTAATACCTTCCCAGGTTGTAACCAACCCCCTTTCTCAGTCTCTCTGGTTCGCAAACCGTCTTATCCGTATCTTTCTAGGTTTATGCAGCATTACCTTTCCTCCGGGATAAAAATGCCTAGCTGGCGACTCTATTCATCTCCAGTGAGTTCACGGCTGTGTGTTCTCATTGTCCCTCTCGCCGACCGTTCGCGTCTGTACCTTTATTTGGGCCTGGTCCCACTTATTGGGAGCGACAGCTTGGCGACTCTGCTGGGGAAACTTATATTGCAACCAGGGCTTCTGGTTCTTTTTGTGGGTTCCTCCTAGCGCTTGTTTGATTTGTGTTTACTGGGGTGTTATGTGCTTGTTTGTGCTTGTACTTATTTTTGTTTATTGCTTTATGTACAGTTGACTTATTGCTTTCTTTATAGCTTTATATTTTCATACTGTCATACTGTGCTGGCTGGATCTGGTTTTTCTTTGGTGGGTGGGTGTTCCATTGAGAGTTAAGGTCCTATACCTGGGACCTGAGTGACACCTAGGCTAGAGTGAATCATATTCTTTCCCATTCCATTTCGGTCTGGTGCGGGAATATGAAACACGGTTCAGATATGGGTTTCTTCTTGAGAACTCTGTGTTGCAGATTTCCTGCAATGCTAGGGCTATCTGGGAAGCCTGCTAAGTCTGGATGACCTTTTAGTATTGACCTTCAGAAACTGAGGTGAATTAGAGGAGGAATTGTTATGGTTATTGTAAACACTGTACCTCCGGGTTAGAAGTGTTTACACTTCTCATAACTGATCCAAGTCTGAGGATCCTTGTTCTAGATCACTACCTGTGAGGGGGTTGGGCTGTTTACAGGTTTTGCAGGTACCTTGACCTCAGAATACCCGGTTACTTTGACCTTGTTAAGAATGCTCCATGTTGGATAGTTCTTGTGATTCTAAAACCCTGGACATGTGGCTCTTTATTTGAGTCCCCCACCCTGGGTACTGGATTTTTAGACCTCCCTCTGGAATTCTTGAACACACATGGATCTATACCAAGGCAGTTAATCAGATCCAGCTCAGTCACAAACCCTTGCATTTCATTTGCATACATACTCATTGCATCATATTAACATGTGCTTATTTGTGTTTCAGGGTATCCATTTCTCATCTGGTTTTGGTTTTGACCCCATCTGCAGTTTTGACCTATCTCCACCAGCACTTGCATCAGTTTGTCAGTCATATACTTCAGTCACTAGCACCAGCCAATCAGTGGTTCACTCTTTCAGCATCTTCATCAGCACTCTATTCAGTCTTCAGCATCATGGCTCCAAAGAAAAGCAACATCACCTATCATTTCTTCCAACCAGACTTATCAGACATCAGGAGGATCCAAACCCTGATCACTCCAGATCACATTCCTTTGTTCAGGGAGAGTTATGGAGATATACTGGACATGGTTATGGATCTGGACCCTTCTCAGAGGAGCCTCATCCACACCTGCATTCAGTTTTATGATCCTCCATTGAGATGTTTCACCTTTCAAGGCTTTCAGTTGGGTCCTCTTTTGGAAGAATACTCATATTTGGTTGGTTTGCCTATCAAGAGAGAAATCCCTTTCAACCCTGAAATGGTCTTTCCCAGCAATGGAGAGATAGCAAAAGCTTTGCACCTGGAACCTCTGTTGATTGAACAACACTTGACCTCTAAAGCTGGGATCCTTGGATTTCATCTGGACTTCCTGATTTCTCAAGCTAGTTTGAAGGCCTCCTTGGGGGAGTGGAAAGCTGTTTGTGCTCTGTTGGCCTTAAGTGTATATGGAATTGTGCTGTTTGCAGATGAGCCTCGATTCATCAGCAAAAGTGCAATCCATTTGTTCATCCTGAAGAACCCAGTGCCAACTTTACTGGGTGATCTCTATTACTCAGTACATCAGAGAAATGAGAAGCAGAGGGGGAGATTAGTAAGAATTTGTGCTCCATTATTCCATACTTGGCTCCTCAGGCATCTACCCAGGACAGATGCATTTCTCAACCCTCATCAGCAAAGCAACTGGGCTAAGAGACTCACTGTCCTAACTTCAGCAGATATCAGATGGTGTACTCAGAGCACCAAGGGCAAAGATATGATCACCAGCTGTGGGCACTTTCCCAATGTGCCTCTAATAGGAGTTAAGGGAAGTATCAATTACAACCCTCTGTTGTTCAGAAGGCAATTGGGCTATGCACTAGTTCATACTCCTAGGGAGCAGGATCTAGCTGAGACCCTCTACTGTGAGAACAAGATTAGTCTGACAACTGTTAGGCAGGCTGCCTGGGCCTGGGATCATGTTCAGACTAAGGGAATCACCATTCTGGGGAAGTGCAATAATGTGGCATCAGTCCAATATTATGAGTGGTCCCATGCTAGGGCCCAATTCTCTGGAATGCCTTTCACCATAGAAGATATGCCTGAGTCATCTTCAGCACCACCCCCTGCCACTATCAGTCTGGAGGAGTTTGAAAGCCTGAAGGAAAGGAATGAGAAGTTATCCCAAGCCTTGCAGAAGACCCTCCGGGAGAGGAGTGAAGGTATGAAGGAGATTGAGAGATTGGAGAAATTGAGGGTAGAACACTTGACCAAGATTGAGAAGTCTGGGGAGTATATCAACAAGTCTAAAGCCGGTGAGCAGATTCTGAAGAATGCTTGTAAAGAAGCCCAGTTCCAAAGAGCAAGAACAGACTTGTATTTGAAAGAGAGTCAGGCCAGGTGGGTCCGGATCACTGAGGCCCGTACTCTAGAAGACAAGAGAGCTCAAGACAAGATGGAGCAGATGGAAAAGGCCCTGGCAGCAGCCCAGGAAGAAATATCAGAGCTGAAAATCAAAGCAGGATTGAAGAGGTCTAAGGACCAAAGTCAGAGCAGGAAATTGACTGCAGCTGTTGCAACAAGAAACCTTCTCATCAGAAGTCTCACGGAGCGTCCGGCTGATCCTGTGACCGAAGCACTTCTCAAGGAAGTTCGTGAGGATGAGTTTGGCCTTGGAGTTTGATCATTTGCTTGTTGTTGTTCCTTTTCCATGTACTTTTGCTTTTTGTGATGTATTTTGGCCCCTTTGAGGGTTTGTGTTGTAAAAATGAACAAGTTGTATTATTTCACCCTTTGTAATATATTTGTGTTGGTTTCTATTTGGGCTCACATCAAAAGCAACTGCAACAGCATCATCTTCAAGGGTCTGGAAGGGTCAAAACTGAAGACCAAACCGGATACCTTGAGAGCAAATAAGCATAACTGCATTGCATGCTAACCCCTTTGTTTGTTTTGTAGGTTTTTTGTTTTGTTGTTGCTAACCTCTGTTGTGATGTTCAGGAATTATTGCTCGCCGCCGGGTATTTCCTCTCAACAGGCCACACAGGTATCCAACTAGAATCAACCTTCCGGGAATTCAGATGGATCAAGTTCAACAAGATCTTGCTGATGTCAGAAATCAGCTAGCCAATGAAAGATTGGAGATGAGAACACAGATGACGCAGTTCATGGAGGTTATGAACAACATGGCTCAGAGCCAGGAGAGACTGAGGGCTATGGTTGAGAGGCAAAATCCAGAGGAGCCTCATGTAGGGACTGCAGGCACCAGTAATAATGAAAGGGTGCAACCACATGTGAATCCCCCTGTGTTTGGTCCACATCTACATCCTGAGATTAATATCCCTGCAAACATCCAAGGGACAGCCACAGCAGCCAGAGTACTTCAAGAAGATCCTCAGGAGGACCAGTATACAGTAATGGGTGCCGGAGAGGAAACTTATGATAGACGATTGGAAGAAATAGCTGAGAAGTTGAGATCACTGGAGTCTCAAAATTCTTTGGGCTTCGACGTCATGGACATGGGTTTGGTAGAAGGGGTCAGGATCCCCCATAAGTTCAAGCCTCCTTGTTTCGAAAAGTATAATGGGACTTCATGCCCCCGGACTCATTTGCAATCATTTCTGGGAAGGCTGAAGGCCTATACAATGGATGAGAAACTTTGGATGTTTTACTTCGAAGATAGCTTGACTGGAGCTTCTAGGGAATGGTATTCCCATTTGACAAGAGCAACTATAAGATGCTGGAAGGACCTGGCAGAAGCCTTCATCAGACAGTATCAGTATAATCTAGATATGGCACCCAACAGGACCCTCCTAATGGGAATGTCACAGTCTTCGAGGGAGAGTTTCCGAGAGTATGCCCAAAGGTGGAGGCAACTGGCTGCTGCTGTTCAACCACCAATGTCTGAGAGAGAAATGGCAGACATGTTTATGAACACTCTTCAGGGAACGTATATTGACAGGTTGGCTGCTTTCTCTTCCACCAGCTTCGCAGATGTTGTCATAGCTGGGGAGAGAATTGAAAGCCTGTTAAAGATGGGTAAGATCTCAGACAACGGTGCAAGCTCGTCCAGTAGTACAAGAAAGCCTTTTGCAGGCCCGAGAAGAACTGGCGAGACCAATGCCATCCACACCAACAGGGGTAGGCCCCAATATGCTCAGAGGTCAATAGCAGCAGTCACTATCCCTGCTCCAGCTCATCCTCAGCCAGTCTATCAACCTCCTCAACAAAACTTCCAACAACAACCTCAGTATCATCAGAATCAATATCCTCCAAGAAACAACTACAACAACAACAATAGCAACAACAATCAACAGAGGCCATTTCAACAGAGGCCCTCCCAAGCTAACCGAGTGATCGACCCGATCCCCATGCCGTACGCTGCTTTGCTGCCACAACTTCTGAAACTCAACCTGGTTGAGCTAAGAACGTTGGCACCGCCGGATCCCAACAGTCTACCAAGAAACTATGACTCCAATGCTAGGTGTGCTTTCCATTCAAACGCACCTGGCCACAGTACAGAAAAATGCAGGGCTCTGCATATGAAGGTACAAGACTTGGTGGACTCCAAGGCTCTGAATTTTGCACCTCCGCCCAATGTCAACAAAAACCCAATGCCACACCATGGTGGTCCCCGTATTAATGCTATTGAAGAAGAACAACCGTCTTATTTCATAACCAGTGTGGATCAGATCAGGACACCATTGGTGGAAATCAAAGCTCAACTCCGTGAAAACAATATATTTCCAGGGTGTGAACTAGGATGCCCATACTGCAATATTTCATGGAATGGGTGTGAGGACTTGAGGAATGGCATTAACAGCCTTATTCAGAGTGGCCTGCTACAGATCACTACATCATTCCCAACAAATCCAGCAACTTCATCAACAACGGTTTCAGAACCTCCTACAAATGCAACAACTATTGTTCCCGACAATTCATCAGCAACATCAACAAGTGCTTCACCTGTCCTTCCAAATGATCAGTTTTCAACAGTTTCTCCTGCTACAACATCAGCTTTATTCCATTTCGACTCTCCATCAACAACAGCAACAGTCCTTCCAACGGAACCTCCTACAACTCCAGCAAACAATCATGAAGATGTCTCCACAGTTACCATATTCTACGATCCAGAAAATAACTCCGCCTACCATTCAGAAGGTGCTGCTCCCGCTAGAGCACCAGTCACAATCTTTTATGATCCACAAACAATAACAGTCCCTTCAGCAGCAGCAATCAGTCCGGTCACTGTCACGATGCCTGGACCTGTACCATATGAAAGCGATAGGGCCATCCCTTGGCACTATGGCTCTGACTTGTATTGCGAGGGGAAAAGAATCACTCTTGAAACATCAGCACCTGCACCACAAATTGATAATGTGGGCGGAGGCGGAGGCTTCACCCGAAGCGGACGTCTCTTTGCTTCACAAGTCCAAATACCTACTGCCGAAGCAGAAGCTGCTGCCAAGGCAAAAGGAAAAAGCCCGGTGCAGGAAAATCCAGCTGCCAAAGAAGCCCTGAAAACTCCATTCGATCAGGAAGTTGATGAGTTTATGAGAATCATCAAAAAGAGTGACTACAAAATTGTGGATCAACTTCACCAGACGCCATCCAAAATCTCTATCCTCTCACTGCTTATGTGCTCCGAAGCCCATCGGAATGCACTACTGAAAGTACTGCACGCAGCTTACGTGCCCGAGGAGATTACTGTCAACCAATTGGAAACCGTTGTTGGAAATGTTACTGCTAGCAATGGGCTAGGGTTTACCAATTCTGACCTGACAGTGGATGGCCGCAATCACAACAAAGCCTTGCACATAACCATGGAATGCAAAGGAGCTGTCCTTTCACATGTGTTGGTGGACACAGGATCATCCCTGAATGTCTTACCAAAGAAGGCTCTGGTGAAGCTTGAATATGATGGACTGGCATTGAGACCCAGCAACCTGGTGGTTAGAGCTTTTGATGGCTCGAAGAGGTCGGTTCTGGGAGAGATTGAGCTGCCCGTGACAATTGGCCCGCAGACCTTTAAAACTATCTTTTATGTGATGGACATTCAGCCCGCCTACAGCTGTTTGTTGGGTAGACCCTGGATTCACGCCGCCGGCGCAATAACGTCTACCCTTCACCAAAAGTTAAAATTTGAGTGGGAAGGTCAAGTTGTCACAATCTGTGGGGAAGAGGACATTTTTGTTAGCCATCTGGCTACTTATAAATACATTGAGATGGATGGAGAGATCCATGAAACAATGAGCCAAGGTTTTGAAGCCTTGAACGTCAATGAAGCATCTGCTGTATCTGGTATCTCCATGTCATCTTACCAACAAGCCCGGAAGGTTGTTGAAGAAGGAACTGCCCTAGGCTGGGGCAAGGTCTTAGCTGTGGAGGAGAAGAAGGACAAATTTGGGTTGGGATACAGACCAACTCAACATCAAGTGAAGGCTGCTGGAGAGCCTGGTTTTGTCAGTGGGGGAATGCTTACCCCCGATGCTATCAACTGTCTGGAAGACGAGCTGGAAGAGGAGCGCACCCTGGAGATTTGGATTCGTCCGAAGGTCCCGGGGAGCAGTGTCTCGAACTGGTCTTCCCAGGAAATTATAAGTGTTACTCGAGCAGAGTAATTATTATTTCCTGTATTTTTATAAGCATGCATCAAAGTCTTGCATCTTGCCCGAGATGACAAGACTCATTTTGTAATCAGGGCCATATGTACTTTTGTGCAAACAAGATTAAATTATTGAAATATCAGACAATCTTTTTGCAAACGAGTCTTTTTCTTTCTGCTCACTGTTTTTTCCATTTTTCTTTTTGTACAAAAATAAATGGCGGTGTTTTCAAAATGATAACTTCATTTTACTTTTTTCTAAAGCAAGATTAAAATCAATCACTAAAATGAACCAACTTAACCCTTGCAGAGAGTGCCTTCCTGACAGCACCGACAACAGCACGGCTATGACATCGTATGACTTTGACAATCCAATCAATCAAGCTGATGAAGGGGTTGATGAAGAATATGAGCTTCCTGAAGAGCTAGCCAGATTGTTAAGGCAAGAGGAAAAGGTTATTACTCCTCACCAGGAGGAGGTTGAAGTGATTAATCTTGGTACAGACGAAGACGTGAAAGAAGTTAGAATCGGGGCCTGCCTGCAAGACTCAGTGAAGAGACAACTGATAGATCTGCTTCAAGAGTATGTTGATGTGTTTGCTTGGTCGTACCAAGACATGCCAGGGTTGGATACCGATATAGTTGTGCACAAGCTGCCTTTGAGGGAAGAATGCCCACCAGTCAAACAGAAGCTGCGCCGAACTCGTCCAGACATGGCTATGAAAATCAAGGAAGAGGTACAAAAGCAATGGGACGCCGGGTTCCTTGCCGTAACTAGCTATCCGCCGTGGGTTGCTAACATAGTACCTGTGCCTAAGAAGGATGGCAAAGTAAGAATGTGTGTTGATTACCGAGATCTGAACAGAGCTAGCCCGAAAGATGACTTCCCATTACCTCACATTGATGTATTGGTGGATAACACGGCTCAGTTCTCGGTATTCTCCTTCATGGACGGATTTTCAGGGTACAATCAGATCAAAATGTCACCTGAAGACATGGAGAAGACGACATTCATTACACCTTGGGGCACGTTCTGTTATAAGGTGATGCCATTCGGACTGAAGAATGCCGGTGCAACGTATCAACGGGCTATGGTAACATTATTCCACGATATGATCCATAAGGAAATAGAATGCTATGTGGATGACATGATTGCCAAGTCCCTTACAGAGGAAGACCATCTGGTGAATCTGCTCAAGTTATTCAAGCGTCTGAGGAAGTACCAACTGAAGTTGAACCCCAACAAATGCACATTCGGGGTGCGATCCGGTAAGTTGCTGGGATTCATTGTAAGTGAGAAGGGGATTGAAGTTGACCCTGATAAAGTCAAAGCCATCCAAGAGATGCCTGCACCGAAAACTGAGAAAGAAGTTCGAGGGTTCTTAGGTCGATTGAACTACATCTCGCGGTTCATATCTCACCTCACAGCAACCTGTGAACCTTTGTTCAAGCTGCTAAGAAAAGAACAAACGGTCAGGTGGAACGAAGACTGCCAAAGGGCTTTTGACAAGATCAAGGAGTATCTGCAAGAACCTCCAATCCTCATGCCGCCAGTTGAAGGAAGACCTCTGATTATGTACTTAACGGTATTAGAAGAGTCGATGGGATGTGTGCTGGGCCAGCATGACGAGTCTGGTCGAAAAGAGTATGCAATATACTACCTAAGCAAAAAGTTTACCGACTGTGAACAACGTTATTCACTACTCGAGAAAACTTGCTGTGCTTTAGCGTGGGCTGCTCGCCGACTGAGACAGTATATGTTGACCCACACTACTTTATTGATATCCAAGATGGATCCAGTTAAGTACATTTTCGAGAAGCCAGCACTTACCGGACGGGTTGCAAGATGGCAAATGATCCTCACAGAATATGACATCCAATACACATCTCAGAAAGCCATCAAGGGCAGTGTACTATCTGAATATCTTGCTGAGCAACCCATTGATGATTACCAGCCTATGAGATTTGACTTCCCTGATGAAGACATCATGTTCATTAAATCAAAAGATCACGAAGAGCCTATTTACACTGAAGGGCCCGACCCGGAGGAAGAATGGACTATGATGTTTGATGGGGCTGTTAACATGAATGGCCGTGGTGTTGGTGCAGTACTTATTACACCTAAAGGAGTTCACATGCCTTTCTCGGCAAAACTCACTTTCAACTGCACTAACAACGAAGCTGAATACGAAGCTTGCATTATGGGTCTTGAGGAAGCCATTGACCTCAGGATCAAGACATTGACCGTATTCGGAGATTCAGCTTTGGTAATTAATCAGACCAACGGAAAATGGTACACCCACCAAGATCATCTGATACCTTACAGGGATTATACAAGAAGATTATTGACTTTCTTCACAACAGTCAAACTTGAGTATATCCCTCGGGACGAGAATCAGTTTGCGGATGCTCTTGCTACCATTTCGTCCATGATCAAAGTTCAAGCTACTAACTTTGTACCTCAGATTTCAGTATCGAGACTTGATAGACCAGCATATGTATTTGCAGCAGATATTGCTGAAGATGATAAGCCTTGGTTCCACGACATCAAATGCTTCTTGGAGGATCAAACATACCCACCTGGGGCATCTTCCAATGATAAGAAGACTTTAAGAAGGCTTGCTGGAAGTTTCTTTCTGAACGCTGATGGATCTTTATACAAGAGGAACTTTGATATGGTACTCCTCAGATGTGTTGACAAGACGGAAGCAGATCTACTGATGCATGAAGTGCATGAAGGCTCTTTCGGTACCCATGCTGGAGGGCATGCAATGGCTAAGAAGCTGTTAAGATCAGGCTATTACTGGATCACAATGGATGCAGACTGTTGTGCCTATGCCAGGAAATGTCATAAATGCCAGATCTACGCAGATAAAGTGCATGTACCTCCCAATCCTTTGAACATAATGTCTTCACCCTGTCCCTTTGCCATGTGGGGCATCGATATGATTGGTAAGATTGAGCCAACTGCTTCAAATGGCCACAGATTCATCCTGGTCGCCATCGACTATTTCACAAAGTGGGTTGAAGCAGCCTCATATGCAAATGTCACCAGGCAAGTGGTAGCGCGATTTTTGAAAAGAGATATCATCTGTAGATATGGAGTGCCCGAGCGAATCATTACTGATAATGGTTCCAATCTCAACAACAAAATGATGGCTGAATTATGTCGGGACTTCAAGATCCAACATCACAATTCTTCTCCTTACAGGCCAAAGATGAACGGCGCTGTCGAGGCAGCAAATAAGAATATCAAGAAGATTGTGCAAAAGATGGTAGTCACCTACAAAGACTGGCATGAAATGCTACCGTTCGCCTTGCATGGGTACCGCACATCAATCAGAACATCCACTGGGGCAACGCCGTATCAGCTTGTGTATGGTATGGAAGCAGTCCTACCTGTTGAAGTTGAATTGCCTTCCTTACGGGTGTTGATGGATGTTAAACTGAGTGAAGCAGAGTGGGTTAGGTCCCGATTCGAACAACTGAGTCTGATCGAAGAGAAGAGATTGGCCGCAATCTGTCATGGGCAGTTATATCAGAAGAGAATGAAGAAAGCCTTCGATCAGAAAGTCAGGCACCGAGAGTACCAAGTGGGAGATCTTGTGTTGAAAAGAATCCTCCCTCCTCATACAGACCACAGGGGCAAATGGACTCCAAATTATGAAGGACCATTCGTTGTAAAGAAAGTTTTCTCTGGTGGGGCACTGATGCTCGGCACCATGGATGGTGAAGATTTCCCATCCCCTGTGAATTCAGATGCAGTTAAAAAATACTTCGCATGAAAATGACCCGCTGGACATAAAAACAGAATGTAAGTTCAGGCAAAAATAGGGCATCCCGGCGAGTCAAAAACAGAATAAAAGACTCGGGCAAAAATAAGGGAAATAATTAAGAAAATGTACACCCGCTGAGTTGAAAAGCCGCATTGGACAGCTCAGGCAAAAATGGGTATCCCGATGGATCGAAAACCCGAAAGGGCGATCCATGCAAAATAAGGGAATAAGCGGACGACTGCATTCTGAATTCGTCTGTATCATCTACAACTTGGTAAACTCCAAAGGATCAAGCTTCAATCAGAATCAACTCTCTCCAAAAAGCAAGACGAGAAGAACGTCATTGTCATACGAGTCATAGCAGAAGAGGAAGCTCCTCAGAGCGTCATCAACACCGCCAACACTTTATTTCTCAATTTGTAACTATTTCCTCATTTCAGGAGATGTGTTTCTTTGACTGTATCCAGCCAATTCAGGGCACGCGAATTAATAAAATCAGATTTTCAGTCATGTTTCGTTTTACATTTATGTTTTGCAAAGAATTGTCTGATATCTCTAAAAAAAAAACACGACTGCATAAGTACAGATGCTTCTCTCTAAAAAAAATAATAATAAAACGCATGCTTACAGGGAATGTGATTACTCTCGAAAGTACTTATCTCCTATGACGGAATCCAGTAAAGGATACCTCGGGACCTTTTGTGCGTTTCCTTATCTTTGCAGGATTGCAAGTATCTAGAACGCAACCTGGGGCATGCAAGTTACGTCTCAGCAAACTGGCGAATCATTATCAACTCACATGGCACTGGGAGGTGCCCACTTCCCCAGCAAAGTTGCCAAATCAACATACAGCATCGGAAACACTCCATCCCCAGCTGATTTGCTTTTCGTTGCTATCCCCAGCTGAGTTGCATCTCATTGTTCCCCAGCTGAGTTGGTCACTCATTACTTATCCCCATCAGAATGGGCAGGTATCACAGAAGATGCCCATATCCCTGGCCGAGTCAAGAAGCCACCGTAACAGAGTTTCTAGGGAGGTCTTTCAGTGATGCCTCTCTCTCTCTCCCCAGCCGAGTTGTCATCTCGCCCTCAGCCGAGTACAAAAATCAGGGGATCATCTCCCCACAGAGCCCCAGCTTCTATTCAGAAGAGCAACGCACGAAGGAGATCCCAACAGGGTGAAGGAAGCTTCTGCAAATCCCGGCTGGGTCCCGTATTATAAGGATATGTCGATCAGTGACCTATATCCCCCAAGCAGATACACCAATGATCTCATCCCCAGCTGGGATGTCTTCCTCAGCAGATCAGCCAGAGATCTTCGCAGCAACGAGATCCGAATCCCGGATCTGTGCTTCTTTGCATAATCATAGCATTTGCATCATAATATACCCTCAAAGCGTAGCATTCCGTCTAATACGGAGCATTACGGCAAAAATCAAACGCATAGCATAATCATAAGTCATGTTGTGAATTGAACACTTGTAAATATTGGCAATCCGTCGTTATACAGAATAGTTCCCCCAAAATCCCCCAGAATCCCAGCAAAAGCAGTTGCCCCATATTCAAATACCAGCATGCACCTTTTGGTACCCGTCCGTGCCATTGTTCCCCAGTAAAGTCGCCTGAACAAACAAGATCACCCGTATTACAGATACTCCCTGACACCCATCCGTGTCAAATCACCAACAGAAAGCCAAAGACACCCTCTTTGCACTCACACATACTTGTATATACACTTTCTTGACACCCGTCCGTGTCATATCCCCAGCGCAGTCGCTTACACTTTTGCAACCCATATACTTGTTAATATTATACTTTTCTCTCTTGGCACCCGTCCGTGTCATTCTCCCCAGCAGATAAACACTCATCAATACATTATATATACACTCGCTACTCATTGGTACACTTATGCAGATGCTCGTCCGTATCTTGTATACATCACCACTCATATCCCCACAGATTCGACAGTAGTCCGTGTTCTTTGTTAACCAGTTGATACTCGTCCGTATCATCATCTCTGAACATGTGTCAGTTTGTTTCTACGTGATACTCGTCCGTATCATAGTCTTAAGGATGCTCGTCCGCATCTTTAATCTATACACAATACCAAACACTTATACCTTTTGTTTCTTGGATGTAAACGCTCGTCCGTGTTTACTATCTCCCCAGTAGATCGCCAACAAAGCAAATCTTTCCTTTTTATCTAACACTCGTCCTGTGTTATGATAACCCTGAGAGCAGCCGTACCCTGCTGAGTGGTCGTCCTCCACTTCTTGATGGTCGTCCTCCATCATGCTCATCCGATGGCCATCCCCATCGTTGACAGAGCAGCCGTCCCCTTCTAGGTGATCGTCCTTCACCTTTGATGGCCGTACCCCATCATCTGTTTATTTCATTTATTCTTTAACCCGATGGCCGTCCCCATCGTTGACCTTTTCTATCCGATGGCCGTCCCCATCGTCGATATCTTCGGCAGCCGTACCCTGCCAGGTGGTCGTCCTCCACCTTTGATGGCCGTCCCCATCATATTTACTTTTTATTCCCAACAGAGCAGCCGTCCCCTGCTAGGTGATCGTCCTTCACCTTTGATGGCCGTACCCCATCATCTGTTTATTTCATTTATTCTTTAACCCGATGGCCGTCCCCGTCGTGGTCCCTTTTCCTTTTAGCCCGATGGCCGTCCCCATCGTTGGTTACTTTACCTTTATGAACTTGATGGCCGTCCCCGTCATGTTTCATTAATTCCCAGAGAACCCTACTTTATCTTGATGGCCGTCCCCATCATATTTTGACTTTCCCCAGCTAGTCGGCCGTCCCCGTCTTAGCTTTTCCTTATATCCCCAGCATGTCGGCCGTCCCCGTCATCGCTTTACTTTACACACTTTTCCCAGCATGTCGGCCGTCCCCGTCATTGCTATTTACCCAGCAGTCATCCTCTGCTCGACGGTCGTCCTCCGTCGCCCACACTTACAATATACCTTACTTAATCTATATCCCTTTTCTCCTCCATTCTGTGAGTGCAAATTTTGGACTGTCTTTGGTATTCAACCACAAGTTATCTTGTTTGCCTGTTAAGCCGTTGCTTACATCCTGCACAGCTAACTCCTGTTTGAATAGGGGCAGCTGTAAACACCCCAAATTTGCCCTCACCCATTCACACCATGGCTTGTGATCATCTCATATGCATAAACACAATCATACAATCTCATATCTCATGTTTGATTCACTGCATAGTTTCTAAGTCATCTGCACCTAGGGTTTGTGATTTGAGCAATCCCAAAGCTTCTTGAGCCACTCCAAAGGCCACCAATCATCTCAGAAGGGTCCATGTGTGTTCTTGTATCATGTTACATCCTCACAGAGTCAAAATTGCAGAGGAATCACAAGAACTAGGGTTTGAGTGGATGCAGAGCCAGGTTGAACTGCACAGTTGACCTAAAATTAGGGTTTTGGTTTCAGAGGCCATAATCTCAAATTTTTTGGTCATTCTTGTTTCCATTGGTCTCTATATGGTATAGGGAATATGCATATCAATTTTCATGAAGAAATTCCATGGGGAAGTCATCTGATCAAGAGTTGACTTTTCAGACAAGTCAGTGCAAAATCAGGGCATCTGAGGCCCCCAATGACCCAACCTGTAAACACCCCAAATTTGCCCTCACCCATTCACACCATGGCTTGTGATCATCTCATATGCATATACACCATCATATCATCCCATAGTACATTTTTGATTCACTGGATAGTTTCTAGGTCATCTGCACCTAGGGTTTGTGATCTGAGCAATCCAAGAGCATCTTGAGCCATTCCAAAGGCCACCAATTAACTCAAAAGGATCCATGTGTGCCCAATCATCATATTACATCCTCACAAAGTCAAAATTGCAGAGGAATCACAAGAACTAGGGTTTGGTTGGATGCAGAGCCAGGATGAACTGCACAGTTGACTGAAAATTAGGGTTTTGGTTTCAGAGGCCATAACTCCAAATCTTTTGGTCATTCTTGCTTCCATTGATCTCTATATGGTATAGGGAGTGTGCATATCAATTTTCATGAAGAAATTCCATGGGGAAGTCATCTGATCAAGAGTTGACTTTTCAGACAAGTCAGTGTAAAATCAGGGCATCTGAGGCCCCCAATGACCCAACCAATGGGTGATCTTCATCATTTTGAGTATATATGACTTTTATTTGATCATGGAAGAAGTTTGAAGTTCATAAAAATCAAGAATTTAGGGTTTTGGCAAAAGTTGACTTTTTGGGTTTTGTTGACTTTTCAAGAATGCATCCTTTTAGGTCAATTTTCAAGCTTTGATTTATGATCCAAAAAGGCTTCAAATGGAAAAACTTTGGTCATGAAAGTTGTAGATCTCATCTTTCCCTTTTCAAAAAGTACAAGAACATGATCTAAATCTTCATGGATCAAAAGTTATGGCCATGCAAAGTTGCCAAAAATCATTGTTTTTCAAGTTATGCACCAAGTGGAAATTTTGCTAAGTCTTGAATCAATGCATGATTGCTGCCTCAAATTCTTGCCAAACCAGCATGTGAACATCCTCTAAGTCACAAAAATCAGAAATGGACCAAGTTTGCTCATGGTTTGGTTCATGTAATTTGACTTTTCTCATGAAAATCCATAAAGCTAGCCAACTTGCATTTTCACTCATGACCACTTCACCAACTTATGACATTGGCTGCTGAGCTTTGCTAGGCCTATCCATCACCTTTTGCTGCACCAGCCATGCCTTGTACTTGCTTAACTTTGAGCCATGCCCTATCTTACACAAAAGTGGATTTTTAGCAAAAGTAGCCTCACCTATCATAGCAGGCCATGTCACATCAAGCAACCAATCAGAATTGTTTATCATTTCATTTTGCAAGTGGAACATAACAAGAACCAAGGCTGAAAACATACCATTCACAACTTTCACAAAAACCTTCCATCTTGCAAGTTCTATCGAATCTCATTACACAGCCTGCAAACACAAAATCTTTTTCCTCCATTCATCTCACCTTGATCCATAGAACACAAAGCATCAAGAACCAGAGCTTGAAACAACCAAAACATCTCACTGCCATTCCACACTCCCTTTTGCAGTTTCATTCGAATCCCTCATTCTAGCCCACAAACACATCAACCAACACCACAAACCTTCTCAACACACCTCATAGACCATAAACAACCCCTCTTCACAGCCTGAAAGTGCCAGAATCCCATCTGCCATTTTTGACTGAAATGAAGCTGAAGCTTTCGAATCTCTTTCTCCAGCAAATCTAAACTCCATTGGAGCATTCAAACATCATTGGGGGGCCAAGAGGAGCAGCTTGCACTTAAAGAAAGGGCCTGAAAGTTCCTAAGTCAGAGGTTGCAAATCTCAGGTAGCTCCAAATATTTTTTTCCAGAAATCTCATTTTATGTTACAAACTTGTTCCTTATGCTCTCCTGATCATGCTGATGCTTTTAGTTTTTGAAATGGATGTGTTTTGAGAATTTAATTGCTGTTTGAAGCTCACGAACCCTAGAACTATTTCCTTTCGATTCAGCTTGTTTAGGTTAGATAAATTTGTTTTGAGAGAGGGGTTTAGTTCGTAAGGTGATGGAGATCATTTCCCTGGCTTTGGTTTTCATTTTAGTTACGTTTTAAGGAGGTTTGGAGTTTTTCAGGGGAGGAGGTCACCGGAGAAGACGACCGGAGCTCGTCTCCGGTGACCTGAGAGTCATTAATTCATAATTAGGGTTAGGGCACTGAGTTTGAATCTGGACCATTTGATCTTCTTTCCCGCGCGTGTATGTATGGTCTGGATTGCATCATTAGTTCTAATTAGGTTTAATTAAATTAATTAATCAGGATTAATTCACTTTGAACCTGGACCATCAGATGGCGCGCCAAGTCAACCCCCTCTCCCTCAGATCAAATCCTGGCCATGCGTTCTGTTTACTTTTATTTTCATTTGATTTTTATTTATTTTTATTCCATTTTATTTGTACAATTTATTTAAAATAGTTAAAAAATCATAAAAATTATGAAACTTTTTCTTTAAGGTTTTATTAATTTTTATGACTCAAAAATATTTTTATTTTATTTTTTATCATTAAAAAAGTATTTTTAAATATTTAAAAGATTATTTTTAATTGATTAATGAGAATTAATTAATTAAAAATACTTTTAGGTATTTAAAAATTACAAAAAAATTCATGAAATGTTCTAAGACATTTAGAAACATTGTCCAACCTTCAAACCAAATTTCTTTTTTGATCTTGATGCATTTTAAGAGTTTTTCATGGAATTAAATCATTTTTGATGCATTATTTTGATCCTATGTTTGAAAATTCATTTCTGCCTATTGGTGAAGGTTGAGACATTGATTCTTTTTGCATTGGTTTCCATTTGACATGTACTTTCAAGGATAAAAAGGCCATGATTTGATCTTGCATTTTCTAATTGATTGGCATTTGTTTTGTTGAGAACCCTAAAAAACCCTAATAACTTGCAAAAAATCATAACTTGAGATTGGTGAAGAGTTGAGAATTCCCCTTTGGGCAGTGATTCATTATAGGTCTAGGGTTTCCTTGGGTACCATTTTCCATTTTTTATGTTAAGGTTTGCTTCTGTTTTTGGTTTGTGTTTGATGTTTGATCCATGAACCCTAATTTGGGCCTTTCCTTGCATCCCTTTTGCATTTCCTTGCATAACATGACTTGCCATTGCATTTTGTGCATTCTCATGATTCATTTGACATCTTAAGACATGTATGAAGCATCATTGATCATTGCATTACATATTTGCCATGCCATTTGTCTTGTATGATTCATAACATTTCATGCTTGTTCATGCTCCTTAGCTTGCATCATATGCATTCATAATCTTGTATGAACATCTCCATTGCCTTGCCTCATGTTTGCAGCACCTCATAACATCATAATCATCATGTGTATTGCTTCTGGTTTTGCTTTGCATCATATCATTTCATTTCATTTAGCATTGTATTGCATTTGCTTCTAACATTTCAGGTGGTAAGTAACCTGGGGAAGTGAATTTGCCTTCACTTCTCATAACTTTTCTTCTCATCTTTCTTTTGCATACCTTGCTGCATTCCTACTTGTGTTTGAGCTTGAGCTTGCTCATTCTTCCTCCTCCCACTTTCTTTCTTCAAGTGACTTGACTTCTTGAATGAAGCAAGTCACTTTGCTTCTCTTGATCTTGTTCATCTGCTTCCTGGTGGTTCATCTGAAGATTGTTCTTGAAAACCTCACAAACATTAGGACCAACCAAGCATGATAATGAATTAGGGTTTTGATTAGTCTCCCCCATAGTTTTTACCTTTGTGTCTCTCCTTGAGTCATCTCTTCTCATCTCATTATCAGGGACTAAACCCTCAAGGCTTTAAGACTTTGTGATTAAGATCATGCCTGCATCCTTCTTTTAGGATGGAGTGTATAACTTTAATCCTAAGTCTTGAACCCTTAAGGTGTTGAAATCTCTTAATTAATCCATCTAATAATCATCAAGACATTACACTTGTAACTTGGGCCTTGCATTAGGGTTCTAATTCTTCCTTAATTGGTTAAGAAGGACTAACCCTAAAGTTAATGGACAAGTCCCCCTCAAGTTGTCTTACAAATCATAAAATTCACTCCATCATCATATCATTAAATAAAATCCACTTAATCAAAGGCTTGTTTTGTCATGGGTTTAATCCCTAATCATGGATTAAGTTGAGGAGCTTTCCTCAGCTTAAACTCTCTCATCTATTATCCTTCTTTTAGGATGGTGTAATGAGTCTGTTTAATCCTTGATTATGGCTTAACCTCATTACCTAACACTAAACAAAACCACAAAAACATCTAAATAATCACAAATAGGTTAATGATCTTAATCCTACACCAAAGGTGATTAAGTGTGAGAATCTGACTTCACACTTAAGGTATTCTCATTACCCCTAATCAGAGGGAAGATGTGATGAGTTTACTATCCCATTGGTTTAGGCTTAAGCTCATTATCTTATGACAAACTTTCAGAAGCAATAAAAGACTGAAAATGCAAAAACAAACAATAATCGTCTCCTCCGGGATTCTTTTCTCATCTCATTCACTCATAAACGAGAACTTGCTTCTTCCGTCTAATGCAAGACAGTTTGCACCTGAGCCAGACAGGTCATACACTTGAGCATTGACAAGCAAGCAGTTCACAAGTCAATTCACCTTTCAGTCTCTTTGGGTCGAACTACGGTGTTCTGACTTCCTCATTGCACGAGAGGATACGTAGGCATAACTTAACAGTTATCGAACAAAAGTCTCTGTACATTCCCTCTTCTTCCAGCTTTATTCTTTAGCCTCATGATCTTGAGCATACTCTTTTCCTTACACTGACACTGTATATTTATCACACTACACTTTTACACTGACACCTGTACATCTTTCCAGCTCTTTTACACACAAATTGCACTGACACTACCCCTTTAAAACACAAATCTTTCAAGCGTGGATCCCGTCGAGTACGGCGGACGATCTGGGTGCTAATACCTTCCCAGGTTGTAACCAACCCCCTTTCTCAGTCTCTCTGGTTCGCAAACCGTCTTATCCATCTTTTTCTAGGTTTATGCAGCATTACCTTTCCTCCGGGATAAAAATGCCTAGCTGGCGACTCTATTCATCCTCCAGTGAGTTCACGGCTGTGTGTTCTCACTGTTCCCCTCGCCAACCGTTCGCGTCTGTACCTTCATTTGATCCATTTGTCATTTGTCGGGAGCGACAGCTTGGCGACTCTGCTGGGGAAAAAGGTACAAATGACAAATGGATCAAATGAAGGTACAGACGCGAACGGTCGGCGAAGGGAACAGTGAGAACACACAGCCGTGAACTCACTGGAGGATGAATAGAGTCGCCAGCTAGGCATTTTTATCCCGGAGGAAAGGTAATGCTGCATAAACCTAGAAAAAGATGGATAAGACGGTTTGCGAACCAGAGAGACTGAGAAAGGGGGTTGGTTACAACCTGGGAAGGTATTAGCACCCAGATCGTCCGCCGTACTCGACGGGATCCACGCTTGAAAGATTTGTGTTTTAAAGGGGTGCTTTGTGTTATTTGTGTTTGTATATTTGCTTTATGTATTGCTTTCTGTACAGTTTTATTTATTGCTTTCTTTATTGCATTTGTATATATATCATATTGTCATACTGTTGCTGGCTGGATCTGGTTTCTCTGTTTTGGTGGGTGGGGTTCATTGAGAGTTAAGGTCCTACACCTGGGACCTGAGTGACACCTAGGATAGAGTGAACCATATTCTTTCCCATTCCATTTCGGTCTGGTGCGGGAATATGGAACACGGTTCAGATATGGGTTTCTTCTTGAGAACTCTGTGCTACGGATTTCCTGTAGTGCTAGGGGGATCTGGGAAGCCTGCTAAGTCTGGATGACCTTTTAGTTTGACCTTCAGAAGCTGAGGTGAATTAGAGGAGGAATTGTTATGGTTATTGTAAACACTGTACCTCCGGGTTAGAAGTGTTTACAATTCTCATAACAGATCCAAGTCTGAGGATCCTTGTTCTAGATCACTACCTGTGAGGGGGTTGGGCTGTTTACAGGTTTGCAGGTACCTTGACCTCAGAATACCCTGTTACTTTGACTTTGTTAAGAATGCTCCATGTTGGATAGTTCTTGTGATTCTAAAACCCTGGACATGTGGCTCTTTATTTGAGTCCCCCACCTTGGTTACTGGATTTTTAGACCTCCATCTGGAATTCTTGAACACACATGGATCTATACCAAGGCAGTTAATCAGATCCAGCTCAGTCACAAACCCTTTTGCATTCCATCTGCATACATACTCATTGCATCATATTAACATGTGCTTATTTGTTTTTCAGGGTATCCGTTTTCATCAGGTTTTGGTTTTGACCCCATCTGCAGTTTTGACCTGTCTCCACCAGCATTTGCTTCAGTTCTTCAGATACTTGCACTAGCCAGCCAGTGGCCCACTTCTCAACCTCTTCATCAGCACTTATTCTACCCAGTCTTCAGCATCATGGCTCCAAAGAAGAGCAACATCACTTATCATTTCTTTCAACCAGACCTATCAGACATTAGGAGGATTCAAACCCTAATCACTCCGGATTACATATCTTTGTTCAGAGAAAGCTATGGGGATATACTTGACCTGGTCATGGATCTGGACCCATCTCAGAGGAGCCTGATCCATACCTGCATCCAGTTCTATGACCCCCCATTGAGGTGCTTCACTTTTAAAGACTTCCAGTTGGGGCCTCTATTGGAAGAATACTCATATTTGACTGGTCTGCCTATTAAGAGAGAGATCCCTTTCAATCCTGAATTGGTCTTTCCCAGCAATGGAGAGATAGCCAAAGCTTTGCACCTGGAGCCTGTTTTGGTTGAGCAACATATGACCTCCAAGGCTAAGGTCCCTGGTTTTCATCTGGACTTCCTGATTACTCAAGCTAGTCTGAAGGCCTCCCTGGGGGATTGGAAAGCTGTTTGTGCACTGTTGGCCTTAAGTGTATATGGAATTGTGTTGTTTGCAGATGAGCCCAGATTCATCAGCAAGAATGCAATCCATTTGTTCATCCTGAGGAACCCAGTGCCAACTTTGCTGGGTGATCTCTACTACTCAGTACATCAGAGGAATGAGAAGCAAAGGGGGAAATTAGTGAGGTGTTGTGCTCCACTATTCCATGCTTGGCTCCTCAGGCACTTGCCCAGAACAGATACATTCCTGAACCCTCACCAGCAAAGCAACTGGGCTAAGAGGCTCACTACTCTCACTTCAGCAGATATCAGATGGTGCACTCAGAGCACCAAGGGCAGAGATATTATCACAAGCTGTGGGCACTTCCCCAATGTGCCTTTGGTAGGAGTTAAGGGGAGTATCAACTACAACCCTCTGCTGTTCAAGAGGCAATTAGGCTATGCACTGGTTCATGCTCCTAGGGAACAAGACTTGGTTGAAACCCTCTACTGTGAGAACCAGGTTAACTTGGCTGTTGTTAGGCAGGCTGCCTGGGCCTGGGATCATGTTCAAACCAAAGGAGTCACTATTTTGGGAAAGTGCAATAATGTGGCATCAGCCCAATATCATGAATGGTCTTATGCTAGATCCCAATTCTCTGGATTGCCTTTCACCATAGAGGACTTGCCTGAGTCATCATCAGCACCACCCCCTGCTACTATCAGTCTGGAGGAGTTTGAAAGCCTGAAGGAAAGGAATGAGAAGTTATCCCAAGCCTTGCAGAAGACCCTTCGGGAAAGGAGTGAAGGTGTGAGGGAGATTGAAAGATTGGAGAAGCTGAGGGTTGAGCACTTGACAAAAATTGAGAAGTCTGGAGAGTACATCAACAAGTCCAAAGCTGGTGAGCAGATTCTGAAGAACGCTTGTAAAGAAGCCCAGTTCCAGAGAGCAAGAACAGACTTGTACTTGAAAGAGAGTCAGGCCAGATGGGTCCGGATCACTGAGGCCCGCACTCTAGAAGACAAGAGAGTTCAGGACAAAATGGAGCAGATGGAAAAAGCCCTGGCAGCAGCCCAGAAGGAAATTTCAGAGCTAGAAATCAGGGCTGGAGTGAAGAGGTCTAAGGACCAAAGTCAGAACAAGAAGTTGACTGCAGCTGTTGCAACAAGAAACCTTCTCATCAGAGGTCTTACAGAGCGCCCGGCTGATCCTGTGACCGAAGCACTTCTTAAGGAAGTTCGCGAGGATGAGTTTGGCCTCGGGGTTTGATCATTTGCTTGTTGTTGTTTCTATTCCATGTACTTTTGATTTTCTTTTGTAATGTATTTTGACCCTTTAAGGGCTTATGTTGTAAAAAAAGAACAGTTTGTATTATTGCACCTTTGTAATATATTTGTTGGTTTCCATCCGAGCTCATTTCAGAAGCAACCTCAAGCAGCATCATCTTCAAGGGTCTGGAAGGGTCAAAACTGAAGACCAAACCGGATACCCTTGATAGCAAATAAGCACAACTGCATTGCATACTAACCCCTCTTGTTTGTTTTGTAGGTTTTGTTTTATTGATACTAACCTCTGTTGTGATATTCAGGCAGAATTGCTCGTCGCCGGGTGTTTCCTCTCAACAGGCCACACAGATACCCAACTAGAAGCAACCTTCCGGGCATCCAAATGGACCAGTTGCAGCAAGAGCTCAATGAGGCCAGAACCCAGATGGCTAACGAAAGGGTGGAGATGAGAACCCAGATAACTCAATTCATGGAAGTGATGAATAACTTAGCCCAAAGCCAGGAGAGGCTTAGAGTTTTGGTAGAGGGGAGAACTCAAGAGGACCCCCATGTGGGAACTGCTGGCACAAGCAACAACGAAAGGGTGCAACCACATGTTAATCCCCCGGTGTTTGGCCCACATTTACATCCTGAGATCCACATCCCCGCAAACGTTCAGGGAACAGCTACAGCAGCCAGAGTGCTTCAAGAAGATCCTCAGGAGGACCAATTTACAGTCATGGGTGCTGGAGAGGAGGCCTATGATAGGCGATTGGATGAAATAGCTGAAAAGTTGAGATCGCTGGAGTCTCAAAATTCTCTGGGCTTTGACGTCATGGACATGGGGCTGGTAGACGGGGTCAGGATCCCCCACAAGTTCAAGCCTCCATGTTTCGAAAAGTATAATGGGACTTCATGCCCCCGGACTCATTTGCAGTCATTCCTGGGAAGATTAAAAGCTTATACGATGGATGAGAAGCTCTGGATGTTCTACTTCGAAGACAGTTTGACTGGAGCATCAAGGGAATGGTATTCCCACTTGACAAGGGCAACTGTGAGATGCTGGAAGGACCTGGCAGAGGCCTTCATCCGACAGTATCAATACAACTTAGACATGGCACCCAACAGGACTCTCCTGATGGGAATGTCGCAGTCGTCAAGGGAAAGTTTCCGTGAATACGCTCAAAGATGGAGGCAATTGGCTGCTGCCGTTCAACCACCAATGTCTGAGAGAGAAATGGCAGACATGTTTATGAACACTCTCCAGGGAACGTATATTGACAGGTTGGCTGCTTTCTCGTCCACCAGCTTCGCCGATGTTGTCATAGCTGGGGAGAGAATCGAAAGCCTATTGAAAATGGGTAGGATATCTGATAATGGTGCAAGCTCGTCCAGTGGTACAAGAAAGCCTTTTGCAGGCCCGAGAAGATCTGGCGAGACCAATGCCATTCACACCAACAGGGGCAGACCCCAGTATGTTCCCAGAACAATAGCAGCAGTCACAATTCCTGCTCCAGCTCATCCTATACCAGTCTATCAACCTCCTCAACAAAATTTCCAACAACAACCTCAGTATCAGAATCAATATCCTCCGAGGAACAACTACAACAACAACTCCAACAACAACAATCAACAGAGGCCATTTCAGCAGAGGCCCTCTCAAGCTAACAGGGTGATAGACCCGATTCCAATGCCATATGCTGCCTTATTGCCACAACTTCTGAAACTCAACCTGGTTGAGCTAAGAACGTTGGCACCGCCGGATCCTAACAGTCTACCAAGGAACTACGATTCCAATGCTAGGTGTGCTTTTCATTCGAACGCACCTGGTCACAGTACAGAAAAATGCAGAGCTCTGCATATGAAGGTACAAGACTTAGTGGACTCCAAGGCTCTGAACTTCGCACCTCCACCCAATGTCAACAAAAACCCAATGCCACACCATGGTGGTCCCCGAATTAATGCCATTGAAGAAGACCAACAGGTTTATTTGATAACTAGTGTGGATCAGATCAGGACGCCATTGGTGGAAATCAAAGCTCAGCTCCGTGAAAACAATATATTTCCGGGGTGTGAGCTGGGGTGCCCTTACTGCAATATCTCATGGAATGGGTGTGAAGACTTGAGGAATGGCATTGACAACCTTATCAAGAGTGGCCTCTTACAAATCACTACATCATTTCCGACAAACCCGGCAACTTCATCAACAACGGTTCCAGACCCCGCTACAACTGCAGCAATTATTGCTCCCGATAATTCATCAACAACATCAGCAAGTACTTCATATGTCCTACCAAATGATCAGTTTCCAACAGTTTCTTCTGCTACAACATCAGCTTCATTCCATTTCGACTCTCCATCAACAACAACAACAGTCCTTCCAACAGAATCTCCTACAACGCCAGCAAACAATCATGAAGATGTCTCCACAGTTACCATATTCTACGATCCAGAAAATAACTCCGCCTACCATTCAGAGGGTGCCGCTCCCACTAGAGCACCAGTTACTATCTTTTATGATCCACAAACAATTGCAGTCCCTTCGGCAGCATCAATCAGTCCGGTTACCGTCACAGTACCTGGACCTGTACCATATGAGAGCAATAGGGCCATCCCCTGGCACTATGGCTCTGACTTGTACCGTGAAGGGAGAAGAATCACTCTTGAAACATCAGCACCTGCACCACAAATAGATAATGTGGGGGGAGGCGGAGGCTTCACTCGAAGCGGACGTCTCTTTGCTTCACAAGTTCAAAGACCTACAGCCGAAGCAGAAGCTGCTGCCAAGGCAAAAGGAAAAGGCCTGGTGCGGGAAGATCCAGCTGCTAAAGAAACTCTGAAGACTCCATTTGATCAGGAAGTTGATGAGTTTATGCGAATCATCAAAAAGAGTGATTATAAAGTTGTGGATCAGCTTCATCAGACGCCGTCCAAAATCTCCATCCTCTCACTGCTCATGTGCTCCGAAGCCCATCGGAATGCACTACTGAAAGTACTGCACGCAGCTTACGTGCCCGAGGAGATTACTGTCAACCAATTGGAAACCGTGGTTGGTAATGTTACTGCTAGCAATGGGCTAGGGTTTACCAATTCTGACCTGACAGTGGACGGCCGCAATCACAACAAAGCCTTGCACATAACCATGGAATGCAAAGGAGCTGTCCCTTCTCATGTGCTGGTGGACACAGGCTCTTCCCTGAATGTCTTACCGAAGAAGGCTCTGGTGAAGTTAGAATATGATGGATTGGCATTGAGACCCAGCAACCTGGTGGTGAGAGCCTTTGATGGTTCTAAGAGATCGGTTCTGGGAGAGATTGAGCTGCCCGTGACAATTGGCCCGCAGACCTTTAAAACTATCTTTTATGTGATGGACATTCAGCCCGCCTACAGCTGTTTGTTGGGTAGACCCTGGATTCACGCCGCCGGCGCAATAACGTCTACCCTTCACCAAAAGTTAAAATTTGAGTGGGAAGGTCAAGTTGTCACAATCTGTGGGGAAGAGGACATTTTCGTTAGCCATCTGGCTACTTACAAATACATTGAGATGGATGGGGAGATCCATGAAACAATGAGCCAAGGTTTTGAAGCCTTGAATGTGAATGAAGCATCTGCTGTATCTGGTACTCCCATGTCATCTTACCAACAAGCCCGGAAGGTTGTTGAGGAAGGAACTGCCCTAGGCTGGGGCAAAGTTTTAGCTGTGGAGGAGAAGAAGGACAAGTTTGGGTTGGGTTACAGACCAACTCAACATCAAGCAAAGGCTGCTGCAGAGCCTGGATTTGTCAGTGGGGGGATGCTTACCCCCGATGCTATCAACTGTCTGGAAGACGAGCTGGAAGAGGAGCGCAATCTGGAGAATTGGATTCGTCCAAAGATCCCGGGGAGCAGTGTCTCGAACTGGTCTTCCCAGGAAATTATAAGAGTTACTCATGCAGAGTAATTATTATTTCCTGTATTTTTATAGCATGCATCAAAGTCTTGCATCTTGCCCAAGATGACAAGGCTCATTTTGTAATCAGGGCCATCTGTACTTTTGTGCAAACAAGATTAAATTAATGAAATATCAGACAATCTTTTTGCAAACAAGTCTTTTTCTTTTATGCTCACTGTTTTTCCATTTTTTCTTTTTGTACAAAAAATAAATGGCAGTGTTTTTCAAAATGACAACTTCATTTCACTTTTCTAAATAAGACTAAAATCAGATCACTAAAATGAACCAACTTAACCCTTGCAGAGAGTGCCCTCCAGACAGCACCGACAACAGTACGGCTATGACATCGTATGACTTTGACAATCCGATCAATCAAGCTGAAGAAGGGGTTGAAGAAGAATACGAGCTTCCTGAAGAGCTAGCCAGGTTGTTAAGACAAGAGGAAAGGGTCATCACTCCTCACCAGGAGGAGGTCGAAGTGATTAATCTTGGTACGGAGGAAAATGTGAAAGAAGTCAAGATCGGGGCCTGCCTGCAAGACTCAGTGAAAAAGCAACTGATAGATCTGCTTCAAGAGTATGTTGATGTGTTTGCTTGGTCCTACCAAGACATGCCGGGGTTGGATACCGATATAGTTGTGCACAAGCTGCCTTTGAGGGAAGAATGCCCACCAGTCAAACAGAAGCTACGCCGTACTCGTCCAGACATGGCTATGAAAATCAAAGAGGAGGTACAAAAGCAATGGGATGCCGGATTCCTTGCTGTGACTAGCTACCCGCCGTGGGTTGCTAACATAGTACCTGTGCCTAAGAAAGACGGCAAAGTAAGAATGTGTGTTGATTACCGAGATCTGAACAGAGCTAGCCCGAAAGATGATTTCCCATTACCTCACATTGATGTATTGGTGGATAATACGGCTCAGTTCTCGGTATTCTCTTTCATGGATGGATTTTCAGGATACAACCAGATTAAAATGTCACCTGAGGACATGGAGAAGACAACATTCATCACACCTTGGGGCACGTTCTGCTACAAAGTAATGCCATTTGGGCTCAAGAACGCCGGTGCAACATATCAGCGGGCTATGGTAACATTATTCCACGATATGATTCATAAGGAAATAGAATGTTATGTGGATGACATGATTGCCAAGTCCCTCACGGAGGAAGACCATCTAGTGAATCTGCTCAAGTTGTTCAAGCGTCTGAGAAAGTATCAACTGAAGTTGAACCCCAACAAATGCACATTTGGGGTGCGATCCGGTAAGCTGCTGGGCTTTATTGTAAGCGAGAAAGGGATCGAGGTTGACCCTGATAAAGTCAAAGCCATCCAAGAGATGCCTGCACCGAAAACTGAGAAAGAAGTTCGAGGGTTCTTAGGTAGATTGAACTACATTTCAAGGTTCATATCTCACCTAACTGCAACTTGTGAACCTTTGTTTAAACTACTGAGAAAGGAACAAACGGTCAGGTGGAACGAAGATTGCCAAAGGGCTTTTGACAAGATTAAAGAATATTTGCAAGAACCTCCAATCCTCATGCCGCCAGTTGAAGGAAGACCTCTGATTATGTACTTGACAGTATTGGAAGAGTCAATGGGGTGTGTGCTGGGCCAGCATGACGAGTCTGGTCGAAAAGAGTATGCAATATACTACCTAAGCAAAAAGTTTACCGACTGTGAACAACGTTATTCACTGCTCGAGAAAACTTGTTGTGCTTTAGCGTGGGCTGCTCGCCGACTGAGGCAGTATATGTTGACCCACACTACCTTGCTAATCTCAAAGATGGACCCAGTCAAGTACATATTCGAGAAGCCAGCTCTTACCGGACGGGTTGCAAGATGGCAGATGATTCTCACAGAATACGACATACAGTATACGTCTCAGAAAGCCATCAAGGGCAGTGTACTATCTGAATATCTTGCTGAGCAACCCATTGATGATTACCAGCCGATGAGGTTTGACTTCCCTGATGAAGACATCATGGTCATTAAAGCAAAAGATCACGAAGAGCCTATTCACACCGAAGGGCCTGACCCAGAAGAAGAATGGACTATGATGTTCGACGGGGCTGTTAATATGAATGGCCGTGGTGTTGGTGCAGTACTCATTACGCCCAAAGGAGTTCACATGCCTTTCTCGGCAAAACTCACTTTCAACTGCACTAACAACGAAGCTGAATACGAAGCTTGCATTATGGGTCTTGAGGAAGCCATTGACCTCAGGATCAAGACATTAACCGTATTCGGAGATTCAGCTTTGGTAATCAACCAGACTAACGGAAAATGGTACACCCACCAAGATCATCTAATACTTTACAGGGATTATACAAGAAGGTTACTGACTTTCTTCACAACAGTCAAACTTGAGTATATCCCCCGGGACGAGAATCAGTTTGCAGATGCCTTGGCTACCATTTCGTCCCTGATCAAAGTTCAAACTGCCAGCTTTGTACCTCAGATTTCAGTATCGAGGCTTGATAGACCAGCATATGTATTTGCAGCAGACATTGCTAAAGATGATAAGCCTTGGTTCCATGACATCAAGTGCTTCTTGGAGGATCAAACATACCCATCTGGGGCATCATCCAATGGTAAGAAGACTTTAAGAAGGCTTGCTGGGAGTTTCTTTCTAAATACTGATGGGTCTTTGTACAAGAGGAACTTTGACATGGTACTCCTCAGATGTGTTGACAAGACGGAAGCAGATTTACTGATGCATGAAGTGCATGAAGGTTCTTTTGGTACCCATGCCGGAGGACATGCAATGGCCAAGAAGTTGTTAAGATCAGGCTATTATTGGATCACAATGGATGCAGACTGTTGTGCCTATGCCAGGAAATGCCACAAATGCCAGATCTACGCAGATAAAGTGCATGTACCTCCAAACCCCTTGAACATAATGTCTTCACCCTGGCCCTTTGCCATGTGGGGCATTGACATGATTGGCAAGATTGAGCCAACTGCTTCAAACGGCCACAGATTCATCCTGGTCGCCATCGACTATTTTACAAAGTGGGTTGAAGCAGCCTCATATGCAAACGTCACAAGGCAAGTGGTGGCCCGATTCCTAAAAAGAGACATCATCTGTCGGTATGGAGTGCCCGAGCGAATCATTACTGATAATGGTTCCAATCTAAACAACAAAATGATGGCTGAATTATGCCGGGACTTCAAGATCCAACATCACAATTCTTCTCCTTACAGACCAAAGATGAATGGCGCTGTTGAGGCAGCAAATAAGAATATCAAGAAGATTGTGCAAAAGATGGTAATCACCTACAGAGATTGGCATGAAATGTTGCCATTTGCCTTGCATGGGTACCACACATCAATCAGGACATCCACTGGGGCAACGCCGTATCAGCTTGTATATGGTATGGAGGCAGTCCTACCAGTTGAAGTTGAATTACCCTCACTACGGGTATTGATGGATGTTAAACTGAGTGAAGCAGAATGGGTTAGGTCCCGATACGAGCAACTGAGTCTGATCGAAGAGAAGAGATTGGCTGCAATCTGTCATGGACAATTGTATCAGAAGAGGATGAAGAGAGCCTTCGATCAGAAGGTCAGGCACCGAGAGTACCAAGTGGGAGATCTTGTGCTGAAAAGAATCCTCCCTCCTCATACAGACCACAGGGGCAAATGGACTCCAAATTATGAAGGACCATTCGTGGTGAAGAAAGTTTTCTCTGGTGGAGCATTGATGCTCAGCACCATGGATGGTGAAGACTTCCCGTCCCCTGTGAATTCAGATGCAGTTAAAAAATACTTCGCATAAAAAATGACCCGCTGGACATAAAAACAGAATGTAAGTCCAGGCAAAAATAGGGCATCCCGGCGAGTCAAAAACAGAATAAAAGACTCGGGCAAAAGTAAGGGAAATAAACAAAAAAAAATGTAAACCCGCTGAGTTGAAAAGCCGCATTGGACAGCTCAGGCAAAAATGGGTATCCCGATGGATTGAAAACCCGAAAGGGCGATCCATGCAAAATAAGGGAATAAGCGAACAACTGCACTCTGAATTCGTCTGTATCACTTACAACTTGGAAAGCTTTGACAGAATCAAGCTCCGATCAGAATCAACTCTCTCCAGAAAGCAAGACGAGAAGAACGTCATTGTCATACGAGTCATAGCGGGAGAGGAAGCTCCTCAAAGCGTCATCAACACTGCCAGCACTTTGTTTCTCAATTTGTAACATTCTCCTCATTTCAGGAGATATGTCTCTTTGACTGTATCTTGCCAATTCAGGGCACATGAATTAATAAAATCAGATTTTCAGTCATGTCTCGTTTTTTACATTTTATGTTTTGCAAAGAATTGTCTGATATCTCTAAAAACACAATTGCATAAGTACAGATGCCTTTCTCCAAAAATAAAGCACATGCTTACGGGGAATATACTTACTCTCGAAAGTACTTATCTCCTATGACGGAATCCAGTAAAGGATACCTCGGGACCATTTGTGCGTTTCCTTATCTTTGCAGGATTGCAGGTATCCAGAACGCAACTTGGGGCATGCAAGGTATATCTCAGCAAGCTGGCAAATCAACAAAAGATATCAGCATCCGAAATGCTCTATCCCCAGCTGAGTTGCTTCCCATTGCTCTCCCCAGCTGATTTACCAATAGCATTTCCCCGGCTAAAATACCAACTATCCCTCCTCAGCAGGATGCAGAATCAGGAAATCATCTCCCCGCAAGAGCTTCAAGCCTCTATTCAGAAGAGCAACGCACAAAGGAATCACAATAGAGGGGAGGAACGCTTCTACAAACCCCAGCTGGGTCCCGTATTATAAGGATATGTCAATCAGTGGCTTATATCCCCAAACAGATACATCATTAGATCTACCAATGATCTCATCCCCAGCTGGGATGTCCACTTCAAGCAGATCAACCATAGATCTTTGCAGCAACGGGATCCGAATCCCGGATCTGTGCCTCTTTGCATAATCATAGCATTCGCATCATATTATACCCTCAGAGCGTAGCATTCCGTCTAATACGGAGCATTACGGCAAAAATCAAATGCATAGCATAATCATAAGTCATGATGTGAATCGAACACTTGTAAGTATTGACAACCTGTCAGCGTACAGAATATATACAGAAACATCCCCATCAGAGTCCCAGCAAAAGCAGCTGCCTTTCAAATCACAAACACCAGTGCATAACCCCTTTTGACACCCGTCCGTGTCATCTTTCCCCGGCAGGTTGCCTGAATATACTTTACAAACAAGATCACCAGTATTGCAGATATTTCCTGACACCCGTCCGTGTCAAATCACCAGCAGAAAGCCAAAGACACCCTCTTTGCACTCACATATACTCATATATACTCATCCTTGACACCCGTCCGTGTCATATCCCTAGCATGGTCGCCTATGCCTGTATACACTTTCTTGACACCCGTCCGTGTCACATCCCCAGCAAGTTCACTTACACTTTCATCACCCATATACTTGTTAATGTTATACTTTTCTTTCTTGACACTCGTCCGTGTCACTCTCCCCAGCAGATAATGCTCATCTATACACATCCACTACTCATTGGTACACTTATGCAAATACTCGTCCGTATTTTGTATACATCATTTATATCCCCACAGATTCGACAGTAGTCCTTGTTCTTTGTTAACCAGTTGGTACTCGTCCGTACCATCATCTCAGAACATTGCGTCTAATGTTTGTTTCTACATGATACCCGTCCGTATCATAGTCTTAAGGATGCTCGTCCGCATCTTTAATCCATACACCGTGTCAAACACTTGTGTCTTCTTGAATATAGATACTCGTCTGTGTCTATTATTCCCCAGAAGGTTTCTTTCAGATGCAACACTCGTCCGTGTCCTTTGTTAACCAGTTGATACTCGTCCGTATCATCATCCCTGAACACGTGTCAGTGTTTGTTTCTACATGATACCCGTCCGTATCGTAGCCTTAGGGATGCTCATCCGCATCTTTAATCTATACACAATACCAAACACTTATACCTTTGGTTTCTTGGATGTAAACACTCGTCCGTGTTTACTATCTCCCCAGTAGATCACCAACAAAACATTTTCTTCTTATCTGACACTCGTCCTGTGTCATGATAACCCTGAGAGCAGCCGTACCCTGCTGAGTGGTCGTCCTCCACTTCTTGATGGTCGTCCTCCATCATGCTCATCCGATGGCCGTCCCCATCGTTGATATTTAGCATCCGTCCCCTGCTAGGTGGTCGTCCTCCACCCTTTGATGATCGTCCTTCATCACTTTATCCAATGGCCGTCCCCATTGTTGATTTTGGTTATCTAACACTCGTCCTGTGTTATGAGAAACCCTGAGAGCAGCCGTACCCTGCTGAGTGGTCGTCCTCCACTTCTTGATGGTCGTCCTCCATCATGCTCGTCCGATGGCCGTCCCCATCGTTGACCTTTTATCCGGCATTCATCCTATGTCGCGATATTTTCGGCAGCCGTACCCTGCCAGGTGGTCGTCCTCCACCTTTGATGGCCGTCCCCATCATTTTTCTTTTATCCTCAACAGAGCAGCCGTCCCCTGCTAGGTGATCGTCCTTCACCTTTGATGGCCGTACCCCATCATCTGTTTATTTCATTTATTCTTTAACCCGATGGCCGTCCCCATCGTTGGCTACTCTGAACTTGATGGCCGTCCCCGTCATGTTTCACTGAATCCCCAGAGAATTTTACAGCTTTATCTTGATGGCCGTCCCCATCATGATATCTTATTTTCCCCAGCTAGTCGGCCGTCCCCGTCTTAGTTTTACCTTTTTCCCCAGCATGTCGGCCGTCCCCGTCATTGCTCTTTACCCAGCAGTCGTCCTCTGCTCGACGGTCGTCCTCCGTCGCCCACACCTTACAATATACTTTATTTTCTTTTACAATCTATATCCCTTTTCTTCTTCATTTTGTGAGTGCAAATTTCGGACTGTCTTTGATATTCAACCACAAGTTATCTTGTTTGCCTGTTAAGCCGTCGCTTACATCCTGCACAGCTAACTCATGTTTGAATAGGGGCAGCTGTAAACACCCCAAATTTGCCCTCACCCATTCACACCATGGCTTGTGATCATCTCATATGCATATACACCATCATATCATCCCATAGTACATTTTTGATTCACTGGATAGTTTCTAGGTCATCTGCACCTAGGGTTTGTGATCTGAGCAATCCAAGAGCATCTTGAGCCATTCCAAAGGCCACCAATTAACTCAAAAGGATCCATGTGTGCCCAATCATCATATTACATCCTCACAAAGTCAAAATTGCAGAGGAATCACAAGAACTAGGGTTTGGTTGGATGCAGAGCCAGGATGAACTGCACAGTTGACTGAAAATTAGGGTTTTGGTTTCAGAGGCCATAACTCCAAATCTTTTGGTCATTCTTGCTTCCATTGATCTCTATATGGTATAGGGAGTGTGCATATCAATTTTCATGAAGAAATTCCATGGGGAAGTCATCTGATCAAGAGTTGACTTTTCAGACAAGTCAGTGTAAAATCAGGGCATCTGAGGCCCCCAATGACCCAACCAATGGGTGATCTTCATCATTTTGAGTATATATGACTTTTATTTGATCATGGAAGAAGTTTGAAGTTCATAAAAATCAAGAATTTAGGGTTTTGGCAAAAGTTGACTTTTTGGGTTTTGTTGACTTTTCAAGAATGCATCCTTTTAGGTCAATTTTCAAGCTTTGATTTATGATCCAAAAAGGCTTCAAATGGAAAAACTTTGGTCATGAAAGTTGTAGATCTCATCTTTCCCTTTTCAAAAAGTACAAGAACATGATCTAACTCTTCATGGATCAAAAGTTATGGCCATGCAAAGTTGCCAAAAATCATTGTTTTTCAAGTTATGCACCAAGTGGAAATTTTGCTAAGTCTTGAATCAATGCATGATTGCTGCCTCAAATTCTTGCCAAACCAGCATGTGAACATCCTCTAAGTCACAAAAATCAGAAATGGACCAAGTTTGCTCATGGTTTGGTTCATGTAATTTGACTTTTCTCATGAAAATCCATAAAGCTAGCCAACTTGCATTTTCACTCATGACCACTTCACCAACTTATGACATTGGCTGCTGAGCTTTGCTAGGCCTATCCATCACCTTTTGCTGCACCAGCCATGCCTTGTACTTGCTTAACTTTGAGCCATGCCCTATCTTACACAAAAGTGGATTTTTAGCAAAAGTAGCCTCACCTATCATAGCAGGCCATGTCACATCAAGCAACCAATCAGAATTGTTTATCATTTCATTTTGCAAGTGGAACATAACAAGAACCAAGGCTGAAAACATACCATTCACAACTTTCACAAAAACCTTCCATCTTGCAAGTTCTATCGAATCTCATTACACAGCCTGCAAACACAAAATCTTTTTCCTCCATTCATCTCACCTTGATCCATAGAACACAAAGCATCAAGAACCAGAGCTTGAAACAACCAAAACATCTCACTGCCATTCCACACTCCCTTTTGCAGTTTCATTCGAATCCCTCATTCTAGCCCACAAACACATCAACCAACACCACAAACCTTCTCAACACACCTCATAGACCATAAACAACCCCTCTTCACAGCCTGAAAGTGCCAGAATCCCATCTGCCATTTTTGACTGAAATGAAGCTGAAGCTTTCGAATCTCTTTCTCCAGCAAATCTAAACTCCATTGGAGCATTCAAACATCATTGGGGGGCCAAGAGGAGCAGCTTGCACTTAAAGAAAGGGCCTGAAAGTTCCTAAGTCAGAGGTTGCAAATCTCAGGTAGCTCCAAATATTTTTTTCCAGAAATCTCATTTTATGTTACAAACTTGTTCCTTATGCTCTCCTGATCATGCTGATGCTTTTAGTTTTTGAAATGGATGTGTTTTGAGAATTTAATTGCTGTTTGAAGCTCACGAACCCTAGAACTATTTCCTTTCGATTCAGCTTGTTTAGGTTAGATAAATTTGTTTTGAGAGAGGGGTTTAGTTCGTAAGGTGATGGAGATCATTTCCCTGGCTTTGGTTTTCATTTTAGTTACGTTTTAAGGAGGTTTGGAGTTTTTCAGGGGAGGAGGTCACCGGAGAAGACGACCGGAGCTCGTCTCCGGTGACCTGAGAGTCATTAATTCATAATTAGGGTTAGGGCACTGAGTTTGAATCTGGACCATTTGATCTTCTTTCCCGCGCGTGTATGTATGGTCTGGATTGCATCATTAGTTCTAATTAGGTTTAATTAAATTAATTAATCAGGATTAATTCACTTTGAACCTGGACCATCAGATGGCGCGCCAAGTCAACCCCCTCTCCCTCAGATCAAATCCTGGCCATGCGTTCTGTTTACTTTTATTTTCATTTGATTTTTATTTATTTTTATTCCATTTTATTTGTACAATTTATTTAAAATAGTTAAAAAATCATAAAAATTATGAAACTTTTTCTTTAAGGTTTTATTAATTTTTATGACTCAAAAATATTTTTATTTTATTTTTTATCATTAAAAAAGTATTTTTAAATATTTAAAAGATTATTTTTAATTGATTAATGAGAATTAATTAATTAAAAATACTTTTAGGTATTTAAAAATTACAAAAAAATTCATGAAATGTTCTAAGACATTTAGAAACATTGTCCAACCTTCAAACCAAATTTCTTTTTTGATCTTGATGCATTTTAAGAGTTTTTCATGGAATTAAATCATTTTTGATGCATTATTTTGATCCTATGTTTGAAAATTCATTTCTGCCTATTGGTGAAGGTTGAGACATTGATTCTTTTTGCATTGGTTTCCATTTGACATGTACTTTCAAGGATAAAAAGGCCATGATTTGATCTTGCATTTTCTAATTGATTGGCATTTGTTTTGTTGAGAACCCTAAAAAACCCTAATAACTTGCAAAAAATCATAACTTGAGATTGGTGAAGAGTTGAGAATTCCCCTTTGGGCAGTGATTCATTATAGGTCTAGGGTTTCCTTGGGTACCATTTTCCATTTTTTATGTTAAGGTTTGCTTCTGTTTTTGGTTTGTGTTTGATGTTTGATCCATGAACCCTAATTTGGGCCTTTCCTTGCATCCCTTTTGCATTTCCTTGCATAACATGACTTGCCATTGCATTTTGTGCATTCTCATGATTCATTTGACATCTTAAGACATGTATGAAGCATCATTGATCATTGCATTACATATTTGCCATGCCATTTGTCTTGTATGATTCATAACATTTCATGCTTGTTCATGCTCCTTAGCTTGCATCATATGCATTCATAATCTTGTATGAACATCTCCATTGCCTTGCCTCATGTTTGCAGCACCTCATAACATCATAATCATCATGTGTATTGCTTCTGGTTTTGCTTTGCATCATATCATTTCATTTCATTTAGCATTGTATTGCATTTGCTTCTAACATTTCAGGTGGTAAGTAACCTGGGGAAGTGAATTTGCCTTCACTTCTCATAACTTTTCTTCTCATCTTTCTTTTGCATACCTTGCTGCATTCCTACTTGTGTTTGAGCTTGAGCTTGCTCATTCTTCCTCCTCCCACTTTCTTTCTTCAAGTGACTTGACTTCTTGAATGAAGCAAGTCACTTTGCTTCTCTTGATCTTGTTCATCTGCTTCCTGGTGGTTCATCTGAAGATTGTTCTTGAAAACCTCACAAACATTAGGACCAACCAAGCATGATAATGAATTAGGGTTTTGATTAGTCTCCCCCATAGTTTTTACCTTTGTGTCTCTCCTTGAGTCATCTCTTCTCATCTCATAATCAGGGACTAAACCCTCAAGGCTTTAAGACTTTGTGATTAAGATCATGCCTGCATCCTTCTTTTAGGATGGAGTGTATAACTTTAATCCTAAGTCTTGAACCCTTAAGGTGTTGAAATCTCTTAATTAATCCATCTAATAATCATCAAGACATTACACTTGTAACTTGGGCCTTGCATTAGGGTTCTAATTCTTCCTTAATTGGTTAAGAAGGACTAACCCTAAAGTTAATGGACAAGTCCCCCTCAAGTTGTCTTACAAATCATAAAATTCACTCCATCATCATATCATTAAATAAAATCCACTTAATCAAAGGCTTGTTTTGTCATGGGTTTAATCCCTAATCATGGATTAAGTTGAGGAGCTTTCCTCAGCTTAAACTCTCTCATCTATTATCCTTCTTTTAGGATGGTGTAATGAGTCTGTTTAATCCTTGATTATGGCTTAACCTCATTACCTAACACTAAACAAAACCACAAAAACATCTAAATAATCACAAATAGGTTAATGATCTTAATCCTACACCAAAGGTGATTAAGTGTGAGAATCTGACTTCACACTTAAGGTATTCTCATTACCCCTAATCAGAGGGAAGATGTGATGAGTTTACTATCCCATTGGTTTAGGCTTAAGCTCATTATCTTATGACAAACTTTCAGAAGCAATAAAAGACTGAAAATGCAAAAACAAACAATAATCGTCTCCTCCGGGATTCTTTTCTCATCTCATTCACTCATAAACGAGAACTTGCTTCTTCCGTCTAATGCAAGACAGTTTGCACCTGAGCCAGACAGGTCATACACTTGAGCATTGACAAGCAAGCAGTTCACAAGTCAATTCACCTTTCAGTCTCTTTGGGTCGAACTACGGTGTTCTGACTTCCTCATTGCACGAGAGGATACGTAGGCATAACTTAACAGTTATCGAACAAAAGTCTCTGTACATTCCCTCTTCTTCCAGCTTTATTCTTTAGCCTCATGATCTTGAGCATACTCTTTTCCTTACACTGACACTGTATATTTATCACACTACACTTTTACACTGACACCTGTACATCTTTCCAGCTCTTTTACACACAAATTGCACTGACACTACCCCTTTAAAACACAAATCTTTCAAGCGTGGATCCCGTCGAGTACGGCGGACGATCTGGGTGCTAATACCTTCCCAGGTTGTAACCAACCCCCTTTCTCAGTCTCTCTGGTTCGCAAACCGTCTTATCCATCTTTTTCTAGGTTTATGCAGCATTACCTTTCCTCCGGGATAAAAATGCCTAGCTGGCGACTCTATTCATCCTCCAGTGAGTTCACGGCTGTGTGTTCTCACTGTTCCCCTCGCCGACCGTTCGCGTCTGTACCTTCATTTGATCCATTTGTCATTTGTCGGGAGCGACACAACCAATGGGTGATCTTCATCATTTTGAGTGTATATGATCTTTATTTGATCATGGAAGAAGGTTGAAGTGCATAAAATCAAGAATTTAGGGTTTTTGCAAAAGTTGACTTTTTGAGGCATAGTTGACTTTTCAAGAATGCCTCATTTTAGGCCAATTTTCAAGCCTTGATTCATGATCCAAAAGGCCTCAAATGAAAAAACTTTGGTCATGAAAGTTGTAGATCTCATCTTTCCCTTTTCAAAAAGTACAAGAACATGATCAAACTCTTCATGGATCAAAAGTTATGGCATTGCAAAGTTAGCAAAAATCATTGATTTTCAAGTTATGCACAAAAGGGAAATTTTGCAAAGTCTTGAACCAAAGTCAAATGTAGCCTCTAATTCATGACAAACCATTATGTAAACATCCTCTAAGTCACAAAAATCAGATTTGGATCAAGTTTGCTCATGGTTTGGTTCATGTAACTTGACTTTTCTCATGAAAATCCATAAAGCTAACCAAGTTGCAAAACACTCATGAGCTTTTCACCAACTTGCTGCATTGAGCCTTGGGTCAAGCCAGCCTCTCACACTCACCATGCTGCACCAGAACCCATCTTGTACTTGCCTAGACTTTGAGCCATGCCCTATCTTACAAAAGTGGACTTTTTTGCAAAAGTAGTCACACCTATCACTGCAGGCCAGGTCACATCCCCCAGCCACTTGCAATTGTTTATTGAATCAATTTGCTGGCCATAACACATAGGAACCAAGGCTGAGACAACAACATTCACCACTTACACAAAAACCTCCCACATTGCAACTTCATTCGAATCTGCTCACACAGCCATCAAACACTAAAACTTTCTTCATCACTCAACTAAACACACTTCATAGATCAAAAAGCACCCAAAGCCCAAGCTTGAAACAGCCAGAAACTCCTACTGCCATCTCTCACCTCAGTTTGCAGTTTCACTTGGAACTATCACCATAGCCCACAAACATCAAAACAAACCTTGCAAACCTTCCCAACACATTGCATAGACCTCAAACAACCCATCACCATGACCTGAAAGTGCCAGAATCACTGCTGCCATTTTTGACTGAACTGAAGCAGAAGCTTTCGAAGCTCACTCTCTAGCCAACCCAAACTCATTTTGAGCATTCAAGCACCTTTGTAGGACCAAGAGGAGCAGCTTGCACTGAAGGAAGAGGCCTGAAAGTTCCTAAATTGAAAGCTGCAAATCTCAGGTAGCTCGAAATTAATTTTTCCAGAAATGATTTTTCTTGTTACAAACTTGTTCTTTATGCTCTCCTGGTCATCCTGATGCTTTTAGTTTTTGAAATGGTTGTGTTTTGAGAATTTAATTTGTGTTTGAAGCTTACGAACCCTAGAACTTTCCCTCTTCGATTCAGCTTATTTAGGTAAAATAAATTTGTTCTAGGTTAGGGGTTTGATTCGTGAGAGTGAGAAGAACATTCCCTTGGCTTTAGTTTTCATTTTTATTACGTTTTGAGGAAGTTGAGTGGTTCTCAGGTGAGAGCTGGCCGGAGAAGACGACCGGAAGTCTTCTCCGGCCGCCTGAATGTAATTAGGGCTTAATCCAGTAATTAAATGCCATTTGAATCTGGAGCGTTTGATCAGTTGACTCCCTTGACTTCGCGCGTGTGTGGACGGCCCAGATGTGCTCATTTAGCCCTAATCTCTCTCTTTAGGTTAATTAATCTTTAATTAATTTAATTTAGCCAGAAGCAATCTGGGCCTTTCATCCTGGCGCGCAGTCAACGCTTTTGAAACCAGGGCCAATCCCAGCCATCCAATCTGATTACTTCCATTTAATTTAATTTTATTTTCATTTCTTTTCATTTAAATTGCACAATTTATTTAAAATGGTTAAAAAATCATAAAAATTATGAAACTTTTTTCTTTAAGGTTTTATTAATTTTTAGGACACAAAAATATTTTTATTTTATTTTTTATCATTAAAAAAAGTATTTTTAAATATTTAAAAGTTTATTTTTAATTGATTAATGAGAATTAATTAATTAAAAATACTTTTAGGTATTTAAAAATTACAAAAAAATTCATGAAATGTTCTAAGACATTTAGAAACATTGTCCAACCTTCAAACCAAATTTCTTTTTTGATCTTGATGCATTTTAAGAATTTTTCATGGAATTAAATCATATTTTGTGCATTATTTTGATCACAAGTTTAAAAATTCATTTCTGCCTTTTGGTGAAGGTTGAGACATTGATTCTTTTTGCATTGTTTTCCATTTGACATGTACTTTCAAGGATAAAAAGGCCATGATTTGATCTTGCATTTTCTAATTGATTGGCATTTGTTTTGTTTAGGAACCCTAAAAACCCTAGTAATTTGTAAAAAATCATAGCTTGAGTTTGGTAAAGAGTTGAGAGTTCCCCTTTGGGCAGTGATTCATTATAGGTCTAGGGCTTCTTTGAGTGCCATTTTCCTTTTTTTTATCTTAGGGTTTGCTTCTGTTTTTGGTTTGTGTTTGATGTTTGATCCATGAACCCTAATTTGGGCTTTCTTTTGCATCCTTCTTGCATTCTTTTGCATAAGTTGACTTGCCATTGCATTTTGTGCATTCTTATGATTCATTTGACATCTTAAGACATGTGTGAAGCATCATTGATCATTGCATAACATCTTTGCCATGCCATTTGTCTTGTATGCTTCATAACATTTCATGTTTATTCATGTTCCTTAACTTGCATCATTTGCATCCATGACTTTGTATGAACATCCCTATGCCTTGTCTCATGTTTGCAGCACTTCATAACATCATAATCATCATGTGTATGCTTCTGGTTTGGCCTAGCATCATGTCATTTCATTTCATTTAGCATTGCATTGCATTTGTTTCTAACATTTCAGGTGGTAAGTAACTTGAGAAGTGAATTTGCCTTCACTTCTCATAACTTTTCTTTTTTTATCTTTCTTGCATCCCTTGCTGCATTCTTACTTGTGTTTGAGTTTGAGCTTGCTCATGCTTGCTTCTCCCACTTTCTTTCTTCAAGTGACTTGACTTCTTGAATGAAGCAAGTCACTTTGCTTCTCTTGATCTTGTTCATCTGCTTCCTGGTGGTTCATCTGAAGATTGTTTCTTGCAAACCTCACAAACCTTAGGGCCAACCAAGCATGACAATGAATTAGGGTTTTGATTAGTCTCCCCATAGTTTTACCTTTGTGTCTCTTTGAGTCTTCTCTTCTCATCTCATAATCAGAGGTTAAATCCTAAAGGTTTTAAGACTTTGTGATTAGGGTTATGCCTGCATCCTTCTCTTAGGATGGAGTGTATAACTTTAATCCTAAGTACTAAACCCTTAAGGTGTTTAAATCTCTCAATCAATCCACCTAATAATCATTAAGACAATACACTTGTAACTTGGGCCTTGCATTAGGGTTCTAATTCTTCCTTAAGTGGTTAAGAAGGACTAACCCTAGTGTTAATGGACAAGTCCCCCTCAAGTTGTCTTACAAATCATAAAAATCACTTCATCATCATAACCATTGAATAAAATCCACTTAATCAAAGGCTTGTTTTGTCATGAGATTAATCCCTAATCATGGATTAAGTTGAGGAGCTTTCCTCAGCTTAAACATTCTCATCTATTATCCTTCTTTTAGGATAGTGTAATGAGTCTGTTGAATCCCGGATTATGGCTTAACCTCATTACTCAACACTAAACAAAAAAAAACACCAAAAACATCTAATTAATCACAAGTAGGTTAATGATCTTAATCCTGCACCAAAGGTGATTAGGTGTGAGAATCTGACTTCACACTTAAGGTACTCTCATTACCCCTAAACAGAGGGAAGATGTGATGAGTTTACTAAATCCATTGGTTTAGACTTAAGCTCATTATCTTATGACAAACTTCAAAAATAATAAAAGACTGAAAACTCAAAAAACAAACAATAATCGTCTCCTCCGGGATTCTTTTCTCATCACCTTCACTCACAACCGAGAACTCGCTACTTCCGTCTAATGCAAGACAGTAAGCACCTGAGCCAGACAGGTCATACATTTGAGCATAGGCAAGCAAGCAGTTCACAAGTCAAATCATTCTATCAGTCTCTTTAGGTCGAACTACGGTGTTCTGACTTCCTCATTGCACGAGAGGATACGTAGGCATAACTTAACGGTTATCGAACAAAAGTCTCTGTACATCCCCCCTCTTTCTAGCTTTATTCTTTAAGCCTCATGATCTTGAGCATCTCACTCTTTTCCTTGCACTGACACTTTCATACTTCACATCACTTACACACTTTACACTGACATCTGTACATCCTTTTCCAGCTCTTTTATACACAAATTGCACTGACACTACCCCTTTAAAACACAAATCTTTCAAGCGTGGATCCCGTCGAGTACGACGGACAATCTGGGTGCTAATACCTTCCCAGGTTGTAACCAACCCCCTTTCTCAGTCTCTCTGGTTCGCAAACCGTCTTATCCGTATCTTTCTAGGTTTATGCAGCATTACCTTTCCTCCGGGATAAAAATGCCTAGCTGGCGACTCTATTCATCTCCAGTGAGTTCACGGCTGTGTGTTCTCATTGTCCCTCTCGCCGACCGTTCGCGTCTGTACCTTTATTTGGGCCTGGTCCCACTTATTAGGAGCGACAATCCCAACAACAACTTTCAACAACAAAATGCAACCCCTCATGTCAGATCTCCGGTTACGATCTATTACGATCCGCATACCATCACAGTTCCTTCCGCTGCAGCAATCAGTCTGGTTACCATTACGGTGCCTGGACCTGTTCCTTATGATAGAAGTAATGCCATACCTTGGCACTACGGCTCTGATCTCTACTGCGACGGGAAGAAAATCACTCTAGATTCATCAACTTCTTCACCACAAGTTGACAATGTTGGGGGAGGCGGAGGCTTCACCAGAAGCGGACACCTTTTTGCCTCACAAACACCAAGACCCAATGCTGAAGCAGAAGCTGTTGCTAAGGCAAAAGGGAAGAATGTGGTACTTGAAGAGCCAACTGTTAAAGAAACTCCGAAGACGTCTTTTGAGCAAGAGGTAGACGAGTTCATGAGAATAATCAAAAAGAGTGATTACAAAGTAGTGGACCAGCTTCATTAGACGCCCTCCAAAATCTTTATATTATCATTGTTGATGTGTTCCGAGGCCCATAGGAATGCATTGTTGAAGGTCCTACACGCAGCACATGTGCCGGAAGAGATTACCGTTAATCAGTTAGAAACAGTGGTTGCAAATGTTAACACCAGTCATGGACTGGGCTTCACAAATGCTGATTTAACGACGGAGGGACGCAATCATAATAAGGCTTTACACATCACCTTAGAGTGCAAAGGTGTTGTTCTTTCTCATGTGCTGGTAGACACTAGGTCCTCGCTCAATGTCCTCCCAAAGAAAGCCTTGGTGAAGTTGGAGTACGATGGTTTGGCATTGCGTCCAAGTAATTTGGTGGCGAGAGCATTTGATGGCTCTAAGAGATCAGTGCTTGGAGAGATCGATTTACCTGTGTTGATTGGCCCATAGACCTTTAAAACTACCTTCTTTGTGATGGACATACAGCCGGCCTACAGCTGTCTGTTGGGTAGACCCTGGATTCACGCCGCTGGCACTGTTACATCTACCCTTCACCAGAAGTTAAAATTTGAGTGGGAAGGCCAGATCATCACAATCTGTGGGGAGGAAGACATTTTTGTTAGCCAGCTGGCTACTTACAAGTATATAGAGATGGATGGGGAGATCCATGAGACTATGAGTCAGGGGTTTGAGGCCTTTAACATCAATGAAGCAACTGCTGTGTCTGGAACCTCCATCACTTCATACCAACAGGCCCAGAAGGTTGTTGAGGAGGGTACCGCTCAAGGCTGGGGCAAGATGCTGCCAGTAGAAAAGAAAGAGGACAAATTCGGGTTGGGTTACAGACCAACTCGACAAGATCAACCAGAGGCTGCAACAGAGCCCAAATTGGTCAGCGGGGGAATGCTTACCCCGGATGCTGTGAACAGTCTGGAAGACGAGGAAGAAGACGAACGCAACCTAGAAAACTGGATACGTCCAAGGATCCCGGGGAACCAAGTCTCAAACTGGTCTTCCCAGGAAATTATAAGAGTTACTCCTGCAGAGTAATTATTATTTCCTGTCTTTAAGCATGCATCAAGTCCTGCATCTGGCCCAAGATGTCAGGGCTCATTTTGTAATCGGGCCATCTTGTATTTTGTGCAAACGATCAATTAATGAATATCATGATATCTTTTGCAAATGAGTCTCTCTTTTTTCCCGCTCACTGTTTTTCATTTTTCATTTTTTGTACAAAAATAAAATGGCAATGTTTTTCAAAATAATAACTTCATTTTCACTTTTTCTAAGCAAGATAAAACTGATCACTAAAATGAACAAATCTAAACCCTTGTAGAGAGTGCCTTCCAGACTACACCGACAACAACACTGCTATGACTTCGTATGACTTTGACAATCCGATTAATCAAGCCGACGAAGGGGCTGAAGAAGATTATGAGCTACCTGAAGAACTAGCCAGGTTGTTGAGACAAGAGGAGAAGGTTATCACTCCTCATCAGGAGGAAGTTGAGACAGTTAATCTTGGTACCGAAGAAGACTTGAAAGAAGTGAAAATCGGGGCCCGTCTGCAAGATTCAGTGAAAGAACAACTTATTGACATGCTTCGGGAGTATGTGGATGTTTTTGCTTGGTCTTACCAAGACATGCCAGGTCTGAATACTGACATTGTTATGCACAAGCTGCCTCTAAAGGAAGATTGTCCTCTAGTAAAACAGAAGTTGCGCCGTACTCGCCCGGATATGGCCATGAAGATAAAAGAAGAGGTACAAAAACAGTGGGATGTCGGTTTCCTTGCTGTAACTAGTTACCCGCCGTGGGTTGCTAACATTGTACCTGTGCCTAAGAAGGATGGCAAAGTGAGGATGTGTGTGGATTACCGGGATCTGAATAGAGCTAGCCCGAAGGATGACTTCCCATTACCTCACATTGATGTATTGGTCGACAATACGGCTCAGTTCTCGGTGTTCTCCTTCATGGATGGATTTTCAGGATATAATCAGATCAAGATGTCGCCTGAAGACATGGAGAAGACAACTTTCATCACACCCTGGGGCACATTTTGTTATAAGGTAATGACATTTGGGCTGAAGAATGCTGGTGCCACTTATCAACGGGCTATGGTAACATTATTCCACGACATGATCCACAAAGAAATCGAGTGCTACGTGGATGACATGATTGCCAAGTCCCAAACAGAGGAAGAGCATTTGGTAAACCTGTTGAAATTGTTCAAGCGTCTGAGAAAGTACCAGCTAAGGTTAAACCCCACCAAATTCACATTTGGGGTGCGTTCCGGTAAGCTGCTGGGGTTCACTGTAAGTGAAAAGGGAATTGAAGTTGACCCTGACAAAGTCAAAGCCATTCAAGAGATTCCTGAACCGAGGACAGAAAAAGAAGTTCAGGGGTTCTTAGGTAGATTGAACTACATTTCACGGTTCATATCTCACCTTACTGCAACCTGTGAGCCTCTGTTCAAGTTGTTAAGGAAGGAACAAACGGTCAGGTGGAACGAAGACTGCCAGAAAGCTTTTGACAAAATCAAGGAGTACTTACAAGAACCTCCAATCCTTATGCCTCCATTTCAAGGAAGACCTCTAATAATGTACTTGACAGTATTAGAAGAGTCAATGGGGTGTGTGCTGGGCCAACATGACGAGTCTGGTCGAAAAGAGTACGCAATATACTACCTAAGCAAAAAGTTTACTGACTGTGAACAATGTTATTCACTGCTCGAGAAAACTTGTTGTGCTTTAGCGTGGGCTGCTCGCCGACTAAGGCAGTATATGTTGACCCACACTACCTTGTTGATCTCCAAGATGGATCCGGTCAAGTATATATTTGAGAAGCCAGCACTTACCGGACGGGTTGCAAGATGGCAAATGATTCTGACAAAATATGACATTCAGTACACATCTCAAAAAGCCATCAAAGGTAGTGTACTGTCTGACTATCTAGCTGAGCAACCCATTGATGATTACCAGCCGATGAGATTTGACTTCCCTGATGAAGACATCATGTTCATAAAAGCAAAAGATCATGAAGAGCCTGTTCACAATGAAGGGCCTGACCCAGAAGAAGAATGCACAATGATGTTTGATGGGGCTATTAATATGAATGGTCGTGGTGTTGGTGCAGTACTCATTACACCTAAGGGAGTTCACATGCCTTTCTCGGCAAAACTCACCTTTAATTGCACTAACAACGAAGCTGAATACGAAGCCTGTATCATGGGTCTTGAGGAAGCCATTGACCTCAGGATCAAGACTTTAACTGTATTCAGAGATTCAGCTCTGGTAATCAATCAAACCAATGGCAAATGGTACACTCACCAGGAGCATTTGATTCCATACCGAGATTATACGAGGAGATTACTGACTTTCTTCACAACAGTCAAACTTGAGTATACCTCGAGATGAAAATCAGTTTGCAGATGCTCTGGCTACCATTTCCTCCATGATCAAAGTTCAAGCTGCCAACTTTGTGCCTCGAATTTCAGTATCCAGACTTGACAGACCAGCGTACGTATTCTCAGTAGACATTGCTAAAGATGATAAGCCTTGGTTCTATGACATCAAATGCTTCCTGGAGGATCAAACATACCCACCTGGGGCATCGTCCAATGATAAGAAGACATTAAGAAGGCTAGCTGATAGTTTCTTCCTGAATGCTGATGGTTCATTGTACAAGAGAAACTTTGACATAGTACTTCTCAGATGTGTTGATAAGGCAGAGGCAGACTTGTTGATGCACGAGGTGCATGAAGGATCTTTCGGTACCTATGCTGGAGGACATGCAATGGCTAAGAAATTGTTACGATCAGGCTACTACTGGATCACAATGGATGCAGACTATTGTACCTATGCCAGAAAGTGCCACAAATGCCAGATTTATGCAGATAAAGTGCATGTGCTTCCGAGTCCTTTGAATGTAATGTCTTCACCTTGGCCCTTTGCCATGTGGGGCATTGACATGATTGGAAAGATCGAACCGACTGCTTCAAATGGCCACAGATTCATCCTGGTAGCCATTGATTATTTCACCAAATGGGTTGAAGAAGCGTCATATACAAATGTCACCAGGCAGGTGGTAGCCCGATTCCTAAAGAGAGACATCATCTGTCGGTATGGAGTGCCCGAGCGAATCATTACTGACAATGGTTCCAATTTGAACAACAAAATGATGGCAGAACTGTGTCGGGACTTCAAAATCCAACATCACAACTCTTCTCCTTACAGGCCAAAGATGAATGGCGCTGTTGAGGCAGCTAACAAGAGTATCAAGAAGATGGTGCAAAAGATGGTGGTCACCTACAAAGACTGGCATGAAATGCTGCCATTTGCCTTGCAGGGGTACCGTACATCAATCAGAACGTCTACTGGGGCAACACCGTATCAGCTTGTGTATGGTATGGAGGCAGTCCTACCTGTTGACGTTGAATTACCCTCTCTACGGGTATTGATGGATGTCAAGTTGAATGAAGCAGAATGGGTCCGATCTCGGTACGATCAACTGAATCTGATCGAAGAAAAGAGATTAGCTGCAATCTGTCATGGGCAGTTATACCAGAAGAGAATGAAGAAAGCCTTCGATCAGAAATTCAGATTTCGAGAATACCAAGTAGGAGATCTTGTGCTGAAAAGACTCCTTCCTCCTCATACAGATCACAGGGGCAAGTGGACTCCTAATTACGATGGTCCGTTCATAGTGAAGAAAGTTTTCTCTGGTGGAGCACTGATTGTCACTACTATGGATGGTGAAGATTTCTTATCACCTGTGAATTCAGATGCAGTTAAAAATACTTCGCATAAAATGACCCGCTGGACATAAAAACAGAATGTAAGTCCAGCCAAAAATAGGGCATCCCAGCGAGTCAAAAACAAAATAAAAGACTCGGGCAAAAATAAGGGAAAATAAAGAAAAATGTACATCCGCTGAGTTGAAAAGCCATATTGGACAACTCAGGCAAAAATGGGTATCCCGGTGGATTGAAAACCCGAAAGGGCAATCCTCGCAAAAATAAGGGAATAAGCGAACGCTTCCTCAGGACGTTGTTTATCCTCCTGAAAGCATATCACTTCCTCAGGACGTTTTTTATCCTCCTGAAAGCATATCATGACCTTAGGACGTTGTTTATCCTCCTGAAAGCATATCATGACCTCAGGATGTTGTTTATCCTCCTGAAAGCATATCAAGACTTTGGGCCGTTGTTTATCTTCCCAAAGGTTACATTATTTCCTCAGGACGTTGTTTATCCTCCTGAAAGCATATCATGACCTCAGGACGTTGTTTATCCTCCTGAAAGCATATCATTTCCTCAGGACGTTGTTTATCCTCCTAAAAGCATATCATGACTATTGGGCCGTTGTTTATCCTCCCAAAAGTTATACATATCATTTCCTCGGGACGTTGTTTATCCTCCTGAAAGCATATCAAGACTTTGGGCCGTTGTTTATCTTCCCAAAGGTATCATCATTACCTCAAGACGTTGTTTATCCTCCTGAAAGCTATCGTCATTACCTCAGGACGTTGTTTATCCTCCTGAAAGCATATCATTACCTCAGGACGTTGTTTACCCTCCTGAAAGCTATCATTATATCTTCATACTTTGGACTACTTTATCCTCCAAGAAATGTATCTGAAGAACTTTTCTCCAAGTGGCATCTTTAAGCCCACTCAAGCATATTCAACTAGTCATCAGTATCACTCTACGCACCGGTGAGTGCAAATTTTTGGGCTTTTGTGTTCAATCCCCTTCAACCTTCCAGGTCACGACTGGCACATATACCAATCTAACCCCTCAGGTTTCATAAAATTGAACAGGGGCAGCTGTTGCACCCCAAAATTTGCCCTCACAATACAAGACTTTGTGTGCTTATAAGGTTCACAAGGTTCACAAGACCTTTTATAAGGTTCACAAGGTTCACAAGACCTTTCATGAGGTTCACAAGGTTCACAAGACCTTTCATAAGGTTCACAAGGTTCACAAGACATCTTATGAGGTTCACAAAGTTTACAAAGTTCATCATGGGTCAAAAGATTTGACAAATCCCTCAGGCAAGGCATTCTCCTAAGCAGTGCATCCAAAACTAGGGTTTTGAATTTAATCAGGCTAAATGGATTTCCAAGACTTCAAGTGAGCTTCATAACATCTTATATGTGTTTAAGAATCCCCATGACAAGTTTCAAGACGTTTCTCAAAGGTTTGCTCAGTCAGATGATCAGATAAGTCAAAATCAGTCAAAGTAGTTAAAAAGTCAAACTGAGGTCAACTGTGGTCAAACCAAAGTCAAACTTCATGATTTTTTGTCAACATCAAGTATATGAAGTAAAATTCATCATTTGATCAAGGGTTGATCATGATTCATCAAGTATATTTCAGATCATCAAGAATCAGAGGTTTCTAAATTAGGGTTTTCTCAGGAAAAGTCAACTGAACTTTGACCAGCCATAACTTTCACATGCTTCATCAAATTTTTCCCATCCAAACCTCATTTTGAAGGAAATTTAATTCTCTACAACTTTGTGTCTCACAAGCCAAGCCCAAAAATGCTTCATTTGGAAGGTATGAGCTAAGACATTATAGGTCCTTTTAAAAGTCAACAAAAAGTCAACAACTTCAAAAGGGCATAACTTGAGAATGGTAACTGATATGGACATGAAACCAATGGGGTTGGTTAGAGGACTCTTCAAGCTTTCCAAAATGTCAAAGAACACCCTCATAGCATTAAAATTGAAGGATGTGTGCCCTTGCAAAGTTGGGAAATTTTTGGTTGATTTATGAAGAAAATGGAGGTTTAAAACCAAATTTTTCTAAATGGGCTTGCCATGTGATGATCCAATCCATACAAATACCTCATGCACGACCCAACCCTCATTTATTCATATTTTTTATTATTTTTATTTTATTTATTTTGATTTTATTCATTTTAAATCATTTTAAATCAAAGTAAAATAGATAAATCAAATATTTAAATGGGATGTTGCTTCTAGAAAATCATAAATGTGGTTTGGATCAAATTGTTATAAGAATTATGGTGATTGGCTTGAAATAGAAAGGTCTTATTCAAGAATATTTGAAATTTAAGCTTGAATCTTTTTCAATCTTCAAAATCAAAAAAGTCCACACAATGGTCCAATCTCTTGACCTAATTTGATTCTACTATAAGTATTCAACATAACCTAATGCACAAGACACGAATTCCCTGCCTCAAGAGTAAGTTCATACATTCAAAAATCTCACCAAAAATTCAAATTCGGATTCCCTCATTCAAGCCCTTTCAAGACAATTTGAAGGTTGCAATTTGTTCCTGGATGTTCATAGAATGATTTTGGATCATAAACCACATCTAAAACATCTCCATATGCATAAACCGATTCATCATGTTCATAATATTTTTGATTTTCGATTTTGCATATTGACTGGATTTTAATGAGTTTTGATCATTGTTTCGTGTTTGTATTAAATTGTTGATTGATTCTGGATGGTTTGATTGGAGTTTCATTGCAGGTTTGAGAAATTGCCATGGCTAGGGTTTCGGCCAAGCAATTAGGGTTTTACACTAGACCTAATATAAATAAATTCTAAGAACATAGAACAATCATGTGAACCCTGGGGATCATAACGCACCAATTAATTTTAAGAAATTTCACTGTTTTGATGGTAATCCAATTTTCGTAGGTTCCTGTATTTGAAAATTCGCAGGAAACTTCATAGGTAAATTCGCAGCAATAAACGCAGGAGAAAGGTTGAAGACGAAGCTATTGGCGCCATCTGGAAGTTTCAAATTTAATTTTAATATTTTATGTAATTGTTTCTGTTTTGTTTCACAACAGCAGTGTTGGCCCAGTGGTAGGGAGCGCTTGTGTTATACCTGAAGGTCTTTGGTTCGAATCCTGGGTTCATCACCCTTTTCTTATTTTTTTCAGTTAATTATCAAACTTAAAATATAATGAATTGTGATGCATATATTACCAGATGCGCCCTCCCGGCTAGAATGGTAAGTGTGTTTGTGCATTGCGTAAAGGTCCTGGGTTCGAATCCCCCCCAGGCCTTTTGTGTATTTGTTTTGCTTTCTTTTTCATGATTTTTCCCAGGTTATGAACAAAAAGAATTAGTCCCCTGCTTCTAACGCCAGGGCGCGCATGGCCCAGTGGTTGGAATGTTAGTCTTGAGTGTGGAAAGCTTAGGGACTGGGTTCAAATCCCAGCCCAAGCAGGTTTTGCTTCTTTTCATTCTTTTTTTTTAATTTTGTTTCTTATTTAATTAATTCCTATTATATTTAAACAAATTTAAATAATAAAATAAATAGAATGTTTATATTTTTATTTAGAACTCAATTTCTTTTTTTTTTAATTAAACCTTGTGAGAAAAATTATTTATGTTTAGTATTGTAAAATTTTGTATAATAATTTAATTAATATAAACCCTAATATATTTTGTAAAAAAACCTAATTAATTTTTGATAAACCCTAAATTTCTTAAACCCTAATTATTTCATATGAATATTAATTATGTCCATATTTTTATTATTTAATTTAATTCTTGTATATAAATATGCTTAAAATAATTAGAATTCTTAACTTAATTTTGTAAATATAATAGTATGATTATTTAATTATAATTAATCCTATTTTCATAATATGTATGTATTCTATAACTTGTTTATAATTTAATTTTTATATGTAAATAATTTTTAATATATGCTTAAAAATAATTAAAACTTGTTGATTTAATTTTATAAATATAATTTATTTTATAATATGTTTATAATTAACCTAATTTCTATAGCTTATACATAATTTAAAATTTTATAATAATTAGTATATAATTGTTTATATTTTCTTAATCTTAAAATATAATTGTTTATATAAAAATTTGATCTTTTAATTATTATGCTAATATTCTTATTAATGCTATTTATTTTCATATTTATTTTATTATTACTAACCCCATTTATATATTGTGATTTATTATTATTATTTCACTAACCCAATTATATTATTATTATTTATTTTTTGCTTATTTATTTAATTTGCTTTAATTATTATTATTTTGTAATTGCCTCCTTTATGTAATATTGTAATAGTAATATTGAATATTTATTTTAAATGCTATGGTTAGTAAAATAGGGAGTGTAAACATGTTTGTAATGTAAAATCAATTTAGATCACTAATTTAAAAGATAAATATTTAAAATTGTATACTCACACACGTAACTCGATCTTTGATCTCCATCTCACTTCCTTAAGGATACCTCTCATGTTGCCTATTACAAAAAGGTCAAGTAGGGTGTATAAAGCAAAAGTCCTTCATCTCACATCATCTAGTCCCTAAACAGATAAAAAGATCAAGTCCCTTCGAATGTTGCCTTCGTAATGATCTTGTCCCTTTCGAATAAAGATGATAAGTCCCTCTGAATTGCTTATACACCCCACAGTTGCCTAAATAACAGATGACCCTTCACTTGTCCCTCACATCCAAGATAATGACTACCTATTCCTTAATAATAGGGATAGTCTTACCATTTAAAGGATTCAAGAACAGAAAAGACTTAAGCTTAGGGTAGGTTCCTCTTAGATACTTGCTCACTCTTCAAAAACATTTCAAACACTTCACATTTCAAACAAATTTTCAAAACAAAGGTTTTATACGCATCTGTACATGGATCATTATAAAACACTTAAGAAAATTTTTATTCACACACTTCACATTTCAAAAACATTTTAAAGGAGCTAAGTAACTAAGAGCCCATGGATAACCATGGATGTAAAGGGTGCTAACACCTTCCCTTTACATAACCTACCCCCCGGACCCAAAAATCTTTTAAAAGGTCTTTCCTGTTCTTTTATGCCTTTCCTTTGGATAAAATAAAAGTCGGTGGCGACTCTTGCTATCCGCAACATAATTAAAAGTCAGTTCTCCCACCGTGTTACAGGGATGCCTCGGGGTACTGGCGTTTCTTTGTCATAACAGGATTGCAGGTGTTCAGAGCGCAACATGGGGCATGAAAGGTTTTCCCCCAGCAAAGTTTCTAAATCCTTATTTCCTCAGCACATCTCCCAAGCAGCACCGGAAATGATCTCTCCCCATCAGAGCTGTCAGATATCACTTCTCTAGCACATCTTTCTTCAGAGCAGTTCCAGAAGGTGCTCATATCCCCAACTGAGTTGTCAGATATCATCATCCTCAGCAGGATCCTCACAGAAATCTCCAGGAAGATCGTTCAGTGATCTTTTCTTCCCCAAACAGAGTGCTAGACAGGGAACCATCTCCCCACAGAGCTCCATCCTCTCCCAGAAGAGCAATGTTTGAATTTCCCGCACAACAAAGTGAAGAAAGCTTCCACATACCCAGCTGGGCTCCTCATTATCAAGATAGGTCTATCAGTGACTTATTTCCCCAAGTAGAGTCGTATAATTTATCAGATCTACCAATGATCTCATCCCCAAATGGGATATTCTTCCAAGCAGATCAGTCGGAGATCTCTACGGCAACAGGATCCGAGTCCCGGATCGGTATCTATTTGCATAATCATGGCATTCGCATCATTTTCCCCTTAGAGCGTAGCATTCCGTCTAATACGGAGCATTACGGCAAAAATCAAACATATTGCATAGATCACAAGTCAGGTTCGAACCAGTCCCTTGTAAATATCGACAATACAAAAATATCTCTCAATTTCCCCAACAGAAAGCCAAAGCATCCCCTTTGCACTCCCCAACACAAATACATGTTTATTCAACACTCGTCCGTGCCATATCATCTCCCTGCAGATATAAACCACAAATATCCCTTTTTGAATACAGAAACTTATACACTCTCTTGACACCCGTCCGTGTCACCTATCCCCAGCATGGTTGACAAATACTTGTTTATAATAAACTCTCATTGACACCCGTCCGTGTCATCCTATCCCCACAGATCACCGGATTACCTTTTACACTCAAGTTCATAACTTATACACTTTCTCTTTCGACACTCGTCCGTGTCATACTCTCCCCAGCAAGTTGAACACTCATCTGTGTCTCACTCATACTTAATCTTTACTCATGCAGATACTCGTCTGTATCTTGTATACACACTTATTTCCCCTCAGATTCAACACTCGTCCATGTTCTTTGTTAACCAGTTGGTACTCGTCCGTATCATCATCTCGGAACATGCGTCAGCGTTTGTTTCTACCGATACTCGTCCGTATCATAGTCTTAAGGATGCTCGTCCGCATCTTTAATCTATACACAGTGTCAAACACTTATACCTTTTGTTTCTTGGATGTAAACACTCGTCCGTGTTTACTATTCCCCATCAAATCCCCAATAAAAAGCAAATTTTCTTTTCTATCTGACATTCGTCATATGTCATGATACTTTCGGCAGCCGTACCCTGCCAGGTGATCGTCCTTCACCTTTGGATGACCGTCCCTCATCCTTCTCCCAGCGGAGTCTCCATTATTGGAGCCCCTTTCTATCCGACATTCGTCCTATGTCGTGATATTTTAGCAGCCGTCCCCTGCTAGGTGATCGTCCTTCACCTTCCTGATGATCGTCCTTCATCATTTTATCTGATGGTCGTCCCCATCGTTGATCTTGTTATCTGACATTCGTCCTATGTCATGATAAACCCCGAGAGCAGCCGTACCCTGCTAGGTGATCGTCCTTCACCTCTTGATGATCGTCCTTCATCATGCTTATCCGATGGCCGTCCCCATCGTCGACCTTTCTCTATCCGGCATTCGTCCTATGTCGTGATACTTTCGGCAGCCGTACCCTACCAGGTGATCGTCCTTCACCTTGGATGACCGTCCCTCATCCTTATCCCCAACAGAGCAGCCATCCCCTGCTAGGTGATCGTCCTTCACCTTTTGATGACCGTCCCTCATCATTTATTTCTTTACAAACCTGATGGTCATCCCCATCATTGAGTTTACCTCTAATCCCCAGAGAATCTTGTTTCCTTTGCTTGATGGTCGTCCTCGTCATGATCTCTTTATTTCCCCAGTATGTCGGTCGTCCCCGTCATTACTTTATCCCTAGCAATCGTCCTCTGCTCGATGGTCGTCCTCCATCGCCCTCACTTTATAATCATGACTATACTTTCTTTTACAATCTATATCCCTTTTCTTCTTCTCCCCAGTGAGTGCAAATTTTGGACTGTCTTTGGTATTCAACCACAAGTTATCTTGTTTGTCTGTTAAGCCCGACGCTTACATCCTGCACAACTAACTCATGCTTGAATAGGGGCAGCTGTAAACACCCCAAATTTTCCCTCACTAATTTCACACCATGGCTTGTGATCTTTCACATTTGCATCAGTTCAATCATATCATATCATGTGGTATTTTTGCTTCACTGCATTACTTCAAGTTCATCTGCATCTAGGGTTTGTGATCTGAGCAATCCAAGATCCATCTGAGCCACTCCAAAGGTCTTCAATCATATCAAGAGGGTCCATGTATGTTTAATCATCATATTTTATCCTCCAAAGACCAAGGAAGTCAAAGAATCAAGCGAACTTGCAAAGCATGGAAGAAGAGCTAGGGTTTAACTACACAGATGACCTGAAATTAGGGTTTTGGTTTCAAAGGCCATAACTCCAAATATTTTGGTCATTCTTGTTTCTATTTGTCTTAATATGATATAAGTATCATGCATACCAAGTTTGATGAAGAAATTCATTGTGGAAGTCATCTGATCACTGGGTAACTTCTTGAGCAAGTCAGAGCCAAATCAGGGCATCTGAGGCCCCCCAACATGGAACCAAAGTGGATTTTTCATCAAATTGAAGTTATATGGTCTTTATTTGATCATTGAAGTGCTTATAAGTTCATAAATTTGAAGAAAAGTAAGCAAAACCAAAAGTTGCCAAAAATGGAAATGACTTGTAATGTAAACTTTCCATTTTGGGAAAGTTTTTCAACCTCCTCTTTCTCAACCAAAAATGCTTCAAATGAAAAATTATTGGTCATGAAAGTTGTAGATTGGATCATTCCCTTTCCAAAAAGTACAAGAACAATATCTAATTCATTTTGGAACTCAAGATATGGCTTGTCAAAGTTGGCAAAAATCACATAATTTTCAAGAATGCACCAAAGAGGGATTTTTGCAAAACCTCTTGCCAAGCTATTTTATGACTTCAATACATCATAGCATCATAGTACATTGCCTTAAAGTCAGAATTGGCCCAAGAATCATCTCATTTCATGCCTTGCATATGAAGAAATCTCAAAAGGGCCAAACTTTGTCAAATTTGCAAAACACCCCATAACTTATTTCCCACATGCTGAATTGCCTCTAAATGAATTCCATGGCCACCCTTGATCCTTGTTGCGCCAGACACCCCATTGTACCAAGCCTGAACCAGCCCATACCTCAAAGTACAACCAACCTTGACTTTTTGCAAATCACCCCATATCAATCAGCATAGCCCACACCAACTCCACAAACCTATCACAACTTGATATGTGGACTTTATGCAAGCCATAACACACAAGAACTCAGCCTAACACTTCAGCATTCTCTAGTTCACAAAAATCATCCCTCTTGCATTTTCTTTCGAAACTCACTCCTCAGCCAACAAAAATCACAAACTCTTCCACCAATCAACTCAGCATCATCCCAGGATCATTTCCCACCCCTTACATTGACCTGAAACCACCTCAAACAAAAACACAATTTTCATCACCTCTAAACTGAAACCTTCAAAACACTCCATATAAAATCCTTTCAAGCATTCCAGAAGCATAAGGGGATCAAGGGGAGTGGAAAAGCACCAAAGAAGAGCCCAGAAAGTGCCAGTTTCGAAAGCTTCAACTCAGGTAACCTCAAGAACAAATTTTCCAGAAACGTGATTTTAGGTTATAGAATTGTTTCTCATGTTGTGCTGATCACGCTGATGCTTTTCTTTTTGAAAATGGTTGAGTTTTAAGGATTTTATGAACCTCTGAAACTTTGCCCGTGAAATATGTTTTGTTTCGATTCACATGATTCATGGAAAATAAATGAGTTTTGTTGTTTGATTTGTGTTTAATGATGTTCAATGATTGATTCTGGAGAGTTTAGTGAGTTTTTGTGGCGTTTTGAGAGAGATAGAGTGAAATGGTTGCCGGAGAAGATGACCGGAACACTGTTCCGGTCACTTGAGAGTGATTAGGGTTCAGATTAGGGCTTAATCATGTAATTAGTGCAAGTTTGAATTCTACCCGTCCAGATGCGTGCGTGGTCAATTCCCTCAAACCCAGCTTTGAATCTCAACCCTAAGATCAGCTGACATTTCCATTTATCCCATTTTATTTTATATTTTATTCATTTCTTTTCACATATTTATTAAAAATAGCAAAAATCATCAAAAAAATTCTGAAAATTTTTATCAAACATTTTATTAATTTTTCAGAAACCAAAAATATTTTTATTTTCATTTTTTGCATTTAAAAAATATTTTTAAATCATTTAAATGTTTTATTTAATTAATTAATGAAAATTAATTAATTAAAAATACCATTAAGTATTTAAAAATCACATAAAAATTCAGAGAGGATTCTTGAACATTTACAAACTCACCATATAAATTTCTTCTTGGTTTTGATCATGCTTTGACATTTTTTTAATGAATTAGGGTTCTTAAATTTGTTCATTTTTAACCCTAACTTCAAAATTTCATAACTTTTAAACCAAGTTGAGTTTGTGAATGGTTCTTTTTGCATTGTTCTATGCATGGCTTCTAGCATCCAAAAACATTTTTGTTTCATTTTCAATTTATTTGGCATTTTACATTGAGGATCACCCAAAAAAGCCTAGAAACTTAGGAAATTCATAACTCCTTTTAGGTTTAGCTTCTGACCTCCCCCTTTGGATGGTAACTTAGTATAGGTTTAGGGTTCCTTTGAGTGCATTTTCAATTTTTTATCATGTCATTTGCTTCTGTCTTTGCCATTTGCATCTCATCCTTCCATAAAACCCTAATTTTGCATCTTCACTTGCATACATCTTGCATATGCTTGCATTTAAGAACTTACCATGACATTTCTTGCATCCACATGACTTATAAGACATCTTAGGACACATTAGACTCATGTTTGATCATTGCATCATCCATTTGCCATGTTATGCATTCATTTCATTTCATGTGCATTCATGAACTTTCATGCTCCTTTCAGGCTTCATTTGCATCCTCATCACTTGTATGATCATTCACACCTCTTGGCATACATTTGCATCATCTCTTAGCATCATTTAAATCATGAACATGCTTCTGGTTTTGGTTTTCATCCTTGCCTTCATCTCATTTTCATTTCATTTCTTTTCCTTTTACTAACTTTTCAGGTGGTAAGTTACTTTGAGAAGTGAATTTGCCTTCACTTCTCACAATCTCTTCTCATCTCTCTTGTGCATTCATTGCTGCATTTTTTATTTGAATTAGATTGAGCTTTCTCATTCATGTTCCTTTTTCACTTTCTTTCTTTAAGCAACTTATCTTCTTGAGTGAAGTAAGTTGACTTGCTTCTTTCTGCTTCTCCTTCTTTCATCTGCTTCTTCCTTGGTGGCTCTTCTTGAAGATCTCTTGCAAGCCTCATAAACCCTAGGAATACCCAAGCATGATAACAATTAGGGTTTGATTAGTTCCCCCATTAGTTTTACCTTTGTGTCATCTTTTGTGTCTTCTCTTCACATCTCCTAATCAGGGACTAAACCTTAAAGGTTTTAAGGCTTTGTGATTAAGGTTATGCCTGCATCCTTCTCTTATGATGGAGTGTATAACTTTAATCCTAAGTGTTAAACCCTTAATGTGTTTAAATCCTCTAATTAATTCATCTAATAATCACCAAGACATCAAGCTTGTAACTTGGGCCTTGCATTAGGGTTCTAATTCTTCCTTAATTGGTTAAGAAGGACTAACCCTAGTGTTAATGGACAAGTCCCCCTCAAGTTATCTTACAAACCATAAAATCCATTTCTTAATCTTACCATTAACTAAAATCCACTTTAATAAAGGTTTGTTTTGTCATGAGGTTAATCCTTAATCATGGATTAAGTTGAGGAGCCTTTCTCAGCTTAAATGTTCTCATATATTATCCTTCTATTAGGATAGTGTAATGGGTCCATTAAATCCTTGATTATGGCTTAAACTCATTACTTAACACAAAACAAAAACTCCAAAAACATCTAAATAATTACAAGTAGGTTAATGATCTTAATCTTACATCATGGTGATTAAGGGTGAGGTGCTTACTTCACACTTAAGGTATTCTCATTACCCCTAATCAGAGGGAGGATGTGATGAGTTTACTAACCATTGGTTTAGGTTTAAGCTCATTAACTTATGACAAACACAAAAAAGCAATAAAAGATTGAAAACATCAAAAACAAACAATAATCGTCTCCTCCGGGATTCTTTTCTCACCTTATTCACTCACAAATGAGAACTCGCTTCTTCCGTCTAATGCAAGACAGTTAGCACCTGATCCAGACAGGTCATCCACTTGAGCATAGACAAGCAAGAAGTTCATCAGCCAATTTATCTTTCAGTCTCTTTGAGTCGAACTACGGTGTTCTAACTTCCTCATTGCACGAGAGGATACGTAGGCATAACTTAACAGTTATCGAACAAAAGTCTCTGTATATTCCCCCTCTTCCAGCATTATTCTTTGAGCCTCATGGTCTTGAGCATTGCATTCTTTCCTTACACTGACACTCCTTTTCTTCACTTCACATTTCTTTTGCACTAACACTTGCATCCTTTTCCAGCTTTTGCACACAGATAGCACTAACACTTCCCCTTTAAACACAAATCTTTCAAGCGTGGATCCCGTCGAGTACGACGGACAATCTGGGTGCTAATACCTTCCCAGGTTGTAACCAACCCCCTTTCTCAGTTTCTCTGGTTCACGACCGTCTTATCTATCTTTTCTTAGGTTTATGCAGCATTACCTTTCCTTAGGGATTAAAATGCCTAGCTGGCGACTCTTTTCAGTTCATCTTCATGTTCTCTCTTTCGCCAACCGTTCGCGTCTGTACCCCTCTTGGCCATGTGTCATCAAGTGGGAGCGACATAATCCACGACTCAGATGTTTCACATTTCATGACTTTCAGTTAGGTCCTTTGCTGGAAGAGTATGTTGAGATTATGGGAGTGTCAATCAAGGATCAGATTCCTTTCAACTCAGAGATGACAAGACCAACCCATGCTGACATCGCCAAAGCTCTTTATTTGAGCTCATCTGAAGTATTTGTGAATTTGTCTACCACCAAAGCAAAAGTACTTGGTTTCACTCTAGAGTATCTGGTTAGAAAAGCTGAAGAACTTGCAGTGACAAATCAGTGGGATTCTGTTTGCGCCATCTTAGCACTATCCATTTATTGGATCATCCTGTTCGCTGATATGGACAAATTTGTGGACATAAATGCTATTCATTTGTTTGTGTTGAAGAATCTGATGCCCAATCTCCTAGGTGACTTGTATTATTCAGTGAACTATAAGAATGAGAAGAAGCGATGAGGTCTGGTTAGATGTTGTGCTCCCTTATTCTACAAGTGGGTTATGAGACACTTCCCTACTACTGAGAGTTTTACTGATCCTAATACTACTTGGGCCCAGAAGCTGAGTACTTTGTCTGACAGAGATATTAGGTGGTTTACTTTGAGGTTGAAAGGAAAGAGTTTCATTACCAGTTGTGGGAATTACCTTAATGTGCCTTTGTTGGGAGTATCAGGAGGTATCAACTATAATCTCATTCTCTTAAGAAGACAGTTAGGGTATGCGCTCAAGGAGATTCCTGATGAATCTAAGTTATTCCAAACTTTTTACTTCCCGGTGAAAGACAATCTTCCGTTGGTCAGAAAAGTTGTAGGTTCATGGAAGGTGATCAAAAGAAAGGACACGACATGTCTAGGCAAGAGCAATAACCGGATGTTCCCTGAATTTGAAGCTTGGATAAAGGAGGAGGTTCAAACGGCTCTAGTGCCTTTTTCTGTACCAACTCCGCCTCCAGCAATGGTGCCTTTAGAAGATTATCAGAAATTGGAAGCTTTGGTCAAGCAGCCCAGGTTAGAGAATCAAGAAGTTTACAATTCATGTCAAAAGCTGAAGATGCAGAATCAAAAGTTGGAAGAAAGAGCTCACAAAGCTGAAGAGATGGTTAGGCTCAAGCAGCATGATTTTCAAGAGAGAGAGCTTTACTTCAAGAAAAAGGGATTAGTTGAGACTCACAAGGCGGCCCAGCGCCGAAAAGAGTGGAAAGACCTGAATGAAGCCAATGAAGCTGTTACCTTATGGCAAGAAAAATGGGAAGACAATTTGAGGAAGCAAAAAGAGATGGACGTCAAGCATAAGCTGGAAATCAAGAGTCTTCAAGATTCTTTGGATGGACAGAGAGAACTCCTTCAGAAGGCTTATCATCAAGAGAAGGGTCGTCTCCAACGTCTAGCAGAAAGTCAACAAGCAGTAAAAGAAGCTCAAAAAGAAATAGAAGACTTGAAATTGAAGGCTGATGTGAAGAAGTCAAAGGCTGAGCCGGGTCTGAGCAAAGAGAGTGAGATGGCTTTCTTGCAGCAGATTGAAGAGTTACATGCTTCCTTTGATACGAGGGACCTCCTCATCCAGAGACTCATCCAGGAGACTGATCATCCAGATATCGTTCAGTTTTTCCAGAACGTCAAGCGTCTTAGCTGGAGGTTGCAAGACTTAGAGTTCCCTAGGGTTTAGTTTCATGTTATTGTACTTGGCACCCTTCGGGGACTTTCGGGGACTTTGTTGTTTCGAACTTCAGTTTATGTGAAAGACTTGTTGTGAATCTCTTGTTCATTATTTGTTGCACCGACATGGGGTAATGAGCACCAATTCTCAACGGCCATCATTGTATTTAAATATTGCTTGGGTCTTCTTCCCAATTATTATTCTCTTAATGCCAGGACCGGAAACAGGGAAAGACTTGGGAATAAAAGGAACACATTGCATTGCATACGCATCATTTTCATTTCTTCTTTGTTTTTGCAGGTTTTTCTACAGGATGCTTAATTTATCAGTGTTTCAGGCAAAGATTGCGAGAGCTGCCAAGACCCGGCATCTCCGACTAGATATCCCGCATCGCTACGCAACTCACAAAAATCAGAGGACAGTCATGGACGCTATGCAAACAGAGCTTAATGAGTTTCGCACCAGAATGGGAGAGTTCATGACCATGATGCAAGGGATGGCTCAGGGACAGCAAGAGTTAAGGAATGCAATTCAAGGGCTCAACCCTCCTCAGACTAATACTCCTGTGACCATTTCTGACAGGCAATGGGCTCCTCCCAACACCAGCAATGGCCCAGGTGGACCTCATATTCCAGAACCAGGCACGACAACTTTCATTCCAGTACAAGACAGACAGGAGGATCAATTCCCTTATTTCAACAATGACATGGGGTTCGCTGGAGAAGGAAATCTTAATGATTTTTTGGTGCTTGCTGAGAAAGTCAAAGCCCTCGAATGTAGAGATACTTTGGGGATATATGTGTCTGACATGGGCCTAGTCCCCGGGGTGGTTATTCCTCACAAATTCAGGCCACCTACGTTTGACAAGTACAACGGTAATTCCTGCCCAAAGACTCACTTGCAGGCATTTTATCGGAAGATCGCTGCCCATACTCGGGATGAAAAACTCTGGATGTACTACTTCCAGGATAGTCTCTCCGGAGGGTCCTTGGAATGGTATATGAAACTAGAGAGAAGTTCTGTAAGAAACTGGAAGGAATTGGGAGAAGCATTCCTCAAGCAGTATCAGTATAATATTGACATGGCGCCCAGTCGCACCCAACTTCAGAGTTTGACTCAGAGGAGCTCAGAGAGTTTCTAAGATTACGCACAAAGGTGGCGTGAAGTGGCCGCTCGAGTGCAACCGCCTTTGTTGGAGAGAGAAATGGTAGACCTGTTCCTGGATACCCTCCCTGGGCATTTCATGGAAAGGTTAGCTGGATGTTCTTCAAGTGGATTTTCGGATATCATCTTGACTGGCGAGAGGATAGAAAGTTGGATCAAACAAGGGAAGATTCAGAACGGAGGCGCTTCAAGTTCTAGTATTAAGAAACCCTTCGTGAAAAGAAGAGAAGGAGAGACTGGTGCAGTGTACACGCAGAGGGGAGGAATCAACAGAGGATTTTATCAGCAAGTGGCCCCTATCACTATCTCAGCTCAACCTATTCAACAGCAAGTCCAACCACCGCAGCCGCAACGCTCGCAAGGGTATCAACAAATAACTCTCCGTCCATACTATTCTCAGAGGACCAGAGAAAGGCAGCTTGACACTCCGCCTATGTCCTATTCACAACGTCTGAAGAATCTCCTCCAACTCCAGTTGGTTCGGCTCAGAACTTTGCAACCCCCGGGCCGGGGCAACTTCCTGAAGGGTACGATACAAATGCTAGATGTGAATTTCACTCCGGAGCTCCCAGACATACTACGGAAAACTGCAAGGCTTTGAAGTATGTAGTCCAAGACCTAGTAGATTCCAAAGTGATTAACTTTGCTCCTACTCCTAATGTAATTCAGAACCCCATGCCTCCTCACAGAAGTACGGTTGGGGCAGTTGATGAAGGGGAGAATCTGAACTTGGTATGTGATGTCAACGACCTGCAGACTCCGTTGAATGTTGTTAAAGTTTGCTTGTCAAAGAAGGGTATCTTTCCTAGATGTGAAGAAGATTGTCCAGGATGTGCTGAAGCTACAAATGGATGTTAGCAGTTAAGGGAGGGAATCCAAAATATGATTGATGAGGGAGTGTTACAGTTTAACAAGATTGTAAAAGAAAGTGAAGTCTCCACAATAACTATATTCTACGATCCATCTCAAGTTCCTTCACGGGCCAGAGCGGCACCGATAACCATCACCACAGCAGGACCAGTAATGTATCAGAGTGATAGAGCTATTCCTTGGAATTATGGTGGTGAAGTATACTGTAACGGCTAGAAGAAAGAGTTGGCCACATCTAGTACAACCCCAGCTCAAGTAGAAAATGTTGGAGTGGAGGGCTTTACTAGAAGTGGAAGGTTGTTTGCGCCGGAAACACTAAGAAATAGTGTGATACCACCCAGAGACACCGCAGAAGCCCAAGCTAGAGCAAGAGGGAAGCAGCCGGTGGTTGTCAATGATCCTGCACCAGCAACTGATCTAGACCTCACCTTTGATAAGGAAGCTGAAGAATTTCTGAGGATTATCAAAAAGAGCGACTACAAGATTGTGGACCATCTGCAGCAGACTCCGTCGAAGATTTCCATTTTGTCCTTGCTCATGTGTTCTGATTCCCACAGGAAGGCTCTCTTGAATATTCTGAACAAGGCGTACGTGCCTCAGGATATTTCAGCAAATCAGTTGGAAGCGGTGGTATCCAGCGTCAATGCCAGTCACGAATTGGGTTTCACAGACTTGGATCTGAATTCTGAAGGGCGTGCTCATAATCGGGCATTGCATATCTCTTTAGAATGTAAAGGTGCAGTACTCTCTCACGTGTTGGTAGATACTGGATCTTCATTGAACGTCTTGCCTAAGAAAGCACTGATGAAGTTGGATTATGATGGAGTAGTTCTAAAGCCTAACGACCTAGTAGTTCGAGCATTTGATGGCTCGAGGAGATCGGTGTTCGGGGAGGTGGAGTTACCAATCAAAGTAGGTCCACAGATCTCCAGTACCACGTTCTACATAATGGATATCTAGCCTGCATACAGTTGCTTGCTCGGAATACCTTGGATACATTCAGCAGGAGCGGTATCGTCCACACTCCATCAAAAGTTAAAGTTTTTCTGGGAGGGTCAAATTGTAATTGTCAGTGGGGAAGAAGATATTTTTGTTAGTCATCTGGCTTCATTCAAATATGTGGAGATGGATGGCGAAATAGTTGAGACCCCATGTCAGGCTTTTGAGCCCTTGAAGTCTGAACAAGCATCTGCAGTGGCAGCTTCTCCGGAAGAACTGAAGAAGGGGGTTTCCATAGCCTCTTATAAGCAAGAGCTTGAATTGGTAGAATTTGGGGTATGAGAAGGCTAGGGCAGTACAGTAGAAGTGTCGGAGAAGAAAGATATGTTCGGAATTGGCTATCATCCTGGGAAGTCATCGTCTGGACCAAGTGCTAAAGGTTGTCAGAGCCCGATCACTTTCACGAGTGCGGGAGTGGTAGACTACGAAAATATCAGTGCTGTGCAGGACGATGCATTCGATAGTGACTGTGACCTAGATGAATGGATCAGGACTGCCGTTCCAGGGACTCGGCTTAGCAATTGGACATCAGAAAGGCTTATTTCAGTCACCTCTTTCAAAGAGTAATAATTTTTTGTTTCTGTTTTTCCTATATTCAAGCACTATGTCTTGCCCGGGGCATAGTAGCTCTCTGTAAGGGTTCATTTGTTCTTAACACAATCATAAATAAAGCTGACGTTTCACATTCATTCATGTCGTTCTTTGTCTTTCATTTTTGCTTTTGTTTTTCAAAAAGAAAGAAAAGTTTTAAAATGGCAATGTTTCTCATTTTCTCAAGTTGTTGCTAAAGCCTTGCATGAATCACCATTCATGCAGGTGCTCGTAACCGGATCTTATCAATGACGACCCTGTTATGGCTGAGTATGACTTCGACAATCCAATTTATCAAGCCGATGAGGAAGGTGAAGAGGATTGCGAACTACCTAAAGAATTGGCCAGACTGCTTAAACAGGAGGAGAAGATGATTCAGCTGCACGAAGAAGTTGTCGAAGTAATAAACCTGGGTACTGAAGAAGACAAGAAAGAAGTCAAGATCGGGGCTATATTAGAAGAATTTGTCAAGACTCGTTTGATTGCTATGCTTTGAGAATATGTTGATGCATTCGCATGGTCCTACCAAGATATGCCTTATTTAGACACTGACATTGTGGTACACAAACTACCTCTCAGAGAAGATTGTCCTCCGGTAAAGCAGAAGTTGAGGTGCACATGTCCAGATATGGAAATTAAAATAAAAGAAGAAGTACAAAAACAGTTTGATGTTGGCTTCTTGGCCGTGACCAGTTATCCTCCGTGGGTTGCCAACATTGTACCGGTTCCCAAGAAAGACGGTAAAGTCAGGATGTGTGTGGACTACAGGGATTTAAATAGGGCCATCCCCAAAGATGACTTCCCTCTACCTCACATAGATGTGCTCGTCGATAATACTGCTCAGTTTTTCGTGTTCTCCTTCATGGACGGATTTTCCGGCTATAATTAGATTAAGATGGCTCCCGATGACATGGAAAAGACAACCTTCATCACTCCTTGGGGCACCTTCTGTTACAAGGTCATGCCATTTGGTTTGAAGAATGCAGGAGCTACTTATCAACGGGCAATGACGTTATTTCACGACATGATCCATCATGAAATTGAGGTTTATGTTGATGATATGATAGCAAAATCCCAAACAGAGGAAGAGCACTTGGTTAATCTAGCAAAGTTGTTTGACAGACTCCGGAAGTTCAGACTGAGGTTGAATCTGAATAAGTGTACCTTCGGGTCCGTTCTGGCAAGTTACTCGGCTTTATTGTTAGTGAGCGAGGAATTGAGGTTGATCCAGCCAAAGTGAAAGCTATCCAAGAGATGCCTGAGCCAAAGATTGAAAAGCAAGTGCGTGGCTTCTTAGGGAGACTAAACTACATTGCACGATTTATTTCTCACCTAACGGCCACGTGTGAGCCCATATTTAAGCTCCTGAGGAAGAATCAGGCCATTAAATGGAACAAAGACTGCCAGCAAGCCTTTGACCGAATCAAAAAATACCTACTAGAACCTCCAATTCTTATGCCTCCAGTGCCAAGGAGACCTTTGATTATGTATCTTACCGTGCTTGAAGGGTCGATGGGATATGTGCTGGGTCAGCAGGACGAGTCTGGTCGAAAAGAGCACGCCATTTATTATCTTACCAAAAAGTTTACCGATTGTGAGACGCGCTACTCACTACTCGAGAAAACTTGATGCGCTTTGGCATGGGCTGCTCGCCGACTAAGACAGTACATGCTGACTCACACTACTCTCTTAATTTCCAAGATGGATCCTGTGAAATACATCTTTGAAAAACCAGCTCTGACAGGAAGAGTAGCCCGGTGGCAGATGATACTGACAGAGTATGATATACAATACACTTCGCAAAAGGCAATCAAGGGAAGTGTATTGTCAGAATACTTGGCTCAGCAACCAATCGATGATTATCAACCCATGAGGTTCGAGTTTCTGGATGAGGACATCATGTTCCTCAAGTCAAAAGACTACGAAGAACCACTTCCGGAGGAGGGGCCAGACCCTGAATCCAAATGGAAGTTGATGTTTGACGGGGCTGTGAACATGAATGGAAGTGGAGTAGGTGCTGTTATCATCTCGCCAGAAGGGGTCCATACACCTTTAGCTGTTCGGTTGACTTTCGAATGCACTAACAATGAGGCGGAGTATGAAGCGTGTATCATGGGGATTGAAGAGGCAATTGACTTGCGATTCAAAAACCTCGAGATCTTCGGAGATTCTGCTTTGGTGGTAAATCAAGTCAATGGAAAATGGTTGGTTCATCAACCTCGTTTGATTCCTTACAGAGATTATGTCAGGAAACTGTTAACTTTCTTCACCAAAGTCAAGCTGAATTACATTCCTCGAGATGAAAACCAATTCGCCGATGCTCTAGCAACTTTGTCGTCCATGATTAAAGTTTGTCAAGAGAATTTCGTGCCTCGAATTATGGTCTACCGTCTTGAAAGACCTGCTTATGTCTTTGCACTCGACGATGGTGAAGATAACAAGCCTTGGTATCATGATATCAAACAATTCTTGAAAGCTCAAGAATACCCGGCTGGGGCATCTAGTAAGGATAAGAAGACCCTTAGAAGATTGGCAGGAGTTTTCTTCTTGAATCAAGATGGCGTGTTGTACAAGCGAAACTTCGACATGGTTCTGCTCAGATGCGTGGACAGACACGAAGCAGACCTGTTGGCGCAGGAGGTTCACGAAGGCTCCTTTGGTACCCATGCTGGAGAACATGCCATGGCCAAGAAATTGTTGAGATCAAGATACTATTGGATTACCATGGAATCCGATTGCTGTAAGTACTCCCGTAAATGCCACAAGTGTCAAATTTATGCCGACAAGGTCCATGTGCCTCCGAATCCGTTGAGTGTCATGTCTTCACCATGGCCGTTCACTATGTGGAGGCATTGATATGATTGGTAAGATTGAGCCAACAACTTCGAATGGTCATCGCTTCATCTTGGTTGCTATAGACTATTTCACGAAGTGGTTTGAAGCGGCGTCTTACACCAATGTCACTAAACAGGTGGTAGCCCGTTTTATTAAAAGAGACATCATTTGCCGGTACGGAATTCCTGAAAGGATCATTACTGATAATGGTTCTAATCTCAACAACAAGATGATGGCTGACTTGTGTCGAGATTTCAAAATTGAACATCACAACTCTTCTCCATATCGCCCGAAGATGAATGGCGTCGTCGAGGCGGCCAATAAGAACATCAAGAAGATTGTGCAGGAGATGGTTGTGACATAAAAAGACTGGCATGAGATGCTACCATTCGAGTTGCATGGGTACAAAACGTCAGTATGTACTTCAACAGGGGAAACCCCGTTCTCACTGGTGTATGGTATGGAGGCAGTCCTACCAATTGAAGTGGAAATTCCCTCGTTGAGATTGATGATGGACATTAAGCTAGTCGAAGCTGAGTGGCTCCGATCCAGGTATAATCAATTGAGCCTCATTGAAGAAAAACGTCTAGCAGTTGTATGCCATGGACAGCTGTATCAACGGCGGATGAAGCAGGCTTTTGACAAGAAGGTGCGACCACAGAGGTACATGCCAGGTGACTTAGTGCTGAAAAGGATTCTTCCTCCTCTCAATGATCACAGGGTCAAGTGGACACCTAACTATGAAGGACCGTTCGTGGTTAAAAAGGTTTTCTCAGGTGGAGCCTTGATGCTGACAACCATGGACGGAGAAGACTTCCAATCCCCTGTTAACGCGGACGCAGTAAGAAAATACTTCGTGTAAAAAAGACCCGCTGGATAAAAACAAAATGAAGATCCAGGCAAAAATGGGCATCCCGGCGAGCCAAAAACAGAATAAAAGGCTCGGGAAAAAGTTAGGGAAATCTTGAAAAAATGTACACCCGCTGAGTTGAAAAGCCACATCGGACAACTCAGGTAAAAAAGGGTATCTCGGTGGATTGAAAACCTGAAAAGGCGATCCACGCAAAAGAGGGATTAACACGAACGACTGCGATCTGCGAGATCCGTAACCTATATACAGTTGAGGCTATCCTAAGGGTTGAAGAACAGTTCAATTACTTTTTCTCAAGGGGCAGAGCGAGCGGAGCGTCTTGAAGATATACGAGTCATAACCAGGTTGAGACTTGATGAGATCCACTTCTCACATTGCCAATATGATAGTTTGTTTTTTCCTTTTTGGTTGTTTCCTCTTTCCAGGGAACTGCCTCCTTTGTATTGCCTATTCATGGCCATTTTTTCAAATCAATAAAAATTCAACTTCAGTCAATTTGACTATCTTGCTTCTTGTTTTTGCTTTTTTCATCTAGCATTGATTGATTGCGAAAACGTCTAGCAAATGGTAATTTACATTGTGTTGTGAACATTTGAATGTTTTCTAACTCATGCAGGAGGACATAAAAATTTAATACAACTCTTAAAGGGTGTCGAGATGCCCAGATAATGATTCATACTACGAGCCTGGGGCAGGCAGGTCCCAAACTAACTCTCCATGTTGCAGGTACTATCGATTGTGTTCATGCAGGTACAGGTGCTGGTGTTGCTAACAGAACTAACAATAAATTCCCAGGAGGAGCATTTATTTATGTTTGAACTGGAGCAGATGCCTCCCAGGGTGTACCCAATCATCCCCAGTAAAGTGGAAGTTGAAATTTCTCCCAGCAAAGCAGCAGAAGGTGGGTGTCGTCCCCAAGCAGAAGTTTCCCTTCATACAGGGGCAATTCCCAGCTGTATAAGGAGTGTCTTTCCTCCCTAGTAACTGCTTCCTCAGAAGTATCATGCCTTTGGTTCGCAGCCAAGTCAGGAGGTCCTCACTTCCCCACCAGAGTTCAAGGATGGTCCATCTCCAGCAGGGTCTTGGCACTCCAATCTCAAATTCCAATTTATTTTTGGCAATGGCGGCTGTTCAGAGCTGGTGAATCATTGACAGCTTTCCCGCAGAGTTGTCTCCTCCTCATCAGGATGAACCAGATCAATGCAGTGATCACCATTCCTCCTCGGTCAAGCCATCTGGGATACTTGCAGTCTCCTTGTCAGGAGATCTCTTTGCATTTGCATATGCATAATCATCATTACACTTGCATCCTCCAAAGCGTAGCATTTCCATCGTCATGGAGCATTACGCCATAAAATTCAAACATGTGCATGCCAGTACGGGCCAGTTTTGAGGTGTTACAGTCAACCTATAACATCAATTTCAACCTGAAGTATTCCCCGCAGAAGATACTTATGCCATTTTCCAGATATCTTGGTCCTTCCAAATCAATGTTATTTTTCCGCCGTGGCTTGGTCCTGCCCAGCAGTTGCGTACTTGTTTCATCTTCTGTGGCTTGGTCCTGCCCAGCAGTCGCGTATTGTTTCTTTATGGCTTGGTCCTGCCCAGCAGTCATATTGATTTAAGCCCTGTTCCGCCAAAAGACATCTTCCGTGGCTTGGTCCTGCTCAACAGTCGCGTATTGTTTCTTTATGGCTTGGTCCTGCCTAGCAGTCATATTGATTTAAGCCATGTTCCGCCAACAGGCATCTTCCGTGGCTTGGTCCTTCCCAGAAGTCGCGTATTATTTCTTTATGGCTTGGTCCTGCCCAGCAGTCATATTGATTTAAGCCCTGTTCCGCCAACAGGCATCTTCTGTGGCTTGGTCCTTCCCAGCAGTCGCATATTGTTTCTTTATGGCTTGGTCCTGCCCAGCAGTCATATTGATTTAAGCCATGTTATGCCAACAGGCATCTTCCGTGGCTTGGTCCTGCCCAGTAGTCGCGTATTGTTTATTTATGGCTTGGTCCTGCCCAGCAGTCATATTGATTTAAGCCCTGTTCCGCCAACAGACATCTTCCGTGGCTTGGTCCTGCCCAGCAGTCGCGTATTGTTTCTTTATGGCTTCGTCCTGCCCAGCAGTCATATTGATTTAAGCCTTGTTCCGCCAACAGGCATCTTCCGTGGCTTGGTCCTGCCCAGCAGTCGCGTATTGTTTCTTTATGGCTTGGTCCTGCCCAGCAGTCATATTGATTTAAGCCCTGTTCCGCCAACAGGCATCCTCCGTGGCTTGGTCTTGCCCAACAGTCACGTGTGTTTCTTTGTGACTTGGTCCTGCCCAGCAGTCACACTGATGAGTTTCTATTTTGTTGATGGTTTCGTTAAGCCCTGTTTCTCTAACAGGCACCCTCGTTGTGGCTTTGATTCATTCAGTAGTCGCAGTGATTGCATTGGTTCTATTCCACCTGGTTCTATCTCCGCTACCTATTCAGAGGTCAAAACAAAAAATATACATAAATAAAAGGGCAGATGGCATTTTTGTTATCCTGAGTTCAAATTTCCAGGTTTTATTCGAGTATTCAATCACTCCACACCTTGAACGTCTAAAAGCTGTTGCAATTATTCATTCCAGTCTACAGATGATTGAATAGGGGCAGCTGTAATACCTCAAAATTTGCCCTCATTATTTATTCCCTTTACTGGCTTATCGCCTCGCATTCATCTGCATTTCTCACTAGGTCATTAACATCATTCATAGGGCATGTGATCAAGGCCCTGGGAAATTAGGGTTTTGTACCTTATCTGTATCTGTCAAGGATTGAAATGACGGAGAATACTCACTGGACTATGATTCCACTTCAAATGTGTTTGTTCAGTTGTGTTTCGATTCAGACGGGAGTTTGGCTTAATTTTGGTCAAACTATCAAAAGATCACTGCAACTGCAAGATTATTTTGGACCACTGGATTATTTCTTAGACAGTGCATATTCAAAGTTCATGTTGTCGTGTGCTGAGATTCATCCGTTTATCGAACAGTGTTTTGTGTGAAGTTTGGTTCGAATCTTCAGTTTATCAATGATTCATCTGGATTCGAATGGTCATGGCATGTTTCAGACGATTCAGAGAGTTATGACTAATCTGGAAAATTATTCAGTGGCTCAGAAGTGGCTGTGTTTATAGACTTGTGGAAAGAATTCAAAATAGGTTTTGGGCTAAAATCAAGATTTCATTCATTGCTTTGTTCTCATTGTTATGAACCACTCCTGATTATTCCATTCCATTTTCATCTTTCTACTTCAATACGTTTCCATCAATTCATTGTTAGTTTTCTTTTATTTTGTCCATAATCCCTTGTGAACCACCCTTTTAAAGTCTAGTTATCCAAAGCCATAGTCAATTTTCAAGCCCACTATCCATTAACCATTTTCATTTTTTATGTGAAATGCCATACTTTCCTTCCGCATGATTTTCCAATTTAATGGGATGTCATGTATGTATTTTAACTAAGTGATTTATATTTGAGTTCAATCCTATGGCAATTTAATTAAAATTATACAGCTCAAAACTGTTGACCAAATTAGTCATCTGCATGTGTCAATCCTATGTCTACTCCAATAAAAATCAACAAAAAGTCCAAGCTGGCTATCATTTGGGATGGAGTTAGCTTCCAGCTCATCAAAAATACAGAAACCACTGGAGAAGTGCTGCACTTGAATGACTACAAATCGAATACAGAATCAGCAAAACTATACGAATCAGAGCCTCCACCACGACTAGGAGCATCAATAAAATGATTAACAAAAATAAGTTATAACAGTTACATAAATAACAGAAAATAGAAGCTGTTACACCAGAGAAATTCAGTAAAATCAAAATCAGAAACAAAAAAAAAGGAAAAATTTCTAATATCATGGCTCTTTCCAATCTACTCCATCTTCCTCAATTTTTTTGCAACTTTTCTTCAATCAATATTAAATATCCTTCATCAATCCATCTTCGGATTCATCACCATCTTCACTCATCATTCTCGAACGATCAATCCTGAGTTTGCACCATCGCATCATCAACAATTCTTCATCAATCCTGAACCGGAAATTTCAACTTTTCTATACATCATATCAACATCTGTTCTACGGTTCCATCGTCCATCCGCCTTCAATCAACAAACTCAGTTAACCTGCAGCACAGGAGTAATCCTCATCAAACTCCTTGATCAACCAATTTCACTGAAAATGAGAATAAAACAGTTAGAAATCCTAATTGATAGGAGGTTGATAACAGGACAGGAAAAAGGGGAAGAAAAAAGAGGAACAAAAAAGTCAGAAACTGAATATTCACCAATCTCCCAACCTGCTTCATTCCTCATCATCATCAATACCGCAGCTTCATTTTTGTACTTAAGCTTCTACCATTCTGGTTTAAATCAACACAGGTCCAGTGTTATGCCTCGGGTCTTCTACAATTCCATTGAAAGCTCTTCCTTTTGAGTTTGATTTCGAGGCAGTGTGAGGTCGCAAATTTCCAATTTCATTCTCGTGGCTTCTATTTCCTTATGCAAATCTTCACAGTCCTGCAAGTGCAAAAAAAAAAGAAACCATCAAAAGTCTCAGTTACTGAACTCACAAAGAAAAAGAAGAAGACCCCTAACAGGGAGGTTATCAGTTTATAACCGAATAACAGAATAGCAGGACCTTCATAACAGAATTCACCAACCTCATAACAGAAATCAGAACAAACTTACTTCTAACAGAAAATGAAAAAAAAAACTTATCTTCCAGAAGGATCCTCAAGTCAGCTTCTATAAAGCAGAGGCTCTATCAATCTTCATAGTCTCTTCACACATTCTCTGAAATTCTCCAATCCTTCTTCTTCTTCAACTTCTCTTCACCATTTCTTTTCCACCTTTCTTCTTCATAACTACTTCAATCCTGTTCCACCATTCTCCTTTAATCCTCTTCACCATTCTCCTTCAATTTTTCCTCCAACCATCCCTCTTCTCGAAATCATTCTTCTTCTTCACCTTCATGTGTTCTTTCTGGATCAATCATTGATTCCATCCCCTTCAATCTTCAGCAAACCGAATAAACGTGCATCTTCAACACAGTTCAATCTCTAAAGAACCTCATCAATCTTCCTGCAAAAATTTCGAAACATTCAGCCATTCAAAAGCAAAGTAGGGGGATATTCAAATCGAACAAATGAAGAAAATGGCAGAATAATATGAGTACCTGAGATCGCGAACTTGGATTCGCCTCCAAAGTGTCATCGGAGCAACCCTGAGAGGTATTCGAGGCCGAACGTTTTCGAGCATAGTCTAACTCATCACGTCGTCTTCGTCGTCAATTTCAGGACATCAGCATCAACATTTCCGTTGCAGCGACTTCGCAACAAATCATTATTCTTCTGACATCGGCTACACGGCTTTGAACCACCAGGTGTGAATTCTCTTTAAGCTTCGTATTTGTCTGAGTTCTTGAGCGGTATCACAATTTAGGGGTTCCAAGTTAAGAGTATGAAAGGGAATTCAACTAGGGTTAGGTTAGAAGCGGAGAAGAAAGTTGATTAGGGTGGTGTTGGTGCGGTGATGATGAAGGTATTAGGAGATTTAGGTGGTGGATTTGAAGGAGGAAGGGAAAGGTTGAAGACTTAGTTAGGTTTTGTTTCATTTAAAAAAGAAGGAGAAGAAAAGGAGGATGACGGAAAGAAGAGTAAGGGAGGCGAAGGGGATGAAGGTGATGAAGGTACCGCGGCGGCAAAGAGGAGAAGCAAAGGGGGCTAGGGTTTAGTTTGTTTCAGATTTGTTTTGTTTTATAAGTTTTGATTTTGTGAATCAATTAATGGAGTTTAAGAATGATTATAATTTTAATTCTGCATTTAATCCCAATTAATCCTCATCAATTAAGCCAATTTTCGCATAATCCCATGATAACCGTAACAAACTTCAAAAGATAAGAGGATAAGAGTGGCAGCTTTTAGGATCCCCAGCCATACCGGCGGTGACACCTGTCACCGTCCGGTAGGCTATCTTGTTTTTGCTTTCCAAACCCCCATTCTAGGCCCGTAGCGAAAAACAACATAAATTTTTTTGCTTTTTGTACCTCCCTCTCCTATTCCAGCGAACTGGGCCCAATATTTTTCTTTCTAAACCCCCTCTCTTAAGCCCATCATGAAAAACAACTGAAAATTACTTCTTCCTGCACCCTCCCCCAATCTTGTGCGTTCTGGGTTTAGTTATTTGCTTTTGACACCCTCATTTCGAGCCCACTAACAAAATGACTTAAAAAAAAGTTGCTGAATACACCTCCCCCTCATTCCTGCGCATGGGCTTAGCCCCTCTGCTAATCACACCCCTGTATTAAAGGCCCAATACGAAAATAACTAAAAAATAATGCTTAGCTCACCCCCTTTATTTCTTTTGGAATTTAATTTTTAGTTTAGCATAGTTTAGAAAATAATTCAATAAAAATAGGAAAATGCTTAGAAAAATTCCCAAAAAAATTTAGTAGGCTTTTAAGTCAATTTAGAAATGTGTGGCATTTTATTTTTCTGAATTTTAATTGTTTTTGAATTAATTTTTTTTCCATGTAATTAGTTTTAGTGAATTTCCCTCTACTGTACATAAATTTGTTGATTTTATTTTTTGGTCTTCCAGTATCTTTTTTGGCCCACTCTTTTTGCCATAGTTAGAGTGTAATACCTCAAAATTTGCCCTCTCATTTCCTCAACATTTTGCATACATAAATTCATAAAATAACCAAAAACATTGCATCATATATAGCATAGTCGAGGCGTGGGTATGTGATCAATGATCGGAGCAACCGAAAGCTATTAAGAGGCTACCGAAGGGCCATAAAGCTTATCAACCTTGTGCAAAGGGTTCACAATATTCCACAAGTCTTCACTTGAAGCCACAAGCCATGGACAGATGGAGTTTATCAAAGGAGGCCTAGGGTTTAAATCGCGTCCACAAATTCATTTTGGAAGGGGTTCGACTGGCCGGACGACGAAAATCGAGGAATCGGAGAAGAGGCAACCGAGCTAGGTGAAAAGGGTCAACTCCTGACTTTTAAGATCGAGATCATGAAATTAGGGTTACAATGATCCTATGGTTTAAACTTGATCAAGAAATGATGGAGGAATCATAGAAAAATCAAAAGAAAAATCATTTGAAAGGTAGTTAGTTTCACCATTTCCCTCCACCTTTCCTTCCACTTTCTTTCCACACTTCCTTTCATTCTTTCCATCTCATTTTTCCTCTTCAATTCAACTCCATTTCCCTTGGAAACTTCCACCACCTTCCACCATCTTCTAGAATATTCCAAGGAATATTCCAAGGAATATTCCCTTTTCCAACCCTAACCCTAACTAACTTCCAAACCTAATTTTGGATCCCAAACCTAATTTTTGGGCCCCAAACCCAAACCTAGCTCCTAGCCTAGTCTCTATTTAAGCCATTTTCATCCAAACCAAAAGGGTTGAATACCATTTTCCAATTTTCACTCTTTGATAAGCACTTTTTCTCTCTCACTTTCCCTCTCCCTCTCACCAAAGCTTTTCAAATAAGCTCTTCAAGTTTCACATTGAAACTTGAAGATCTTAAAGCTTAAGCCCTCAACCTTCTTTGATTGCGGATTATAGAAGAAGAAGCTACCGAATTTTGTGAGGATTATCGACTTATCGGAAGCACACGAAGATTCAAGCTCAAGAACGCATTTATTTTGCGATTTCTTGGTTTTCGGTTTTCTCTTCGATTCAAGCTTCGATTCTTGCAACAATCATCGAAGCACTCCCCCGCTTCGTAGGTTGGTGATCTTAACCACTTCTTCTTTAAATTATTCTCTTCATCTCGCCACTTTTGGCATTCTTTAAGTGCTTTTCGCTTTGTTTAAAATCAATTCCGTTTCGATTATGTTTGCTTGTGATTTGTGATTTTAGTTGAATTTGGATTTAAGGTGTTGATAGTTATAGGTTTTATCATGTGTAAATAAGCTCAAATTAAGTAGAAATTCGTGTTAGCATGTTCCTAGGAATGTGAGGGATCATTAGAAGTGAGTTTGTGGCCAAAAGCACTTTTTTCTCAACTTTTTTTACCTTCTGGTTCAGTGTTAACCGGTTAACCATTTGGTTAACCGGTTAACGGGTGCGTATTGGCCACAAAATAGGGCAGATTTAGGTTCGTTAACCGGTTAACGCTGTTAATTTTTTTATTTTTTGCTTATTTGATGGCTTAGTCCTAAGTTCTAGTGCCTTTAGGTTTCATACATGTTTAGGTATTGATTTTAGGGAATTTTGGGTCCATTGCCAGTAGCTAGTTCCCCCATTTCGAGTCGTTTCGACACGATTCCGTGCATGTTGCGTTTTATGCATTTTTGTGTTTCTTTGTGCATGCCTTGATTTCTTGCATTTTGTTTCTATGTTCATACTTCATTAGGTATGTAATAATCACTTTGCATTCTGGTTTTCATATGTTTGCATTGCATTAAATCATTTTTGCATTTCATGATTGATGTATGTTGCATTTTGCATAATCATATGTAGGTGCATTTGGTGGCATTTTGTTGCATACTTGATCATAGCATCCATATCAATTCAATTTTGAATTTTGCATTAAGTTTAGTGTGTTTGTTGAATCATCATAGTGTATGTTCATAATCAATAATCACCATGTTCAAGTGCCATGTTCATATGCATGTTTAGGTGCTACTTTGTGCATTTACTTTTTGCATAAGCCATGTGATGCATGCTTACATAATCATTCAATAATATTCATGTTCTTGCATTGATATATGTTGATTTAAGTTCAAATACATGTTCATGATGAGATTAGTGATTTTTGCATTGAGTTTGTGCTTTAAAAGTGAAAATAATCAATTCTGGATTTTGCATTTCATAGCTGTTTTTTGCATAAGTGCTGTAAAATGTGTGTTGTTTGTTATGTGTACATGTTGTTTGTAACCTTTTACACCTACTTTTTCATGCTGCATGCTGGCTGTAAAAAGCTGAGTTATATTATGCATTGTTTTCATAGCTGTTTGGGTATTAGGGGGCTGTAATAGGTGTTGTATTTTGGTTTTATCATTTTTCTAGTTCCTTTAGAATTAAGATTGAGTCTAGTTTGAGTCCTAGAGTCTTTAGGATTTAATTAAGGTGTGTTTGCTTATTTCTTTTAATAAAAATGCACATTAATAATTTTTTTTTGTAGTGGGGAAGATTGAGGTAAGTTTACTTCACCCTATCCTTTTATTTTTATGCATTTTAATTCATTTTTCCTTCCATATTTGTGTTTGGTAGGATTTCCCCCTTTGTTAGGATCAACTTACCTTCCTTAGGAAGTAAGTTGCATCCTTCTTCCTTCTTTCTTTTCCTTTTGATCTTTAGGATTAGAAAACTCCACAAACCATTAGGATTTCCCTTTTGTGAATAATAAGTAACTTAGGGTTGGTCTTAGTCCCCTTAGTTTTTTGTCCTTTTTCCGATTTGAGTCATTCTTTCTCTCCTCATGAAGAATAGTAATAAAACATTTAATGAAAACCGAACAATCTTGTACGACACACGACTTTGTTGCGGAGTGTTTACACGCGTCCTGTTTCGGGGCGAGGTCTAAGTACTTCCCGCGATGGATAGGTCTTAGTATGAGAATGTTCGCAAACAAATTCAAAACATTTCTCATAAAAGACAAAAACAAATAACAAGCGACTTTCCTGCGGGAATTCTCTTCTCATCTCATTCACTCTCAGCGCGAGCTCGCGACGACTTGTCATTCATGCAAGACGGTAGACGCACTCGTACTAGACGAGCCTGCAACACCTGAGCATAGACATACGCAGTTCCAGCCATAAAAAACACAAACAATTAGTTCCCGCCTTAGTTAGGCGAACTACGTCGACTCTGATCCTCATTTTCCCAATGAGGTACGTAGGCAGCGGGGTAGGGCCCGTTCGAGCACATTTTTTATTTTCCCTACATTTTCCCCTTCTTTATGTTCTCTTTTCCAGCTCCTTTCTCATTTTATTTCCTATTCCAGTCAGCAGTTTTATTCAGCAGCACTCGTATTTTTCTCACCCTTTGAAACAAAGCAAGCAAGCATGGATCCCTTCGGGTACGGCGGACGGTCTGGGGTGCTAATACCTTCTCAGGTCGTAACCGACTCTCGAACCCAGATCTTTGGTTCGCAAGGCCTCATCATTTCCTTCTTCCTCAGGTTTGTGCAACATTACCTTTCCCATTCATTCGGGATAAAAATGTCTGGCTGGCGACTCTACCTTTTCCGCGCCACTTTCGTGTTTGTACTAGGATGAAAATCCCGGGAGCGACAGCTGGCGACTCTGCTAGGGATCGAACCCAGAATCTCTGGTTTCCCTTGTAGAGTCAATCCTAGCGCCTGTTTGTTTTTGCTTTCTTCGGGTGTTTATATGTGTGTGCTATTGTACTTATTTACTGTTCTACTTTACAGTTTACTTCAACCGCACTTATTTACCGCTTTCAGTATTTATTTTCCATGCATCATATTATATTGGACTGTCTGGCTGTGCTGGTTTTCATTTTTTCTGTGGGATGGGAGTTACTGTGAGATAAGCCAAATACCTGACTTGAGTGCACTATAGGATTAGCGTGGACATCTTGTACTCGCATGGTTACATGATGAGTGGCGATATGTTCCACACCCAGGTTGCAACTGTCTTGGAACTATCTTGTGTGGGGGTTTTGCCCCACTTCGGGATACGACCTTGATAGTTATGTGCAGCTGGGGACCGATCATTGAGAACCTTAGTGGAAACAACCCTCTCCAGTGATGACAATGGCAGACAACATTTGTTGGCAAACCCACTCGCATCCAAGGGCCCACTGGGAACTCACATAGGATGGCCTGGTTCTCTCATAGGAATCCAGTTAAAGCAAATTGTTCGTATGACGGTAGTATTGTACCCTTCGGGATGAATGTACTATTGTTTCTCGACTCAGTGCTTGAAGCTGGAAACTTGTGAGTGATGCTTGTTTTTCCGGACTCAACTGAGGCCTCCCTGAGTAGTACATAATGCCAAACCGATTCCCTGATTTGGTCATGAGCCATTTCTCGGAAATGGTGAACGTATTACTGCTATTCGGCTTTGAGAGTCCGTGATGTTGACCCGAGTAGCACACCCGTGAGATTGGGAGGGGTTTACAGGTTTGCAGGAACCCTAAGACCTTCAGCATACCCATTTAGCCTTTGGTTCAGTTTTGTGATCTGGATTTCTGGTTCTAAGATATGGATTCCGGATCAGAGGGATTGTTATTGTGATATGTGGATATTTGTGACCTCGCACCGACACCTGATTATATGATGGGCACATCACAGACACTTCACTGATCACATGCCTCGCCTTGCATAAGCATCATATCATCATTAATCATTTGTGTTTCTTTTATTCTCAGGGTCTGCATTATTCTCGGTTCCTGGTCACATCATTGCTTCAGAATGGAAGACATCAGAAAGAGAACTGTGCACTACAAATTCTTTGATACCAAAATGGACTTGATCAACCAAATGGTGTCTCTTATTACCCCGGGTCATCTGGGTTACTTCAAGGAAAAGTATGGTGATATTCTGGATTTGGTATTCAACTTGGATAGCTCTCAAAGAAACGCCATTCACACTTTGTTGCAGTATTATGATCCACAGCTCAGGTGTTTCACGTTTCATGACTTTCAGTTAGGTCCTTTGCTGGAAGAGTATGCTGAGATTATGGGAGTGTCAATCAAGGATCAGATTCCTTTCAACTCAGAGATGACTAGACCAACCCATGCTGACATCGCCAAAGCTCTTTATTTGAGCTCATCTGAAGTATCTGCTAATCCGGTTGCCACCAAGGCAGGAGTACTTGGTTTTCCCTTAGAGTTTCTGGTCAGAAGAGCTGAAGAATGTGCCGGGGAAAAGCAGTGGGATTCAGTTTGCACTATCTTGGCATTATCTGTGTATGGGACAATTTTGTTTGCTGATATGGACAAATTTGTGGACATAAATGCTATTCATTTGTTTGTGTTGAAGAATCTGGTGCCCACTCTCCTAGGTGACTTGTATTATTCAGTGCACTATAAGAACGAGAAGAAGCGAGGAGTTCTGGTTAGATGTTGTGCTCCCTTATTCTACAAGTGGGTCATGAGACATTTACCTACTACTGAGAGTTTTACTGATCCTAATACTACTTGGGCCCAGAAGCTGTGTACTTTGTCTGCCAGAGATATTAGGTGGTTTACTTTGAGGTTGAAAGGAAAGAGTTTCATTACCAGCTGTGGGAATTACCCCAATGTGCCTTTGTTAGGAGTGTCGGGAGGTATCAACTACAATCCTATTCTCTTAAGAAGACAGTTAGGGTATGCGCTCAAAGAGATTCCCGATGAATCTGAGTTATTCCAAACTTTTTACTTCTCAGTGAAAGACAATCTTCCGTTGGTCAGGAAAGCTGCAGGTTCTTGGAAAGTGATCAAAAGAAAGGACACGAAATGTCTGGGCAAGAGCAATAACCGGATGTTCCCTGAATTCGAAGCTTGGATAAAGGAGGAGGTTCAAACGGCTCTAGTCCCTTTTTCTGTACCAACTCCACCTCCAGCAACGGTGCCTTTAGAAGATTATCAGAAGTTGGAAGCTTTGGTCAAGCAGCTTAGGTTTGAGAATCAAGAGGCTTATGATTCTTGTCATAAATTGATGATTCAGAACCATCAGTTAGAAGATAGAGCTCTCCGAGCTGAAGAAGCGGTTCGTCTCAAGCAGAAGGACTTCGAGGAGAGAGAGTTATACTTCAGGAAGAGAGGATTGGCTGAGATCCATAAGGCAAGTCAGCGCCAGAAGGATAAGAAAAAACTTAATGAGGCTAATGAAGCCATCACACTTTGGCAGGAGAAGTGGAGTGATAATCAGAAGAAGCAAAAGGAGGTAGAAGCTGAATTCGAGTTGAAGATCAAGAACCTCCAGGATGCTTTAGTTGAACAAGAGAAGCTAGTTCGGAGAGCACAAGAGCAACAGAGAGAGCATCTTCGTCAGATGACAAAGATTCAACAAATAGCTGAAGATTTCCAAAAAGAAGTTGAAGAGCTGAAGCTTCGTGCTGATGTGACGAGGTCAAAGGTCGAGCCGGGTCCAAGCAAAGAGAATGAGGTGACTTTCTCGCAGCAGATTGAAGATTTACATGCTTCCTTTGATCTAAGGGACCTCCTCATCCAGAGACTCATCCAGGAGCCTGGTCATTCGGATATCGTTCAGTTGTTCCAGAATGTCAAGCGTCTTAGCTGGAGACTGCAAGACTTCGAGCTCCCTAGGGTTTAGTTTCATGTTGTTGTACTTGGATCCCCACAGGCTTGTTGTGGGATCCTTTCATTTGATGTACTTTGTTGTTCTTTTGATTGGCACCCTTCGGGGCGTTGTTGTTTCAAACTTCAGTTTATGTGATTGATTTTCTTTGAATCTCTTGTTTGTTATCTGTTGCACCGACACGGGGTAATGAGCACCAATTCTTCAATGGTCGTCACTCTATTTGAACATCACTTGGGTCTTCTTCCCAATTATTATTCTCTTAACACCAGAATGGGAAAGTAATTAAAGCCTTGGGAATAAAAGGAACACATTGCATTGCATGCGCATCATTTGTATTCTTTCTTTGTTTTGCAGGTTTTCTACAGGATGCTTAACTTATCTGTGTTTCAGGCAAAGATTGCGAGAGCCGCCAAGACCCGACATCTTCAGCAGAATATTCCGCATCGCTACGCAACTCGCAACAACCAGAGGATATTCATGGACGCTATGCAAACAGAGCTTAATGAGTTTCGCACCAGAATGGGAGAATTCATGGTGATGATGCAAGGGATGGCTCAGGGACAGCAAGAGTTAAGGAATGCAGTTCAGGGGCTCAACCCTCCTCAGACTAATACTCCTGTGACTACTCCTGACGCCCAAGTGACTCCTCCCAACACCAACAATGGCCCAGGCGGACCTCAAATTCCAGACCATGGCACAACAACTTTCATTCCGATACAAGACAAGCAGGATGATCAGTTCCCTTCTTTCAACAATGACATGGGGTTCGGCGGAGAAGGAAATCTTCAGGACTTTTTGATGCTTGCTGAGAAAGTCAAAGCTCTCGAGTGTAGAGACACTTTGGGGATATATGTGTATGACATGGGTCTAGTCCCTGGGGTGGTGATTCCTCACAAATTCAGGCCACCGACTTTTGACAAGTATAACGGTGGCTCCTGCCCAAAGACTCACTTGCAGGCATTCTACCGGAAAATTGCTGCCCATACTAGGGATGAAAAGCTCTGGATGTACTACTTCCAGGATAGTCTCTCCGGAGGATCCTTGGAATGGTATATGAAGCTAGAGAGAAGTTCTGTGAGAAGCTGGAAGGAATTGGGAGAAGCATTCCTCAAGCAGTATCAATATAATATTGACATGGCGCCCAGTCGTACCCAACTTCAGAGCCTGAATCAGAAGAATTCCGAGAGCTTCAAGGATTACGCACAAAGGTGGCGTGAAGTGGCTGCTAGAGTGCAACCTCCTTTGTTGGAGAGAGAAATGGTAGACCTGTTCCTGGATACCCTTCCTGGGCATTTCATGGAAAGACTAGCTGGATGTTCTTCAAGCGGATTCTCAGATATCATCTTGACTGGCGAGAGGATAGAAAGTTGGATGAAGCAAGGGAAGATTCAAAATGGAGGCACTTCAAGTTATGGGGTCAAGAAGTAACAGAGGATTTTATCAGCAAGTGGCTCCTGTCACTATCTCAGCTCAACCTGTTCAACAGCAAGTCCAACTACCACAGCAACAACGCCAGCAAGGGTATCAGCAAAGAGCTCCTCGTCCATATTACCCCCAGAAGCCCAGAGAAAGACATTTCGAATCTCCGCCGATGTCCTATTCACAGCTTTTGAAGAACCTTCTACAACTTCAGATGGTTCAACTCTGAACTCTACAACCCCCGAAGCTCGGTCAAATCCCCAAGGGTTATGATACAAATGCCAGATGCGAATTTCATTCCGGAGCTCCCGGACATACCACAGAGAACTGCAAAGCATTAAAGCATGTTGTTCAAGACCTACTGGATTCTAAAGCAATCAACTTTGCTCCTACTCCTAATGTAATTCAGAACCCCATGCCTCCTCACGGAAGTATGGTTGGGGTAGTTGATGAAGGGGAAAGTCTAATCCTGGTGCGCGATGCCAACGATCTGCAGACTCCGTTGAATGTGGTTAAGGTTTGCTTATCAAAGAAAGGTATCTTCCCTGGGTGTGAAGAAGATTGTCCAGAATGTGATGAAGCTACAAATGGGTGTGAGCAGTTGAAAGCAGGAATTCAGAGCATGATTAATGAAGGAGTGCTGCAGTTTGACAAGGTTGTGAAGGGAAGCGAAGTCTCTACAGTAACCATCTTCTACGATCCATCTCAAGTTCCTCCGCGGGTCAGAGTGGCACCGATAACCATCACCACAGCAGGACCCGTAGTGTATCAGAGTGATAGAGCTATTCCTTAGAATTATGGTGGTGAAGTCTACTGTAACGGCCAGAAGCAAGAGTTGGCCACGTCTAGTACAACCCCAGCTCAAGTAGAAAATGTTGCAGTAGGGGGCTATACTAGAAGTGGAAGGTTGTTTGCGCCGGAAACACTAAGAAATAGTGTGACACCACCTAGAGACACTGCAAAAGCCCAGGCTAAGGCAAAAGCAAAGCAGCCAATGGTTGTCAATGAGCCTGCACCAGCGACTGATACAAACCTTACATTTGATAAAGAAGCTGAAGAATTTCTAAGGATTATCAAAAAGAGCGACTACAAGATTGTGGACCATCTGCAGCAGACTCCGTCGAAGATTTCCATCTTGTCCTTGCTCATGTGTTCTGATTCTCACAGAAAGGCTCCTTGAATATTCTGAACAAGGCGTACGTGCCTCAGGATATTTCAGTAAATCAGTTAGAAGCGGTGGTATCCAGCGTCAACGCTAGTCAAGGATTGGGTTTCACAGATTTGGATCTGACTTCTGAAGGGTGTGCTCATAATCGGGCATTGCATATCTCTTTAGAATGTAAAGGCGCGGTACTCTCTCACGTGTTGGTAGATACCGGACCATCATTGAACGTCTTGTCGATGAAAGCACTGATGAAGTTGGATTATGATGGAGTGGTTCTAAAGCCCAGCGACCTAGTAGTTCGAGCATTTGATGGGTCGAGGAGATCAGTGTTTGGGGAGGTGGAGTTACCAATTAAGGTAGGTCCAAAAATCTTCAATACCACGTTCTACATAATGGATATACAACCTGCATACAGTTGTTTACTCTGAAGACCTTGGATACATTCAGCAGGAGCAGTGTCGTCCACACTCCATCAAAAGTTAAAGTTCGTCTGGGAGGGTCAAATTGTAACTGTCAGTGGGGAAGAAGACATTTTTGTGAGTCATCTAGCTTCATTAAAATATGTGGAGATGGATGGCGAAATAGTTGAGACCCCATGTAAGGCTTTTGAGCCCTAGAAGTCTGAACAAGCATTTGTAGTGGCAGCTTCTCCTGAAGAACCGAAGAAAGGGGTTTCCATAGCCTCTTATAAGCAAGCGCTTGAGTTGGTAGAATCTGGGGTATGAGAAGGCTGGGGCAGTCCAGTGGAAGTGCCTGAGAAGAAAGATATCTTCGGAATTGGTTACCGTCCTGGGCAGTCATCGTCCGAACCAAATGCTAGAGGTCGTCAAGGCCCAATCACTTTCACGAGTGCGGGAATAGTGGATTATGGAAACATCAGTGCTGTATAGGATGACGCAGTGGATAGTGACTGTGACATAGATGAATGGATCAGGCATGCCGTCCCAGGAACTCAGCTTAGCAATTGGACATCAGAAAGGCTTATCTCAGTCACCTCTTTCGAAGAGTAATAATTTTTGTTTCTGTTTTTCCTGTATTCAAGCACTATGTCCTGCCTGGGGCATAGTAGCTTTTTGTAAGGGTTCTTGTTACTAACACAATTTACAATCATAAATAAAGCTGACATTTTGCATTCATTCATGTTATTCTTTGTCTTTCATTTTTGTTTTTGTTTTTCAATAAGAAAGAAAAGTATTAAACCTGGCAATGTATCTCATTTTCTCAAGCCTTTTCTAAAGCCTTGAATGAATCACCATTCATGCAGGTGCTCGTCACCGGATCTTATAAATGACAACCCTGTTATGGATGAGTATGACTTCGACAATCCAATCTATCAAGCCGATGAGGAAGTTGAAGAGGATTGCAAACTACCTGAAGAATTGGCCAGACTGCTTAAGCAGGAGTCGAAGATGATTCAGCCGCATGAAGAAGCTGTCGAAGTAATAAACCTGGGTACTAAAGAAGACAAGAAAGAAGTCAAGATCGGGTCTGCATTAGAAGAATCCGTCAAGACTCGTTTGATTGCTTTGCTTCGGGAGTATGTTGACGTTTTCGCATGGTCCTACCAAGATATGCCGGATTTAGACACTGTCATCGTGGTACACAAGCTGCCTCTCAGAGAAGATTGTCCTCCGGTAAAGCAGAAGTTGAGGCGCACACGTCCAGATATGGCAATTAAAATAAAAGAAGAAGTACAAAAACAGTTTGATGCTGGCTTCTTGGCCGTGACCAGTTACCCTCCGTGGGTTGCCAACACTGTGTCTGTTCCCAAGAAAGACATTAAAGTCAGGATGTGTGTGGACTACAGGGATTTGAATAGGGTCAGCCCCAAAGATGACTTCCCTCTACCTCACATAGATGTACTTGTCGATAATACTGCTCAGTTTTCCGTGTTCTCCTTCATGGACGGATTTTCCGGCTATAATCATATTAAGATGGCTCCCGATGACATGGAAAAGACAACTTTCATCACTCCTTGGGGCACTTTCTATTACAAGGTCATGCCATTTGGTTTGAAGAATGCTGGAGCTACTTATCAAAGGGAAATGGTGACGTTATTTCACGACATGATCCATCATGAAATTGAGGTTTATGTTGATGATATGATAGCGAAATCCCAAACAGAGGAAGAGCACTTGGTTAATTTAGCAAAGTTGTTTGACAGACTTCGGAAGTTCAGACTAAGGTTGAATCCAAATAAGTGTACCTTCGGGGTCCGTTCTGGAAAGCTACTCGGCTTCATTGTTAGTGAGCGAGGAATTGAGGTTGATCCAGCCAAAGTGAAAGCCATCGATGAGATGCCTGAGCCGAAGACTGAAAAGCAAGTGCGTGGCTTCTTAGGGAGACTAAATTACATTGCACGGTTTATTTCTCACCTAACGGCCACGTGTGAGCCCATCTTTAAGCTTCTGAGGAAGAATCAGGCCGTTAAATGGAACGAAGACTGCCAGCAAGCCTTTGACCGAATCAAAGAATACCTGTTGGAACCTCCAATCCTTATGCCTCCAGTGCCAGGGAGACCTTTGATTATGTATCTTACCGTGTTTGAAGGATCGATGGGATGTGTGCTGGGTCAGCAGGACGAGTCTGGTCGAAAAGAGCATGCCATTTATTACCTTAGCAAAACGTTTACTGTTTGTGAGACGCGATACTCACTACTCGAGAAAACTTGTTGCGCTTTGGCATGGGCTGCTCGCCGACTAAGACAGTACATGCTGACTCACACTACTCTCTTAATTTCCAAGATGGATCCGGTGAAATACATCTTTGAAAAGCCAGCTCTGACGGGAAGAGTAGCCCGGTGGCAGATGATATTAACAGAGTATGACATACAATACACTTCGCAAAAGGCAATTAAAGGAAGTGTGTTGTCAGAATACTTGGCTCAGCATCCAATCGAGGATTATCAACCCATGAGGTTCGAGTTTCCGGATGAAGACATCATGTTCCTCAAGTCGAAAGACTACGAAGAACCACTTCCGGAGGAGGGACCAGACCCTGAATCCAAATGGAAGTTGATGTTTGACGGGGCTGTGAACATGAATGGAAGTGGAGTAGGCGCTGTTATCGTCTCTCCAGAAGGGGTTCATACACCTTTAGCTGCTCGATTGAATTTCGAATGCACTAACAATGAGGCGGAGTATGAAGCGTGTATCATGGGGATTGAAGAGGCAATCGACTTGCGAGTCAAAAACCTCAAAATCTTTGGAGATTCTGCTTTGGTGGTAAATCAATTCAATGGAAAGTGGTTGGTTCATCAACCTCATTTGCTCCCTTACAGAGATTATGTCAGGAGGCTGTTAACTTTCTTCACCAAAGTCAAGCTGAATTACATTCCCCGAGATGAAAACCAATTCGCCGATGCTTTGGCAACTTTGTCGTCCATGATTAAAGTTTGTCAAGAGAATTTTGTGCCTCGAATTACGGTCTCCCGTCTTGAAAGACCCGCTTATGTCTTTGCAGTCGACGATGGTGAACATAACAAGCCTTGGTATCATGATATCAAGCAATTCATGAAGGCTCAAGAATACCCTGTTGGGGCATCCAGTAAGGACAAGAAGACCCTTAGAAGACTGGCAGGAGGTTTCTTCTTGAATCAGGATGGCGTGTTGTACAAGCGAAACTTCGACATGGTTCTGCTCAGATGCGTGGATAGACACGAAGCAGACTTGTTGATGCAAGAGGTCCGCGAAGGTTCCTTTGGTACCCACGCTGGAGGACATGCTATGGCCAAGAAATTGTTGAGGTCGGGATACTATTGGATTACCATGGAATCTGATTGTTGTAAATACTCCTGTAAATGCCACAAGTGTCAAATTTATGCCGACAAGGTCCATGTGCCGCCGAATCCGTTGAGTGTCATGTCTTCACCATGGCCATTTGCTATGTGGGGCATCGATATGATTGGCAAGATCGAGCCGACAACTTCTAATGGTCATCGCTTCATCCTGGTTGCTATAGATTATTTTACGAAATGGGTCGAAGCGGCATCTTACACCAATGTCACTAAACAGGTGGTAGCCCGGTTTATTAAAAGAGACATCATTTGCCGGTACGGAATTCCTGAAAGGATCATTACTGATAATGGTTCTAATCTCAACAACAAGATGATGGCTGACTTGTGTCGAGATCTCAAAATATAGCATCACAACTCTTATCCATATCGCCTGAAGATGAACGGCGCTGTCGAGGCGGCCAATAAGAACATCAAGAAGATAGTGCAGAAGATGGTTGTGACATACAAAGACTGGCATGAGATGCTACCATTCGCGTTGCATGGGTACAGAACGTCAGTACGTACTTCAACAGGGGCAACCCCGTTCTCATTGGTGTATGGTATGGAGGCAGTCCTACCAATTGAAGTGGAAATCCCCTCGTTGAGGTTAATGATGGACATTAAGCTAGATGAAGTTGAATGGATCCGATCCAGATATAATCAATTGAGCCTCATTGAAGAAAAGCGTCTAGCAGCTGTATGCCATGGACAGTTTTATCAGCAACGGATGAAGCAGGCTTGTGACTATTTCGCTTCTTGTTTTTGTTTTTTCATCTAGCATTGATTGATTGCGAAAACGTCCAGCAAATTGTGATTTATATTGTGTTGTGAACATTTGAATGCTTTCTAACTCATGCAGGAGGACATAAACATTTAGTACAACTCTGAAAGGGTGTCGAGATACCCAGATAATGGTTCATACTACGAGCCTGGGGCAGGCAGGTCCCAAACTAACTTTCCATGTTGCAGGTACTATCGATTGTGTTCATGCAGGTACAAGTACCGGTGTTGCTAATAGAGCTAAAAGTGAATCCCCAGTGAAGTCGCCAGAACAGGAGCATATGTCTCCCAGGGTGTCTCTAATCTTCCCCAACGGAGTTCAGCAAGGTAGCAGGAGGTGGGTGCCATCCCCAGGCAGAAGTTTCCCTTCAGACAGGGGCAATCCTCTACAGTACAAGGAGTGTCATTCCTCCCCAGCGAGTTGCTTCCTCAGCAGTGTCATGCCTTTGTTTCTCCAGCTAAGTCAGAAGGTTTCACTTCCCCAACAGAGTTCAACAGGTAGCGTACCTAGCAAGAAGAGTGCGTCTCCAGCAGGGTCTTGGCGCTCCAATCTCAAAGTCCAATTTATTTTTGGCAATGGCGGCCGTTCAGAGCCGGTGAATCATTGACAGCTTTCCCCGCAGAGTTATCTCGTCCTCATCAGAACGGATCAGATCGGTGCAGTGATTAGCACTTTCCCCACAGAGTCGTTGCTTCCTCATCAGGGTGAATCAAGATCAATGCAGTGATCATCATTTCCCCAGTCAAGCTATCTGGGATACTTGCAATTTCCTCATCGGGAGATCCCTTTGCATTTGCATTTGCATTTGCATTTGCATTTGCATCCTCTAAAGCGTAGCATTTCCATCATCATGGAGCATTACGCCATAAATTCAAACATATGCATGCCAGCATGGGCCCGTTTTGAGGTATATACGACATATTCTCAACCTGAAGTACTCCGCATAGAGGATACCAACATCATTTTTCAGACACCCTTGTCTTTTCAGATCATTGTTTGCCAATTATTCCGCATCTTGTTTGGTACAACAGTCGCGTTGCAGGCTCTCGTTTTGTACAACGGTCCTGTTTTCCTGGGCTCTCGTTTATGTACAACGATCTCGTTCCATCTTATCCTATTTCCTTTGTATGTTTGGTTATCGACTGAGGCCGGTATACCATTGCGTCTCCATTCGAGGATGGTTTCGTGTCAGATCCGAGGATCCCTTTTGAGAATTGTCATTCGAGGATGGCATTCTTTTCTTCAAGTCCTTCTGAGGTTGGTCTTGTTGTTGTAGTTATCATCGAGGACGATAGACTATTTTGAGCTTATTGATTGAGGTCAGTTTTTCTCTTTTGCAAAGTCTGTCCGAGGCCAGTCTTTGTGTTTTTGGTTATCGAATGAGGCCGGTATACCATTGTGTCCCCATTCGAGGATGGTTTCGTTTTAGATCCGAGGATCTTTTAAGAATTGTCATTCGAGGATGGCATTCTTTTCTTCGAGTCCTTCTGAGGTTGGTCTTGTTGTTGTGGTTATCATTCGAGGATGATAGACCATTTTGAGCTTATTGATTGAGGTCAGTTTGTCTCGTTGGCAAAGTCTGTCTGAGGTCAATCTTTGTGTTTGGTTATCAACTGAGGCCGGTATACCATTGCGTCTCCATTCGAGGATGGTTTCGTTTTAAATCCAAGGATCTCTTTTGAGAATTGTCATTTGAGGATAGCATTCTTCCCAATATATTTTACTTCCCACAGAGTTCAAATTTCCAGGTTTTATTCGAGTATTCAATCACTCCATACCTTGAACGTCTAAAAGCTCTCGCAATTATTCGTTCAGGCCTGCAGATGATTGAATAGGGGCAGCTGTAATACCTCAAAATTTTCCCTCTCATTTCCTCAACATTTTGCATACATAAATTCATAAAATAACAAAAAAAATTGCATCATATATAGCATAGCCGAGGCGTGGGTATGTGATCAATGATCGGAGCAACTGAAAGTTATGAAGAGGCTACCGAAGGGCCACAAAGCTTCTCAACCTTGTGCAAAGGGTTCACAATATTCCATAAGTCTTCACTTGAAGCCACAAGCCATGGACAGATGGAGTTTATCAAAGGAGGCCTAGGGTTCAAATCTCGTCCAAAAATTCATTTTGGAAGGGGTTCGACTGGCCAGACGACGAAAATCGAGGAATCGGAGAAGAGGCAACCGAGCTAGGTGAAAAGGGTTGACTCCTGACTTTTAAGATCGAGATCATGAAATTAGGGTTACAATGATCCTATGGTTCAAACTTGATCAAGAAATGATGGAGGAATCATAGAAAAATCAAAAGAAAAATCATTTGAAAGGTAGTTAGTTTCACCATTTCCCTCCACCTTTCCTTCCACTTTCTTTCCACACTTCCTTTCATTCTTTCCATCTCATATTTCCACTTCAAGTCCACTCCATTTCCCTTGGAAACTTCCACCACCTTCCACCATCTTATAGAGTGTTCCAAGGAATATTGAATATTCCAAGGAATATCCCAAGGAATATTCCCTTTCCCAACCCTAACCCTAACTAACTTCCAAACCTACTTTTGGATCCCAAACCTAATTTTTGGGCCCCAAACCCAAACCTAGCTCCTAGCCTAGTCTCTATTTAAGCCATTTTCATCCAAACTAAAAAGGTTGAACACCATTTTCCAATTTTCACTCTTTGATAAGTGTCGCTCCCAAAGATTTGCATCCCCGGTACAAGCGCGAACGGTCGGCAAAAGGAGAAATGAAATGAAGGTGAAAAGATTCGCCAGCTAGGCATTTTTATCCCGAAGGAAAGGTAATGTTGCATAAACCTAGAAAAAGATGGATAAGACGGTCGCGAACCAGAGAAACTGAGGAAGGGGGTTGGTTACAACCTGGGAAGGTATTAGCATCCAGATTGTCCGTCGTACTCGACGGGATCCACGCTTGAAAGATTTGTGTTTTAAAGGGGTAGTGTCAGTGATGTTTTGTATGCAAAAGCTGGAAGAGAATGCAAGTGTCAGTGAAAAAGAAATGTGAAGTGGATAAGAGAAGTGTTAGTGCTGGAAAGAAGTGCAAAGCTCAAGACTATGAGGCTTAAAGAATAATGCTGGAAGAGGGGGAATATACAGAGACTTTTGTTCGATAACTATTAAGTTATGCCTACGTATCCTCTCGTGCAATGAGGAAGTCAGAACACCGTAGTTCGACTCAAAGAGACTGAAAGATAAGTTGACTTTTGAACTGCTTACTTGTCTATGCTCAAGTGTTATGACCTGTCTGGCTCAGGTGCTAACTGTCTTGCATCAGACGGAAGAAGCGAGTCCTCGTTTGTGAGTGAATGAGATGAGAAACGAATCCCGAAGGAGATGATTATTGTTTGTTCTTTGTGTTTTCAATATTTTATTGTTTTTTGTGTTGGTCATAAGAAAATGAGCTTAAGCCTAAACCAAGGTTTAGTAAACTCATCACATCCTCCCTCTGATTAGGGGTAATGAGAATACCTTAAGTGTGAAGTAAACACCTCACACTTAATCACCATGATGTAGGATTAAGATTATTAACCTACTTGCATTTATTTAGATGTTTTAGGAGTTTTTGTTTAGTGTTAAGTAATGAGTTTAAGCCATAATCAAAGATTTAATGGACCCATTACACCATCCTAATAGAAGGATAATAGATGAGAACATTTAAGCTGAGGAAGGCTCCTCAACTTAATCCATGATTAGGGATTAACCTCATGACAAAACAAAACCTTTATTAGAGTGGATTTTAATTAATGATAAGATTAAGAAATGAATTTTATGGTTTGTAAGACAACTTGAGAGGGACTTGTCCATTAACACTAGGGTTAGTCCTTCTTAACCAATTAAGGAAGAATTAGAACCCTAATGCAAGGCCCAAGTTACAAGCTTGATGTCTTAGTGATTATTAGGTGAATTGATTAGAGGATTTAAACACATTAAGGGTTTAACACTTAGGATTAAAGTTATACACTCCATCCTAATAGAAGGATGCAGGCATAAGCTTAATCACAAAGCCTTAAAACCTTTAAGGTTTAGTCCTTGATTAAGAGATGAGAAGAGAAGACACAAAGATGACACAAAGGTAAAACTAATGGGGGGACTAATCAAACCCTAATTGTGATCATGCTTGGGTATTCCTAGGGTTTATGAGGTTTGCAAGAGATCTTCAAAGAAAAGCCACCAAGGAAGAAGCAGGATGAAAGGAGGAGAAGCAGAAAGAAGCAAGACAACTTACTTCACTTAAGAAGATAAGTTGCTTGAACGAAAAAAAGTGAGGAGGGAACATGAATGGGAAAGCTCACTCTAATACAAAAGTAAAATGCAGTAATGAATGCATAAGAGAGATGAGAAGAGATTGTGAGAAGTGAAGGCAAATTCACTTCTCAAACACTTACCACCTGAAAAGTTAGCAAAAGGAAATGAAATGAAATGAGAATGAAATGAAATGCAAAGATGGAAACCAAACCAGAAGCATGTTCATGATGCTAATGATGCAAAGAGATGATATAAATGTATGTCAAGAGATGAAGATGATCATACAAAGGATGGGAATGCAAATGAGACATTAAGGAAGCATGAAAGTTCATGAATGCATATGAAATGAAATGAAAGCATAACATGGCAAATGGATGATGCAATGATCAAACATGATTTCAATGTGCCCTAAGATGTCTTATATGTCATGTGGATGCACAAGATGCCATGGCAAGTTCATGTATGCAAGCTTATACAAGATGAATGCAAAGGAAGATGCAAATTAGGGTTACATGAACATGTGAGATGCAAAACTCAAAAACAGAAGCAAATCAATAGACAAAAAATTGAAAATGGACTCAAAGAAACCCTAAACCTATACTAAGTTACCATCCAAAGGGGGAGGTTAGAAGCTTAACCTAGAAGGACTTATGATTTTTCTAAGTTTCTAGGGTTTTAAGGGTGATCCTAAAGGTAAAATGCCAAACAAATTGAAAATGCATTATAAAAATGAAACAAAAATGTTTTTAGATGCTTGAAACCATGCATAACACAATGCAAAAAGAATGATTCACAAACTCACTTTGGTTCAAAAGTTATGAATTTTTGAATTTAGGGTTAACAATATTCAAGTTTAAGAACCCTAATTCATTTGAAAAATGTCAAAGTATGATCAAAACCAAAAAGAAATTTGTGTAGTGAGTTTGTAAATGTTTCTAAATGTTTGAAAATGTTCTTTGAATTTTTTTGTGATTTTTAAATACCTAAAGGTATTTTTAATTAATTAATTCTCATTAACTAATTAAAAATAACATTTAAATGATTTAAAAATAATTTTTTAATGCAAAAAATAAAAATAAAAATATTTTTGGGTTCTGAAAATTAATAAAATGTTTGATAAAAATTTTCAGAATTTTTTGATGTCTTTTTCTATTTTTAAAAATTCGTGCAAGATTAAATAAAGAAAATGAAATAAAAATTAATAAAAGGAAAAGTATGTTGATCTAAGGGCTGGAATTCAAATCTGGAAAGGGATGGAAAGACCACACGCGCATCTGGACGGCTGAAATTCAAACTTGCCCTAATTACGTAATTAAACCCTAATCTGGACCCTAATGACTTTCAGAAGACCGGAACAGTGTTCCGGTCATCTTCTCTGGCAGCTCTCTCACTCAATCTCTCTCAAAACGCCACTAAAACTCTCTAAACTCTCCAGAATCAATCTTTGAACATCACTAAACATAAACCACACAACAAAACTCATTTATTTTTCGTGAATCATGCAAATCGAATCAAAACACATTTCACGGGCAAAGTTTCAGAGGTTCATAAAATCCTTAAAACTCAACCATTTTCGAAAAGAAAAGCATCAGCATGACCAGCATAACATGAGGAACAATTCTATAACCTAAAATCAAACTTCTGGAAAATTTGTTCTTGAAGTTACCTGAAATGGAGCTTTCGAAAATGGCACTATCTGGGCTCTTCTTTGGTGTTTTTCCCCTCCTCTTGACTCCCTCTTGCTTCTAGAATGCTTGGCTGAAGTGTTTGTGAACTCCTTTTGAAGTTTGATGAAGTTCAGTTCAAAGGGGGGCCAAAATCGTGTTTTATGTGTGATGGCTTTTAGGGTAAAATGAAGGGTGGGAAATGGTCAGTGATTGATGCTGAGATGAATGGTGGTGTTGGTTTGAAGAATGAATGGCTGAGTAGTGTGATTCGATAGAAAATGCAAAGAGGGAGGTTTTTGTGTATGCTGAGTTATGAGAGAGTTCAGGCTTGCTTCTTGTTATGTTTGGCTTGCTTTTGATTAGTATAAGGTAATGTGATTGGTTAGAAAGTTGGTAATGGCATAGTGTGATTGGTATGGCTTGTTTTGCAAAAAAGTCAACAAAGTTGTCCTTTGAGGTATGGGATGTTTCAGGCCAAGGACAAGGGGGTGTATGGCGCAGCATGATTCATGGACAGCCATGGAAATCAGTTTGAGGCAATTTGGCAAGTTTGTGGGAAGTTGTGGGAGGTTTTGCAATTTTGGCAAAGTTTGGCCCTTTCTTGATTTCTTCATGTACAAGTCATGGAAATGTGAAATTCTTTGGGCAATTCTGATTTTTAGGCATTGTACTATGATGTTATGATGTGTAGAAGTCCATTTGAAGTCATAAAATAGCTTGGCATGAGGTTTTGCAAAAATCCCTCTTTGGCATGAAACATGAAATTATGTGATTTTTGCCAACTTTGGAAAGCCATAACTTGAGTTCCAAAATGATATAGGTCTTGTTCTTGTACTTTTTGAAAAGGGAGTGATCCAATCTACAACTTTCATGACCAATAATTTTTCATTTGAAGCATTTTTGGTTAAGAAAGAGGAGGTTGAAAAACTTTCCCAAAATGGAAAGTTTACAATACAAGTCATTTCCATATTTGGCAACTTTTTGTTTAGCCCACTTTCCTTCAAATTTGTGAACTTCTAAACACTTACATGATCAAATAAAGACCATATAACTTCATTTTGATGAAAAATCCACTTTGGTTCCATGTCTGGGGGCCTCAGATGCCCTGATTTTGCTCTGGCTTGCTCAAGAAGTTACTCAGTGATCAGATGACTTCCACAATGAATTTTTCCATCAAACTTGGTATGCATGATCCTTATATCATATTGATACCAATAGAAACAAGAATGACCAAAAAAATTGGAGTTATGGCCTTTGAAACCAAAACCCTAATTTTAGGTCATCTGTAGTTAAACTTGGCTCTGCTTCCATGCCTTGCCAGTTCTCGTGATTTTCCGACTTTCTTGATCTTGGGAGGATATAATATGATGATTGAACATACATGGACCCTCTTGAAATGATTAAAGGCCTTTGGAGTGGCTCAGATGGCTCAGGGATTGCTCAGATCACAAACCCTAGATGCAGATGACTTTGAACCAATGCAATGAGGCAAAAATGCAACATGGGATGATATGATTGAACTTATGCAAATGAAAAGATAACTAGCCATGGTGTGAACTTAGTGAGGGAAAATTTTGGGTGTTTACAATAAGCATTTTTTCTCTCTCACTTTCCCTCTCCCTCTCACCAAAGCTTTTCAAATAAGCTCTTCAAGTTTCACATTGAAACTTGAAGATCTTAAAGCTTAAGCCCTCAACCTTCTTTGATTGCGGATTATAGAAGAAGAAGCTACCGAATTTTGTGAGGATTATCGACTTATCGGAAGCACACGAAGATTCAAGCTCAAGAACACATTTATTTTGCGATTTCTTGGTTTTCGGTTTTCTCTTCGATTCAAGCTCCGATTCTTGCAACAATCATCGAAGCACTCCTCCGCTTCGTAGGTTGGTGATCTTAACCACTTCTTCTTTAAGTTATTCTCTTCATCTCGCCACTTTTGGCATTCTTTAAGTGCTTTTCGCTTTGTTTAAAATCAATTCCGTTTCGATTATGTTTGCTTGTGATTTGTGATTTTGGTTGAATTTGGATTTAAGGTGTTGATAGTTATAGGTTCTATCATGTGTAAATAAGCTCAAATTAAGTAGAAATTCGTGTTAGCATGTTCCTAGGAATGTGAGGGATCATTAGAAGTGAGTTTGTGGCCAAAAGCACTTTTTTCTCAACTTTTTTTACCTTCTGGTTCAGTGTTAATCGGTTAACAGGTGCGTATTGGCCACAAAATAGGGCAGATTTAGGTTCGTTAACCGGTTAACCAATTGGTTAACCGGTTAACGCTGTTAATTTTTTTTATTTTTTTCTTATTTGATGGCTTAGTCCTAAGTTCTAGTGCCTTTAGGTTTCATACATGTTTAGGTATTGATTTTAGGGAATTTTGGGTCCATTGCCAGTAGCTAGTTCCCCCATTTCGAGTCGTTTTGACACGATTCCGTGCATGTTGCGTTTTATGCATTTTTGTGTTTCTTTGTGCATGCCTTGATTTCTTGCATTTTGTTTCTATGTTCATACTTCATTAGGTATGTAATAATCACTTTGCATTCTGGTTTTCATATGTTTGCATTGCATTAAATCATTTTTGCATTTCATGATTGATGTATGTTGCATTTTGCATAATCATATGTAGGTGCATTTGGTGGCATTTTGTTGCATACTTGATCATAGCATCCATATCAATTCAATTCTGAATTTTGCATTAAGTTTAGTGTGTTTGTTGAATCATCATAGTGTATGTTCATAATCAATAATCACCATGTTCAAGTGCCATGTTCATATGCATGTTTAGGTGCTACTTTGTGCATTTACTTTTTGCATAAGCCATGTGATGCATGCTTACATAATCATTCAATAATATTCATGTTCTTGCATTGATATATGTTGATTTAAGTTCAAATACATGTTCATGATGAAATTAGTGATTTTTGCATTGAGTATGTGCTTTAAAAGTGAAAATTATCAATTCTGGATTTTGCATTTCATAGTTGTTTTTTGCATAAGTGCTGTAAAATGTGTGTTGTTTGTTATGTGTACATGCTGTTTGTAACCTTTTACACCTACTTTTTCATGCTGCATGCTGGCTGTAAAAAGCTGAGTTATATTATGCATTGTTTTCATAGCTGTTTGGGTATTAGGGGGCTGTAATAGGTGTTGTATTTTGGTTTTATCATTTTTCTAGTTCCTTTAGAATTAAGATTGAGTCTAGTTTGAGTCCTAGAGTCTTTAGGATTTAATTAAGGTGTGTTTGCTTATTTCTTTTAATAAAAATGCACATTAATAATTTTTTTTGTAGTGGGGAAGATTGAGGTAAGTTTACTTCACCCTATCCTTTTATTTTTATGCATTTTAATTCATTTTTCCTTCCATATTTGTGTTTGGTAGGATTTCCCCCTTTGTTAGGATCAACTTACCTTCCTTAGGAAGTAAGTTGCATCCTTCTTCCTTATTTCTTTTCCTTTTGATCTTTAGGATTAGAAAACCCCACAAACCATTAGGATTTCCCTTTTGTGAATAATAAGTAACTTATGGTTGGTCTTAGTCCCCTTAGTTTTTTGTCCTTTTTCTGATTTGAGTCATTCTTTCTCTCCTCATGAAGAAAAGTAATAAAATATTTAATGAAAACCAAACAATCTTGTACGACACAAGACTTTGTTGCGGAGTGTTTACACGCGTCCTGTTTCAGGGCGAGGTGTAAGTACTTCCCGCGATGGATAGGTCTTAGTATGAGAATGTTCGCAAACAAATTCAAAACATTTCTCATAAAAGAAAAAAAACAAATAACAAGCGACTTTCCTGCGGGAATTCTCTTCTCATCTCATTCACTCTTAGCGCGAGCTCGCGACGACTTGTCATTCATGCAAGACGGTAGACGCACTCGTACCAGACGAGCCTACAACACCTGAGCATAGACATACACAGTTCCAGCCATAAAAAACACAAACAATTAGTTCCCGCCTTAGTTAGGCGAACTACGTCGACTCTGATCCTCATTTTCCTGATGAGGTACGTAGGCAGCGGTGTAGGGCCCGTTCGAGCACATTCTTTATTTTCCCTACATTTTCCCCTTCTTTTTGTTCTCTTTTCCAGCTCCTTTCTCATTTTATTTCCTATTCCAGTCAGCAGTTTTATTCAGCAGCACTCGTATTTTTCTCACCCTTTGAAACAAAGCAAGCAAGCGTGGATGTCGTCGGGTACGGCGGACGGTCTGGGGTGCTAATACCTTCCCAGGTCGTAACCGACTCCCGAACCCAGATCTTTGGTTCGCAAGGCCTCGTCCTTTCCTTCTTCCTTAGGTTTGTGCAACATTACCTTTCCTATTCATTCGGGATAAAAATGTCTGGCTGACGACTCTACCTTTTCCGCGCCACTTTCGCGTTTGTACTAGGATGAAAATCCCGGGAGCGACATAGCGGACTCATAATAGTACTTAGCATAATTTTAGTAGATTTTTTAGGACATTTTATCTCAGGTTTTAGATGCTTAATCCTTAGAAAATAATGGTTAATCCTTAGGTAGAAATAAATGATTTTTAGTCATAGCAAAATTCTGATTTTTTAGGATATCTTTTAATAAAATATTATAGGTAGTTTTAGGACCCTATAGAATTAATCTCATAATTTTTCCAGAGTTTTTACTATTTTTTAGGGTATTAATCTTTAGGCTTTGTTACGTATAAATTCCCATTAGTTTAGGCTAGAATATTAAGTTTCATTAAAAAAATAGTTTAATTAGATTTAACCTTAGGATTTAATGGTGATCTAGACTAGTTTAGATTCTGATTTTTTAGAATTAAAATGTTAGGTAATGCCCTTAGTTTAGAACTTAGACTTAATGTTTCTATTAATTAGACTTAGAATAAATTTAGACTATTTTAGGTTTATGCCTTTAAATGTTTTGTTTAGAATTTTATTCTTATATTCAATTTTTGTTGCTTTGTTATGTTGATTGATATTTCACTTGTATAGGTCTCCCCTTGGCTTTAGAATCAACTTAACTTCCTTAGGAAGTAAGTTGAATTCTATTAGTTCTAAGTTTCTTTTCTCCATTAGGTTTAGAATACCTCATTAACCATAGGCCCTCCCTTGTAAATAAATAAACAAAAATTAGGGTTGTGTCTTAGTTCCCCTTAGATTTTGCCTTTTGCAATTTGAGTCATTCTTTCCCATCTCATGAAGAAAAGCAATAAAACATTTAATGAAAACCAAACATTCTTGTACGACACGAGACTTTGTTGCGGAGTGTTTATACGCGTCCTGTTTCGGGGCGAGGTGTAAATACTTCCCGCGATGGATAGGTCTTAGTATGAGAATGTTCACAAAAAAATTCAAAACATTTCTCATAAAAGACAAAAACAAATAATAAGCGACTATCCTGCGGGAACTTCTTTTCTCATCTCATTCACTCACAACGCGAACTCGCGACGACTTGTCTCGCATGCAAGACGGTAAACGCACTCGTACCAGACGAGCCTGCAACACCTGAGCATAGGCATACGCAGTTCAAGCTGTAAAAAACACAAACAAATAGTTCCCGCATTAGTTAGGCGAACTACGTCGACTCTGATCCTCATTATCCCGATGAGGTACGTAGGCAGCGGGGTAGGGCCCGTTCGAGCACATTCTTTATTTTCCCTACATTTTCCCATTTCTTTTCATTCTCTCTTTTCCAGTTCCTTTCTCATTTAATTTTCCATTCCAGTTAGCAGTTCATTTGTTCAGCAGCACTTTATTTCTCACGCTTTGAAACAAACAAACAAGTGTGGATCCCGTCGGGTACGGCGGACGATCTGGGTGCTAATACCTTCCCAGGTCGTAACCGACTCCCGAACCCAGATCTTTGGTTCACAGGACCTTGTCCTTTCCTTCTTCCTTAGGTTTATGCAACATTACCTTTCCCATTCCTTCGGGATAAAAATGTCTGGCTGGCGACTCTAACTTTTCCGCGCCACTTTCGCGTTTGTACTAGGATGAAAATCCTGGGAGCGACACTTAACTCACTTAATTGTTTTGAAAAAGGAAAGTGTAGTGTGTGTTTAGAAATATTCTCTAAGTACTTTGTAATGATCCTCGTATGGATGTATACAAAGCCTTTGTTTTGAAAATATTTGAGAATAGTGAGATGTGAAAAGTATTTTTAAAGTGTGAGCAAGTAACTATGAGGTACCTACCCTAGACTAAGTCATCCACGTTCTTTTATATTCTTTCAACGGTAAGATTATCCCTATTATTAAGGAATAGGTAGTCATTACCTTGTATTTGTTTAAGGGACAGGCGTAAGGTCATCGTATGGTCAACGAAGGCAACTGTAAGGTGTGTTTAGCAATTGGGGAGGGACTATTATCTTTTAAACCGAAGGGACAAGATCATTTATCGTAGGCAACCTTGTAGGGACTTGATCTTTTGGAATCTGGGAGGGACAAGATGATTTATTTCCTGGAGGGACTTTGCTTAAGACACCCCACTTTCGAGGGACTTGACCGTATTAAGGCAACTTTAAGAAGGGTAACCCTAGGAGGTGCAGATGGCGATCATAGATCGACTTACCTGTGTGAGTGATTTATTTCAGATATTTATTCTTTTTAATTAATTTTCTAAGTTCGATTAATTACAATTAGGTTTTGCACTCCCTATTTATTAACCACGCAATCCAATAATATAGTTAAAAGGACATAAAAGTAAAACTACGCTATTACAAGGCTTTGGGGCAGATACATAATTATATGAGCGGAAAAATAAATTTGCAACATATACATTTTTCCCTAATAATTTAAATAAAGCAAGAATTAAATATAAACAAAAATAATAAAGCAAAATTAAATAATATAGTAAGAAGAAGATAATTAGGGTTAGAGAAATTAGGTTAAATTTAATTAATTAATAAAGAAGAATGGTAAATAAATTTATTAAGAAAATAAGGTATAATTATTAATTAAAATATAAAGGATCAATTATATAAATATTAATATAAAAATAAATAGAATTTTTAATTAGAATTGTAAAAGCTATTAATTAAGTTTTTTATTTACAAAATACATAAATAATAAAAGTTATATACAAATTAAGAAAAACAAATTATAAGTTAATTGATTAAAAAAACAAATGAATTAATTTAATTTTAGAAATCATAAAAAAAATTGTTTTTTATTTAGAAAAGATTTTGATTTTTATTAAATTAATTAAAATGATTAAATAATTAAAAGAAAACTCATAAAATATGAAAATAAACGAAAATTTCTCAAAAAAGTAAGGACCTGGGATTTGAACCCAGGTCCCTTACCTCCAGGGCGTGACACAAGACCAGCTGGGCTATGCGCGTTCAGTTGTTGTCCATATGAATCAAATCAAACAAATAATAAACCTGAAAAAATAGCATAATTGTAATTAAAAAAATGGGGGAACCTGGGAATCGAACCCAGGCCCCAAGGTTCATGCCTGCGCACCCTGGCCACTGGGTTGTTAAACCTTGAACACAAATAGACAGAAAACAAAAATTATATATTAAGACAAAATTTCAAAAATCAGAGGGCGCCAACTTCATCTTCTTCCTCGTGACCTGCGAATTTACCTGCGAAATTTCCTATGTTTTTTCCTGTGAATTTATTTACCTAGGAAAACCTGCAAATTTCCAATACCACACAACACACAAAATTTCTTTGAATTGATTACGCCAACATGATCACCACAGTCCATATAACTCAATCATGAGAACAAACATAATTTAATTTGCTTATATTAGAGAATCCTAATTCGGAGGTCGAACCCTAATAATGGTGTTTGACGAATTAGGTCATGATTCTTTAATCTAAGCATCCAGAATCCATCTATGAGTCTTTACAAACAACAAAACAAGAACAAAATCCGTTAGAAATGCATGAATATTTGGAATCGAAAAATTGAATTTCAAGAGAAAAGAAGATTCGGTTTAGGCATATGGATGAGGTTTTGATGATGAAAATGATGCAAATATGTTCAGTAATTGTCCAGAAAGAGTTTGCAACATTTGAATCACCTGAAAAGCAACAAAATTAGAAAATCTGAATTTGAGTTTTTCTTGAATTTTTTGAAATTGATTCTTGTTCTTGGCTGTTGCAAAATTGTGTCCTTTTCTTTGGTTATGTTCTCTACTTATAATAGAGTGAAATTAGGTCAGAATATTGGGCTTGTCTTTGTGGATTTTGGTTACTTGAGTGTGAAGAAAGATCAATCATAAATGTGAGGAAAGATCAAATATTTTCATACATCAAAGGTTGTGCAAGAAATTGGAGAGTATCAAATCAATTTAAATGATGTTTATGAGCTTCTAGAACAAGAATCATATCCAAATATTGAGTTTTTATATTTTATTTTGATTTAAATTGAATTTTAATAAATAAAATCCAAATAAATAATAAATAAATTATAAAAATGAGAAATAATTGGAATTGGGTCGTGCTTTATGTTATTGTGAAGATTGGATTGCAAATTTGTAGCCCCATTTGGAAAAAATTGGATTTTAGACCTTATTTGCTTCATGCACCCCTTGAAAATCTCTCAACTTTGCCAATGCACAACTCCCTCAATTTTAAGGATATGAAGGTGTTCTTGGATATTTTGGAAATCTTAAAGAGTCCTCTACCCAACCCTTTTGGTCCCATTTCAATATCTTTTACCATTTTCAAATTATGAGCTTTGGAAAAAGTTGACTTTTGTTGACTTTTAAAAGGACCTATAATGTCTTAGCTCATACCTTCCGAATGAAGCATTTTTAGGCTTGACTTGTAAGACAAAAAGTTGTAGAGAATTAAATTTACTTTAAAATGATATTTGGATGGGAATTTTTTTATGAAGCATGTGAAAGTTATGGCTTGTCAAAGTTCAGTTGACTTTTCCTAGGAAACCCTAATTTAGAAACTTCATGATTCTTGATGATATGAGATTTCCTCGATGAATCATGATCAACCCTTGATCAAATGATTAATTTTACTTCATAATCTTGATGTTGGCAAAAAATCTTGAAGTTTGACTTTAGTTTGACCACAGTTGACCTCAGTTTGACTTTTTAACCATTTTGACTGATTTTTGCATATCTGATCATCTAACTGGTCAAACTTATTGGGAAGGCTCTGAAACTTGACATAGGGATTCTTGAAGTCACATGGGATGTTATGAAGCTCATTTGAGACCTTGGAAGTCCATTTTTCTTGGAGAAAACCAAAACCCTAGTTTTGGATCCTTTGCTTAGGAGGAGGCTTTGCCTGAGGAAACTCTCAAACTTACTGGCCAACTGGGGACCTTGAGAACCTTATGATCATTGAGAAATATTGAGAGACATTTCCTTGATTGTGGGAGGGAAAATTTTGGGGTACAACACTTGTCCTTGCTAAATAGAATAGTAATGACCAGCAAGTTTTGAACATTCTGATAGTTTGTGAATTTCCCGATGTTTTTCCTGAAGATGTCACTTCCTTACCTCCGGTGAGGGAAGTTGAGTTCTCAGTCGACCTGATACCGGGAACGACTCATATATCCATTTCTCCTTATCGGATGGCTCCGCTTGAGTTAAAAGAGTTGAAGGATCAATTGGAGGATTTGATGGCAAAGCATTTTGTAAGGCCTAATGTTTCACCGTGGGGAGCTCTTGTGTTATTGGTAAAGAAGAAGGATGGTGGTATGAGGCTGTGCATCAATTATCGTAAGTTGAATAAGGTGACAATCAAGAATAAATACCCCTTACCGAGGATAGAAGATCTTTTAGATCAATTGAAAGGAGCCTGCGTGTTCTCGAAGATTGATCTGAGGTCGGACTATCACCAAATTCGTGTGAAGAGTTTTGATGTTCCGAAGACTGTGTTCAGAACCTGTTACGGTCATTACGAATTCTTAGTGATGCCTTTCGGTGTGATGAATGCTCCAGCTATATTTATGGACTACATGAATCGAATATTTCAGAATTATTTGGATCAATTTGTTGTGATCTTTATCGACGACATTCTTATATATTCTCGTACTCTTCAAGAGCACATGGAGCATATAAGGATTGTCCTATCGATACTGCAAGAAAAGCAACTTTTTGATAATTTTAGTAAGTGTGAGTTTTGGATGTCGGAAGTCACGTTCCTTGGACATGTTATGTCACAGGGAGGTGTAGCAGTGGATCCGTCGAAGATAGAAGTTGTAATTAATTGGGAGAGACCGAAGAATGTTACAGAAGTGAGAAGCTTCCTAGGTTTGGCAGGTTATTAAAGAAGATTTATTAAAGGTTTTTCTCAGATAGTGTTACCATTAACTAAACTCACTAGGAAGGACTTTGCTTACGAATGGAATTCTAATTGTGAGCAAAGTTTCGTGTGGTTGAAGGAGAAATTGACAACTGCTCCAGTTTTGATTATTCCCGATCCTAACAAATCTTATGAAGTGTTATGCGATGCTTCGAAGATGGGATTAGGAGGTTTTCTCATGCAAGAAAGTTATGTGGTAGAGTATGCTTCCATACAGTTGAGAGTTCATGAGAAGAATTATCCTACGCATGATTTGGAATTAGCGGCCGTGGTGTTTACCTTGAAAGTGTGGCGGCACTATTTGTATGGTGTGCGTTTTGAGATGTTTAGTGATCACAAGAGTTTGAAGTACCTCTTTGATCAAAAGGAACTGAATATGAGACAAATGATATGGATGGAGTATTTGAAAGATTATGACCTTGAGTTGAAGTATCACCCAGGAAAAGCGAACAAAGTGGCAGATGCTTTAAGTAGAAAAGTGATTCATAGTGCCGAATTGATGGTGTTGAAGTATGCATTGTTGGAAAAGTTTTGAGATCTTAATCTTCAGTTTGTTTGGACTCCGAATGGTGTAATCATGGGAAACTTGAATATTAATTCTACCTTGAGGAATTATATTCAACAAGCGCAAGTTTTAGATGAGAAGTTGCAAGGATTGTTCCTCCAACCGGGTTTTGTAAGATCGTTAGATGGGATCATCCTATTCAACCACAGAATTTGCATTCCGAATGATGATGTGTTAAAGAGAAAGATTCTGGAAGAAGCACATAAAGGTTCTTTTACGATACATTTGGGTTCTTCGAAGATGTATCAAGACTTGAAGAGGGAATATTGGTGGTCCGGAATGAAAAAGGACATTACGGTAATTGTGTCTGAATGTGCAGTGTGTCAACAAGTGAAGATTGAACACCAACGACCGGGAGGATTTTTACAACCTTTGGACATCCCCATTTGGAAATGGGATAGTATCTCTATGGACTTTGCAGTATTTTTACCGAGTACTCAAGGTGGCTATAACTCTGTTTGGGTGATTGTAGACCGACTAACGAAATCTACGCATTTCTTAGCCGTGAAGACTACGTATAAGGCAAGTCATTGTACGAGGTTGTTTATTGATGAAATTGTGAGATTGCATGGTGTTCCGTCTAGTATTGTGTCGGATAGAGATCTGAAGTTCACTTCGAGATTTTGGAAGGTGTTCCAACAAGCCATGGGTAGGAATTTGCATTTGAGTACTTCTAATCATCCTCAAACAGATGGTCAGACATAACGTACGATTCAAACGATTGAAGATATGTTGAGAGCGTGTGTTTTGGAAAGTAAAGGAAATTGGAAAGAACTTTTGCCGTTGATCGAATTTTCGTACAACAATAGTTACCATGTGAGCATCGGAATGGCTCTGTATGAGGCTTTTTACGGAAGGAAGTGTAGAACACCGTTGTGTTGGTCGGAAGTGGGTGAAGAAAGGATTTTAGGACCGGAAATTATTCAAGAGACTACGGAAAAGATTCATATCATCCGAGGAAAGATTAAACAAGCCCAAGATCGTCAGAAGAGTTATGCTGACAATCGAAGGAGACCCTTGGAATTTGATGAAGGTGATCATGTATACTTGGAAGTCACTCCGAGATTGAGATTGAAAGGACTGTTTAAGTCGCGTAAGTTAAGTCCGAGATACGTGGGACCGTATCAGATTCTAGAAATAATTGGTGAAGTTGCTTACCGTTTAGCCTTGCCGCCCTCTCTGTCTGAAATGCATGATGTTTTTCATGTATCTCAACTTCGTATGTTCGTTCCCGACCCTCTTCAGCCTATTCTACCAGATTCTATAGAGATAGAAACGAATTTGACTTTTGAACCCCAACTGAGCCGTATTGTTGGGAGAGAAACTAAGGTGTTAAGGAATAAAGAGATGCCACTTGTTAAAGTGCAATGAGATGAGACGCATCCTGGCGATGCTACGTGGGAGTTAGAATCTGAGATGCATGAATCATATCCTCACATGTTCAGGTAATCCTTTAAATTCGTGGACGAATTTTATTTAAGGGGGGAAGATGTAATACCCCGTAATTTTATTTAATGATCTGAATAATATTAATTGGTAATAATATTATTCCGGATTATTCTAAGAAATTTTAACGGAACTAAATAAGAGTAATCAGCGGGATATTATTTTATTAATTGATATTAGCTGACTCAGAGGTTTTATAAAATATCAGATTAAGAGACATTTTTAGATACTCTCTAATTTTGAACACAAAGGTAAAATATATATTTTTATATTTATAAATAGAAAGTAAATAAGAAGAAGAGAAAGTTAGTAAGGAAAAGAATAGAAAGAAGAAGGAAGAAAAGAGAGAGAAGAGGAGAAGAGGAGGAAAAACCCCGAGACTTCAAATTTATCTTGCTTCGCCATCCGTCCGTCGAATCAACTCAATCATTCCGCCAATCTTCATCTCCCGAGGTGGGTTCTTAGTTAGAAGCTTTTATCTTTGATTTTGGTTGAGTTTTAGAGATTTTTTGGTTTATGGTTTAATTGGAAAATCTGAGAAATTGAAAGTTTAACGGTTAAAACTCGATTTAAACTTAACTATAATACTCACATTATGTCTATGAATATGTTTTTCTATGTGTTTCTACATTGGTTGATGTTTGGAGTTGAGTTTGGGTTGGAGAATTGATTTCCCGTAAGCCTGGAAATTCCTGAACTGGTGTAGCTCGCTCAGTGAGCAGTTCCTCGCTCAGCGAGAGTTCCATAAGTTTTTTCGCTCAGCGAGAACTGTAGGTTTCAAGTGTGGTATTTAATTCATAACTTTTGATCCGAGCATCCGTTTTAAACGTTCCACATACCTTTTTGAAGCTAAAATCATGTATTTTCTTATGATGTCGAAGAATATTATTTTTACCTGACTTTTCCCGATTTTCCGATTTAATCGTAAGAATACGAAATTATGAAAAGTATGAACTTAAAGAAATGAAATGGTAAGACTTGTGAGGTACCTAGGATTTACGTAGACTAGTAAGAAAAGAGAATCATATTTGAGCGTATCCCCTATAGCTTGAGGTGGGTATTACATTGAGTCCCACGGGAAGCGAGTGATAGCTTGATTTGGGTATTACATTGAGTCCCACGGGAAGCGGGTGATAGCTTGAGGTGGGTATTACACTGAGTCCCACGGGAAGCGGGTGATAGCTTGAGGTGGGTATTACATTGAGTCCCACAGGAAGTGAGTGATAACTTGAGATGGGTATTTCATTGAGTCCCATGAGAAGTCTAGTGGTTCATACTTGAGGTGGGTGTTTCACTGAGTCCCACGGGAAGTGTTGTACGAAGTGTTGCTTAAATGTTCCATTTCGGCTTAGTTACTTTTGAGAGGAGCCTTTGTATTCGTGGAATTATTAGGTTTGACCCTTAGAGCCGAGAGAACTCTAAGATAGGGAACCCACTGAGATGTTTTATCTCACCCCATGTTGATGTTGTTATTTCAGGTACTTCAGGTTCCGTTAAGGGTAAGGATAAGGCGACTTGATTATCCTTACTAGTTGATGGCTTTGTCTTCCGCTGTGGATTTTGAGATCTTCGGATCTAGTTCTTAGTGAAATTCTGGGATCAGATATGTGATGTCGAACCAGATGTTTAGACACTGATATCCCAAACAAAAATTAATAAGCTAGTAAATTAAATAACACAGGAAATTGTTATCCCAGTTCAGTGTATCTCCACACTTACATCTGGGAGCTACCAAGCCAGGAAGGAAATCCAATATAAGTAATATTAATTATGGAGTTAAACCAATCAGTTTAATCCTTCACTTAATATCTACCCAAGGCAATTTCTACCTAAGACTCTACTTAGATATGAGTACCTACTCACTCCCCCTCTATCACACAGTGATCTTTAACTTAGGATGATTAATAACTTTGAAGTCACACTTCAGACACACCAGCTTGATCTTACTTAAAAGTTTCAATCAAGACACAATTCACTTTTTGCTTAAAAGCTTATAAAGTGACTAACAAACAATTAAAACCTGCTAGCTTCACAAACACCCTTGACACTCTTCTTGAAATCGTTGAGTTTACTTGAGTGTATCAGTTCCTTAAATAGATGCTTAGTTTGTGGGCTTTTTGCAAATTATCCAGACTTTGATAAATCCCACAGATATCTCCTTGAATTAAGGTGAGTTAGTTTGTTATCTCCTTGAATCAATGTGAGTTAGTTTTTCTGTTTCCTTTACACTGGAACCGGATAACTAAGCTTCCTAAAGATGCGCCTTGGAGTGCTTATCCTTTAATTAATTCCAGATATTTTCTCCTGATTTTAATCACTTCTGTTACACATCATTTAAGTCAGATAGCAGGTTTGCAATGTCACAACACCTGGTGTGACATCCTGATGTCCTAAACTAAGTTCATAACTTTTACTTTGTTTGTCAAAAATTCTGCCAATTTCTAACATCTACAAACTCCCCCTTTGGCTAATTTTTGGCTAACACATTCTTCTGGTTTTGTCAGAGAGCAACGGAGTTCCTTTCTGTTGGATCATGTGAGAGCTAATAATTTGCTCCCCCTCAAACATGTATGTATACTGCTATGACTTGGCCCAACAGACTTTGATATACCAATGAAAATTCAAATTCAACTTAGTTCAGCAGACAAACATTAACAGCATTGTTCAATACACTTCTCCCCCTTGTTAGACATAAATTTGGGGCCAAACATTACAAAAACAGAAAAACATTCAGAATTACAATGTAGAACAGACAATACATTTTCCACCAACACACAGCTTCACTCAGACTCTGTATCCTCAGACTCATCATCAGATCCATCAACATTCCCAGCAACCTCTTCCAGCTCCAGTCTTTGAATTAGGTCCTCAAGCTTATTCTTCCTTTCATCCAACTCTTTGCAGGTTGTCCTGAGCTCTACAATCAGGGTTGCCTTTGATATAGGTGTCTTGACAGCAGATGTCCCAGCAGATGTCCCACCTGGTGCTTCAACATTTGTAGCATGATGACCTAGAAACAGCTTGTAATGAAAGGACAATGGACTCTCCCTTTTACAGACAGAATCCTTGTCAGTAAGGATTCCTGGATATTGGTTGAGAATCACTCCACAAAGCAGTGATGGGAAGGCTATTGGAAGCTTGATGGCTGAGGTTCCTGCATGCTTGAGAGTCTGGTCAAATATATATGCCCCATAATCCAGCTTGGTTTGGGTGCCTACAGCACAGATAAACCTCCCAAGCCCAGTAACTATAGATGAGGTGTGGTTGGTTGGTGTAACACGGTGGGAGAACTGAATTTAGTTAAATGTTGCGGATAGCAAGAGTCGCCACCGACTTTTATTTTATCTAAAGGAAAGGGCATAAAAGAACAGGAAAGACCTTAAAAGATTTTTGGGTTCGGGGGGTAGGTTATGTAAAGGGAAGGTGTTAGCACCCTTTACATCCATGGTTATCCATGGGCTCTTAGTTACTTAGCTCACTTTAAATTGTTTTGAGAAGTGTAGTGTGTGATTAAAAAATTTCTTAAGTACTTTATAATGATCCTTGTACGGATATATATAAAGACTTTGTTTTGAAAATTGTTTGAAAATGTGAAGTGTTTATGAAATGTTTTTTTAAAAGAGTGAGCAAGTACTTAAGAGGAACATACCCTAATTGAATCTTTTCTGTTCTTAAATGTTCTTTCAATGGTAAGACTATCCCTATTATTAAGGAATAGGTAGTCATTACCTTGGATGTTATAAGGGACATGTGAAGGGTCATCGTTATTAGGCAACTGTAAGGTGTACTTAGCAATTCGAAGGGACTTATCATCTTTTATTCGAAAGGGACAAGATCATTCACGAAGGCAACATTCGAAGGGATTTGATCTTATAATCTTTAAAGGGACAAGATGATATTAATAAGAGAATGGACTTTGCTTTATACACCTTACTTGACCTTTTTGTTTAGGCAACATGAGAGGTATCCTTAAGAAGGTGAGATGGCGATCAAAGATCGACTTACGTGTGTGCGTGTACAAGTTCAAATACTTATCTTATAATTAGTGATCTAAATTTAATTTTAGGATACAAACATGTTTTCACTCCCTAATTTACTAACCATGGCAATTTAAATAAATAAACAATAAAAATTACTACAACTATTACATGGCTTGTACAGTTACATTATAAAGAAAAATAATTTAAATAATAAGCATATAAATAAATAAATAAAAGATTAGCAATAAAAATAAATATAAGAGAAAGAAGAGGTTAGCACAATAATATACAATATAGAAATTAATTAGTTTTTTAGATAAACAATTTTTAAATAATTTTAAGATGAAAATAAAATAATAATAATTATATACTAATTTATTTACATGAATAAACATAATTAATAATTCAATTATATATATATTAGAAATATTTATTAAGTATAATTAAAAAAAACATAATTAAAATAAGAAATTAAAATTGTAAAAGAAAATTAGGGTTTTGTGTTATTAGAAAATAAATTAGGGTTTAAAAATAATTAGGGTTTCTAAAAAATTATTATAATTTATAATTTAATTTTACATTACTAATTTAATTATTAAACAAATATACATATTCAAATTCATAAATAAATAAATAAGTTTAGAATTTAGAAAATAATTTTAGAGGTTTTTATATAAAATATAAAGTATTTACATATTAATTTAGAATTATTTATATATGTGTATTATATTTAATTAACAATAAAATAGTTAAACAAAATATATGAGCAAAATAAAAATTGAAACTTACCTGGGGCAGGGATCGAACCCACACCCTAGGCCTCATTCTCTTTGGACCAACAAGCCAACCAATGGACCAGCTGCGTGCTGATGATAGCATTCCACCTCCACCTTGTTTTGTTGTTATTCTGCGAAAACGAAAGAAAATTAAGCAAAAAAAATATGCTTTGGCTGGTTTCGAACCCAAACACTTCCGTATCCAAGCCAAGCTCTTTACCACTGGGCCAACCTGCGCGCTGTGATATTCAATTGAAACACATATATTATAAAAACAAATGAATTTTTGAATTCAGAGAATTCGCGCCAAGGACTCGTCTTCTTCCTTGGTCACTGCGCATTTACCTGCGAAATTTTCCATGAATTTTCCTGCGAATTTACCTACGCACAATTTTTACAGAAAATCCTAGCTTTTTGAAACACCATTAAAACCATAAAATTTCACCAAATTAAACATAGCATTGTAATCCCCATGTCTTAACCAATTCATTAGTGGTATTAGAACTCATTTATATTTGTTCAATCAAAAAACCCTAAACGGCCAAGCAAACCCTAACAATGGCATTTTCATGGTTCGGCTATGATTCTTCACGAAAATTGTCCAGAAATCATCTATAGGCATAAACAAACATTAATACATGATCAAAATGCATTATAAATATATGAATTCATGGAATCGAAAAAAAACAATTCAAGGGCAAGAATGCTTCGGGTTATGTGTATGAGCATGAATTGGATGCGTTTGAGAGTTGGTTTCGACTCAATGAAGTCCAAGGAACCTTCTTGTGTCCTTAAAATACCTTAAAACCCTTTGTAATAAGGAAACCGAATTGGTGTTTTGGATGAAATTTGTGAAGTTTGAAGATGATGTGAGAGGCTGCAAATTCGTCCTCTCTAAGTTGCTAAATGTTCTTTATATATGGATGAATGAATTAGGTCAAAAACATTGCTCAAGACTTTGGATTTTTTGGTAGTTTGAGATTGAAAAAGATTAGCTTTTAAAGTTTGAATATTCTTGATATATGCTTACTATTTTAGGATAATCTTCATAACTTTTGTATCAATTAGATCCAAATAACCTTTATGACATTCTAGAAGACAAATCATTTTAAATATTCACCCTTTTATATTTTATTTGAATTTAAAATGATTTTTAATATAAAAAATCATAATAAATAAAAATAAAATGAATAAAATTATGAAAATATTAAATTAATTTCGTGCATGATGTCATGGAGAAGACTTTACCCTATACCCCTACATCTATACTTTTACCCCTACAAATTTTTCAAAATGCCTATTATAACCTTATTATATTTTATTATTTTATTATTTTATTTTTTTACCATTTATGTCATACCGTCAGATTTTAGAAAAAGTGATCCAAAAAAACACGATCCGGAAGACTTAAAGAATGAGTTCCGGTACGTTAATTTTCATACCGGAAGACTTTGGGAAAGTCTTCCGGTTTTGTTATTTTTGTTCACCGGAAGACTTAATAAAAGTGTTCCGTACCGGAACACTTTTATTAAGTCTTCCGGTAGCCCTGTGTATGTGTACCGGAACACTTCATGTAAGAGTTCCAGTTTGTTCCAAATACATTACCGGAAGACTTACGTGAAGTGTTCCGGTTTGTTCCAAATACATTACCGGAAGACTTACGTGAAGTGTTCCGGTTTTTTTTTTTTTTAATTTTTTAATTTTCTTTATAATTCCTTAATATACAATTAAGGAAGGAAAAATTATTTAACATTAACAACATAATAAATATTTATTACAAATTAAAATATTTGACATTAACAACTAAATATATAATAAAGGAAAAATTATTTGACATTAACATCATAACAAATATTTATTACAAATTAAAATTTATAGCATTTAAATGCTAATTTATTGAATATGTGTTTTTGATGTAAATACTAAAATATGAATATTATATATTAATTTTTCAAATACAATAAAAATAAAAATTATATATTAATTATTTATAAGAAAATTATAAAAAAATCATTTTTATAAATATTAAACATTGAATAAAAGTATAAAATAAATAAAAATATTATGAGAAACAAAGTTATTTAATGTCATTTATACCATTGAATCATTATTATAAGATAAATAAAATTTATTACTCTTTATAATATATATATATTTTTTTTTAATACCATTCATTACTTAGAACTTAATTACATTTAATTTTTTTCTCCCTAACAAATAATTAAAAGTATATTATTTATAAAAGAGAAATTAGTTTAATTTAAAATGATGGTTAATGTACGTTTAAACTTTAAATTACTATTTAATTCAATGAACCTATACAAGCAATTAAATTTTTTAAACGAAAAAAATTAATTCAAAATTATTTTTAACATATGATAAAATATTTTTTAAATAAAATAATCATATTATTCTATTTTAAAACAATAATATATATATATATATATATATATATATATATATATATATATATATATATATATATATATATATATATATATATATATATAAAATAGTGTAGAATACCAAAAAAAAAATAAAAAAAAAAAAATAGTGTATAGAGTTTTTAATATGAGTTGATATAAGAATCACACATGTCGAATTTTTAAAATGTATATACGCCGAAGATAACCAATTTATATAATTAAATAAATAATCAAACAAAATGTTTTTGGTACAAAATAAGCATACAATTTAAATAAATTAAATGAACTTTAATATAAATACTAATAGAATGAAACATAAGTAATATGTGAATAAATAGTATCAAAATTATATAATATTTTTTTATTAATCATGAAATCTATTTGTCATTTATAAAAGGAGAAAACTTAGATACAATTCTTTATGTGTTCTTTATACTTAAAATATGACAAGTGTATAAAGCACACATAAAGAATTGTATCTAGGTTTTCTCCTTTTATAAATGACAAAAAGATTGTATGATTAATAAAATATCATACCATTTTGATACTATTTATTCATGCATTACTTATGTTTCATTCTATTAGTATTTATATTAAAGTTCATTTAAATTGTATGCTTATTTTGTACCAAAACCATTTTGTTTGATTATTTATTTAATTATATAAATTGGTTATCATCAGCCTATATATATTTTAAAATTTCGACGGATGTGATTCTCATATCAACTCATATTAAAAACTCTATACACTATTTTATTTATTTATTATTTATTTTTTGGTATTCTACACTATTTTATATATATATATATATATATATATATATATATATATATATATATATATATATATATTATTGTTTTAAAATAGAATAATATGATTATTTTATTTAAAAAATATTTTATCATATGTTAAAAATAATTTTGAATTATTTTTTTTCGTTTAAAAAATTTAATTGCTTGTAAAGGTTCATTGAATTAAATAGTAATTTGAAGTTTAAACGTACATTAACCATCATTTTAAATTAAAATAATTTTTCTTTTATAAATAATATATTTTTAGTTATTTGTTAGGGAGAAAAAAATTAAATGTAATTAAGTTATAAGTAATAAATGGTATTAAAAAAATATATATTATAAAGAGTAATAAATTTTATTTATCTTATAATAATGATTCTATGGTATAAATGACATTAAATAACTTTGTTTCTCATAATATTTTTATTTATTTTATACTTTTATTCAATGTTTAATATTTATAAAACTGGTTTTTTTATAATTTTCTTTTAAATAATTAATATATAATATTTATTTTTATTGTATTTGAATAATTAATATATAATATTCATATTTCAGTATTTACATCAAAAACATCTATTCAATAAATCATCATTTAAATGCTATAAATTTTATTTTGTAATAAATATTTGTTATGTTATTAATGTCAAATAATTTTTCCTTTATGGTATATTTAGTTGTTAATGTCAAATATTTTAATTTGTAATAAATATTTATTATGTTGTTAATGTCAAATAATGTTTCCTTCCTTAATTGTATATTAAGGAATTATAAAGAAAATTAAAAAATTAAAAAATTAAATAAATAAAAAAACAAACCGGAACACTTCACGTAAGTCTTCCGGTAGTGTATTTGGAACAAACTCGAACTCTTACATGAAGTGTTCCGGTACACATACACAGGGCTATCGGAAGACTTAATAAAAGTGTTCCGGCACGGAACACTTTTATTAAGTCTTCCGGTGAATAAAAATAACAAAACCGGAAGACTTTCCCAAAGTCTTCCGGTATGAAAATTAACGTACCGGAACTCATTCTTTAAGTCTTCCGGATCGTGTTTTTTTGGATCACTTTTTCAAATGGTAAAAAAATAAAAAAAAAATAAAATATAATAAGGTTATAATAGGCATTTTGAAAAATTTGTAGGGGTAAAAGTATAGATGTAGGGGTATAGGGTAAAACCTTCTGTCATGGAACCTATTGGATCACAAAAAAGTTAGCCCATTTGAAGAATTATGGTTTTAAGACCCCATTTACTTCATAAACCACTCAAAAATTTCCCAACTTTGCAAGGGCACAAATCCTTCAATTTTAATGCTATTAAGGTGTTCTTGGACATTTTGGAGAGCTTAAAGAGTCCTATAACCAACCCCTTTGGTCTCATGTCCATATCTTTTACCATTCTCAAGTTATGCTCTTTGGAAGTTGTTGACTTTTTGTTGACTTTTGAAAGGACATATAATGTCTTAGCCCATATCTTCCAAATGAAGCATTTTTGGGCTTGGCTTGTGAGACACAAAGTTGTAGAGAATTCAATTTCCTTCAAAATGAGCTTTGGATGGGAAATTTTTGATGAAGCATGTGAACATATATAGGATGATATGAAGCTCACTTGAAGTCTTGGAAGTCCATTTAGCCTGATAAAAGTCAAAACCCTAGTTTAGGATGCATTGCTTAGGAGGATGCATTGTCTGAGGGAATGGTCAAACTTTCTGACTAATTGTGAATCTTGTGAACCTTGTGAACCTCATAAGATGTCTTGTGAACCTTGTGAGCCTCTTAGTACACAATTACTTGTCTTGTGGAGGGCAAATTTTGGGGTGCAACAGCTGCCCCTGTTCAATTTTCTGAAACCTGAGGGGTTAGATTGGTATATGTGCCAGTCGTGACCTGGAAGGTTGATGGGGATTGAACACAAAAGCCCAAAAATTTGCACTCACCGGTGCGTAAAATAACACTGATGATTAGTTGTATATGCTTGAGTGGTCTTAAAGATGCCACTTGGAAGAACTGGAGATGGGCTTATAGATGCCATCTAAAGTATCAGGATGTGATGATAGCTTTATGTTGATACTGGATATCAGTACTAGGTCTTGGTATAGGCCATCTCTGAATCATTTATGCAACATAGTTTGAACTGTTGAATAGACCAGTAGAAATAAATCTTGTGACGATTATCTCTTCTGGAAGTATCTTGGATTAGGGAATGGATCTTTGTACAGACCGTTTGCCTACTCTCCAAGGTCAAAAGAACGTCAGGATTAGTTCTTCTGAAAAATATCTTGAACCAGGGAATGGATCTTTTTACAGACCGTTTGCCTGCTATTCAAGGGCCAAAAGAACGTCAGGATTTGTTCTTCTGAAAAATATCTTGAACCAGGGAATGGATCTTTTTACAGACCGTTTGTCTGCTATTCAAGGGCCAAAAGAACGTCAGGATTTGTTCTTCTGAAAAATATCTTGAACCAGGGAATGGATATTTTTACAGACCGTTTGCCTGCTATTCAAGGACCAAAAGAACGTCAGGATTTGTTCTTCTGAAAAATATCTTGAACCAGGGAATGGATCTTTTTACAGATCGTTTGCCTACTATCCAAGGGCCAAAATAACGTCAGGATTTGTTCTTCTGAAAAATATCTTGAACCAGGGAATGGATCTTTTTACAGACCGTTTGCCTGCTATTCAAGGGCCAAAAGAACGTTAGGATTTGTTCTTCTGAAAAATATCTTGAACCAGGGAATTGATCTTTTTACAGACTGTTTGCCTGCTATTCAAGGCCAGATAGATGAAATCTTCTGGAAATATCCTGGATTAGGGAATGGATCTTCTTACAGACTGTTTGCCTACTCTCCGAGGACATCTTGAGTATTGTATGGATCATTTCTGACCTGTTGTGAATTATTGATATTGTTTTACCTGCATATAACCAGCCTGCAAGGAGTTAGCTTATGCAATATGTATGCATGCATAGTATGATGCACCTAAGTAATGTGTTATGTATTTATGGATATGTATGTTATGATATGATGTAAATGATGTATGTATGAATCATGCAGCCTGAAGCGTCTGGATATCTTTGTATAATAACTGTTGGCTAGGGAAAATAAATCCCGACTCGTTGCTGAAGAATATGAGGAACTTGTTCCCGTCTTGTTTGATAGTATAGTATTTATAACCTCCCGTCCTCGTTCGTCGTACTTCTATTGAAGGAATAAGTTCCTGAGTATCCCGACTGAGGATAAAAGAGATGGACATAAATTCAAAGGGGAGACGTAACTTGAAGTATCTCTGATGATAGATTTGCCCTACTGGGGATTTGTAGTTGTCTTGTGGGGATGAATCGGCGAAGATTCGTTGAATTCCTTCCCTCGTTCGTCCTTAGTAAATACTATTATTGCATTTTCATGCATTCCTGGTAAACATCAATCATATTAAGCATTTTATGCATTTCTGGTAAACATCAATCATATTCAAAAGCATACATACATTCACAACCAATGGACGTTTCGCTTATATAAATAGAGTAAAAGTAAATCTGGATTCAAAAATGAAATTTTATTTATATCACAAAGTGACCTATACATAGGCAAGTTTGTACAAGGAGACAGAAATCCTAGTAAGAGGAATTCGTCGTAAACAATTTTTACAAAACAAAGAAAATCAGCTATGTGGGAAATAATCCTATTGAGTTTCAATTCTACTATTGCCATTATCTTCAAGTATCTCATTTTCTACTGTTGAGACGGAAATGATTGGATTGAGCTTTATCTGTTCGAACTTGGTTAAGTAGCACAACTGGTTGGAGTTTACATGGGTGATCCAAACGAGACATAGTCATACGCTTTAATCCCTAACTTTTGCCTGGATTGCCTTTTCAGGTTTTCAATCCACCGGGATACCCTTTTTTGCCCAAGCCGCCTTTTCAGGTTTTCGACTTGCCGGGTGTACATTTTTTTGTATATATATCCCTAATTTTTTCCCGAACCCTTTTGGTTCGCTGGGATGCCCTTATTTTTGCCTAGGTCAGTCAACCTAGCGGGTCTCTTTTCATGCGTAGTATTTTTTAACTATGTCTGCGTTTACAGGCTGTGGGAAGTCTTCACCATCCATAGTAGTAAGTATCATGGCACCTCCTGAGAATACTGTTTTGACTATGAATGGTCCTTCATATGTAGGAGTCCATTTTCCCCTAGGATCACCCTGTGGTAATATGATACGCTTGATTACCAAGTCACCAGCCTGATATACCTTTGGCTTAACCTTCTTATTGAAAGCTTTGATCATTCGTTTCTGGTACATCTGACCATGACAAACAGCTGCTAACCTCTTCTCATCAATCAAATTTATCTGGTCAAGTCGAGTCTGAATCCACTCATCTTCATCCAAACCTGCATCCTTCATGATTCTTAAGGAAGGTATCTGAACTTCAATGGGCAGAACTGCTTCCATACCATAGACTAAAGAGAATGGGGTTGCCCCTATTGAAGTACGTATTGTAGTACGATAGCCATGAAAAGCAAATGGTAACATCTCATGCCAATCCTTAGAAGTAACATTCATCTTCTGTAGAATCTTCTTAATGTTCTTGTTAGCAGCTTCTACTGCCCCATTCATCTTTGGACGATACGGAGAAGAGTTGTGATGCTTAATCTTGAACTGCGTGCAGAGATCAGTAATCATAGTGTTGTTCAGATTAGAGCCATTGTCACTAATAATCCTTTCAGGGATGCCATACCTACATATGAGATTATTCTTAATGAATCGAGCCACCACATTCTTAGTAACAGATGCAAATGAAGCTGCCTCTACCCACTTCGTAAAGTAATCAATAGCAACCAGGATGAAACGATGTCCATTAGAAGCAGTAGGCTTGATCTCACCAATCATATCAATGCCCCACATGGCAAAAGGCCAAGGAGCAGTCAACACATTCAATGGTGATGGAGGTATATGCACTTTATCAGTATAGATTTGACACTTGTGACACGTTCTGGAATGTTGATAGCAGTCAGCTTCCATGGTAGACCAATAGTAACCTGCTCTCAATATCTTCTTTGACATGGTATGACCACTAGAATGAGTGCCAAAGATCCCATCATGCATGTCTTCCATAATCTCAGTTGCTTCCTTCTTATCCACACAATGAAGCAAAGTTGAATCATGATTGCGCTTGTACAAAATTCCACTACTCAAAAAGAACTTAGCAGAAAATCTCCTCAGAAATTTCTTGTCTTTGACAGATGCCCCTTCAGGGAACTCCTGAGCTTCAAGATATCTTTTCACTTCATAGAACCAAGGCTTCTCTTCTGCTTCTTCAGTATCAATCTCATTGTAGTATGCAGGCTTCTCAAATCTATCAATAGTAATCTTGGGAGCTTCATCATCCCAGCTAATCTCAAACATGGATGCCATGGTGGCTAACGCATCTGCCAACTGATTCTCTCTTCGTGGAATATGTCCAAAGGTAATCTCTTCAAAATATGGGATCAGAGACAAAACATACTCTCTGTAAGGAATGAGATTGTCATGCTTGGTATCCCAATCTCCTTTGATCTGACTTACTACCAGGGCTGAATCTCCATACACGTCCAGGAACTGAATCTTCATATCAATGGCAGCTTTGATACCCAGGATACATGCCTCATACTCAGCCATGTTATTGGTATAATAGAAACAAAGTCTTGCAGTAATCGGGGTATGACAACCTTCAGGGGAATTTGTAACACCCCGAAAATCTAAATTCAATTATTTAATTATTTATTTAATTAATTTAGAAAAATTTGGAGAGTTTGGGTTAATTTGAGAATTTTGGAGAAAATGAGTATTTTTATATAATAAGGATAAATAGTGTTTTATTATACTATTTTATTTTTATTATTAAAAATATATTAAAGAAAAGGGTAAGATGGTCCTTTGTGAAATCATGAGGGTAATATGGGAGAAGGCTAAACTGGGATATTATAGCCAAATAAGAGAATACGATCAGTTTTCTCATTTTGTTGTTTCTATCGTGTTTTGGAAGTGCTCTGAAGAAAAGAGAAGCTCAGAGTCAGGAGGCTGTGGAGAACCCAAGAGAAGCGTGTAAAGCGGCGAAATTCTCTAAGGTATAGGGAGTTTTCATAATCTATGATAAATGTATAGGAATTGGAATATGAATGGATTAGGATAGTATGAATTTTAGGAGTTTTGGGGTTTTGAGTTAGGTTGGGTTTTAGGAGAAATCTTGATGAATTAGAGCGATTAGAATGAGTTATAATCGTATATTTTTCTATATAATTGTTGTCTGGATGTTGTTGAGGTTTAATTGATGTTTTTGAATGGTTTTTGGGTGTTATGATGTGAAATCCGTAATGGGGTTTGGGGATTTTTGAAAATTGGAACAGTCTGCAATTGTGTAGCAGAAGACTGTTGGAACGCGTGCGTTAATCGGTTAACGCTTTGGTTAACCGGTTAACCATTGGAAATTTTGGGGTATTTTATGAAATTACGCAGGCGTTAACCGGTTAACGCTTTGGTTAACCGGTTAACACTGTTGGGACAACAAATTTTATTTCTTTGAAAATTCATATCTTTTAAACCGTAAGTCCGATTCGCATTCCGTTTGAAGCGTCGGAACGAGTACAAACTGAACTTTATTTTGATGAATAGAAACGAGAAAAATGCAACAGTTTTTGATAAATGAATTTGTGAAATAACCTTATAATTACCTTATAAATTACCGGGTACGGGTTAATTCTTGATATGTCAGAGTGGTTAGAAAACCAGTGTTCAGGGTGTAATGTCATGATGATATATATGAATATTTGATGATTGTTTTGCTGATTGAAATGAATGATGCGAATTATTTTGGTGAATTTTTCGATGTAGCGCATCATTGCATTTCATAACATTCACGATGGGGCTTCGGCCTATTTTTTTTGCTTCAATCCCATTGTGTGGATTGAAGTGTCTCGATGATTATGGTGTGCTCCCTTGTGGAGGGTTGATGGTCATGTATCCATCTCATGGTGAAAATGGTACCACATGCATATTGCATATCAGGATGTAGAATTGCATATTTTGGATGAATTTCATGACTGTGTTGGTGTTGATTGATTTCATGATAGTGTTGCGGTTGATGTTGAATTTTGTAGTTGACGATGTCATGATATGTGTATTAATTTATTTATGATTCTATATTCTTGTAAGTTTATGATATATTATGTTTACTCACCCTGCCTGCTTGGAAATGTTGCCTCCTTCGTGGGTAACTTGCAGATGTCGAAGAATAGTCTTGCAGTGCAATAGGAGTAATGCATGAGTCTCGGAGCGTGCTTTAGTGTTCCTTAGGAGTGGTTATGGTTTATGTGTCCTGCTCTGTGTCATGTAACACTGGGATGGGTTTTATTCTGTTACCTGTTTCAGTTATGTTATTATTGGATAAATGTTTTCCTATTTATATGATGTTAAATTCAGGATGGTGAAAATTATATTTATGAGGTTTTGAATTTTGAAGTTAAATTCCGTTGTGAAATGTTTATGATATTTTGATGTTGATTAACCCGTGTTATGGGACAGGACACTGTTGTGTATTTTTGATGAAAATGTGATACCCTTTGTGATGATTACTCTGATATTATTTCAATATTATGTTTGGGGTAGAAGGGTGTTACATTAGTGGTATCAGAGCAGGTCGGTCTGTCCGGCCAAGTCTTGTTGTTGTCAGTCAGTTGTCAAGTCGTTATTTATTTAACGATTATTCTCTTATAATGTGGTAAGTGTTGTTCAGAATGGCTGGAAACAACTCGCGTGCTCTCGCTGATGCTATTGCAGCTCTTGCTCAGACTGTTGCTCGAAACAATGCGCATGATAAGTTTCGTGCATTGGAGAAGTCCCAGAGGAATAATCCACATGTGTTTGAAGGAACTCATGACCCGGCGAGCGCACAGAAGTGGCTCAAGGCAATTGAGAAGATTTTCAGAGTGATGGCGTGTGCTGACGCGCAAAAAGTTCAATTCGGAACTCATATGTTGTCTGAGGAAGCTGAAGACTGGTGGGATAATACCCGTCAGCATCTCGAGGATGAAGCTGTTGTGGTGACTTGGACTGTATTTAAGGCGGAGTTCCTTAAGAAGTATTTTCCGGAAGATGCTCGTGGTAAGTTGGAGATAGAATTCCTTGAGCTGAAGCAAGGAAACTTGACTGTGGCAGAGTATGCTGCCAAATTTGAAAGACTGGTGAAGTTTTGTCCCCACTACAACAGGGCAGATGCTGAACTTTTCAAGTGCCTTAAGTTTGAGAATGGGCTGAGACCTGAAATTAAGCAGGGAATTGGATGTCAACAAATTCGTAAGTATGCAGAGTTGGTGGATAAGAGCCGTATTTATGATGAGGACAGCCGAGATCGGTCAGTTCACTATAAACAGCTGAGCGAGAAGAAAGGCAAGAGTCAGTATAGAGGAAAACCTTATGTGACTACTGGTGATAAGGGGAAGCAGAAGGCATATGATGAGAAGAAGCAAAGTAGGGGAGCTGCTAATGTACCTGTTAAGTGTTACAAGTGTGGAGAGGCAGGTCATAAGGTCGATGTGTGTACCACCAGAGTTATGAAATGTTACCATTGTGGCAAGCTTGGGCATAAGGTGAGTGATTGTCCTAATGAAGGCCCAACCTGTTACAATTGTGGTGAACAGGGGCATATCAGCACCCAATGCCACAAACCAAAGAAGAATGCTGCTACTACTCAGAATGCTGGAAGAGTGTTTGCATTAGCTGGTTCAGAAGCTCCAAGGAAGGACAACTTGATCAGAGGTACCTGTTTTATTAATAATATTGAGTTGATTGCTATTATTGACACTGGAGCTACACATTCATTTATTTCTCTTGAGTGTGCTAATAGATTGGGTTTTAAGTTGTCTAATATGAATGGTAATATGATAATAGAGACTCCTGCTAATGGTTTTGTGACTACCATGCTTGTCTGTTTGAAATGTCCTTTGACAATTTTCGAGAAGAATTTTGTGATGGATTTGGTGTGCCTACCATTACACCAAATCGATGTTATCCTTGGTATGAACTGGTTGGAATTCAATTATGTTCATATTAACTGTTATAGTAAGACGGTGTAGTTCCCTGATTTGAGCGGGAATGGTGAGTTGATGTTTTTATCTGCTAAGCAAGTGGATGCACTTGTTTTAGATGAAGCTTTGATGTTTGCAGTGTCTACCTCATTGCAAGTTGACGATAAGACTGTCAGTGCAGAGTTGCCTGTGGTTTGTGAATTTCAAGATGTGTTTCCTGGTGATATAAGTGATTTACCACCGGAACATGAGATTGATTTTTCTGTGGACTTAGTACCGGGTACGAGTCCTGTCTCGATGGCTCCTTATAGAATGTCGGCTTCAGAGTTGAATGAGTTGAAGAAACAATTAGAAGAATTGTTAGAGAAGAGGTTCATTAGACCCAGTGTTTCTCCTTGGGGTGCTCCGGTGTTGCTCGTTAAGAAGAAGGATGGTAGTATGAGATTGTGTGTCGATTACCGACAGTTGAATAAAGTGACTATCAAGAATAAGTACCCACGTCCGAGGATCGATGATTTGATGGATCAGCTAGTAGGTGCTTGTGTCTTTAGTAAAATTGATCTGAGGTCTGGTTATCATCAGATTCGAGTTAAAGCTGATGATATTCCGAAGACAGCTTTCAGGACAAGGTATGGGCATTATGAGTATACGGTGATGCCGTTTGGGGTTTCTAATGCGCCTAGTGTGTTTATAGAATATATGAATAGAATCTTTCATGTGTATCTGGATAAGTTCGTGGTGGTTTTCATAGATGATATCTTGGTATATTCTAAATCAGAAGAAGAACATGCCGAGCATTTGAGAGTTGTGTTGCAAGTGTTGAGAGAAAAGAAATTGTTTGCTAAATTATCTAAGTGTGAATTTTGGCTAAGGGAAGTGAGTTTCCTCGGCCATGTAATTTCAAGTGGTGGAATTTCGGTGGATCCTTCAAAGATTAATGCGGTATTGCAGTGGGAGACTCCGAAGTTAGTTATAGAAATTCGTAGTTTTCTTGGGTTGGCTTGTTATTATCGTAAGTTCATTGAGGGTTTTTCTAAGATAGCTTTACCGTTGACGCAATTGACTAGGAAGGGTCAAGCGTATGTGTGGGATGTTGCTTGTGAAGAGAGTTTCATAGAACTGAAGAAAAGATTAACGACCGCGCCAGTGTTGGTCTTACCGAATCCAAATGAGTCCTTTGTAGTTTATTGTGATGCTTCCAAGATGGGTCTTGGTGGAGTTTTGATGCAGGATAATAAGGTGGTTGCTTATGCTTCCAGACAGTTAAGAGTTCATGAGAGGAACTATCCTACTCACGACTTAGAGTTAGCAGCTGTGGTGTTTGTGCTTAAGATTTGGAGGCACTACTTGTTTGGTTCGAAATTTGAAGTATTCAGTGATCACAAAAGTTTAAAATACTTGTTTGATCAGAAAGAGTTAAATATGAGACAGAGGCGGTGGCTTGAATTATTGAAAGATTTTGATTTTGATTTGAATTACCATCCGGGTAAGGCAAATGTTGTGGCTGATGCTTTGAGTAGGAAGTCGTTGCATATTTCAATGCTTATGGTGAAAGAATTAGAAATAATCGAGCAATTCAGAGATATGAGCTTGTTGTGTGAAACTACTGCTGACAGTGTGAAATTGGGAATGTTAAAGCTGACCAGTGAGATTTTGGAAGAGATACGTAAGGGTCAGAAATCTGATTTGAAATTAGTCGATCAATTGATGTTGGTTGATCAAGGTAATGCAGGTGACTTTTGAGTCGATGAAGATGGAATTTTAAGATTCCGAGATAGAGTATGTGTTCCGGATATTGCAGGAATTAAAAAGAGTATTTTAGAAGAGGGGCACAAGAGTCGACTGAGTATTCATCCTGGAGCTACGAAGATGTATCAGGATTTACGCAGATTATTTTGGTGGCCGGGTATGAAAAGAGACATTGTTGAATTTGTATATGCTTGTTTGACATGTCAGAAGTCAAAGATAGAACATCAGAGACCTTCAGGTATGATGCAACCATTGAATGTTCCTGAGTGGAAATGGGATAGTATTTCCATGGATTTCGTGACTGGGTTACCTAAGACTGCTAGAGGTAATGATTCGATTTGGGTAATTGTTGATCGGTTAACTAAGTCGACACATTTCTTGCCGATAAAGATTAATCATTCCATGCAAAGGTTAGCTGAGATTTATATTGAGGAAATTGTGAAGTTGCATGGTGTACCTTCAAGTATTGTATCGGATAGAGATCCGCGGTTTACATCGAGATTTTGGAAGAGTTTGCAGGATGCTTTGGTTACTAAGTTGAGGATGAGTTCTGCTTATCACCCTCAAACGGATGGTCAGACGGAAAGAACAATCCAATCTTTAGAAGATTTGCTGAGAGCTTGTGTATTAGATCAATGAGGGTCTTGGGATAGTCATTTGCCGTTGGTCGAGTTTACGTACAATAACAGTTTTCATGATAGTATCGGGATGGATCCATATGAGGCATTGTATGGTAGACGTTGTCGTACTCCATTATGTTGGTATGAGTCAGGAGAGAGTTTGGTGCTTGGGCCAGAGATTGTCCAAGAAACAACTGAAAAGATAAAAATGATTCAGGAAAGGATGAAAACATCGCAGAGTCGTCAAAAGAGTTATCATGATAAGAGAAAGAAAGCACTTGAGTTCCAAGAGGGAGATCACGTGTTCTTAAGAGTTACTCCTATGACTGGTGTGGGAAGAGCTTTGAAGTCTAGAAAGCTCACTCCACGTTTCGTCGGTCCGTATCAGATTATGCAGAGAATAGGGGAAGTGGCCTATTGGGTGGATTTACCTCCCTCTCTTGCGAATTTACATGATGTATTCCATGTATCACAGTTGAGGAAGTACATTCCGGGCCCGTCGCATGTAATTCAGATAGATGATGTTCAGGTGAGAGATAATCTGACGATTGAAGTTGTACCAGTAAGGATTGATGGTAGGGAATTGAAGCGACTTCGAGGCAAGGAAATTGCTTTAGTAAAGGTAATGTGGGGAGGACCAGCTGGAGAAAGTTGGACTTAGGAGCGCGAAGATCAGATGAGGGAGTCGTATCCGACTCTATTTACTTCAGGTAATTTTCGAGGACGAAAATTCTTTAAGTAGGGGAGAGTTGTAACACCACGAAAATCTAAATTCAATTATTTAATTATTTATTTAATTAATTTAGAAAAATTTGGAGAGTTTGGGTTAATTTGAGAATTTTGGAGAAAATGAGTATTTTTATATAATAAGGATAAATAGTGTTTTATTATACTATTTTATTTTTATTATTAAAAATATATTAAAGAAAAGGGTAAGATGGTCCTTTGTGAAATCATGAGGGTAATATGGGAAAAGGCTAAACTGGGATATTATAGCCAAAGAAGAGAATACGATCAGTTTTCTCATTTTGTTGTTTCTATCGTGTTTTGGAAGTGCTCTGAAGAAAAGAGAAGCTCAGAGTCAGGAGGCTGTGGAGAACCCAAGAGAAGCGTGTAAAGCGGCGAAATTCTCTAAGGTATGGGGAGTTTTCATAATCTATGATAAATGTATAGGAATTGGAATATGAATGGATTAGGATAGTATGAATTTTAGGAGTTTTGGGGTTTTGAGTTAGGTTGGGTTTTAGGAGAAATCTTGATGAATTAGAGCGATTAGAATGAGTTATAATCGTATATTTGTCTGTATAATTGTTGTCTGGATGTTGTTGAGGTTTAATTGATGTTTTTGAATGGTTTTTGGGTGTTATAATGTGAAATCCGTAATGGGGTTTGGGGATTTTTGAAAATTGGAACAGTCTGCGATTGTGTAGCAGAAGACTGCCCGAACGCGTGCGTTAACCGGTTAACGCTTTGGTTAACCGGTTAACCATTGGAAATTTTGGGGTATTTTATGAAATTACGCAGGCGTTAACCGGTTAACGCTTTGGTTAACCGGTTAACACTGTTGGGACAGCAAATTTTATTTCTTTGAAAATTCATATCTTTTAAACCGTAAGTCCGATTCGCATTCCGTTTGAAGCGTCAGAACGAGTACAAACTGAACTTTATTTTGATGAATAGAAACGAGAAAAATGCAACAGTTTTTGATAAATGAATTTGTGAAATAACCTTATAATTACCTTATAAATTACCGGGTACGGGTTAATTCTTGATATGTCAGAGTGGTTAGAAAACCAGTGTTCAGGGTGTAATGTCATGATGATATATATGAATATTTGATGATTGTTTTGCTGATTGAAATGAATGATGCGAATTATTTTGGTGAATTTTTCAATGTAGCGCATCATTGCATTTCATAACATTCACGATGGGGCTTCGGCCTATTTTTTTTGCTTCAATCCCATTATGTGGATTGAAGTTTCTCGATGATTATGGTGTGCTCCCTTGTGGAGGGTTGATGGTCATGTATCCATCTCATGGTGAAAATGGTACCACATGCATATTGCATATCAGGATGTAGAATTGCATATTTTGGATGAATTTCATGACTGTGTTGGTGTTGATTGATTTCATGATAGTGTTGCGGTTGATGCTGAATTTTGTAGTTGACGATGTCATGATATGTGTATTAATTTATTTATGATTCTATATTCTTGTAAGTTTATGATATATTATGTTTACTCACCCTGCCTGCTTGGAAATGTTGCCTCCTTCGTGGGTAACTTGCAGATGTCGAAGAATAGTCTTGCAGTGCAATAGGAGTAATGCATGAGTCTCGGAGCGTGCTTTAGTGTTCCTTAGGAGTGGTTATGGTTTATGTGTCCTGCTCTGTGTCATGTAACACTGGGATGGGTTTTATTCTGTTAACTGTTTCAGTTATGTTATTATTGGATAAATGTTTTCCTATTTATATGATGTTAAATTCAGGATGGTGAAAATTATATTTATGAGGTTTTGAATTTCGAAGTTAAATTCTGCTATGAAATGTTTATGATATTTTGATGTTGATTAACCCGTGTTACGGGACAGGACACTGTTGTGTATTTTTGATGAAAATGTGATACCCTTTGTGATGATTATTCTGATATTATTTCAATATTATGTTTGGGGTAGAAGGGTGTTACAGAATTGATCATAACACCAACACCATTACCAAGTGCATTAGAAGCTCCATCAAAAACCATAGTCCATCGGGGTCCTTGTTCAGGTCCGTCATATTGTCCAGATTCTTTGGTAATAATCATAATGTCTTCATCAGGGAACTCAAAACTCATTGACTGATAATCATCCACTGCTTGATGAGCCAAATGATCAGCTACAACACTTCCTGTAATGGCCTTCTGAGTAGTATACTGTATATCATATTCTGTCAAGATCATTTGCCATCTCGCTATTCGTCCGGAGAGAGCAGGTTTCTCGAATATGTACTTGATTGGATCCATCTTTGAAATCAATAAGGTAGTATGAGTCAACATATACTGTCTTAGTCAGCGAGCAGCCCATGCCAAAGCGCAGAAAGTTTTCTCGAGCAGTGAGTATCTTGTTTCACAGTCGGTAAACTTTTTGCTAAGGTAGTATATTGCCTGCTATTTTCGACCAGACTCGTCATGTTGCCCCAACACACACCCCATTGAGTTGTCTAATACTATTAAGTACATAATCAAGGGTCTTCCATCAACTGGTGGCATCAAAATTGGAGGTTCTAGAAGATATCTCTTGATTTCATCAAATGTTGTCTGGCACTCATCATTCCACTCCATTACCTGATCTTTCTTCAACAACTTGAAGATTGGCTCACAGGTAGCAGTTAATTGGGAAATAAATCTTGCAATGTAATTCAATCGTCCCAAGAAACCTCTAACTTCCTTCTCAGTACGGGGAGTTGGCATCTCTTGTATAGCTTTCACTTTTGCAGGGTCTACTTCAATACTTTTTCCACTGACAATGAAACCCAGGAGTTTACCAGATCTAACTCCAAAAGTACACTTGTTTGGGTTCAATCTCAACTTGTATTTCTTCAACCTCTCAAACAACTTATGCAGATGATCAAGATGTTGTTCTTCATTTTGGGACCTGGCTATCATATCATCCACATATACCTCTATCTCATGATGAATCATATCGTGAAACAAAGCCACCATAGCACACTGATATGTTGCCCCGACATTCTTCAAACCAAATGGCATCACTTTATAACAAAAAGTGCCCCACTGTGTAACAAATGTAGTCTTCTCCATATCTTCAGGTGCCATCTTGATCTGATTGTAACCAGAGAAACCATCCATGAAAGAGAATACTTTATGCTGAGCAGTGTTGTCTACCAGAACGTCAATATGAGGAAGTGGAAAGTCATCTTTAGGGTTGGCCTTGTTCAAATCCCTGTAGTCTACACACATACGTACCTTACCATCTTTCTTAGGTACCGGTACCACATTTGCAACCCATTGAGGATAAGAAGTCACAGCTAAGAACCCTGCATCAAATTGTTTCATCACCTCTGCCTTAATCTTCTCTAACATTTCAGGACGCATGCGACGAACCTTCTGCTTCTTTGGACGACAATCTTCTTTTACTGGTAAACGGTGAACCACAATGTCTGTATCCAACCCTGGCATATCTTCATAGGACCAAGCAAAGATCTCCACATAATCATGTAACATCTGAATCAATCTGCTCTTAACACCATCCTCCAATTCAGCCCCTATCTTGACTTCTTTCCTGTTTTCTTCAGTTCCCAAATTCACAACTTCGATTGGCTTTTCATGCGGCTGTATAGCTTTCTCTTCTTGTTGTAACAACCTAGCAAGCTCTACAGGTACTTCACAATCTTCCTCCTTTCCATCTTCAGCTTGATAGATCGGATTCTCGAAATTATAATTGGCAATAGTAGAACTGTTATCAACAGGATCCAGAGTAGATGAGGATCTGCATTTTAGTGATATGGGTGTGTGTAAGAACACATAGCTGATAAAACAAAAAAAAAAAAAAAAAAGAAAGACAAGGAACATAATATTTACGAAAACGAAACGTCCACTGATTTTTATTGAATGAAGTATGCAAATGAAATGACATCCCGAGACAAGCATACCATTGTGCCCCGGGTAAGGCACAAGGCTTAAGAGTTTAATTGTTCAAAAATTACAAACTTAAAAGTAACAACACAGTAATAGTATTTACTCCTGACTAAAGGAGATAGGAATAACATCTTCAGCTTTCCAATTATTGAGCCCATCACCCACAGTAGGAAAAATCCAAGCATCCAAGTTGTAGTCTTCATCATAGTCACCCACAACATTGATATGATCTTTCACAATCCCTTGATTGGTGATACGAACAGCACGAGCACGACGAACAGCCTTCTGGGACTCTGCAGTGAAACCCAAACCAAACTTGTCAGACTTGTAAGGAATGTCAGGAAGCTGACCCCAAATAGTAAAACCACCTTCATCAACCACAGCTCTAGCATCTTTGAGGGAGGCCATTGTAGGAGGTACTCTGGTGACCACAGGAACTCTCTTGACAACAGGAGGAGCTTCAACATTAGGAACAACCCAAGGAACTACTTCAAACGTCTGGCACGGAGTCTCAACATATTCACCTTCCACTTCAAGATATTTAAATGTATTCACATGACTGATTATATATTCTTCTTCTCCGTAAACAGTCACAACCTTTCCCTTTACTGGATATCTCAGCTTCTGATGTAAAGTGGAGGTCACAGCACCTGCCCCATGGATCCAGGGGCGCCCAAGCAAGCAAGAGTACGAAGGACGAATATCCATTACATAAAAGGTAGCATTGAAGACTTTAGAACCTACTTTGATTGGGAGATCTATTTCTCCATGCACCACTCTTCTCGAACCATCAAAGGCCTTCACCACTATATTACTTGGTCTCAACACAGCATCTTCAGGACTAAGCTTGTTCAGCACCTCTTTGGGCAACACATTCAGCGAAGAGCCATTGTCTATTAACACATGAGACAGGGTAGTGCCCCTACACTCAATAGATATATGTAAAGCCCTATTATGATCTCTCTTGGCAGGAGTCAAATCAGCATCGGAGAAACCTAACCCATTATCATAGGTCAAGTGTGCAACACAACTTTCAAACTGATCTACAGAAATCTCATTTGGTACGTGAGCAGTCTTCAAAAATTTAATTAAGGCTTTAGCATGAGCCTCAGAACACAACAATAAAGACAACATGGAAGTCTTGGAGGGAGTATGCCCCAATTGATCAATAATATCATAATCACTCTTGCGAATGATCTTCAGTACTTCTTCCATCTGCTTAGAAAGATCATCAGCAGTTGGGGTCTCAGTTGGCACAGGTTCTATAACAGGACCTTTTCCCCGGGCATCAGTATTTGTTGCAGCAGTGGAGGTAGTAGTATTCTTAGAGGTAGCCGGAGGAGAGAAAATTCTTCCACTTCTCGTGATCTTACTAGATCCAACAATATTATCAACATCAAGGTTGTCATCAACAACAAGTGTATTAGCTAAGGGTTCCTGCTTAACACCGTGGATATAAACATCGGAACCGTAATGCCAAGGTATAGCCTTATCAGAAGTATACGGAATAGGACCAGGAGTGGTAATAATCATTGGAGCCATTCTAGCTTCAACAACAGTCCTCACAGGGCCTTCAGCAGTAATCTTAATTGGACCCTTATGAGTGATCTTGACAGGGCCCTTGGAAGTAATCATCACTGGCACTTTATCAACCATATCCACCTCTTCAACCTTCGCACCTTGAGTTATATGTTCAACCATACTCTCCACAGAAGGGGTCCTCTCAAAAAATATGGTGTAATTGTCCATGAGGCGTTGAATACCATCCTTCAACTTCCAGCAGCTATCAGGTTTATAAGCACAATAAAAACAATCTTCATTACAACCTGGAAAGAACCCAGCTTGTACCAACTTCTTCTTAATAACAGACAATGGTGTAGTCACATCTGCAACTGAGGAAATATGTGAAACTTCATCAATGGCATTGACAGTCTTTTCATGATTTGGCATGGGAGCAGTAATCACATTTGGAGTACCCGGAGGGTCAAACTCAATCTCTCCAGCATCAATCATATCCTGAATCTTATTCTTCAATATCCAGCAATTATTGGTATCATGTCCCTGACAATTAGAATGATATGCACACCGTGCATTAGGATTATACCTAGGAGAGGTAACATTAGGATTCTGAGGAGGGTCCTTCAAAGTGATGAGTTCACCCTTCAACAAGTGTTGCAAGGCTTGGGCCAGTGACATGTTGAGCTTGGTGAACTGTCTTCTAGGCCTGTGTTGATTGCCCTGTGGTTGTTCTGGTCTTGCAGGAATAGGATTGGAGATGTGAACTGCACTCACAGACTGGTGACTCCTATTACGACCAGGTTGACCATAAACAACATTTGACTCTTTCTTCCCACTAGGGGGCTTCTTTGTAGTACTTGATGAAGAAGCACCCACTTGTATCTTGCCACTTATTATACCACTTTCTACGCGCTCTCCTGTCATTATCAACTCAGTGAAGCCAGATGATGAGCTTCCAATGAGATGACTATAAAAAGGACCATTCAATGTACACATGAACATATCCACTAACTCCCTGTCAGTTAGAGGAGGTTGTACTCTACCAGCCAAATCTCTCCACTTCTGGGCATACTCTTTGAAATTCTCTTTAGCACCCATAGACATGCTTTGTAGTTGCATGCGAGTTGGTGCTAGATCAGCATTGTATTGGTATTGCCTATAGAAGGCCTCAGCAAGATCATTCCAATCACAGATGTTGACACTCTCCAATTGATAGTACCATTCCAATTGAGCTCCAGACAAGCTCTCTTGGAAGAAATGGATCCACAACTTCTTATCAGCAGTATGGGGTTGGATTCTCCGAACATAGGACCTCAGATGCAGCTTGGGGCAGGAGACACCATCATACACTACAAATGCAGGTACCTTGAACCCAATGGATATAACCACTCCAGATATCAAACTCAGGTCTTCAAAATCCAGCCCAGAAGACTTTTTCAATTCCATAGCATCCATTTTATCCACCAGCATCTTGAACTTATCTTCATTAGAATCATGATAGTAATTTGCTTCAGAATCAGAGTCCCCCATAGTATTATGGAGACTGCCTCCCTCTTTCTCAGACTCTTCAGACTCATAATCTTCAACATGTTCCTTGGTCTTGACAGGTCCTCTGAACCTTCTTCCCATGTTGATAAGGCCTCCTGGCCTTCTAGTCTTCTTAGTCTTCTTAGCCAGCAGTGTTTTCAATTCATCCTGTCCCATGGACAAGTTCAGGATCAACTCCTGGAATTGTGCATTTTGAGCCTGGAGATCTTTAACTGTTTGTTCAAGAGCCATTGCTGCTGAAATAAACAACGAGAAGATAAGATACCTGTACATAAGAAACATGTGATGCAATGATGCGTATGCAATGTTTTCAAGGACTGCAGGATTTAAATTTGTTTAAACATCCAAAAAGTAAACTTTTATTAGTAATAAATTTGTTTTCCCCTTGGGCTTACAATAAAAATGAAATGAAATAAGTACAAAAAATGGGGTTTTAAGTCTCCCATGGACGTTTCCTCTTTGTGTTGAGGTATGAGTTGAGATTTCGTTCCTCGTGAAGTTGTTTTGTTAGCTCCAAGATTCTTTCTTGACTTGCTTTGTAATGAGTATCAAAAGTATCCCTTTGCTCTTTCAATTGGATCCAGGACCTCTGTAAGTCTTCCATGTCAGTGGGCATGTCTGGGTGAAGGATGGTATAAGAAGTATCTCCTTCAGCAACAGGCTCCATAGTAACTGGCAGGATGGCAGGGTATGGCATCATAAGAGTCTGAGCACGAGATCGCACCCATCTGAGATAAGCTTCCATAAGAATAGTGTACTTTGGTTCCAGAGTCTTGCTGTCAACCTTGTTCACTTTACCCCATGCTCGTATGAACCTTTGACGGTAACCTTGAAGATCATTGTCGTATTCAAACACAATACCCTGAATCAACATGTCATGAGGACCATCACTCCGAGCGTAACCAAACTGTCATAAAGCTAAGGAAGGGTTGTAAGTAATGCCTCCTCTTATGCCTAGAAGTGGCACATTAGGAAACTCCCCACAACGGTCAATGATAGTAACATTCTCCATAGACCTAGAGCACCAATGAATATCTAAATGAGAAAGTGACATGATCCTCTTGGACCACCTGAACCCTTGTTCATTCTTCATCACTGATCGAGGAAGGTGAGAAATAAACCACCTAGATAGCAAAGGTATGCAGCACATCAGAGTTCCTCGTGCCTTCGTAGTACGAGTATGGAGTGAATGCAGAATGTCCCCAAGTAATGTAGGCACTGGATTGTGACTCATAAATATGTTGATGGCATGAATTTCTATGAACTGATCTGGATTGGGGAACAACACTAAGCCATAAATCAACAAGGCTAAGATCTTCTCAAAAGAATCATAACTCATAGCTTTCAGGAATAATTGAGCTTTCTCCATCAATACCTTAGCAAGAATACCCTTAACTCCACTTCTTGTTTCTAGGACAATGTCTGATTTCTTCAAATGTAAGGCTGCAACAATAACCTCAGGTTTAGGCTCTTTCTCTAAGCCGGTGAAGGGTTTCTGATCAAGAATAGGTATACCCAGAAGCTTGGAGAACTCCTCCATTGTAGGAACCAGCTGATAGTCGGGGAATGTAAAGCAATGATGTTTAGGATCAAAGAACTGAAATAGAACACTCATCATGTCTTCATTGAACCCTAAAGTGACTAGATCCAGTAGGTGACCATGCCTCTTGATGAACTGGGAGTTTTCAGAAACTTGAGAAACCAATTCCTTAAGCTTAGGAGGTATGCCTACAAAGTTGATCCGGATAGTGTTCCTACGAGCAGAAGCCATGACCTGCAACAAAGAACAAAAATAAATCCTTTGGTCCTTGAAATGGTTAGTGAAAATGCTATGCTTATGATGCATGATGATGCTATGATGTTATGCTCAATCACAAACATGTGGCACACACAAACAAGTCACACAATAGCCCTAGGTTTGAAGGCTTGCATGAGGTTTAAAGGTAAGTACCCTCCCCTGAAGTTTAGATGGTTCATCCTGTCCTATAAAGTAACCAGGTTCTAAGGGATCTCAATATCATTGATCCTTCACAAGGGTGGTTGTTCAGTAGGCAACTTACTTGCCAACCAAAACCCTCCAAGTTTAAGATCTCAATGAGTGTAGCATCGAGTATCAACCAACTTCAGTCTTCACCAAAGCCGGTTATCTCACTACTTTCTAAAGGCCAAGATGGGATAACTAGGGTTCTAAAAGTTAGTTAGTGCATTGACAACATATGGCAGCCTCATATTATCCTCAACTTGACTTAAGGAACATAAGCACCAACCAAGAAGTCACATTAACTATGGCCACCAGATCAACCATATCGGTATACGCCGTACAGTTTCCTTGGTCTATTGCCATTTACCTAAGGTACACTAGATCCGGGTTAGGATCTTTCACACATAAGAGCACCCAACAGATAAGTATAAAGCAAACAAGGCAAACAATTTAAAGTGATCTAATTCCTAAGGGTACCCCTCTTTTATTAAATCCCCAGCAGAGTCGCCAGTTCTGTAACACGGTGGGAGAACTGACTTTAGTTAAATGTTGCGGATAGCAAGAGTCGCCACCGACTTTTATTTTATCCAAAGGAAAGGGCATAAAAGAACAGGAAAGACCTCAAAAGATTTTTGGGTTCGAGGGGTAGGTTATGTAAAGGGAAGGTGTTAGCACCCTTTACATCCATGGTTATCCATGGGCTCTTAGTTACTTAGCTCACTTTAAATTGTTTTGAGAAGTGTAGTGTGTGATTAAAAATTTTCTTAAGTACTTTATAATGATCCTTGTACGGATATATATAAAGACTTTGTTTTGAAAATTGTTTGAAAATGTGAAGTGTTTATGAAATGTTTTTTTAAAAGAGTGAGCAAGTACTTAAGAGGAACCTACCCTAATTGAATCTTTTTTGTTCTTAAATGTTCTTTCAATGGTAAGACTATCCCTATTATTAAGGAATAGGTAGTCATTACCTTGGATGTTATAAGGGACATGTGAAGGGTCATCTGTTATTAGGCAACTGTAAGGTGTACTTAGCAATTCGAATGGACTTATCATCTTTTATTCGAAAGGGACAAGATCATTCACGAAGGCAACATTCGAAGGGACTTGATCTTATAATCTTTAAAGGGACAAGATGATATTAATAAGAGAATGGACTTTGCTTTATACACCTTACTTGACCTTTTTGTTTAGGCAACATGAGAGGTATCCTTAAGAAGGTGAGATGGCGATCAAAGATCGACTTACGTGTGTGCGTGTACAAGTTCAAATACTTATCTTATAATTAGTGATCTAAATTTAATTTTAGGATACAAACATGTTTTCACTCCCTAATTTACTAACCATGGAAATTTAAATAAATAAACAATAAAAATTACTACAACTATTACATGGCTTGTACAGTTACATTATAAAGAAAAATAATTTAAATAATAAGCATATAAATAAATAAATAAAAGATTAGCAATAAAAATAAATATAAGAGAAAGAAGAGGTTAGCACAATAATATACAATATAGAAATTAATTAAAGTTTTTTAGATAAACAATTTTTAAATAATTTTAAGATGAAAATAATAATAATAATAATTATATACTAATTTATTTACATGAATAAACATAATTAATAATTCAATTATATATATATATTAGAAATATTTATTAAGTATAATTAAAAAACATAATAAAAATAAGAAATTAAAATTGTAAAAGAAAATTAGGGTTTTGTGTTATTAGAAAATAAATTAGGGTTTAAAAATAATTAGGGTTTCTAAAAAATTATTATAATTTATAATTTAATTTTACATTACTAATTTAATTATTAAACAAATATACATATTCAAATTCATAAATAAATAAATAAGTTTAGAATTTAGAAAATAATTTTAGAGGTTTTTATATAAAATATAAAGTATTTACATATTAATTTAGAATTATTTATATAAGTGTATTATATTTAATTAACAATAAAATAGTTAAACAAAATAAATGAGCAAAATAAAAATTGAAACTTACCTGGGGCAGGGATCGAACCCACACCCTAGGCCTCATTCTCTTTGGACCAACAAGCCAACCACTGGACCAGCTGCGTGCTGGTGATAGCATTCCACCTCCACCTTGTTTTGTTGTTATTCTGCGAAAACGAAAGAAAATTAAGCAAAAAAAATATGCTTTGGCTGGTTTCAAACCCAAGCACTTCCGTATCCAAGCCAAGCTCTTTACCACTGGGCCAACCTGCGCGCTGTGATATTCAATTGAAACACATATATTATAAAAACAAATGAATTTTTGAATTCAGAGAATTCGCGCCAAGGACTCATATTCTTCCTTGGTCACTGCGCATTTACCTGCGAAATTTTCCATGAATTTTCCTACGAATTTACCTGCGCACAATTTTTACAGAAAATCCTAGCTTTTTGAAACACCATTAAAACCGTAAAATTTCACCAAATTAAACATAGCATTGTAATCCCCATGTCTTAACCAATTCATTAGTGGTATTAGAACTCATTTATATTTGTTCAATCAAAAAACCCTAAACGGCCAAGCAAACCCTAACAATGGCATTTTCATGGTTCGGCTATGATTCTTCACGAAAATTGTCCAGAAATCATATATAGGCATAAACAAACATTAATACATGATCAAAATGCATTATAAATATATGAATTCATGGAATCGAAAAAAAACAATTCAAGGGCAAGAATGCTTCGGGTTATGTGTATGAGCATGAATTGGATGCGTTTGAGAGTTGGTTTCGACTCAATGAAGTCCAAGGAACCTTCTTGTGTCCTTAAAATACATTAAAACCCTTTGTAATGAGGAAACTGAATTGGTGTTTTGGATGAAATTTGTGAAGTTTGAAGATGATGTGAGAGGCTGCAAATTCGTCCTCTCTAAGTTGCTAAATGTTCTTTATATATGGATGAATGAATTAGGTCAAAAACATTGCTCAAGACTTTGGATTTTTTGGTAGTTTGAGATTGTAAAAGATTAGCTTTTAAAGTTTAAATATTCTTGATATAAGCTTACTATTTTAGGATAATCTTCATAACTTTTGTATCAATTAGATCCAAATAACCTTTATGACATTCTAGAAGACAAATCATTTAAAATATTCACCCTTTTATATTTTATTTGAATTTAAAATGATTTTTAATATAAAAAATCATAATAAATAAAAATAAAATGAATAAAATTGTGAAAATATTAAATTAATTTCGTGCATGATGTCATGGAACCTATTGGATCACAAAAAAGTCAGCCCATTTGAAGAATTATGGTTTTAAGACCCCATTTACTTCATAAACCACTCAAACATTTCCCAACTTTGCAAGGGCACAAATACTTCAATTTTAATGCTATGAAGGTGTTCTTGGACATTTTGGAACGCTTAAAGAGTCCTCTAACCAACCCCTTTTGTCTCATGTCCATATCTTTTATCATTCTCAAGTTATGCTCTTTGGAAGTTGTTGACTTTTTGTTGACTTTTAAAAGGACCTATAATGTCTTAGCCCATATCTTCCAAATGAAGCATTTTTGGGCTTGGCTTGTGAGACACAAAGTTGTAGAGAATTCAATTTCCTTCAAAATGAGCTTTGGATGGAAAAAATTTGATGAAGCATGTGAAAGTTATGGCTGGTCAAAGTTCAGTTGACTTTTCCTATGAAAACCCTAATTTAGAAACTCCTGATTCTTGATGATCTGAAATCTCCTTGATGAATCATGATCAACCTTTGATCAAATGATGCATTTTACTTCATATATTTGATGTTGGCAAAAAATCATGAAGTTTGACTTTGGTTTGACCACAGTTGACCTCAGTTTGACTTTTTAACTACTTTGACTGATTTTAACATATCTGATCATCTGACTGAGCAAATCTTTTGGGAAAGTCTTGAAACTTGACATGGGGATTATTGAACATATATAGGATGATATGAAGCTCACTTGAAGTCTTGGAAGTCCATTTAGCCTGATAAAAGTCAAAACCCTAGTTTAGGATGCATTGCTTAGGAGGATGCATTGTCTGAGGGAATGGTCAAACTTTCTGACTAATTGTGAATCTTGTGAACCTTGTGAACCTCATAAGATGTCTTGTGAACCTTGTGATCCTCTTAGTACACAATGACTTGTCTTGTGGAGGGCAAATTTTGGGGTGCAACAGTTGGGACCCAGTTGACTGTTCCAATCCTGTGCAGCATGGCATACTTCCTGGTTAACAAGCTGACAGAGAGTTTGCCTTTGACTGGCCATGCCTTGACCTGGTTAGTTGTGATTATTTTGCATACTTGATTGTCAGTCTTGCCAATCTCAGTTGGCCCATCTGCTTCTCTCCCCAGGTACTGATTTATCACCCTAGGAGAAAAATCTACACATCTTCCCCTAACATATACTTTCCTGAAATCCTCAGATTTCCCATCAGCATACCCTTCTTGTAAATTGACTATGAATTATTTTACCAGCAGTTCATAACAAGGAGAAAATTTGGAGACAGTTTTGAACAGTCCAGCATTGGAGATTAAATCAATTACCTCAGTGCATTCCAAGGCATTGCTACCCAGCTCTCGTTCCAGAGCCACCCTTCTCTGATAGACATATTTCCACTTGCTTACACTGGAGACATGGTGGAAGGACACATTATCCAGGGGTTCTTCAGGGACAGCAGTGGCAGTCCTAGGAGGTGCTGGCCTTTTTCTGGGTTGAGATGTTGGGACATCCTCCTCAACATCAGAGTCGGATGGAGTTATGGCCTTCCTCTTATGTGTGCTGACCTTACTCCATTGCTTTGTTGGTCCAAAAGCAGTTTTGACCTTGTCCTTCTTGGGAGTTGACTGTCTTTTCTCAGGAGTTGCATGAGCAGATGGCTTCTTATCCTTCCTAGCCCTAAGCCTCTTGGCTATGCTAGGATCAACAGATGATATGATCTCTGTGTCAGAATCATCATCTAGGTTTTCAACTGGTGAAGGTTGGGAAGCCTCATTCTTAGCAGCTTGATCATCAGTAGCTTGATCATCAGTAGCTTGATCATTATCATTTGGGGCTTTGTCCTGGCCCTCAGTTGCTTCAACATTGCTTGAGACATCCTGTGGAGCAGGAATGTCTTCTTCAGCTTGGTTGATTGGGACATCTTGTGGAGCAGGCATACTGTTCAGGGGAACTGACACCCCAGGCACAACACTTTGTTCCACCAGGATCCTGGTTACAATCTTTTTGATTGATGAGTCCACGTAAGCAGAAGCTTTGGTGGTACTGGAAGATGAAGGGGTTCCCTTACTTTTGTTGAAGACTGGCTCCTTGGGTCTTCTTGCATGGGGAGTCCTGGGCTTTTGAGCAATGGGAATGCTTCCTCTGATCACATTTATAGGTGTAGCATCCATGGGTACTACAGACAATGGAGTGGCATTCACTACGTCTTCCTGAATGAGACCCTCATCAATGGAGTTAGGGTTCTGATGTTGAGACATTTTTTCGATTGTAGTGGAAATATGTAAAGGTTTGATAGATTTGGATGAGTTTAGAGTTTCAGCTGTAGCATGCAAAAGGTTCAGTGGTGCTAATGAGAATGTGAGAAGCTGAAAGCACTTTTGTACATAAATAGAATCCGTTGCTATTGGAATTTTTAAGATTGGAATACAAACAGTTATTGGCCAGACTGGTGCTGCCATCTGGTGATCATGCCATACGATGTCATGAGACATGCTGGCACTTCTCCATAATTGCTATATGTCACATATGCAGATTCCCAATTTACCCCTTAGGTTTTCAAATTGGGTAGCATCCAAAGCCTTGGTAAATATGTCAGCTAATTGCAGCTCTGTGGCTACATGCTCCAATGTGATCACTTTCTCCTCCACAAGGTCTCTGATGAAGTGATGTCTGATATCTATGTGCTTAATTCTGCTATGTTGGATAGGATTTAAATTGTCATAGTACAATGTCATGACATCTTGTGTGACATTGTATTCTGTGAGCATTTGTTTCATCCATACCAGCTGTTAACAACTGCTACCAGCTGCAATATATTCAGCTTCAGCAGTGGATAAGGACACACAATTCTGTTTCTTACTGAACCAAGAAATTAAATTGTTCCCTAGAAAGAAGCATCCTCCTGATGTACTCTTTCTATCATCAGAACTTCCAGCCCAGTCAGCATCACAAAACCCAGTGAGGATTGGTTCACAACCATGAGAGTACATTATGCCATAGTCACAAGTACCATTTACATATTTCAAGATCCTCTTAACCTGGTTTAGATGGCTCACTTTTGGTTCATCTTGATACCTTGCACACACACCTACTGCAAAAGCTATATCTGGTCTGCTAGCTGTAAGATATAGTAGACTTCCAATCATGCTTCTGTACAAACTTTGGTCCACACTCTCACCTTTGTCATCCTTTGTCAGTTTTAAATGAGTGGGGGAAGGTGTTCTCTTGTGACTTGCATTGTCCATCCCAAACTTCTTGACAATGTTCTTTGCATACTTGCTTTGGGATATGAACATTGAGTCCTCCATCTGTTTGATTTGCAGTCCAAGGAAGTAAGTTAGTTCTCCCACTAGACTCATTTCAAACTCAGACTCCATTTGAGTCACAAAATGTTTAACCATCCTGTCTGACATCCCACCAAACACTATGTCATCCACATATATCTTAGCAATCATAACCTTTCCCTCTTCATCCTTTACAAACAGGGTTTTGTCTATTCCTCCTTTCCTGTATCCATGTTTAATGAGAAAGGTGGTCAGTCTTTCATACCATGCTCTGGGAGCTTGCTTTAGACCATACAAAGCCTTCCTCAGCTTATATACATGGTCTGGACAGCTTGGATCAACAAATCCCTTTGGTTGCTCCACATATACTTCCTCATTAAGGTACCCATTTAGGAAGGCACTTTTAACATCCATCTGAAATAGTTTGAACTTTAGGATGCAAGCAATTCCTAGGAGTAGTCTGATGGATTCAAGTCTTGCTACTGGTGCAAAAGTTTCATCAAAATCTACACCCTCAATTTGAGTATATCCTTGAGCCACAAGCCTAGCCTTGTTTTTTGTAACTACTCTCTGCTCATTGGACTTGTTTTTGTACACCCACTTAGTGCCAATCACATTAATGTCATCAGGCCTAGGAACAAGATCCCATACTTCATTCCTTGTAAACTGGCTTAATTCTTCCTGCATAGCAGAGATCCAATACTCATCATGCAGAGCTTCCTTGATGTTCTTAGATTCTATCTTTGAAACAAAGCAGGAGCCTGAGATCATCTCTCTTGATCTAGTGATGACACCACTGTTGAGATCACCAATTATCAATTCTTTAGGATGATCTTTCTGGATTCTGATGTAGGGAGGTTTGCTGGATTACTCTGACCTTGCCTCAGTTAAAGTGAAGTCAAGATTATCACTTTCTATTTCAACTTCAGTTTGATTGTCAGCAGATGTTCTAACATCATCAGCAACATCTGTCTTTACATAGGTATCATCAATAATCACATTTATTGACTCCATTATAACCTTGGTTCTGGAGTTAAATACTCTGTAAGCTCTTCTATTTATGGAGTATCCAATAAATATCCCTTCATCACTCTTAGGGTCCATCTTCCTTCTTTGATCCCTATCAGCCAAAATGTAGCACTTACTTCCAAATACATGAAAGTACTTGACTGTAGGTTTTCTACCCTTCCAGACTTCATAGATGGTGGATAGAGTTCCCTTTCTTAGTGTGACTCTATTGTGGATGTAGCATGCTGTGTTCATAGCATCAGCCCAAAAGTACAGGGGTAACTTCTTGGCATGAATCATGGTTCTAGCTGATTCCTGAATAGTTCTGTTTTTCCTTTCTACAATCCCATTATGTTGAGGGGTGATGGGAGAAAAGTACTCATGGTTGATCCCTTCTGATGAACAGAAGTCTGAGAATTTTTTATTCTCAAACTCCTTTCCATGGTCACTTCTTATTATGACCACACAGCTTGCCTTTTCTCTTTGGATCCTATGGCACAGATCTTTAAATACCTCAAACACATCTGACTTTTCTTTGATGAAGCTTATCCAGGAATATCTTGAGAAATCATCAACAACCACATAGGCATATATTTTTCCACCAAGACTCTCTACCTACATTGGTCCCATAAGGTCCATGTGCAGTAATTCCAAGACTTTGGAGGTTGTCAGATGTTGAAGCTTTGGGTGTGACATCTTGGTTTGCTTACCTATTTGACAATCACCACATACTTTTCTTTCATCAATCTTAAGTCTTGGAATCCCTCTTACAGCCTCCATTGAGATGATCTTCTTTATTCCTCTGAGATGGAGATGACCCAGTCTTTGATGCCATAGCTTCACTTCTTCTTCTTTGGCTATGGAACAAGTAGATGTGAGGCTGAAATCTTGGGGTTCCCACATATAGCAGTTGTCTTTTGATCTGGCTCCTCTCATGACAACTTTCTGCTTTTATCAGAAACTATGCACTCAGCTTTGGTGAAGTTGACACTGTAACCTTGGTCACATAACTGACTTATGCTGATCAAGTTAGCAGTTAATCCTTTTACCAAAAGTACACCATCTAGACTTGGTACACCTGAGAAGTCCAGGGTCCCAACTCCCTTGATTTCCCCCTTTGCTCCATCTCCAAAGGTTACATAGTTGGATGAGTGTGACTTTAAGTCTACCAACAAATTCTTCAGTCCAGTCATGTGCCTTGAGCAGCCACTGTCAAAATACCAGTCTTCCTTAGCAGATACTCTGAGAGATGTGTGTGCTATAGAGGCAACAACCTATTTGGACCATTTGTTCCTGTTGTGAGGTTTCCTTTGATGCATCTGCCTTGGGTAGTGTCCATCTCTAGAGTTCCAAGGTTGCCTGGTGAACTTGTTCTTCTGCTTGGGCATGTACTGGTAGCTTTGATCAGTATAAAGTCTAACTTTAGGTATCCAAATTTTCCTGGTGACCTCTGTCTTCTGCTTAGGAAGGTGCTGGGAACTCTGGTTGGGGTATCCATGCAGTTTGTAGCAAAAAGGTTTGATGTGACCAAACCTTCCACAATGATGGCATCTCCACCTTTGATATTTCTTTTTCATCATGTTTTTCTCATGATGTTGAGACATCTGCTTGAACATCTTGTTTGACTTCATGGGATCTGGAGTTGTTTGGCTGGTGCTAGCCTCAGAGTTTTAAGCTTTATTAAATCCCAGCCCAGTCCTATCCCCTGAGTGCTTGTTGTTGTTGAGAATGGCATCCAGTGTGTTTGATCCACTGTTCAGCATTCTGACAGATTTGGACATATGCTCCATTTTGGAGTTGAGTAGGCTGACTTCATTTTTCAAAGTGTCAATGATCTCTAGATGACTTGCCTTTTCAGCCTTTAGTTCCTCAATATGCTTCTTCTGCTGTTTACTTTCCATGCATACTTCTGTGCTCCTTTCACACAGCATCCTGTAAGATGATTCAAGCTCTTCAAATTTCAGATCCTCATCACTGGATCCCCATTCAGTTTCACATGCTCCAACTAGAGCAGTGATGTGCTTTGCAGATTCTTCTTCTGGCTCATTACCTGAGTCTTCATCTGACCAGGACACAGAAAGACCTTTCTTTTGCTTCTTTAGATAGGTTGGGCATTCACTTCTAATATGTCCATAACCTTCACATACATGACATTAGATCCATTTTCCTTGGTTAGTCTTCTCATCATAGTTTGACCTTCTATTAGAGTCATAAGGTCTTTTATTCTCAGAGGTCGAGTTTCTTCCACTTGGTATGGGCCTGTTGTCCATTCTTTTGAGAATTTTGTTAAATTGTCTCCCAAGCATAGCAATTGAATCTGATAAGTTGTCCTCAGAGCCTGCTTCATGACTTTCTTCTTCCTTATCAGTGTTTGAGACCAGGGTTATGCTTTTGTTTTTCTTCACAATAGTATCATTCATTCCCATCTCAAAGGTTTGAAGGGAACCAATGAGCTCCTCAACTTTCATTGTGCAGATGTCCTGAGCTTCTTCTATGGCAGTGACCTTCATGTCAAACCTCTTTGGCAGTGATCTGAGAATCTTCCTTACCAACTTTTCATCACTCATCTTCTCTCCCAAGGCACCAGAAGTATTAGCAATCTCCAGGATGTTCATGTAAAACTCATGAATGGTCTTATCTTCCTTCATCCTCAAGTTCTCAAACTTGGTGGTGAGAAGTTGAAGTCTTGACATCTTCACCTTTGATGTTCCTTCATGAGTAGTTTTGAGGGTGTCCCAAACATCCTTGGCTAGCTCACAGTGATGCACAAGCCTAAATATGTTTCTGTCAATGCCATTGAACAAGGCATTTAAGGCTTTGGAATTTCCAAGTGCTGACTCTTCTTCCTCCTTGCTCCACTCTTCTTCAGGCTTCATCACTTTTGCCCTATCCTTATTGTCTTTGACAGGGTGCTCCCATCCTTTGTTAACTGCTTTCCAAGCCCTACTATCAAGAGATTTCAAGAATGCTACCATTCTTGGCTTCCAGTAATCATAGTTGGATCCATCCAAGATAGGTGGTCGATTCACAGATCCTACATCTCTGTCCATGTTCCCAAAATTTGCAGTCCCTAGATCTCACCCAGTTATACAGGCAGGGTGCCTGCTCTGATGCCAATTGAAATTCTGGGATCAAATATGTGATGTCGAACCAGATGTTTAGACACTGATATCCCAAACAAAAATTAATAAGCTAGTAATTAAATAACACAGAAAATTGTTAACCCAGTTCAGTGTATCTCTACACTTACATCTGGGGGCTACCAAGCCAGGAAGGAAATCCAATATAAGTAATATTAATTATGGAGTTAAACCAATCAGTTTAATCCTTCACTTAATATCTACCCAAGGCAATTTCTACCTAAGACTCTACTTAGATATGAGTACCTACTCACTCCCCCTCAATCACACAGTGATCTTTAACTTAGGATGATTAATAACTTTGAAGTCACACTTCAGACACACCATCTTGATCTTACTTAAAAGTTTCAATCAAGACACAATTCACTTTTTGCTTAAAAGCTTATAAAGTGACTAACAAACAATTAAAACCTGCTAGCTTCACAAACACCCTTGACACTCTTCTTGAAATCGTTGAGTTTACTTGAGTGTATCAGTTCCTTAAATAAATGCTTAGTTTGTGGGCTTTTTGCAAATTATCCAGACTTTGATAAATCCCACAGATATCTCCTTGAATTAAGGTGAGTTAGTTTGTTATCTCCTTGAATCAATGTGAGTTAGTTTTTCTGTTTCCTTTACACTGGAACCGGATAACTAAGCTTCCTAAAGATGCACCTTGGAGTGCTTATCCTTTAATTAATTCCAGATATTTTCTCCTGATTTTAATCACTTCTGTTACACATCATTTAAGTCAGATAGCAGGTTTGCGATGTCACAACACCTGGTGTGACATCCTGATGTCCTGAACTAAGTTCATAACTTTTACTTTGTTTGTCAAAAATTCTGCCAATTTCTAACATCTACACTTAGATTTTTGTAGCTTGAACATCTTGTATTATTTTATAGCCTAGTTTTAGTACCTTATGTTGTACTGGCTATATTTATGCAATGTGTTGCTAAGAACTTATTTGTATTTCAGTACCAAATTTTTAATATTATATATGAAAAATATGCTTTATGTATGTCTTTTGTATATGGGTATTACAATGACTACGCTTTTCCATGATATGATGCACAAAGAAATTGAGGTATATGTTGATGATATGATCGCTAAGTCGAGGACTGAAGAAGATCTTGTTGAACATTTGCTGAAATTGTTTCAGAGGTTAAGGAAGTTTAAGCTTCGTTTGAATCCGAACAAGTGCATGTTTGGTGTACGTTCTGGAAAGTTGTTAGGTTTCATTGTCAACCAAAGAGGCATTGAAGTTGATCCTGATAAAGTGAAAGCTATTCGGGAAATTCCTGCTCCAAGAACTGAAAAGCAAGTAGGAGGATTCTTGGGCCGTTTGAATTATATTTCGAGGTTTATCTCTCACATGACTGCCACATGTGCTCTGATCTTCAAGTTTCTTCGGAAAGACCAAGGTTGTGTCTGGACAAATGATTGTTAGAAGGCGTTTGAAAGTATCAAAGAATATCTGTTTGAACCTCCTATCTTGTCTCCTCTGATAGAAGATAGACCGTTAATCATGTACTTGACTGTGTTGGAAGATTCCATGGGTTGTGTGTTTGGTCAGTATGATGAATCTGGAAGAAAAGAATATTCAATCTACTACTTGAGTAATAAATTTACTGATTGTGAGTCTCGGTACTCCATGCTTGAAAAAACTTAATGTGCCTTAGCTTGGGCTGCAAAGTGTCTTCGCCAGTATATGTTGAATCATACAACTTGGTTGATCTCTAAAATGGATCCGATTAAGTATATATTTGAAAAGCCTGCTTTGACTGGGAGGATTGCTTGTTGGAAAATGTTGTTGTCAGAATATGATATTGAGTACCGAGCTCAAAAAGCTATAAAAGGTAGTATCTTGGCTGGCCATTTGGCACATCAACCAATTAATGATTACCAGCCTATCAAGTTTGATTTCCCAGATGAGGATGTGATGTATTTGAAAATGAAAGATTATGATGAACCTTCGATTGAAGAAGGGCCGGAGCCTAGATCTCGATGGGGTTTAGTTTTTGATGGTGCTGTAAATGCATGCGGAAGAGGAATTGGGGCAATGATCATTACTCCTCATAGTTCACATATTCCTTTTGCTGCAAGGTTGACTTTTCCTTGTACCAATAATGAAGATGAGTATGAAACTTGTATTATGGGTCTTGAGGAAGCTTTTGATTTAATAATTAAGCATCTTTATGTGTACGGAGATTTTGCCTTGGTAATCAATCAGATCAAGGGTAAGTGGGTAACTCATCAACCCCACTTGATCCCTTATAAAGATTATGCCATGAGGATATCGACTTTCTTCACTAAAGTTCAGTTTCATTATGTGCCTCGTGATGAAAATCAGATGGCAGATGCTTTGGAAACTATAGCCTCTATGATAAAGGTGCACCAGTGGAATGATGTTCCCATGATCAGAGTGATGCGGCTTGAAAGACAAGCTCACGTGTTCGCAGTTGAAGAGGTCCATGATGACAAGCCTTGGTATCATGATATTAAATGTTTTCTCCAGAATCAGGAATACCCACTTAGGGCATCCGATAAAGATAAGAGGACTTTGAGGAGATTGGCAGGCAATTTCTTCCTAAATGGAAATGTTCTTTATAAGAGGAATTTTGACATGGTCTTGCTCAGATGCGTGGATAGACACGAAGCAGACATGTTAATGAAAGAAATTCATGAAGGATCTTTTGGTACCCATGCTAATGGGCATGCAATGGCTAAAAAGATGTTGAGATCAGGTTACTATTGGCTGACAATGGAATCTGATTGTTGCAAGTATGTGAAAAAGTGCCATAAGTGCCAAGTGTATGCTGATAAGATTCATGTGCCGCCAACTCATCTCAATGTAATTTCTTCCCCGTGGCCTTTCTCTATGTGGGGAATTGACATGATTGGTATGATTGAACCTAAGGCTTCGAATGGGCATGGTTTTATTCTTGTGGCAATTGACTACTTCACCAAGTGGGTGGAAGCGACATCATATGCTAATGTGACCAAGCAAGTTGTGGTTAGGTTTATCAAGAATAACATTATCTGCAGATATGGTATTCCGAATAGAATCATTATTGATAATGGTTCGAACTTGAATAATAAGATGATGAAAGATCTTTGTGAAGAATTCAAGATTCAATACCATAATTCTTCTCCTTATAGACCAAAGATGAAGGGGTTGTTGAAGTTGCAAATAAGAACATTAAGAAGATCATTCAGAAGATGGTTGTGACATATAAGGACTGGCATGAGATGCTCCCTTTTGCTTTGCATAGGTATCGTACATATGTCCGCACTTCAACAGGGGCAACCCCTTTCTCACTTGTTTATGGTACAAAACCATTGCTCCCCATCGAGGTTGAGATCACATCAATGAGAGTTCTGATGGAAGCCAAGTTGACTGAGGCTGAATGGTGTCAGAGTGGATTTGATCAGTTGAATATGATTGAGGAAAATAGAATAACAACTTTGTGTCATGGTCGGTTGTACCAGCAAAGAATGAAGAAAGCTTTTGATAAGAAGGTCAAACCTCGTGTATTCAGAGAAGGCGACCTCGTGCTCAAAAAGATCCAGTCTTTCATTACAGATTCTCGGGGCAAGTGGACTCCGAACTATGATGGCCCATATGTTGTTAAGAAAGCCTTCTCTGGCGGTTCATTATTTCTTGCAACTATGGATGGTGAGGAGATCACTCGTGTTGTGAATACGGATGCAGTCAAGAAATACTTCGCCTAAAAAAATAAAAAATAAAAACAGCTCGCTAAGTTGAAAACCCGAAAGGGATGCTTAGGCAAAAATGAGCGTCTCGGTGGATTGAAAACCCGAAAGGGTGGTCCAGGGAAAAATTAGAGACATAAATAGAAGAAAATATCTCGGTAGATTGAAAACCCGAAAGGGAAATCTAGGCAAAAGTTAGGGATCATGGAAAGTAACTACATTGACAGACTGGATCACTTGAGGTAACCGAGGATTTCAGATTCTATCCCTCAGAAGATTTGCCCATCAAAGAGTCTTACTCACTCATTCTTGACTGAAGTTCCGGACACAATGGAGTTCAAAGTTGATAGGGAGAATAATGATCATTGTATTTCAATGTAGCCTTTTTCCATGTATTTACCATTTTTCAAACTTGTAATGATCCATGGAGTCATGCCATTTCCTGACTACCATTATATCAATAAATTTGAGCTTTTATCCAATTGTTTACAATTCTTTATATTGTTTCTGTTTACAAAATTTCAATTTATTGTTGATGATGATTTTTGAAAAAAATTTAATAAATTTAATCTTTGAAGATTATAAAAACATTTTTCTTTTGGTATGAGAACAAAGAAAGGGTATCAATAGTGATTCCAGGGATGGTAAAGTCCGGATGTGTGAAATTTGTCTCTCCCAAAGCAGGGTTTGATCCTATTGTGTCCTTATGGAATTCCTGAATAGTCCTGACATGTTGATATTAGTGATGTTTTGTGCCCCACCAGCATGAACGGGGATTGTAAATGCTCATAGTTCTGATTCCTTCCCCAGAAGAGTGGTTGGAAGGGATATTCTTGAAAATCCCCAGCTGAGTTTTGATCTCTTCCTCAACAGTTTACCTTTGACTTGAGAAGTATTGGGAATCCTCAGCCGAGTTCTTGTTCCTCAGCTTGAGTTGGTTGCATTCCTTAGCAGAAGTATTGGGTATAGTAGTCAATTTAGAGGTTTTCTTTCACCTGATGGTGTGTATTGATTTAAAATCCCTCATAACTGTGATTTGCTATGATGTTAACTTCTGGTATCCCCACACGTGTCGAAAAGTCCGAATTTTCAGTGATGAATGATCTCCATAGATCCCCAGTAGGTCTGCGTGTGATGTTTTCCAGCAGATTTCTATTTGATCTTCAATAAGTTTTATACTCTTTCCCCAAGCAGAGCAAGAGTGGCATAACTTTTTCCCAAGCAGAGTAAGAGTGACATGACTCTTTCCCCGAGTAGTGCAGGAATAATATGATGATTATTCCCTGCAGGAGCTTGATTAAGAACATTTATGTCCCCAACAAGGATCGTGAAAGTTTTCCCCATCCCCGACAGATCATTATCTTTCCTCATTAGGGTGGTATCCCTAATACAAAGTTGATGTTTAAAACTCCAGTAGGCTATGTTGTATTTGCATCACTAGTAGATCTTTACCTTGTTTCCCCAAACAAAGCTATGAAGATATTTGTCCCCATCGGAGTTTAAAAAGGACTTTTCCTTCCATCCCCAAAGTATGGAAGATTTTGTGTTGTTGAGGTATCTCCGACATGCTGTCCTCTTAGAGTTGAATTTCTGATGTTTTCCTTTTACAGATTCTTGAAGATTGCTTTGTGGATTGGATCCCTAGTAGTTGTTTTACCCAGTCTGTGTTATGCCTTGTAGCGGGATTTTATTCCTTTGATGGCTTTTGATGTTCCCCTGCAGGATTTTGATTCAAATCTCCAGTATGGTCCCCGGCCTTGTTGCCTTGATTATTCGAGTATCCGGTTGTTGTGGTGTTTATGTCATTTGTTTCTTATCTTTATGTCTGTTTTGTTAGAATATTCATACGCATAAGCATGGCATATTTTGCTTGCATTTTTACACTTATCATTGTTCCCTGCTCTTTGGTGTGGATTTTCCCCACAGAGTGTGTGTGTTTTCTTCCTCTCAAGTTTAGAGTATCAACCCTTAAGCAGAAAGTGTTTATCCTTTCTATTTCCCCACTGAGTTTGTTTCTCGTGGATGACTTTGATTCAGTTTCCTCCCCAGTTCATTATCTGGATGGAATTTCCCCAGTTGAGATATTTCCTCCTCGGATGAGTCTTGTTTGACCATTTCTCTCCAACTTGTTCTTGGATTGAACTTTGGTCCTTTTGGTGAGTTAATATTTTCTTTGGAATTAAGCAATCATTGTTTGATAGTGGGCAATATTTTCTCCATCTTGAATATATTATTTTGGAAGTAAGCTATCAATTATTCGATAGTGGATAATATCACCAAATTAATCAAGCTCTATTGCTTTTGCTCCTACCCACTAAATTCGGTAGTCGGGAGTTCTTCTTTCTACCTAGTAAAAAGGTAATAGAAAGTTCTCCTTTGCTTGTGCTCCTACCCAAAAAATCCGGTAGTTGAGAATTTTTCTACCCAGTAAAAAGGTAGTGGAGGTTATCCCTCTTTACTTTGCTCCTATCCAGTAAATCGATAGTTGAGTCCGTTATTTCCATATCTTCTACCCAGTAAACCGGTAGTTGATGATTCTTTTCCAACTCGGTATTCCTCCATCTTTGGACTCGAATACTTTGATTGGTTATTATTCCCTGGCAGAATGTTTACTCTTCCTCATTGAACCTTTTACCTTGAACTTTTCCCCCCATGTAGAGTCAGTTATCCAGTGATTTATTTTCCTGGTAACTCTTTTGGTGTCTCTTGTTTTCCCCAACGGGATTTTCTTCTGTGTCCCCAAGCTTTCGCTTCTCTCTGGTGGTCGTGTTTTTCACCACGGAGACCTTGGGTTTGCATATCATATCCATATCATATCATGTTCTCTTAGGACAAAAATTGGGTTTTCTGTATTTAAGTCTCTCCCATCTTGCAGAGACGAAGATGACAATCTTCATATCTTCAGATTGAAGAAACTTAAATAGGGGCAACTGTAGCACCCTAATTTTTGCCCTAAGTTTTATTCGCATTTCATCTGCATCTTGCATACAAACAAGATCACATTAATTGCTCGGTTCTTCTCGGGTTAGGTTTATGCCTCGTAGGGGATCATCATTGTCTTTAAATTAATTTATTTGTTTATGATTACTAACCATTAATTAAAATCCAAAAAAATATTTTGTTTCCTTTTACTAACCTTTTTTTCCAGGAAGAGGAACCATTGAAAATGCCAAAAAATAGCAGTCCTGCAGCTCGAGAAAAATTTCACAGACAAAAGTCGAAGTTGATTCGCAAATAATTAAAATTTATCTGATCAAGGATTTCCCAAGTTAATCGATTCATTCAAAGGATTTCTAAGGTTCTTGTGTTTATTTCCATGTCTTCTTCGACGTACAAAAAGAATCGGGCCACAACAACCAAGCAACCTCATTTGAATAAAATATTCAAATTTTGGCTTGGTTAACCTGTTAACCATTTGGTTAACCGGTTAACCAGTACGAAATTTGAATATTTTATTCAAATTCAGCACCCTTAGATCATTAGTATAATTGGAATATTCTAGATACATTAGTTTCTGATTTCTCTACATCACTTTGATCATTTCCTGCCATAAACCCTCACTAATCACCACTCTTTTCCATTTCTCATCAAAATTGCAATTACCAAGCCTAATTTTAATTACCAAAGCAAGCTTCATTACACCAAATTCTCATACCTAAAGTCTTTAAATAGGACCATAATTTCATTCATTCACCAAGCTTTTGAGAGCCAAAAAACCCCTTGCAAAACATTCTCGCAAAACCAAAAATTCACTAAAGCTCATTTTCTTTCTTTTGAAGTTATCAAGAATTCACATTGAATTCTTGACTAACTTAAGCTAAACCTTCATCCAATTATTCTTTTGTTCACCAATTGCAGTAGATCTAAGCTTGATTTGGTCCAATTTGAAGAAGTGTTTTGGTAATTCATCTTTCTCCATAAACCCATATTCACCAACAACATTCAAGATGTAGATCTTTGGTGATTTTGTTTCTAGATCCTTTGGATCTTTATTTGTTGTTTGATTGCAGGGATTCCATTGTATTTTGGTTTTAAAATTCGTGCAAATTCAGATCATGATCATCAAATGTTTGAGAAAAGGTTTCAAAATGGATCATGCTGAATTTTCTGCATTTTTTCTACTTCTGATACAACGTTAACCGGTTAACCATTTATAGTGCAAATTGGTTAACCGGTTAACCATCTTTAAAACTGCGCAGGTTTTGTCTGCGTTAACCGGTTAACCAATTGGTTAACTGGTTAACGCAAGTCAGGATGGTGTTTTTGGCTTGTTTCAAGCCCCTTTTTGGTTCCTCTTTCTTCTTCTTCCTCCTTTTAATTTTTACCTTGGGAAACACTTTTGGGAGTGATTTCTCCTTAATTTCAATGAACTATGGGTATAGATTAGAGTAGTTAATATTCATTAATTCAAACTACCTTTAAGTGGATTATTCAATTCATTTAAGATACTTTGTGTTAGTGATACACTTTCAGGCTTGAAACCACCGAGATGAGTGATTGAACTTAAGGATGGAAGAATACCATGAGTGCGGCTCAATTTGGTATTCACCTTTATTTTTGTGCGGTATTGCGTCCGGGTGGCGATTTATATATCGTTTATCTTGCATGCATTAACACTAATATTGTTCATCTTAATTGTTGGTGACCGACCTCATTTGTAGGGTAATTACTTTGTAAATTACTCGGTGATTGCTTAACATAGACCTAAATTTGTCCCTAATTCGGAATAAAAATCTAATTGGGTATTTGCACTTTCGTGGACCGGACCTCTTGTTGGTCGTGAATCCCAAAGTGGTTAATCATATTGCATTAAGAATCGAGACTTATGAATGTTTGATGCGTAGGTGCTTTCAGTCTCCCAATAGCCTTTCAAATTTCATTGAATTTGGTTCGGCTTGCCTTGATTAATCGCTATAGTGTAAGATGCTAAGCGGATCCGGTTGCCTTTCGATTTTGGTTACTCTTTTGGTTGTGGTTGATTAAGTTCACCATACCATTCTTATGTAAATATTATTATACTATTATTATTATTATTATTATTATTATTATTATTATTATTAATATTTTAGATTCTTGCACTTTAATTGCTTTTGTTACTAACATTTAATCTCTTGCACTTTTATTACTTTTATTCTATTTTGTTTTATTATGCTTTATTCATTCATTATCATGTTTATTATTTGCTCTTATTTTGTTGTTGATTTTCCTTTTGTCCATTTGGACACAAAAACATTAATAAATGATTAAACTTCTAAAAAGCTAGTGACTTTAATTTGTGGATTATTCGTTACTATCCTTGGCTTTGGAATGAAGATTTGGACTTAGATTCTTAAGACACGTTTCCTTTGCATTGACCTTCATGAAGTTGGAACTTGCCTTTATTTGACCATTTGCTAGCTTATAAGGATGTAACTCTTATGCTCATAATTTGAAGTATCATCAAGTTTGGTTAGATCTTTCTTCCCTTATCTCCTTATTTTCTTTTTTTAGGATAGTCCATTCATCTCCTCCCCTTCTTTAATTTTCAAAATCTTCTCCCTTTTTCAAAGGATTCCTTCTTTTTTTTTTAAATCGTCACTTTTTTAGTAAACAAAACTTTGACTTTTGTCAAGTGGCTCTTACTATTTTTCTTTTCTTTTAAAATCAATGAATCTAATCATGTTGACCTTAATTCAAAAAATAAAAAGAATCAAACTCATTCAAGTTGTTTTGTGCCTTTGTGCATTTTTGTGTATTTTCTTTAAAAGAGTGTCGATTATGAGTCATTATTCTTTAGCCGGGTGCAAGTCTCTCAATCTCCATGGTTGTAGTTTGATGTAATTGAGTCTCTTGTCATTCATGGGGGTTTAGTGACATTACTCGTTGATTTTATCTGAGTTGGCGCCCTCCCCATAATGATGTATGAGTCCATGCCTTCATTCTCATGGTAGTTTGTTTGGCCATCCACTCGAAGATGACAAATTCTCTTCACTTAATAAAATAAATCATAACCGACCCTTTTCACTATTTGTACCACGAACTACGGAGTTTTGATCTCGTATTGCACTTTGTGGGTACGTAGGCATGAGGTGGTAAACCTCTCCAAACACAAAAATATTTTAAAAAACAATTCTTTTCTCATCCTACATTCTCATTTAACAAACCTTTTTCAAACCAAAAACAGTAAATTTTTCAAAGGGCTCCCGTGGAGTACACGGATATTTTGGGTGTGTAAAACCTTTGTAACTTATCCCTTTACCCGTTTCTCTGTTATGTTTCTTTAGCTTTTTGCTTTTAAATTTATTAATATTTATTCGCTCTTTTTTCCTTTTCCTCTTGGAATAAAATAAAAGCGCGGTGACGATTCTGTTTACTTTGAGTTAAGTTAACTAATAGTTTAAACTCATGATTTTACTGCCACAATGGACACTTAGGGCATCTTCGGATTGACTTAGTGCATGTTTGGATCAGATGCGATATTAGCAAAATCATGATCATCCATCGTGATTTTGGTATAAAATAATGTTACAAACCTAAAATAACATTATTTACTTGATGGATGTATTTATGGTGCTTAGATAATGAGTATTCAAGTGTTTTCCAGGTGGCTGTAATTGTTTTCCTGTCCCACATCGGTAGTTTTGTACAAGCTGATGCAGCAACTGTTGAGCTGACTGATAGGTATGACTTTGTTATCTGCCTTTTCATTCCATTTGTCTTTGATAGGTGAGCTTCTCTCTGATAGGAGCATTGTAGAGCTTATAAATAATACATATTATTCCTTATTTGAATTGTGGATTCTACTACTGTTGCATTGCAATAGCTTTATGTTTCTATCTTGATTTCTTAAGCCTCTAAGTTGTGTCTGTCTGTTTTCCTATCTCAAGTTTTGGAAAGGCTAATTTTCTTCAAGCTGCACACATTACTAATCACGTGTGCTACCCCTTCCATTGATTTCCTAATTTTTTCCTTGCTAGGTATTGAAATGCAGTCCTTGTTCCCATGCTTCACAATATATAAGTATTATTTTAATTTAAAAAATAAGAGATTTCACCACTTAGGTCTTGTACATAGGCGTTAGATCAATTGGTGGTAGCTCTTTTTCAATTCATACAGTCGCCAATTGGATTGGCTATACTATATGCAATCGTCAATTCAACTCAAAGGCCAGATGCCCGCGTTTCCGGTAACTATTCAAAACGTTTTTTTAAGATTACATTGTTTATGTGTTGCGGTTATGAAGGTTTTAGCTCCGTTTTTACTTTTTCATTGTTCAAAGTCTGATAAGTGTTTTGTTGAGCTATGTTTTTATTCATTTCAGTGTGGTATTTGTGTTTGTTTTGATTCGATTATGCGGTGCACTTGTGAGTCGTGATTTGATGTCGTTCGGTTACACAATGATTGTGTGAGTCGCGTTTCAATGTTATTCTTCTATTGTGCACTGTGATTTCGTTTTTTTCAAACATATCGTTGTTGTTGCAAGCTTAAATATATGGCTGTTATTTCTTCTGATGTGATGCTTACTGGAAAAATGGATAGAGAGATCAAGAGGCTTGGGAAAAGACATGTGTTGCAAGTGTTTTGATTTGTGTGTGTTTGCTTGATCTTTGTTGTTTGAGGTGAGTTTGCATCTGAACTTGTGTGTGAGTATCTGTTTGTTTCAATAGAGTAGCTAGCTATGTTTGTTATTGGCTTATTGATGACTATGGATGATTATGATTTTGCTGATATATTTGATAATTGAATGAAACTAATGCATGTGGTGATTGAATTGACTTAATTGAGTTTATCTATTGACATAAGCACTGTGAGACTGTTTTAGAAGAATTTATAGAAACAACATATAACATGTCTAGAATTGAAGAGAATCAGGTATAGTAAAGGCTTGGGTCATTCTATTCATCCAAGGATCGAGTATGTGACTGGTCCGAGCCACTAATTTAGATTGGAAATACTGATCAAATTTGATTTAACTTGACTGATTTGATATGGAAACTGATGACGTGGCGTCAGCCGAGTCACCATAACAGTTGTCAATGGTGTTCCACATTAGAATCATACAATTGAAAATAAGTTTGTGAATGTCTGTCTATTCAAAGTATAGTATGAAATGTTAAAGTATGATATGAATCTATAAATTTGTGAATTTCTATTATGAAATGTTAAAAGTATGATATGATCTATGTTTGAAATTTGTCAGTATCACATCTATAGTTATGAATTTTTGATATTGTTATATATACCAATTCAACTGGTTCAATTGAAGACTCACTAGTTCAGTTAGTACAATGGCCGGTCAAAAGTTTTATAGCATAGGTTGATAATGCCTGTAATCTTTGAAAATCGAATGAAATAGCAGATGCTGGTCCTGTCCTATGTCTTTCGATAATTTGTTTACCGTGGTATAATGTGCTTAATTGTGATGTGTGTTCGATATGACTGCTATTTATATTTGCTTGTGCTGAGAATTTTCTGTCTGATTGTGTAGTAAACAAAAAATCTAATTGTGTTGTTGCCTGAGTTTGTATGATGTTGTTGCGTTCCGTCTTTGCTACCTTAACCTCATATTTTCAATGCAAATATCATATACGATGTTGCTTGTTCTGTATATACTGTTTGGTCTGGATTTAATTTTTGTTTCGACCTTGGTTATTTCAGTTTATTCGTAACATTGCCATTGTTGTTGTTTGATTCGGTTTCATCCTGTTTTCATTGTTTAGATTCTGTTTGCTTTTAGGTTGGTCGGCCATGTTCTTTATGAGTATGTGATGTTTATGCCGGATTTGAGTCGGTATTATGCGTGTCCATGTTGCTGTTACTTGGGGTATTTTAGATTCCGATCACGCTTCGGCATGCTTATGTTACTGTCCAAATTATTACTTGATGGATTGGAGATTGAAGATGTTAGTTTCGTAACTAGACCTTTGAATCTGAATGTCATTTTACTCTAAGTGTAGGACAAAAGATTTGGGAGTTGATTGGAAATCTGAATGTCAGTTTTTACTTTGCCTTAGCATCAAATTTGGAAATCAGTTGGATTAATTTTTTTAGTATCGTTGATTCTTGTATGGTTTTAATCCTGCATGAAAATTTTCTAATTGATCGATCATAGGACTTTAAGAGCTTAAAATGATAAGCTTTACATTCGAACCTTGTCAGCATAACTAACAATACGATGGTTTTAATGGTAAAGAAAAAACTCCAAATTACGTCACTTTATCTCTCCGAGACTCTCATCCATATTGGTCATTGACAATCTTATTTGATTATTACATTTTATTAATCAATGTTAGAATAAATAAATAAGTAATGTTTAAAATATGATTAATTTTGAAGAAATAAATGAAGAACAGATTAAAAATGTAGAAACGAGTGAATTTGTTATATCTTCTATTAGAGTTTATTACATTTGCTCTGATAAGCAATGGGTCAGCAATAGTGGCGTTATCATCAATGCCAAATTGCTTAGACAATAATAGTACACATGTTTGAATTTATTTATAATTATAATATTTGGTCTTGTTCCCTCTTTACATAGAGCCTTATATTAAAAATAAAAATATATTGCTTTGAGTTCAGTTGGCCTTATTCCTCTTGCAGAATGAGTTAGCTTCTTGACAGAGTAAAGAAACCATCACATTAATGACGTGGCTTGTACAACTCAAATTGGAGTGTTTATGGTAAGAATTAAATTGATCCATTATATCCATATAAAAAGATAAAAGTTATATTTATTAAAGCTTACATCTAGAAAAATTAATTTAATTTAATTTATTTACAATATAGGTTCGCTTCATGGTGTAACACTCCGGTCAAAAATGCCAACGTGTTATGTTGAAGTTCGAGAAGCTTATATGCAAGGATATGGTTAGCAGTTAGCACTTTACAGTTTTATATGAATTTGACACCATATGAAGGATTTTATATACTTTTTAAAATGCTATCAGCAGCTTGTAATTGTGTTAGGATAACCTTTCCATCAGTGTGAACACACTGAACAAGGAAAGACATTAAAGGATGCATAAGGAGATTTCCAATTCTATTTGATTAAAATCTTCTCCAAGTAATTAAAATGATTAAAATCATTACAATTATTACTTCTAAGTGATTCTGAATATAGATGTATTTGACCATAGTTATTTTACAATATTGAGTATCGCGATGTTATTGCAACAGTGATTTAAAACCACTTTTATAAATGCAGGTGGCATTAATATCTTATGTGCCTAGTTCACAATTATTTGCTTATGTTCAAATCAATCTTATCGTCATTTTGTTTTCTTTCAAGTAATTATTAGTAGTTTGGTTGTGTCAATTTTAATAATGTAAATTAATAATTATTTGTTATTGACTTTATAGTAATATTTAACAATTTTATTGCTTTAAAAATTTGAATGTGATTAGTTTTGAATTGTCTTATTCAAATTAAATTTTTATTTTTATATTATTATTGCTTTGATATTTAACATGAATTTTAACGTTTTAAAATGAATTAAACACAATTAATAATTAAAATAAAAAAATTTGAGAAAATAAACACCTTCGAATTTACCTGCGGATTTTAAATTTGCTGCGACTTTTTCTGCTAAAACATCAATTAACTTCGGCCTTATTTGCAGATTTACATGCGATAATGATATTTTCCTGCGCATTTATCTGCGACTTTTTTCTACGACTTTTCCTGCGATTTTTTTCTGTGACTTTACCTACTAAAATAATTTCCCACAAAGGTTTTAGCTGGGAACAGAAAATTGCAGGAAAAGTCGCTGGTAACACCGGAAATTTTGGCAAAATCCGCAGGAAACACAGTATTTCTAGTAGTCTAAACATAAGCTTTACAATACTAACATGCAATGCACGTCAATCGTCGACAACATTATTGATAAAGAAAAGATTCATCTGTCAAATTAAAATAAAATATCACAAATTTATACTTATTAACTTATGGTGTATCTCTTATTGTAGATGATATAACTTATATTGTTTCTTCTTATAACTTTTTAAAGTCTGTCATATCACATCATTCTTAGCTTCGAGTTTGTTATGAAAGTGATTTGATATTGTTGAATTATTTTTTAGGTATTGTTATCACCCGTCATACCGGTACCTTACTTTTGTCTCATAAAAAGTATGCGGAAGAAATTCTTGAACATGTTGAAATGACGAGATTTTGAAAAACTTGTCCTACACCGGTTGTTACTAAACAAAATCTGAGCACCAAAAGCAACAATCTATATGAAGACCCTTCTCTATACCGAGTTTTGTTGGTGCTCTTCAATATCTTACCTTCTCAAGACCTTACATGTCTTATGTAGTGCAACAAATATGTTTATTTATGCACAATCCAATGGATGAGCATATGCACCCTCTTCAACGCATCCTGAAATATATTCAAGGTACACGTCAATATGGACTACAACTTTACTTGTCTCCCACAACATCGTTGATTGCCTACACAGATGCAGATTGGGGTTGCCCAGATACCATGTGATATACCTTTTGTTAATGTGTATTTCTTGGTGACAACTTACTCTTCTGGTCCTCCAAGCGCCAACTGTCGCTCCCGATAAATGGGACTGTGGCCCAAATAAAGGTACAGACGCGAACGGTCGGCGAAAGGAACAATGAGAACACACAGCAGTGAACTCACTGGAAAAGAAAAGAGTCGCCAGCTGGGCATTTTTATCCCGGAGGAAAGGCAATGTTGCATAGACCTAGAAAAAGATGGATAAGACGGTTGCGAACCAGAGAGACTGAGAAAGGGGGTTGGTTACAACCTGGGAAGGTATTAGCACCCAGATTGTCCGCCGTACTCGACGGGATCCACGCTTAAAAGATTTGCGTTTTAAAGGGGTAGTGTCAGTGCAATTTGTGTGTAAAAGAGCTGGAAAAGGTGTACAGGTGTCAGTGTAAAGGAAGTGAAGTGTAAAAATGTACAATGTCAGTGTAGGAATGGGAATGAACTGCTCATGATAATGAGGCTAAGAGAAAAATGCTGGAAAGAGGGGGAATACACAGAGACTTTTGTTCGATAACTGTTAAGTTATGCCTACGTATCCTCTCGTGCAATGAGGAAGTCAGAACACCGTAGTTCGACCGAAAGACAAATTGACTTGTGAACGGCTCACTTGCCTATGCTCAAGTGTATGATCTGTCTGGCACAGATGCAAACTGTCTTGCATTAGACGGAAGAAGCGAGTTCTCGTTTATGAGTGAATGAGATGAGAAAAGAATCCCGAAGGAGACGATTATTGTTTGTTTTTGAGTTTTCAGTCTTTTATTGCTTTTGAAAGTTTGTCATAAGTTAATGAGCTTAAGCCTAAACCAATGGATTTAGTAAACTCATCACATCTTCCCTCTGATTAGGGGTAATGAGAATACCTTAAGTGTGAAGTCATATTCTCACACTTAATCACCATGGTGTAGGATTAAGATCATTAACCTACTTGTGATTATTTAGGTGTTTTTGTGGTTTTTGTTTAGTGTTGAGTAATGAGGTTAAGCCATAATCAAGGATTAAACAGACTCATTACACCATCCTAATAGAAGGATAATAGATGAGAATGTTTAAGCTGGGGAAAGCTCCTCAACTTAATCCATGATTAGGGATTAAACTCATGACAGAACAAGCCTTTGATTAAGTGGATTTTATTTAATGATATGATGATGAAGTGTTTTTTAGGGTTTGTAAGACAACTTGAGGGGGACTTGTCCATTAACACCAGGGTTAGTCCTTCTTAACCAATTAAGGAAGAATTAGAACCCTAGTGCAAGGCCCAAGTTACAAGTGTGATGTCTTGATGATTATTAAGTGAATTGATTAAGGGAGTTAAACACATTAAGGGTTTAACACTTAGGATTAAAGTTATACACTCCATCCTAAGAGAAGGATGCAGGCATAAGCTTAATCACAAAGCCTTAAAGCCTTTAGGGTTTAGTCCCTGATTATGAGATGAGAAGAGAAGACTCAAAAGAGACACAAAGGTAAAACTAAGAGGGGAGACTAATCAAGATCCTAATCATTGTCATGCTTGGTTGTTCCTAAGGTTTGTGAGATTTTCAAGAGAAGATTTTCAAGAGAAGATCTTCCTGGTGAGGAGTAATAACCTTTTCCTCTTGTCTCAACAACCTGGCTAGCTCTTCAGGAAGCTCATATTCTTCTTCAACCCCTTCATCAGCTTGATTGATTGGATTGTCAAAGTCATACGAAGTCATAGCCGTGCTGTTGTCGGTGCTGTCTGGAAGGCACACTCTGCAATGGTTCAGTTTGTTCATTTTAGTGATTTGATTTTAATCTTATTTAGAAAAGTGAAATAAAATTGTCATTTTGAAAACACTGCCATTTATTTTTTTGTACAAAAAGAAAAAATGGAAAAACAGTGAGCGAAAAAGAAAAAGACTCATTTGCAAAAGATGTCTGATATTTCATTGATTAATCTTGTTGCACAAAAAGTACAGATGGCCCGATTACAAAATGAGTCTTGTCATCTTGGGCAAGATGCAAGACTTTGATGCATGCTATAAAAATACAGGAAATAATAATTACTCTGCATGAGTAACTCTTATAATTTCCTGGGAAGACCAGTTTGAGATACTGCTCCCCGGGATCTTTGGACGAATCCAGCTTTCCAGGTTGCATTCTTCTTCCTGCTCGTCTTCCAAGTTGTTGATAGCATCAGGGGTGAGCACCCCCCCACTCACAAAGTTGGGCTCTTTCGCAGCCTCTGCTTGATCTTGTTGAGTTGGTTTGTAACCCAACCCAAATCTATCCTCTTTTTTCTCCACCGGTAACAATTTGCCCCAGCCTTGGGCAGTTCCTTCCTCAACAACCTTTCGGGCTTATTGGTATGATGTCATTGAAGTTCCAGGTATAGCAGATGTTTCATTCACGTTCAAGGCCTCGAACCCCTGACTCATTGTTTCATGGATCTCCCCATCCATCTCAATGTATTTATAGGTAGCCAGGTGGCTGACAAAAATATCCTCCTCTCCACAGATTGTAACGATTTGACCCTCCCACTCGAAATTTAACTTCTGGTGAAGGGTTGAGGTCACGGCGCCAGCGGCGTGAATCCATGGCCTACCTAATAGACAGCTGTAGGCAGGCTGTATATTCATCACGTAGAAGGTCGTTTTGAAAGTTTGCGGGCCAATCGTTATGGGCAACTCAATTTCTCCCAGAACCGATCTTTTTGAACCATCGAAGGCTCTCACCACCAGGTTGCTGGGTCTTAACGCCAATCCGTCATATTCTAGCTTCACAAGGGCCTTCTTAGGTAAGACATTGAGGGATGACCCCGTGTCTACCAGCACATGGGAAAGGACTGCACCTTTACATTCCATGGTTATGTGCAAAGCCTTGTTATGGTTGCGGCCTTCCACCGTCAAATCAGTGTTGGTGAACCCCAGTCCATGACTAGCATTAACATTTCCCACCACAGCTTCTAACTGATTGACGGTGATCTCTTCAGGCACATAAGCTGCGTGCAAGACTTTGAGTAGTGCATTCCGATGGGCTTCGGAGCACATAAGCAATGATAGGATTGAGATCTTGGAAGGCGTTTGATGAAGCTGATCCACTATTTTGTAATCACTTTTCTTGATGATTCACATGAACTCATCAACCTCTTGGTCGAAGGGTGTTTTCAAAGCTTCTTTAACAATCTGCTCTTCCTGCACCAAGCTTTTTCCTTTTGCCTTGGCAGCAGCTTCTGCTTCGGCAGTGGGTCTCTGAATTTGTGGAGCGAAGAGACGTCCGCTTCGAGTGAAGCCTCCGCCTCCTCCCACATTGTCTATTTGTGGTGCAGGGGTTGATGATTCAAAAGTGATTTTTTGTCCTTCACAGTACAGGTCAGAGCCGTAATGCCACGGGATGGCGTTACTGCTTTCATAAGGTACTGGTCCAGGCACCGTGATAGTGACTGGACTGATTGCAGCTGCGGAAGGAGTTGCGATAGTCTGTGGATCATAGAATATCGTGACTGGTGCTCTGATGGGAGCAGCACTTTGTGAGTTGTAAACAGAGTTATTTTCTGGATCGTAATAGATGGTAACGGTTGAGACATCTTCATGATTTGTTGCTGATGTTGTAGGAGACATTGCTGGAAGAATGGATGTTGTTGTTGTAGGAGTTTCAAAATGATGTGGTGCTGGAGTTGTAGAAGGAACATTTGTTGATATCTGGTTAGTTGAAACGACAGATGAAGTACTTGTTGATAAAGCTGAAGAATTGTCAGGAACAATGGTTGTTGCAGTTGTAGGAGATGGAGGCAATTGGCTGCTGTTGTTCAGCCACCTATGTTTGAGAGGGAAATGGCAGATATGTTTATGAACACCCTCCAGGGAACATATATTGACAGGCTGGCTGCTTTCTCTTCCACTAGCTTTGCAGATGTTGTCATAGCTGGGGAGAGAATTAAGAGCCTGTTGAAGATGGGCAAGATTTCTGACAATGGTGCCAGCTCGTCCAGCAATACAAGGAAGCCTTTTGCAGGCCCAAGAAGAACTGGCGAGACCAGTGCCATCCACACCAGCAGGGGCAGGCCCCAATATGCTCAAAGGTCCGTGGCAGCAGTCACCATTCCTTCTCCACTTCCTCAGCAATCAGTATATCAACCTCAGCAACAACCTCAGTACCATCAACAAGCTCAGTATCCTCCAAGGAACTACAACAACACCAACAACAACAACCAGCAAAGGCCATTTCAGCAGAGGCCATCTCAAGCCAATAGGGTGATCGATCCGATCCCTATGCCATATGCAACACTACTGCCACAACTCCTGAAACTCAACTTAGTTGAGCTAAGGACATTGACACCTCCAGATCCCAACAGTCTACCTAGGAATTATGACTCCAACGCCAGATGTGCTTTTCATTCAAATGCACCTGGCCACAGTACAGAAAAGTGCAGAGCCTTGCACATGAAGGTACAAGACCTGGTAGACTCTAAGGCCCTGAATTTCGCACCACCACCCAATGTTAATAAGAACCCTATGCCAAACCACGGTGGTCCCAGAATCAACGCTATTGAAGAAGACAAGCCGTCTTATTTAATAACCAGTGTGGGTCAGATCCGGACACCGTTGGTAGAAATTAAGGCTCAGCTCCTCGAATGTCAAACGTTCCCGGGGTGTGAGTTAGGGTGTGCTTACTGCAATATTTCGGTAAATGGGTGCGATAACCTGAGGAATGGCATAGATGGTCTCATTCATAGTGGCCAACTTCAGATCACCACATCCTTTCCAACAAGTTGTCGCTCCCGATAAATGGGACTGTGGCCCAAATAAATGTACAGACGCGAACGGTCGGCGAAAGGAACAATGAGAACACACAGCAGTGAACTCACTGGAAAAGAAAAGAGTCGCCAGCTGGGCATTTTTATCCCGGAGGAAAGGCAATGCTGCATAGACCTAGAAAAAGATGGATAAGACGGTTGCGAACCAGAGAGACTGAGAAAGGGGGTTGGTTACAACCTGGGAAGGTATTAGCACCCAGATTGTCCGCCGTACTCGACGGGATCCACGCTTAAAAGATTTGCGTTTTAAAGGGGTAGTGTCAGTGCAATTTGTGTGTAAAAGAGCTGGAAAAGGTGTACAGGTGTCAGTGTAAAGGAAGTGAAGTGTAAAAATGTACAATGTCAGTGTAGGAATGGGAATGAACTGCTCATGATAATGAGGCTAAGAGAAAAATGCTGGAAAGAGGGGGAATACACAGAGACTTTTGTTCGATAACTGTTAAGTTATGCCTACGTATCCTCTCGTGCAATGAGGAAGTCAGAACACCGTAGTTCGACCGAAAGACAAATTGACTTGTGAACGGCTCACTTGCCTATGCTCAAGTGTATGATCTGTCTGGCACAGATGCAAACTGTCTTGCATTAGACGGAAGAAGCGAGTTCTCGTTTATGAGTGAATGAGATGAGAAAAGAATCCCGAAGGAGACGATTATTGTTTGTTTTTGAGTTTTCAGTCTTTTATTGCTTTTGAAAGTTTGTCATAAGTTAATGAGCTTAAGCCTAAACCAATGGATTTAGTAAACTCATCACATCTTCCCTCTGATTAGGGGTAATGAGAATACCTTAAGTGTGAAGTCATATTCTCACACTTAATCACCATGGTGTAGGATTAAGATCATTAACCTACTTGTGATTATTTAGGTGTTTTTGTGGTTTTTGTTTAGTGTTGAGTAATGAGGTTAAGCCATAATCAAGGATTAAACAGACTCATTACACCATCCTAATAGAAGGATAATAGATGAGAATGTTTAAGCTGGGGAAAGCTCCTCAACTTAATCCATGATTAGGGATTAAACTCATGACAAAACAAGCCTTTGATTAAGTGGATTTTATTTAATGATATGATGATGAAGTGTTTTTTAGGGTTTGTAAGACAACTTGAGGGGGACTTGTCCATTAACACCAGGGTTAGTCCTTCTTAACCAATTAAGGAAGAATTAGAACCCTAGTGCAAGGCCCAAGTTACAAGTGTGATGTCTTGATGATTATTAAGTGAATTGATTAAGGGAGTTAAACACATTAAGGGTTTAACACTTAGGATTAAAGTTATACACTCCTTCCTAAGAGAAGGATGCAGGCATAAGCTTAATCACAAAGCCTTAAAGCCTTTAGGGTTTAGTCCCTGATTATGAGATGAGAAGAGAAGACTCAAAAGAGACACAAAGGTAAAACTAAGAGGGGAGACTAATCAAGATCCTAATCATTGTCATGCTTGGTTATTCCTAAGGTTTGTGAGGTTTTCAAGATAAGATCTTCAATGGAACCACCAGGAAGCAGATGAAAGGATCAGGAGAAGCAAAGTGACTTGCTTCATTCAAGAAGTCAAGTCACTTGGAGAAAGAAAGTGGGAAGAAGAAGAATTAGCAAGCTCAAACTCAAACACATATAAGAATGCAGCATGGATGCAAGAGAGATGAAAAGAAAAGTTATGAGAAGTGAAGGCAAATTCACTTCCCATAGTCACTTACCACCTGAAAGGTTAGAAAAGAAATGCAATGCAATGCAAAATGGGATGAGATGACATGATGAGAAACAAAACCAGAAGCATTTACATGATGCTAATGATGTTATGAGATGCTACAAACATGAGGCAGCACATGGAAATGATCATACAAGCTTATGAATGCAAATGGAGCAAGTCAAGAAGCATGGACATACATGAAAAGGTTATGAAGTGCACATGGCATACAACATGGCAAATACATGATGCAATGATCAAACATGCTTCCAATATGTCTTATGATGTTAAATGAATCAAATGGATGCTTGAAATGTCATGGCAAGTCATGTTATGCAAGAGAATGCAAGATGGATGTATATGGGAACCCAAATTAGGGTTTATGATCAATGCAGCAAACAAAAATCAAAATCAGAAGCAAACCCTAAGACAAAAAATTGAAAATGCCACTCAAAGGACCCCTAATCCTATACTAACCCAATGCCCAAAGGGGAGGTCTCAACTCTTAACCAAATTCAAGTTATGGTTTCCTTAAGATTTCTAGGGTTTTAGGGTTCCTAAACAAGAAAATTACCAAACAATTTAAAAATGAAAGATCAAATCATGACCATTTAATCTCATAAACTACATGCTAAACACAATGCAATGCAAAAAGAATCAATGTCCAACTCCTCATGGATAGGCAGAAATGATTTTTGGAACTTTGGATCAAATTAATGCATAAAAATGATTTTAAATCAATGGAAAATTCTCAAAATGCATCAAGATCAAAAAAGAAATTTGGTTTGAAGGTTGGACAATGTTTCTAAATGTCTTAGAACATTTCATGAATTTTTTTGGTGATTTTTAAATACCTCAAAGTATTTTTAATAAATTAATTCTCATTAATCAATTAAAAATAAACTTTTAAATATTTAAAAATACTTTTTAAATGCTAAAAATGAAAATAAAAATATTTTTGTGTTTTAAAAATTAATGAAACTCTTGACAAAAAGTTTCATAATTTTTAAACAATTTTTACTATTTTAAATAAATTACACAAGTTAAATGAGAAAAAATGAAATAAAAACAAAATAAAATGGAAAGTATTCAGATCTGATGGTGGAGATTTGAACTGGGTTTGAAAAGGTTGACTAGCGCGCTATCCAAGGGCTGTGGTTGGTCCTGATTAAATTAAATTAATTATGATTAATTAAAACTAACTAAAGGGATTAGGGCTAACTGAGTGAATCTGGGCCAGTCATTCACGCGGCAAGTCAATGGGGTCAACTAATCCTATGCTCCAGATTCAAATGGAAGTTAATGACTGGGATTAGGGCAAATGACATTCAGGTGACCGGAGGGAAGCTCCGGTCATCTTCTCCGGCAGCATCAAAACCCTAAATCATGATTCAGGCCTCTAAACATCAAATTAAACACAGCCAAGTGATCCTCTAACATCCTAAGACACGAATCCACTCTCAAACATCATTTAAACATCAAGAATCAGGCAAATCGAAGGAAATAAAATTCACGGGTGAAATTTCAGAGTAACAATACAAACTCATTTCTCATCTATTTCCGATTCTAAAGGCATCCCCATGACCAGCAAGACATAAGCAACCAATTTATAACTCAAAATGCAAGTTCTGAGAAAAAGAATCCATGGTCATACCTGAGATGGAGACTCCTGTTTCTGGGCTTTCAGAGCTATTCTTTGAGGCAGGCTTGCTCCACTGATTCCCCTGGTGCTAATGGAAGGCTTGGAATGAGCTTAAACAAGCTGTTTTGAGAGATTTGAAGCTGATATATCAGAAAATGAGGTCTGTATATAGGCTGTTTCAGATCATTGTGAGGGGTGGCATTGGTTCTATGGATGTTTTCTGGTTGATTGGTGAAGGTAGAATGAGTGTTTGATGACTGTGGAAGGTGATTCGAAGAGAGGAAAGTTTTTGCAGGTTTTTGGAAATGCTATGTTCTGGCCAGCTTCAATGCTCAATGCTTTGCTATATCATCTCCAACTTGTGTGGATAGCCTGTGGGGCAGGTCAGTAGGGTGGCTGTTTACTGTGCCAAGAGTATGGGAGCTTTTTGCAAAAAGGTCAAATTTGTGTCCTTGAGAGTATGGGCCATGGCAGCAGCAGGTTCAAGTCATGTCTTGCTCCAGCTTGAGTTGAGGAGGGCCCTTGGATTGTTTGTAGCTGACTGCAACATGTGGATGACAAGCTATGCTAGCTTTTGCAACTTGCCCACTTGATGTTTCCTCATGAATTTGTGCTATGTACATGAAAAACTTTTGCTGAATTTTGTTGCACAATGCTACATTTAGTCATGGCAATGCATAGAAAGTGATTAGTGATCACATAACTTCCTAGAAGATGGTTTTGCCAAGAACCCCCTTTTGCACTCTTATGAAAAATGCTTTATGGAACTTTGAAAATCAAGGCAAGCAATGCAAAAAATCCTTGGGCCAAATCTGTTTTTGGGGTCATATATGATCATGTGATGAAGCTTTGAAGTCAATTTGAAGTCACTAGAATGCTTGGTACATGAAATTGCAAGTTTTCCTTTTGGTGCATAACTTGAAAATTAGTGATTTTTGCCAACTTTGATGAACCATAACTTTTGATCCAAAATGAATTAGGTCATGTTCTTGTACTTTTTGAAAAGGGAAAGATCTAATCTACAACTTTCATGACCAAAGTTTTTCCATTTGAAGCATTTTTGGATCAAAAAGTAAGGTTTGAAAAGTGGCATAAAATGACATATTCTTTAAAAGTCAACCATGCCCTAAAAAGTCAACTTTGCAAAAAACTTCAAATTCTTGAATTTTGTGAACTTCAAACTTCTTCCATGATCAAATAAAGATCATATACACTCAAACTGATGAAGATCAACCCTTGGTTAGGTCATTGGGGGCCTCAGATGCCCTGATTTTGCACTGACTTGTCCAGAAAGTCAACCTTTGATCAGATGACTTCCCCATGGAATTTCTTCATGAAAATTGATATGCATACTCCTTATACCATATAGAGACCAATGGAAACAAGAATGACCAAAGAATTTGAGGTTATGGCCTTTGAAACCAAAACCCTAATTTTAGGTCATCTGGGCAGTTAAACCTGGCTCTGCCTCCACACCATTTCCAGTTCTTGTGATTCTTTGACATTCTTGACTTTGAGAGGATATAATATGATGCTTGAACATGCATGGACCTCTTTGAAATGATTGATGGCCCTTGGAGTGGCTCAAGAAGCTCCTGGATTGCTCAGATCACAAACCCTAGATGCAGATGACTTTGAATCTATGCAGTGAATCAAAACTGTGATATGAGATGTTATGATTGTGTTTATGCATATGAAATGATCACAAGACATGGTGTGAATGGGTGAGGGAAAATTTGGGGTGTTTACAGCTGCCCCTATTCAAACATGAGTTAGCTGTGCAGGATGTAAGCAACGGCTTAACAGGCAAACAAGATAACTTGTGGTTGAATACCAAAGACAGTCCAAAATTTGCACTCACAAAATGAAGAAGAAAAGGGATATAGATTGTAAAGGAAAATAAAGTATATTGTAAAGTGTGGGAAATAAAACAATGACGGGGACGGCCGACCTGCTGGGGATAAAAGGTAAAGCTAAGACGGGGACGGCCGACTAGCTGGGAAAAGTAAGAAATTATGATGGGGACGGCCATCAAGATAAAGTTGTAAAATTCTCTGGGGATTAATGAAACATGACGGGGATGGCCATCAAGTTCATAAAGTAAAGTAACCAACGATGGGGACGGCCATCGGGTTAAAAAAGGAAAAGGGACCACGACGGGGACGGCCATCGGGTTAAAAAATAAATGAAATAAACAGATGATGAGGTACGGTCATCAAAGGCGAAGGATGATCACCTAGCAGGGGACGGCTGCTCTGTTGGGCATAAGATGAGGGACGGTCATCTAAGGGTGGAGGACGACCACCTAGCAGGGGACGGCTGCTAAAAATCAACGATGGGGACGGCCATCGGATGAGCATGATGGAGGACGACCATCAAGAGGTGGAGGACGACCACCTAGCAGGGGACGGCTGCTCTCAAGGTTTGTCATGACATAGGACGAATGTCAGATAACCAAAAATCAACAATGGGGACGGCCATTGGATAAAATGATGAAGGACGATCATCAAGAGGTGGAGGACGACCACCTAGCAGGGGACGGCTGCTAAATATCAACGATGGGGACGGCCATCGGATGAGCATGATGGAGGACGACCATCAAGAGGCGGAGGACGACCACCTAGCAGGGTACGGCTGCTCTCAAGGGTTTATCATGACACAGGACGAGCGTCAGATAAGAAGGAAAATTTGCTTTGTTGGCGATCTACTGGGGATATAGTAAACACGGACGAGTGTTTACAACCAAGAAAAGAAAGTATAAGTGTTTAGATGTTTGTGTATAGATTAAAGATGCGGACGAGCATCCTCAAGACTACGATACGGACGAGTATCGGGTAGAAACAAATACTGACACGTGTTCAAAGATGATGATACGGACGAGTATCAACTGGTTAACAGAGAACACGGACGAGTGTTGAATCTGAGGGGACTCCTCTGGGGAATAGTAGACACAGACGAGTATCTATATTCAAGAGGACATAAGTGTTTGACACGGTGTATGGATTAAAGATGCGGACGAGCATCCTTAAGACTATGATACGGACGAGTATCGTGTAGAAACAAACACTTGACGCACATTCTGAGATGATGATACGGACGAGTACCAACTGGTTAACAAAGAACATGGACCAATGTCGAATCTGTGGGGATATAAACGGTATATACAAGATACGGACGAGTATCTGTATGAGTGTAACATGAGTAATGAGTATGAGTATTGTATAGATGAGTATTTAACTGCTGGGGAGAGCGACACGGACGAGTGTCAAAAGGAGAAGAGTGTAATATAAACAAGTATCTGATATATAAAGTGTAAATGACTGTGCTGGGGATATGAAACGGACGGGTGTCAAAGAGTTGTATGTAAGTATATGTGAGTGCAAAGAGGACGTCTTTGGCTTTCTGCTGGGATTATGACACAGATGGATGTCAAAAAGTAGTATCTGTAATACGAATGTTATGGTTTGCACAGAGTGTTTGGGTGACCTTACTGGGGAATGATGACACGGACGGGTGTCAAAGGGAGCATATACTGGCGTTTGTGGATATGAGGCAACTGCTTTTGCTGGGGACTCTGGTGGGATTGTAGGGAAAGTATTCTGTATATTGATGGATTGTCATTATTCACAAGTGTTGGTTCAAAACATGGCTCATGATTATACTATATGCCTGATTTTTGCCGTAATGCTCCGTGTTAAAAACGGAATGCTACGCTTTGCGGGTGAATATGATGCGAATGCTATGATTATGCGAAGATATCAAACCGGGATCCGGGTCCTGTTGCCGCGAAGATCTCTGGCTGATCTGCTTGAAACGGACATCCCAGCTGGGGATGAGATCACTGGTGGATCCGAAGAGATGTACCCGCTTGGGGATATAGGTCACTGATGGACATATCCTTGTAATATAGGACCCAGCTGGGGTTTGTAGAAGCCTTCTGTACTCTGTTGTGACCCCTTCATGCATTGCTCTTCTGAATAGAGGCTGAGGATTCTGTGGGGAGATGATTCCCTGACTTTTGTGCTCGGCTGAGGATGACAACTCGGCTGGGGAGGAAGAGAAATCATTGAGATCTCCCTAGGGATTCTGCTGAAGTAGATTCTTGACTCAGCCGGGGATATGGGCGCCTTCTGTAATGCCTGGCAACTCTGATGAGGAGGAGTAATAATTGGCAAACTCAGCTGGGAGGAGTCGTGAAAGGCAACTCAGCTGGGGAGAGAGCACTTTGGGTGCTAAAATTGAGTGTTGGTTTGCCAGCTTGCTGGGATGAAGCTTACATGCCCCAAGTTGCGTTCTGGATACCTGCAATCCTGAAAAAGATAGAGAAACGCACAAGATAATCCCGAGGTATCCCTTACTGGATTCCGTCATAGGAGTTAGGCACTTCTGAGAGTAAGTACATTTCCTGCAAGCATGTGACTTCATTTAAAGATAAACATCTGTATTTTATGCAATCAGTTTCTTTTAGACATCAGACATTTTTTGCAAATAAATGAAAATGTACAAGACGAGACATGACTGAAAATCTGATTTTATTAATTCATACGCCCTGAATTGGCGAGATACAGTCAAAGAAACAAATCCCCTGGAATGAGGAGATTGTTACAAATTGAGAAACAAAATGCTGGCAATGTTGATGACGCTTTAAGGAGCTTCCTCTTTACTATGACTCGTATGACTTTTGACGTTCTTCTCATCTGGCTTTCTGAAGAATGTTGATTCCGATTGAAGCTTGATCCTTTCGAAGCTTACCAAGTTGTAGGTGATACAGACGAATTCAGAATGCAGTTGTTCGCTTATTCCCTTATTTTGCATGGATCGCCTTTTCGGGTTTTCAATCCATCGGGATACCCATTTTTGCCTGAGCTGTCCAATGCGGCTTTTCAACTCAGCGGGTGTACATTTTTGTTTATTTTCCCTTATTTTTACCCGAGTCTTTTATTCTGTTTTTGACTCGCCGGGATGCCCTATTTTCGCCTGGACTTACATTCTGTTTTTGTGTCCAGCGGGTCATTTTTACGCGAAGTATTTTTTAACTGCATCTGAATTCACAGGGGACGGGAAATCTTCTCCATCCATGGTGTTGAGCATCAGTGCTCCACCAGAGAAAACTTTCTTTACCACGAATGGCCCTTCATAGTTTGGAGTCCATTTGCCCCTGTGGTCTGTATGAGGAGGGAGGATTCTTTTCAGCACAAGGTCTCCTACTTGGTACTCTCGGTGCCTGACTTTCTGATCGAAGGCTTTCTTCATTCTCTTCTGATATAACTGTCCATGATAGATTGCAGCCAATCTTTTCTCTTCGATCAGACTCAGTTGTTCGTATCGGGCCCGAACCCATTCTGCTTCACTCAGTTTAACATCCATCAGTACCCGTAGAGAGGGTAATTCAACTTCAACCGGTAGGACTGCTTCCATTCCATACACAAGCTGATATGGTGTTGCCCCAGTGGATGTTGTGATTGACGTGCGGTACCCATGCAAGGCAAATGGTAGCATTTCGTGCCAGTCTTTGTAAGTGACTACCATCTTCTGCACAATCTTCTTGATATTTTTATTTGCTGCCTCAACAGCGCCGTTCATCTTTGGCCTGTAAGGAGAAGAATTGTGATGTTGGATTTTGAAGTCCCGGCATAGCTCAGCCATCATTTTGTTGTTTAGATTGGAACCATTATCAGTAATGATCCGCTCGGGCACTCCATATCGACAGATGATATCTCTCTTTAGAAATCTGGCTACCACTTGTCTTGTAACATTTGCATAGGAGGCTGCTTCAACCCACTTGGTGAAATAATCAATGGCGACCAAGATGAATCTGTGGCCATTTGAAGCAGTTGGCTCAATCTTGCCGATCATATCAATGCCCCACATAGCAAAGGGCCATGGTGAAGACATTATGTTCAAAGGATTGGGAGGCACATGCACCTTATCTGCGTAGATCTGGCATTTATGGCATTTTCTGGCATAAGCACAACAGTCTGCATCCATTGTGATCCAGTAATAACCTGATCTTAACAACTTCTTAGCCATGGCATGCCCCCCTGCATGGGTACCAAAGGATCCTTCGTGCACTTCACGCATCAACAAGTCTGCTTCTATCTTATCAACACATCTGAGGAGTACCATATCAAAGTTCCTTTTGTATAAAGACCCATCAGTGTTCAGAAAGAAACTACCAGCAAGCCTTCTCAAAGTCTTCTTGTCATTGGAAGATGCCCCAGGTGGGTATGTTTGATCCTCCAAGAAGCATTTAATGTCATGGAACCAAGGCTTATCATCTTTACCAACATCTGCTGCAAATACATATGCTGGCCTGTCAAGTCTGGACACTGGGATCTGAGGTACAAAGTTGGGAGCCTGAACTTTGATCATGGACGAAATGGTAGCCAGAGCATCCGCAAACTGATTCTCGTCCCGAGGGATATACTCAAGCTTGACCGTTGTGAAGAAAGTCAATAACCTCCTTGTATAATCCCTGTAAGGTATCAGATGATCCTGGTGGGTGTACCATTTGCCGTTGGTCTGATTGATTACCAAAGCTGAATCTCCGAATACAGTTAATGTCTTGATCCTGAGGTCAATGGCTTCCTCAAGACCCATAATGCAAGCTTCGTATTCAGCTTCGTTGTTAGTGCAGTTAAAAGTGAGTTTTGCCGAGAAAGGCATGTGAACTCCTTTGGGTGTAATGAGTACTGCACCAACACCACGACCATTCATATTAACAGCCCCATCAAACATCATAGTCCATTCTTCTTCCGGGTCAGGCCCTTCAGTGTGAACAGGCTCTTCATGATCTTTTGCTTTTATGAACATGATGTCTTCATCAGGGAAGTCAAACCTCATAGGCTGGTAATCATCAATAGGTTGCTCAGAAAGATATTCAGACAATACACTGCCCTTGATGGCTTTCTGAGAAGTGTACTGGATGTCATATTCTGTAAGGATCATTTTCCATCTTGCAACCCGTCCGGTAAGTGCTGGCTTCTCAAATATGTACTTAACTGGGTCCATTTTTGAGATCAATAAAGTAGTGTGGGTCAACATATACTGCCTCAGTCGGCGAGCAGCCCACGCTAAAGCACAGCAAGTTTTCTCGAGCAGTGAATAACGTTGTTCACAGTCGGTAAACTTTTTGCTCAGGTAGTATATTGCATACTCTTTTCGACCAGACTCGTCATGTTGGCCCAACACACACCCCATTGACTCTTCTAATACTGTCAGGTACATTATCAGAGGTCTTCCTTCAACTGGAGGCATAAGGATTGGAGGTTCCTGTAAGTACTCCTTGATCTTGTCAAAAGCCTTCTGGCAGTCTTCGTTCCACTTGACCGTCTGCTCTTTTCTCAATAATTTGAACAAGGGCTCACAGGTTGCCGTAAGGTGAGATATGAACCGTGAAATGTAGTTCAATCGACCTAAGAACCCTCGAACTTCTTTCTCTGTCTTCGGTGCAGGCATTTCTTGAATAGCTTTGACTTTATCAGGGTCAACTTCAATCCCTTTCTCGCTTACAATAAATCCCAGCAGCTTACCGGATCGCACCCCGAATGTGCATTTGTTGGGGTTCAACTTCAGTTGGTATTTCCTCAGACGCTTGAACAACTTCAGCAGATTTACCAAGTGATCTTCTTCAGTGAGGGACTTGGCGATCATATCATCCACATAACACTCGATTTCCTTATGGATCATATCGTGGAATAATGTCACCATAGCCCGTTGATATGTCGCACCGGCATTCTTGAGCCCAAATGGCATTACCTTGTAGCAGAACGTGCCCCAGGGTGTGATGAAGGTTGTCTTCTCCATGTCTTCAGGTGACATTTTAATCTGATTGTATCCTGAAAATCCGTCCATGAAGGAGAATACCGAGAACTGAGTCGTATTATCCACCAATACATCAATGTGAGGTAAAGGGAAATCATCTTTCGGGCTGGCTCTGTTCAGATCCCGGTAGTCAACACACATCCTTACTTTGCCGTCTTTCTTAGGCACAGGTACTATGTTAGCAACCCACGACGGATAGCTAGTCACAGCAAGGAACCCGGCGTCCCATTGCTTTTGTACCTCTTCCTTGATCTTCATTGCCATGTCTGGACGAGTACGGCGCAGTTTCTGTTTAACCGGCGGGCATTCTTCTTTCAAAGGCAACTTGTGCACAACAATGTCGGTATCCAACCCTGGCATATCTTGATACGACCAAGCAAACACGTCCACATACTCTTGCAGCAGATCAATCAGTTGTCTCTTCACTGAGTCTTGTAAGCAGGCCCCGATTTTGACTTCTTTCACGTCTTCATCTGTACCAAGATTGATCACATCAACCTCCTCCTGGTGAGGAGTAATAACCTTTTCCTCTTGTCTCAACAACCTGGCTAGCTCTTCAGGAAGCTCATATTCTTCTTCAACCCCTTCATCAGCTTGATTGATTGGATTGTCAAAGTCATACGAAGTCATAGCCGTGCTGTTGTCGGTGCTGTCTGGAAGGCACACTCTGCAATGGTTCAGTTTGTTCATTTTAGTGATTTGATTTTAATCTTATTTAGAAAAGTGAAATAAAATTGTCATTTTGAAAACACTGCCATTTATTTTTTTGTACAAAAAGAAAAAATGGAAAAACAGTGAGCGAAAAAGAAAAAGACTCATTTGCAAAAGATGTCTGATATTTCATTGATTAATCTTGTTGCACAAAAAGTACAGATGGCCCGATTACAAAATGAGTCTTGTCATCTTGGGCAAGATGCAAGACTTTGATGCATGCTATAAAAATACAGGAAATAATAATTACTCTGCATGAGTAACTCTTATAATTTCCTGGGAAGACCAGTTTGAGATACTGCTCCCCGGGATCTTTGGACGAATCCAGCTTTCCAGGTTGCATTCTTCTTCCTGCTCGTCTTCCAAGTTGTTGATAGCATCAGGGGTGAGCATCCCCCCACTCACAAAGTTGGGCTCTTTCGCAGCCTCTGCTTGATCTTGTTGAGTTGGTTTGTAACCCAACCCAAATCTATCCTCTTTTTTCTCCACCGGTAACAATTTGCCCCAGCCTTGGGCAGTTCCTTCCTCAACAACCTTCCGGGCTTATTGGTATGATGTCATTGAAGTTCCAGGTATAGCAGATGTTTCATTCACGTTCAAGGCCTCGAACCCCTGACTCATTGTTTCATGGATCTCCCCATCCATCTCAATGTATTTATAGGTAGCCAGGTGGCTGACAAAAATATCCTCCTCTCCACAGATTGTAACGATTTGACCCTCCCACTCGAAATTTAACTTCTGGTGAAGGGTTGAGGTCACGGCGCCAGCGGCGTGAATCCATGGCCTACCCAATAGACAGCTGTAGGCAGGCTGTATATCCATCACGTAGAAGGTCGTTTTGAAAGTTTGCGGGCCAATCGTTATGGGCAACTCAATTTCTCCCAGAACCGATCTTTTTGAACCATCGAAGGCTCTCACCACCAGGTTGCTGGGTCTTAACGCCAATCCGTCATATTCTAGCTTCACAAGGGCCTTCTTAGGTAAGACATTGAGGGATGACCCCGTGTCTACCAGCACATGGGAAAGGACTGCACCTTTACATTCCATGGTTATGTGCAAAGCCTTGTTATGGTTGCGGCCTTCCACCGTCAAATCAGTGTTGGTGAACCCCAGTCCATGACTAGCATTAACATTTCCCACCACAGCTTCTAACTGATTGACGGTGATCTCTTCAGGCACATAAGCTGCGTGCAAGACTTTGAGTAGTGCATTCCGATGGGCTTCGGAGCACATAAGCAATGATAGGATTGAGATCTTGGAAGGCGTTTGATGAAGCTGATCCACTATTTTGTAATCACTTTTCTTGATGATTCGCATGAACTCATCAACCTCTTGGTCGAAGGGTGTTTTCAAAGCTTCTTTAACAATCTGCTCTTCCTGCACCAAGCTTTTTCCTTTTGCCTTGGCAGCAGCTTCTGCTTCGGCAGTGGGTCTCTGAATTTGTGGAGCGAAGAGACGTCCGCTTCGAGTGAAGCCTCCGCCTCCTCCCACATTGTCTATTTGTGGTGCAGGGGTTGATGATTCAAAAGTGATTTTTTGTCCTTCACAGTACAGGTCAGAGCCGCAATGCCACGGGATGGCGTTACTGCTTTCATAAGGTACTGGTCCAGGCACCGTGATAGTGACTGGACTGATTGCAGCTGCGGAAGGAGTTGCGATAGTCTGTGGATCATAGAATATCGTGACTGGTGCTCTGATGGGAGCAGCACTTTGTGAGTTGTAAACAGAGTTATTTTCTGGATCGTAATAGATGGTAACGGTTGAGACATCTTCATGATTTGTTGCTGATGTTGTAGGAGACATTGCTGGAAGAATGGATGTTGTTGTTGTAGGAGTTTTAAAATGATGTGGTGCTGGAGTTGTAGAAGGAACATTTGTTGATATCTGGTTAGTTGAAACGACAGATGAAGTACTTGTTGATAAAGCTGAAGAATTGTCAGGAACAATGGTTGTTGCAGTTGTAGGAGATGGAGGCAATTGGCTGCTGTTGTTCAGCCACCTATGTCTGAGAGGGAAATGGCAGATATGTTTATGAACACCCTCCAGGGAACATATATTGACAGGCTGGCTGCTTTCTCTTCCACTAGCTTTGCAGATGTTGTCATAGCTGGGGAGAGAATTAAGAGCCTGTTGAAGATGGGCAAGATTTCTGACAATGGTGCCAGCTCGTCCAGCAATACAAGGAAGCCTTTTGCAGGCCCAAGAAGAACTGGCGAGACCAGTGCCATCCACACCAGCAGGGGCAGGCCCCAATATGCTCAAAGGTCCGTGGCAGCAGTCACCATTCCTTCTCCACTTCCTCAGCAATCAGTATATCAACCTCAGCAACAACCTCAGTACCATCAACAAGCTCAGTATCCTCCAAGGAACTACAACAACACCAACAACAACAACCAGCAAAGGCCATTTCAGCAGAGGCCATCTCAAGCCAATAGGGTGATCGATCCGATCCCTATGCCATATGCAACACTACTGCCACAACTCCTGAAACTCAACTTAGTTGAGCTAAGGACATTGGCACCTCCAGATCCCAACAGTCTACCTAGGAATTATGACTCCAACGCCAGATGTGCTTTTCATTCAAATGCACCTGGCCACAGTACAGAAAAGTGCAGAGCCTTGCACATGAAGGTACAAGACCTGGTAGACTATAAGGCCCTGAATTTCGCACCACCACCCAATGTTAATAAGAACCCTATGCCAAACCACGGTGGTCCCAGAATCAACGCTATTGAAGAAGACAAGCCGTCTTATTTAATAACCAGTGTGGGTCAGATCCGGACACCGTTGGTAGAAATTAAGGCTCAGTTCCTCGAATGTCAAACGTTCCCGGGGTGTGAGTTAGGGTGTGCTTACTGCAATATTTCGGTAAATGGGTGCGATAACCTGAGGAATGGCATAGATGGTCTCATTCATAGTGGCCAACTTCAGATCACCACATCCTTTCCAACAAGTTGTCGCTCCCGATAAATGGGACTGTGGCCCAAATAAATGTACAGACGCGAACGGTCGGCGAAAGGAACAATGAGAACACACAGCAGTGAACTCACTGGAAAAGAAAAGAGTCGCCAGCTGGGCATTTTTATCCCGGAGGAAAGGCAATGCTACATAGACCTAGAAAAAGATGGATAAGACGGTTGCGAACCAGAGAGACTGAGAAAGGGGGTTGGTTACAACCTGGGAAGGTATTAGCACCCAGATTGTCCGCCGTACTCGACGGGATCCACGCTTAAAAGATTTGCATTTTAAAGGGGTAGTGTCAGTGCAATTTGTGTGTAAAAGAGCTGGAAAAGGTGTATAGGTGTCAGTGTAAAGGAAGTGAAGTGTAAAAATGTACAATGTCAGTGTAGGAATGGGAATGAACTGCTCATGATAATGAGGCTAAGAGAAAAATGCTGGAAAGAGGGGGAATACACAGAGACTTTTGTTCGATAACTGTTAAGTTATGCCTACGTATCCTCTCGTGCAATGAGGAAGTCAGAACACCGTAGTTCGACCGAAAGACAAATTGACTTGTGAACGGCTCACTTGCCTATGCTCAAGTGTATGATCTGTCTGGCACAGATGCAAACTGTCTTGCATTAGATGGAAGAAGCGAGTTCTCGTTTATGAGTGAATGAGATGAGAAAAGAATCCCGAAGGAGACGATTATTGTTTGTTTTTGAGTTTTCAGTCTTTTATTGCTTTTGAAAGTTTGTCATAAGTTAATGAGCTTAAGCCTAAACCAATGGATTTAGTAAACTCATCACATCTTCCCTCTGATTAGGGGTAATGAGAATACCTTAAGTGTGAAGTCATATTCTCACACTTAATCACCATGGTGTAGGATTAAGATCATTAACCTACTTGTGATTATTTAGGTGTTTTTGTGGTTTTTGTTTAGTGTTGAGTAATGAGGTTAAGCCATAATCAAGGATTAAACAGACTCATTACACCATCCTAATAGAAGGATAATAGATGAGAATGTTTAAGCTGGGGAAAGCTCCTCAACTTAATCCATGATTAGGGATTAAACTCATGACAAAACAAGCCTTTGATTAAGTGGATTTTATTTAATGATATGATGATGAAGTGTTTTTTAGGGTTTGTAAGACAACTTGAGGGGGACTTGTCCATTAACACCAGGGTTAGTCCTTCTTAACCAATTAAGGAAGAATTAGAACCCTAGTGCAAGGCCCAAGTTACAAGTGTGATGTCTTGATGATTATTAAGTGAATTGATTAAGGGAGTTAAACACATTAAGGGTTTAACACTTAGGATTAAAGTTATACACTCCTTCCTAAGAGAAGGATGCAGGCATAAGCTTAATCACAAAGCCTTAAAGCCTTTAGGGTTTAGTCCCTGATTATGAGATGAGAAGAGAAGACTCAAAAGAGACACAAAGGTAAAACTAAGAGGGGAGACTAATCAAGATCCTAATCATTGTCATGCTTGGTTGTTCCTAAGGTTTGTGAGGTTTTCAAGATAAGATCTTCAATGGAACCACCAGGAAGCAGATGAAAGGATCAGGAGAAGCAAAGTGACTTGCTTCATTCAAGAAGTCAAGTCACTTGGAGAAAGAAAGTGGGAAGAAGAAGAATTAGCAAGCTCAAACTCAAACACATATAAGAATGCAGCATGGATGCAAGAGAGATGAAAAGAAAAGTTATGAGAAGTGAAGGCAAATTCACTTCCCATAGTCACTTACCACCTGAAAGGTTAGAAAAGAAATGCAATGCAATGCAAAATGGGATGAGATGACATGATGAGAAACAAAACCAGAAGCATTTACATGATGCTAATGATGTTATGAGATGCTACAAACATGAGGCAGCACATGGAAATAATCATACAAGCTTATGAATGCAAATGGAGCAAGTCAAGAAGCATGGACATACATGAAAAGGTTATGAAGTGCACATGGCATACAACATGGCAAATACATGATGCAATGATCAAACATGCTTCCAATATGTCTTATGATGTTAAATGAATCAAATGGATGCTTGAAATGTCATGGCAAGTCATGTTATGCAAGAGAATGCAAGATGGATGTATATGGGAACCCAAATTAGGGTTTATGATCAATGCAGCAAACAAAAATCAAAATCAGAAGCAAACCCTAAGACAAAAAATTGAAAATTCCACTCAAAGGACCCCTAATCCTATACTAACCCAATGCCCAAAGGGGAGGTCTCAACTCTTAACCAAATTCAAGTTATGGTTTCCTTAAGATTTCTAGGGTTTTAGGGTTCCTAAACAAGAAAATTACCAAACAATTTAAAAATGAAAGATCAAATCATGACCATTTAATCTCATAAACTACATGCTAAACACAATGCAATGCAAAAAGAATCAATGTCCAACTCCTCATGGATAGGCAGAAATGATTTTTGGAACTTTGGATCAAATTAATGCATAAAAATGATTTTAAATCAATGGAAAATTCTCAAAATGCATCAAGATCAAAAAAGAAATTTGGTTTGAAGGTTGGACAATGTTTCTAAATGTCTTAGAACATTTCATGAATTTTTTTGGTGATTTTTAAATACCTCAAAGTATTTTTAATAAATTAATTCTCATTAATCAATTAAAAATAAACTTTTAAATATTTAAAAATACTTTTTAAATGCTAAAAATGAAAATAAAAATATTTTTGTGTTTTAAAAATTAATGAAACTCTTGACAAAAAGTTTCATAATTTTTAAACAATTTTTACTATTTTAAATAAATTACACAAGTTAAATGAGAAAAAATGAAATAAAAACAAAATAAAATGGAAAGTATTCAGATCTGATGGTGGAGATTTGAACTGGGTTTGAAAAGGTTGACTAGCGCGCTATCCAAGGGCTGTGGTTGGTCCTGATTAAATTAAATTAATTATGATTAATTAAAACTAACTAAAGGGATTAGGGCTAACTGAGTGAATCTGGGCCAGTCATTCACGCGGCAAGTCAATGGGGTCAACTAATCCTACGCTCCAGATTCAAATGGAAGTTAATGACTGGGATTAGGGCAAATGACATTCAGGTGACCGGAGGGAAGCTCCGGTCATCTTCTCCGGCAGCATCAAAACCCTAAATCATGATTCAGGCCTCTAAACATCAAATTAAACACAGCCAAGTGATCCTCTAACATCCTAAGACACGAATCCACTCTCAAACATCATTTAAACATCAAGAATCAGGCAAATCGAAGGAAATAAAATTCACGGGTGAAATTTCAGAGTAACAATACAAACTCATTTCTCATCTATTTCCGATTCTAAAGGCATCCCCATGACCAGCAAGACATAAGCAACCAATTTATAACTCAAAATGCAAGTTCTGAGAAAAAGAATCCATGGTCATACCTGAGATGGAGACTCCTGTTTCTGGGCTTTCAGAGCTATTCTTTGAGGCAGGCTTGCTCCACTGATTCCCCTGGTGCTAATGGAAGGCTTGGAATGAGCTTAAACAAGCTGTTTTGAGAGATTCGAAGCTGATATATCAGAAAATGAGGTCTGTATATAGGTTGTTTCAGATCATTGTGAGGGGTGGCATTGGTTCTATGGATGTTTTCTGGTTGATTGGTGAAGGTAGAATGAGTGTTTGATGACTGTGGAAGGTGATTCGAAGAGAGGAAAGTTTTTGCAGGTTTTTGGAAATGCTATGTTCTGGCCAGCTTCAATGCTCAATGCTTTGCTATATCATCTCCAACTTGTGTGGATAGCCTGTGGGGCAGGTCAGTAGGGTGGCTGTTTACTGTGCCAAGAGTATGGGAGCTTTTTGCAAAAAGGTCAAATTTGTGTCCTTGAGAGTATGGGCCATGGCAGCAGCAGGTTCAAGTCATGTCTTGCTCCAGCTTGAGTTGAGGAGGGCCCTTGGATTGTTTGTAGCTGACTGCAACATGTGGATGACAAGCTATGCTAGCTTTTGCAACTTGCCCACTTGATGTTTCCTCATGAATTTGTGCTATGTACATGAAAAACTTTTGCTGAATTTTGTTGCACAATGCTACATTTAGTCATGGCAATGCATAGAAAGTGATTAGTGATCACATAACTTCCTAGAAGATGGTTTTGCCAAGAACCCCCTTTTGCACTCTTATGAAAAATGCTTTATGGAACTTTGAAAATCAAGGCAAGCAATGCAAAAAATCCTTGGCCCAAATTTGTTTTTGGGGTCATATATGATCATGTGATGAAGCTTTGAAGTCAATTTGAAGTCACTAGAATGCTTGGTACATGAAATTGCAAGTTTTCCTTTTGGTGCATAACTTGAAAATTAGTGATTTTTGCCAACTTTGATGAACCATAACTTTTGATCCAAAATGAATTAGGTCATGTTCTTGTACTTTTTGAAAAGGGAAAGATCTAATCTACAACTTTCATGACCAAAGTTTTTCCATTTGAAGCATTTTTGGATCAAAAAGTAAGGTTTGAAAAGTGGCATAAAATGACATATTCTTTAAAAGTCAACCATGCCCTAAAAAGTCAACTTTGCAAAAAACTTCAAATTCTTGAATTTTGTGAACTTCAACCTTCTTACATGATCAAATAAAGATAATATACACTCAAACTGATGAAGATCAACCCTTGGTTAGGTCATTGGGGGCCTCAGATGCCCTGATTTTGCACTGACTTGTCCAGAAAGTCAACCTTTGATCAGATGACTTCCCCATGGAATTTCTTCATGAAAATTGATATTCATACTCCCTATACCATATAGAGACCAATGGAAACAATAATGACCAAAGAATTTGAGGTTATGGCCTCTGAAACCAAAACCCTAATTTTAGGTCATCTGGGCAGTTAAACCTGGCTCTGCCTCCACACCATTTCCAGTTCTTGTGATTCTTTGACATTCTTGACTTTGAGAGGATATAATATGATGCTTGAACATGCATGGACCTATTTGAAATTATTGATGGCCCTTGGAGTGGCTCAAGAAGCTCCTGGATTGCTCAGATCACAAACCCTAGATGCAGATGACTTTGAATCTATGCAGTGAATCAAAACTGTGATATGAGATGTTATGATTGTGTTTATGCATATGAAATGATCATAAGCCATGGTGTGAATGGGTGAGGGCAAATTTGGGGTGTTTACACCAACCTACTTTATCTCGTTCCAAGGCTAAAGCAAAATATCGAGGAGTTGTCAATGTGGTTTCTGAGTCTTGTTGGGTATGAAGTATGCTGTTAGAATTACATTTCCTTATTCACAAGGCTACCTTGGTCTATTGTGATAATGTTAGTACTATCTATCTATCAGAAAATCCAATCCAACACTAACGCACAAAACATTTTAAAATGGACATTCATTTTGTTCGTGAAAAAGTAACTCATAGAGACATTCACGTCCTACATGTCTCATCACGCTAGAAATGATGTTTGGACCTAATGAAAGCGGGTTGATTGTTGTAATCAATTAGAAATGTTGTGTTTATCCATTACATGTGTTGTTTAGATTAAGTTTATTTAAGTTATTGTGATGTTTTTTGTTAACATTGTTGTAACAAAAAGTTCTTAATATATTAAAATATAAGGTTACAACAAGTTATTATTGTGCAGAGCTGGATCCCACATTTGGATATTTTTTCTTGTTGTGTCCAGGCTGACGACATATAGTACACAATCTTATCATTTTATCAACCGTATTCATCTTTGTTCTTATACACTTGTTGTTTGGACGACATTTTTTCTTTCTTCGTATCTGATCGTTGTGCCAAACTATGTCCCATTGGTATGGAGGCTAGTATCCCTCCATTGGTAACACTACAAAGCTTTCATTGTAGACATTCATCATGTTAACAGTCTTGTAAACATCAGATAGATAGTTGTACGAGTCCTGACGAGCATGCGCGCATGCCGCGATTACATGGGAGCAAGGTACCCAAAAGGCCTGATACTTGCCACAATCACACCAGGATCTGTCTAGTCTAACAGTATATTCCAAAAAAGGCCTTCATTCATTGTGATCAATTGTTTCCTTAAGACTAAAATTTCTCCCATGACGGTCAAAGTTTGTGACTGAATGTGTGCTAGCCTTGATAGTTTCATCTTTCATAACTTTCATTATGTATTGACTGTAAACTTGACCAAACATTAACACTGCATTCCATTTTTGTCCTAGCTTTGCAAGAGCGGTGGCGTCTAGAGACACACACTTTATTTTTTCCAACGGGTGAATGTATTGTCACTTTAGAAGATGTGTACATGTTACTTGGGTTGCCTATTGATGGTAAGGTAGTCAATGGACTGACAAACCTCGCAAATTTAATTTGAGTGGAACTTTTGGGAGCCGACTTGTTGGAAGAAAATCATAGAGGCCAAGGCATCTTACTTTCACGTCTCAAGACATATTACCATTCTCTAGTTTTAAATGAAGGCTTTATAGAAGAACAAAAAATAATTAAAACTAGGTGTTATCTTATGATTTTATTTGGTACATTTTTATTTCCCGAAGGCACTGGTTCTTCTATGCACTTTATGTATTTACCATTACTAACAAACCTAGAAAAGACTAGGGAGTATAGTTGGTGTTCCACATGTTTATCTTATTTATATAGCTCTGTAAGTTATAAGAGTGCGCCTAAGAGGGGGGTGAATTAGGTAGTCGACAATTCTTTGATCGTGTTTCCGGTTGTTGATTATTTTTCGTTAAGTGCTGAAAAATAAAGTGCTGAAAGTAAAATGAACACCGGAAATTTATAGTGGTTCCCTTCACACTTCGAAGGTACTCCACTCCTCTTTCGACTCGAAAGAGATTTCACTATAGTTAGAATTATTGTACAGCTTATGCTTACTATCTACACTATAGGTAATCAAGTGAATGAAGAACAATCCTCTTCAAACACACACTTGTTTCCAACAAACTTGGACAACAAGGTAAAACAGAAAGTAATTCTTGATAATGAGATTTTGTCTTGAAAGAATGTTGATATCAATCTTGATAATTGATCTTCCTCTTCAAATGAAACAATTCTCAACAATGTATACAAGTGTTCAATGAATGATATGAAACTTACAATAATTTTCAATGAAAATTAAGTGCAGAAAGTTTCACTTAAAAATGATATCAAAAACACTTGAAAATATTGAAAGAATAAAATATTTATAAAAATGAATTGTTAATGAAGAAGGTGTTGGTTTATTTAAAAAATGCAGAATTTATAGTGTGTAAAACACCCTTTCAAAAGAGTATTGTATCATGAAAAGATGCCATGATCCAATGAAAGATTATCATGAAAAGTGCTGATGAAAAAATAAAGTATTTTTCAAATTTCTACAGTAGGAATCGGTTCCCACATGGGACAACCCGGTTCCTGCTGAACGTTATAAAAAATTTGAATTTTTAACAAAGGGGAACCGGTTCCCAGAGGGGGACAACCCGGTTCCTAGTCTTAAAAACAGAATCACGTTCTTTTCAGGAAAGTGGAACCCGGTTCCCACATGGGGAGGAACCGGTTCCTGCAGCCAAAAAACAGAATTTCAAGTTTAAACACACAATGATATTTTTATGCTTTTTATGAGAAAATCTTGAACACTTATATGCATGATTAAGGAATTGAAACATATACCTTGAGAATTATTTCAGTCCATAAGATCTTCAATAATTCTTCAATATTCAACACTTTTTGCACATCCTTTTTGATAGATGGATCATCATGTTGTCTTCATCAAAATCATTTGTTTGAGAAGCTTGCTATTACATTCTCCCCCTTTTCGATGATGACAACCAAAACTTGGAATGTTGTTTTTGCAAGACTCCCCCTATGTTGATGACTCCCCCTAAGTTCATAATTTGCTTGAATTATTGGAGTGAGTTTATTTGACAAGTATTAAAGGCCTGCAAAACAAATGGAGCAAAACAACATACACCAAATCTTCTCCCCCTTTGTTATTATAAAAAAGGATGGGGAAAAGATGAAATAAAGAAATTCATAGCATATCGTTAAAGCGAACAAGTTTTAAACTTAAAACATGAAATTCCACTTAGTTGAAAACATTAAAATAGGACATAAGCCTAAACATCACAAACATAGAAAACTGAACAAGAAACTAAACGAAACTAGAACATATAATTAAACTAAACATTTTCATTCAAACAATTAACTAAATAAATAAAGCATATTGAAATAAATAAATAAATTTTTAGAGAGGTGTACCTTGAAAAAAAATTAATTAAAAAAAAATTAAACATCACCTTCATCTAAAATTCCAAGCTCTCTTCGAATTTTGTAGAAAGGTTCTTTTGCAAGAGGCTTGGTGAAGATATCCGCAAGTTGGTTATGAGTATCCACAAAAGTTACTTCGACATCTCCTTTAAGTACATGATCCCGGAGAAAGTGATGACGAATGTCAATATGTTTGGTTCGAGAATGCATGACGGGATTCTTCGTGATGTTGATTGCACTTGTGTTATCGCACCGGAGAGGAATGCAACCAAGATCAATTCCGTAGTCACTTAGTTGTTGCTTTATCCAAAGATTTTGTGCACAACAACTTCCTGCCGCTATGTACTCTGCTTCGGCTGTACTAAGAGCAACGCACGCTTGTTTCTTGCAAGACCACGAAACTAGAGCATTTCCGAGGATGTGACATGTTCCACTTGTGCTTTTTCTATCAGTTTTACATCCTGCATAATCTGCGTCAGAATAACCAATTAAAGTGCAGCTACTACCTTTAGGATACCATAGACCAACATTTGTCGTTCCCTTGAGATACTTCATGATTCGTTTGACCGCCGTGAAATGTGACTCCTTAGGGTTTGCTTGAAAGCGAGCACACAAACAAACACTGAACATAATGTCAGGACGGCTTGCCGTCAAATATAATAATGAACCAATCATACCTCGATATTTTGTGATATCAACCGATGTTCCCATTTCATCTTGATCAACGTAGGTACCGGAGCCCATTGGTGTAGACATTGCTTTACAACTATCCATATCAAATCTTTTCAAGAGTTCCTTGCAATATTTGGATTGATTTATGAAGATTCCGTCCTTTTGTTGCTTGATTTGAAGTCCAAGAAAGTAATTCATCTTTCCCATCATCGACATTTCAAATTCGCCTTGCATCATTGAAGCAAACTCTTCACATAGTTGATTGTTGGTTGAGCCAAAGATAATATCGTCCACGTACACTTGAACAAGTAAGGTATCATTCTTTGTTCGTTTAATAAACAAAGTCTTATCTACCTTGCCTTTTTCAAAACCTTTTTCGCATAGAAAATTACTTAGACGATCGTACCATGCCCTTGGAGCTTGTTTTAGACCATAGAGTGCTTTCTTCAACTTGTATACATGTGAAGGGTGCTTGAAGTCTTCAAAACCCGGAGGTTGTTTGACGTAGACTTCTTCGTTGATATATCCATTAAGGAAGACGCTTTTAACGTCCATTTGAAAAAGCTGAAAATTCATTGAACAAGCGTAAGCAAGCAATAAGCGTATAGCCTCTAACCTTGCAACCGGAGCGAAGGTTTCTTCAAAATCAATGCCTTCTTCTTGATTGTAGCCTTGTGCCACCAATCTTGCTTTGTTGCGAACTATGATTCCATTTTCATCAAGTTTGTTCTTGAACACCCATCTTGTACCAATGATGTGCTTGTTACTTGGTCTTGGAACAAGTTCCCAAACTTGATTTCTTTCAAATTGATTCAATTCTTCTTGCATCGCAAGTATCCATTGGTCGTCATTCAAGGCTTCATTGATTTTAGAAGGTTCAATTTGTGAAACAAATGCCATGTTCAAGCAAGCATCTTTGAGATTCAATCTTGTTGCTACACCTTGACTTATGTCTCCGATAACTTTGTCAATAGGATGATCTCTATGTGTTCTCCATTCTTTGGGAAGATCATTGTTGATTGACTCTTGTTGAATTGATTCATCATGATGTTCTTCTTGTTTTTCTTCTAGATTTCCAATGAGGTCTTTAGAAGCATCTTCTTTAGGAACTTCTACAATTTCATCATCATCATCACACAAAACAATATCCTCTTTCGAGGGGTTAGATTCATCAAATTTAACATGCATAGATTCTTCTATAGTTAGAGTTCTTTTATTGTAAATTCTAAAAGTTTTACTAGAGAGAGAGTAGCCGAGAAAAATACCTTCATCGGATTTTTCGTCAAACTTACCAATGTTGTCTTTGTCGTTGTTGAGAACAAAGCACTTACACCCGAATATGTGAAAGAAAGAGATATTTGGTTTTCTCCCTTTGAAGAGTTCATAAGGGGTTTTCTTGAGAATAGGCCGAATATTAACACGGTTACTTACAAAACATGCCGTGCTCACCGCATCCGCCCAAAAATACTTAGGAAGATTTGAATCACTTAGCATTGTCCTTGCAAGTTCTATCAAAGACCTATTCTTCCTTTCTACGACACCATTTTGTTGTGGAGTTCTTGGTGCGGAGAAGTTGTGTGAGATTCCATGTTCTTCACAAAAATCTTCGAAAGAAGCATTTTGGAATTCTCCACCATGGTCGCTTCGAATGGAGATAATTGTAAGAGACTTCTCATTTTGAATTTGCTTGGCATACTTCTTGAATGCTTTGAAAGCATCACTTTTCTGCACTAAAAACAATGTCCAAGTATATCTAGAGAAATCATCAACAATAACTAATGCATAAACATTACCTCCGAAGCTTTTTGTTCTCGATGGACCAAAAAGATCCATGTGCAACAATTGTAGTGGTCTTGAAGTAGACACCACATTCTTGGAAATGAAAGTTGATTTAGTTTGCTTTCCTTTTTGGCAAGCACCACACAACCTATCTTTGATGAATTTGATCTTTGGCAATCCAATGACTAAGTCATGCTTGATCAATTTATTCAAATGCTCCATATGAATATGAGCAAATCTCTTATGCCATAACCATGATTCATTGTTGTTTGCCAAGAGACACCTAACATTCAAAGACAAGTTATCTAAAGAAATTTGAAAAATATTATTAACCCTTTTACCTTTAAGCATAACCTCATGAGTAACCTCATTTTCAATCAAGCATTCATCTTTAGTGAAGTTGACTTTGAAACCTCGGTCACACAATTGGCTAATGCTAAGGAGACTATGCTTTAGACCTTCCACATATAGGACATCTTCTATAGTTGTTGAAGGCGGTGAACCAATGATGCCTATGCCAAGGATTCTTCCTTTATTGTTGTCACCATAAGTAACATATCCTTTGGCCTTAAGCGTTAGATGTGAAAATTTGCTTAGGTCACCCGTCATATGCCTCGAACACCCACTATCAAGATACCATTGACTTGAGGAGGTCTTCAAGCATACCTACAAAACAAATTAAGTTTTGTTAGGTACCCAAACAGCTTTGGGTCCTTCATAATTAGCACCTTTCTTGACCCACACATAATGCCCACTTGGAACACTAAAATTTCTTACATAGCAAGCATTAGGTGTATGGCCAATAATACCACAATAAAAACAAGTAGGTTCAAAATTGCTTCTATATCTAGGAGGATAAGATTTCTTCTTAGAAAAGGATTTATTCTTATTATTTCTTTTCTTTCTAGCATATTGATGAACTACTTTATGCTTGTCACTTTCTTTCATAGGATTTTGTTCTTTAGCTTTCACAAAGATGGTCTTGTTTGAAGTTGGTTTTGAGAATTTTGAGTAACCAAGACCACTTTTATCATTTGAATATCTTTGATTGCTAAGAACACTTTCCAATCCAATTTGTCCTTTTTCATATCTCTCTAGGACTCTTTTTAATTGGACTATTTGAAAAGAGAGTGACTCACATTTAGTGCATACAAAATTCTGTTTTTGTTCACTAATCAATTTTTCTTTTTCAAGCTTAAAACCATTTTCTATTTTCTCAATATTTTCTTCTAATGTTGAGATTTGTTTCTTTTGAGATGAAATGGTTTTGTACAGAATTTTGCACTCACTTAAAAGTTCATCAATTGCTCCTTGAGCGTCATTATCAAAAATTGAAAAGTTATTACTACTAACCTCATCGTCTTCATCGTCGGAATGATGTGATGCCATCAATGCTAGATTTGCGCTTTGATCACTATCGGAGTCCGATGAAGAACTTATTTCGTTGTCATCCCAAGCAATGTAGGCTTTCTTTTTGAAATCCTTCTTTCCTTTGTTGTCATGGTTCTTTGCGAGTTTAGGACATTCCGGTCTAATGTGGCCTTTCTTTCCACATTCATAGCATGTAATATCTTCGTTAGATGTTGATGTTTCCTTTTCTTTGTTCTTTGAGAACTTCTTTCTTCTTGTGTAACTAGAGTTTCCATTATTATTTTTTGCACCAAAAAATTTTCCTAGTCTTTTTACAAGAAGCATAAAATTTTCGTCCTCTTCCGGATTGTCTTCTTTCTTTGCAACTTTGGAATCAACTTTTAAAGCAATGCTCTTGGATTTCTTTTCTTGGTTCTCATGTTTCTCCAATAGTCCAAGTTCCGTCTCATATTCTTGAAGCTTTCCGAATAAAGTAGCGGATGTCATTGTTGCTAAGCTTTTCTTTTCGGAGATTGCCGTCACTTTGGGTTGCCATTCTCTTGTTAAAGACCTAAGCACTTTAAGATTAAGTTCATCATTTGATAGTGTCTTACCAAGTGCTTTCAAGTGATTTGTCAAATGCACGAATCTTTTCTGCAAGTCGAGGATTGATTCTCCCGGTTGCATTCGGAATAATTCGTACTCTTGACTTAGCGTATTCAACCTAGATCTTTTTACTTCAGCCGTTCCTTCGTGAGTTTCTACAAGAGTGTCCCATATTTCTTTTGCCGTTGTACATGTTGAGACGCGGAAGAATTCATCCATTCCAAGTGCACTTTGTAAGATGTTGATAGCCTTTTTGTCATAAAGAACCTTTTTCTTATCATCATCATCCCATGACACTTGTGGCTTAGATGAACTAGCACCATTGACAACTGTTATAGGAATGAAAGGACCATTTAGAACAGCCTCCCATATATCACTTCCTTGTGCTTCTAAGTGTGCCTTCATACGGAGTTTCCAAAAGTCGAAATATTGACCGGAAAACAATGGAGGCTTGTTGCTACTACCACCATCTTTGAAAACACGATCATTGTTTGCGGAAGCCATCTGAATCTATAGGAACAAGTTACCTAGAACTTGCTCTGATGCCAACTGTAAGTTATAAGAGTGCGCCTAAGAGGGGGGGTGAATTAGGTAGTCGACAATTCTTTGATCGTGTTTCCGGTTGTTGATTATTTTTCGTTAAGTGCTGAAAAATAAAGTGCTGAAAGTAAAATGAACACCGGAAATTTATAGTGGTTCCCTTCACACTTCGAAGGTACTCCACTCCTCTTTCGACTCGAAAGAGATTTCACTATAGTTAGAATTATTGTACAGCTTATGCTTACTATCTACACTATAGGTAATCAAGTGAATGAAGAACAATCCTCTTCAAACACACACTTGTTTCCAACAAACTTGGACAACAAGGTAAAACAGAAAGTAATTCTTGATAATGAGATTTTGTCTTGAAAGAATGTTGATATCAATCTTGATAATTGATCTTCCTCTTCAAATGAAACAATTCTCAACAATGTATACAAGTGTTCAATGAATGATATGAAACTTACAATAATTTTCAATGAAAATTAAGTGCAGAAAGTTTCACTTAAAAATGATATCAAAAACACTTGAAAATATTGAAAGAATAAAATATTTATAAAAATGAATTGTTAATGAAGAAGGTGTTGGTTTATTTAAAAAATGCAGAATTTATAGTGTGTAAAACACCCTTTCAAAAGAGTATTGTATCATGAAAAGATGCCATGATCCAATGAAAGATTATCATGAAAAGTGCTGATGAAAAAATAAAGTATTTTTCAAATTTCTACAGTAGGAATCGGTTCCCACATGGGACAACCCGGTTCCTGCTGAACGTTATAAAAAATTTGAATTTTTAACAAAGGGGAACCGGTTCCCAGAGGGGGACAACCCGGTTCCTAGTCTTAAAAACAGAATCACGTTCTTTTCAGGAAAGTGGAACCCGGTTCCCACATGGGGAGGAACCGGTTCCTGCAGCCAAAAAACAGAATTTCAAGTTTAAACACACAATGATATTTTTATGCTTTTTATGAGAAAATCTTGAACACTTATATGCATGATTAAGGAATTGAAACATATACCTTGAGAATTATTTCAGTCCATAAGATCTTCAATAATTCTTCAATATTCAACACTTTTTGCACATCCTTTTTGATAGATGGATCATCATGTTGTCTTCATCAAAATCATTTGTTTGAGAAGCTTGCTATTACAAGCTCCTTATGTAAAAATGCAACAAAAGGCACATCTACATTTTCTGGATGTGCCGTTTTGCTCCAAGCATGAGGTTGGTCTCAATTTTCATCCATTGCCCCGGTCAATGAAAACGCCTTCTCATTCCCGTATGCTCAAAAGTAAGTTAATTGTATCATATTAATTAGTTCACTTTATTATTCCACTTTATTGATTATTGTTTCTAATTTTTATTTTTAAACTATTTTCCGTGTCAGATGGTCGGCACGCAATATGACTTATAATAAATGTCCAAGACACTGTATCATTCAGTACTGCAATCTCTTGGATCACCTTACTCCTGTAGATGTAATGTCACTAAAATAATCAATTTATTTTTTTACCATAACATTTTCTATAATCTAACAATTTTCTATTTTACAGTTCATTTGGTGTCTATATCTATGAATGGACCATGATCACCAAATCAGAGATGAAGACGCATCAATTTGAAATGCATGTGTGTCGATCATCAGATTCACCACTATGGAGATGCACAACAGTGATCGTGTCAAACTCCAGTTCGGAATGCATCAAAACATCCTAGATCCCCCAACTGATCTTGGTCAATGGTATCTAAAAAAAGTCAATGACCAATGGAACTGTAGGGGTTGGAAAGACTTTACAAAATCTGAGTGTCATAAATGGAGGAACTGTCACCAATATATCTTACGTGAATCGGTGATGGCCACCCCGTCTATACCAACTAATACTTATATGGTTTGGTATAGATCGATTACAACTGGTTTTCTATCCGAAGATATGTATTTACACGACCCACGCCAGACCACTTACACACAAGAAGATTCTATGTCTAACCAACGAGGAAACTATCAGCCTTGTTACTCACAACTTCCTACCCAACTAAATTACCGAGTGACACATACAACAAACCCACTTTCCAAACATGCCAGACACCCATCCACAATACCAAGAGCATCCCCCTTACCATGTCCAACAAAATGACTTTTATCAAGACGCTCAAACATCACATCATAGCCGACACACAAACATCACACCACAATCGACAAACACAACCATCACAACCACCATCGACTTTCAAACACCACAACCATTTCAACCTTACACCAACAAAGCCTTCACACCAATGTCCCCTTTCAATCATCCAGATTGCACACCAATGACCCCATCATCACATCCAAACTACTCTAGCATGGGTCACGACCTCAGTTACAGCATGTCGTCCTTCAATACGCAAGACTTTGAAGAAATGCAAGAATATATGAGGGAGTTTAATGATGTTCCGGAGACCTCAACTCCACAAACACCTGGAGTGAATCAACAACAAGGGCAGCGAGTGAGGGTACCTAGGCGATGTGGAACCGGCGGGCGGTATGCCCAACCCGACCGTGGTCATTAAATTATGTACTTTTAATTATAATTAATTATTAATATCATTTTATTTTTCATCTATTATTATTTAGTGAAAATTATGTATTATTAATATCATTTTAAATTATGTATTTTTTAATGAAAAATTTGTAAATACACATGGTCTACAAACCAATTGGCGACCCTTCACAAAGGTAACACACAGTCGCCAATTGGAATGGAGACTGCATATGGTGTCTCCAAACCAATTGGCGACACCTCTTAATATGTATATGCAGTCGCCAATTCATCTAGAGACTGCTCTTAAATTTTCAAAAAAGTGGGGTAGATTGGGAATATATTTGAAATGTGGGTTATTTGGGGAATATTTTTTAAAAAGATGGGTATTTACGTAAAAATTTCTGTGTAATATGCTATAATTTGTTCACCTGCGTTAGGAATATATTTGTGCATTTATAATACCTATTTTTCGAAATTTTTACTCAAATACTCCACTTTTTCAAAAAAAAAAATCCCCAAATAACCCATTTTTCAAATTAATTCCCTATCTACCCCCACTTTTCATAACAAAAAAAATGAATTTGCAGGTAAATCCAGTTACCTGCGGATTTTCCTACATATTTGATAGTACCTACGGATTTACCTATATCTGTAGGTAAATTCGCAAGTAAATCCGCAGGTAATCTAAAATTTGCAGGAAAATCCGCAGGTAACTGATAATTTTAAAAAAACTATAGGAAGCGCCAATTCAATTGGCGACTCTCCTTTAATTCAATTTTTTTTATAAAAAAATGGGGTGGATTGAGAATTAATTTGAAAGGTAGGGTAGTTAGAGACTAAAGTTGATAAAGTGAGGTAGTGTGATAAAATTTTCCCTATTTTCAAAAAACTATTTGTTGCATTATTAATGTGAAATTATTAGGCCGTTCTCATTAAATTATAAATAACAATGATGAAAGTAGAATAAATTCCACTAAGTAGTCATATGGCTGCCTCTGAAACTGAGTAGTGTCAACTCAGTTCTGCTAACACGGGACTCGAGATTTATTAACATTATCTTCAACAAATTGTGTTGTACTTAAATCGTAGATGAATCCTCTGGACAAAGGCCATGTTCTATGGTTAATTCCTTGATTGAAAATTTCAACACATGTTTTATTAGAAAAGAAGATGTACTTGAAGGTTTGATCTGATTATCGCCATTGTGGATGCTCCAACGTCTATATTTCTTTAGTTATAAAGGAGTGAAAAATTTGAAGATCAACTCAAGAAATAGCGCTGCAACTATAACTCAGAAATACACGCACTGCATATCAGAAGCTAAATTTGTTAAGAGTTCTTATTTATGTATAGTGTAAGAATCCTTTGTAAAAGTGTTTTGCATTGTATTTGAACACCTCTGATAGTAAATCAAATGTTGCTGTAAAGTTATCCCTTCTCTAAACAGTCAGTTTAGGTAAAAGTCTCTTGTTGTAGGCTTAAGCAAAGGGAAGTCTTAAGCAGAGTGTCTGAGCAAGAAAGTCTTGAACCAAGTGGATTTAAGCAATGGGATATCTTGTACTAGAGGTCTGAGCAAGAAAGTCTTGAACCAAGTGGATTGAACCAAGGGGACTGGAGTACTCTCAGTTGGGAGAAGAACCAGAATAACTACCGTGTGTTCATTGCTTATTTACTTTACTTCTGTTTCATTTTTCGATGCACCTACTATCAGATTATAAACTTAGTTTTGAATCTGAACTCTGGTTCATAAGTAAAACGAATTTTCGCAAACACAATTCAACTCCCTTTCTTGTGTATTTTTCTTTCCTTCACAATAGAGTAAGAAAAAGGATTGGAAAGGAAACCAGAATCATCACTGAAATGTCAGAGTTCCTTTCACATTGGCGATCTTTCTTCGGTAAATGTGGTGACCGATGTCGTCGTGCATCCTTGATCAGTTCGAGTTTAACGCCTCAACACCACAAAGTTGGCGGTCATATGCCCATTAGCTGGAAACACGCGCCTTCATCTGTACTTACTAAAACCTTTTTTTTTCGGCGGTCATTTGTTTCGTTTGTTCTATTTGCAATTTTTTTTGAGGAATTATACCCCATAATTTAACCGGGCATCCTCATAGGAGCTATGTTTGTACAGTTTTGCCATTGTCTAATTTTTTTTTAAATAATATGTTTCTTGAATTTTTGGAAAATATTTGAGGTTTTATTGTATTTTTTTGAAAATGCGATAAAATTTTGAGTTTTTACTAGCACCCCATACTTTAATATTATATTTCTTAGATTTTTGGGAAATTATGAGTTTTTACTAGTTTTTTTGAAAATCAATTAATTTTACCGAATTTTTCAAATATCTATTAAGCTATGTTTGGATTGATGGAACGTAACGGAGCGGAGCGGAGTGGAACATAGCGAAGCGGAATGGAGCAAAGCGGAATGGAATATAGATCCCACTCCATTGTTTGGATATCTTATTAAAAATATCACATTCCATCACATACACCCCAAATTGGATAAAACAAAAAATGAGGATTTGAATGGAATGGGATGGAATGGATTCCATCATGTTCCATTCTATTCCATCAATTATTTGCAAATCCAAACAATGGAATCACATTAGTTACCACTCCATTCTATTCCATTCCATCACATCCCACCAATCCAAACATACCCTTAGGTTTACCGGATTTAAAAAAAAAAACTATGAATTATTGTATTTTTCCAAAATTCGTAAAATTAAAAAACATGTCATATTTATCCAAATTCCAATAGTGTTATCTTTGTAATTTTTGTAGGCCTTATCGATATTAACTATCAGATTTAAAAAATATCGATAATTTTTTCCACCCACGAGTTTTATAAGAAATTGATAAAAAAAAATATTGAATTTCCAAATGTACTTCCAAAATTTTCAATTATACTATCATATTTTTCGAGTGTTCATTTTTTTTAAAAATTTTAACAAAGGTAAAATCTATATTAAATTAAAGTGTGGGGTGTCTTGTGAAAGTATCGGCGTGACAAGATAATTCCTCAATATTTTAAGCAACAAATGTCTTGTATTTTAATTTTGTGGGTTGATATGAATATATGGCCCAAGTATTTCCTTTGTAGGCGTATTTGATATTAACTACCGTATTAAAAAAAAAGTAATTTTTTCCACTTACGAAGTTTTTTAAAAACCGATAAAAATGCATATTAATTTTCCAATTGTACTTTTGGATTTTTATTTATATCTGATTTTTCAATTATACTTTTAGATTTTTCGTGCGCTCATTATTTGCTAAAATTTTGATAAATATAAAATTAAAGTGTGGGCTGTGAGGTGAAAGCATGGTGATAATTCCTCAATTTTTGTATTTTAATTGAGGATTTCTTAATGTACCTTTTATGTTTCTTAACCACCATATAAAATAATTTAAATGCCTATAGATTTTGAAGATACATCTTCGGATGCACCAAATTCTGAATGAACGTTGAAATATTATGGAGATGCATCTCCGTAACAATTTAAAATATTCAATACATTCTACTCAGAAGCCATTATGCACTTGAATTGGACCAGAGATACATCTTTGTAACGTATCAGAACTTGCGTCTCCATGTTATATTTTGTTCACATGTATCAGATGAAGATTTAAACTATACCTTACAATCGAAAATAAAAAATCTACGTACATAACTCCATATGATCCAAAAATGTCTTACATAAATAAAATATGAATAAATATCAAAAATACCATACAATTGAGATCAATATAGTAGCAAGACCATTAAAATAAAATACATATCATATTATTACTATTATATCCTAAGACAACAACCAAAACTGTGAAAATATAAATTTCAATGAAATAAGAATTTATTTAAACTATAAAAAATATTGTAAATTTATTAACTTAAATAATTTTATAAATTTTGTATTTATTGATTAAATAATTATTAAATATTAAAATAATTGAATAGAAGGGCACCTAAATTCCCAAATGAAATATCAGAATAATATTAATTTCGGTTTTTGTTTTTTCAGTGACAGAAGGTAGAAGGTAAGATAAAATGAATTAGAAATTAGAAAAATATAAAGTTTATATATTTATATGAGATTGAAGGTAAAAAATTGTACCAAATTTAAATCTGACTTCAAATGATTTTTTAAATCAACATTAAAACTCTCACTTAATTGAGTAGATCTCATACCTGTAGTGAATGTTTTTCGGACATAAGTCCATGCCCATTTTTCTCGCACTTGAAAAATCATATGCAACCATGAATCTTCCAAAACATTTTGCTCAATAAGTAAAGAATTCATTGCATTCAAAAATTCACCTTCCTCTTCATGTAGATCTATGCATGCTTTAAAATCTGAACTGAATTGTGCACTTCTTTGATATAGATGATTCACATGCTTTAAAGCATTTTGTCTAATATGCCAAGTACATAATCCATGAAATGTTTCTGGCATAACTAAAGATATTGCCTTAGCCATTGCAGCATCTTGATCGGTTATAATGGTTTTAGGTTTTTCTCCACCCATTGCTTTGAGAAAGGTTTCAAATAACCACTGAAAAGAAGGGATTCTTTCATCATATAGCAATGCTACCCCAAAAATGACTGTTTGTCTATGATTATTAAGTCCAACAAATACTCCCAACGGTCGATAATCCTTATTTGTCTTGTATGTGGTATCAAAAGTGATGACATCACCAAAGTACCCATAATCATTTATCATTTGTGCATCTGTCCAAAATATATTTGTGATTTGTTCTTCAACATCCATTTGAAAGTTATAAAAAAACGAGAGATTTTCACTTTCTTGTTTGAAATACATCATCAATGCACCCACTTCACCATACTTTAGTGATTGACTCCTTTTGGTTCGAAGGCAACTCTTAAGATCACGTCTTGTAAAACCAATAGTCTCAATTCCCCTGACTTGCTTAGACATATATTCATGTACATCCTTTGGTCTTAATCCAGATTCATCTGCCAATACAATTTGTGATGCTTGTGCTTCAGAAATACGTCGATGAGAGTGAATCATATGAATATACTCTAGCTTAAAGAGGATGGTTATGTTGAGCTACAAAGTCAACAACTTTATATTTTCTTATCTTTCGATCAAGTGAAATACCCAGACGCGTTTGACAACCAGTTCTTGTTTCTGCTCTAGGTTCTTCTACCGAATGTCGTCTTTTGTCAACACTTTGTATACCTTCTTTAAAGCATGTGAATCTTCTTGAAGTCAAAACCCCATCTATTCTACTTTTATTTGCATATTATCTACGAATACCAAATCGAATTCTTTTACTATACTCATTATAAAATTCATAAGCCATCGCCTTGGATTCAAACTTAATTTCCAAGTGAGGTTCATTATTGACAATACTGTCTTGCCCATCTTACACATTATTTTCATGGATATTGTTCACCAATTTATCAACACAAACTATTACCGGAATTGACGACATATTCATCTAATAACACAATCATCATGTTAGTAATTCTATAAAATTAATAATATACATAAACATGATTTGTTACTGCACACATTATACTTAAAGGAAGTAGTAAAAAATAAGCCACTATAATTTAAAATACTGATATAGAATTAAGTTTAATATGAAAAATTAATAAAATAAAATAAAATAAAATAAAAACATACATATTTGTTGCTATGTACTTCAAATACCGATATAAAAACATAGATGCGTATATACATGTCACTAACTTAAGAAAATAGAGTTTTTATACTTAAATCCTGCTATAGATTTAAGTTTAATATGAAATTGAGTTTAATTATGTTTATTAGAATTATAGAAAGTAGTAAGAAATTTTGCATAATAAAAATGAATGAAATTTGAATAACAATATTACCTATTAATTATTGAAACAATGAGATGAACAAAATCAACACAAAGGCGACAATTTACACGGCGATGTAGTGTCCAGTCCAAGTATTTAGTTGTAAGTAACACAATGGAGATTAAAAGAAAATTTAAAAAGAACATGAATTGGGTTCTTTGAATTTTGTAGAAGATGAATGAGAAAAGATTTTTGCAAGAGAGAGAAAAATTTACGTGAGAGAAGATGGATAGTAAAAGAGAAGATGAATAGTGCATTTAATTTTATTTTAAAAAATTAATATTTCAATTAAATCACAACCATTAATATTTAAGTTGCCACGTGTCAATCATGGATTTAAGAAACAAGACCAAAACAAATAGTAAGAAGACCTTTTTTTATGTTAGATTGTGTTTAAAGTAAACTAGAGTAAATAATTGCAATTTTCAAGATCTTCACTTCCATCACACTATCTCACCAACGGCTCCCTAGAAAACGGAAATGTAACTTCCTCCTCGTCTTCACTTCCATCCTCCTCCTCACCACTTCGGTTGCGAATAACTGACATTTCAACCTCCCGACGTCTGGTTAAATGTTGTAGTAAGACATATCGAGCAATCAATATTATAACTGCGATGACAACAGTGATGACAAGCGGAAACACCCATTCTCCATAGGTGTTAATGCCCGGGTTATCGGGGATGTAGTTGGGATGGAGCTTTGGTGGAACAGTGGGAGGTGAAGAAAAAGCCATGTATCTGCATGTAAAGAAATGATAAAAGAAACATATTAGAAGTATTTTTATTTTGAAAGTGATACAGTTGTTAATGTCAACATCATGATTGCATCACCATGGTGCTCATCTCATCATTCAAAGACACTTTTTTTATAAGCAAAATGTCATTAAGAAAAACAGAAACAACACTAATGGGTACTTCAACCACAATAATACAACCATGAAGCAAAATAGAAACAACATTACACACCCAAGAGACAAAACCAACAAAACTAACACCAACACTAAGGCAAAACCAACTACACAAACACAACAACAAACAATAGAGCTCACCCTTGATTGTTCTCATGGGGGAAATTGATAACAATGTTGGGTAATAGTATTTAAACAACTCACTCTTTCTATCTCTCATCTCATCAACAACAACATCAACAACAAACAAAACATAACAATGTTGGGTAAAAGTATTTAAACAACTCACTCTTTATATCTCTCATCTTATCAACAACAACATCAACAACAAACAACACATAACAGAAAGCAAAACAACACTATCCAGATCCAATGATTTCCAACTACATCAAATAAAAATCCAGAAGAATAAGGAAAGCAATTTCCAAAAGATTTTTCATAATGAGTTTTAATTAAAATTGTCTTTGATAAAAATCCTAAAATCTGATATTTTTTAAAAGAAATTTAAAGTGCTTCGATATAAGTGTTGTGCCTCGAAAAATACGATCCTCGCGATGGACGCGGAAAATTAAACAACAGAGTCGCCACTTAATTCTATTTATTCTAACGAAAGAAAAGGAATATGTAGATCAAACCTATACGGAAAGAACTTGGTCGTTGGAACCAAATTCTAGGTTCGGGAGTCGGTTACGCAAGAGGAAGGTATTAGTACTTCTCACGTCTGTTGTACTCAACGGGAACCTCTTAGTCTAGTTTTCAATCGGGTGTTAACTTATGCTAATGTCTTCTTGTTAAGGGTAAATGAGTATGGAGAATGGGTGGTTTTGTTCCTAGGGTGCTCGACAAGGATTGAGATCCTCGTGCCTACGTATTCCCTAATGCAATGGGAAATTCAGAGCTCCGTAGTTCTTGGTACTACGTTTGGTTGGTTGTTCGTTTTAGAGGCGTCAATTGCTCACGTGCGTGACAGATGTCTCACATAGAAATAATTTAGGAAAGACATCGGAGATCCGACAACTTTCTTTTTCACCAATTAAAAAGTGTTTGATAGTCGTTAAATGTCTTAATTTTGAATTAAGAAAATGGTTGATCGTTCGTTGGTTTGTTTTAGAGGTGTCAACTGCTCACGTGCATGACAAATGCCTCACACAGAAATAATTGAGGAAAGGCATCGGAGATCCCACAATTTTCTTTTACACCTTTGAGAAAAGATGTGTTTAGTAACGGTTAAGTGTTTTGAAGTTAAGAGGTGTCAACTGCTCGCCTACGAGACAGATGCCTCATATTCAAACAGTTGAGGAGAAACACATAAGATTCCACACTTCTCTTTTACACCTTTAAGAAAATGACTCGACATTGGATCAAGGTTTGTGATTACGTATATGAAAGGTTTTAAGATTCGAGGAACCTAATGAACTAGGTTAAGGCAGATGGCGAGGCACAATGCGCTCAACTTACGGGTGCTAGAAATTGATTGCGAGGCACGATGCGCTCGACTTTGGGAGAATTGGAACTTGATATGCGAATCAAGTGTGAAATGCTAGCTATGGGGAAACAAGCGCGATGCGTTGATTCATTTAAGTTGAAAATGTTGAGAGAGAAAAATTGAAGTGTAAAATTGTGCAAATGGCGATCGTGGAATGATCTACTTACGTGTGTGCGCGGATGAAGTGTGCGAAAGTATTTACTTGGCGTTGGACCAAGAGATTTAGTTATCTTTGAAACGATTTATCTTAGTGTGATCGCGTTTAGTTTTATTTTGACAGTTTATGGTCGAAATGCGAGAATAAAACTCAAGTTCATACACGTCATACATCATCATCATACGACTAAATAATAAGCAAGTACATAAGCATACAATCATACACTATACACATAAAATCGATCAAAAGATAATTAATTAACTAAATTAAATATAATTATTTAATAAAATTAATAAAATTAAATAATATTATTTAAAATAATTAATAAACAAAATTGTTTTTGGATTTGTGATTTAAAGAAAATACAGAAATAAATAATATAATAAAATAAAAGTAATTAAAAATTAGCTTTTAAGAAAAACAAAAAAAAAGAGTTGTTTAAAATGAACCTGGTTTAGAAGTAAAATAATGGGTGCAGTTATAAAGAAAACGCAGGCCCCTGAAGCAACAAGACCCAACACAGGGCCAATGTCTATGATAGACCTTCAGGTTGACCTTTGACCGGGGGAAGCAATCAGATACGTTGAATTAGGATGGGTCAATACTGACTTAGATTTAAAGGGCTAAGAATTGAATGGAACATGATAGGGTTGATAAGGAAAAGGTGCAGGGGACCACAAGTAGTTGTTACAGAAACGGTGACAAGTGTCTGGTGGAGACACTTGTCACCACCGTCATTGGGCACACGGTAACGCTAGTGAAATAAAATGAAAAAGAAAACTTCGTTGAACTTCACTTCTTCAATCCCATTCTCTCTCTCTCTCAGTTTACCGTCTCTCTCTCTCTCTCTCTCTCACTGCAACTTACTCGCCGGAGAAGGCCGACGGCCGGAAATGGCGCCGCCGTCTTCTCCGGCAACTCACCACCGCCAAACACAAAGAATTAAACACTTACCCCTCAAAAAAATGTGGTGATTCCAAATCCACGGTTGGATTTCTCAAAAACACGACCAATCAAAGGGATCGAAGGTTTACCGGATAAAAACTCAACGAAAGCAAACAATCATCAACACAAGGCAACGCGAAGCACTAAATGAAAGAAACAAACATCAAGATCGAATTTATTCAAAGCAAGAGAGTGAAGAAGTTACTTGATGGAGTTATTCCAAAGTCGCGATTCCGATGAGGCTCTCAGGTACCTTTTTCTTTATCTCATCCTCTCCTATTTCTTTTTCTGCTTTTGCGTGTTCCTATCTTCTCCCTTCTTCTTCTTCTTCTTCTATCTTCTTTATACGAATACCATGATTGTACGTTTACAGATTCTCTGTTAGTGTGGTTGTGCTCAACTACCTTAGAGTCTCAATGTGAGTCTCTAATGAGCTTTTTGTGAGATTTCCGAGCTTTAGGTGATTTTAGGGTTTATGAATTGTTGTCTGCTTCTGCCGTTCTTTGATTAGGGGTTTGTGTGCTTTTTTCAGGTTTTGTGTATTTTGGTGGCTAGGTTTTCTGTGTAGGTTCCCTTCGTTGATTGCCAATGATTGGTTTTAGTGAAAATTTGAGACTTAGTGCGTGTGAGGGAATCGTGTGAGTGAGGGCTGAGATTTTTTTTGAATCCGTTAGAGACGAATTTGCGGTGATTTCGTGGGGACCTCAAGATGTGACAGGCTGTGAAAAATTCATTTAGAATGTGGTCCCATGAAAGTTTCATTGTGGTGAACAATTTGGATAACAAGTTTTTTTTACTGCTAGAATCTTTGTTTCACTGCTGTAAGTTTAGATTGCTTTGCTGCTGCTTTGTTTTTGTCCTGACTGTTTGCTTCTGTCTTGTATGTGCGTTTGGTTTTATGGTGTGAGTTGAATTTTGATGAATGATTTTTTGATTGACATGGTATTGAATTGACTTTGGGAATTCTGAATGTGATGACAGCTTTGGATTCACTTGGATGAAGATGATATGGTATTGAATTGGTCAAGGTGATAAGGATGTCATGAAGATGAAGAAACTGTGGTATTTTGATGATGACTTGAATGGAGCCGTGGGTTGATGAAGCTTAGTAATAGGATTTGAATTGGCTTTCTCAAAGAAATAATCATGGAATTAGGCTTGGGTTTAGGTTTATGCTTCCAAGTATTGGCAACATTTGTAAACTTACGTGAATTATGGTGCCATGAACTTGTAAAGTTACCTTCTTGTAAAGCTTTGTACTTGTAACTTTTGAATTCAATTAATGAAAACTTGAATTCAACGTGAATTTTCAATTTAATTTGAACATTGTACTCTTTGAAGATGTTTTGGATAGGATGGTTTTTGTAATTTGGCATTAGACTTTTTAAAAGCTTGTAGGTGCGATAGAAACCACTGTTAACATGAAGAATGACATGGCAAATAGCAAGTCTTGGGTGTTCTTGATTAGATTCAATCTTTTAGACTTAGGCTCCACTACACATGTTCCCCATGTAGTCTTGTTCAAACCAAATGCAATCTCCTTTTGAATTTTAGATTCAATTTTGACTTTTGGACTCCATTTGAATACAAATAATTTTAGAATTGTCTTTAAAAAAATCTCTTGGTTAAAAAGCCTTGAAAACAGTCCTGCCATGAATTCCAACGTGGCTTAAAACAAGCTTGGTTTTATGATTTCTAATTCATAAATGGAGAATGACCATTCTTGCTTATTCCTTAATAGCCTCCATTGCATCTTTAAATTCACTTTTGAAACTTGACATTGAACTTTGTGGCTTTAAATTAAAGATTTGAACTACACACGAATCTTAGCCTCTCAATCACAAAGTAAGCAATGCTTGACATTCAATAGACCCCTTTTGGAACTTATATGGCAATGTGAACTTGTCACTCTAAACTCAAGTATTTGGATATAACTCATTATGCCACCAAACTTTGAAGTTAACTTTGAAACATGCCATTTACTTTGACATCACCACCCCAATCCCTTAGTCACTGAATTCTAACTTGGACTTGAGAAAATACTCCTTGGAATTTGAATTTTGTATCAACTTTGCCACTTAAAGAAAAATGACCATGCTAGTTTTCAACATTAAACCGAATACGACCACAATCTTATCTTGAATTCTCTTGACAATATGAAAAGCTTCAAACAAACAAAACCATTATTCCCAAGGACTCAAATTAGAAAATCATAGCCAATAGCTAAGTGATCATGCTAAGGAAATGCTACTCAAAATGTAAATGTTTAGTATATGAACAAAAAATAGGATAAATTTAGGGTATGACAATAAGTAGTTTCAAAATACTCACCGGTTAATTCAGGTAAGCGAGAGCTATCTAGGAGAATGATTTTTTGGTTTTTGTATGTCTCTGTTTTCACACTTGTATAATTGTCCTTACTTTTGTGTGTGATTTTGGAATGAGGGTATTAAGGCTTTCTATATATAGGTAGATCAAAAACTCCGAGGAGAAAAAAAGAACCGAACATCTTATATATATATCACCACCCATTATGTGTCAAAGTTATTTCAAAAATATGTATTCAAAGAAGAGATGAAAATATGTCATGCTAATTAATAGGGGTCTGAGATTAAGAGGCCAAAGTTTTTTTTTACGAGTCTATTTAATTAAAAAAGTTAAGTTTAAGGTCATAAATTTATTTTTAAGTCTATCTTATTTAAATAAATATGAATTATTATTATTATTATTATTATTATAATAATAATAATAATAATAATAATAATAATAATTATTATTATTATTATTATTATTACAGTTTTGATCATTCTATTTTAAATTTAAACAGTTGTTGGTCTCCATCTCATATTTTTGTACTTAAATTAACAATGTTTTCATTTTTTGATGACAAGTTATTTATGAAATATGACAAATCATCGTATATAAACACATTGTTGGACATTATAGATAAGAATATATGTTGAAATACGAACATCTCATCAATTTTCTAGGAAAAAAACGTGAGAGAGAGACTAAAATTATTTAAATTTAAAATAGTGAAATCAAAACTTTTGAATTTAAAATAGGGAAATTAATTTCGCGAATCAAGTAAAATTGGGGAACCAAAACTATAATTTAGTCAAAACTATATGTTAAAATACTATTTAAAATAGTGTCTACAAAATAATATATAAGCTATAAACTCATGATACAAAAAATATTATCGAAAATATCTTTTTATTGTTATATGAACTTATAAACTCTAAGATATAAGCTCAAAACGATTTCTAACAAGTTTTCATAAAGCCAAAATAAATATTATATTAATGACTACAACAAAATTTATGGAAAATAAAAGAAAAAAAATTTAAGGAAAAAAATCATGTAAAAAGGATTTCTTAATCCTTTGATGCACTTAAGTCGAGTGACATTAATTGAAGCGCAAGTCAACTACACAACAACTAAGAAAGAGTTGCTAGTCGTTGTCTTTGCTTTTAACAAGTTCAAATCTTATTTGATATGAACAAAAGTCATCATGTACACTGATCATGCTTGCATAAAGTACCTTATTGCCAAAAAGGATGCAAAGCCTAAATTATTAAGATGGGTATTGTTGTTACAAGAATTTGACCTAGAGATAAGAGACAAGAAAGATGTAGAAAACTTGGTAGTTGATCATCTGTCTAGATTAGCAGAGGAAGTAAAAAACAAGAGCAATGAGGCAATTCAAAAAAGTTTTCTGGAAGAACAGTTGTTACTGATTATGTAACACCCCCTTTCTATACCCCCAAATAATCACTTAGGCACATATTAAAAATTCATCAGAGTATATTTGAAAAACGGTATAAAAGAGCAATGCCATATTATACTTGAAATTGAAAACATACAACACCTGCTCAATAAAGATATGCAACAAACAGGGTAACTTACATACACAAGGATTTCATCCTTACACCTGTATCCATCAAATTCATTAAACAGCGGAAACATAACATAACATTTTCAAACTTATATACTTATCATAAATATATCTGCAAGTTTGAATCACCAAAATAATTTCATGTTTACATAAAACATTTCACATCAAAATACATATACAAATGTATTCACAAAAGGCATCAAGCCGACCCTAGCTACCCGATGCTACATATTAGAGCCAACCGACCAAAAAGATGAAGACGAGCTTCACAAAAATATCATCCAGCAACCTGCTCTGCAATGCCTCATAGAGCATCATAAAACAGCAGAAGGGTGAGAAACATTATCATAATAACATTGCATATAATTATATATCTCAACATATAAAAATGCACGTAAAACATATTCTCACCACACATTTCATTCCTCATCACCTATACACATCGCAACGTGTACATACACAATTAAAGCATGTTCATCAAGCACCAATTCACATAAACTTACATCATTTATGTTCATTCCCCAATTCTATTCATTTCACATAAAAATACATCTAGCTATGCTTAATCACACATATACATTACAAATGTATAAATCACATACATATACATATCAAACATGCATATATACAATCAATTATGTTTCATCACACATACTATCATCTCCATACTACTCCAAATAAACATTTACACATTCATATTTATTTCTGCATATCATAATTAAAATGATAAAATACAACTCATAGAGACCGACACACGACTCTATGCAGATGCAAATGCGGTACCGACTCAACATTTCAGCAAGTTCACTCAGGAACCAAATGGAATCATCGCTTGTTACTTAAAGTAACTCCCCGTCGGGCACACGATGTTCTCCATTGCTCACACCCCACATGGGCACACAATGTTTATGGATTAATCACACCCCACACGGGCACACAATCAATGTGAATAAATCACCCATCTCTCACACCCCACACGGGCACATGATGTTTCTGGATTGCTCACACCCCACACGGGCATACAATCTGATCGCTCACACCCCACATGGGCACACGATCTTGTTGTAGTCATCGCTCACACTCCATATGAGCACACTGTAAACACCCCAAATTTTCCCTCACCCATTCACACCATGGCTTGTGATCTTTACATGTGCATAAATTCAATCATAGCATCTCATACCACATTTTTGATTCACTACATTGATTCAAAGTCATCTGCATCTAGGGTTTATGATCTGAGCCATCCCTGAGCCATTTGAGCTATTCCAAAGGCCTTCAATCACTTCAAAAGGGGTCCATGTATGTTCAATCATTATATCATATCCTCACAAGGTCAAGAAAGGCAAAGAATCACAAGAACTGTGAAAAGCATGGAAGCAGAGCCAGGTTTAACTGCACAGATGACCTAGAATTAGGGTTTTGGTTTCAGAGACCATAACTCCAATTTTTTTGGTCATTCTTGTTTCTATTGGTCTATATATGTTATGAGGATCATTCATATCAATTTTCATGAAGAAATTCAATAGGGAAGGCATCTGATCAAGAGTTGACTTCTTGAGCAAGTTAGTGCAAAATCAGGGCATCTAAGGCCCCCAATGACCCAACCAAAGGGTGTTCTCCACCATTTTGAATGTTTATGATCTTTATTTGATCATAGAAGATGTTGGAAGTTCACAAAATTGAAGAATTTCAAGCCATTTGCAAAGTTGCCTTTTTGGGAAAGTGACTTGTAATGAAAACTTGTCATTTTGGGAAAGTTTTTCAAACCTCTCTTTTTGATTCAAAAATGCTTCAAATGAGAAAACTTTGGTCATGAAAGTTGTAGAATGGATCCTCCCATTTTCAAAAAGTACAAGAACTCATTCTAATTCATTTTGGATCAAAAGTTATGGCTTGTCAACGTTGGGAAAAATCACTTAATTTTCACTTTTGTACCAAAGAGGGAAAGTTGCAAAACTTCATGCCAAGGCAAAATGTGACTTCAAATGGACTTCTATGCATTACACAAACATAAACCATGACCTAAAAATCAGAATTCACCAAAGAACTCTCAAGTTTCATGACTTGTGCATTAAGAAACTTCAAAAGGGCCAAAAGATCACAAAATTGCAAAACCACACATAAACTCTAATCCACTTGCAAATTGGCCTCAAATTCATTTCCATGGTCTGCCTTGATTCAAGCTGCAACAGACATGCTTTTGTTCTAGCCCTAAAACAGCCCATACCTTATAGTACACATAGACTTGACTTTTTGCAAAAGGGGCCATACCAATCAAGCTGTGCCACCAACAACTCTCTGACCAATCACAGCTTCACATACATGCCTCATGGATCATTTTCATGAAATCTTGGAGCCTGAAACCACAACATTGCCATAGTTCCCAAAAACTCCCCCCCTTGCATTTTCATTCGAAACTCAGCACTCAAGTCTCAAACATCCAAGCAAACTTCACAAAACCACTCACCATGATCCTCTGATCATTTCCCAACCCTCATTTGACCCTGAAACCACCCCAAGCAGAAACACAATTTTCCACCCCTTCTGAACAGAACTTCATCAATCTCTTAAACCAGCCATAAGAAATTCCAAACAAGCACTGCAAGCTTCTCAGGGGGTTCATTAAAGGCATCTTGGACCAAAGAAGCAGCCAGAAAGCTCCAAAGATCAAAGCTCCAATTCAGGTGAGCCCAAGAACAATTTTTCCAGAAACGTGTTTTTAAGTTACTAATTGATTCTCCATGATTCACTGATGATGCTGATGTGTTTTGTTTTGAAAATGGCCAAGTATTATGCATGTATGAGTTCTCTGAAATTTTTTGACCTAGAACTAATTTGTTTCGATTCAGCTTGAATATGTGAAATAAATTTGTTTTAGTGAGTGATTCTTGTTGAGTGATGTATGGGGTTGGATTCTGGGCAGAGAGATTAGGTTTTAGAAGCTTGGGGAGAGAGATAGCAAAATCTCAGGGGAGATGTGGTCGGAGAAGATGACCGGAGGTCATTTCCGGCCACCTGAAAGTCATTAGTGCATTAATTGTGGTTAGGGCTCAGTTTGAATGTGAGCCATAGATCTGTTTGACTTGGGTTGACCCGCGCGCAAATGAATGGACCAGATTCACCATTAAAACCCTAATCCTGATTTATTAAATTAATTAATCAGGTTTAATTCAAATCCAGCCAGTTTGAATCTAGGCCACAGGATCTGGCGCCAGTCAATTCCCTCCAAATTCGTTTAAACCTCAGCCTCAGGATCTGTTGACTTCTCCCTAATTTCATTTTTATTTCATTTATTTTATATTTAACTTCTATGAATTATTAAAAATAGTAAAAAACATTTAAAAATTCTGAAAATTTTTGTCAAACATTTCATTAATTTTCAGAACCCAAAAATATTTTAATTTTAATTTTTTGCATTAAAAATCATTTTTAAATCATTTAAATGTTTATTTTTAATTAGTTAATGTAAATTAATTAATTAAAAATGCATTTAGGTATTTAAAAATCACCAAAAAATTCACATTGCATTTTAAAACATTTAGAAACGTTATCAAACTCTCAAAGCAAATTTCTTTTTGATTCTTGAACTATTTTGACCTTTTTCATTGGAATTAAATTCATTTAAAGGCAATATTTTTGTTCAAACTTAGAAAAATTCATTCTGCCTAACCTTGAGGAGTTTGATGATGGTTCTTCTTGCATTGCATCCTTCACATCATGTAGTTTCTAGGGTAAAATTGGTTTGACTTCATATTTCATTTTCAATTTGTTTTGTATTTTTCATTGTGAGGTATCCCAAAACCCTAGTTGATTTAGGAAATTCATAACTTCCATTAGGTTTAGATTTAGGTCCCCTCATTTGGGCAGTGAACTTGTGTAGGGTTAGGGTTCCTTTGATCCCATTTTCAATTTTTTGTCATGTCATTTGCTTCTGGTTTTGAATTTGTTGTTACATGTTGTGCATAAACCCTAATTTTTGTCTTCCTTTGCACCCATCTCTCACATGCTTGCATTCAAGAACTTGTCATGACATTTTGTGCATCCTCATGACATATAAGACATCTTAGGACATCTTAAAATCATGTTTGATCATTGCATCTTTCATTTTCCATGTTATATGTTCATTCCATTTCATAAACTTTCATGAACTTCCATGGTTCAAAGCATGCTTCATTTGCATCCTCATCCTTGTATGATCATCCCCAACTCATGCCATGTGTTTGCATCATCTTTTAGTATCATTAACATAATGATTATGCTTCTGACTTTGGTTTGCACCATGACATTTCATCTCATTTGCATTGTATTTCATTTCTTTTGCTAACTTTTCAGGTGGTAAGTTGTTTTGAGAAGTGAATTTGCCTTCACTTCTCACAATCTCTTCTCATCTCTCTTGCATCATTGCTGCATCTTATCTTGTGTATTAGAGTGAGCTTTCTCATTCATGCTCTTTCCCACCTTCTTCCTTCAAGCAACTTGTCTTCTTAAGTGAAGCAAGTTGTCTTGCTTCTATCTGTTTCTTTCTCCTTTCATCTGCTTCTCTCCTTGGTGGCTCTTTGAAGATTTCTCCTCTTAAGCCTCACAAACCCTAGGACCTCCAAGCATGATAACATTTTAGGATTGTTTTAGTCCCCCTTAGACTCTTTCCTTTGAGTTTTCTTTGAGTCTTCTCTTCTCACCTCATAATCAAGGGCTAAACCTTAAAGGTTTTAAGGCTTTGTGATTAAGCTTATGCATGTATCCTTCTATTAGGATGGAGTGTATAACTTTAATCCTAAGTGTTAAACCCTTAATGTGTTTAAATCCTTTAATCAATTCATCTAATAATCACTAAGACATCAAGCTTGTAACCTGGGCCTTGCATTAGGGTTCTAATTCTTCCTTAAATTGGTTAAGAAGGACTAACCCTAGTGTTAATGGACAAGTCCCCCTCAAGTTGTCTTACAAATCATAAAATCCATTTCTTAATCCCATCATTAACTAAAATCCATTTAATAAAGGCCTTTTTTTGTCATGAGGTTAATCCCTAATCATGGATTAAGTTGAGAAGCCTTTCTCAGCTTAAATGTTCTCATCTATTATCCTTCTATTAGGATGGTGTAATGAGTCCATTAAATCCTTGATTATGGCTTAAACTCATTACTCAACACTAAACAAAAACAACAAAAACATCTAAATAAATACAAGTAGGTTAATGATCTTAATCCTACATCATGGTGACTAAGTGTGAGGTGTTTACTTCATACTTAAGGTATTCTCATTACCCCTAATCAGAGGGAAGATGTGATGAGTTTACTAACCCGTGGTTTAGGCTTAAGCTCATTTTCCTATGACAAATTTCCAAAAGCAATAAAAGATTGAAAATACAAAAACAAACAATAATCGTCTCCTCTGGGATTCTTTTCTCATCTCATTCACTCATAAACGAGAACTCGCTTCTTCCGTCTAATGCAAGAAAGTTTGCACCTGAGCCAGACAGGTCATACACTTGAGCATAGACAAGTAAGCAGTCCACAAGTCAGTTTATCTTTCAGTCTCTTTGGGTCGAACTACGGTGTTCTGACTTCCTCATTGCACGAGAGGATACGTAGGCATAACTTAACAGTTATCGAACAAAAGTTTATGTATATTCCCCCTCTTTCAGCATTATTCTTTGGGCCTCATAGTTTTGAGCATCATATTCTTTCCTTACACTGACACTTTTCTTATACACTTCACATTTCTTTTACACTGACACTTGCATTCTTTCCAGCTTTGATACACATATTGCACATACACTACCCCTTTTAAACACAAATCTTTGAAGCGTGGATCCCGTCGAGTACGACGGACAATCTGGGTGCTAATACCTTCCCAGGTTGTAACCAACCCCCTTTCTTAGTTTCTCTGGTTCGCAACCGTCTTATCCATATCTCTTCCTAGGTTTATGCAGCATTACCTTTCCTCCGGGATAAAAATGCCTAGCTGGCGACTCTTTTCTTCTGAGTTCACCCTTGTGTGCTCTCTCTCCTTTCGCCGACCGTTCGCGTTTGTACCCCATTTGACTTAGCCTCATTTGGTGGGAGCGACAGCTTGGCGACTCTGCTGGGGAACCTTATACTGTAACCAGGGCTTCTGGTTCTTTTTGTGGGTTCCTCCTAGCGCTTGTTTGATTTGTGTTTACTGGGGTGTTATGTGCTATATATGTTTATATATTTGTCTTATTGCTTTATGTACAGTCTTGTTTACTGCTTTCCTTACAGTTTTATACATCATACTGTCATACTATCATTTTGCTGGATCTGGTTCTCTGTTTTGGTGGGTGGGGTCCCATTGAGAGTTCGAGGTCCTATACCTGGGACCTGAGTGACACCTAGGCTAGAGTGGTTCATGTTCTTTCCCATTCCATTTTAGTCTGGTGCGGGAATATGAAACACGGTTCAGATATGGGTTTCTTCTTGAGAACTCTGTGCTACAGATTTCCTGTAGTGCTAGGGCTATCTGGGAAGCCTGCTAAGTTTGGATGACCTTTATTATGACCTTCAGAAACTGGGGTGAATTATAGGAGGATCTTTTATGGTTGTTGTAAACACTGTACCTCCAGGTTAGAAGTGTTTACACTTCTTATAACTGATCCAAGTATGAGGATCCTTGTTTTAGAACACTACCTGTGAGGGGGTTGGGCTGTTTACAGGTTTGCAGGTACCCTCGGCCACATCATACCCTGTTACTTGTTTTGATTAAGAGTACCTCATTTTGGACAGTTTTTGTGATTTAACCCTGGACATGTGGCTCTTTATTTGAGTCCCCCACCTTGGTTACTGGATTTCTGAACCTTCATCTGGACTTTTTGAACATACATGGGCTTTATATCAAGACAGATAATCAGATCCAGCTTGATCACAAACCCTTGCATATCATTTGCATACATTATCATTGCATCATTTGACATTTGTTTATTTGTTTTTCAGGGTATCCACATTATATCTGGCTTGGTTTTGACCCCTTCTTCTGCATAGACCTCTGCTTCATCAAGTTGTCTGCTTCAGCTATCTTCATCATCACTAGCACCAGCCTACCAGTGGCTCATCTCCAGTATCAGTCTTGATTCTCATCAGCACTTGTCTTCATTTCTTCATCAGCACTCATGGCCACTCCTAAGAAAAGCAACATATCTTACCATTTCTTTGAGCCTGTGTTGACTGGTATCAGGCAGGTCTAGTCACTGATCACACCTGACCACATCCCATTATTCAGAGAGCATTATGGAGGTATCCTGGATATGGTTACGGACCTAGACCCTTCTCAGAGGAGCATGATCCACACCTGGCTACAGTTTTATGACCCTCCTTTGAGATGCTTCACATTCCCAGACTTCCAGATAGGACCTCTGCTGGAGGAGTTTTCATCATTGATTGGAGTACCTGTCAGGGGTGGTGTCCCTTTCAACCCAGAGATGACTTCTCCCAGCAATGGAGAGGTGGCAAAAGCACTATACCTGGAGCCTACTTTGATTGAGCAGAATATGACAACAAAGGCTGGGATCCCTGGTTTGCACTTGGATTTCTTGATTTCTCAGGCCATCCTGAAGGCCTCTTTGGGATAATGGAGGGCAGTTTGTGCATTGTTAGCCCTCAGCATATATGGGGTTATACTGTTTGCAGATGAGCCCAAGTTTATCAGCAAGAATGCCATTCATCTTTTTCTTCTGAGGAACCCAGTACCCACATTGCTGGGAGATTTCTATTACTCCATTCATCAGAGGAATGAGAAACAAAGAGGGAAGTTGGTGAGATGCTGTGCTCCTCTGTTTCACACCTGGCTGCTCAAACACCGGCCTAAGTTAGATGCATTCCTGAATCCCCACCAACAGAAGAATTGGGCCAAGAGGCTCATTGCTTTGACTTCAGATGATATCAGATGGTGCACCCAGAGCACCAAAGGCAAAGACATAATCACTAGCTGTGGGCAGTACCCAAATGTACCCCTAATAGGAGTGAAGGGTTGCATCAACTACAATCCTTTGCTGTTTAAGAGACAACTGGGCTATGCTTTGGTTCACCCTTCTAGAATGCAAGATGTAGCTGAGACCCTGTATTGTGAGATAAAGCCTAATCTAGTTGCTGTCAGACAGGCATCCTGGGCTTGGGACAACATCCAGACAAAAGGGATGGCTATTCTTGGAAGGTGCAATAATGTTGCTTCAGCTCAGTACTATGACTGGTCTCATGCTAGAGCTCAGATTACTGGAATGCCTTTCACCATTGAGAATATACCTGAACCATCTACAACTCAGCCGACAGCAACTGTCAGCCTGGAAGAATTTGAGAAGCTGAAGGAAAGGAATGAGATTCTGTCTCAAGCTCTGAAGAAGACTCTTTGGGAAAGGAGTGATGGTCGTCTGGACATTGAAAGGTTGGAGAAGCTTAGGGTGGAGCATCTGGCCAAGATTGAGAAAACAGAGGACTACATCAAGAAAGCAAGAGCTGGGGAGCAAATATTAAAGAATGCCTGTAAAGAGGCCAAGCTTCAGAAGGCTAGGACTGAGCTTTATCTGCAGGAGAGTCAGGCTAGGTGGGTCAGGATCACTGAATCCCGGACACAAGAAGATCAGAGAACTCAAGCCAAGATTGAGCAGTTAGAGGCCAATGAAAAGAAGCAACAAGAAGCTTTGTTGGCAGCCCAGAAAGAGATTTCAGAGTTGAAACTTAGGGCTGGATTGAAGAGATCAAAGGACCAGGACAGGCACAAGAAGCTGACCACTGCCATTTCCACCAGGAACCTCCTCATTAGGACCATTACAGAGCATCCGGCTGGTCCAGTGACTGAGGCACTTCTGAAGGAAGTTAAGGAGGATGAGTTTGGACTAGATGTTTGACTTCTTTGCTTGTTGTTCATTTCCATTTGATGTACTTTTCTTTTTGTGGTATTTTAACCCTCCAGGGGCATATGTTGTAAAACAAACTATGTATGATTCACCATTTGTAATACATTTTTTTAGTTTGCTTCCATTGTGGGGTTTCTTTTTCTCAACAACACCAAAGCATCTTCCTCGAGGCCTGGAAAGGTCAAAACCAAGAACCAAGCCAGATACCTTGGAAAACAAATAAGCATACTGCATTGCATACTAACTTTTGTTTTGTTTTGTAGGTTTTGTTATTATTTTGTTTGTTTCTAACTCTGTTGTGGTTCAGGAAATATTGCTCGTCGCCGGGTGTTCCCTGTCAACCGTACGCACCAGTACCCTACTCGCAACAACCTTCCTGGTATCCAAATGGATCAAGTACAGCAGGACCTGACTGAGGTCAGAACTTAGATGGCTAATGAAAGAGTGGAGATGAGGAACCAAATGGCTCAATTCATGACTGTGATGACTGGCTTGGCCCAGAGTCAAGAAAGGTTAAGGGCATTGGTGGAAAGGCAAACTCCCGAGGAACCTCATCCCGGGACTGGAGGGACTAGTAATAATGAGGGAGGTCAGCCTCATGTTAACCCACCAGTATTTGGACCTCATCTAGATCCGGAAGTCAACATCCCAAGGAATGTACATGGCAACACTGCTGCAGGCAGGATCTTGCAAGAAGATCCTCAAGAAGAGCAGTTTACTGTAATGGGAGCTGGAGACGAAGCTTATGATAGGAGGTTTGATGAAATTGCTGAGAAGTTGAGATCTTTGGAGTCTCAAAACTCCTTGGGCTTCGATGTAATGGATATGGGGTTAGTAGACGGGGTGAGAATTCCCCACAAATTCAAACCCCCGTGCTTTGAGAAATACAATGGAACCTCCTGTCCACGAACTCACCTGCAGTCTTTTCTGGGGAGACTTAAAGCATATACCATGGATGAAAAGCTGTGGATGTTCTACTTTGAAGACAGTTTGACTGGGGCTTCAAGAGAGTGGTATTCACACCTGACCAGAGCTACCATCAGATGCTGGAAGGACTTAGCTAAAGCCTTCATCAGACAATACCAATATAACCTGGACATGGCTCCTAACAGGAGCCTTCTAATGAGAATGTCTCAATCCTCCAGAGAAAGCTTCAGAGAATATGCCTAGAGGTGGAGACAGCTTGCTGCTGCTGTCCAACCACCCATGTCGGAAAGAGAAATGGCCGACATGTTCATGAATACTTTGCAAGGAACATATATTGATAGGCTGGCTGCCTTTTCTTCTACCAGTTTTGCTGACGTAGTTATAGCTGGGGAAAGGATTGAAAGCCTTTTGAAAATGGGTAAAATTTCTGATAATGGTGCAAGTTCGTCCAGTAATCCCAGGAAGCCTTTTGTGGGACCTCGAAGAACCGGTGAGACAAATGCCATTCATGCCAGCAGGGGCAGACCTCAGTATGTTCACAGATCAGTAGCAGCTGTCACTATTCCAGCTCCGATTCCTCAACAATCAGCATATCAACCACAACAACCACATTATCAACAACAAGTTCAGTACCCGCAACAGAGAACCTACAACAATAGCAACAACAATCAACAACAGCTTCCCTTCCAACAAAGACCATCACAGGCGAACATGGTGATTGACCTTATCCCTATTCCTTATGCTGCCTTATTGCCACAACTCCTGAAGCTCAACTTGGTTGAATTAAGGACATTGGCACCACCAGATCCCTCCAATCTCCCAAGGAATTATGATGTCAACGCCAGATGTGCTTTCCACTCCAATGCACCTGGCCACAATACGGAAAAATGCAGGGCCTTGCAAATGAAAGTCCAAGATCTGGTGGATTCTAAAGCCCTCAACTTTGCACCCCCTCCAAATGTCAACAAGAATCCTATGCCTAATCATGGTGGGCCGAGGATTAATGCCATTGAGGAAGACAAACCATCTACTTTGATCACTAGTGTTGCACAAATTCGAACACCTCAGGTCGAAATTAAAGCTCAGCTTCTAGAATGCCAGGTGTTCCCCGGGTGTGAGCTCGGTTGTGGGTATTGCAACATTGCAGTCAACGGGTGTGATAATTTGAGAAGCAGCATAGATGGTCTTATCAAAGATGGTATACTTCAGATCTCAACAACGGCGCCTACTAATCCAACAATTCCTTTGACAACAATTCCTGATTCTTCTACAACAGCATCAACAATCATTCCGACCGATTCATCAATATCATCAGCAATGGCTCCGTCCATCACTTCAACAAGTCAGATTTCAACAACCATTTCTTCTACAACATCAGCATCCACTCTTTTAGCAGAATCTTCTACAACGCCAACAAAAATTAATGAAGATGTCTCCGCAGTCACAATCTACTACGACCCATCAAATGTTCCTCTAAATAACAACTTTCAGCAACAAACAGTGGCACCTCCTTCCAGGTCACCAGTCACAATTTACTACGATCCGCACACCATTTCAGTACCCTCCTCTGCAGCAATCAGTCCGGTCACCATTACGGTGCCTGGACCCGTTCCTTATGAAAGCAGTAATGCCATACCTTGGCATTACGACTCTGATCTCTACTGCAACGGGGAGAAAATCACTCTGGATTCATCAACCTCTTCTCCACAGATTGATAATGTTGGGGGAAGCGGAGGCTTCACCAGAAGCGGACGCCTTTTTGCCTCACAAGCTCAAAGACCTAATGTTGAAGCAGAAGCTGCTGCCAAAGCAAAAGGAAAGAGTGTGGTACCTGAAGAGCCAATTGCCAAGGAAACTCAGAAGACATCTTTTGAACAAGATGTAAATGAGTTCATGAGAATCATAAAGAGGAGTGATTACAAGGTGGTGGATCAGCTTCACCAAACTCCCTCAAAGATCTCCATATTATCGTTGTTGATGTGTTCTGAAGCTCACAGGAATGCATTACTGAAAGTCCTGCACGCAACATACGTGCCAGAGGAGATTACCGTTAATCAGCTGGAAACTGTGGTGGCAAATGTCAACACCAGTCATGGACTGGTCTTTACCAATGCTGACTTAACAACTGAGGGACGTAACCACAACAAGGCTTTACACATCACCCTAGAGTGCAAGGGTGCTGTTTTATCTCATGTACTGGTGGACACTAGGTCATCACTCAATGTCCTACCAAAGAAGGCCTTAGTGAAGCTGGAGTATGATGGCTTGGCGCTGCGTCCGAGTAATTTGGTGGTGAGAGCATTCGATGGCTCTAAAAGATCAGTGCTTGGGGAGATTGATCTGCCTGTGATGATTGGCCCGCAGACTTTTAAAATTACCTTCTATGTGATGGACATTCAGCCGGCCTACAACAGTTTGTTGGGTAGACCCTGGATCCACGCCGCTGGCGCTGTTACGTCTACCCTTCACCAGAAGCTGAAATTCGAGTGGGAAGGCCAGATCATCACCATCTGTGGGGAAGAAGACATCTTTGTTAGCCATCTGGCTACGTATAAGTACATAGAGATGGATGGGGAAATCCATGAAACCATGAGCCAAGGGTTTGAGGCCCTGAACATTAATGAAGCATCTGCTGTACTGGGAACTTCCATGACGTCTTATCAGCAAGCCCGAAAGGTTGTTGAAGAGGGTACTGCCCAAGGCTGGGGCAAGCTGCTGCCCGTGGAAAAGAAGGAAGACAGATTTGGGTTGGGTTACAAACCAACTCAACAAGATCAATCAGAGGCTGCAAAAGAGCCCAATTTTGTCAGCGGGGGAATGCTCACCCCGGATGCTGTGAACAATTTGGAAGACGAGGAGGAAAGCGACCGCAACCTGGAGAGCTGGATACGTCCAAGGATCCTGAGGAGCCAAGTCCTTAACTGGTCTTCCCAGGAAATTATAAGGGTTACTCCTGCAGAGTAATTATTATTTCCTGTATTTTAAAGCATGCATCAAGTCTTTCATCTTGCCCAAGATGACAAGGCTCATTTTGTAATCGGGCCATCTTGTAATTTTGTGCAAATGGATTAATCAATGAATATCGGACATCTTTTGCAAATGAGTCTTTCTCTTTTCCGCTCACTGTTTTTTCATTTTTCTTTTTGTACAAAAATAAAATGGCAATGTTTTTCAAAATGATAACTTCATTTCACTTTTTACAAATAAGATAAAATTGATCACTAAAATAAACCAATCTAAACCCTTGCAGAGAGTGCCTTTCAGACTGCACCGACAACAACACTGTTATGACTTTGTATGACTTTGACAATCCAATCAATCAAGCCGATGAAGGGGTTGAAGAAGATTATGAGCTACCTGAAGAGCTAGCCAGGTTGTTAAGGCAAGAGGAGAAAGTTATCACTCCTCATCAGGAGGAGATTGAAACAGTTAATCTTGGTACGGAAGAAGACGTGAAAGAGGTTAAGATCGGGGCCTGCCTACAAGATTCGGTAAAAGAGCAACTGATTGATATGCTTCGGGAATACGTGGATGTTTTTGCTTGGTCTTATCAGGATATGCCAGGGTTGGACACCGACATTGTCATGCACAAGTTGCCTCTGAAAGAATATTGCCCACCAGTAAAACAGAAGCTGCGCCGTACTCGCCCAGATATGGCAATGAAGATTAAAGAAGAGGTACAAAAACAGTGGGATGCCGGGTTCCTTGATGTGACCAGCTATCCGCCGTGGGTTGCTAATATTGTACCTGTTCCTAAGAAAGACGGCAAGGTGAGGATGTGTGTGGACTATCGGGATCTGAACAGAGCCAGCCCGAAAGATGACTTCCCTTTACCTCACATTGATGTATTGGTCGACAATACGGCTCAGTTCTCGGTGTTCTCCTTCATGGATGGATTTTCAGGATATAATCAGATCAAGATGTCACCTGAAGACATGGAGAAGACAACCTTCATCACACCCTGGGGCATATTCTGTTATAAGGTGATGCCATTCGGACTGAAGAACGCTGGTGCTACTTATCAACGGGCTATGGTAACATTATTCCATGACATGATCCATAAAGAAATTGAATGTTATGTGGATGACATGATTGCCAAGTCCCTCACAGAAGAAGACCACCTGGTAAATCTGTTGAAGTTATTCAAGCGTCTGAGGAAATATTTGCTGAAGTTAAACCCCAACAAGTGCACATTCGGGGTGCGATCTGGTAAGCTGCTGGGATTTATTGTAAGTGAGAAAGGGATTGAAGTCGACCCTGATAAAGTCAAAGCCATTCAAGAAATGCCTGCACCGAAGTCAGAAAAGGAAGTTCGGGGTTTCTTAGGTAGATTGAACTACATTTCACGGTTCATATCTCACCTTACAGCAACCTATGAGCCTTTGTTCAAGCTGTTAAGAAAAGAACAAACGGTCAGGTGGAACGAAGACTGCCAGAGGGCTTTTGACAAAATCAAGGAATACTTACAAGAGCCTCCGATCCTTATGCCTCCAGTTGAAGGAAGACCTCTAATCATGTACTTAATAGTATTAGAAGAGTCAATGGGGTGTGTGTTGGGACAGCATGACGAGTCTGGTCGAAAAGAGTATGCAATATACTACATAAGCAAAAAGTTTACCGACTGTGAACAACGTTATTCACTGCTCGAGAAAACTTGCTGTGCTTTAGCGTGGGCTGCTCGCCGACTAAGGCAGTATATGTTGACCCACACCACTTTATTGATCTCTAAGATGGACCCAGTTAAGTACATTTTTGAGAAGCCAACACTTACCGGACGGGTTGCAAGATGGAAAATGATCCTCACAGAATATGACATTCAGTACACATCTCAAAAAGCCATCAAGGGCAGTGTATTGTCTGATTATCTTGCCGAGCAACCTATTGATGATTACCAGCCTATGAGATTTGACTTCCCTGATGAAGACATCATGTTCATAAAAGCAAAAGATCATGAAGAGCCTGTTCACACTGAAGGGCCTGACCCGGAGGAGGAATGGACTATGATGTTTGATGGGGCTGTTAATATGAACGATCGTGGTGTTGGTGCAATACTCATTACACCTAAATGAGTTCACATGCCTTTCTCGGCAAAACTCACCTTTAACTGCACTAACAACGAAGCTGAATACGAAGCTTGTATTATGGGTCTTGAGGAAGCCATTGACCTCAGGATCAAGACTTTGATTGTTTTCGGAGATTCAGCTCTGGTAATTAATCAAACCAACGGCAAATGGTACACCCACCAAGATCATCTGATACCTTACAGGGATTATACAAGAAGGTTATTGATTTTCTTCACAACGGTCAAGCTTGAGTACATCCCCGGAGACGAAAATCAATTTACAGATGCTCTGGCTACCATTTCATCCATGATCAAGGTTCAAGCTGCCAACTTTGTACCTCAAATTGCAGTATCCAGACTTGACAGACCAGCATATGTATTTGCAGCGGATGTTGTTAAAGATGATAAGCCTTGGTTCCATGATATCAAATGCTTCTTGGAAGATCAGAAATACCCACCTGGGGCATCTTCCAATGATAAGAAGACATTAAGAAGGCTAGCTGGTAGTTTCTTCCTGAATACTGACGGTTCCCTGTACAAGAGAAACTTTAATATGGTACTCCTCAGATGCGTTGATAGGACAGAAGCGGACTTGTTGATGCACGAAGTGCACGAAGGATCCTTTGGTACCCATGCAGGGGGACATGCAATGGCTAAAAAGATGTTAAGATCAGGCTATTATTGGATCACAATGGATGCAGACTGTTGTGCTTATGCTAGAAAGTGTCATAAATGTCAGATCTATGCAGATAAAGTGCATGTGCCTCCGAATCCTCTGAATATGATGTCTTCACCCTGGCCCTTTGCCATGTGGGGCATTGATATGATTGGCAAGATTGAACCGACTGCTTCAAATGGCCACAGATTCATCCTGGTAGCCATTGACTATTTTACCAAGTGGGTCGAAGCAGCTTCATATGCAAATGTTACAAGGCAAGTGGTAGCCAGATTCCTGAAGAGAGATATCATCTGTCGGTATGGAGTTCCCGAGCGAATCATTACTGATAATGGTTCCAACTTAAACAACAAAATGATGGCAGAACTGTGCCGGGACTTCAAGATCCAACACCACAATTCTTCTCCTTACAGGCCAAAGATGAATGGCGCTGTTGAGGCAGCTAACAAGAATATCAAGAAGATTGTACAAAAGATGGTGGTTACCTATAAAGACTGGCATGAAATGCTACCATTTGCCTTGCATGGGTACCGTACGGCAATCAGAACATCCACTGGGGCAACACCGTATCAACTTGTGTAAGATATGGAGGCAGTCCTACCTGTTGAAGTTGAATTACCCTCCTTGCGGGTACTGATGGACGTTAAACTGAATGAAGCAGAATGGGTCCGATCCCGATACGAGCAACTAAGTCTGATTGAAGAAAAGAGATTGGCTGCGATTTGTCATGGGCAACTGTATCAGAAAAGAATGAAGAAAGCCTTTGATCAAAAAGTCAGGCTTCAAGAATACCAAGTAGGAGATCTTGTGCTGAAAAGACTCCTCCCTCCTCATACAGACCACAGGGGCAAGTGGACTCCAAATTATGATGGTCCATTCATAGTAAAGAAAGTTTTCTCTGGTGGAGCACTGATGCTCAATACTATGGATGATGAAGACTTCCTGTCCCCTGTGAATTCAGATGCAGTTAAAAAATACTTCGCATAAAATGACCCGCTGGACATAAAAACAGAATGTGAGTCCAGGCAAAAATAGGGCATCCCGGCGAGTCAAAAACAGAATAAAAGACTCGGGCAAAAATAAGGGAAAATAAATAAAAAATATGCACCTGCTGAGTTGAAAAGCCGCATTGGACAACTCAGGCAAAAATGGGTATCCCGGTGGATTGAAAACCCGAAAGGGCGATCCACGCAAAATAAGGGAATAAGCGAACAACTGCATTCTGAATTCGTTTGTATCACCTACAACATGGTAAACTCCGAAAGGGTCTAGCTTCGTTCAGAGTCAGCCTTCTTCAGAAAGCAAGGTGAAAAGAACGTCAAGAGTCATACGAGTCATAGCAAAAGGGAAGCTCCTTGAAGCGTCATCAGCATTGCCAGCATCTTTTTGTTTCTCAATTTGTAACGATTTCCTCATTTCAGGGGATCCGTTTCTTTGACTGTATCTTGCCAATTCAGGGCGCATAAATTAATAAAATCTGATTTTCAGTCAATCTTGTCTCGCAGTTTTATTTTTTCATTTGCAAAATGTCCGATGTCATTAGGATCTTGATTGCATAAATACAGATGTTTCCCTTCTAAGAATACATGCTTACAGGAAATATATTTGTTCCTAGGATTGTCTAAAATCCTATGACGGAATCCAGTAAGGGATACCTCGGGAAACTTGTACGTTTCTTTGTCATGCAGGATTGCAGGTGTTCAAAGCACAACATGGGGCATGAAAGCTTCTCCCCGGTAGGCTACCAAATCATTAGTTCCTCAGCATACCTTCCAAACAGCACCAAAGATGCTTTCTCCCCATCAGGGTTGCCAGGCATCACTTCTCCAACATTTCCTTCGAAGAGCAGTACCAGAAGGTGCTCATATCCCCAGCTGAGTTGTCAAGTAGCATCCTCAGCAGGACCCCCGCAGAAATCTCTAGGAATATCCTTCAGTGATCTTTCTTCTTCCCCAACCAAGTGCTAGACAGGGAACCATCTCCCCACAAAGTTTCAGCCTCTATCCGGAAGAGCGACGCCCGAAGATCTCACAACAGAGTGACCAAAAGCTTCTGCAGACCCCGGCTGGGTCCCTCATTACCAAGATAGGTTTACCAATAACCTACTTCCCCATGCAGAGTCATATATGTCAGATCTACCAATGATCTCACCCCCCAGCTGGGATATCCACTTCAAGCAGATCAGCCAGAGATCTCCACAGCAACGGGATCCGAATCCCGGATCGGTATCTTTGCATAATCATAGCATTCACATCATATTTTCCCCACAGAGCGTAGCATTCCGTCTAAAACGGAGCATTACGGCAAAAATCAAACATATTGCATACTCATAAGCCATGTTCTGAAACAAATACTTGTAAATACTGACAATCCATCAACAATATACAAAATATTTCCCAGTTCCCCACCAGAGAGCCAAGGCATTTACTTGCACACTCACGAATACAGATACATGCTCCTTCCGACATCCGTCCGTGTCATCATTCCCCAGTAAAATCACCCAAACAGATACTTACACATTACAGATACTTCTTGACACTCATCTGTACCATATCCCCAGCGGAAAGCCAAAGCGTCCCCTTTGCACTCACTACACAGATACATATGTACGCAATTCCCTGACACTCGTCCGTGTCACCTTCCCCAGCATAGTTGCCTAAACACTTTGCAAACCAGATACTTGTTTATAATCAATTTCCTTGACACCCGTCCGTGTCGTGCTCTCTCCAGCAAGTTAAACACTCGTCTGAGTCTCACTCCTACTTTTTACTCACATAGATACTCGTTTGTATCTTGTATATACCACTTAAATCCCCTCAGAATCAACACTCGTCTGTGTTCTTTGTTAACCAGTTGATACTCGTCCGTATCATTATCTCTGAACATGCGTCAAGCGTTTGTTTCTATCTGATACTCGTCTGTATCATAGTCTTGAGGGTGCTCGTTCGCATCTTTGATCTATACACCGTGTTAAACACTTATGTCCTCTTAAATTTAGACACTCGTCTGTGTCTACCCTTCCTCCAGAAGAATCCCCAACAAAACTTGTTAAACTATTTTCTTTCTATCTGACATTCGTCCTATGTCATGATACCTTTTCGGCAGCCGTACCCTGCTAGGTGATCGTCCTTCACCTTTTTGATGATCGTCCTTCATCACTCCCAGAGGAGTCTCTATTCATTAGAACCCCTTCCTATCCGACATTCGTCCTATGTCGTGATATTTTCAGCAGCCGTACCCTGCTAGGTGATCGTCCTTCACCTTCTGATGACCGTCCTTCATCATTCTATCTGATGGTCGTCCCCCATCGTTGTTTCTGTTATCTAGAATTCGTCCTATGTCATGATAAACCCCGAGAGCAGCCGTACCCTGATAGGTGATCGTCCTCCACCTCTTGATGATCGTCCTTCATCATGCTTATCCGATGGCCGTCCCCATCGTCGACCTTTTCATCCGACATTCGTCCTATGTCATGATACTTTCGGCAGCCGTACCCTGCCAGGTGATCGTCCTTCACCAATAGATGACCGTCCCTCATCTTATCCCCAACAGAGCAGCCGTCCCCTGCCAGGTGATCGTCCTTCACCTTTGATGACCGTACCTCATCATTTATTTCATTTATGCCTTGAGCTTGATGGTCGTCCCCATAATTCACCTATAATCCCCAGAGAGTCTTATAGCTTTACCTGATGGCTGTCCCCATCATAATCTCTTATATCCCCAGCTTGTCGGCCGTCCCCGTCATTGCTTTATTTCCTGCATTTTCCCCAGCATGTCGGTCGTCCCCGTCATTGCTTCATCCCCAGCAGTCGTCCTCTGCTCGACGGTCGTCCTCCGTTGCCCACACTTTATAAACATACTTTATTTCGTTTTACGATCTATATCCCTTTTCTTCTTCATTCTATGAGTGCAAATTTTGGACTGTCTTTGGTATTCAACCACAAGTTATCTTGTTTGAATGATAAGCCGTCGCTTACATCCTGCACAGCTAACTCATGCTTGAATAGGGGAAGCTGTAAACACCCCAAATTTTCCCTCACCCATTCACACCATGGCTTGTGATATTTACATGTGCATAAATTCAATCATAGCATCTCATACCACATTTTTGATTCACTGCATTGATTCAAAGTCATCTGCATCTAGGGTTTATGATCTGAGCCATCCCTGAGCCATTTGAGCTATTCCAAAGGCCTTCAATAACTTCAAAAGGGGTCCATGTATGTTCAAGCATCATATCATATCCTCACAAGGTCAAGAAAGGAAAAGAATCACAAGAACTGAGAAAAGCATGGAAGCAGAGCCAGGTTTAACTGCACAGATGACCTAGAATTAGGGTTTTGATTTCAGAGGCCATAACTCCAATTTTTTTGGTCATTCTTGTTTCTATTGGTCTCTATATGTTATGAGGGTCATGCATATCAATTTTCATGAAGAAATTCAATGGGGAAGGCATCTGATCAAGAGTTGACTTCTTGAGCAAGTCAGTGCAAAATCAGGGCATCTGAGGCCCCCAATGACCCAACCAAAGGGTGTTCTCCACCATTTTGAATGTGTATGATCTTTATTTGATCATAGAAGATGTTGGAAGTTCACAAAATTGAAGAATTTCAAGCCATTTGCAAAGTTGCCTTTTTGGGAAAGTGACTTGTAATGAAAACTTGCCATTTTGGGAAAGTTTTTCAAACCTCTCTTTTTGATTAAAAATGATTCAAATGAGAAAACTTTGGTCATGAAAGTTGTAGAATGGATCCTCCCATTTTCAAAAAGTACAAGAACTCATTCTAATTCATTTTGGATCAAAAGTTATGGCTTGTCAAAGTTGGGAAAAATCACTTAATTTTCACTTTTGTACCAAAGAGGGAAAGTTGCAAAACTTCATGCCAAGGCAAAATGTGACTTCAAATGGACTTCTATGCATTACACAAACATAAACCATGACCTAAAAATCAGAATGCACCAAAGAACTCTCAAGTTTCATGACTTGTGCATTAAGAAACTTCAAAAGGGCCAAAAGATCACAAAATTGCAAAACCACACATAAACTCTAATCCACTTGCAAATTGGCCTCAAATTCATTTCCATGGTCTGCCTTGATTCAAGCTGCAACAGACATGCTTTTGTTCTAGCCCTAAAACAGCCCATACCTTATAGTACACATAGACTTGACTTTTTGCAAAAGGGGCCATACCAATCAAGTTGTGCCACCAACAACTCTCTGACCAATCACAGCTTCACATACATGCCTCATGGATCATTTTCATGAAATCTTGGAGCCTGAAACCACAGCATTGCCATAGTTCCTAAAAACTCTCCCCCTTGCATTTTCATTCGAAACTCAGCACTCAAGTCTCAAACATCCAAGCAAACTTCACAAAACCACTCACCATGATCCTCTGATCATTTCCCAACCCTCATTTGACCCTGAAACCACCCCAAGCAGAAACACGATTTTCCACCCCTTCTGAACAGAACTTCATCAATCTCTTAAACCAGCCATAAGAAATTCCAAACAAGCACTGCAAGCTTCTCAGGGGGTTCATTAAAGGCATCTTGGACCAAAGAAGCAGCCAGAAAGCTCCAAAGATCAAAGCTCCAGTTCAGGTGAGCTCAAGAACAATTTTTCCAGAAACGTGTTTTTAAGTTACTAATTGATTCTCCATGATTCACTGATGATGCTGATGTGTTTTGTTTTGAAAATGGCCAAGTATTAAGCATGTATGAGTTCTCTGAAATTTTTTGACCTAGAACTAATTTGTTTCGATTCAGCTTGAATATGTGAAATAAATTTGTTTTAGTGAGTGATTCTTGTTGAGTGATGTATGGGGTTGGATTCTGGGCAGAGAGATTAGGTTTTAGAAGCTTGGGGAGAGAGATAGCAAAATCTCAGGGGAGATGTGGCCGGAGAAGATGACCGAAGGTCATTTCCGGCCACCTGAAAGTCATTAGTGCATTAATTATGGTTAGGGCTCAGTTTGAATGTGAGCCATAGATCTGTTTGACTTGGGTTGACCCGCGCGCAAATGAATGAACCAGATTCACCATTAAAACCCTAATCCTGATTTATTAAATTAATTAATCAGGTTTAATTCAAATCCAGCCAATTTGAATCTGGGCCACAGGATCTGGCGCCAGTCAATTCCCTCCAAATTCGTTTAAACCTCAGCCTCAGGATCTGTTGACTTCTCCCTAATTTCATTTTTATTTCATTTATTTTATATTTAACTTCTATGAATTATTAAAAATAGTAAAAAACATTTAAAAATTCTGAAAATTTTTGTCAAACATTTCATTAATTTTCAGAACCCAAAAATATTTTTATTTTTATTTTTTGCATTAAAAATCATTTTTAAATCATTTAAATGTTTATTTTTAATTAGTTAATGTAAATTAATTAATTAAAAATGCATTTAGGTATTTAAAAATCACCAAAAAATTTACATTGCATTTTAAAACATTTAGAAACATTATCAAACTCTCAAAGCAAATTTCTTTTTGATTCTTGAACTATTTTGACCTTTTTCATTGGAATTAAATTCATTTAAAGGCAATATTTTTGTTCAAACTTAGAAAAATTCATTCTGCCTAACCATGAGGAGTTTGATGATGGTTCTTCTTGCATTGCATCCTTCACATCATGTAGTTTCTAGGGTAAAATTGGTTTGACTTCATATTTCATTTTCAATTTGTTTTGTATTTTTCATTGTGAGGTATCCCAAAACCCTAGTTGATTTAGGAAATTCATAACTTCCATTAGGTTTAGATTTAGGTCCCCTCCTTTGGGAAGTGAACTTGTGTAGGGTTAGGGTTCGTTTGATCCCATTTTCAATTTTTTGTCATGTCATTTGCTTTTGGTTTTGAATTTGTTGTTACATGTTGTGCATAAACCCTAATTTTTGTCTTCCTTTGCACCCATCTCGCACATTCTTGCATTCAAGAACTTGTCATGACATTTTGTGCATCCTCATGACATATAAGACATCTTAGGACATCTTAAAATCATGTTTGATCATTGCATCTTTCATTTGCCATGTTATATGTTCATTCCATTTCATAAACTTTCATGAACTTCCATGGTTCAAAGCATGCTTCATTTGCATCCTCATCCTTGTATGATCATACCCAACTCATGCCATGTGTTTGCATCATCTTTTAGTATCATTAACATCATGATTATCCTTCTGACTTTGGTTTTCACCATGACATTTCATCTCATTTGCATTGCATTTCATTTCTTTTGCTAACTTTTCAGGTGGTAAGTTGTTTTGAGAAGTGAATTTTCCTTCACTTCTCACAATCTCTTCTCATCTCTCTTGCATCATTGCTGCATCTTATCTTGTGTATTAGAGTGAGCTTGCTCATTAATGCTCTTTCCCACCTTCTTCCTTCAAGCAACTTGTCTTCTTAAGTGAAGCAAGTTGTCTTGCTTCTCTCTGTTTCTTTCTCCTTTCATCTTCTTCTCTCCTTGGTGGCTCTTTGAAGATTTCTCCTCTTAAGCCTCACAAACCCTAGGACCTCCAAGCATGATAACATTTTAGGATTGTTTTAGTCCCCCTTAGACTCTTTCCTTTGAGTTTTCTTTGAGTCTTCTCTTCTCACCTCATAATCAAGGGCTAAACCTTAAAGGTTTTAAGGCTTTGTGATTAAGCTTATGCCTGTATCCTTCTATTAGGATGGAGTGTATAACTTTAATACTAAGTGTTAAACCCTTAATGTGTTTAAATCCTTTAATAAATTCATCTAATAATCACTAAGACATCAAGCTTGTAACTTGGGCCTTGCATTAGGGTTCTAATTCTTCCTTAAATTGGTTAAGAAGGACTAACCCTAGTGTTAATGGACAAGTCCCCCTCAAGTTGTCTTACAAATCATAAAATTCATTTCTTAATCCCATCATTAACTAAAATCCATTTAATAAAGGCCTTGTTTTGTCATGAGGTTAATCCCTAATCATGGATTAAGTTGAGAAGCCTTTCTCAGCTTAAATGTTCTCATCTATTATCCTTCTATTAGGATGGTGTAATGAGTCCATTAAATCCTTGATTATGGCTTAAACTCATTACTCAACACTAAACAAAAACAACAAAAACATCTAAATAAATACAAGTAGGTTAATGATATTAATCCTACATCATGATAACTAAGTGTGAGGTGTTTACTTCATACTTAAGGTATTCTCATTACCCCTAATCAGAGGGAAGATGTGATGAGTTTACTAACCTGTGGTTTAGGCTTAAGCTCATTTTCCTATGACAAATTTCCAAAAGCAATAAAAGATTGAAAATACAAAAACAAACAATAATCGTCTCCTCCGGGATTCTTTTCTCATCTCATTCACTCATAAACGAGAACTCGCTTCTTCCGTCTAATGCAAGACAGTTTGCACCTGAGCCAGACAGGTCATACACTTGAGCATAGACAAGTAAGCAGTCCACAAATCAGTTTATCTTTCAGTCTCTTTGGGTCGAACTACGGTGTTCTGACTTCCTCATTGCACGAGAGGATACGTAGGCATAACTTAACAGTTATCGAACAAAAGTCTATGTATATTCCCCCTATTTCAGCATTATTCTTTGGGCCTCATAGTTTTGAGCATCATATTCTTTCCTTACACTGACACTTTTCTTATACACTTCACATTTCTTTTACACTGACACTTGCATTCTTTCCAGCTTTGATACACAGATTGCACAGACACTACCCCTTTTAAACACAAATCTTTGAAGCGTGGATCCCGTCGAGTACGACGAACAATCTGGGTGCTAATACCTTCCCAGGTTGTAACCAACCCCCTTTCTCAGTTTCTCTGGTTCGCAACCGTCTTATCCATATCTCTTCCTAGGTTTATGCAGCATTACCTTTCCTCTGGGATAAAAATGCCTAGCTGGCGACTCTTTTCTTCTGAGTTCACCCTTGTGTGTTTTCTCTCCTTTCGCCGACCGTTCACGTCTGTACCCCATTTGACTTAGCCTCATTTGGTGGGAGCGACACACACGATGCTACAACGGATTCACAAAGAATCCCACAACACAAGAATGCATACATTATGCTTACATGCAAAATGCCACACAACATTCTTAAAAATGCATACATATTCACAATATAGTTATGCATTCATCTCATACAATTAGCATACATTCGCATTTAATTCAAGCAATGTATCTACTTGCCAAACGGCCACAACACAATAATCAAACCCATAATTCCATAATTAATATAATTACGTTTTATCGGAAAAGTCGGGTAAAAGTCGGCTAAAAACTACTTTTCTTAGCATCATTGGTATCTACACGTTTCTAGAACTTTTGCTGAGCGAGGGATAGCTCGCTGAGCGACCACTACGATTTCCAGAATTCTCAGCCGCGTAACAGTCCATCAAGATGCTCCCAAAACTCCTCCAAAACTTAACAAACATGATCAATAACATATTCTAGCTATCATACTTCGACTATAACGATTTCCAACCGATTAATTCATAAATTTCTCACATTTTCTCTCAAACCCTAACTATTCATCTTCTCTAACTTCCATCAAAACCAAAACTCAACCAATAAAACACATACATAATCATACACAATATTAAGATAACAATGCTTATCACCCTTACCCGATTATTTCGATTCCTCAGAGCAATCTTGAAGCTTTTCCAACTTTCCCTCTTTTCTCTTCTCCCTTTTTCTTTCTTCTCTTTTTCTTTCTATCTTACCAACTTTCTATATTTCACTCTTTCTCACTCTCTTATATTTTCTTTCTTCTATTTCTATTTTCTACTCTTTCTAACTAAATATCAATTCTCTCTCAAAGATACCAATTCTACTAATTCTAACTTATCACTAATTAACAAAAGTCTAAAATACCCTCTTATTCAATTTTACCCGGAAATTCATAAAACGGTAAAAATCATGTATCACACCAATATATCACATTAATTCATCAACATCAAATATCACCACGATAATTTCACAAACCAAATAATTATTACTCAATTAAAATAAAAGACTCCAACAAAATTTGGGAAAATCGAATCGGGGCTTTACAACTCTCCCCCACTTTAGAAATTTTTGTCCTCGAAAATATTACCTGATTCAAACAACTCCGGATACGACTCGCGCATCCCACTCTCCAATTCCCAAGTCATATTGCCTTCCGCAGCGCCTCCCCACGCCACTTTCACAAGCGCAATATCCTTACCTCTTAGCTTCTTAATTTCACGATCCAAAATCCTAACCGGCAAAGCTTCCACCATAAGGTTATCTCTTACCTCGACCTCATCCATAGGAATAACATGGGACAGATCCGGAACATACTTCCGAAGTTGCGAAACATGGAACACATCATACAAATTCGAAAGATTCGGAGGCAACGCCACACGATAAGCCACAACACCAACTCGTGCAGTAATCTGATACGGCCCAATAAAACGAGAAGTCAACTTCTTCGACTTCAAAGCACGACCTACACTCGTAACCGGTGTAACTCTAAAAAACACATGGTCGCCTTCCTGAAACTCAAGATCCTTCCTTCTCTTGTCAAGATAACTCTTTTGTCTACTTTGAGAAGCTCTCATCTTCTCCCGAATAAACTTCACTTTTTCTGTCATTTGTTGTACCATCTCCGGTCCAACTACCATTCTTTCCCCGGTTTCATGCCAACACAAAGGTGTTCGACATCTCCGACCATACAAGGCCTCAAATGGTGCCATACCAATACTCGAATGAAAACTGTTATTATAGGTGAACTCAATCAACGCTAAATAACTATCCCAAATTCCACCTTGTTCTAGCATACAAGCACGCAACAAATCCTCTAACGATTGAATTGTCCTCTCGGTTTGACCGTCCGTTTGCGGATGGTAAGCCAAACTCAATCTTAGCTTAGAACCCGTTTGCAAACTTTCCCAAAATCTCGATGTAAATCTAGGATCTCTATCCGACACAATACTTTTAGGAACTCCATGTAACTTCACAATCACAGAAACATAAATCTCGGCTAGCTTCTCCAAAGAATAACTAATATCCATCGGAATAAAGTGAGCAGATTTAGTAAGCCTATAGACAATCACCCAAATAGCATTATGACCTCTTTACGTATTCAGCAAACCCATAACAAAATCCATCGATATACTATCCCATTTCCATTCCGGAATATCCAACGATTGCATCAAACCACTAGGCTTCTGATGTTCCACCTTAGACTTCTAACAAGTCAAACACGCATACACAAAATGAGCTACATCTCTCTATAATCCGGACAACCAATATATCTTCTTCAAATCTTGATACATCTTATTCTCTCCCGGATGAATACTTAAATTACTCTGGTGTCCCTATTCCAATATCATATTTTTCAACTCCTCATCATCGGGAATACAAATACGACCACAGAATCTCAAAACTCCAAAATTATCAACCTTGAAATCCTCATTCTCATTCATCATCAAATCGATAAATTTCAAATCCAACTTTTGCTTTTCAAAAACGGTTGCAAGAAAATCATTCGTAACATGAAGCATACCCATTCTCACACTTCTCGGCATCATCTCGCAAACCAAACTCAAATCTCTAAAATTCTCCAAAAGTTCCCATTCTCTTATCATCAACGCGGACATATGTAACAACTTGCGACTCAAGGCATCGGCCACCACATTCGCCTTACCCAGATGGTAATTCAAACCAAAATCATAATCCTTCAAAAGTTCTAACCATCTCCTTTGTCTCATGTTCAATTCCTTTTGATCAAATAAATACTTCAAACTTTTGTGATCACTAAAAACTTCAAATCTTTCACCATAAAGATAATGCCTCCAAATTTTTAGAGCAAAAACCACAGCCGATAATTCCAAATCATGCGTAGGATAATTCTTTTTATGCACTCTCAATTGTCTTGAAGCATAAGCTACAACATTTCCATCTTGCATCAAAACACCACCTAACCCAAACAATGAAGCATCACAAAACACCACAAATGGTTTCGTCGGATTCGGAAAAATCAAAATCGGAGCCGTTGTTAACCTTCTCTTAAGTTCCATAAAACTCTCTTCACAATGAATATCCCAAATGAAAGCTTTTCCTTTAAAAGTCAATTGCGTTAACGGAAGTGCCAACTTTGAAAATCCTTCAATAAACCTCCGATAATAACCTGCCAAACCTAAAAATATTCGAATTTCCGTAACCGATCTAGGAACTTCCCATTGCATTACCGCGTCAATTTTGGATGGATCAACACTAATTCCACCATCGAAAATAACATGCCCAAGAAAACTTACCTTCGACAACCAAAACTCGCACTTTGACAACTTAGCATACAATTGCTTCTCTTTCAAAATATGTAACACAATCCTTAAATGCTCTTCACGCTCCTCTTGAGACTTAGAATAAATCAAAATTTCGTCGATGAACACAACCACAAAACGATCCAACTGTTCATGAAAAATACGATTCATGTATTCCATAAACACACCTGGCGCATTAGAAACTCCGAATGGCATCATGGAATACTCGTAATAACCATACCGTGTCCTAAAAGCCGTCTTTTGAATATCCTCCTCTTTCACACGAATCTGGTGATATCCTGATCTCAAATCAATCTTACTAAAAGCACGCGCACCAATCAATTGATCCATCAAATCATCAATCCTCAGGAGCGGATACTTGTTCTTAATTGTCACCTTATTCAATTGTGGATAATCTATACATAACCGCATGCTTCCGTCCTTCTTCTTTACTAACAATACCGGTGCACCCCAAGGAGAAACACTCGGTCTAATAAACTTCTTGTCCAACAAGTCATTCAATTGCTTTTTCAACTCTACCAACTCTGACGCTGACATACGATACGGTGCCATCGAAATCGGTCTAGTACCCGGAACTAGATCAATAGAAAACTCAATTTCTCTTTCCAGTGGTACATCCTTTATATCGTTCAGAAACACTTCTGGAAAATCACACACCACTGGAAACCTACTTATCTCCATTTCGCTTTCCACTGACCACGACGCAAACAAACCAAACAATTGAAATTCGTCCATTAAAATTTTCTTCAACTCTTTCATGGATAGGAAACTCTCTTCTTCACCATCATCCAAAGAAGGAAACCTTACTAACTTATGATAACAATCTATATGTACTCGATTAAATTGCAACCAGTTCATACCCAAAATCACGTCCAAACCTTCCAACGGCAAACAAACTAAATCCATAACAAAATCTTTACCATACATGGTCAAAGAACAACTTACACACACCAAAGAAGTAGTTATCGACCCTGAAGCAGGAGTCTCAATAACCATTTCACCACCCCAAGAAGACATAAACAAATTCAAACGCTTAGCGCACTCAAGAGAAATAAACGAATGAGTCGCTCCCGTATCAATAATAGTAACTAAAGGCGTACTATTAATAAAGCATGTACCTTTAATCAAACGGTCTGCACTAGTAGTATCCTTCCCTGCTAATGCAAACACCTTTCCGCCCGCCTGAGCTTGCTTCGGCTTAGTACACTTAGTACTAATGTGACCAACTTCCCCACAATTGAAGCACTTTACAACATCCCTCCTACACTCGGTAGTAGCATGTCCAAGACCTCCACAGTTTGAACATTTCACGATATTCTTCCCACAATCAAAAGACTTGTGGCCTAAATCGCCACACTTGTAACACTTAACGGGGCCAAAACTCCCTCCACCAGATCTCCTATCAAAGTTTCCCCTATGTTTCCCCTTATCAGCGGGTGTCACATAAGGTCCACTTCTAGCTTGTTGCTTCCCTTTCCTCTCATTCACACTCTTGTAATGTGTAGAACGAGCTTTGCTATCTTCTTCAAAGATTCTACAACATTCAGTCAAATCTGAAAACCTTCTAATCCTCTGATATCCCACAACTTGCTTAATCTCAGGACGCAAACCATTCTCATACTTAATGCACTTCGGAAACTCAGCAGTAGCAGCAACATAATGAGGATGAAACTGAACCAATTCCACAAATTTAGCAGTATAGTCAACCACTGACATACTACCTTGCTTTAGCTCAAGGAATTCCATCTCCTTCTTTCCCTTCACACTCTCAGGGTAGTACTTCCCTAAGAACTCAATACGAAAAACATCCCAAGTTATCTCTTCATCCTCCTCCTCAAGAGTTTGACTTCTACCGACCCACCAATCATCGACTTCTTCCTTCAGCATGTGAGAACCAAGCCTCACCTTACTCTCTTCAGCACAATCCATGACTCTGAAGATTCTTTCAATCTCCTTCAAGCAATTCTGAGCACCATCAGGATCAAATATCCCCTTGAAGACCAGCGGTTGATTCTTCCTGAACTCATCATTCGCATTCACATTCGGCGCTCCCTGCACCGCCCTAGCCATTGGTTCCAAAGTAGCAGCCATAGCATTGTCATTTCTACCAACCATATTCTGATTATTCCCAAAGACAACAACAAGATTAATCAAAAGTTCAATCACAACAACATCAAGACAGACACAACTGACTCGAACACTGGCTCTGATACCACTTAATGTAACACCCTCTTTCTATACCCCCAAATAATCACTTAGGCACATATTAAAAATTCATCAGAGTATATTTGAAAAACGGTATAAAAGAGCAATGCCACATTATACTTGAAATTGAAAACATACAACACCTGCTCAATAAAGATATGCAACAAAAAAGGTAACTTACATACACAAGGATTTCATCCTTACACCCATATCCATCAAATTCATTAAACAGCGGAAACAAAACATAACATTTTCAAACTTATATACTTATAATAAATATATCTGCAAGTTTGAATCACCAAAATAATTCCATGTTTACATAAAACATTTCACATCAAAATACATATACAAATGTATTCACAAAAGGAATCAAGCCGACCCTAGCTACCCGGTACTACATATCAGAGCCGACCGACCAAAAAGATGAAAATGAGCTTCACAAAAATATCATCCAGCAACCTACTCTGCAATGCCTCATAGAGCATCATAAAACAGCATAAGGGTGAGAAACATTATCATAATAACATTGCATATAATTATATATCTCAACATATAAAAATGCACGTAAAACATATTCTCACCATACATTTCATTCCTCATCACCTATACACATCGCAACGTGTACATACACAATTCAAGCATGTTCATCACGCACCAATTCACATAAACTTACATCATTTATGTTCATTCCCCAATTCTATTCATTCTGCATAAACATACATCTAGCTATGCTTAATCACACATATACATTACAAATGTATAAATCACATACATATACATATCAAACATGCATATATACAATCAAGTATGTTTCATCACACATACTATCATCTCCATACTACTCCAAATAAACATTTACACATTCATGTTTATTTCTGCATATCATAATTAAAATGATAAAATGCAACTCATAGAGACCGACACACGACTCTATGCAGATGCAAATGCGGTACCGACTCAACATTTCAGCAAGTTCACTCAGGAACCAAATGGAATCATCGCTTGTTACTTAAAGTAACTCCCCGTCGGGCACACAATGTCCCCCATTGCTCACACCCCACATGGGCACACAATGTTTATGGATTGCTCACACCCCACACGGGCACACAATCTGATTGCTCACACCCCACACGGGCACATAATCAATGTGAATAAATCACCCATCGCTCACACCCCACACAAGATAACGATGTTTCTAGATTGCTCACACCCCACACGGGCACACAATCTGATCGCTCACACCCCACATGAGCACACGATCTTGTTGTAGTCATCGCTCACACTCCATATGAGCACACGATGCTACAACGGATTCACAAAGAATCCCACAACACAAGAATGCATACATTATGCTTACATGCAAAATGCCACACAACATTCTTGAAAATGCATACATATTCACAATATAGTTATGCATTCATCTCATACAATTAGCATACATTCACATTTAATTCAAGCAATGTATCTACTTGCCAAATGGCCACAACACAACAATCAAACCCATAATTCCATAATTAATATAATTACATTTTATCGGAAAAGTCGGGTAAAAGTCGGCTAAAAACTACTTTTCTTAGCATCATTGGTTTCTACACGTTTCTAGCTTCAAATCGATATAAGAATCACTAAAAACGGATACCCGAAACTCAAGCTACGGATTAAAACACATAACCCCTCAAAAACCTACAGGCTCGCTGAGCGCCCTCTCGCTCGCTGAGTGAGAATCATCCTGGAACTTTCGCTGAGCGAGGGATAGCTCGCTGAGCGACCACTGCGATTTCCAGAATTCTCAGCAGCGTAACAGTCCATCAAGATGCCCCCAAAACTCAACAAACATGATCAATAACATATTCTAGCTATCATACTTCGACTATAACGATTTCCAACCGATTAATTCATAAATTTCTCACATTTTCTCTCAAACCCTAACTATTCATCTTCTCTAACTTCCATCAAAACCAAAACTCAACCAATCAAACACATACATAATCATACACAATATTAAGATAATAATGCTTATCACCCTTACCCGATTATTTCGATTCCTCGGAGAAATCTTGAAGCTTTTCCAACTTTCCCTCTTTTCTCTTCTTTTTCTCTTCTCCCTTTTTCTTTCTTCTCTTTTTCTTTCTATCTTACCAACTTTCTATATTTCACTCTTTCTCACTCTCTTAAATTTTATTTCTTCTATTTCTATTTTCTACTCTTTCCAACCAAATATCAATTCTCTCTCAAAGATACCAATTCTACTAATTCTAACTTATCACTAATTAACAAAAGTCTAAAATACCCTCTTATCCAATTTTACGCGGAAATTCATAAAACGGTAAAAATCATGTATCACACCAATATATCACATTAATTCATCAACATCAAATATCACCACGATAATTTCACAAACCAAATAATTATTACTCAATTAAAATAAAAGACTCCAACAAAATTTGGGAAAATCGAATCGGGGCGTTACAGATTACCTCTAGTGTGACTCCTAGTATGCATGTATTGTCAACTATCAGGCCAGTAGATACATTCCACCATATTTCAACTCTCAACAAAGGAAGAGGTTCTTCCATATGACCAAAAGTTACTATTGGGATGGACCTTTTTGTACAATCAATGTACTGACCAACTGCTCAGAAGATGTGTGGACCAACCAGAGGAACAAGATATCTTGTCTTCATGTCATGAAGCACCATATGAAGGGCACTTTGGAGGAACCAGAACCGCTGCTAAAGTGTTGCAGTCAGGTTATTTTTGGCCATCTCTTTTTAAAGATTCTCAGTAGTTGGTAAGAGTTTGTGTTAAATGTCAAAGAATGGGAAACATCTCCATGAGGCAAGAGATTACTCTCACAATAGTCCTTGAAATATAATTTTTAATGTGTGGGGCATTGACTTCATGGGGGTCATTTCCTTAATCTTTTGGAAATATGTACATTCTGGTAGCTTTAGATTATGTCTCTATGTGGATAAAGGCATGAACAACTCCCACTAATGATGCTAGAGTGGTGACCAAATTTTTGATTAATTTTTTTTACTAGACATGGCACCCCTAAAGCAATAATTAGTGATAGACACACCCATTTTTGCAATAAATTATTTTAAAATCTAATGGAAAAATATGGCGTCAAACACAAGGTTGCTACGGGCTATCATTCACAAAGTAATGGACAAGCTGGAATTTCCAACAGATAAATAAAAAGGATTTTATTTTGGAAAACGTTGTAAACCCTTCAAGAAAGGACTGGTCTAGATACTTGGATGATGCTCTATGGGCTTATAGAATAACCTATACGACTCCTCTAGGTATGTCTCCATATAGACTTGTCTATGGGAAGGCTTGCCACTTGCCAATTTAGTTAGAGCACAAAGCATTTTGGGATGCTAAAACTTTGAATTTCAATTTACCTAATGTTGGCCAAGCTAGAATGCTTCAACTCAACGAGTTAGAGGAGCATAGGCTATTCTCTTATGAGAATGTTGAGTTGTATAAGGAAAGGACTAAGAGGTGGCATGAAAACATATTCTAGAAGAAAGAATTAGTTGAAGGTCAACAAGTGCTTTTATTCAACTCTAGACTTAAGCTTTTCCCAAGGAAACTTAAGTCTAGGTGGTCTGGCCCTTTCAAATTGATTAAAATCTATACTCATGGGACTGTGTGTAATACCTCGAAATTTTCCCTCATATTTATTCCCTTAACTAGCTTATCGCTTCGCATTCATCTGCATTTCTCACTAGGTCATTAACATCATAATAGTGCATTTCATGGATTCATAGGGCATGTGATCAAGACCCTGGGAAATTAGGGTTTCATACCTTACCCGTATCTGTCAGGGATTGAAATGATGGAAATATTAACTGGACAATGATTCCACTTCAAATGCGGTTGTTCAGTCGTGTTTCGATTCAGATGGGAGTTTGACCTAATTTTGGTCAAACTATCAGAAGATTATTGCAACTGCAAGATTATTTGGGCCATGGGTCTGTTTCTTAGACAATGCATATTCAAAGTTCAGGTTGTCGTGTGTTGAGATTCATCAGTTTATCGAGCAGTGTTTTGTGTGAAGTTTGGTTTGAATCTTCAGTTTATCAGTGATTCATCTGGTCTTGAATGGTCATGGCATGTTTCAGACGATTCAAGAGGGGTGTGATTTATCTGGAAAATTATTCAGTGGTTCAGAAGTGGTCGTGTTCATGGGCTTGTGGAAAGAACTCAAAATAGGCTTTGGGCTAAAATTGAGATTTCATATCCATTCACTGCTTTGTTCTCATTGTTATAAACCATTCCCGATCATTCCATTCCACTTTCTTTTTTTCAATTTCCATCATTCTCTATGTTTTCATTAATCCATTTTTCAATTTCTTTTATTCATCTTTCCATTTATTTTTGTCCATATCCAATTACCCATATAATTCTCTTTTTATAAATTCCATTTTTGTCAATATTCATAATTGTCACATTTACCACAAATTCATTCCATTTGCTTTTAAATTCATCCATTCTTTTTTACAACCATAACCCATTGAAATAGAAATTAAAAGTGGAGAAAGTAAACTAGTTAGTACCATTACTATTATTATGCCAATTTCACCTGCAGTTGTGATCATCCCATTGGGTTTTCTCTTCTTCGCTTATGGTGTCATCGTTAACCTCATTCAAGCAACATGCTTCGTGATTGTGCGACCAGTTTCGAAAGATATTTACAGACGGGTCAACAAGTTTGCGGCAGAACTTCTTTGGTTGGAGCTTGTTTGGATTGTTGGTTGGTGGGCTGGAGTCAAGAATCAAGTATTTACAGATCCTGAAACCTTTTGTTTAATGGGTAAAAAGCATGCTCTTGTTATTTCTAATCACAAAAGTGATATCAATTGGCTTGTTGGATGGATTATAGCTCAGCGTTCAGGTTGTCTTGGTTAGACAAACATGTAGCTGATGACAAATTCAGCGATCATGAGCTGCGAGATCTCGGTCGACCAATAAAGTCTCTTCTGGTTTACATAACATGGGTTTTCGTGGTTGTTGATGGGACTGTTAATTTGTTTCATTGGCCATCACCACTATCCTCTTTGAAGGGTGCTGCATTTACAATATTTAGTTTGGCAATTGTGACTGCACTCATGCAAATCATGATCATGTTCACACAGTCTGAGCGTTCTAATCCTGCCAAAGTTTCGCCTTCGAAGTCCAAAAATCAAGAAAGAAACGAAAAGCCAACACAGAAATATAGAAAGAAATAACAGAACTACTTTCAATTCCATAAAATTGATTTCTACATTATTCTTCAGCTATCAATATAATTGGATACAACCGAAAAAATGCAGAAAGCTAACAGAGGAAGAAATTCAAGCTCGAAAGTCAGAGCCAAAATACAGTTATAATGCCATTCAAAAACTGGATAACTGATAATAAACTGGAAAGTCCGTTACAAAAATGCAGAATTTCATCGAACTCAACCTCTCTACATGACAATCCTCACCACTGCAAATTCAGCAAGAAGTGATATCAATGCACATAACCTATCATGTCATCAGAAAAGAAGCAAGAGAAAAGTCAGAACCATATCCGAAAAAAACTCTGCATTAGTCATTAACTTCTTCTCAACTCTTCAATCAAGATCATCAACCCTTCATAATCCTGCATAACAAACTGAAAAAAAAACAAAATCCATCACAACTGCAAAACCAAAACAGAAATTCAGAAAACTGAGAATGAATAACTGAAATCGTAACTAACTTCTAACAACACCCTAACAGAATTTCACAAAAATGTAGGATTAAGATCATTAACCTACTTGTAATTATTTAGATGTTTTTGGGTTTTTGTTTAGTGTTAAGTAATGAGTTTAAGCCATAATCAAGGATTAGTGAACTCATTACACCATCCTAATAGAAGGATGATAGATGAGCACACTTAAGCTGAGGAAGATACCTCAACTTAATCCATGATTAGGGATTAAAGTCATTAGATGAAAATCCTTTATTAAAACTGGATTTTAATTAAGGGTGAAATTAAGAAGTGGATTTTATGATTTGCAAGACAACTTGAGGGGGACTTGTCCATTAAACACTAGGGTTAGTCCTTCTTAACCAATAATGGAAGAATTAGAACCCTAATGTAAGACCCAAGTTACAAGTTAATGTCTTAGTGATTATTAGATGGATTGATTAAGAGGTTTAAACAAATTAATGGTTTAAGACTTAGGATTAAAGTTATACACTCCATCCTAAGAGAAGGATTCAGGCATAACCCTAATTCCAAAGTCCTAAAACCTTAAAGGTTTAATATCTAATGATGAGATGAGAAGAGAGACACAAAGAAGACTCAATGGTAAAAGCTAAAGGGGAACAAACTACAACCCTAATTATTATCATGCTTGGATTTCCCTATGGTTTGTAAGGCTTGAGAAAGATCTTCAAAGAAGCCACCAATGGAAGAAGCAGAAGAAAGAAGGAAGAAGCAGAAGAATAAGTTACTTACTTCACTGAAGAAGATAAGTAACTTAGAGAAAGAAAGTGAGATATGAACATGAATGAGCAAGCTCACTCTAAGACAAAGAAAAATGCAGCAAGGATACATATGAATAAGATGAAAAGAAATGAGAAGTGAAGGCAAATTCACTTCTCAAGTTACTTACCACCTGAAAATGTTAGTACAAGATGCATAAAGAAAGAAATAAAGTGAAGCAATACATATGAATGGGAAAATGCCAAAACCAGAAGCAATCACATTATGCAAATGATGCTATGAGATGATGCAAAGGCATACCAAGTGTTATGAATGTTCATACCAATAGAATGAATGCAAATGAAGCAAATGGGAAACATGAAAACACATGGATGTTTATGAAATGAAATGGATGCAAGGCATAGCAAATGTATGAATAAATGACCAAGCAATGTTCAAGCAATGTCTTAAGATATCTAAGATGGCATACAAATGCTTAGAATGTCATGACAAGTTCATATGTTCATGCAATGCAATGTAAGATGCAAGTAAGGATGCAAAATTAGGGTTACATGAAAGGATGAGATGCAAATGATCAAAACAGAAACAATTCACATGATAAAAATTTGCAAATGAGCTCAAACAAAACCTTACCCCATATGATATCACACCCCAAAGGAGAAGGTCTAACTCTTAACCTAAAGAAAGTTGTGATTTTTCTAAGTTAACTAGGGTTTTTGGGTACCTTAAAAGGTAAAATGCAAATCAATTTGAAAATGAAAGATAAATTCATGACAAAAATATCATAGAAACTACATGCTATATGGAAAGCAATACAAAAAGAATCATTGTTAAACCCATCATGGTTAGGCAGAAAAGAATTTTCAAAGTTAGGGTTCCAAAAAGGGAATTTTATGAACCCTAAATTCAAATAAAATGTCAAAGCATATTCAAAACCAAAAATAAATTTGTATGAATGGTTTGACAATGTTTCTAAATGTCTTAAGATGCAATATGATTTTTTTTGGGATTTTTAGAAACCTAAATGGTATTTCAATTAATTAATTTTCATTAATTAGTTAAAATAAACATTTAAATATTTTTAAAATGATTTTTTAATGCAAAAAATAAAAATAAAAATGTTTTTGGGTGAAGAAAAATATATGGAATTAAAATGCAGAAGAAAATATTTTTGTGATTTTTCTAGGTATTTAAAATAAAATGACAAAGAAAATGCAATTTAAATGGAATAAAAATTAAATTAAATGAAAGTATGAGGATCCAAAGGCTGTGGTTTAGAGCTGAGAAAAAGATGTTGACTGGCGCGCAGATCAATGGCTAGGATTCAAACTGGCTTAATTTTAATTAACTAATTAAATTAATCCTGATTAATTCTTAATGGTCCATATCAACCGTCCAAACACGCGCGGGAAGCCTAATCCAACGCTCCTCATTCAAACTCACACTAACCCTAATTAAAACCCTAATTAATCTCAGGTGGCCGGAGAAGACTTCCGGTCATCTTCTCCGGCGAGCTCCTCCCTTGAGCTTCCTCAAAACACCTCCCCAGGCTCTCAAACTCTCCATAAATGATCAACTCACTACCCTAAACAAGAATCTGACCCTAAAAATCATTTCTCATTCATCAATATGAAGATTCGAATCAAAACCTAAAAATGTCAAAACTTTCAGACAGCCATGAAATGCTTAATACGCAACCATTTTCAAAAATAAAGACATCACAATGACCAGGGAGACATAAGGAACAATTTAAGAACTTAAAATAGCATTTCTGGAAAAAAGTTCATGAGGTATACCTGAGCTTGAGCTTTCTCAGTTTGAGCTATCTGGACCTCTCTCTTGTGCAAATGGCATCCACTTGATCCCTTGATGATGTTGCAAGGCTTTGAATGAGTTGAAATGAGTTGTTTTGAGTGGTTGCACCCCAACTGGTATGAAATTGTGTTTTGTGTTTGTGGGGTTTCAGGCTTGTTTGATGGTTGGGAAATGTTCTATTGATGATGGTGAGTTGAATGGTGAAGTTTGTTTGTGGTTTGAGAGGCTGAGTAGAGAGAATCTAAAGCTTGAAGCTTGAAGGTGATTTTGTGAAACTTGGCCTATGAGAGGTTCTGAGCTCCAATGTTATGTGAAGTAGCTTGCTTTGAGTCCACATAACATGTCTTGATAGGTCAGAAAGTGGGTGGTAGCCTGTGGTGATTGGTATGGGGCAAGTTGCAAAAAGTCAACAACTTGTGTACTTGAGGTATGGGCTCATGTAGCAGCTGTTTTAGGGCATGTCCTGATTCAGTATTAATCAAGGAGAACCATGGGATTCATTTTATGCAGCTGGATAACTTAGAGGCATGGCTTTCATAGGTTTTGCAAGTGTTATGCAATTTGCCCCTTTTGAGAAATCTTGTGATGCAAGCCATAAAAACTTGTGATTCCTTTGGCAATTCTGATCACAATGAGATGTATTATGTTTGTATGATGCTTAGAGGTTGATTAGAGGTCACAAAATGGCTTGGTGTGTGAAATTGCAAGAAATCCTCTTTGGTGTGAAAGTTAAAATTATAGGATTTTTGCCAACTTTTCAAGGCCATAACTTGAGTTCCATAATGAATTAGAACTTGTTCTTGTACTTTTTGAAAAGGGAATGATCCAATATACAAATTTCATGACCAACAATTTTTTATTTGAAGCATTTTTGGTTGAGAAAGAGGAGGTTGAAAAACTTTCCCAAAATGTAAAGTTTCCATTACAAGTCATTTCCATTTTTGGCAACTTTTGGTTTGGCTCAAATTTCTTCAATTTTGTGAACTTCCAAGCACTTAAATGATCAAATAAAGATCATATAACTTCAATTTGATGAAAATACCCCTTTGGTTCCATTGTTGGGGGCCTCAGATGCCCTGATTTTGCTCTGACTTGCTCAAGAAGTTACCTAATGAACAAATGACTTCCACAATGAATTTCTTCATCAAACTTGGTACACATGATCCTTATAACATATTGAGGCTATTAGAAACAAGAATGACCAAAAAAATTGGAGTTATGGCCTCTGAAATCAAAACCCTAATTTCAGGTCATCTGTGCAGTGAAACCCTAGCTGCAGTCCATGTTTTCCAAGTTCTTGTGATTTCTTGACTTCCTTGATCTTTGAGGGATATAATATGATGATAGAACACACATGGACCCTCTTGGAATTATTGGAGACCTTTGGAGTGGCTCAGATGGATCTTTGGATTGCTCAGATCACAAACCCTAGATACAGATGAACTTGAACTAATGCAGATGGAACAAATATGCAATATGAGATGATATGCTTAAACTTATGCAAAGATGAAAAGATCACAAGTCATGGTGTGAATTTAGTGAGGGAAAATTTGGGTGTTTACAACTGCCCCTATTCAGACATGAGTTAGCTGTGCAGGATGTAAGCGCCTGGCTTAACAGACAAACAAGATAACTTGTGGTTGAATACCAAAGACAGTCCAAAATTTGTACTCACTAGGGAGAAGAAGAAAAGGGATATAAATTGTAAAAGAAAGTATAGTATGATTATTAAATGAAGGTGACGAAGGACGACCATCGAGCAGAGGACGATTGCTGGGGATAAAGCAATGACGGGGACGGCCGACAAGCTGGGGAAATAAAGAGATCATGATGGGGACGACCATCAAGCAAAGAAACAAGATTCTCTGAGGATTAAAGTAAAGGAAATGATGGGGACGACCATCAGGGTTGTAAAGTAAGGTAAACAATGATGGGGACGACCATCGGTTCAAAGAATAAATGAAATAAATGATGAGGGACGGTCATCAAAGGTGAAGGACGATCACCTAGCAGGGGACGGCTGCTCTTTATCACGACATAGGACGAATGTCGGATAGAAAAAGGTCGACGATGGGGACGACCATCAGATAAGTATGATGAAGGACGATCATCAAGAGGTGAAGGACGATCACCTAGCAGGGTACGACTGCTCTCGGGGTTGTATCATGACATAGGACGAAAGTCAGATACCAAGAACAACGATGGAGACGGCCATCGGATAAACTGATGAAGGACAATTATCAAAAGGTGAAGGACGATCACCTAGCAGGGGACGGCTGCTAAATATCACGACATAGGACGAACGTCGGATAAAAAAGGGTTCCAATAATGGAGACTCCACTAGGGAAAGGATGAGGGATGGTCATCCAGAGGTGAAGGACGATCACCTGGCAGGGTACGGCTGCCGAAAGTATCACGACATAGGACGAATGTCGGATAAAAGAAAGTTGTTTTCTTGGTGACTTACTGGGGAACGGTAAATACGGACGAGTGCTTACGCCCAAGAAATAAAAGGTATAAGTGTTTTGACGCTGTGTATAGATTAAATATGCGGACGAGCATCCTTAAGACCATGATACGGACGAGTATCGGTAGAAATAAACGCTGACGCATGTTCAGAGATGATGGTACGGACGAGTACCAACTGGTTAATAAAGAACACGGACGAGTGTCGAATCTGTGGAGGGAGTGAAATATATATACAAGATATAGACGAGTATCTGTATAAGTATGAACAAGTATTGTGAAGTATGAGCAAGATACGGACGAGTGTTCAACTTGCTGGGGAAAGTTCGGCACAGACGGGTGTCAGAAGAGAAAATGTATAAGATATGAACTCATATTTGTATATGAGAGTATAAAAGGTGTTCTGGAGACCTGCGGGGATAGGATGACACGGAAGAGTTTCGAAAGGAGTATATTATAAACAAGTACTTGGTTTGTAACAAGCGTTTTGGCAGCTGTGCTGGGGAAGGTGACACGGACGAGTGTCAAAAGAGTATGTATAGGTATCTGTATTTGTGAAGATGTTTTGGCTTATATATGTGGGGGAATGATATGACACGGACGGGTGTCGCAAGATGTGTATATGAACAGGCATTTGTGGGAGAGTTCAAAGGGGACACTTTGGCTTTTTACTTGCAAGGGATGTGAGCTTTTATATACATTGATGATGAAATACTGAGGGTGTTTGCAGGTGACTGGCTTGAACCTGACTTGTGATCATGCAAATGTTTGATTTTTTTGCCGTAATGCTCCATATTAGACGGAATGCTATGCTCTGTGGGAAAAAATGATGCGAATGCTATGATTATGCAAAAGGAAACCGATCCGGGATTCGGATCCCACTGTTGTGGAGATCTTTGGCAGATCTGCTTGGAAGGATATCCCAGCTGTGGAAGAAATCAATGGCAGATATATTAGGATATACAGCTTTGCTTGGGGAAATAAATCCTTGATAGACCCATCTTGTAAGGAGAAACCCAGCTGGGGAGGAAGAAGCTTTCGTCACTTTGTCGTGTGAGAGTTTCAAGCATTGCTCTTCTGGGGAGAGGTTGGAATTCTGCGGGGATATAGCTTTTTTATCTCTGAGAGACCTGGTACTCTGTTTGGGGAAGAAAAGATCACTGAATGATCTTCCTAGAGATCTCTGTGGGGATCTCGGCTGGGGAAGCTTCTGTTGAATAAACTTATGCTGGTGATAAGGAGGCTTTGACAACTCCGCTGGGGAAAAGCATTCCAGATGCTGCTTGGAGGAGGTATGTTGGGGAAGCGATGCTTGGCATGCCCCATGCTGCGTATTTGAATACCTGCAATCCTGTTAAGACAAAGAAACGCACAAGTATCCCGAGGTATCCCTTACCGAATTCCGTCATAGGAGTTAGATATTCCTGGAAGTAAGATTATTTCCTGCAAGCACTTATTAAGAATGGCTCATTTGTTTCATGCAAATATTATATCATGGATATTGGAAATTTTGCAAACGAAACAAAAATGTACGAAACGAGGTGTGACTAAAAATCTGATTTTATTAATCTGGGTGCCCTGAATTGGCAAATACAGTCAAAGAAACAAATCCCCTGGAATGAGGAGATTGTTACATATTAAAAAAGTAAAAGTGCTGGCAATGTTGACGACGCTCCGACGAGCTTCCTTTATTATGACATGTATGACCTTGACGTTCTTCTTATCTTGCTTTCTGAAGAAGATTGATTCTGATTGACGCTTTATCCTTTCGAAGCTTACCGTGTTGTGAGTGATACAAACAAATTCAGAATACGGTTGTTCGCTTATTTTCTGATTTTGCGTGGATCGCCCTTTCGGGTTTTCAATCCACTGGGATACCCATTTTTGCCTGAGCTGTCCAATGTGGCTTTTCAACTCAGCGGGTGTACATTTTTTCAATTTTCCCTTATTTTTGCCCGAGTCTTTTATTCTGTTTTTGACTCGCCGGGATGCCCTATTTTTGCCTGGACTTACATTCTATTTTTATGTCCAGCGGGTCATTTTATGCGAAGTATTTTTTAACTGCATCTGAATTCACAGGGGATAAGAAATCTTCACCATCCATAGTATTGAGCATCAGTGCTCCACCAGAGAAAACCTTATTTACTATGAACGGACCATCGTAATTTGGAGTCCACTTGCCCCTGTGGTCTGTATGAGGAGGAAGGAGTCTTTTCAGCACAAGATCTCCTACTTGGTATTCCCGAAGCCTGACTTTCTGATCGAAGGCTTTCTTCATCCTTTTCTGATATAGTTGACCATGACAGATTGCAGCTAATCTCTTTTCTTCGATCAGATTCAGTTGATTGTACCGAGAACAGACCCATTCTGCTTCATTCAGCTTGACATCCATCAGTACCCGTAAGGAAGGTAACTCAACTTCAATAGGTAGGACAGCTTCCATACCGTTGTCGCTCCCGGGATTTTCATCCTAGTACAATCGCGAAAGTGGCGCGGAAAAGGTAGAGTCGCCAGCCAGTCATTTTTATCCCGAAGGAACGGGAAAGGTAATGCTGCACAAACCTGAGGAAGAAGGAAAGGACAAGGCCTTGCGAACCAAAGATCTGGGTTTGGGAGTCGGTTACGACCTGGGAAGGTATTAGCACCCCAGATCGTCCGCCGTACCCGACGGGATCCACGCTTGCTTGTTTGCTTCAAAGGGTGAGAAATAAGATGATACTGAATAAAACTGCTAACTGGAACTGGAACTGAAATGAGAAAAGGAGTTGAAAAGGGAATGAAAGGAAAGAGTGGGGAAAATGTAGGGAAAATAAAGAATGTGCTCGAACGGGCCCTACCCCGCTGCCTACGTACCTCATCAGGAAAATGAGGATCAGAGTCGACGTAGTTCGCCTAACTAAGGCGGGAACTAATTTTGTGTTTTTAAGCTTCCATTATTTTCCCTAAACACACTAGTATAATCATATTCATCCAGTATTCCAGTGGATATTAGATTCAGACGTGTGTCAGGGATATGTCTCACATATTTCAGTGTTAGGTAACAACCAGTGTTTGTTTATAGACAAATATCTCATTTATAATGATTTTAGATGTATTGTCATTTCACATTATTACATGAGCAAAATCACTTCTTATATAGGAGGAAAAGAAATCCCTATATGATGTGTCGCTCCCGGGATTTTCATCCTAGTACAAACGCGAAAGTGGCGCGGAAAAGGTAGAGTCGCCAGCCAGACATTTTTATCCCGAATGAATGGGAAAGGTAATGTTGCACAAACCTGAGGAAGAAGGAAATGACAAGGTCCTGCGAACCAAAGATCTGGGTTCAGGAGTCGGTTACGAATTGAGAAGGTATTAGCACCCCAATCCGTCCGCCGTACCCGACGGGATCCACGTTTGCTTGTTTGGTTTCAAAGGGTGAGAAGAATAAGATGCTGAATAAAACCGCTAACTGGAATGGAATGAGAAATGAGAAAGGGGATAAGAAAAGAGAATGGAAAGAAAGGGGGGAAATGTAGGGAAAATAAAGAATGTGCTCGAACGGGCCCTACCCCGCTGCCTACGTACCTCATCAGGATAATGAGGATCAGAGTCGACGTAGTTCGCCTAACTAAGGCGGGAACTATTTGTTTGTGTTTTTTATGGATGGAATTGCGTATGTCTATGCTCAGGTGTTGCAGGCTCGTCTGGTACGAGTGCGTTTACCGTCTTGCATGAAAGACAAGTCGTCGCGAGTTCGCGTTATGAGTAAATGAGATGAGAAAAGAAGTTCCCGCAGGATAGTCGCTTATTGTTTGTTTTTTGTCTTTTATGAGAAGTATTTTGAATTTATTTGTTTTATGAAACAATCCCTTGATGAGACTTGTGCATCATGATAGACGAGCTTACACCACTCCAAGATGGAATGAATGCAAGTGCTTCATGGAATAAGGCTATACACAAAGGATCCTTTCATTTATTTGTTAACTGCTTTTTAGATTTTTGTTTGAAGATGAGAAAGAATGACTCAAATTGCAAAAAGGCAAAATCTAATGGGGAACTAAGACACACCCTAATTTTATTGATCTATTTACATGGGAGATCCTATGGTTTGTGGAGTTTTCTAAACCTAATGAGAAAAACACCTAGAACTAATAGAATACAACTTACTTCCTAAGGAAGATAAGTTGATTCTAAAGCCAAGGGAAGACCTAAAGCAATTGAAATATTAATCAACATACAAAAAATATTGAAATTAAATGACTAGCTAGAATTCAAAGACAATTCAAATAAAAGCATGAATTAAAATAGTCCTATTTATTTATTCTAATTCTAATTAAAAATGAAACTTAAGTCTAAATTCTAAACTAAGGTCATACCTAATATTTTTCTTCTAAAAATCAAAATCTAAACTAACCTAAGTCCATGTTAAATTCTAAAACTAAATTTAAACTAAACTATTTTTTACTGAACTTTAGTTTCATGGCCTAAACTAATGGAAAATACATGTAACAAAGCCTAAGAACTAATATTCTAAAAAATATCTAAACTTCTGGATAAATTATGAAAATTAATCTATGGAGTCCTAATATTACCTATAATATTGTGCTAAAAGGAATTCTGAAAAATCATATTTTTGCTATGCCTAAAAAATGTTCATTTTCACTTAAGAATTATTCATTAATTTCTAAGGATTAAGCCTCTAAACCTAAGATAAAATGAGCTAAATAATCCACTAAAATTACCCTAAGTACTACTATGAGTCCTCTAATTACAGTAAAAAGAATGGGCAAAAAAAATTACTGGAAAGTAAAAATATAAAATCTACAAATTTGTGTACAATTAAAGAAAATCTATTAAAAAACTAATTACCTGAAAAATCCAAATAAAATCAAAATTACAGAAAAATCAGAAAAATAAAGTGTCAATTATTTCTAATGTGAATTAAAAGCATCCTCAAATTTTTATGAAATTTTTCTATTAATTTTGCTATTTTTTTATGAATTAATTTCTTAACTATATAAAACTAAAAAATAAAATCTAAAGCAAGAAATAAAAGGGGGTGGATTAGAAATTTCTTCTAGTGTTTTTTTGTATGGACCTTAGAATGGGGTGTGAACAGCAAGGCAACTTAAGCCCAATTCGCAGGTCTTGAGAGGGGTGTATTCAACACTTTTTCATAGTTATTCTTAACGTGGGCTCAGAATGGGGTGTAAACAGCAAGGCAACTTAAGCCCAATTCGCAGAAATATGAGGTACATTGCATGGACACTCAGTCAACTAGTTTGACTTGATCTTGGCCGTACGATGGAGTCTTCCTTACTGGTATTCAGATCAAGCGATTCGAAATGTGGGAGCATGATTGTTATGATGGAATGCACACACATGAGCGACCGGACTGAGGGCCTATCGGACGGTGACAAGTGTCACCGCCGGTATGGCTAGGAGATCCAAATCTTATCTCATTATCTCTCTGGAATCGAAAAATCAATGGATTAATTAAATTTTTATTATCCTTTATGATCTTTTAATCTCATAATTAACGACAATGAAACCTAATTATGGGCTTAAACCTCATAAATTAATAATATCAAGATATAACAAAATCTTTTACAGCAAGAACATAACCTCTCTCCTCATCTTCCACACGCAACTTTCCCCAAAACAAAACCCTAGCTGCGGCGGCGACCTCCGGCGAACTACCACCATAACCTTAAGCCTAAACACTAACCCCCAATCATTCTATCCCCTCATTACAAATCCGAAGCTAGATTTTTCTAATTCCTCACCCAACTACAGGATCGAACAACCCGATTCGAATTCAAACAACACAATCAAACGTCAAAGACCTTACCTTATTTGCTTTCTAATTCCTTCGCGGTGTGTGCGTCGTTTTCACAGGTGGAGAAGTGTTAAGAGACAGACGAGGACAACCGTTGGGCGAGTATAACGAAGAGTCTGATTGCTGAACGGTGTGGATGCTTCAAGAGCCTCGTTCAATCAAGAGAAGCGATGAGCGTTATGCTTCGGCTGAAGGAGACGAAGGAGATTTATGAAGATTTCACCGTGAAGATGAAGGCTCTAGTGGTTGAATGATGTTGGCGGTTTCGGCCTAAAGGAGATAGGTATGTGATAGTTCTTCCGTGTTGTACCGATTTCGATACCCTCTCCTTCTGAAATTTGACGTTCTCGCTATGATGCTGCTCTGTAATTTGTGGTTGCAGGTTTATTCATGAAGGTACGCATATTGATGAACACATAGAGGATGAAGAAGGTGGAATCAAGGGGATTTGGTGAAGACTGAAGATTAAGATTCCTAAGAGAGGAAGAAAATGCAGTATGGGAGGTTGAAGAGTTTTAGCGTGAAAGATATATTGGAAAGAGGAGAAGACTGAAGGAGAAAATTGTGATGAGAGAGGATGAAGAAGAGTGAATTAGAGAGGATGAAGAAGTTGCAGGAAGATTGAGAAGAAGAGGTGAAGGAAGTGTGTGAGGGTGATGGAAGGAGAAGAAGATGTGGAAGAGGATTGAAAGAAAAAAAAAGGTGAAAAAGAATAGGTGTCCAGAAGAAGAGATGAAGAGTGGTGTTCCTGATTTATAGAAATCATTCTTCCGGATCCCTCTGGATCCTTCTGGAATTTCTCAGGTGATTCTGTTATTTCTTTTGGAATCGGTTAGGATTCAGTTATTTCTGTTATTGATTTGTTTCTTTCTCTTTATTTTTCACTCAGTTTTGATTTGGTAATTAATTCTACACAGGCTATATCCATTAGGATACCAAAGATGTTGTTAGATGTACAAAAGGAAAGATTAAACCCTTGGGTGGTCAAAACAAGAGCTTCATCATGGGTGGTTAATCTTGAGATGTGGATAGTCAAAAGCTTCATAAGCTGAAATCCTTTCACTTGGGCACCGACAAAGCGTTTTCGAAAGAAGATCAAGACCAAACAGGGTCAAGTTTTGGGAGCTCTAACACTAAATCCTTTGGCATGAATGAAGGGCCATCAAGATGTTCCGTAAAGGCGTACATAGAAGGCACACCAGACCAGGATTCTTCTGTTGGCGCTCCAAGCAAACAAAGCATGCCAGTCAATATCTTTACTTCGTCTCCACCAACGAAACAGAGATTTGAACTTAATCATCTCAGCAAACGTGCAACTCACCGACCAGATATCAACTGCATCTGAGTATAGGGTAGAGTAGGGTGAAAGAGGAGGTTCAACAGTTTTTGCCACATCAAAGTCACATATCTTGATTTGATAAATGTCTGGATAATATCTGAATGAAACCAGAATATTATTAGGTTTGAGACCTTTGTGTAGAACTTTATGACAATATGCCAATCCAGCAAGAGTTTGCCGTAAAATTTCTCCGGCCTCAAATGTCGAAAAGGAAGCAATTGGCTAGGTATCTTCCAAGACTCATCTCAAAAACACGAAACACAACCTCCACAATTTCTATCATATTCCACAAGCTGATTATATTGTCGTGGTTTAACATTTTGCGGATAGAGACGTGATTCAAGATTTTGTACGGAACTCCCTAGATTTTATGGTTTTCAGGAATATTCAAAATCTATTTTTTTTTGTTATTGTTGTTGAACAATGTGATATTGCAGGATCTTGGACTGATTTTGCAGGTTGCCAGCTGAAGATTTGCAGGAAATTGTTGAAGGTTGATGAGTAGCTTGAGAGGAAGGTTGTGGATGATGAAGGATTACCGAAGGTTGAAGAATGATGATGATGAAGCAAGTTGAAGATTGATTTCTGTGTGTGTTAGACATTGATGATGTGTGAAGAGAATGAAGGGTATTGATGGTGTAAATAGTTTTCTTCCTTCTGCAGAATCGTTGAGTTCTTCTGTAAATATATTTGGTTTTTTCATTTTATTAGTTGGAGAGATTTTTCACTGATTTTTCTCTTCTGTAACTTAATTTTGTTGCAGGTGAACTGTTGTTTTAGGGAGATTGAAGATCGAAGATTTAGGTTTGTTGAAGTTGTGATGTGTTGAAGCGTTTTGCAGTGATGATGATGTGTTGAAGAGTTCCGCGGTGATGATGATGTTAAAGCTGGTGGATGGAGAAGGCTTTGCAGGTCTGTGAACGACAAATGATGAACGTCGACTGAGTGCAATCTTTTCACCCTTGCTGGTGTACACAGGAAATGTAAGTTGCAATCTTGCCGAGTCATTCTTCACAGCAATTGCTCTGGCCCCGGTTGGCATTGATCTTATGTTCAACATTAGCACTTATGCTTTGGCCAGCTTAGATACTACTCCGATTCTTTTCCGGGGATTTTAAATCCTTGATGTGATTTATCGTTGTTGTTCTGAATTGCTCTTTTGTTATTGATGGAAATTTTCGTTGATGTTATGCAGGTTTTGGGGCGGTAAAACTCAACAATAAATCACTTGCTTCCTCCCACACACAAACATCAAGACGCACAACTACAAACTTGAATATGTCCTGAACCGTAAGCAGCTGGATTCACCAATGTTGTATCAAATTTGTCACGGGCTTGCTGGTATCATCTCTTATGGTTGTAGCGGTCCTGTCAACTAATGGAGACCAATCAGGACGAAACGTCTTGATCAATCCAGCAGTATCAATACCATGATGACAAGGTCTAGACGTTCCTTGCATGACATTTAAGGGAAGGCCTCAACGAGTGTCTAGACGCACTTGCAGACAATGAACAAGCAGCAAGCATGTTCACGCCCGGCGTAGTCGCGTCAAGCTTAAGTATTGCCAGCTGAACTTTGTACGGTCCTGAGTGTGAAGCCATAACTGGGTTGGCCTTTTTTATAGACTGTTCTGGTTTTTTATTATAGATTGTTTTAGCTTTTTCCAATCCAATTTTTAGTACCTGACTTTATATCCGTCGGAATTGAATTCACATTATGTCTTCTTGTTGTTTGATGTTTGGCATAATAACTGACAGAAAGAAATATTCTTCCATTAATCAACAATTGATTTTCTCAAAACTAACTCCCTTTGCAACTGATTTTATTTTCCCTTCTCTAACACATGCCATTATTTCAACCTTCATTTTCAAAGGATCAAAAGTTCTTGGCTTACCAAGTTGCGCCTCTCTTCTTGTCGTTTTTTTTGCCACTTTCACGTTAATATAAGTTATTACAGTAGGGCTGATTAGGTGGCAAGTTTACAAAAGACTTGCACCCGTGATCGTCTTGTTACCAATGGTAATAGAAACGTTGAAATCTCTATCTAATATACTAGCAACAACAATGAGCACCCATGGAACAAACTTTAATCAAACTTCTAGGGATAAGCCCGTCATTTCCCGGGGAAGCAACCAATAATATATTTCTAACAAATGCATGAAATGCACCCGTTGAAACCTTATCAGTAATCATTTCTTGAGAATCTATACTAGTACTTCCACCAGCAGAAACAAATATCAAACCAACATCGTCACTAATGGCTTTGATCAACAGCAACTAATACACCAGCACCAAAACAACTAGTAGCATCCGTTAAAGACCAACACCCTTTGTATATTGCACCTTTTAATTTTGGCAAGCCACCTTTTACCGCTCCATTGCCAATATTAAAATATAATTGCACCAGGTACAAAGTTTCCACTTAATGTGGACAATGAACTTCCACAAGGTATAGATGTGCGATTTGGATGTTGAACAAGATATGAACAAAGGAAAGATTGTTGAAACCCAAGTGATTTGCGTAACCAACTTTAGGCCAACTTAAAATCCCAATCCAACTTTCAAGTCCCGACCTCGCTCATATTACAACCACCATACCCTGCTCAGCTCTGCAAGCAATGATGGAATTCCTCGAATCCATCTGATAGATATGAATACCATACCCTAATTCCGTAATCCATGTAACCAAATCCATTGAAGTAGAAAACCCCAAACTAGTGGACTAAACTGATTCTTTGGGGGACACTGATCTCATGCCTTATGAAAATAATGAAATGCACTAGCATGCTGTTAATGGACCGATGAACAATGCAGATGAATGCGAAACAGCGAGCCAATAGAGGGGATAAATATGAAGGAAAATTTTGAGGTATTACATGATGTTACATGGAATGATGAACCAGAATCTGCAACCCAACATGTATCTTGTGATGCCAAACTAACATGACCACCATCACAAACAAATATTACCCCATTACCTTGAAAATGGTAGTGACTATGTTATTCGCATCACCATTTTCTTGTTGCTCTCTTATGAGCTTCCTACATTTTTTCTTCATGTGACCTTTCTCCTGACAATGATAACATTATATGTGTTTTCTTGTCCATAATCTTCCCCTAAAATCATCTCTACACTTGCCTCTTAACTTCTCTCTAATATATAACTTCTTGTAGATACTTCTTCCACGATACTCTATAAGCGCTTCAGACTCAGACGACATTCTTTGTTCCTTCCTTCTTAAATCTTCATTAAACATGTTATCTTTTACTATGTCCAATGTTAGAACACCTTGTGGTGTTGAATTACTCAACAAAACCACAAGTGTATCCCAATTGTCTAGAAAATAACTTAATAATTACAATTCTTGCAATTATTCTTCAAGCACCATATTCGTATTAGTTAGTTGATTTATCCATCTTTCAAAAACACTCAAGTGTTCAGAAACACTCCAGGTTTATTTTTCTTTATACTTGAGGTTCACTAATATCTGAACAATAGAGGCTTTATTTTGGGTTCTCTCTCTCTCTCTCATACAAGGTTTCAAGTTTCTTCCATAACGTATACACAGTCATTTCTTGCGCAACATGATGAAATACACTTTAATCTATCCATTTCCGAATTTGTCCTAGTTTTCCTTTTCATTAAATTCCAATCATTGTCAAACTTGTCGGTTGGCTTTGTGCCTTTATTTTGCAAAGTTTGATACAAATCTTTGCAATAGAGTATGTCTTCCATTCTTGGCTTCGAAATGAAGTAGTTTGAAGAGGTTAACTTAATCATTGTTGTTGATGATGTCGGGGTTGACTCATCCATTGTGAATAACATAATTTAAAATGTATGGTGAGTCGAAGCTCAGATACCACTTGTTGGAAAAGATATCATCTAAAACAACTAATAAAATGCAAGTGGGTGATTATCCAAATATCGTACCTTTTCCCACTGTCGCTCCCACCAAAATGACACCTGGTCAAGAGGGGTACAGAGAAAGGAATGAATAGAGTCGCCAACTAGGCATTTTTATCCCGAAGGAAAGGTAATGCTGCATAAACCTAGGAAAAGATGGATAAGACGGTTGCGAACCAGAGAGACTGAGAAAGGGGGTTGGTTACAACCTGGGAAGGTATTAGCACCCAGATTGTCCGCCGTACTCGACGGGATCCACGCTTAGAAGACTTGTGTTTTAAAGGGGTAGTGTCTGTGCTATTTGTGTATCAAAGCTGGAAAAAATGCAAGTGTCAGTGTAAAAGAAGTGTGAAGTGTATAAGTGAAGTGTCAGTGTAAGAACAAGAATGAAATGCTCAAGACCATGAGGCTTAAAGAATAAGGCTGGAAGGAGGGGGAATATACAGAGACTTTTGTTCGATAACTGTTAAGTTATGCCTACGTATCCTCTCGTGCAATGAGGAAGTCAGAACACCGTAGTTCGACCCAAAGAGACTGAAAGATAAATTGACTTGTGAACCGCTTGCTTGTCTATGCTCAAGTGTATGACCTGTCTGGCTCAGGTGCAAACTGTCTTGCATTAGACGGAAGAAGCAAGTTCTCGTTTGTGAGTGAATGAGATGAGAAGAGAATCTCGGAGGAGACGATTATCGTTTGTTTTTGTGTTTTCAATCTTTTATTGCTTTTGGATTTGTCATAAGTTAATGAGCTTAAGCCTAAACCAAGGGTTAGTAAACTCATCACATCCTCCCTCTGATTAGGGGTAATGACAATACCTTAAGTATGAAGTAAACACCCCACACTTAATCACCATGATGTAGGATTAAGATCATTAACCCACTTGTGATTATTTAGATGTTTTTGGGTGTTTTTGTTTAGTGTTAAGTAATGAGTTTAAGCCATAATCAAGGATTTAATGGACCCATTACACCATCCTAATAGAAGGATAATAGATGAGAACATTTAAGCTAAGAAAGACTCCTCAACTTAATCCATGATTAGGGATTAACCTCATAACAAAACAAAGCCTTTATTAAAGTGGATTTTAGTTAATGGTAAGATGAAGAAGTGATTTTTATGATTTGTAAGACAACTTGAGGGGGACTTGTCCATTAACACTAGGGTTAGTCCTTCTTAACCAATTAAGGAAGAATTAGAACCCTAATGCAAGGCCCAAGTTACAAGTTTGATGTCTTGATGATTATTAGGTGAATTGATTAAAGGATTTAAACACATTAAGGGTTTAACACTTAGGATTAAAGTTATACACTCCATCCTAATAGAAGGATGCAGGCATAAGCTTAATCACAAAGCCTTAAAGCCTTTAGGGTTTAGTCCCTGATTATGAGATGAGAAGAGAAGACTCAAAGATGACACAAAGCTAAACCTAAATGGGGGACTAATCAAAAACTAATTATTATCATGCTTGGTCATTCCTAGGGTTAATGAGGCTTAAGAGAGAAAGATCTTCAGAGGAACCACCAGGAAGGAAGCAGATGAAGGGAGGAAGAAGCAATAAGAAGTAAAACAACTTGCTTCACTTAAGAAGACAAGTTGCTTGAAGAAAGAAAGTAAGAGATGAACATGAATGAGCAAGCTCACTCCAATGCACAAGATAAGGTGCAACAATGATGCATAAGAGATATGAAAAGAGATTGTGAGAAGTGAAGGCAAATTCACTTCTCAAAACAACTTACCACCTGAAAAGTTAGCCAAAAGAAATGAAATGCAATGCAAATGAGATGAAATGTCATGATGCAAACCAAAGTCAGAAGCAATTACATGATGTTAATGATGCTAAGAGATGATACAAACATGAGGCAAGAGATGAGAATGATCGTACAAGGACATGGATGCAGATGAAGCATGCTTTGAACCATGAATGTTCATGAAAGTTTATGAAATGATATGAATGCATAACATGGCAAATGAAAGATGCAATGGTCAAACATGATTCTAATATGTCCTAAGATGTATTATGAATCATGTGGATGCACAAAATGTCATGGCAAGTCAATGGATGCAAGCAAATGAGAAATGGATGCAAAGGAAAGCACAAATTAGGGTTTATGATCAACACAACAAAGCAAAATTCAAAATCAGAAGCATATGACATGATAAAAAATTGAAAATGCAATCAAAGATACCCTAAACCTATACACGTTCACTGCCCAAAGGAGGGGACTCAACTCTTAACCTAGTGCAAGCTATGAATCTCCTAAGATTACTAGGGTTTTGGGGTGCCTCACAAAGAAAAATACCAAACAAATTGAAAATGCAAGATCAAATCAAACCAATTTTATCCTATAAACTACATGCTATGGAGGATGCAATGCAAGAAGAACCATCATCAAACTCTCAAGGGTTAGGCAGAATGGATTTTTCAAAGTTTGAAACAAAATATTGCCTTAAAATGAATTTAATTCCAAAGAAAATGATCAAAAGGCATCAAGAACAAAAAAGAAATTTGGTTTGAGAGTTTGATAATGTGTCTAAATGTTTTGAAATGCAAAGTGAATTTTTTTGGTGATTTTTAAATACCTAAATGCATTTTTAATTAATTAATTTTCATTAACTAATTAAAAATAAACATTTAAATGATTTAAAAATGATTTTTAATGCAAAAAATAAAAATAAAAATATTTTTGGGTTCTGAAAATTAATTAAATCTTTGACAAAAAATTTCAGAATTTTTAAATGTGTTTTGCTATTTTAAATAATTCGTGCAAATTAAATGAAAAGAAAATGAAATTAAAATTAAAATATGAGAAGTATGCAGGATGAAGAGTCCAGATCAATTCTGGGTTTGAGACCATTGACTTGGCGCCACATCCAATGGCCCAAGTTCAAACTTCATCAATCCAGATTAATTAAATAAATAATCCTAAATTAACACTAATCATGAAATCCAGGCCACACAAACACGCGCGGGAAGGATCAATCGCATGACCCAGATTCAAACTTTGCCCTAATCCCAGATTAAGCCCTAATCACATTCAGGTCACCGGAGAAGAGCTCCGGTCGTCTTCTCCGGTGACATCCCTCCCTGAAAAATTCAAACTCACTCCCTAGGTTATTTCTGGAGCTCTAAAGCTCCAGATCACTTCCTCTCACCTCCCTAAGCTCATCCCTGGCCTCAAAAACAATTTATTTCTCACCATTAACAAGATTCGAAAGGAAGAACAAAAATGGCAGAAATTTCAGTCAATCAATACAAGCTCATTTCTACACCATTTTCAAAATTTCAAAGTTCAGTATGATCAGTGGAGCATGCTTTATCATTTAGAAACTTAAAACAAGAGTTCTGGAAAAATGTTTTCACATGGCTACCTGAGATGGAGCTTTCAATCCAGGAGCTTTTTGGCTGCTTCCTTGCTTCCAATCACCTCTACTGACCTCCCTCAAGAGTTTACAAAGCTTGTCTGGAGTTTATTTTGGCTGGTTTGTGAGTTTGATGAAGTTCTGTTTAGTGAGGGGTGAGAATCGTGTTTCTGATTGAGGAGGTTTCAAGGACAAATGAGGCTTGGGAAATGATCAGAGGAACATGTTGAGTGATTCTATGAAGTTTGTTTTGATGTTTGATGCTTGTGTGCTGAGTTTTGAAGGAAAGTGCATAAGAGGGGAGTTTTGTGAACTATGGCTTATAAGAGAGATCAGGCTTGTGTGTGTTATGCTTTGAGTTGCTTTTTGTCCACTTATCACATTGTGATAGGTCTGTGGAGTTGGTGTGGCCTATGCTGATTGGTATGGGCCATTTTGCATAAAGTCCAAGTTAGGTGTACTTGAGGTATGGGCAAGTGGGAGGTTGTGATAGGGGCATGGTTTGGCTCAGCTGAGATCATGGAGTTCTTGTGGATCAGATTTTGTGAGCTGTAACAAGTAGAGGCATGGTTACATGATTTTTTGCAAGTTGGTACAACTTTGGCCCCTTTGTGATTACTTGAAGCATAAGTCATGAAAGTGGACAAATCTTTGATGCATTCTGGTTTTTAGGCATTGGTTTATGTTTGTGCAAAGATTAGAAGTCCATTTGAAGTCACATTTTGCCTTGGCAAAGGGGTTTTGCAACTTTGCCTCTTTGGTGCAAGACTTGAAATTATGTGATTTTTTTCAACTTTGACAAGCCATAACTTTTGATCCAAAATGAATTAGAATGAGTTCTTGTACTTTTTGAAAAGGGAATGATCCATTCTACAACATTCATGACCAAAGTTTTCCCATTTGAAGCATTTTTGAATCAAAAAGAAAGGGTTGAAAAACTTTCCCAAAATGGCAAGTTTCCATTACAAGTCACTTTCCCAAAAAGGCAATTTTGCAAATGGCTTGAAATTCTTCAACTTTGTGAACTTCTAACATCTTATATGATCAAATAAAGATCATACACATTCAAAATGATGAAGAACACTCTTTGGTTGGGTCATTGGGGGCCTCAGATGCCCTGATTTTACACTGACTTGCCCAAGAAGTCAACTCTTGATCAGATGCCTTCCCTATGGAATTTCTTCATGAAAATTGATATGCATTATCCTTATGACATATAGAGACCAATAGAAACAAGAATGACCAAAAAATTTGGAGTTATGGCCTTTGAAACCAAAACCCTAATTCTAGGTCATCTGTGCAGTTAAACCTGGCTCTGCTTCCATGCCTTTCTCAGTTCTTGTGATCTTTTGACTTCCTTGACCTTGTGAGGATATAATATGATGCTTGAACATACATGGACCCCTTTGGAGTGATTGATGACCTTTTGAGTGGCTCAAATAGCTCTTGGATGGCTCAGATCACAAACCCTAGATGCAGATGACTTAGAAGCAATGCAGTGAATCAAAAATGTGGTATGAGATGCTATGATTGAATTCATGCATATGAAAAGATCACAAGCCATGGTGTGAATGGGTGAGGGCAAATTTGGGGTGTTTACAGATGTCCCTATTCAAGCATGAGTTAGCTATGCAGGATGTAAGCAACGGCTTAACAGGCAAACAAGATAACTTGTGGTTGAATACCAAAGACAGTCCAAAATCTGCACTCACAGAATGAAGAAGAAAAGGGATATAGATTGTAAAAGAAAATAAAGTATAATTATAAAGTGCGGGCGACGGAGGACGACCGTTGGGGATAAAGCGATGACGGGGACGACCGACATGCTGGGGAAGATGCGGGAAATAAAGTAGTGACGGGGACGGCCGACAAGCTGGGGATATGAGAGATTGTGATGGGGACGGCCATCAGGTAAAGCTATAAGACTCTCTGGGGATTACAGGTAAACGAAATAAAATGATGAGGTACGGTCATCAAAGGTGAAAGACGATCACCTAGCAGGGGACGGCTGCTCTGTTGGGGATAAGATGAGGGACGGTCGTCTAAGGTGAAGGACGATCACCTAGCAGGGGACGGCTGCTCTGTTGGGGATAAGATGAGGGATGGTCATCTAAGGTGAAGTACGATCACCGGGCAGGGTACGGCTGCCGAATGTACCATGACATAGGACGAATGTCGGGTAACAAGGTTGACGATGGGGACGGCCATCGGATAAGCATGATGAAGGACGATCATCAAGAGGTGAAGGACGATCACCTAGCAGGGGACGGCTGCTAAAAATCACGACATAGGACGAATGTCAGATAGGAAGGGGTTCTAATGAATAGAGACTCCACTGGGGGTGATGAAGGACGATCATCAAAAAGGTGAAGGACAATCACCTGGCAGGGTACGGCTGCCGAAAGGGTATCATGACATAGGACGAATGTCAGATAGAAAGGAAATAGTTTAACAAGTTTTGTTGGGGACTTCGCTGGGGAAAAGTAAACACGGACGAGTGTCTACATCCCAGAAATGAGAGGTATAAGTGTTTGGGTACTGTGTATAGACTAAAGACGCGGACGAGCATCCTTAAGACTATGATACGGACGGGTATCAGGTAGAAACAAATGCTGACACATGTTCGGAGATGATGATACGAACGAGTATCAACTAGTTAACTAAGAACACGGACGAGTATTGATTCTGCGGGGACTCTTCTGGGGAATAATAGACACAAACGAGTGTCTAAACTCTAAAAAGAGGTAAAAGTATCTGACATTGTGTATGGATTAAAGATGCGAACGAGCCTCCTTAAGACCATGATACGGACGAATATCAGTAAAAACAAACGCTGACGCATGTTCAGAGATGATGATATGGACGAGTACCAACTGGTTAACAAAGAACACGGACGAATGTCGAATCTGAGGGGATACAAGTGGTGTATACAAGATACGGACGAGTATCTGTATGAGTAAAACAGGAGTAACAAGTATGAGTGGTGTATAGACGAGTGTTTAACTTGCTGGGGAGAGTGACACGGACGAGTGTCAAAAAGAGAAAAGTGTAATATAAACAAGTGTATGTGTACCAAGGGAGTTGTGTATAAGTATCTGTGAGTGCAAAGGGGGCGCTTTGGCTTTCTACTGGGGATATGACACGGACGGGTGTCAGGAAGTATCTGTATCTTTAGGGAAAGTGCCTCAGCTCTCTTCCGGGGAATCTGGGGAGTTTTCTGTATATCGTTGATGGATTGTCAGTATTTACAAGTGTTTGATTCAGATCATGGCTTATGGTTATGCAATATGTTTGATTTTTGCCGTAATGCTCCGTATTAGACGGAATGCTACGCTCTGTGGGGAGAATATGATGCGAATGCTATGATTATGCAAAGATACCGATCCGGGATTCGGATCCCGTTGTTGTGGAGATCTCCGGCTGATCTACTTGAAGGATATCCCAGCTGAAGATGAGACCATTGGTAGATCTGTCATGTATGACTCTGCGTGGGGAAGTAGGATCATTTGATAGGCCTATCCCGGTAATGAGGGACCCAGCTGGGGTTTGTAGAAGCTCTCGTCACTCTGTTGTGAGATCTTCAGGTATTGCTTTGCTGGATAGAGGTTGAGACTCTGTGGGGAGGTGGTTCTCTGTCTAGCATTTGGCTGGGGAAGAAGAAAGATCACTGAAAGATCTTCTTAGAGATTTTTGTGGGGATCCTGCTGAGGATGATACTTGACAACTCAGTTGGGGATATGAACACCTTCTGGTGCTGCTCTGAAGGAAGTGTTGGAGAAGTGATGCCTGGCAACTCTAATGGGGAGATGGCATCTCTGGTGCTGTTTGGAAAGTGTGCTGAGGAAACAATGATTTGGCAGCCTACTGGGGAGAAGCTTCCATACCCCATGTTGCGTTTTGAATACCTGCAATCCTGAAAAGACAGAGAAACGCACAAGTATCCCGAGGTATCCTTTACTGGATTCCATCATAGGAGTTTAGACACTCCCGGGAGTAAACATATTTCCTGCAAGCATATAGTTTAGGAAAGACGCCTCTGTTTTTATGCGATTAACAAAATAATGACATCAGACATTTTTGCAAATGAAAGAGTACGAGACAATGTGTGACTGAAAATCTGATTTTATTAATTCGTGTGCCCTGAATTGGCAAGATACAATCAAAGAAATAAATCCCCTGAAATGAGGAGATTGTTACAAATTAAGAAACAAAAGATGGTGGCAATGTTGATGACGCTTCACGGAGCTTCCCTTTTTGCTATGACTTGTATGACATTGACGTTCTTCTCATCTTGCTTTCCGAAGAGGGCTAGTTCTGACCGACGCTCGAACCTTTCGGAGCTTGCCAAGTTGCATGTGATACAGACGAATTCAGAATGCAATTGTTCGCTTATTCCCTTATTTTGCGTGGATCGCCCTTTCGGGTTTTCAATCCACCGGGATACCCATTTTTGCCTGAGTTGTCTAATGCGGCTTTTCAACTCAGCGGGTGTACATTTTTTTGTTTATTTTCCCTTATTTTTGCCCGAGTCTTTTATTCTGTTTTTGACTCGCCGGGATGCCCTATTTTTGCCTGGACTTACATTCTGTTTTTATGTCCAGCGGGTCATTTTCATGCGAAGTATATTTTAACTGCATCTGAATTCACAGGGGACAGGAAGTCTTCACCATCCATAGTACTGAGCATCAGTGCTCCACCAGAGAAAACTTTCTTTACTATGAATGGACCATCATAATTCGGAGTCCACTTGCCCCTGTGGTCTGTATGAGGAGGGAGGAGTCTTTTCAGCACAAGATCTCCTACTTGGTACTCTCGGAGCCTAACTTTCTGATCGAAGGCTTTCTTCATTCTTTTCTGATACAGCTGCCCATGACAAATTGCAGCTAATCTCTTCTCTTCAATCAAATTCAGTTGTTCGTATCGGGATCGGACCCATTCTGCTTCATTCAGTTTAACATCCATTAGTACCCGTAAGGAGGGTAATTCAACTTCAACAGGTAGGACTGCCTCCATACCATAAACAAGCTGATACGGCGTTGCCCCAGTGGATGTTCTGATTGACGTACGATACCCATGCAAGGCAAATGGTAGCATTTCATGCCAGTCTTTGTAGGTAACCACCATCTTCTGCACAATCTTCTTGATATTCTTGTTAGCTGCCTCAACAGCGCCATTCATTTTCGGCCTGTAGGGAGAAGAATTGTGGTGTTGGATCTTGAAGTCCCAGCACAGTTCTGCCATCATTTTATTGTTTAAGTTGGAACCATTATCAGTAATGATCCGCTCGGGCACTCCATACCGACAGATGATATCTCTTTTCAGAAATCAGGCTACCACTTGCCTCGTAACATTTGCATAAGAAGCCGCTTCAACCCACTTGGTAAAATAGTCAATAGCAACCAGGATGAATCTGTGGCCGTTTGAAGCAGTCGGTTCAATCTTGCCAATCATATCAATGCCCCACATGGCAAAGGGCTAGGGTGAAGACATCACATTCAAATGATTGGGAGGTACATGCACTTTATCCGCATAAATCTGGCATTTATGGCATTTTCTGGCATAGGCACAACAGTCTGTATCCATTGTGATCCAGTAATAGCCCGATCTTAGCAACTTTTTAGCCATGGCATGCCCTCCTGCATGGGTACCAAAGGATCCTTCGTGCACCTCGTGCATCAACAAATCTGCTTCTGTCCTATCAACGCATCTGAGGAGTACCATATCAAAGTTTCTCTTGTACAGGGAACCATCAGTATTCAGGAAGAAACTACCAGCTAGCCTTCTTAATGTCTTCTTATCATTGGAAGATGCCCCAGGTGGGTAAGTTTGATCCTCCAAGAAGCACTTAATGTCATGGAACCAAGGCTTATCATCTTTAACAACATCTGCTGCAAATACATATGCTGGTCTGTCAAGTCTGGACACTGAAATCCGAGGCACAAAGTTGGCAGATTAAACTTTGATCATGGATGAAATGGTAGCAAGAGCATTCGCAAACTGATTCTCATCTCGAGGGATATACTCAAGCTTGACTGTTGTGAAGAAAGTCAATAGCCTTCTTGTATAATCCCGGTAAGGTATCAGATGATCTTGGTGGGTGTACCATTTGCCGTTGGTTTGATTAATTACCAGAGCTGAATCTCCGAATACAGTCAAAGTCTTGATCCTGAGGTCAATGGCTTCCTCAAGACCCATAATACAAGCTTCGTATTCAGCTTCGTTGTTAGTGCAGTTAAAGGTGAGCTTTGCTGAGAAAGGCATATGAACTCCTTTAGGCGTAATGAGTACTGCACCAACACCACGACCATTCATATTAACAACCCCGTCAAACACCATAGTCCATTCTTCTTCTGGGTTAGGCCCTTCAGTGTGAACAGTCTCTTCATGATCTTTTGCTTTTATGAACATGATGTCTTCATCAGGGAAGTCAAATCTCATAGGCTGGTAATCATCAATGGGTTGCTCAGCGAGATAATCAGACAATACACTGCCTTTGATGGCTTTCTGAGAGGTGTACTGAATGTCATATTCTGTGAGTATCATTTGCCATCTTGCAACCCGTCCGGTAAGTGCTGGCTTCTCAAAAATATACTTGACTGGGTCCATCTTTGAGATCAATAAGGTAGTGTGGGTCAACATATACTGCCTTAGTCGGCAAGCAGCCCACGCTAAAGCACAACAAGTTTTCTCGAGCAGTGAATAACGTTGTTCACAGTCGGTAAACTTTTTGCTTAGGTAGTATATTGCATACTCTTTTCGACCAGACTCGTCATGCTGGCCCAGCACACACCCCATTGACTCTTCTAATACTGTCAAGTACATGATTAGAGGTCTTCCCTCAACTGGAGGCATAAGGATTGGAGGCTCTTGTAAGTATTCCTTGATTTTGTCAAAAGCCCTCTGGCAGTCTTCGTTCCACCTGACCGTTTGTTCTTTTCTTAACAGCTTGAACAAGGGTTCACAGGTTGCAGTAAGGTGAGATATGAACCGTGAAATGTAGTTCAATCTACCTAGAAACCCTCGAACTTCTTTTTCAGTCTTTGGTGCAGGAATTTCTTGAATGGCTTTGACTTTATCAGGGTCAACTTCAATCCCTTTCTCACTTACAATAAATCCCAGCAGCTTACCGGATCGTACCCCGAATGTGCATTTGTTGGGGTTTAACTTCAGTTGGTATTTCCTCAGACGCCTGAATAACTTCAGCAGATTCACCAGGTGGTCTTCTTCCGTGAGGGACTTGGAAATCATGTCATCCACATAACATTCAATTTCCTTATGGATCATGTCATGGAATAATGTTACCATAGCCCGTTGATACATTGCACCAGCATTCTTCAGTCCGAATGACATCACCTTGTAACAGAATGTGCCCCAGGGTGTGATGAAAGTTGTCTTCTCCATGTCTTCAGGTGACATCTTGATCTGATTGTATCCTGAAAATCCGTCCATGAAGGAGAACACCGAGAACTGAGCCATATTATCCACCAATACATCAATGTGAGGTAAAGGGAAGTCATCTTTTGGGCTGGCTCTGTTCAGATCCCGGTAGTCCACACACATTCTCACCTTGTCGTCTTTCTTAGGCACAGGTACAATACTAGCAACCCACGGTGGGTAGCTGGTCACAGCAAGGAACCCGGCGTCCCACTGTTTTTGTACCTCTTCCTTAATCTTCATTGCCATATCCAGGCGAGTACGGCTCAGCTTCTGTTTTACCGGTGGGCAGTCTTCTTTCAAAGGCAGCTTGTGCATGACAATATCGGTGTCCAACCCTGGCATATCCTGATAAGACCAAGCAAATACATCTACATACTCCCGAAGCATATCAATCAGTTTCTTTTTTACTTAATCTTGTAAGCAGGCTCCGATCTTAACTTCTTTTACGTCTTCTTCCGTACCAAGATTAACTGTTTCGATCTCCTCCTGATGAGGAGTGATAACCTTCTCCTCTTGCCTTAACAACCTGGCTAGCTCTTCAGGTAGCTCGTAGTCTTCCTCAACCCCTTCATCGGCTTGATTGATTGGATTGTCAAAGTCATACGAAGTCATAGCAGTGTTGTTGTCGGTGCAGTCTGGAGGGCATTCTCTGCAAGGGTTTAGATTGTTTATTTTAGTGATCGATTTTAATCTTGTTTAGAAAAAGTGAAATGAAGTTATCATTTTGAAAACATTGCCATTTTATTTTTGTACAAAAAGAAAAAACGAAAAAACAGTGAGCGGAAAAAGAAAAGACTCATTTGCAAAAGATGTCCGATATTCATTGATTGATCTGTTTGCACAAAATTACAAGATGGCCCGATTACAAAATGAGTCTTGTCATCTTGGGCAAGATGCAAGACTTGATGCATGCTTAAATATACAGGAAATAATAATTACTCTGCAGGAGTAACCCTTATAATTTCCTGGGAAGACCAGTTAAGGACTTGGCTCCTCGGGATCCTTGAACGTATCCAGCTCTCCAGGTTGCGGTCGCTTTCTTCCTCGTCTTCCACATTGTTTACTGCATCCGGGGTGAGCATTCCCCCGCTGACTAAATTGGGCTTCTTGGCAGCCTCTGATTGATCTTGTTGAGTTGGTTTGTAACCCAACCCAAATCTGTCTTCCTTCTTTTCCACGGGCAGCAGCTTGCCCCAGCCTTGGGTAGTACCCCCTTCAACAACCTTTCTGGCTTGCTGATAAGACGTCATGGAAGTTCCCAATACAGCAGATGCTTCATTATTGTTTAGGGCCTCAAACCCCTGGCTCATGGTTTCATGGATTTCTCCATCCATTTCAATGTACTTGTACGTAGCCAGATGGCTAACAAAGATGTCCTCTTCCCCACAGATGGTGATTATCTGGCCTTCCCACTCGAATTTCAGCTTTTGGTGAAGGGTAGACGTAACAACGCCAGCGGCATGGATCCAAGGTCTACCCAACAAACAGCTGTAGGCCGACTGAATGTCCATCACATAGAAGGTAATCCTAAAAGTCTGCGGGCCAATCATCACAGGCAGATCAATCTCCCCAAGCACTGATCTTTTAGAGCCATCGAATGCTCTCACTACCAAATTACTCGGACCCAATGCCAAGCCATCATATTCCAGCTTCACTAAGGCTTTCTTTGGTAGAACATTGAGTGATGACCCAGTGTCCACCAGCACATGAGATAGAACAGCACCCTTGCATTCTAGAGTGATGTGTAAAGCCTTGTTGTGGTTACGTCCCTCAGTTGTTAAGTCAGCATTGGTGAAGCCCAGTCCATGACTGGTATTGACATTTGCCACCACAGTTTCTAGCTGATTAACGGTAATCTCCTCTGGCACGTATGCTGCGTGCAGGACTTTCAATAATGCATTCTTGTGAGCTTCAAAACACATCAACAGGGATAATATGGAGATTTTTGAAGGAGTTTGGTGAAGCTAATCCACCACCTTGTAATCACTTCTTTTTATGATTCTCATAAACTCGTCTACATCTTGTTCAAAAGACGTCTTCTGAGTTTCTTTGACAGCCGGCTCTTCAAATACCACACTTTTTCCCTTTGCTTTGGCAGCAGTTTCTGCTTCAGCATTAGGTCTTTGCATCTGTGAGGCAAAAAGGTGTCCGCTTCTGGTGAAGCCTCCGCCTCCCCCGACATTATCAATTTGTGGAGAAGAAGTTGAAGAATCCAAAGTGATTTTCTCCCCGTTGCAGTAGAGATCAGAGCCATAATGCCAAGGTATGGCATTACTGCTTTCATAAGGAACTGGTCCAGGTACCGTAATGGTAACTGGACTGACTGCTGCAGAGGATGGTACTGTGATGGTGTATGGATCGTAGTAAATGGTGACTGGTGATCTGGCAGGAGGTGCCACTGTTTGTTGTTGAAAGTTGTTGTTTGGAGGAACATTTGATGGATCATAGTAGATGGTGACTGCTGAGATATCTTCATTAATTTCAGCTGGTGTTGTAGAAGATTCTGCTGAATAAAAGGATGTTGATGTTGTAGAAGAAAGGGTTGTTGATATTTGATTTGTTGAAGTGATGGACGGAGCCATTGTTGATGATATTGACGAATCGGTAGGAATGATTGTTGCTGCAGTTGTAGGAGAATCAGGAATTGTTGTCAAAGGAATTGCTGGATTTGTAGGCGCCGTTGTTGAGATCTGAAGGATACCATCTTTGATAAGACCATCTATGCCACTTCTCAAATTATCACACCCATTGACTGCAATGTTGCAATACCCACAACCGAGCTCACACCCGGGGAACACCTGGTACTCTAGAAGCTGAGCTTTAATTTCGACCAGAGGTGTTCGAATCTGTGCAACACTGGTGATCAAAGTAGATGGTTTGTCTTCCTCTATGGCATTAATCCTTGGTCCTCCATGATGAGGCATAGGATTCTTGTTGACATTTGGAGGGGGTGCAAAGTTGAGGGCTTTAGAATCCACCAGATCTTGGACTTTCATTTGCAAAGCCCTGCATTTTTCCGTATTATGGCCAGGTGCATTGGAGTGGAAAGCACATCTGGCGTTGACATCATAATTCCTTGGGAGGTTGGAGGGATCTGGTGGTGCCAATGTCCTTGACTCAACCAAGTTGAGTTTCAGGAGTTGTGGCAATAAGGTGGCATAAGGCATAGGGATAGGGTCAATCACCCTATTTGCCTGTGACGGTCTTTGCTGAAAAGGTCTTTGTTGTTGATTACTGTTGTTGTTGTTGTAGGTTCTTTGTGGCAGGTACTGAACTTGTTTTTGATAATGTGGTTGTTGTGGTGGTTGATATGCTGGTTGCTGAGGAATCGGAACTGGAATAGTGACAGCTGCTACTGATCTATGGACATATTGAGGTCTGCCCCTGTTGGCATGGATGGCATTTGTCTCACCGGTTCTTCTAGGTCCCACAAAAGGCTTCCTGGGATTACTGGACGAACTTGCACAATTATCAGAAATTTTACCCATTTTCAAAAGGCTTTCAATCCTTTCCCCAGCTATAACTACGTCAGCAAAACTGGTGGAAGAAAAGGCAGCTAGCCTATCAATATATGTTCCTTGCAGAGTATTCATAAACATGTCGGCCATTTCTCTTTCCGACATGGGTGGTTGGACAGCAGCAGCAAGCTGTCTCCACCTTTGGGCATATTCCCTGAAGCTTTCTCTGGAGGATTGAGACATTCCCATCAGAAGGGTCCTGTTAGGGGCCATGTCCAGATTGTATTGGTACTGCCTGATGAAAGCTTCAGCTAGGTCCTTCCAGCATCTGATAGTAGCTCTGGTCAAGTGTGAATACCACTCTCTTGAAGCCCCAGTCAAACTGTCTTCAAAATAGAACATCCACAGCTTTTCATCCATGGTGTATGCTTTAAGTCTCCCTAGGAAGGACTGTAAGTGAGTTCGTGGACAGGAAGTTCCATTGTACTTCTCGAAGCACGGGGGTTTAAACTTGTGGGGAATCCTTACCCCATCCACTAACCCCATATCCATTACATCGAAGCCCAGAGAGTTTTGAGACTCTAGAGATCTCAACTTCTCAGCAATTTCATCAAACCTCCTATCAGAAACTTCATCCCCGGCTCCCATTACAGTAAACTGCTCCTCTTGAGGATCTTCTTGCAAGATCCTGCCTGCAGCAGTGTTGCCTGGTACATTCCTTGGGATGTTGACTTCCGGGTCTAGATGAGGTCCAAATACTGGTGGGTTAACATGAGGCTGACCTCCCTCATTGTTACTAGTTCCTCCGGTCTCAGGATGAGGCTCCTCGGGGGTCTGTCTTTCTACCAGTGCCCTTAACCTCTCTTGGCTCTGAGCCAAGCCAGTCATTACAGTCATGAATTGAGCCATTTGGTTTCTCATCTCCATTCTTTCGTTAGCCATCTGAGTTCTGACCTCTGTCAGGTCCTGCTGTACTTGATCCATTTGGATACCAGGAAGGTTGTTGCGAGTAGGATACCAGTGTGGACGGTTGAGAGGGAACACCCGGCGGCGAGCAATAATTCCTGAACCACAACAGAGTTAGAAACAAAAAAAAAGACAAAAAACCTACAAAACAAAACAAAAGTTAGCATGCAATGCAGTATGCTTATTTGCTTTCCAAGGTATCCGGCTTGGCTCTTGGTTTTGACCTTTCCAGACCCCGAGGAAGATGTTCTGATGTTGCTTGAGAAAAGAAACTCATTGAAACAAACTAAAAAATACATTACAAATGGTGGATCATACATAGTTTGTTTTTACAACATATGCCCCTGAAGGGTCAAAATATAACATAAAAAGAAAAGTACATGAAATGGAAATGAACAACAAGCAAAGAAGTCAAACATCTAATCCAAACTCATCCTCCTTAACCTCCTTCAAAAGTGCTTCAGTTACAGGACCAACCGGATGCTCTGTAATAGTCCTGATAAGAAGGTTTCTAGTGGCAATGGCAGTGGTCAGCTTCTTGTGCCTGTCCTGGTCCTTTGACCTTTTCAAACCAGCCCTAAGCTTCAACTCTGAAATCTCCTTCTGGGCTGCCAGCAAAGCTTCCTGTTGTTTCTTTTCATTGGCCTCTAACTGCTCAATCCTGGCTTGAGTTCTCTTATCTTCTTGAGTACGAGCTTCAGTGATCCTGACCCACCTAGCTTGACTTTCTTGCAGATAGAGATCAGTCCTAGCCTTCTGAAGCTTGGCCTCCTTACAGGCATTCTTCAATATTTGCTCCCCAGCTCTTGATTTCTTGATGTAGTCCTCTGCTTTCTCAATCTTGGCTAGATGATCCACTTTAAGCTTCTCCAACCTCTCAATGTCCAGACGATCATCACTCCTCTCCCAGAGGGTCTTCTTCAGAGCTTGAGACAGATTCTCATTCCTCTCCTTCAGCTTCTCAAACTCTTCCAGGCTTACAGTGGCTGTTGGCTGAGTTATGGATGGTCCAAGTATATCCTCAATGGTAAAGGGCATTCCAGAAATCTGAGCCCTAGCATGGGACCACTCATAGTACTGAGCTGAAGGAACATTATTGCACCTTCCAAGAATAGCCATCCCTTTGGTCTGGATGTTGTCCCAAGCCCAGGATGCTTGTCTGACAACAGCTAGATTAGGCTTTATCTCACAATACAGGGTCTCAGCTAAATCTTGCATTCTAGGAGGGTGGACCAAAGCATAGCCCAGTTGTCTCTTAAACAGCAAAGGATTGCAGTTGATGCAACCCTTCACTCCTACTAGAGGTACATTGGGGTACTGCCCACAGCTAGTGATTATGTCCTTGCCCTTGGTGCTCTGGGTGCACCATCTGATGTCATCTGAAGTCAGAGCAATAAGTCTCTTAGCCCAATTCTTCTGTTGGTGAGGATTCAGGAAGGCATCAGTCCTAGGTAAGTGTTTGAGCAGCCAGGTGTGAAATAGAGGAGCACAGGATCTCACTAACTTCCCCCTTTGTTTCTCATTCCTCTGGTGAATGGAGTAATAGAAGTCTCCCAGCAAGGTGGGTACTGGGTTCCTCAGAAGGAAAAGATGAATGGCATTCTTGCTGATAAATTTGGGCTCATTTGCAAATAGTATAACCCCATATATACTGAGGGCTAATAATGCACAAACTGCCCTCCATTCTCCCAAGGAGGCCTTTAGGATGGCCTGAGAAGTCAGAAAGTTTAAGTGTAAACCAGGGATCCCAGCCTTTGTTGTCATGTTCTGCTCAATCAAAGTAGGCTTCAGGTACAGTGCCTTTGCCACTTCTCCATTGCTGGGAGAAGTCATCTCTGGGTTGAAGGGGACACCACCCCTGACAGGTACTCCAATCAATGATGAGAACTCCTCCAACAGAGGTCCTAACTGAAAGTTCTGGAAAGTGAAGCATCTCAAAGGAGGGTCATAAAACTGTAGGCAGGTGTGGATCATACTCCTCTGAGAAGGGTCCAGGTCCATAACCATATCAAGGATGCCTCCATAATGCTCTCTGAATAATGGGATGTGGTCTGGAGTGATAAGTGCCTGGACCTGCCTGATACCAGTCAACACAGGCTCAAAGAAATGGTATGAAATGTTACTTTTCCTGGGAGGAGCCATGAATGCTGAAGATAAGTGCTGATGAAGATCAAGACTGGTACTGGAGATGAGTCACTGATAGGCTGATGCTGGTGATGAAGGCAACTGAAGCAGGAAGCTGATGAAGATGGCTGAAGCAGATAACTGATGAACAGAGGTCTATGCAGATGAAGGGGCCAAAACCAAGCCAGATGTAATGTGGATACCCTGAAAAACAAATAAACAAATTTTAAATGATGCAAATGATGAGTATGCAAATGATATGCAAGGGTTTGTGATCAAGCTGGATCTAATTGACTGTCTTGATATAAGTCCATGTATGTTCAAGAAGTCCAGATGGAGGTTCAGGAATCCAGTATCCAAGGTAGGGGGACTCAAATAAAGAGTCACATGTCCATGGTTTAAATCACAAGAACTGTCCAAAGTGAGGTACTCTTAAACCAAATAGTAATAGGGTATGATGTGGCCAATGGTACCTGCAAACCTGTAAACAGCCCAATCCCCTCACAGGTAGTGTTCTAGAACAAGGATCCTCAGACTTGGATCAGTTATGAGAAGTGTAAACACTTCTAACCCGGAGGTACAGTCTTTACAATAACGATAAATGATCCTCCTCTAATTCACCTCAGTTTCTGAAGGTCATAATAAAGGTCATCCAGACTTAGCAGGCTTCCCAGATAGCCCTAGCACTACAGGAAATCTGTAGCACAGAGTTCTCAAGAAGAAACCCATATCTGAACCGTGTTTCATATTCCCGCACCAGACCGAAATGGAATGGGAAAGAACATGAACCACTCTAGCCTAGGTGTCACTCAGGTCCCATGTATAGGACCTTAAACTCTCAATAGAACCCCACCCACCAAAACAAAAACCAGATCCAGCAAGACGACAGTATGACAGTATGATGTATAAAGCTGTAAAGAAAGCAATAAATAACTGTACATAAAGCAGTAAATAAAGCAAATATATAAACACAATTAGCACATAACACCCCAGTAAACACAAATCAAACAAGCGCTAGGAGGAACCCACAAAAAGAACCAGAAGACCTGGTTACAGTATAAGGGTCCCCAGTAGAGTCGCCAAGCTGTCGCTCCCACCAAAATGACACCTGGTCAAGAGGGGTACAGACGCGAACGGTCGGTGAAAGAGAAAGGAATGAATAGAGTCTCCAGCTAGGCATTTTTATCCCGAAGGAAAGGTAATGCTGCATAAACCTAGGAAAAGATGGATAAGACGGTTGCGAACCAGAGAGACTGAGAAAGGGGGTTGGTTACAACCTGGGAAGGTATTAGCACCCAGGTTGTCCGCCGTACTCGACGGGATCCACGCTTAGAAGACTTGTGTTTTAAAGGGGTAGTGTCTGTGCTATTTATGTATCAAAGCTGGAAAAAATGCAAGTGTCAGTGTAAAAGAAGTCTGAAGTGTATAAGTGAAGTGTCAGTGTAAGAACAAGAATGAAATGCTCAAGACCATGAGGCTTAAAGAATAAGGCTGGAAGGAGGGGGAATATACAGAGACTTTTGTTCGATAACTGTTAAGTTATGCCTACGTATCCTCTCGTGCAATGAGGAAGTCAGAACACCGTAGTTCGACCCAAAGAGACTGAAAGATAAATTGACTTGTGAACCGCTTGCTTGTCTATGCTTAAGTGTATGACCTGTCTGGCTCAGGTGCAAACTGTCTTGCATTAGACGGAAGAAGCAAGTTCTCGTTTGTGAGTGAATGAGATGAGAAGAGAATCTCGGAGGAGACGATTATCGTTTGTTTTTGTGTTTTCAATCTTTTATTGCTTTTGGATTTGTCATAAGTTAATGAGCTTAAGCCTAAACCAAGGGTTAGTAAACTCATCACATCCTCCCTCTGATTAGGGGTAATGACAATACCTTAAGTATGAAGTAAACACCCCACACTTAATCACCATGATGTAGGATTAAGATCATTAACCCACTTGTGATTATTTAGATGTTTTTGGGTGTTTTTGTTTAGTGTTAAGTAATTAGTTTAAGCCATAATCAAGGATTTAATGGACCCATTACACCATCCTAATAGAAGGATAATAGATGAGAACATTTAAGCTGAGAAAGACTCCTCAACTCAATCCATGATTAGGGATTAACCTCATGACAAAACAAAGCCTTTATTAAAGTGGATTTTAGTTAATGGTAATATGAAGAAGTGATTTTTATGATTTGTAAGACAACTTGAGGGGGACTTGTCCATTAACACTAGGGTTAGTCCTTCTTAACCAATTAAGGAAGAATTATAACCCTAATGCAAGGCCCAAGTTACAAGTTTGATGTCTTGATGATTATTAGATGAATTGATTAAAGTATTTAAACACTTTAAGGGTTTAACACTTAGGATTAAAGTTATACACTCCATCCTAATAGAAGGATGCAGGCATAAGCTTAATCACAAAGCCTTAAAGCCTTTAGGGTTTAGTCCCTGATTATGAGATGAGAAGAGAAGACTCAAAGATGACACAAAGGTAAAACTAAATGGGGGAATAATCAAAACCTAATTATTATCATGCTTGGTCATTCATAGGGTTAATGAGGCTTAAGAGAGAAAGATCTTCAGAGAAACCACCAGGAAGGAAGCAGATGAAGGGAGGAAGAAGCAATAAGAAGTAAAACAACTTGCTTCACTTAAGACAAGTTGCTTGAAGAAAGAAATTAAGAGATGAACATGAATGAGCAAGCTCACTCCAATGCACAAGATAAGGTGCAACAATGATGCATAAGAGAGATGAAAAGAGATTGTGAGAAGTGAAGGCAAATTCACTTCTCAAAACAACTTACCACCTGAAAAGTTAGCCAAAAGAAATGAAATGCAATGCAAATGAGATGAAATGTCATGATGCAAACCAAAGTCAGAAGCAATTACATGATGTTAATGATGCTAAGAGATGATACAAACATGAGGCAAGAGATGAGAATGATCATACAAGGACATGGATGCAGATGAAGCATGCTTTGAACCATGAATGTTCATGAAAGGTTATGAAATGATATGAATGCATAACATGGCAAATGAAAGATGAAATGGTCAAACATGATTCTAATATGTCCTAAGATGTATTATGAATCATGTGGATGCACAAAATGTCATGGCAAGTCATTGGATGCAAGCAAATGAGAAATGGATGCAAAGGAAAGCACAAATTAGGGTTTATGATCAACACAACAAAGCAAAATTCAAAATCAGAAGCATATGACATGATAAAAAATTGAAAATGCAATCAAAGATACCCTAAACCTATACAAGTTCACTGCCCAAAGGAGGGGACACAACTCTTAACCTAGTGCAAGCTATGAATCTCCTAAGATTACTAGGGTTTTGGGGTGCCTCACAAAGAAAAATACCAAACAAATTGAAAATGCAAGATCAAATCAAACCAATTTTATCCTATAAACTACATGCTATGGAGGATGCAATGCAAGAAGAACCATCATCAAACTCTCAAGGGTTAGGCAAAATGGATTTTTCAAAGTTTGAAACAAAATATTGCCTTAAAATGAATTTAATTCCAAAGAAAATGATCAAAAGGCATCAAGAACAAAAAAGAAATTTGGTTTGAGAGTTTGATAATGTGTCTAAATGTTTTGAAATGCAAAGTGAATTTTTTTGGTGATTTTTAAATACCTAAATGCATTTTTAATTAATTAATTTTCATTAACTAATTAAAAATAAACATTTAAATGATTTAAAAATGATTTTTAATGCAAAAAATAAAAATAAAAATATTTTTGGGTTCTGAAAATTAATTAAATCTTTGACAAAAAATTTCAGAATTTTTAAATGTGTTTTGCTATTTTAAATAATTCGTGCAAATTAAATGAAAAGAAAATGAAATTAAAATTAAAATATGAGAAGTATGCAGGATGAAGAGTCCAGATCAATTCTGGGTTTGAGACCATTGACTTGGCGCCACATCCAAGGGCCCAAGTTCAAACTTCATCAATCCAGATTAATTAAATAAATAATCCTAAATTAACACTAATCATGAAATCCAGGCCACACAAACACGCGCGGGAAGGATCAATCGCATGGCCCAGATTCAACCTTTGCCCTAATCCCAGATTAAGCCCTAATTACATTCAGGTCACCGGAGAAGAGCTCCGGTCGTCTTCTCCGGTGACATCCCTCCCTGAAAAATTCAAACTCACTCCCTAGGTTATTTTTGGAGCTCTAAAGCTCCAGATCACTTCCTCTCACCTCCCTAAGCTCATCCCTGGCCTCAAAAACAATTTATTTCCCACCATTAACAAGATTCGAAAGGAAGAACAAAAATGGCAGAAATTTCAGTCAATCAATACAAGCTCATTTCTACACCATTTTCAAAATTTCAAAGTTCAGAATGATCAGTGGAGCATGCTTTATCATTTAGAAACTTAAAACAAGAGTTCTGGAAAAATATTTTCACATGGCTACCTGAGATGGAGCTTTCAATCCAGGAGCTTTTTGGCTGCTTCCTTGCTTCCAATCACCTCTACTGACCTCCCTCAAGAGTTTGCAAAGCTTGTCTGGAGTTTATTTTGGCTGGTTTGTGAGTTTGATGAAGTTCTGTTCAGTGAGGGGTGAGAATCATGTTTCTGATTGAGGAGGTTTCAGGGACAAATGAGGCTTGGGAAATGATCAGAGGAACATGTTGAGTGATTCTATGAAGTTTGTTTTGATGTTTGATGCTTGTGTGCTGAGTTTTGAAGGAAAGTGCATAAGAGGGGAGTTTTGTGAACTATGGCTTATGAGAGAGATCAGGCTTGTGTGTGTTATGCTTTGAGTTGCTTTTTGTCCACTTATCACATTGTGATAGGTCTGTGGAGTTGGTGTGGCCTATGCTGATTGGTATGGGCCATTTTGCATAAAGTCCAAGTTAGGTGTACTTGAGGTATGGGCAAGTGGGAGGTTGTGATAGGGGCATGGTTTGGCTCAGCTGAGATCATGGAGTTCTTGTGGATCAGATTTTGTGAGCTGTAACAAGTAGAGGCATGGTTACATGAGTTTTTGCAAGTTGGTACAACTTTGGCCCCTTTGTGATTACTTGAAGCATAAGTCATGAAAGTGGACAAATCTTTGATGCATTCTGGTTTTTAGGCATTGGTTTATGTTTGTGAAAAGATTAGAAGTCCATTTGAAGTCACATTTTGCCTTGGCAAAGGGGTTTTGCAACTTTGCCTCTTTGGTGCAAGACTTGAAATTATGTGATTTTTTTCAACTTTGATAAGCCATAACTTTTGATCCAAAATGAATTAGAATGAGTTCTTGTACTTTTTGAAAAGGGAATGATCCATTCTACAACTTTCATGACCAAAGTTTTCCCATTTGAAGCATTTTTGAATCAAAAAGAAAGGGTTGAAAAACTTTCCCAAAATGGCAAGTTTCCATTACAAGTCACTTTCCCAAAAAGGCAATTTTGCAAATGGCTTGAAATTCTTCAACTTTGTGAACTTCTAACATCTTCTATGATCAAATAAAGATCATACACATTCAAAATGATGAAGAACACTCTTTGGTTGGGTCATTGGGGGCCTCAGATGCCCTGATTTTACACTGACTTGCCCAAGAAGTCAACTCTTGATCAGATGCCTTCCCTATGGAATTTCTTCATGAAAATTGATATGCATTATCCTTATGACATATAGAGACCAATAGAAACAAGAATGACCAAAAAATTTGGAGTTATGGCCTTTGAAACCAAAACCCTAATTCTAGGTCATTTGTGCAGTTAAACCTGGCTCTGCTTCCATGCCTTTCTCAGTTCTTGTGATCTTTTGACTTCCTTGACCTTGTGAGGATATAATATGATGCTTTAACATACATGGACCCCTTTGGAGTGATTGATGACCTTTGGAGTGGCTCAAATAGCTCTTGGATGGCTCAGATCACAAACCCTAGATGCAGATGACTTAGAAGCAATGCAGTGAATCAAAAATGTGGTATGAGATGCTATGATTGAATTCATGCATATGAAAAGATCACAAGCCATGGTGTGAATGGGTGAGGGCAAATTTGGGGTGTTTACACCCACAAAATAATAATAACAATTGAACAAGAATATATTTGTTGTAAGTGAATAACTTCACAATGATTATTATTACAAAATCACCAACAAAAGGGGGCTAAACATTCTTTTGGTTTTCTTCACTCAAAAGTAGTTCACTATGTTATTATAGAAGTGTTAATATGAAGGTGATGATCTCAAATGAAACATGATAAACGGATTTTATAGCAAAGCATGCAAGGAATAAGTAGATAAAATATAAGGAGCATTTTTCCCATTTTCTTTCCATTATATTTCTATAATTTCTCTAGTACGATAATTTATTTTCTATTTCTTAATTATCTCTCCACCTAAGGAGGACATCCATCAATCTCCCCCTTCCGATCTAGGTTGAGGGATCTGATAGTCCAACAACTCTCCTACATAACTCATGTTTGTCCTTTAGTACGAACTTGGTCATCATATATGAGCAATTGTCGTCATTATGAATTTTCTCTAGTTGTAATTGCTTAAAATCCAACATATCATGTATCTAGTGATATCTCACATCAATATATTTTGATCTCGAGTGAAAGCTCGAATTCTTGCTCAAGTTGATTACGTTCTGACTATCACAATGCACAATGTACTTTTGTTGTTCATGCTCTAGATCACACAAGAACCGCTTCATCCATAACATTTCCTTGCAAGCTTCTGTTGTTGCAATTGATTCTGCCTCTATGGTAGACAAGGCAACACACTTTTGTAATTTTGAATGCCACGATACAGTTCCCTCTGAAAATGTAATAAGAACCCAAAAGTTGATATCCTAGAATCAATATCTCTTGCCATATGTGCATATGTGTATCCAATTAGTTTATGTTTTCTATTTCCAAAGTACAAACTCATTTTGGAAGTTCCATTTAGATTCCACAAGATCCACTTCACAACATTCCAATGCTCATTTCCTGGATTTACTAAAGTCCGCTAACAACACCAACCGCATGTGTTATATATGCTCGTGTGTATACCATTGCATACATTAAGCTACCAATAGTTGATGCATATGGCACCTTATGTATCTCTTCCTTTTTAATTTTACTTATAGGATTTTGCTTGGAACTTAGATTAAAGTGACTAGCAACAAAATTTGCCTTTTCCATTAATGTAATTGTTTATTTACAAATGTTCAAATATAATAAGATTTTATGTAGGCTAATAGGTCAAATAGGCTTTCAAAAAGGTCAGGCTTAGGGCTAAAAATAAGCCTATGATAGGCCATAGACCAGACTTGGGCTTTGTAATTTTTAACAGACCAGGCTCAGGCTTGGCAAAATCTGACTTGGTCCAACCTATTTCCACCCCTAAGTGAGACACAAAAATTCATATTTTTATCCAGTCACTCATTAGTTTTGTCATGTCCCATGATCACTTTCTACATCAAATATGGTACAAGAATAGTTGTAATGTCTAGTACTTCATTTTTAAGCGAATCAAACACACATTTTAAGTGTTAATACTGTGGATCCACCCCTATGATCTACCGTATTAGAGACTTACAAATAAATTTAATCATTTTCAAACAACTTTCAAGTTTTAATGTTGCAACTCTTGTTATTTAAATAAGCATGTGTGGACTTTACTAGTTGAATTAGGGGTGGGAATAGGCTGAGCCGAGCTAGGCTTTGCCAAGCCCGAGCCTGACCTGGTAAAAAATTGTAAGCCTAAGTCTGGCTTGTAGTCTATCAAAGGTTTATGTTTTGGTCTGAGCCTGGCCTTTTTGAAAGCGTGATTGGCCTATTAGCCTACTTAAAAAACCTATATCATTTAAATATGTCATTTAAATATGTGCAAATAAGAAATTCAACAAATATTTAAATATACTAGAGAATCAAAAGTATAATGAGACTAAATGTTTGTTTCTATTGGTTTATCTGAGTTTATCTAGTAACAAACTTTATGAGATGATTTGTTTGAGAGAACTTATGAAAACACCTTATAACATTATTCATAGGTTTTCTTTCAACTTATTTTCATAATTTCTTAAATATAACTAAGTTTTACTCTTGTATTTTAATTTGAAAACTAAAATACAATATAAAAACAATAAATTCATTCATATTTAATAAATAGACCGACCTGATAGACTTATAAGGTTGTTTATATGTCATGTGGCCTAGCCTATTTAACTAAGTAGGCTTATAATAAAAACTTGGCATTTTCTATTTAAAAAGAACTTGACCTGACCTTGACCTATGTAGGCTAGGCCTTAGTCCCTTGTTAGTTGGTCTGACCTATTTCCACCACTAAGTGGAATATGTATTTTAGAAAGAAAATTATTTTAAAAAATGTTTTACAAATTAAATAACCCAATTAATAACAAATTTATCCTAAAATAAAAAAAAATAAAAATGTAAAATAAAAATTTCTAAACATGGATGACAAATAAAGTTTTATTTATATTTAAATTTTAACAACATCTTACAATATTATGAATTAATCGCCGCAATTACCACCCGGTCCTCCAAATTGTAGAGAATATCCCACCTTCCCATCAAATCTTATATAGTATTTAGAAAAATAACAATTAGGCTTGTCAGAGACTGCTTTCACTCTATCTTCTTGGGGTGGAATGTTTTCTTTGGAACCTTCAATGTTAAATGCAACATTTATAAAGTAACCTGAATGAGAAAATATGCCATCAGGAAAATATCCAGAACCCATTTTAGGACTAGGGCGACCGTGAGTGGTAGATGTTCTACCACCCCATCCTACTTGACGGGCTTGTGCCATTTTAGGAAATAATGATGTTGGAAAATATCCAATCATCTCATTTTCATTACTTAGCCACCAATTTTTTGTATTAGTATCCTGGACATAATAACAAAAACATATTAGTGAACATTCCATAGTTTTTCTTTAAGCATTTCATATAAAATGACTAATGATAATTCCTTGAAAATATTTTATTATGAAAAATCAAACTTTTTTTTTGCTTAATTAGTAAGTTTAATATATGTATTTATTCTTGAAATTTCATGGTATAGAAATGACCTGAGAAATAGATAATGTCATTTCCATCATCCGATCACCATATACGGACGTGTTATCGATTCGTCCACCAAGATAGTTGTTTTTACTAGTTTGAACAAATCCTGGACATCGTAAATTGTAACATCCTGTATTCTTGAAATTATCTGCCTGTCAATTTTCAACATCAAATTATATATGAAAGAAATATAAATTTCTTCTAAATAAAATCAAGTATGGCTTGTTTAAACACTATTATTTATAAGATGTTTAAACACTATTTAATCATGATAAAATTTCAATCTTTATGCAATATTCCAACTCAATATCCATAATAACTTATCCAAAATCAAAATGTATAAACTTAAATTGTCATATAAGAAATAAAAAGGATATAAAATTCCTACCGTCCATACGGCATAAAAATGAGTTGCATCATCATTATATAATTCAGGAACCACCTAAAACCAATACAAAAATCAAATTAATAAATAATACAATATATAAATTTTAATGAGAAAACACACACTCTCTCTCTCTCAATATATATATATATATATATATATATATATATATATATATATATATATATATATATATATATATATATATATATATATATCACTTACATGCCATCCGATGCCTATATAACTTGTGCTATCTGGACCATTTCGAACATACATCACAGCTGAACTTGATTGACCTTTTTGAACATTCAAACTATAAACACTAGTGGTTCCAGAAACACCATTATACCATTTAATATCATCTGAAGTTGATATGACTTCTGCATACTACAAATATATTTTTTTCATATAAATACTTTATAGTTGAAACTTTAATAATATAATGATAAGTATTTGAAAACTTTTAGGGACAAAAATCACTTACGTGATTTCCATGGATATGATCATTCAAACCATTCTTAAAATATGATTTTTCTCGAATTAAGTCATCCTTGGTTGTTCTTTTAATAGGTACACTTCCCGATGGACATTGATTTTTTTTAAGCCCGAATACAGCCCTAGTTGATGAAGTCTTTACACTATTATTTTTATTATATTCGTTTGTAATTCGGAAGTTTGGGCGTCTCTGTAATTAATAGAAGAAAAATGTAAAAAAAATCCAACAAAATGAAAATCTATTATATTTTTGTTATCATGAAAATAAATTGAGTGCATACCTGCAACTTATGATTCTTTAGCAAAGGATTATTAAAAGCTGGTTGATTATTAATATCAATGCAATCAACGATATAACCAAATTTTGTCTATAAAAACCATATTCAAACAAAAGCATAGTTATTTATCAATGAAACAAGATGAAATTCAACAAAAGAAATAAGATAATGACAAATAAAAATAGTGTGACATACATGAATACTCTTGATAGGAACTTTGTTAATCAGTTTTAATTGGCTCTCTATTTCCATGTCGTCGTTCAATGTGCTTTGCATTCTGTCAAATTGATGACCAGAAATACAGACCACCAAACACGTGAAAAGGAAAAGTAAATTGATCATTTTTATTGAATTATTGTGAATAATTAAAATGACTTAATGATGGATCATTATTTAGTCTTCTCTCTTTTATAACCAATATTCAAAAGAAATAATAATAATTTTTAAATTGAATTTAAATAAAATATCTAAAAATTCATGAATGTGAGTTAATTTTTTAGATTTTGATAATTTAGGTAATATATATAAATGTAAATTTATATTGAACTTTTGACTGAATATTTAAAACCATAAAAATCTAAAGTTAACTCGCAAAATCGTTCATAATTAAAATAAATAAATATTTTATAATAAATAAAAATGAAAAGAGATATTTTTACTCCAAAAATAAATTATAAAAACCTACTCCACCTATTAATCATTAATTTTTTTAATAGATAATTGTTAATTAATTGTTATGTGATTAATTTACTTTTCCCTCTATATATTTAATTACATATAATTTTTAACCATCCATTAAAAAAAATTCATGACCAATATATGAAATAGGTTTTAATAACTTACTCTTGAATTAAAAACATATCTTCTCAATAAAAATAAATATTGATTATTTAACAGATATTTGAACAAAAATAATTGTTCCTTACTTGCTCAAAATAAATAAATGTTCATAGTAAATACAAATATTTCAATAATTAGAAACATATTCTCATTTTAGGCACTAAAAAATCATCTTTTAAATCCATTTATATTTTAATTTGTCCTATTTAATCGATATCATTTATTTCTTACTTTTTATTATTTTCATTTTTGATATCACGATCTTCGATTTATATTTGAATTTAATTAATTTTATATTTAGATTTATAAGGAGATGTTCTTTCAACAAATATCATATAATAATGACTAATTTTTCTACAATTTAAAAAATGTATATTTATAAGCAAACTGTTTAATATAATAATAATAATAATAATAATAATAATAATAATAATAATAATAATAATAATAATAATAATAATAATATAGGAGACAACTCAAGTGAGAACATTTGATTATTATGATAAATGAGAATAATTAATCTGTTAATTTTTATTTATTGAAATCAATGGACTACGTTAATTTTTCTTACCATAATCATTTTTTATGATAACTAATTTAAATTTACTCAAATGGATTAGATTGATTTCTCTTTCTATAATTCTTTTTATTTGTAATATATGTAATATTCAACAAAATTAACTCACATTTATATTTTAAGAAACAAAATATATAAGTTGTTTCCTTTTAAAAATAATGATTTTTAAAATAAAAAAATATTTATAGATGATATATGTTATTTAATAATTAATCTATAAATAAGTATTATCATATTATCCAAAATTTTAAAATAATAATATATCAATCCAAAATATATATATATATTGGTTATATAATTATAAATATATAGTTTTTTGTGTTTTGCAAATAAGAATCAATATAACTTCTTATTAATAAAAAAATTAATATAATCTTATATTAATCGACATAATAATAATATTATTTTATATTAATTATAATCCTTAGTATATTTATATGTTAATTATTAAATGAAAATACTATTAATTGTTTTTCTTCTGATTATCACTATTTTCAAAAGGCTGGAATTAATATAATTAAATATTAACATTTATAATAAGTATATAATAATATGAATTATTTTTGTACAAAAGCTAAATATTTTCAATAAATTATCATTATTTTTAAAAGACAACAAATCAGATATTTCATTTCTTAAAATATAACATATACTAAATTTATTAAAAAATTGTATAAATTACCAATATAGAAGACTTTAGAATGATAAATAATTAATTATACTTTTTACATAAAAAAATCAAAATATAACTATATGATAATTAAGATAGTCTATATATAGTTTTTTATTTACAAAAAATTAACATAATTATATATTAATATGAATGTTAATATTTAATTATATTAAATTGCTAATTTTTGAAATAATAATTACAGAAAAAAATAGTTTTATTTTTAGAAAACGAATATATATTATATTCATAATTGTATTAGCAATGAATATTTTTTCCAGATAAATATATTAATATTATTATTATTATTATTATTATTTTAATTTTAGATAGTGTGATAATATTTATGTTTAGATTTTAATTATTAAATAAAATACATCATTTATAAAAAAATTATTTCAATCAATTTTCATTATTTTAAAAGGAAAAAAATCAAATATTTAGTTTCTTAAAATATAAATGTGAATTAATTTTATTAAAGATTATATATATTACAAATAAAGAATAGGACTATAGAAAGAGAAATCAATCTAGTACATTAATTTTAATGAATTGAAATTTAATGATTAATATTAATTGTTCTCATTTCTCATAATAATCATGTCGGTGCAACTCACCTACTCTATGAACTTCCAAGTCAGGAATGAAATCCACTAAATAATATTAATTCGATGTGAAACAACCTTCGATTTCCAACTTATCACTAAATCACTACTCGTGTTATACTTCTACCAAAGACTCTCTTAGGTATGTGACTCTTTTCAATTCCCTAACAATCACCACGTGATCACACTCACTCTATGCTTAAAAGCTTAAGAGTGATCAACACTTTACAACTCAATAAAACAGTCATTCTCTTAGCATCAACTCGTTACAAAAGAGGCTCACAAAGCACAAACCCTAATACTCACTATTTTCAGTATTTGTTCTTATTCAAAACTAGGGCTATAAATCAGGCTGGATTTTGGGCTTCAAATCTTAACAAACCTGACTGCATAAAATCTGCAAAATATTCTCAAAGAAAATAGAAACATTTAAATTCTTAGTTTTCTAAAATGTCTCCTTGATCAAGAAATTTCAAATCTTCAATTCCAAATTGAATCTCTTAAGATCTTCACTCTTGGACGCCAGCTAGGATTACATAATATTCAAAAGAATAATCTGTGATTTGTACAGAAAATAATAGTTTCAAAAAATGTAACAGACAAAGATGTCGAATAACTATGTGAGGGCATCTAATCTGACATCTTACAAAACCTACTATAGAACATGTTCTTCAGCGTCTTAAGACATCTTGTCCAACACGTCATAGTCAATTTGTTTTACCAAAATAATGCCAACCACGAATAGGAAGAAATAACAATCTTCCCCTTTGACAATTTTTTGCTAAAACAATCAGTCTCTCATAACAGCAAGAGATATAACTCTTCTCCTTTAGCACTCCCCCTCAAACTAGGAGCCAATACTTGTCACAAAAATAAATCTTCCTTCAAGACATAAAAGAAAAATGTTGGGACATTAGCATCATATATGACTTTGCACAACAGAAAAACTAACTTAATAGACACAGAAATATACACAACTTAAACAAAGACTCAAAACAGATTCTCAAACAAACACAGACTCACCCATCCCCCCCTTTTAACCAAAATTTGACAAAGAAGAAAAGGAACTTTAAATAAGAAGAAAAGACAACCAAATACTCCTAAGGAAATAACTTAACAGAGACAAGCTGATAAAAAGAAAAGTTACAAAAGAAACTAGACCACGCAAGACAAAGACTCTATTGTTGAAAACACCAATTCAAAAGAAATTTACCACATATGCTTTTAAGGCATGGAGAAATACTGATAAGAAAAATAACTCTCCCATACCATGAACATAGACTTGATGTCTGGAAAGGAACAAACAGAACCCCTAGGTCACATAACAACAATAATGGAACAACGAATTACATACCAAATAACGTAAAGACAACATGTCTGATATTATTCAACCATATTCTCAAAGTGTCATACACATATAGCTCCCCCTCAAGAAAAAAATCCCGCATGTATTTCATGTACACATTCATGATTACATACAGTTGCACCCAACTTTAAGATCGTCATTACACACTTCATTTGGTTCAATTTTTGCAAAAATAGCAGCTTCATGCTCCTAATCACAACCATTCTAGATATTGATACAACCTTGTAAACACCCCAAATTTTCCCTCACCCATTCACACCATGGCTTGTGATCTTTCCATATGCATAAGTTCAAACATAACATCACATATTGCATTTTTGATTCATTGCCTTGATTCAAAGTCATCTGCATCTAGGGTTTGTGATCTGAGCCATCCCTGAGCTATTTGAGCCACTCCAAAGGTCATCAATCACTTCAAGAGGGTCTATGTATGTTCAAGCATCATATTATATCCTCACAAGATCAAAGAAGTCAAAGAATCACAAGAACTGAGAATGGCATGGAAGCAGAGCCAAGTTTAACTGCACAGATGACCTAGAATTAGGGTTTTGGTTTCAGAGGCCATAACTCCATATTTTTTGGTAATTCTTGTTTCTATTGGTCTCTATATGGTATGGGGATCATACATATCAATTTTCATGAAGAAATTCCATGGGGAAGGTATCTGATCAAGAGTTGACTTCTTGAGCAAGTCAGTGTAAAATCAGGGCATCTGAGGCCCCCAGTGACCCAACCAAAGGGTATTCTTCATCATTTTGAATGTGTATGATCTTTATTTGATCATATAAGATGTTATAAGTTCACAAAATTGAAGAATTTCAAGCCATTTGCAAAATTGCCTTTTTGGGAAAGTGACTTGTAATGGAAACTTTCCATTTTGGGAAAGTTTTTCAACCCTTTCTTTTTGATTCAAAAATGCTTCAAATGAGAAAACTTTGGTCATGAAAGTTGTAGAATGGATCATTACCTTTTCAAAAAGTACAAGAACTCATTCTAATTCATTATGGATCAAAAGATATGGTTTGTCAAAGTTGAGGAAAATCACATAATTTCAAGTTTTGCACCAAAGAGGCAAAGTTGCAAAACCTCTTGCCAAGGCAAATTGTGACTTCAAATGGACTTATAACCTTTGCACAAACATAAACCAATGCCTAAAGATCAGAATGCACCAAAGGTTTGTCCATTTTCATGACTTATGCTTCAAGTAATCACAAAAGGGCCAAAAGATCACAAAGTTGCAAAACATCTCACAAACCCTAATCCACTTGCTAATTGGCCTCAAGACTGATTCCATGGCTCTCCTCAATCCTTGCTGCGCAGGACACCCCTTTGTACTTGGCCTGCCATTGACCCATACCTCTCTTACACAAAACTTGACTTTTTGCAAAAAGACCCATACCAATCAAGCTAGGCCACACCAACTCCTCTGACCTATCCAAGTGTGATACATGTACCGAATGAGACTCAACACATACCACACACAAGCCTGATCTCTCTCATAAACCATAGTTCCAAGTTTTCACCTCTTATGCACTTTCCTTCGAATCTGATCATACAAGCATCAAACCTTAAAACCAACTTCACCATTCATTCAGAAAAGCTTCATAGAGCATAAACCACCATTCACCTTGCCTTGAAACCCCCTGAAACTCAAACACGATTCTCACCCCTCACTGAACAGAACTCCATCAAACTCACAAACCAGCCAAAATAAACTCCAAACAAGCTTTGCAAACACTTGAGGGAGGTCAGTAGAGTTGATTGGAAGCAAGGAACTGGTCAAAAAGCTCCTGGACTGAAAGCTTCAACTCAGGTAGCCACTGAAATTCATTCTTCCAGAAGCTTTGTTTTAAGTTATTAAATGGTTAAGTTTGATCCCCTGAGTTCAATGAACTTTTTATTTTTGAAAATGATGAAGAATTGAGTGTGTATGGCCTGACTGAAATTTCTGCCATTTTTTAATCTTGCTTCGAAACTGTTTCATGATGAGAAATAAATTCCATTTGAGGGCAGGAATGAGCTTAGGGAGGTGAAAGGAAGTGATCTGGAGCTTTAGAGCTCCAGAAATGACCTAGAGAGTGAGATTGAAATTTTCAGGGAGAGATGTCACCGGAGAAGACGACCAGAGCTCTTCTCCGGTGACCTGAATGTCATTAGGTCATTAATTGCGTTTAGGGTTTAGTTTGAATCTGGGCCTTAGATCTGGTGGACTTTTGTTGACTCCCGCGCACATGAATGGCCTGGATCACCCCATTAAGCCCTAATCCACGTCATTAGTTTAATTAATTAGGTTTTTATGTTAATTGGGTCAGTTTGAATTACAGCCGTTGGATGACGCGCGCAGTCTTCCCTCCTTCTCCCAGTTTGAATCTCAGCCTCTGGATGTGCATACTTTTCATTTTATTTAATTTTATTTCATTTTGTTTTGCATTTATTTGTACGAATTTTAAAAAATAGCAAAAATTATTTAAAAATTATGAAAATTTTTGTCAAAGATATCATTAATTTTTAAAACCCAAAAATATTTTTATTTTTATTTTTTGCATTAAAAATCATTTTTAAATTATTTAAATGTTTATTTTTAATTAGTTAATGAAAATTAATTAATTAAAAATGCATTTAGGTATTTAAAAATCCCCAAAAAATTCACATTGCATTTAGAAACATTTAGAAACATTATCCAACTCTCAAACCAAATTTCTGTTTTGTTCTTGATGCCTTTTGATCATTTTCATTGGAATTAATTTCATTTTAAGGCAATATTTTGGTTCAACCTTTAAAAAATTTCATTCTGCCTAACCATTGAGAGTTTGATGATGATTCTTCTTGCATTGCATTCTTCATGGCATGTAGTTTATAGGATAAAATTGGTTTGAATTGATCTTGCATTTTCAATTTGTTTTGCATTTTTCTTGATGAAGTATCCCAAAACCCTAGCCAACTTAGGAAATTCATAACTTGCACTAGGTTAAGAGTTGGATCCCCTCCTTTGGGCAGTGAGCTTGTATAGGTCTAGGGTATCTTTGATTGCATTTTCAATTTTTTATCATGTGATTTGCTTCTGGTTTTGGATTTTTGCATTGCATGATGCATGTAACCCTAATTTGTGCCTTCCTTTGCATCCATTTTTCATTTGCTTGCATCCAATGACTTGCCATGACATTTTGTGCATCCACATGATTCATAATGCATCTTAAGACATATTAGAACCATGTTTGATCATTGCATCTTTCATTTGTCATGTTATATGTCCATTGCATTTCATAACTTTTCATGTACATTCATGGTTCAAAACATGCTTCATCTGCATCCATTGCCTTGTATGATCATTCTCATGTCTTGCCTCATGTTTGTATCATATCTTAGAATCATTAACATCATGTAAATGCTTCTGACTTTGGTTTGCATCATAACATTTCATCTCATTTGCATTGCATTTCATTTCTTTTGCTAACTTTTCAGGTGGTAAGTTGTTTTGAGAAGTGGATTTGCCTTCACTTCTCACAATCTCTCTTCATCTCTCTTGCATCATTTATGCATTTTGTATTTGTCTTAGAGTGAGCTTGCTCATTCATGCTCTCTCCTTACTTTCTTTCTTCAAGCAACTTGTCTTCTTAAGTGAAGCAAGTTGTTTTGCTTCTTTCTCTCTTAAGCCTCACAAACCCTAGGATCTCCAAATATGATAACAATTAGGGTTTGTTTAGTCCCCCATTTAGTTTTTGCCTTTAAGTCTCTTTGAGTCTTCTCTTCTCATCTCATAATCAAGGACTAAACCCTAAAGGCTTTAAGGCTTTGTGATTAGGCTTATGCCTGCATCCTTCTATTAGGATGGAGTGTATAACTTTAATCCTAAGTGTTAAACCCTTAATGTGTTTAAATCCTTTAATCAATCCACTTAATAATCATCAAGACATCAAGCTTGTAACTTGGGCCTTGCATTAGGGTTCTAATTCTTCCTTAATTGGTTAAGAAGGACTAACCCTAGTGTTAATGGACAAGTCCCCCTCAAGTTGTCTTACAAATCATAAAAAAATCATTTCTTCATCTTATCATTAACTAAAATCCACTTAATAAAGGCTTTGTTTTGTCATGAGGTTAATCCCTAATCATGGATTAAGTTGAGGAGTCTTTCTCAGCTTAAATGTTCTCATCTATTATCCTTCTATTAGGATGGTGTAATGATTCCATTAAATCCTTGATTATGGCTTAATCTCATTACTCAACACTAAACAAAAACAACAAAAACATCTAAAAAATTACAAGTAGGTTAATGATCTTAACCCTACATCAAGGTGATTAAGTTTGAGGTGTTTACTTCATACTTAAGGTATTCTCATTACCCCTAATCAGAGGGAGGATGTGATGAGTTTACTAGCCCTTGGCTTAGGCTTAAGCTCATTAACTTATGACAAACTTCAAAAAGCAATAAAAGATTGAAAACACAAAAACAAACAATAATCGTCTCCTTCAGGATTCTTTTCTCATCTCATTCACTCACAAACAGGAACTTGCTTCTTCCGTCTAATGCAAGACAGTTTGCACCTGAGCCAGACAGGTCATACACTTGAGCATAGACAAACAAGAAGTTCACAAGTCAACTTATCTTTCAGTCTCTTTGAGTCGAACTACGGTGTTCTGACTTCCTCATTGCACGAGAGGATACGTAGGCATAACTTAACAGTTATCGAACAAAAGTCTCTGTATATTCCCCCTCCTTCTAGCATCATCCTTTAAGCCTCATAGTCTTGAGCTTCATACTCCTGTTCTTACACTGACACTTCTCTTATACACCTCACATTCTTTTTACACTGACACTTGCATTCTTTCCAGCTTTGATACACAGATTACACTGACACTACCCCTTTAAAACACAAATATTTTAAGTGTGGATCCCGTCGAGTACGACGGACAATCTGGGTGCTAATACCTTCCCAGGTTGTAACCAACCCCCTTTCTCAGTCTCTCTGGTTCGCAACCGTCTTATCCATCCTTTTCTAGGTCTATGCAGCATTACCTTTCCTTCGGGATAAAAATGCCTAGCTGGCGACTCTTGTCTTTTTGATTTCACCCCTGTGTGTTCTCTCCTCTCTCGCCGACCGTTCGCGTCTGTACCCCTTCTGACCTGGGTGTCATTTTGGTGGGAGCGACAGCTTGGCGACTCTGCTGGGGACCCTTATACTGTAACCAGGGCTTCTGGTTCTTTTTGTGGGTTCCTCCTAGCGCTTGTTTGATTTGTGTTTACTGGGGTGTTATGTGCTAATTGTGTTTATATAGTTGCTTTATTTATTGCTTTATGTACATTTATTTATTGCTTTCTTTACAGTTTTTCATATTTCATACTGTCATTATCATTGCTGGATCTGTTCTTCTGTCTTGGTGGGTGGGGTTTCATTGAGAGTATAAGGTCCTATACCTGGGACCTGAGTGACACCTAGGCTAGAGTGGTTCATGTTCTTTCCCATTCCATTTCGGTCTGGTGCGGGAATATGAAACACGGTTCAGATGTGGGTTTCTTCTTGAGAACTCTGTGCTACAGATTTCCTGTAGTGCTAGGGTTATCTGGGAAGCCTGCTAAGTATGGATGACCTTTATTATTGACCTTCAGAAACTGAGGTGAATTAGAGGAGGATCTTTTATGGTTATTGTAAACACTGTACCTCCGGGTTAGAAGTGTTTACACTTCTCATAACTGATCCAAGTCTGAGGATCCTTGTTTTAGAACATTACCTGTGAGGGGGGTTGGGCTGTTTACAGGTTTGCAGGTACCATTGGCCACATCATACCCTGTTACTTGTTTGATTAAGAGTACCTCACTTTGGACAGTTCTTGTGATTTAACCCTGGACATGTGACTCTTTATTTGAGTCCCCCACCTTGGTTACTGGATTTCTGAGCCTCCATCTGGACTTCTTAAACATACATAGGCCTTGTATCAAGACAGATAATCAGATCCAGCTTGATCACAAACCCTTGCATATCATTTTCATACATCATCATTGCATCATTTAACATTTGTTTATTTGTTTTTCAGGGTATCCACATTATACTTTGGCTTGGTTTTGACCCCTTCATCTGCTTAGACCCTTGTTTCATCAGATATCTGCTTCAGCCATCTCCATCAGTTGTCTGCTTCCATCATCTTCATCATCACCAGCATCAGCCCATCAGTGGCCCATCTCTAGTACCAGTCTTGATCTTCACCAGCACTTGTCTTCAGTCCTTCATCAGCAGTCATGGCACCCAGGAAGAGCAACATTTCATACCATTTCTTTGAGCCTGTGCTGACTGGCTTTAGGCAGGTCCAGGAACTTATCACTCCAGACCACATCCCATTATTCAGAGAGCATTATGGAGGTATCCTTGACATGGTTATGGATCTGGATCCTTCCCAGAGGAGCATGATCCACACTTGCCTGCAGTTTTATGACCCTCCTTTGAGATGCTTCACTTTCCCAGACTTTCAGCTAGGACCTCTTTTGGAGGAGTTCTCATCATTGATTGGGGTACCAATCAGGGGTGGAGTCCCCTTCAACCCAGACATGACTTCTCCCAGCAATGGAGAAGTGGCAAAAGCACTGTACTTGAAGCCTACTTTGATTGAGCAGAACATGACAACAAAGGCTGGGATCCCTGGTTTACACTTGGACTTCTTGATTTCTCAGGCCATCCTGAAGGCCTCTTTGGGAGAATGGAGGGCAGTTTGTGCATTGCTAGCTCTCAGCATATATGGGGTTGTACTGTTTGCAGATGATCCCAAGTTTATCAGCAAGAATGCTATTCATATTTTCCTTCTGAGGAACCCAGTACCCACATTGCTGGGAGATTTCTATTACTCCATTCATCAGAGGAATGAGAAATAGAGGGGGAAGTTGGTGAGATGTTGTGCTCCTTTGTTTCATACCTGGCTGCTCAAACACCTACCCAAGACAAATGCATTCTTGAATCCTCATCAGCAGAAGAATTGGGCTAAGAGGCTTATTGCTTTAACTTCAGATGACATCAGATGGTGCACCCAGAGCACCAAAGGCAAAGACATAATCACCAGCTGTGGGCAATACCCAAATGTACCTCTGATAGGAGTAAAGGGTTGTATCAATTACAATCCTTTGCTGTTCAAAAGGCAACTGGGCTATGCTTTGATTCACCCTCCTAGAGTACAGGATTTGGCTGAAACCCTGTATTGTGAGATAAAGCCTAATCTAACTGCTGTCAGACAAGCATCCTGGGCTTGGGACAACATCCAGACAAAAGGGATGGCTATTCTTGGAAGGTGCAATAATGTTGCTTCAGATCAGTACTATGACTGGTCTCATGCTAGGGCTCAGATTACTGGAATGCCCTTTACCATTGAAGATATACCTGGACCATCCACAACACAGCCAGCAGCCACTGTCAGCCTGGAAGAGTTTGAGAAGCTGAAGGAGAGGAATGAGAATCTGTCTCAAGCTCTAAAGAAGACTCTGTGGGAAAGGAGTGATGGTCGTCTGGACATTGAGAGGTTGGAAAAGCTTAAGGTGGAGCATCTGGCCAAGATTGAGAAAACAGAGGATTACATCAAGAAAGCAAGGGCTGGGGAGCAAATATTGAAGAATGCCTGCAAAGAGGCCCAGTTTCAGAAGGCTAGGACTGATCTCTATCTACAAGAAAGTCAGGCTAGGTGGGTCAAGATCACTGAAGCCCGGACACAAGAAGATCAGAAAACTCAGGCCAGGATTGAGCAGTTAGAGGCCAATGAAAAGAAGCAACAGGAAGCTTTGCTGGCAGCCCAGAAAGAGATTTCAGAGTTAAAGCTCAGGGCTGGTTTGAAGAGGTCAAAGGACCAGGACAGGCACAAAAAGCTGACCACTGCCATTGCCACCAGAAACCTCCTCATCAGGAACATCACAGAGCATCCAGCTGGTCCAGTGACTGAGGCACTTTTGAAGGAGGTTAAGGAGGATGAGTTTGGACTTGATGTCTGACCTTTTGATTGTTGTTGCTTTCATTTGATGTACTTTTCTTTTGTGTTGTATTTTGACCCTTCAAGGGCATATGTTGTAAAACAAACTATGTATTGTCAGTATTTGTAATATATTTTGGTTTGTTTCATTTGTGGGGTTTCTTTTTCTCAAACAACATCAAAGCATCTTCCTCAGGGTCTGGAAAGGTCAAAACCAAGAACCAAGCCGGATACCTTGGAAAACAAATAAGCATATTGCATTGCATACTAACTTTTGTTTTGTTTTTTAGGTTTTTGTTATTTGTTTGTTACTAACTCTGTTGTGGTTCAGGAATTATTGCTCGCCGCCGGGTGTTCCTTCTCAACCGTCCGCACTGGTATCCTACTCGCAACAACCTTCCTGGTATCCAAATGGACCAAGTACAGCAGGACCTGACAGAGGTCAGAACTCAGATAGCTAACGAAAGAGTGGAGATGAGGAACCAAATGGCCCAATTCATGACTGTAATGACTAACCTGGCTCAAAGTCAGGAAAGGCTAAGGGCATTGGTAGAAAGACAAAACCCCGAGGAACCCCACCCTAGGACTGGAGGAACTAGTAATAATGAGGGAGGTCAGCCTCATGTTAACCCACCAGTATTTGGACTTCATCTGGATCCGGAAGTCAACATCCCAAGGAATGTACCGGGCAACACTGATGCAGGCAGGATCTTGCAAGAAGATCCTCAAGAGGAGCAGTTTACTGTAATGGGAGCTGGGGATGAAGTTTATGATAGAAGGTTTGATGAAATTGCTGAGAAGTTGAGATCTCTGGAGTCTCAAAATTCCTTAGGCTTCGATGTTATGGATATGGGGTTAGTGGATGGGGTAAGGATTCCCCACAAGTTTAAACCCCCGTGCTTAGAGAAGTACAATGGAACTTCCTGCCCACGAACTCACTTACAGTCCTTCCTGGGGAGACTTAAAGCATATACCATGGATGAAAAGCTGTGGATGTTCTATTTTGAAGACAGTTTGACTGGAGCTTCAAGAGAGTGGTATTCACACTTGACCAGGGCCACTATCAGATGCTGGAAGGACCTAGCTGAAGCTTTCATTAGGAAGTACCAATACAATCTGGACATGGCTCCTACCACCCATGTCGGAAAGAGAAATGGCCGACATGTTCATGAATACTCTGCAAGGAACATATATTGATAGGCTAGCTGCCTTTTCTTCCACCTGTTTCGCTGACGTAGTTATAGATGGGGAAAGGATTGAAAGCCTTTTGAAGATGGGTAAGATTTCTGATAATGGTGCAAGTTCGTCCAGTAATCCCAGGAAGCCTTTTGTGGGACCTAGAAGAACCGGTGAGACAAATTCCATTCATGCCAACAGGGGCAGACCTCAGTATGTTCATAGATCAGTGGCAGCTGTCACTATTCCAGCTCCGATTCCTCAGCAACCAGCATATCAACAACCACAACAACCACATTATCAACAGCAAGTTCAGTATCCGCCACAAAGAACCTACAACAACAACAACAACAACAATCAACAACAAAGACCTTTTCAGCAAAGACCGTCACAGGCAAATAGGGTGATTGACCCTATCCCTATGCCTTATGTTGCCTTATTGCCACAACTCCTGAAACTCAACTTGGTTGAATTAAGGACATTGGCACCACCAGATCCCTCCAATCTTCCAAGGAACTATGATGTCAACGCCAGGTGTGCTTTCCATTCCAATGCACCTGGCCACAAAATTGAGAAATGCAGGGCCTTACAAATGAAAGTCCAAGATCTGGTGGATTCTAAAGCCCTCAACTTCGCACCCCCTCCAAATGTCAACAAGAATCCCATGCCTAATCATGGAGGACCAAGAATTAATGCCATTGAGGAAGACCAGCCATCTTTCTTGATAACCAGTGTTGGACAGATTCGAACACCTCTGGTTGAAATTAAAGCTCAGCTTCTAGAGTGCCAGATATTCCCCGGGTGTGAGCTCGGTTGTGGGTATTGCAACATTGCAGTCAACGGGTGTGATAACTTGAGAAGCGGCATAGATGGTCTTATCAAAGATGGAATCCTTCAGATCTCAACAGAAGCGCCTACAAATCCAGCAATTCCTTTGACAACAATTCCTGAGTTCCCTACAACTGCAGCAACTATCATTCCGACCGATTCATCAATATCATCAACAATGGCTCCACCCATCACCTCAACAAATCAAATGTCAACAACCCTTTCTTCTACAACATCAGCATCCATTTATTCAGCAGAATCTTCTACAGCGCCAACAGAAATTAATGAAGATATCTCAGCAGTCACCATCTACTATGATCCATCAAATGTTCCTCCAAACAACAACTTTCAGCAACAAACAGTGGCACCTCCTGCCAGGTCACCAGTCACCATTTACTACGATCCGCACACCATTTCAGTACCCTCCTCTGCTGCAGTCAGTCCAGTTACCATTACGGTACCTGGACCAGTTCCATATGAAAGCAGTAATGCCATACCTTGGCATTATGGCTCTGATCTTTACTGCAACAGGGAGAAAATCACTTTGGATTCTTCAACCTCTTCTCCACAAATTGATAATATTGGGGGAGGCGGAGGCTTCACCAGAAGCGGACGCCTTTTTGCCTCACAAACTCAAAGACCTAACGCCGAAGCAGAAGCTGATGCCAAAGCAAAAGGAAAAAGTGTGGTATCTGAAGAGCCAGCTGTCAAGGAAACTCAGAAGACATCTTTTGAACAAGATGTAGACGAGTTTATGAGAATCATAAAAAGAAGTGATTACAAGGTGGTGGACCAGCTTCACCAAACTCCCTCAAAGATCTCCATATTATCCCTGTTGATGTGTTCTGAAGCTCACAGGAATGCATTACTGAATGTCCTGCACGCAGCGTACGTGCCAGAGGAGATCACTGTTAATCAGCTAGAAACCGTGGTAGCAAATGTCAACACCAGTCAAGGGCTGGGCTTTACCAATGCTGACTTAACAACTGAGGGATGTAACCACAACAAGGCTTTACACATCACTCTGGAGTGCAAGGGTGCTGTTTTATCTCATGTACTGGTGGACACTGGGTCGTCACTCAATGTTCTACCAAAGAAGGCCTTGGTGAAACTGGAGTATGATGGCTTGGCATTGCGTCCGAGTAATTTGGTGGTGAGAGCATTTGATGGCTCTAAAAGATCAGTGCTTGGGGAGATTGATCTGTCTGTGATGATTGGCCCGCAGACTTTTAAAATTACCTTCTATGTGATGGACATTCAGCCGGCCTACAGCTATTTGTTGGGTAGACCTTGGATCCATGCCGCTGGCACTGTTATGTATACCCTTCACCAGAAGCTGAAATTCGAGTGGGAAGGCCAAATCATCACCATCTGTGGGGAAGAAGACATCTTTGTTAGCCATCTGGCTACGTACAAGTATATAGAAATGGACGGGGAGATCCATGAAACTATGAGCCAAGGGTTTGAGGCCCTGAACATTAATGAAGCATCTGCTGTACTGGGAACCTCCATGACGTCTTATCAGCAAGCCAGGAAGGTTGTTGAAGAGGGTACTGCCCAAGGCTGGGGCAAGCTACTGCCCATGGAAAAGAAGGAAGACAGATTTGGGTTGGGTTACAAACCAACTCAACAAGATCAATAAGAGGCTGCCAAGAAGCCCAACTTTGTCAGCAGGGGGATACTCACCCCGGATGCTGTGAACAACTTGGAAGATGAGTTGGAAGATGAGCGCAACCTGGAGAGCTGGATACGTCCAAGGACCCCGGGGAGCCATGTCTCAAACTGGTCTTCCCAGGAAATTATAAGGGTTACTCCTGCAGAGTAATTATTATTTCCTGTATATTTTAAGCATGCATCAAGTCTTGCATCTTGCCCAAGATGTCAAGACTCATTTTGTAATCGGGTCATCTTGTAATTTTGTGCAAACAGATCAATCAATGAATATCAGACATCTTTTTGCAAATGAGTCTTTTCCCTTTCCGCTCACTGTTTTTCATTTTTCTTTTTGTACAAAAATAAAATGGCAATGTTTTCCAAAATGGTAACTTCATTTCACTTTTCCTAAACAAGATTAAAATCGATCACTAAAATGAACAATCTAAACCCTTGCAGAGAGTGCCTTTCAGACTGCACCGACAACAACACAGCTATGACTTCGTATGACTTTGACAATCCAATCAATCAAGCTGATGAAGGGGTTGAAGAAGATTATGAGCTTCCTGAAGAGCTAGCCAGGTTGTTAAGGCAAGAGGAGAAGGTTATCACTCCTCATCAGGAGGAGGTCGAAACGGTTAATCTTGGTACAAAAGAAGATGTGAAAGAGGTTAAGATCGGGACCTGCCTACAAGAGTCAGTAAAAGAGCAATTGATTGATATGCTTCAGGAATATGTGGATGTCTTCGCTTGGTCTTATCAGGATATGCCAGGGTTGGACACCGACATTTTCATGCACAAGCTGCCTTTAAAAGAAGACTGCCCACCAGTAAAACAGAAACTGCGCCGTACTCGCCCAGATATGGCAATGAAGATTAAGGAAGAGGTACAAAAGCAGTGGGACGTCGGTTTCCTTGCTGTAACTAGCTATCCACCATGGGTCGCTAATATTGTACCTGTACCTAAGAAAGATGGCAAGGTGAGAATGTGTGTGGATTACCGGGATCTGAACAGAGCCAGCCCGAAAGATGACTTCCCTTTACCTCACATTGATGTATTGGTTGATAATACGGCTCAGTTCTCGGTATTCTCCTTCATGGATGGATTTTCAGGATACAATCAGATCAAGATGTCACCTGAAGACATGGAGAAGACAACCTTCATCACACCCTGGGGCACATTCTGTTATAAGGTGATGCCATTCGGACTGAAGAATGCTGGTGCCACTTATCAACGGGCTATGGTAACATTATTCCATGACATTATTCACAAAGAAATTGAATGTTATGTGGATGACATGATTGCTAAGTCCCTCATAGAAGAAGACCACCTGGTAAATCTGTTGAAGCTATTCAAGCGTCTGAGGAAGTACCAACTGAAGTTAAACCCCAACAAGTGCACATTCGGGGTGCGATCCGGTAAGCTGATGGGATTTATTGTAAGTGAGAAAGGGATTGAAGTTGACCCTGATAAAGTCAAAGCCATTCAAGAAATGCCTGCACCAAAGACTGAAAAGGAAGTTCGGGGGTTTCTAGGTAGATTGAACTACATTTCACGGTTCATATCTCACCTCACAGCAACCTGTGAACCTTTGTTCAAGCTGTTAAGAAAAGAACAAACGGTCAAGTGGAACGAAGACTGCCAGAGGGATTTTGATAAAATCAAGGAATACTTGCAAGAACCTCCAATCCTGATGCCTCTAGTTGAAGGAAGACCTCTAATCATGTACTTGACAGTATTATAAGAGTCAATGGGGTGTGTGCTGGGCCAGCATGACGAGTCTGGTCGAAAAGAGTATGCAATTTACTACCTAAGCAAAAAGTTTACCGACTGTGAACAACGTTATTCACTACTCGAGAAAACTTGCTGTGCTTTAGTGTGGGCTGCTCGCCGACTAAGGCAGTATATGTTGACCCACACCACTTTATTGATATCCAAGATGGACCCAGTCAAGTATATATTTGAGAAGCCAGCACTTACCGGACGGGTTGCAAGATGGCAAATGATCCTCACAGAGTATGACATTCAGTACACATCTCAGAAAGCCATCAAGGGCAGTGTATTGTCTGATTATCTTGCTGAGCAACCCATTGATGATTACCAGCCTATGAGATTTGACTTCCCTGATGAAGACATCATGTTCATAAAAGCAAAAGATCATGAAGAGCCTGTTCACACTGAAGGGCCTGACCCAAAAGAAGAATGGACTATGATGTTTGATGGGGCTGTTAATATGAATGGTCGTGGTGTTGGTGCAGTACTCATTACACCTAAGGGAGTTCACATGCCTTTCTCGGCAAAACTCACCTTTAACTGCACTAACAACGAAGCTGAATACGAAGCTTGCATTATGGGTCTTGAGGAAGCCATTGACCTCAGGATCAAGACTTTGACTGTGTTCGGAGATTCGGCTCTGGTAATTAATCAAACCAACGGCAAATGGTATACCCACCAGGATCATCTGATACCTTACAGGGATTATACAAGGAGGTTACTGACTTTCTTCACAACAGTCAAGCTTGAGTATATCCCTCGAGATGAAAATAAATTTGCGGATGCTCTGGCTACCATTTCATCCATGATCAAAGTTCAAGCTGCCAACTTTGTGCCTCGGATTTCAGTATCCAGACTTGACAGACCAACGTATGTATTCTCAGCAGATATTGTCAAAGATGATAAGCCTTGGTTCCATGACATTAAATGCTTCTTGGAGGATCAGACATACCCACCTGGGGCATCTTCCAATGATAAGAAGACATTAAGAAGGCTAGCTGGTAGTTTCTTCTTGAACACTGATGGTTCCCTGTACAAAAGAAACTTTGATATGGTACTCCTCAGATGCGTTGATAGGACAAAAGCAGATTTGTTAATGCACGAAGTGCACGAAGGATCCTTTGGTACCCATGCAGGAGGGCATGCAATGGCTAAAAAGTTGCTAAGATCAGGCTATTACTGGATCACAATGGATGCAGACTGTTGTGCTTATGCCAGAAGATGTCATAAATGCCAGATCTATGCGGATAAGGTGCATGTGCCTCCCAATCCTTTGAATGTAATGTCTTCACCCTGGCCCTTTGCCATGTGGGGCATTGATATGATTGGCAAGATTGAACCGACTGCTTCGAACGGCCACAGATTCATCCTGGTAGTCATTGACTATTTTACCAAGTGGGTTGAAGCAGCTTCCTATGCAAACGTTACAAGGCAAGTGGTAGCCCGATTTCTGAAGAGAGATATCATCTGCCGGTATGGAGTGCCCGAACGAATCATTACTAATAATGGTTCCAACTTGAACAACAAAATGATGGCAGAACTGTGCCGGGACTTCAAGATCCAACACCACAATTCTTCTCCTTACAGGCCAAAGATGAATGGCGCTGTCGAGGCAGCTAATAAGAATATCAAGAAGATTGTGCAGAAGATGGTGGTTACATACAAAGACTGGCATGAAATGCTACCGTTTGCCTTACATGGGTACCGAACGTCAATCAGGACATCCACTGGGGCAACACCGTATCAGCTTGTGTATGGTATGGAAGCAGTCCTACCAGTCGAAGTTGAGTTACCATCTCTACGGGTATTGATGGATGTTAAACTGAACGAAGCAGAATGGGTCCGGTCCCGATACGAACAACTGAGTCTGATTGAAGAAAAGAGATTGGCTGCAATTTGTCATGGGCAGCTATATCAGAAAAGAATGAAGAAGGCCTTTGATCAGAAAGTCAGGCTCCGAGAGTACCAAGTAGGAGATCTTGTGCTGAAAAGACTCCTCCCTCCTCATACAGACCACAGGGGCAAGTGGACTCCGAACTATGAAGGGCCATTCGTAGTAAAGAAAGTTTTCTCTGGTGGAGCACTGATGCTCAGTACTATGGATGGTGAAGACTTCCTGTCCCCTGTGAATTCAGATGCAGTTAAAAAATACTTCGCATAAAATGACCCGCTGGACATAAAAACAGAATGTAAGTCCAGGCAAAAATAGGGCATCCCGGCGAGTCAAAAACAGAATAAAAGACTCGGGCAAAAGTAAGGGAAAATAAATAAAAAATGTGCACCCGCTGAGTTGAAAAGCCGCATTGGACAACTCAGGCAAAAATGGGTATCCCGGTGGATTGAAAACCCGAGAGGGCGATCCACGCAAGATAAGGGAATAAGCGAACAACTGCATTCCGAATTCGTCTGTATCACTTACAACCTGACAAGCTTCGAAAGGTTCAAGCGTCGGTCAGAATCAGCCTTCTTCAGAAAGCAAGATGAGAAGAACGTCAATTTCATACGAGTCATAGCAGAAGGGAAGCTCCTTGAAGCGTCATCAACATTGCCAGCACCTTTTTGTCTTTCAATTTGTAACGATTTCCTCATTTCAGGGGATCTGTTTCTCTGACTGTATCTTGCCAATTCAGGGCATATGAATTAATAAAATCAGATTTTCAGTCATGTTTCGTCTCGTACATTTTATTTTCGTTTGCAAAAATGTCCGATGCCTTTAAGATATTGTTCGCATAAATAAATATGTTTCCTTTCTAAAGAATACATGCTTGCAGGAAATATATTTACTCCTAGGAGTTTCTAACCTCCCATGATGGAATCCAGTAAGGGATACCTCGGGGCACTTGTGCGTTCCTTTGTCTTTACAGGATTGTAGGTAATTCAGAGCGCAACATGGGGCATGAGAGCTTCTCCACAGTAAGCTGCCAAATCATTATTTCATCAGCACACCTTCCAAACAGAACCAGAGATGCCATCTCCCCATCAGAGTTGCCAGGCATCACTTCTCCAACATTTCCTTCAAAGGGCAGCACCAGGGGGTGTTCATATCCCCAGCTGAGTTGTCAAGTATCATCCTCAGCGGGATTCCCACAGAGATATTTAGGAAGATCTATCAGTGATCTCTCTCCTTCCTCAGCCAAGTGCAAGGACTAGGAACCATCTCCCCGCAGAGCTTCAGCCTCTACCCAGAAGAGAAACGCCTGAAGATCTCACAACAAAGTGACGAAAGCTTCTACAAACCCCAGCTGGGTCCCTCATTACTGAGATAGGTCTATCAGTGATCTATTTCCCCAAACAGAGTCACATATGCCGGAGCTACCAATAATCTTATCCCCAGCTGGGAAATCCGCTTCAAACAGATCAGCCAGAGATCTTTGCAGCAACGGGATCCGAATCTCGGATCGGTATCTTTGCATAATCATAGCATTCGCATCATATTTCCCACAGAGCGTAACATTCCGTCTAATACGGAGCATTACGGCAAAAATCAAACATATTGCATAATCATAAGCCATGTGTCGAACTGAACACTTGTGAATACAATATACAAAGTATTTCCCCAATTCCTCACAAGAAAGACAGAACAGTTCCCTTTCAGATACAGATACACACTCCTTTTGGCACTCGTCCGTGTCACCACTCCCCAGTAAAGTCGCCCGAGCATTCTTTATAAACAGACGACTCATATATTACAAATGCATCCCGACACTCGTCTGTGCTATATCCCCAGCGGAAAGCCAAAGCGTCCCCTTTGCACTCACAACCACATGATTACATATATCCACACTTCCTCTTTTGACACCCGTCCGTGTCACCCCCCAGCATAGTTGCCTAAACACTTTGGAAATCAAATACTTGCTTATAATACACTTTTTCTGGCACTCGTCCGTGTCATGCTTTCCCTAGCAAGTTAAATACTCGTTTGTGTCTCACTCATCACTTTTTACTTATACGGATACTCGTCCGTATCTTGTATGTACCACTTAAATCCCCTCAGATTCGACACTCGTCCGTGTTCTTTGTTAACTAGTTGGTACTCGTCCGTATCATCATTTCTGAACATGCGTCAAGCGTTTGTTTCTGCCGATACTCGTCCGTATCATAGTCTTAAGGGTGCTCGCCCGCATCTTTAATCTATACACCGTGTCAAACACTTATGTCTTCTTGAATTTAGACACCCGTTTGTGTCTACTGTTCCCCAGAAGAGTCCCAACAAATCCTAGTGAATTATTTCCCTCCTATCTAACATTCGTCTTATGTCATGATACCCTCCGGCAGCCGTACCCTGCCAGGTGATCGTCCTTCACCTTTTTGATGATCGTCCTTCATCACCCCCAGTGGAGTCTCTATTCATTAGAACCCCTTTCTATCCGACATTCGTCCTATGTCGTGACTTTTTTTAGCAGCCGTCCCCTGCTAGGTGATCGTCTTTCACCTCCTGATAATCGTCCTTCATCATTTTATCCGATGGCCGTCCCCATCGTTGGTCTTGTTATCTGACATTCGTCCTATGTCATGATACCTTCAGAGCAGCCATACCCTGCTAGGTGATCGTCCTTCACCTCTTGATGATCGTCCTTCATCATGCTTATCCGATGGTCGTCCCCATCGTCGACCTTCTTATCCGACATTCGTCCTATGTCGTGATACTTTTGGCAGCCGTACCTTGCCAGGTGATCGTCCTTCACCTTAGATGACCATCCCTCATCTTATCCCCAACAGAGCAGCCGTCCCCTGCTAGGTGATCGTCCTTCACCTTTGATGACCGTACCTCATCATTTATTTACCTATAATCCCCAGAGAGTCTTATAGCTTTACTTGATGGCCGTCCCTATCAAAATCTCTTATATCCCCAGCATGTCGGCCGTCCCCGTCATTGCTTCATCCCCAGCAGTCGTCCTCTGCTCGGCGGTCGTCCTCCGTCGCCCGCACTTTTGAATGTACTTTATTTTCCCTTTACAATCTATATCCCTTTTCTTCTTCATTCTGTGAGTGCAAATTTTGGACTGTCTTTGGTATTCAACCACAAGTTATCTTGTTTGCCTGTTAAGCCGTCGCTTACATCCTGCACAGCTAACTCATGTTTGAATAGGGGCAGCTGTAAACACCCCAAATTTGCCCTCACCCATTCACACCATGGCTTGTGATCTTTCCATATGCATAAGTTCAAACATAACATCACATATTGCATTTTTGATTCATTGCCTTGATTTAAAGTCATCTGCATCTAGGGTTTGTGATCTGAGCCATCCCTGAGCTATTTGAGCCACTCCAAAGGTCATCAATCACTTCAAGAGGGTCTATGTATGTTCAAGCATCATATTATATCCTCACAAGATCAAAGAAGTCAAATAATCACAAGAACTGAGAATGGCATGGAAGCAGAGCCAGGTTTAACTGCACAGATGACCTAGAATTAGGGTTTTGGTTTCAGAGGCCATAACTCCAAATTTTTTGGTCATTCTTGTTTCTATTGGTCTCTATATGGTATGGGGATCATACATATCAATTTTCATGAAGAAATTCCATGGGGAAGGTATCTGATCAAGAGTTGACTTCTTGAGCAAGTCAGTGTAAAATCAGGGCATCTGAGGCCCCCAGTGACCCAACCAAAGGGTATTCTTCATCATTTTGAATGTGTATGATCTTTATTTGATCATAGAAGATGTTAGAAGTTCACAAAATTGAAGAATTTCAAGCCATTTGCAAAATTGCCTTTTTGGGAAAGTGACTTGTAATGGAAACTTGCCATTTTGGGAAAGTTTTTCAACCCTTTCTTTTTGATTCAAAAATGCTTCAAATGAGAAAACTTTGGTCATGAAAGTTGTAGAATGGATCATTCCCTTTTCAAAAAGTACAAGAACTCATTCTAATTCATTATGGATCAAAAGATATGGTTTGTCAAAGTTGAGGAAAATCATATAATTTCAAGTTTTGCACCAAAGAGGCAAAGTTGCAAAACCTCTTGCCAAGGCAAATTGTGACTTCAAATGGACTTCTAACCTTTGCACAAACATAAACCAATGCCTAAAGATCAGAATGCACCAAAGGTTTGTCCATTTTCATGACTTATGCTTCAAGTAATCACAAAAGGGCCAAAAGATCACAAAGTTGCAAAACATCTCATAAACCCTAATCCACTTGCTAATTGGCCTCAAGACTGATTCCATGGCTCTCCTCAATCCTTGCTGCGCAGGACACCCCTTTGTACTTGGCCTGCCATTGACCCATACCTCTCTTACACAAAACTTGACTTTTTGCAAAAAGACCCATACCAATCAAGCTAGGCCACACCAATTCCTCTGACATATCCAAGTGTGATACATGTACCAAATGAGACTCAACACATACCACACACAAGCCTGATCTCTCTCATAAGCCATAGTTCCAAGTTTTCACCTCTTATGCACTTTCCTTCGAATCTGATCATACAAGCATCAAACCTTAAAACCAACTTCACCATTCATTCAGAAAAGCTTCATAGAGCATAAACCACCATTCACCTTGCCTTGAAACCCCCTGAAACTCAAACACAATTCTCACCCCTCACTGAACAGAACTCCATCAAACTCACAAACCAGCCAAAATAAACTCCAAACAAGCTTTGCAAACACTTAAGGGAGGTCAGTAGAGTTGATTGGAAGCAAGGAACTGGTCAAAAAGCTCCTGGACTGAAAGCTTCAACTCAGGTAGCCACTGAAATTCATTCTTCCAGAAGCTTTGTTTTAAGTTATTAAATGGTTAAGTTTGATCCCCTGAGTTCAATGAACTTTTTATTTTTGAAAATGATGAAGAATTGAGTGTGTATGGCCTGACTGAAATTTCTGCCATTTTTGAATCTTGCTTCGAAACTGTTTCATGATGAGAAATAAATTCCATTTGAGGGCAGGGATGAGCTTAGGGAGGTGAGAGGAAGTGATCTGGAGCTTTAGAGCTCCAGAAATGACCTAGAGAGTGAGATTGAAATTTTCAGGGAGAGATGTCACCGGAGAAGACGACCGGAGCTCTTCTCCGGTGACCTGAATGTCATTAGGTCATTAATTGCGTTTAGGGTTTAGTTTGAATCTGGGCCTTAGATCTGGTGGACTTTTGTTGACTCCCGCGCACATGAATGGCCTGGATCACCCCATTAAGCCCTAATCCACGTCATTAGTTTAATTAATTAGGTTTTTATGTTAATTGGGTCAGTTTGAATTACAGCCGTTGGATGACGCGCGCAGTCTTCCCTCCTTCTCCCAGTTTGAATCTCAGCCTCTGGATGTGCATACTTTTCATTTTATTTAATTTTATTTCATTTTGTTTTGCATTTATTTGTACGAATTTTAAAAAATAGCAAAAATTATTTAAAAATTATGAAAATTTTTGTCAAAGATTTCATTAATTTTTAAAACCCAAAAATATTTTTATTTTTATTTTTTGCATTAAAAATCATTTTTAAATTATTTAAATGTTTATTTTTAATTAGTTAATGAAAATTAATTAATTAAAAATGCATTTAGGTATTTAAAAATCCCCAAAAAATTCACATTGCGTTTAGAAACATTTATAAACATTATCCAACTCTCAAACCAAATTTCTGTTTTGTTCTTGATGCCTTTTGATCATTTTCATTGGAATTAATTTTATTTTAAGGCAATATTTTGGTTCAACCTTTAAAAAATTTCATTCTGCCTAACCATTGAGAGTTTGATGATGATTCTTCTTGCATTGCATTCTTCATGTCATGTAGTTTATAGGATAAAATTGGTTTGAATTGATCTTGCATTTTAAATTTGTTATGCATTTTTCTTGATGAAGTATCCCAAAACCCTAGCCAACTTAGGAAATTCATAACTTGCACTAGGTTAAGAGTTAGATCCCCTCCTTTGGGCAGTGAGCTTGTATAGGTCTAGGGTATCTTTGATTGCATTTTCAATATTTTATCATGTGATTTGCTTCTGGTTTTGGATTTTTGCATTGCATGATGCATGTAACCCTAATTTGTGCCTTCCTTTGCATCCATTTTTCATTTGCTTGCATCCAATGACTTGCCATGACATTTTGTGCATCCACATGATTCATAATGCATCTTAAGACATATTAGAACCATGTTTGATCATTGCATCTTTCATTTGTCATGTTATATGTCCATTGCATTTCATAACTTTTCATGTACATTCATGGTTCAAAACATGCTTCATCTGCATCCATTGCCTTGTATGATCATTCTCATGTCTTGCCTCATGTTTGTATCATCTCTTAGCATCATTAACATCATGTAAATGCTTCTGACTTTGGTTTGCATCATAACATTTCATCTCATTTGCATTGCATTTCATTTCTTTTGCTAACTTTTCAGGTGGTAAGTTGTTTTGAGAAGTGGATTTGCCTTCACTTCTCACAATCTCTCTTCATCTCTCTTGCATCATTTCTGCATTTTGTATTTGTCTTAGAGTGAGCTTGCTCATTCATGCTCTCTCCTTACTTTCTTTCTTCAAGCAACTTGTCTTCTTAAGTGAAACAAGTTGTTTTGCTTCTCTTTGCTTCTTGCTCCTTTCATCTGCTTCCTTCCTGGTGGTTTCTCTGAAGATCTTTCTCTCTTAAGCCTCACAAACCCTAGGATCTCCAAGTATGATAACAATTAGGGTTTGTTTAGTCCCCCATTTAGTTTTTGCCTTTAATTCTCTTTGAGTCTTCTCTTCTCATCTCATAATCAAGGACTAAACCCTAAAGGCTTTAAGGCTTTGTGATTAGGCTTATGCCTGCATCCTTCTATTAGGATGGAGTGTATAACTTTAATCCTAAGTGTTAAACCCTTAATGTGTTTAAATCCTTTAATCAATCCACTTAATAATCATCAAGACATCAAGCTTGTAACTTGGGCCTTGCATTAGGGTTCTAATTCTTCCTTAATTGGTAAAGAAGGACTAACCCTAGTGTTAATGGACAAGTCCCCCTCAAGTTGTCTTACAAATCATAAAAAAATCATTTCTTCATCTTATCATTAACTAAAATCCACTTAAAAAAGGCTTTGTTTTGTCATGAGGTTAATCCCTAATCATGGATTAAGTTGAGGAGTCTTTCTCAGCTTAAATGTTCTCATCTATTATCCTTCTATTAGGATGGTGTAATGAGTCCATTAAATCCTTGATTATGGCTTAATCTCATTACTCAACACTAAACAAAAACAACAAAAACATCTAAAAAATTACAAGTAGGTTAATGATCTTAACCCTACATCAAGGTGATTAAGTGTGAGGTGTTTACTTCATACTTAAGGTATTCTCATTACCCCTAATCAGAGGGAGGATGTGATGAGTTTACTAGCCCTTGGCTTAGGCTTAAGCTCATTAACTTATGACAAACTTCAAAAAGCAATAAAAGATTGAAAACACAAAAACAAACAATAATCGTCTCCTTCGGGATTTTTTTCTCATCTCATTCACTCACAAACGGGAACTTGCTTCTTCCGTCTAATGCAAGACAGTTTGCACCTGAGCCAGATAGGTCATACACTTGAGCATAGACAAGCAAGCAGTTCACAAGTCAACTTATCTTTCAGTCTCTTTGAGTCGAACTACGGTGTTCTGACTTCCTCATTGCACGAGAGGATACGTAGGCATAACTTAACAGTTATCGAACAAAAGTCTCTGTATATTCCCCCTCCTTCTAGCATCATTCTTTAAGCCTCATAGTCTTGAGCTTCATACTCCTGTTCTTACACTGACACTTCTCTTATACACCTCACATTCTTTTTACACTGACACTTGCATTCTTTCCAGCTTTGATACACAGATTACACTGACACTACCCCTTTAAAACACAAATCTTTTAAGCGTGGATCCCGTCGAGTACGACGGATAATCTGGGTGGCAATACCTTCCCAGGTTGTAACCAACCCCCTTTCTCAGTCTCTCTGGTTCGCAACCGTCTTATCCATCCTTTTCTAGGTCTATGCAGCATTAACTTTCCTTCGGGATAAAAATGCCTAGCTGGCGACTCTTGTCTTTCTGAGTTCACCCCTGTGTGTTCTCTCCTCTCTCGCCGACCGTTCGCGTCTGTACCCCTTCTGACCTAGGTGTCATTTTGGTGGGAGCGACAAACCTCACACATCAAAAACACTCCAGTCTTCATAGCTTCATTTTGCAATATAGGTATCAGGCAAGTCCCAAGCACTTGCTATGTCATCTTGATCCTATATCTAATTAATTGCTATAAGTCTTCTGATAAGAAAATTCCTAGATTGCTTCTCAAAATCTAAAATTTCTTCACATCCAAAGCCTTGGTAAAAATATCATCCAGTTTATTCTCGGTGTTAACATGCTCCAAAGTAATAACTTTATCTTCAACAAGATTTCTAATGAAGTGATGTTTGATGTCTATATGCTTGGTCCTACTATGCTGAATAAGATTCTTTGAAATATTTATGGCACCCAAGTTTTCACAATATAATGTTATGACATCTTGTGTGACATTGTACTCAGTCAACATCGGCTTCATCCACATCAGCTGAGAACAATTGCTTCATGCTTCTATGTATTCAACTTCAGCTGTAGATAGGGAAACACAATTTTTCTTCTTGCTAAACCAAGAGATCAAATTGTTTCCTAAAAAGAAACATCCTCCAGAAGTACTTTTTATATTATCAGCACTTCTATCCCAATCAACATCACAATATATCATCAATGTGAAATTTGAATTATGGGAGTATAATAGGCCATAGTCAATGGTACCATTCACATATTTCAAGATTCTTTTGACTTGATTAATGTGACTCACCTTTGGTTCAGATTAATACCTAGCACACACTCTAACAACAAATATTATATCAGACATTCTCACTGTAAGATACAATAGACTACCAATCATGCTTAGCATTCTCTAATCCAAACTTCTTCACAATACTCTTTGCATAATTGCCTTGGAAAATAAATATTAAGTCTTCCATTTGCTTTACTTGTAAACCAAGAAAGTAGGTTAATTCACCTACCAAGCTCATCTCAAACTCATATTGATTTTGTTGGAAAAAATGTTTAACCATCTCCTCTGACATTCCTTAAAAAAATATCATCCACGTATATTTGAGCTATCATCAACTTATGTTCCTTCTCCTTTACAAAAAGTGTCTTGTCTATACCAGCCTTCCTATATCCATGATTAACAAGGAACCCAGTCAACCTCTCATACCAAGCTCTTGGATCTTGCTTCAATCCATACAAATCTTTCTTCAATTCAAACATATGACTAGGGAAGTCAAGATCAACAAATCCTTTGGGTTGTTCAACATATACTTCTTCATTTAAGTATCCGTTAAGAAAGGAACTTTTGACATCCATTTGATGTAACTTCAGCCAGCAAGCCACTCCAATAAATAATCTAACTGACTCCAAACTAGCCATTGGAGCAAAGGTTTCATCAAAATATACCCATTCAATCTGAGTATATCAATGTGCTACAAGTCTAGCTTTGTTTCTAGTGATTACTCCTTGTTCATCAGACTTGTTTTTGTACACCCATTTATAACCAATAACATTAACCCCATCAGGTCTTGGTACCAAATCCCAAACTTTATTCCTCTTGAGTTGTTCCAACTCTTCTTGCATTGCATTGATCCAGAATTTATCACTCAAGGCTTTCTTGACATTCTTGGGTTCAAGTTTAGAGACAAAACAAACATTTGATACATCATCCCTAGACCTAGTCTTCACTCCATCATTCAGATCTCCTATTATAAGTTCCTTATGATGATATTTTTGAATTCTGATGGAAGGTCCTTTTTCTACTTATTCATTCCTTTCAGGTTCGAGTTCAGGTACATGTTTAGGAATATTATCATGTTCAGTATTTTCTCCTGCATCTTCATCATCTTCAAGAACATCACTTATGGGGAAAAATATTCCAACATCCTCTATAAATGAGTCATCAACGACAACATTTATAGATTTCATCACCACTTTATTTTTAGAGTTAAAAACACTCTATAAGTTCTACTATTTGTGGAGTATCCAAGAGAAATCCCTTCTTCACTTTTAGGATCCATTTTTCTTCTTTGCCCATGATTTGTCAAGATGTAGTATTTGCTTCCAAAAACATGAAAATACTTAACACTTGGCTTCCTCCCTTTCCAAAGTTCATACAGAGTGGCAGTGGTACCAGTTTTGATGGTTACTCTATTATGTATATAATAAGCAGTGTTCATGAATTTATCCCAACAATAGTATGAAAGTTTTTTAGCATGAATCATGACTCTTGCACACTTTCGAAGAGTCATATTCTTTCTCTAAACAACGCCATTCTGTTATGGAGTAATGGGTGAAGAGAATTCATGACTTATTCCTTCAGAAGAACATAAATCATCAAACCTCTATTTTAAAATTCCTTTCCATGGTCACTTCTGATCCTGATAATGCTGCACTTCTTCTCTCTCTAAATCTTCTGACACATGTCTTTGAACACTCCAAACACCTCAAATATTTCTTTGATAAAATTCACCCATGTGAATCTTGAGAATTCATAAACAATAACATAAGCATACATTTTTCCTCCTAGACTTTCAACCTGCATAGGCCCCATCAAGTACATGTGAAGTAGCTCCAAATTTTTTGACGTGGTAAGATGTTGGAGCTTCTTGAGACAACTTTGTTTGCTTTCAAATATGACACTCACCACAGATTCTCCCTTCATTACCTTTGACCTTTCCATTTGATATGAATTTCGTCATCCCTTTTAAATGAATATGAACAAACTTCTGGTGCCACTATTTAACTTCATCCTCTTTTGACATTAAATGTGTGGAAATTATTTCTTGAGGAGTCCACAAGTAACAATTATCTTTAGATTTGATTCCCTTCATGATAACTTCATTCTTCTCATTAGTTACGACACATTCAGATTCAATAAAGTTAACTTTGAGACCTTGGCTTAGTCACACAATTGACTTATACTTATTAGGTTGGCAGTTAATCCTTTAACAAATAGCACATTCTTAAGATTAGGAAGCCCAACATAATCCATCTTCCCTACACCTTTTATCTCACCTTTTTATCCATCTCCAAAAGTGAAATAGTTTTTTGAATGTGGTCTAATATCCGCCAAAAACGTTTTGACACCAGTCATGTGTCTAGAACAACAATTGTCAAAGTACCAGTCCTTTCTAGCATAAGCTCTTAAAGAGGTGTGATCTATGAGAGCAACAATGATATTCTTGGGAATTCATACTTTCTTGGCATCACTATTGTCATATTTTCTTCTAGGTTGTGTATCAGGTTTAGGGTAACCATGCAATTTGTAGAAGTGGGGTTTTAAGTGTCCTAACTTACCACAATGATTATATCTCCAACATTAATCCTTGACTTTTGAGTACTTCCTCTTATTTCTTTTCTGATGTATCTTCGAATGTTGAGACATTTGATTCGACATAGTATGATTCATTGTAGACTCATTTGCTTTCTTTGTAACAACTTGATTAACATAACCAGGACCTGTAACATCTCCAACATTCTTCCCAATTTGAATAATATCATCCAACACTCTATAACTATTGTTAAGAATTCTAACAAATTTAGTCATTAAATCAAGTTTTGAGTTGAGAAAAATAACAACTTCTTTAAGATTAGAGATAACAGACATTTGTTTCAATCCTTCAGCATGAAATTTATTAATAAGTCTATGTTGATCAGTTCCTAGTTGAACTACTTCTGCACTCCTGAGCCATAATTCTTTGTATGAATTTACAAGTTCATCAAAGGTAAACTCCTCTATATCTGATTCATTATCAATATGATAAACTCTAGTAAAGGCAAAAACTTGTTTGGAAGATTCTCCTTCACTACCAGAGTCATTTTCTGACCAAGATGCAACTAGACCTTTCCTCTCCTTCTTGAGGTAAGTAGGACATTCAAACCTTATATGTCTATATCTCTCACATTCAAAAAAATTGATTCACTTGCCTTGATTGTCTTCAGTTTTGGTTCTTCTCCTAGAATTCTTCCTTTTGTCGAATAACTTATTCATGACATTTTGTCTTGAATTTCAGGTATTCAATATTTGGTTGAACTGTTTTCCAAGTAACCCAATAGCTTTATAAATACTCTCCTTTGTTTGCTGGTCACCTCCATCTTCATTGGACATAAAAGCTATGTCTTTTTTTGTTTTCAAGCTTATCACCTCTAATACCTACTTCAAAGGTTTGAAGAGATCCAATAAGCTCATCAACTTTCATGGTGTTGATGTCCCGAGCTTCTTCAATGGCAGTCACTTTCATGTCGAATCTCTTTGGAAGAGACATTAGAATTTTTCTCCAATTTAACTTCTGACATCTTTTCCCCAAAAGCACTTGACTGATTTTCTATATCTACAATAGCCATATGATAATCTTGATTGTAAGGAATTCAAGTCTTACCATCTTCACTCTAGACGTCCCTTCATGAGAAGTCTTCAGAATCTCACATGCCTGTTTTGCAACTATATAATTACTGATTAGTCTGAAGATGTTTTTATCCACTCAGTTGAATAAGGCATACAATGCTTTGAAATTTTCTTGAGCATGTTTATCATCTTCATCATCCTAGTCTTCTTCAGTTTTCATGACATCAATGGCTTTACCGTCCTTGTCTTTGACCATTAGAGGGTCTCATCCCTTTACCACAAATTTCCAAGCCTTTCCATACATGGGTTTGAGAAAGGAAATCATTCGAGACTTCCAATAATCATAATTTGTTCCATCAAGAACAGGTGGTCTGTTCTCATTCCTTCATCTTTGTCAATTGTACCAGAAAGTGTCGTCCCCAAATCTCACCCAAAAACGAAATAGGGAGCATGCTCTTGATGCCAATTGAAATTCAGGTGTAACAGATCTCAGATGTCATATGAGATGTCGAGACACCTAATCTCTACTTTTATCACACAATAAACAAGATAAACATAATCAAATATAATTGTATAAAGAAAAAAACACACAATCAATTGTTAATCTAGTTTGGAGCAACTAACCTACTCTAGGGGCTTCCAAGTAAGGAATGAAATCCACTAAATAATATTAATTCGAAGTGAAACAACCTCCGGTTTCCAACTTGTCACTTAATCACTACTGGTGCTATATTTCTACCTAAGAATCTCCTAGGCATGAGACCCTTCTAAATTCCATAACAATTATCATGTGATCACACTGATCATCGAAAATATTGTCGGAGATGAAACCGGAGTAAACGCCGAAAGTGGTGTTGGAGACATATTTTTCTTTTGTGCATCCGGATTTTTTTATAGAAAATTCTTGAGATGATTCTTTGAGAGAGTAACTAAAATTTTGAATTATTTCCTTCAAATCTTCTCTAGATTCATTTTTAATTTTCTGAGTTTCAATCAAATATTGTTTTATAGTTTCAAGTTGGTGTAGTTCTGTTTGTGAAAAGAAATTTTGATGTTTGGTTTGGTATGGAATGTATGGATGATGAACTATTAAGTGAGATGAATATGGGTTAGATGATATAGGTGGTATGGTTGTAACATTGAAATAATAAGGATAAAATGGTGATGGAACACTAATATATGGAGGGATAAAAGAGTGGTGATATGGATATGCCATGGAAGAATCGAAGTTCTAGAATGAAAGCACAATTTGTTAGGATGCAAAATTGGAACCCTAACAAAACAAGTGAAAGCTTAAATTCTAAATAAAATAAAGACAAATTAAACTAAAAGAGAGATAAAAATAAGAATAAAGACTTCATTGATTTTCTTGATGATATTACAAATAGAGCATTACACTATAAATACTACTCTAAACACATCTTAGCCATCCAAGTGGCACAATCACAAGGACATAAGAAACTTCTAGAATAATACTAATTAATTATATTAAATTAATAATTAAACTATCTAATTAAACTATTTAATTAAAATCACTCTCTATCACTACTTACCCCTTCAAAACCAACCTTGTCCTTAAGGTTGTAAATAAATGAGTAAAATATGATTTTTTTTAAAACTAAAATGAAAGGCTGATTTAAAATCTAACTTTTGAGGTGATAGAAATAATAATGTTCTGTTAATAGTCAAGCTAGCCCAATGCATCATAACATGATTTATTTGTGGTGGGACAAAACAAAATTTGACACTACAAAGTGTAGCTCGATTTTTGTGGTCTTTATCACTATCGCATTTTTTCTACTTTCTGATTTCTTATTTTTTTCCTGGTGAAGCTGGTTATGGAAGGTAAAAGATATCTCAAACTCACCCCATTTTTCATATTGTTATTTAACAGATGCCCACATGGTTTTGGGTTCTTCTTTAGCTTCTTTCAAACCTTGGGTTAGTGAAAAATTTATTCTTTTTGATATTGATGGTGGTTTCTTTGATATGGGTATGGGTATGATATGAGTAGGGATGTCAACTTTCCCCATTACTGGGGTTCCCCGCCGAGATTCCCCATTTAGGGTCCCAGAGAGGGAGAATTATTCCCCCGGGGGGATGGGGAACTGCTTTCTAGGATGTAGGCAACTTTTCAGCACCAAAGTCCTACTATGTGTATGAAATCATCAGATAATAAATCAACAAAAAAAAGTTCATAGGAATCCTTATGTTTAAGCCCTATTATTGGCTTCTGAGCCATCTTTTCTCTTTCTAACTTCTCGTTATTTTCTTAAACTGATGTTGCTTGCTTAGAATAGAACTGTTTGCCAAAATTATATTTCTTCACCTCATACTAAAGCAAATATAATAAAATACTTCTTAATGATAAAGAGAATACAATGTAAAAACCATCTATAATCTTTCTCCCTCAGGATTTTGGGCCTCTGCTTCCCAGTGTAACCCCCAACTTCATTCTTAATAAAACAACTTAAGAATACTCAAACCATAGCAAAAACATACTAAAAGCTATTAAACACATTCACTAATACTTTTATTTGTCTACATTCATTTCACTAAACACTTTTATTTGTCTGCTTCCCGGTGTAACCCCCAACTTCATTCTTAATAAAACAACTTAAGAATACTCAAACCATAGCAAAAACATATTAAAAGTTGTTAAGTACATTCACTAACACTTTTATTTGTATGCATTCATTTTATTTTTATATATTTGAATCTTGGTAGAATATCTAAGTAGTTAGGTTATCTTCATCCAAACAGATACACCCTTTCAAAACACTTAAGATTTTATTTTATTTATAACTTACTAGGGGTTTACAAAGATAAGATGTTTCCCGGTGAAGTGCTTCTTTGTAAACCATCCCCAACCTCCTTTTGGGCTTTATCCAAGGACCCATGGGCCTCATATAGGTAACATAACCTCCTCTTGGTCTTAAACACAAGGACCCCCTCAGGCTTCCTAAGAGCATAGGAACAAACCTCAGACTAAAAAATAATATAGTAGTCTCCCTCTCCCCGATGGATGACCAAGCTAGCCTCCTCTTGGGATTCGTACAATTGAATCTCTCCATACAAAGGAATTTCTGATGACCTTCAAAACATTTTCAAACCAACAGACAAAACACTCTTATTACAGAGTCAGTCTTCAACAAGTTTTCATCCTCCCATCTTAGGCTTCATATTAGATACAAATAATCAAGAGTTAGTCTCTCACAAATAAGCTTCACACTTGGGCTTCCAAATTAGGACACAGATAAAATTTTCCAACATAGTCAGTTTTCATCTTTTAGCTTCAACCTTAGGCTTCAATCAAAGCACAAATAATCAAATCTTCACTATTTAGAGATGACAAATTCTCTCTACTGAGCACCTTTTAGCTTCAATATTGGGCTTCAATTAAGTTACAAACAGTCAAATACTATACAACAACTTAAAATTAGTCATAGACTTGGACTTTAACTAAGATAACACTAGTCATAGTCTTGGACTTTAAATAAGCTCATTCCCAACAGTCATAGCCTTGGACTTAAACTAAGATAACAACAACAATATAGTCATAGTATTTGACTTTAAATAAGCTAATTTCTCATAAAATAGTCATACACTTGGACTATAACTAAGATCACTTTACACCAGTCATATTTCCACTAAAATTCAGCCTTTCTTGAGCTATGCAAATCAAGATACCCAGTTACCCATTCAGCCTTTCTTGAGTTATGCAAATCAAGATACCATTCAGCTTATGCCTTGAGCTATGCAATTAAAGAAACTAACCAATCATCCAGTTACAAATAACTATTTTTTTAGCTTCAATCCTGAGCTTTGATCAGGATACGAACAAATTTTTCAACTTCAATCCTAGGCTTTGATCAGGAAACAAACAAACTTTTAGCTTCAATCTTTGGTGTTGTACCCCAAAATTTACCCTTCCACAATCAATACAATATCTCTCAATACTTCTAAATGATCATAAAGTCCTAAAGACTCCCAATTGATCAAGAAGTGTAAAAATCTCCCCAGACAATGCCTCCTCCCAAGCAAAGTGTCCAAAACTAGGGTTTTGAGTTTCCTCAGGTTAAAATGATTTCCAAGGCCTCAAGTGAGCTTCATAACATCCCAAATGTATTCAAGAATCCCTATGTCAAGTTTCAAAGCTTTCCCAAAGAGCTTGCCCAGTCAGATGAACAGATATGTAAAAATCAGTCAAAGCAGTTAAAAAGTCAAACTGAGGTCAATTGTGGTCAAATTAAAGTCAAACTTCAAGATTTTTTTGCCAACATCAAGTTTATGAAGTAAAATTAATCATTTGATCAAGGGTTGATCATGATTCATCAAGAAAGTTTCAGATCATCAAGAATCAAGAGTTTCTAAGTTAGGGTTTTCTTAAGAAAAGTCAACTAAACTTTGACCAGCAATAACTTTCACATGCTTCATCAAAAATTTCCCATCCAAAGCTCATTTTGAAGAAAATTTAATTCTCTACAACTTTGTGTCTCACAAGCTAAGCCTAAAAATGCTTCATTTGGAAGGTATGAGCTAAAACATTATAGGTCATTTCAAAAGTCAACAAAAAGTCAACATCTTCCAAAGGGCATAATTTGAAAATGGTAAAGGATATGGACATAAGACTAAAGAGGTTGGTTATAAAACTCTTTAAGCTTTCCAAAATGTCCAAGAAAAACTTCATAGCCTTAAAATTGAAGGATTTGTGATTTGTCAAAGTTGGGAGATTTTTGAAGGGTGTATGAAGAAAATAAGGTCTTAAAACCAAATTTTTCCAAATGGGCTTGCAATTTTGTAATCCAATCTTTACAATGACATCATACACGACCCAATGCTTATTTATTCAGATTTTTATAATTTATTTTATATTTATTTGGATTTTATTCATTAAAATTCAATTTAAATATATATATAAAATATGAAAAATCAAGTAAAGCATGAAATCTTTGATTGAAAATCATTTAAATCATATTTGGAATGATTGAAAGTCAATTGAAATCAGATTGGATCAAAATTGGAAAGGATGGATGAGATTTTTTGAATATTTGAAAGGGAGAAATCTTCATGATCAAGTTATCTCATAAGCCCACAAGTCCATAAGTTTTTGACCTAAAAATCAATCCTTATAAGTTCATGAACTCAACACAAGCAAGGGACACGAATTTGGCAGCCAAGAACACCAAGAACAATCTTCAAAATATGCAAGAAAAAGTGATATTCGGATTCAAAGATTGAGCCACTTTCAAGACCAAATAAAGGTTGCAACACCTTCTATGATGATCATTGAACATATCTCAACCCTCATTCGCATCCAAATCATGCTAAAATCCATGAACCGATTCTCTCTTGTTCTTACTTTTGCAATTTTCGATTCTTACGATTTATGCATCATACACTAACTTTGATTGTTGTTTTGTGTTTAGAATGAAGTATACAAGCTCTCTGGATAATTTTCACGATGAACCATAGCCTAAAACAGAAACGGACATTATTAAGGTTCATACCTCCCAATTAGGGTTTTCCAATTTAATGATTATAAATGAATTCTAAGACCATAATTGAATTAAACAAACTGTCTAGATCATGTTGGCATGATCAATTTGGTGAATTCGTACGTTTTTGTGGAAGTATTTGTTTCACAGGTTTTGTTCGCATGAAAAATTGCAGGAAGCTTCGCAGGAAAATTCAAATTTTTAATCTAATATTTTATTGTTTTGTTTCTGTTTTATTTCAACAAACACTAGTTAGCCCGGTGGTCAGAGCATACGCGTGTGAATAGAAGGGCAAGGGTTCGAACCTAGGTGAGGCCTTTCCTTTTTCTCATTTATTTTCAATATTCAACATGTTTGTTATATATTTATTTGTTGCTGTTTACTAGCAGACGCGCCCCATGTGGCTTATTGACAAGGCATTTGGTTTGTGAGAATGAGGATGCAGGTTCGAATCTGGCTGGGACCAATTTTTTTGGTTTTTCTATTTTCTCAAACAAGCTTCATATATTATTTGCCAAAGTAATTCCATTGACACACGCGTGCTTTAGCTCAGATGGTTGGTATGCTTGTTGTGGGAACTGGGAGTCCTGGGTTCGGCTCCAGCAGGTAAGTTATTTTTGTTCTTTTTTCTATTTTTTTACAATTTTAATATATTTTCTTAATTATTATTATTAATATTAACTAAAACCTTTTAAACAAACAAAAACTTAACTTTTTTCTCTATATAAATTATAATTCAAATTTTATTTTTTATATAATATTCTAAAATATTTTGTAAATAAATATTAACTATTTTTATATAAACACTTATATGTTTTATTTTGTAAATATCTAATTAAATTTCTAACTAAATTATATAACTATTTTTTCTATAATCTTTTTTTAAATTTTTAAATTCTAAATTTTGTATATAATTAATCTTGTATATTTTAATTACTTATTATTTTTCTTAATAAAATTATTATTATTTAATTAATTAAAGCCTTAAACTAAATTCTAACCCTAACTTTTCATTAACCCTAAAAATTTAACCTAATTATTTCTAAACCCTAAACCCTGATTTTTTTTTATATAACTTTCTTAACCTAATTTTTTCTCTTAATCATTATTTCTTTAATTTATTTCTTTTATTAACTCTTATTATTATTTGCTTTATAATTTTTTATTTATTTATTTCTCGCTTTAGTTATTTAATATATTTGTAATTTATTTTCCGTCTATATTTTGTAACTGCCCAAGCCTTATAATAGTTTAGATTTACTTTTCTGTTTTTTAATTATTATTATTTAACTGTGTGGTTAGTAAATAGGGAGTGCGGAACTACTTGTAATTAAAATTAAATTAGATAATTAACTTTAAATAAGATAAATATTTGAAATAAAACACTCACACACGTAAGTCGATCTTTGATCGCCATCTTGCACTTCCTAGGGTATTCCTCTTGGTTGCCTTATCTAAATGGTCAAGTCCCTCGAATGTAGGGGTGTCTTAAGCAAAGTCCTTTCGCTTATAAAATCATCAAGTCCCTACAGATTTAAAAGATCAAGTCCCTTCGAGGTTGCCTACGATAATGATTTTGTCCCTTCGAATAAATGATGATAGTCCCTACGAATTGCTAAAGACACCCCTTAAGTTTCCTTATATGACCATACGATGACCATACACTTGTCCCTTAACAAATCCAAGGTAATGACTACCTATTCCTTAATAATAGGGATAGTCTTACCATTGAAAGAACATACGAGAACATGAAAGACTTAATCTAGGGTAGGTACCTCTTAGCTACTTGCTCACATTTCAAAATACTTTTTTACACCTCACTATTTTTAAACATTTCCAAACAAGGCTTTGTATACATCCATACGAGGATCATTATAAAATACTCAGAAAATTTCTAATCACACACTACACTTTTCAAAAACAATTTAAGTGAGCTAAGTAACTAAGAGCCCATGGATAACCATGGATACAAAGGGTGCTAACACCTTCCCTTTATATAACCTACCCCCCGAACCCAAGTCTTTTTAAAATAGGTCTTTCCTGTTCTTTTATGTCCTTTTCTTATGGATAAAATAAAAGTCGGTGGCGACTCTTGCTATCCGCAACATGACTAAAGGTCAGTCCTCCCACCGTGTTACAGAATTGGCGACTCTGTTGGGGAGTTACTAAGTAAAAGAGGGGTACACTTAGGAATTAGATCACTTAAATTGTTTGCTTTGTTTGCTTTACTTTTCTGTTGGGCTCTTTGTGTGAAAGATCCTAACCCGGATCTAGTGCACCCTAGGTAAATGGCAATAGACCAAGGAAATTGTACGGCATATACCGATATGGTTGATCTGGTGGCCATAGTTAGTGTGACTTCTTGGTTGGTGCTTATGTTCCTTAAGTAAGTTAAGGATAATATGGGGCTGCCATATTTTGTCAATACACCAACTTACTTTTAGAACCCTAGTTATCCCATCTTGGCCTTTAGAAAGTAGTGAGATAACCGGCTTTGGTGAAGACTGAAGTTGGTTGATACTCGATGCTACGCTCATTGAGATCCTAAACTTGGAGGGTTTTGGTTGGAAAGTAAGTTGCCTACTGAACAACCACCCTTGGGAAGGATCGGTGATATTGAGATCCCTTAGAACCTAGTTACTTTTGTAGGACAGGATGAACCAACTAAACTTCAGGGGAGGGTACTTACCTTTAAACCTCATGCAAGCCTTCAAATTTAGGGCTATTGTGTGACTTGTTTGTGTGTGCCACAAGTTTGTGATTGAGCATAACATCATGACATCATGACATCATAAGCATAGCATTTTCACTAACCATTTCAAGGACAGAAGGATTTATCTTTGTTCTTTATTACAGGTCATGGCTTCTGCTCATAGGAATACTATCCAGATCAACTTTGTAGGAATACCTTCTAAGCTTAAGGAATTGGTTTCTTAGGTTCCTGAAATTCCCAATTCATCAAGAGGCATGGTCACCTACTGGATCTAGTCACTTCAGGGTTCAATGAAGACATGATAAGTGTCCTATTTCAGTTCTTTGATCCTAAACATCATTGTTTCACATTCCTCGACTATCAGCTAGTTCCTATAATGGAGGAGTTCTCCAAACTACTGGGTATACCTATCCTTGATCAGAGACCCTTCACAGGCTTAGAGAAGGAGCCTAAACCTGAAGTCATTGCTACAGCCCTACATCTGAAGAAATCAGACCTTATCCTAGAAACGAGAAGCGGAGTTAAGGGTATTCTTGCTAAGGTATTGGTGGAGAAAGCTCAAGTGTTCCTTAAGGCTATGAGTTATGATGCTTTTGAGGGGATCCTAGCCCTATTTATTTATGGCTTAGTGTTGTTCCCTAATCCAGACCAGTTCATAGACGTACACGCTTTCAACATATTTCTGACTCGCAACCCAGTGCCTACATTACTTGGATACATCTTACATTCTCTTCACACTCGTACTACGAAGGCGAGAAGGACTCTGATGTGCTGCATACCTTTATTGTCTAGGTGGTTTATTTCTCACTTTCCTCGATCAGTGATTAAGAATGAACAAGGGTTCAAGTGGTCTAAGAGGATCATGTCACTTTCTCATTCATACATTCATTGGTGCTCTCGATCTATAGAGAATGTTACTATCATTGACCGTTGTGGGGAATTCCCTAATGTGCCACTTCTAGGCATAAGAGGGGGCATTACCTACAACCCTTCTTTAGCACTACGTCAGTTTGGTTATGCTCGGAGTAATGGTCCTCATGACATGCTTATTCAGGGTATTGTGTTCGACTACGACAACGATCTTCAGGGTTACCATCAAAGGTTTATACGAGCTTGGAACAAGGTGAATAGGATTGACAACAACACTTTGGAGCCAAAGTATTCTATTCCTATGGAGCCTTATCTCAGATGGGTTCGATCTCGTGCTCAGACTCTTATGATGCCATATCCTGCTGTTCTACCAGTCACTATGGAGCCTGTTGCTGAAGGAGACATTCCTTATACCATCCTTCATCCAGACATGCCCACTGATTTGGAAGAATTGCAAAAGTCCTGGATTCAGTTGAAGGAGCAAAGGGATACTTTTGAGACTCATTTCAGAGCTGGTCAAGAAAAAATTCTGGAGCTAACAAGGCAACTTCACGAGGAGCAAAACCTCAACAAGTACCTCCATGCAAAGAGGAAGCGTCCATGGGAGACTTAAAACCCCATATATTTATCTTTTGTATCTTATTGTTATTTCTTTGTAAGCCCAAGGGGCAAAACTTATATTAAGTATTTACTAATAAAATTTTGTTCTTTTTTTCTTTTAAACAAATTTAAATCCTGCGGTCCTTGAAAACATTGCACAAGCATATACATACCATATAATTGCATCACAGGTTTCTTATGAACATGTATCTTATCTTCTCGCTGTTTATTTCAGCAAAAATGGCTCTCGAACAAATCGTTAAGGATCTCCAGACTCAGAATGCACAATTTCAAGAAATGATTTTGAACTTGTCCAGGGGACAATATGAGCTGAAGGCACTTTTGACCAAGAAAAAGAAGAAGACTAGAAAATCAGTGGGCCTCATCAACCTGGGTAGAAGATTCAGAAGTCCTGTAAAGACAGAGGAAAAGGTTGAGAATCTTGAGTCTGAAAATTCTGAGAGAGAAGGAGGCAGTCTCCATGATACTGTGGAAGATTCTGATTCTGAAGAGAACTATTATCATGATCCTGCTAGTGAGGAGAAATACAAGATGCTGGTGTAACACGGTGGGAGAACTGACTTTTTAGTCATGTTGCGGATAGCAAGAGTCACCACCGACTTTTATTTTATCCAAAACGAAAGGGCATAAAAGAACAGGAAAGACCTTAAAAAGATTTTGAGTTCGGGGGGTAGGTTATATAAAGGGAAGGTGTTAGCACCCTTTATATCCATGGTTATCCATGGGCTCTTAGTTACTTAGCTCACTTTAAACTGTTTTGAGAAGGTGTAGTGTGTGATTAAAAAATTTCTAAGTACTTTATAATGATACTCGTATGGATGTATATAAAGACTTTGTTTTGAAAATTTGTTTGAAATGTGAAGTGTAATGAAGTATTTTGAAAAGGTGAGCAAGTACTTAAGAGGAACCTACCCTATGTTAAGTCTTTACTGTTCTTATATGTTCTTTCAATGGTAAGACTATCCCTATTATTAAGGAATAGGTAGTCATTACCTTGGATGTTATGAGGGACATGTATAGGGACATCTGAATTTAGGCAACTGCAAGGTGTCTTTAGCAATTCGTAGGGACTTATCATCTTTTATTCGAAGGGACAAAATCATTTATCGTAGGCAACCTCGAAGGGACTTGATCTTATAAACTTAAAGGGACTTGATGATATTTTATGAAGGGACTTTGCTTAAGACACCTTACTTGACCTTAGCAGTAGGCAACATGAGGAGTAACCCTAGAAAGTGTGAGATGGCGATCAAAGATCGACTTACGTGTGTGAGTGTTATATTCAAGTATTTATCTTATTTAATTAGTTTTCTAAATTATTTTAATTACACATAGTTATACACACCCTATAGTTACTAACCATGACAATAATAATATTTACCAAAAAATAAAATAGAAACAAAAATAAATCTACGACTATTACATGGCTTTCGCAATTACATAATAATAGAAACAATTAATAATAAATAAACAATAATTTAAAGGGTTAGTAATAATAATAATCATAAGAAAAGAGATTAGCAAAAGTATAAAGAATATCAAATTTTAAGAGAATATTTTTTTTAAGTTAAATAAACAATTTTAAAGAAATTTTAAAAGAACATAGGATAATTATAATAATAATAAACAATATAATAATTATTTACAAAAAACAAATGATTAACTATTAGATTATAGTTTATAACATAATTAAATTAAATATTAAAGTTAATAAAAATTAGGGTAAATAAAAATTAGGGTTTTGTATTTTATTTAAGAAAAAATTAGGGTTAGAAATATTAGGGTTAATTAAATTAATGAAAATCTAATTATTTAATTTATTTACAAACATATATACATAATAATAATAATAATATAAATATATTACAAAATAAATAAAAAAACAATTTTACATTTAAGAAAATAAATTATAATTTTTTTAAGAATATAAAGAAAATAGTATAATGTCATTTAGAAATTAGTTTTTATAATTTATATTTACTAAAATAAACAAAATAGAATTAATTAAGAAAATATATTAAAAAGAAGAAAAACAAGAATATTGGCCAAAAAGTAAGGACCTAGGATTTGAACCCAGGTCCTCTTACCTCAAACACACAACACAAAACCAACAGGGCCGGCCAGCGCACGCTGGTGATAACTATCCACAACATCATTGTTTTATCATGTATCTGCAAAATAAATGAAATTAAAAAGCAAAAACTGCTTTCGGCCAGACTCGAACCCTTGCCCTTTGCTTCACACATGCGTCTCTTCACCAACTGAGCCAAACAGCGTTTGTGATAATATAACACAAACAAAACATAATAAAATAAACTCAATTTTCAAAACTAATTTTCGCGCCAGATGATCATCTTCAACCTTGGGATTTCGCAGGTTTACCTGCGAAATTACCTGCCAAAACTCCTGCGTTTTTTCCTGCATGTGAAACCCTACGAAACTCATACAGTATCATTTACGTACAATTTTGTCAAATTAATCACATAAATATGATCCAGACAGTATTTGCAATTGATTTATGGTTTTAGAAGGCATTTATATTCACTTAATTGGGAAACCCTAATTCGAAGGTTATGAACCCTAAAATGGCATTCTACGATTTAGCCATGGTTTCTTCAATCCAATCACCCAGAATTCATCACAAACATCCACTAAACACAAATCAACAAACAAAACAAGTTAATGATACATGAATGATCAAGAACGAAAAATCAAGAAATATGAAAAAAGTTTGGATCGGATTCATCAATATGAGATGTATTTGATGAATATGAGGATCAGGTTACACTCAATGATGTTCAGGGAACATGTCTCAACCTTCAAAATGCTTTGGAATGACCTCTAGCAAGGAATCCGAATCAAGCTTTTTGTATGAATTTTTGAAGTTTGAATATTGTTCTTGAGGCTGCCCAAATTCGTGTCTTGTGCTTGCTTCATGTTGTATATATATCATAGAACAAAATTAGGTTAAAAAATCAGAGCATCATTTGGATTTTTGGATCAATAGAGATTGAAAAAGATTCACTTTCAAATATTGAAAATAACTTGATATATCCTTACTATTTTGGTTGATTTATTTTTGTATGATCTCAATCACTTATAATTATCCTTTAAGACCTTCTAGAACCAAAATCCTATCAAATATTCACACTTTTATATTTTATTTTGATTTAAAATGATTTTTAATGTAAAAAATCATAATAAATAAAATAAAATGAATAAAAATTTGAATAAATAATTTTTAATTCGTGCATGATGTCATGGAAGTGTTTGGGTCATAAAAATGCAAGCCCATTTGGAGAAATTTGGTTCTAAGGTCCCATTTGCTTCATAAACCTCCCAAAAATTTCCCAACTTTGCAAAGGCACAAATCCCTCAATTTTAAGGCTATGAAGGTTTTATTGGACATTTTGGAAATCTTAAAGAGTCCTATAACTAACCTCTTTGGTCTCATGTCCATATCTTTTACCATTCTCAAGTTATGCTCTTTGGAAGTTGTTGACTTTTTGTTGACTTTTGAAATGACCTATAATGTCTTAGCTCATACCTTCCAAATGAAGCATTTTTGGGCTTGTCTTGTGAGACACAAAGTTGTATAGAATTCAATTTCCTTCAAAATGAGCTTTGGATGGAAAAATTTTGATGAAGCATGTGAGAGTTATGGCTGGTCAAATTTTAGTTGACTTTTCCTGTGAAAACCCTAATTTAGAAACTCCTGATTCTTGATGATCTGAAATCTCCTTGATGAATCATGATCAACCCTTGATCAAATGATGAATTTTACTTCATATACTTGATGTTGGCAAAAAATCATGAAGTTTGACTTTGGTTTGACCACAGTTGACATCAGTTTGACTTTTTAACTGCTTTGACTGATTTTAGCCTATGTGATCATCTGACTGGGAAAATCTTTCGGGAAAGTCTTGAAACTTGACATGGGGATTCTTGAACACATATAGCGTGCTATGAAGCTCACTTGAAGCCTTAGAAATCCATTTAGCCTGATGAAAGTCAAAACCCTAGTTTAGGATGCATTGCTTAGGAGGATGCATTGTCTGAGGGAATTGTCAAACTTTCTGACTAATTGTGAACCTTGTGAACCTCTTGAGATATCCTGTGAACTTTGTGAACCTTGTGAACCTCTTGGGACACCTTATTACACAATGTCTTGTCTTGGTGAGGGCAAATTTTGGGGTGCAACAGCTGCCCCTGTTCAATTTTCTGAAACCTGAGGGGTTAGATTGGTATATGTGTCATTCGTGACCTGGAAGGTTGAAGGGGATTGAACACAAAAGCCCAAAAATTTGCACTCGCCGATGCGTAAAGTAACACTAATGATTAGTTGTATATGCTTAAGTGGGCTTGAAGATGCCACTTGGAGGAACTAGAGATGGGCTTATAGATGCCATCCATAATATCAGAAGGTGATAATATCTTGATGTTGATATTGGATATCAGTACTAGGTCTTCGTACATGCCGTCTCTGAATCGTTTATGCAACATGGTTTGAACTGAATGCTAGTACTAGATCTTCGTATAGATCGTCTCTGCATTATCTTTGGGGAAAAAGAATATCCTTCATTAAGTGTCAGGGCTTAGATCTTCGTATAGATCGTTTCTGAACCATATCTGAGAACATACTTTAATTTAAGTGTCAGAACCAAATCTTCGTGGCGATTTCTTTCTGAATTAAGTATCAGCACTAGACCTTTGTATAGATCCTCTCTGACCTGTTTTGAATTATTGAATAGACCAATAGAAATAAATCTTCGTGACGATTATCTCTTCTGGAAATATCCTGGATTAGGGAATAGATCTTCGTATAGACCGTTTGCCTACTATCCAAGGATAAAAGAGTATCAGGATTAAATCTTCGTGACGATTATATCTCTTGAAAATATCCTGGATTAGGGAATAGATCTTCATATAGACCGTTTGCCTACTATCCAAGGATAAAAGAATATCAGGATTAAATCTTCGTGACGATTATATCCCTTGAAAATATCTTGGATTAGGGAATAGATCTTCGTATAGACCGTTTGCCTACTATCCAAGGACAACTTAAGTAATGATTATCAGCAATGAATCTTCGTGGTGATCATCCCTGAATTAAGTATCAGCATTAGACCTTCGTATAGATCGTCTCTGACTTGTTGTGAATTGTTGATAGTATTTTATCTGTATATAACCATCCTGCAAGGAAAAGGTTAGTTTATGCATTATGTATGCATGTAGGGCATGGTGCATCTAAGTAAATGTATTATGCATTTATGGATATGTTATGGTATGATGTAAATGATGTATGTATGAATCATGAGGCCTGAGGCGTCTGGATATCTTTGTATAACAACTGTTGGCTAGGGAAAATAAATCCCGATTCGATGCTGAAGAATATGAGGAACTCGTTCCCGTCTTGTTTGATAATATGGTATTTATAACCTCCCGTCTTTGTTCGTCGTACTTCTATTGAAGGAATAAATTCCTGAGTATCCCGACTGAGGATAAAAGAGATGGACATAAATTCAAGGAGAGATGTAACTCGAAGTATCTATAAAGATAGATTTGCTCTACTAGGGATTTGTAGTTGTCTTGTGGGGATGAACTGACGAAGCTTCATTGAATTCCTACCTTCGTTCGTCCTTGGTAAATACTATTATTGCATTTTATGCATTTCTGGTAAACATCAATCATATTCAAAAGCATACATACATTCAAACACAACCAATGGACATTTTCGTTTATGAAAATAGGGTAAAAGTAAATCTGGATTCAAAGATGAAATTTTATTTATATTACAAAGTGACCTATACATAGGCAAGTTTGTACAAGGAGACAGAAATCCTAGTAAGAGGAATTCGTCGTAAATTTTTTACAAAACAAAGAAAACAGCTATGTGAGAAATAATCCTATTGAGTTTCAATTCTACTATTGCCATTATCTTCAAGTATCTCATCTTCTGCCGTTGAGACGGAAATGATTGAACTGATCTTTATCCGTTCGAGCTTGAGTTAAGTAACACAACTAGTTGGGGTTACATGAGTGATCCAAACGAGACATAGTCATACGCTTTAATCCCTAACTTTTGCCTGGATTGCCCTTTCAGGTTTTCAATCCACCGGGATACCCTTTTTTGCCCAAGCCGCCTTTTCAGGTTTTCGACTTGCCGGGTGTACACTTTTTTATATATATCCCTAATTTTTGTCCAAACCCTTTTGGTTCGCCGGGATGCTCTTATTTTTGCCTAGGCCAGTCAACCTAGCGGGTCTCTTTTTATGCGTAGTATTTTTTAACTATGTTTGCGTTTACAAGCTGTGGGAAGTCTTCACCATCCATAGTAGTAAGCATCATGGCACCTCCTGAAAATATCCTCTTGACTACAAATGGTCCTTCGTATGTAGGAGTCCACTTGCCCCTAGGATCACCCTGTGGTAATATGATACGCTTGATTACTGTCGCTCCCGACAAATGACAATCGATCAAATGAAGGTACAGACGCGAACGGTCGGCGAAGGGAACAATGAGAACACACAGCCGTGAACTCACTGGAGATGAATAGAGTCGCCAGCTAGGCATTTTTATCCCGGAGGAAAGGTAATGCTGCATAAACCTAGAAAAAGATGGATAAGACGGTTTGCGAACCAGAGAGACTGAGAAAGGGGGTTGGTTACAACCTGGGAAGGTATTAGCACCCAGATTGTCCGCCGTACTCGACGGGATCCACGCTTAAAGATTTGTGTTTTAAAGGGGTAGTGTCATTGCAATTTGTGTATCAAAGCTGGAAAGGATGTACAGGTGTCAGTGTAAGGAGTGTGAAGTGTGATATGAAGTATGAAAGTGTCAGTGTAGGAACAGAGGATGAATTGCTCAAGATCATGAGGCTTAAAAAATAATGCTGGAAGAAGGGGGAATATACAGAGACTTTTGTTCGATAACTGTTAAGTTATGCCTACGTATCCTCTCGTGCAATGAGGAAGTCAGAACACCGTAGTTCGACCCAAAGAGACTGAAAGATGAATTGACTTGTGAACTGCTTACTAGCCTATGCTCAAGTGTATGATCTGTCTGGCACAGATGCAAACTGTCTTGCATTAGACGGAAGAAGCAAGTTCTCGATTGTGAGTGAAGATGATGAGAAAAGAATCCCGGAGGAGACGATTATTGTTTGTTTTTGAGTTTTCAGTCTTTTATTTCTTTTTGAGTTTGTCATAAGATAATGAGCTTAAACATAAATCAATGGATTTGGTAAACTCATCACATCATCCCTCTGATTAGGGGTAATGAGAATTACCTTAAGTGTGAAGTCAGATTCTCACACTTAATCACCTTTGGTATAGGATTAAGATCATTAACCTATTTGTGATTATTTAGATGTTTTTGTGATTTTTGTTTAGTGTTGAGTAATGAGGTTAAGCCATAATCAAGGATTAAACAGACTCATTACACCATCCTAAAAGAAGGATAATAGATGAGAAAGTTTAAGCTGAGGAAAGCTCCTCAACTTAATCCATGATTAGGGATTAAACCCATGACAAAACAAGTCTTTATTAGATGGATTTTAATTAGTGATATGATGAAGAAATGAATTTTATGATTTGTAAGACAACTTGAGGGGGACTTGTCCATTAACTTTAGGGTTAGTCCTTCTTAACCAATTAAGGAAGAATTAGAACCCCAATGCAAGGCCCAAGTTACAAGTGTGATGTCTTGATACTTATTAGATGGATTAATTAAGAGATTTCAACACCTTAAGGGTCCAAGACTTAGGATTAAAGTTATACACTCCATCCTAAAAGAAGGATGCAGGCATGATCTTAATCACAAAGTCTTAAAGCCTTGAGGGTTTAGTCCCTGATTATGAGGTGAGAAGAGATGACTCAAGGAGAGACACAAAGGTAAAAACTATGGGGAGACTAATCAAAACCCTAATTCATTGTCATGCTTGGTTGGTCCTAATGTTTGTGAGGTTTTCAGGAACAATCTTCAGATGAACCACCAGGAAGCAGATGAACAAGATCAAGAGAAGCAAAGTGACTTGCTTCATTCAAGAAGTCAAGTCACTTGAAGAAAGAAAGTGGGAGGAGGAAGAATGAGCAAGCTCAAGCTCAAACACAAGTAGGAATGCAGCAAGGTATGCAAAAGAAAGATGAGAAGAAAAGTTATGAGAAGTGAAGGCAAATTCACTTCCCAAGTTACTTACCACCTGAAATGTTAGAAGCAAATGCAATACAATGCTAAATGAAATGAAATGATATGATGCAAAGCAAAACCAGAAGCAATACACATGATGATTATGATGTTATGAGGTGCTGCAAACATGAGGCAAGACATGGAGATGCTCATACAAAGTCATGGATGCAGATGATGCAAGTTTAGAAGCATGAACAAGCATGAAATGTTATGAAACATACAAGACAAATGGCATGGCAAATATGTAATGCAATGATCAATGATGCTTCATACATGTCTTAAGATGTCAAATGAATCATAAGAATGCACAAAATGCAATGGCAAGTCAAATTATGCAAGGAAATGCAAGAATGGTGCAAAGGGAAAGCCCAAATTAGGGTTCATGAAACAAACATCAAACACCAACCAAAAACAGAAGCAAACCTTAACATAAAAAATGGAAAATGGTACTCAAAGAAACCCTAGGCCTATAACAAACCACTGCCCAAAGGGGAGCTCTCAACTCTCAACCAAACTCAAGTTATGAATTTTACAAGTTATTAGGGTTTTTTAGGGTTTGTAACAAAAGAAATGCCAATCAATTGGAAAATATAAGATCAAATCTTGGCCTTTTTATCTTTGAAAGTTCATGCTAAATGGAAACCAATGCAAAAAGAATCAATGTCTCAACCTTCACCAATAGGCAGAAATGAATTTTCAAACTTGTGATCAAAATAATGCATAAAATGTGATTTAATTCAATGAAAAATTCTTAAAATGCATCAAGATCAAAAAAGAAATTTGGTTTGAAGGTTGGACAATGTTTCTAAATGTCTTAGAACATTTCATGAATTTTTTTGTAATTTTTAAATACCTAAAAGTATTTTTAATTAATTAATTCTCATTAATCAATTAAAAATAATCTTTTAATATTTAAAAATACTTTTTTAATGATAAAAATAAAATAAAAAATATTTTTGTGTCATAAAAATTAATGAAACCTTAAAGAAAAAGTTTCATAATTTTTATGATTTTTTTAACTATTTTTAATAAATTGTACAAATTAAATGCAAGAAAAATGAATTAAAATTAAATAAAATGCAAAGTCAAAGGAATGAGGGGCCAGGATGCGTTCTGAGGGTAAGTGGGTTGACTTGGCGCGCCATCTGATGGCCCAGATTCAAAGTGAATTAAACCTGATTAATTAATTTAAATAAACCTAATTAGAACTAATGATGCAATCCAGACCATACATACACGCGCGGGAAAGAAGATCAAATGGTCCAGATTCAAACTCAGTGCCCTAACCCTAATTATGAATTAATGACTCTCAGGTCACCGGAGACGAGCTCCGGTCGTCTTCTCCGGTGACCTCCTCCCCTGAAAAACTCCAAACCTCCTTAAAACGTAACTAAAATGAAAACCAAAGCCAGGGAAATGATCTCCATCACCTTACGAACTAAACCCCTCCCTCAAAACAAATTTATCTAACCTAAACAAGCTGAATCGAAAGGAAATAGTTCTAGGGTTCGTGAGCTTCAAACAGCAATTAAATTCTCAAAACACATCCATTTCAAAAACTAAAAGCATCAGCATGATCAGGAGAGCATAAGGAACAAGTTTGTAACTAAAAAAGAGATTTCTGGAAAAAGTTATTTGGAGCTACCTGAGATTTGCAACCTCTGATTTAGGAACTTTCAGGCCTCTTCTCCTTGCTCAATCTGCTCCTCTTGGTCCCCCAAAGTTGCTTGAATGCTCAAATGGAATTTATATTTGTTGGATGATGAGTTTCGAAGAGAACTGCTTCTGCTCAGTCAACAATGGCAGATGAGTTCTTGGCACTTTCAGGCTGTGAAGAAGGGTTGTTTATGACCTATGAGGTGTGTTGAGAAGGCTTGTGGTGTTGGTTGATGTGTTTGTGGCTTGTATAGAGAGATTCGATAGAATCTGCAGCATGAAGGTGAGCTATGGCAGATGGGGATTCAGGGTGTTTTTTGCTTTGTTTCTTGATGCTTTGTGTTCTATAGATCAAGGTGAGATGAATGGTGAAGATTGCTTGGGTGTTTGATGGCTGTGTAATGAAATTCGATAGAACTTGCAAGTTGGAAGGTTTTTGTGTAAGTTGTGTATGCGTGTGTTTCAGCCTTGGTTGTTATGTGATATGGCTAGCAAAATGAATGAATAAACAATTCTGATTGGCCTCTTGATGTGACATGGCCTGCTATGATAGGTGAGTTGCTTTTTGCTCAAAGTCCACTTTTGTGTAAGATAGGGCATGGCATGATACTAGGCAAGGACAACTTGGGTTCTGGTGCAGCATGGTGAGTGTGAGAGGTTGGCTTGACCCAAGGCTCAATGCAGCAAGTTGGTTGAAAGCTCATGAGTGTTTTGCAACTTGGTTAGCTTTATGGATTTCCATGAGAAAAATCAAGTTTCATGAACCAAACCATGAGCAAACTTGGTCCATTTCTGATTTTTGTGACTTAGAGAACATTCACATGCTGGTTTGACATGAATTTGAGGCAGCAATCATGCATTGATTCAAGACTTAGCAAAATTTCCACTTGGTGCATAACTTGAAAAACAATGATTTTTGGCAACTTTGCATGGCCATAACTTTTGATCCATGAAGAGTTAGATCATGTTCTTGTACTTTTTGAAAAGGGAAAGATAAGATCTACAACTTTCATGACCAAAGTTTTTCCATTTGAAGTCTTTTTGGATCATAAATCAAAGCTTGAAAATTGACCTAAAAGGATGCATTCTTGAAAAGTCAACAAAACCCAAAAAGTCAACTTTTGCCAAAACCCTAAATTCTTGATTTTTATGAACTTCAAACTTCTTCCATGATCAAATAAAGATCATATACACTCAAAATGATGAAGATCACCCATTGGTTGGGTCATTGGGGGCCTCAGATGCCCTGATTTTACACTGACTTGTCTGAAAAGTCAACTCTTGATCAGATGACTTCCCCATGGAATTTCTTCATGAAAATTGATATGTATACTCCCTATACCATATAGAGATCAATGGAAACAAGAATGACCAAAAATTTTGGTGTTATGGCCTCTGAAACCTAAACCCTAATTTTCAGTCAACTGAGCAGTTCATCCTGGCTCTGCATCCACTCAAACCCTAATTCTTGTGATTCCTCTGCATTTTTGACTTTGTGAGGATGTAATATGACATAAGAACACACATGAACCACTTTGAGTTGATTAGTGGTCTTTGGAATGGCTCAGGAGGCCTTGAGGTTGCTTAGATCACAAACCCTAGGTGCAGATGCCTTAGAAACTATCCAGTGAATCAAAATGAGATGTGAGATGATATGTTTTGTGTATATGCATATGAGATGATCGCAAGCCATGGTGTGAATGGGTGAGGGCAAACTTGGGGTGTTTACAGCTGCCCCTATTCAAACATGAGTTAGCTGTGCAGGCTGTAAGCGACGGCTTAATAGGCCAAACAAGATAACTTGTGGTTGAATACCAAAGACAGTCCAAAATTTGCACTCACAAAAATGAAGAAGAAAAGGGATATAGATTGTAAAAGACAAGTAAAGTATATTGTAAAGTGTGGGCGACGGAGGACGACCGCCGAGCAGAGGACGACTGCTGGGTAAATAGCAATGACGGGGACGGCCGACATGCTGGGAGAAGGTAAAGCTAAGACGGGGACGGCCGACTAGCTGGGGAAAATAAAATATCATGATGGGGACGGCCATCAAGTAAAGCTGTAAAATTCTCTGGGGATTGGTGAAACATGACGGGGACGGCCATCAAGTTCACAAAGGTAAAGTAACCAACGATGGGGACGGCCATCGGGTTAAAAAAGAAAAGGGACCACGACGGGGACGGCCATCGGGTTAAAGAATAAATGAAATAAACAGATGATGGGGTACGGCCATCAAAGGTGAAGGACGATCACCTAGCAGGGGACGGCTGCTCTGTTGAGGATAAAAGAAAAATGATGGGGACGGCCATCAAAGGTGGAGGACGACCACTTGGCAGGGTACGGCTGCCAAAAATATCAACGATGGGGACGGCCATCGGATAGAAAAGGTCAACGATGGGGACGGCCATCGGACGAGCATGATGGAGGACGACCATCAAGAAGTGGAGGACGACCACTCAGCAGGGGACGGCTGCTCTCAAGGTTTATCATAACACAGGACGAGTGTTAGATAACCAAAATCAACAATGGGGACGGCCATTGGATAAAGTGATGAAGGACGATCATCAAAAGGTGGAGGACGACCACCTAGCAGGGGACGGCTGCTAAAATCAACGATGGGGACGGCCATCGGATGAGCATGATGGAGGACGACCACTCAGCAGGGGACGGCTGCTCTCAAGGTTTATCATAACACAGGACGAGTGTTAGATAACCAAAATCAACAATGGGGACGGCCATTGGATAAAGTGATGAAGGACGATCATCAAAAGGTGGAGGACGACCACCTAGCAGGGGACGGCTGCTAAAATCAACGATGGGGACGGCCATCGGATGAGCATGATGGAGGACGACCATCAAGAAGTGGAGGACGACCACTTAGCAGGGTACGGCTGCTCTCAGGGTTATCATAACACAGGACGAGTGTTAGATAAAAGAAAATTTGTTTGTAATCTACTGGGGATGGTAAACACGGACGAGTGTTTATATCCAAGAAACAAAAAGTATAAGTGTTTGGTATTGTGTATAGATTAAAGATGCGGACGAGTATCCTTAAGACTATGATACGGACGAGTATCATGTAGAAACAAACTGACACATGCTCAGAGATGATGATACGGACGAGTATCAACTGGTTAACAAAGAACACGGATGAGTGTTGCATCTGAAGGGATTCTTCTGGGGAATAATAGACACAGACGAGTATCTATATTCAAGAAGACACAAGTGTTTGACACGGTGTATGGATTAAAGATGCGGACGAGCATCCTTAAGACTATGATACGGACGGGTATCATGTAGAAACAAACATTAGACGCAATGTTCTGAGATGATGGTACGGACGAGTACCAACGGGTTAACAAAGAACAAGGACTACTGTCGAATCTGTGGGGATATAAATGATGTATACAAAATACGGACGAGTATTTGCATAAGTGTACCAATGAGTAGTGGATATGTATAGATGAGCATTATCTGCTGGGGAGAGTGACACGGACGAGTGTCAAGAAAGAAAAGTATAACATTAACAAGTATATGGGTCAAGAAAGTGTATACAGGCATAGGCGACCATGCTGGGGATATGACACGGACGGGTGTCAAGGATGAGTATATATGAGTATATGTGAGTGCAAAGAGGGTGTCTTTGGCTTTCTGCTGGTGATTTGACACGGACGGGTGTCAGGACATATCTGCAATACTGGTGATCTTGTTTGTAAAGGTGTGTTCCAGCAACCTGCTGGAAAATGATGACACGGACGGGTGTCAAAAGGGGATATGTACTGGTATTTGTGATTTGAAAAGGCAACTGCTTTTGCTGGGACTCTGATGAGGATTTTTCTGTACTGTATATGCTGTACGCCGACAGATTGTCAATATTTACAAGTATTCGAATCACATCATGGCTTATGATTATGCTATGCATTTGATTTTTTGCCGTAATGCTCCGTATTAGACGGAATGCTACGCTCTGAGGGTACAGTATGATGCGAATGCTATGATTATGCAACGGGGCACCGATCCGCTTGAGGTGAACATCCCAGCTGGGGATGAGATTATTAGTAAATCTAATGATGTATCTGTTTGGGGATACAGGTCACTGATTGACATATCTTTATAATATGGGAACCAGCTGGGGTTTGTAGAAGCTTTCTCCTCTCTGTTGTGACTTCCTCGGGCGTTGCTCTTCTGAATAGAGGCTTGAAGCTCTGTGGGGAGATGATTCCCTGATTCTGTATTTAACTGAGGAAAGACAGTTGGTTCTTCAGCTGGGGAGGGTAATGAGAGGCAACTCAGCTGGGGAGAGCAATGGAGAGCGACTCAGCTGGGGATAGAGCATTGGATGCTAATATCTTTTGTTGATTTGCCAGCTTGCTGAGATATACCTTGCATGCCCCAGGTTGCGTTCTGGATACCTGCAATCCTGCAAAGATAAGGAAACACACAAAGGTCCCGAGGTATCCTTTACTGAATCTTGTCATAGGAAATAAGTACTTTCGAGAGTAGGTATATTCCCTGCAAGCATGTATTTTACTTTTAGAGAAAAGCATCTGTACTTATGCAATTGTATTTTTAGAGATATCAGACAACTCTTTGCAAAACATAAATGTAAAAACGAAACATGACTGAAAATCTGATTTTTATTAATTCATGTGCCCTGAATTGGCAAGATACAGTCAAAGAAACAAATCTCCTGAAATGAGGAAATTGTTACAAATTGAGAAACAAAGTGCTGGCAGTGTTGGTGACGCTTTGAGGAGCTTCCTCTCCCGCTATGACTCGTATAACAATGACGTTCTTCTCGTCTTGCTTTCTGGAGAAAGTTGATTCTGATCGGAGCTTGATTCTGTCAAAGCTTTCCAAGTTGTAAGTGATACAGACGAATTCAGAGTGCAGTTGTTCGCTTATTCCCTTATTTTGCATGGATCGCCCTTTCGGGTTTTCAATCCATCGGGATACCCATTTTTGCCTGAGCTGTCCAATGCGGCTTTTCAACTCAGCGGGTGTACATTTTTATTTATTTCCCTTATTTTTGCCCGAGTCTTTTATTCTGTTTTTGACTCGCCGGGATGCCCTATTTTTGCCTGGACTTACATTCTGTTTTTATGTCCAGCGGGTCATTTTATGCGAAGTATTTTTTAACTGCATCTGAATTCACAGGGGACGGGAAATCTTCGCCATCCATGGTGCTGAGCATCAGTGCCCCACCAGAGAAGACTTTCTTCACCACGAATGGTCCTTCATAATTTGGAGTCCATTTACCCCTGTGGTCTGTATGAGGAGGGAGGATTCTTTTCAGCACAAGATCTCCCACTTGGTACTCTCGGTGCCTGACTTTCTGATCAAAGGCTCTCTTCATTCTCTTCTGATATAGCTGTCCATGACAGATTGCAGCCAACCTCTTCTCTTCGATCAGACTCAGTTGCTCGTATCGGGCCCTAACCCATTCTGCTTCACTCAGTTTGACATCCATCAATACCCGTAGCGAGGGTAATTCAACTTCAACTGGTAGGACTGCTTCCATACCATACACAAGCTGATACGGTGTTGCCCCAGTGGATGTCCTGATTGATGTGCGATACCCATGCAAGGCAAATGGTAGCATTTCATGCCAGTCTCTGTAGGTGACTACCATCTTTTGCACAATCTTCTTGATATTCTTATTTGCTGCCTCAACAGCGCCATTCATCTTTGGTCTGTAAGGAGAAGAATTGTGATGTTGGATCTTGAAGTCCCGGCATAATTCAGCCATCATTTTGTTGTTGAGATTAGAACCATTATCAGTAATGATTCGCTCGGGTACTCCATACCGACAGATGATGTCTCTTTTTAGGAATCGGGCTACCACTTGCCTTGTGACGTTTGCATATGAGGCTGCTTCAACCCACTTCGTGAAATAGTCGATGGCGACCAGGATGAATCTGTGGCCGTTTGAAGCAGTTGGCTCAATCTTGCCAATCATATCAATGCCCCACATGGCAAAGGGCCATGGTGAAGACATAATGTTCAAAGGGTTGGGAGGCACATGCACTTTATCTGCGTAGATCTGGCATTTGTGGCATTTCCTGGCATAGGCACAACAGTCTGCATCCATTGTGATCCAGTAATAGCCTGATCTTAACAACTTCTTAGCCATTGCATGTCCTCCAGCATGGGTACCAAAAGAGCCTTCATGCACTTCATGCATCAGTAGATCTGCTTCCGTCTTGTCAACACATCTGAGGAGTACCATGTCAAAGTTCCTCTTGTATAAAGATCCATCAGTATTCAGGAAGAAACTTCCAGCAAGCCTTCTCAAAGTCTTCTTATCATTGGAAGATGCCCCAGGTGGGTATGTTTGATCCTCCAAGAAGCTTTTAATATCGTGAAACCAAGGCTTATCATCCTTGACAACATCTGCTGCGAATACATACGCTGGTCTATCAAGTCTCGATACTGAAATCTGAGGTACAGAGTTAGCTGCTTGAACTTTGATCATGGATGAAATGGTAGCCAAAGCATCTGCAAACTGATTCTCGTCCCGAGGGATATACTCAAGCTTGACTGTTGTGAAGAAAGTCAGTAACCTTCTCGTATAATCCCTGTAAGGTATCAGATGATCTTGGTGGGTGTACCATTTTCCGTTGGTCTGATTGATTACCAAAGCTGAATCTCCGAATACGGTCAATGTCTTGATCCTGAGGTCAATGGCTTCCTCAAGACCCATAATACAAGCTTCGTATTCAGCTTCATTGTTAGTGCAGTTGAAAGTGAGTTTTGCCGAGAAAGGCATGTGAACTCCTTTGGGTGTAATGAGTACTGCACCAACACCACGGCCATTCATGTTAACAGCCCCGTCAAACATCATAGTCCATTCTTCTTCTGGGTCAGGCCCTTCAGTGTGAACAGGCTCTTCATGATCTTTTGCTTTAATGAACATGATGTCTTCATCAGGGAAGTCAAACCTCATAGGCTGGTAATCATCAATGGGTTGCTCAGCAAGATATTCAGATAGTACACTGCCCTTGATGGCTTTCTGAGAAGTGTACTGTATGTCGTATTCTGTGAGAATCATCTGCCATCTTGCAACCCGTCCGGTAAGAGCTGGCTTCTCGAAAATGTATTTGACTGGGTCCATTTTTGAGATTAACAAGGTAGTGTGGGTCAACATATACTGTCTCAGTCGGCGAGCAGCCCACGCTAAAGCACAGCAAGTTTTCTCGAGCAGTGGATAACGTTGTTCACAGTCGGTAAACTTTTTGCTTAGGTAGTATATTGCATACTCTTTTCGACCAGACTCGTCATGCTGGCCCAGCACACACCCCATTGACTCTTCTAATACTGTCAAGTACATAATCAGAGGTCTTCCTTCAACTGGAGGCATAAGGACTGGAGGTTCTTGTAAGTACTCCTTGATCTTGTCAAAAGCCCTTTGGCAATCTTCGTTCCACCTGACCGTTTGTTCCTTTCTTAACAGTTTGAACAAAGGTTCACAGGTTGCAGTAAGGTGAGATATGAACCTTGAAATGTAGTTCAATCGACCTAAAAACCCTCGAACTTCTTTCTCAGTTTTCGGTGCAGGCATCTCTTGGATGGCTTTGACTTTATCAGGGTCAACCTCAATCCCTTTCTCGCTTACAATAAAGCCCAGCAGCTTACCAGATCTCACCCCGAATGTGCATTTGTTGGGGTTCAACTTCAGTTGATACTTTCTCAGACGCTTGAACAACTTGAGCAGATTCACCAGATGGTCTTCCTCTGTAAGGGACTTGGCAATCATGTCATCCACATAACACTCGATTTCCTTATGGATCATATCGTGGAATAATGTTACCATAGCCCGTTGATAGGTGGCACCAGCATTCTTCAGTCCGAATGGCATCACCTTATAACAGAACGTGCCCCAAGGTGTAATGAATGTTGTCTTCTCCATGTCTTCAGGTGACATCTTGATCTGGTTATATCCTGAGAATCCGTCCATGAAGGAGAATACCGAGAACTGAGCCGTATTATCAACCAATACATCGATGTGAGGTAAAGGGAAATCATCTTTCGGGCTGGCTCTGTTCAGATCCCGGTAATCAACACACATCCTTACCTTACCATCTTTCTTAGGCACTGGTACTATATTAGCAACCCACGGCGGGTAGCTAGTCACAGCAAGGAATCCGGCATCCCATTGCTTTTGTACCTCCTCTTTGATTTTCATAGCCATGTCTGGGCGAGTTCGGCGCAGCTTCTGTTTGACCGGTGGGCACTCTTCTCTCAAAGGCAACTTGTGCACAACTATATCGGTATCCAACCCTGGCATGTCTTGATATGACCAGGCAAACACATCAACATACTCTTGAAGCAGATCTATCAGTTGCTTCTTCACTGAGTCTTGCAGGCAGGCCCCGATCTTGACCTCTTTCACATTTTCCTCTGTACCAAGATTAATCACTTCAACCTCCTCCTGATGAGGGGTAATAACCTTTTCCTCTTGTCTTAACAACCTGGCTAGCTCTTCAGGAAGCTCATATTCTTCATCAACCCCTTCATCAGCTTGATTGATTGGATTGTCAAAGTCATACGATGTCATAGCCGTGCTGTTGTCGGTGCTGTCAGGAAGGCATTCTCTGAAAGGGTTTAATCGGTTCATTTTAGTGATCTGATTTTAGTCTTATTTAGAAAGGTGAAATGAAGTTGTCATTTTGAAAAACACTGCCATTTATTTTTGTACAAAAAGAAAAATGGAAAAACAGTGAGCATAAAAGAAAAAGACTCGTTTGCAAAAAGATTGTCTGATATTTCATTAACTTAATCTTGTTTGCACAAAAGTACAGATGGCCCTGATTACAAAATGAGTCTTGTCATCTTGGGCAAGATGCAAGACTTTGATGCATGCTTATAAAATACAGGAAATAATAATTACTTTGCTCGAGTAACACTTATAATTCCCTGGGAAGACCAGTTCGAGACACTGCTCCCCGGGATCTTCGGACGAATCCAATTCTCCAGGTTGCGCTCCTCTTCCAGCTCGTCTTCCAGGCAGTTGATAGCATCGGGGGTAAGCATCCCCCCACTGACAAAACCAGGCTCTCCAGCAGCCTTCACTTGATGTTGAGTTGGTTTGTAACCCAACCCAAATTTGTCCTTCTTCTCTTCCACAGCTAAAACCTTGCCCCAGCCTAGGGCAGTTCCTTCCTCAACAACCTTCCGGGCTTGTTGGTATGACGACATGGAGATCCCCGAAACAGCAGATGCTTCATTCACATTCAAGGCTTCAAAACCTTGGCTCATGGTTTCAACGATCTCTCCATCCATTTCAATATACTTGTAAGTAGCCAGATGGCTAACAAATATATCCTCCTCCCCACAGATTGTGACAACTTGGCCTTCCCACTCATATTTTAACTTTTGGTGAAGGGTAGACGTTATTGCGCCAGCGGCGTGAATCCAGGGTCTACCCAACAAACAGCTGTAGGCGGGCTGAATGTCCATCACATAAAAGATAGTTTTAAATGTCTGCGGGCCAATTGTCACAGGCAGCTCAACTTCTCCCAGAACCGATCTCTTCGAGCCATCAAAAGCTCTAACCACCAGGTTGCTGGGTCTCAATGCCAGTCCATCATATTCAAGCTTCACCAGAGCCTTCTTTGGTAAGACATTCAGGGATGATCCTGTGTCCACCAGCACATGTGAAAGGACAGCTCCTTTGCATTCCATGGTTATGTGCAAGGCTTTGTTGTGATTGCGGCCATCCACTGTCAGGTCAGAATTGGTAAACCCTAGCCCGTTGCTAGCAGTAACATTACCAACCACGGTTTCCAATTGGTTGACAGTAATCTCCTCGGGCACGTAAGCTGCGTGCAGTACTTTCAGTAGTGCATTCCGATGGGCTTCGGAGCACATGAGCAGTGAGAGGATGGAGATTTTGGATGGAGTCTGATGAAGCTGATCCACCACTTTATAATCGCTCTTTTTGATGATCCGCATAAACTCATCAACTTCCTGATCAAATGAAGTCTTCAGGGCTTCTTTGGCAGCTGGATCTTCCTGCACCGGGCCTTTTCCTTTTGCCTTGGCAGCAGCTTCTGCTTCGGCAGTAGGTCTTTGGACTTGTGAAGCAAAGAGACGTCCGCTTCGGGTGAAGCCTCCGCCTCCGCCCACATTATCAATTTGTGGTGCAGGTGTTGTTGTTTCAAGAGCGATTCTTTTCCCTTCACAGTATACGTCAGAGCCATAGTGCCAAGGGATGGCCCTATTGCTTTCATATGGTACAGGTCCAGGTACTGTGACGGTAACTGGACTGATTGATGCTGCTGAAGGGACTGTTATCGTCTGTGGATCATAAAAAATAGTAACTGGTGCTCTAGCGGGAGCAGCACCCCCTGAATGGTAGGCGGAGTTATTTTCTGGATCGTAGAATATGGTAACTGTGGAGACATCTTCATGATTGATTGCTGGAGTCGTAGGAGGTTCTGTTGGAAGGACTGTTGTTGTTGTTGATGGAGAGTCGAAATGGAATGAAGCTGATGTTGTAGCAGAAGAAACTGTTGGAAATTGATCATTTGGTAGGACAGACGAAGTACTTGCTGGTGTTGTTGATGAATTATCGGGAACAATTGTCGCTGCAGTTGTAGGAGGGTCTGGAACCGTTGTTGACGAAGTTGCCGGATTTGCCGGGAATGATGTAGTGATTTGTAAGAGGCCACTCTTAATAAGGTTGTCAATGCCATTCCTCAAGTCTTCGCACCCATTCCATGAGATATTGCAGTAGGGGCACCCCAGTTCACATCCCGGAAATATATCATTTTCACGGAGCTGAGCCTTGATTTCCACCAATGGCGTCCTGATCTGATCCACACTAGTTATCAAATAAGACTGCTGGTCTTCTTCAATAGCATTAATTCGGGGACCACCATGGTGTGGCATTGGGTTTTTATTGACATTGGGCGGAGGCGCAAAGTTCAGAGCCTTGGAGTCTACTAAGTCTTGTACCTTCATATGCAGAGCCCTGCATTTTTCTGTACTGTGACCAGGTGCGTTTGAATGAAAAGCACACCTAGCATTGGAGTCATAGTTTCTTGGTAGACTGTTTGGATCCGGAGGTGCCAACGTTCTTAGCTCAACTAGGTTGAGTTTCAGAAGTTGTGGCAATAAGGCAGCATATGGCATTGGAATCGGGTCTATCACCCTGTTAGCTTGAGAGGGCCTCTGTTGAAATGGCCTCTGTTGATTGTTGTTGTTGGAGCTGTTGTTGTAGTTGTTTCTTGGAGGATAATGATTTTGCTGGTACTGAGGTTGTTGTTGGAAATTTTGTTGAGGAGGTTGATAGACTGGTATAGGATGAGCTGGAGCAGGGATTGTGACTGCTGCTATTGTTCTGGGAACATATTGGGGCCTACCCCTGTTGGTATGAATGGCATTGGTCTCGCCAGATCTTCTCGGGCCTGCAAAAGGCTTTCTTGTGCCACTGGACGAGCTTGCGCCATTATCAGATATCTTACCCATTTTCAACAGGCTTTCGATTCTCTCCCCAGCTATGACAACGCCGGCGAAGCTGGTGGACGAGAAAGCAGCCAACCTGTCAATATACGTTCCCTGGAGAGTGTTCATAAACATGTCTGCCATTTCTCTCTCAGACATTGGTGGTTGAACGGCAGCAGCCAATTGCCTCCATCTTTGGGCATATTCACGGAAACTTTCCCTTGACGACTGCGACATTCCCATCAGGAGAGTCCTGTTGGGTGCCATGTCTAAGTTGTATTGATACTGTCGGATGAAGGCCTCTGCCAGGTCCTTCCAGCATCTCACAGTTGCCCTTGTCAAGTGGGAATACCATTCCCTTGATGCTCCAGTCAAACTATCTTCGAAGTAGAACATCCAAAGTTTCTCATCCATTGTGTAGGCCTTCAGCCTTCCCAGAAACGATTGCAGATGAGTCCGGGGGCATGAAGTCCCATTATACTTTTCGAAACATGGAGGCTTGAACTTGTGGGGGATCCTGACCCCGTCTACCAGCCCCATGTCCATGACGTCAAAGCCCAGAGAATTTTGAGACTCCAGTGATCTCAACTTTTCAGCTATCTCATCCAAACGCCTATCATAGGCCTCTTCTCCTGCACCCATGACTGTGAATTGATCCTCCTGAGGATCCTCTTGAAGCACTCTGGCCGCAGTGGCAGTGCCCTGAACATTTGCGGGAATGTTAATTTCGGGATGCAAATGTGGGCCAAACACAGGGGGATTAATATGGGGTTGCACCCTTTCATTATTACTGGTGCCAGCAGTCCCCACATGAGGCTCCTCTTGATTCTGTCTTTCAACCATGGCCCTCAGCCTCTCCTGGCTCTGAGCCATGTTGTTCATGACCTCCATGAACTGCGTCATTTGGGTCCTCATCTCCAATCTTTCATTGGCCAGTTGATTTCTAACATCAGCAAGATCTTGTTGAACTTGATCCATCTGGATGCCCGGAAGGTTGTTCCTAGTTGGGTACCTGTGTGGCCTGTTGAGAGGAAACACCCGGCGACGAGCAATACTGCCTGAGATTCACAACAGAGGTTAGTATCAATAAAACAAAACCTACAAAACAAACAAAAAGGTTAGTATGCAATGCAGTTGTGCTTATTTGTACTCAAGGTATCCGGTTTGGTCTTCAGTTTTGACCCTTCCAGACCCTTGAAGATGGTGCTGTTGAAGTTGCTTTTGAGATGAACCCAGATGGAAACAAACACAAATATATTACAAAAGTGAAATAATACAAATTGTTCTTGTTTTACAACATAAGCCCTCAAAGGGTCAAAATACATTACAAAAAGCAAAAGTACATGGAATAAGAATAACAACAAGCAAAATGATCAAACCCCAAGGCCAAACTCGTCCTCGCGAACTTCCTTAAGAAGTGCTTCGGTCACAGGATCAGCCGGGCGCTCCGTGAGACTTCTGATGAGAAGGTTCCTTGTTGCAATAGCTGCAGTCAATTTCTTATTCTGACTTTGATCTTTAGACTTCTTCACTCCAGCTTTGATTCTTAGCTCTGAAATTTCCTCCTGGGCTGCTGCCAGGGCTTTTTCCATCTGCTCCATCTTGTCCTGGACTCTCTTGTCTTCTAGAGTACGGGCTTCAGTGATCCGGACCCACCTGGCCTGACTCTCTTTCAAGTACAAGTCTGTTCTTGCTCTTTGGAACTGGGCTTCTTTACAAGCATTCTTCAGAATCTGCTCACCAGCTTTAGACTTGTTGATGTACTCTCCAGACTTCTCAATTTTAGTCAAGTGCTCAACTCTCAGCTTCTCCAATCTTTCAATCTCCCTCACACCTTCACTTCTCTCCCGGAGGGTCTTCTGTAAGGCTTGGGATAACTTCTCATTCCTCTCCTTCAGGCTTTCAAACTCCTCCATACTGACAGTGGCAGGGGGTGGTGCTGATGACGACTCAGACATGTCTTCTATGGTGAAAGGCAATCCAGAGAATTGGGCTCTAGCATAGGACCACTCATGATACTGGGCTGATGCTATATTGTTGCACTTTCCCAAAATGGTGACTCCTTTGGTTTGAACATGGTCCCAGGCCCAAGCAGCCTGCCTAACAGTTGCAAGATCAACTTTGTTCTCACAGTAGAGGGTCTCAACCAAGCCTTGTTCCCTAAGAGCATGGACCAGTGCATAGCCCAATTGCCTCTTGAACAGCAGAGGGTTGTAGTTGATACTCCCCTTAACTCCTACCAAAGGCACATTGGGAAAGTGCCCACAGCTTGTGATAATATCTCTGCCCTTGGTGCTCTGAGTGCACCATCTGATGTCTGCTGAAGTGAGAGTAGTGAGCCTCTTAGCCCAGTTGCTTTGCTGATGAGGATTCAGGAACATATCTGTCTTGGGCAGGTGCCTGAGTAGCCAAGCATGGAATAGTGGAGCACAGCACCTCACTAGCTTACCCCTCTGCTTCTCATTCCTCTGATGCACTGAGTAATAGAGGTCACCCAGCAAAGTTGGCACTGGGTTCTTCAGGATGAACAAATGGATTGCATTCTTGCTGATGAACCGAGGCTCATCTGCAAACAAAACAATGCCATAGACACTTAAGGCCAACAGAGCACAAACAGCTTTCCACTCCCCCAGGGAGGCCTTCAGACTAGCTTGAGAAATCAGAAAGTCTAGATGAAAACCAGGGACCTTAGCCTTAGAGGTCATATGTTGCTCAATCAAAGCAGGCTCCAGGTGCAAAGCTTTGGCTATCTCTCCATTGCTGGGAAAGATCATTTCAGGGCTGAAAGGGATCTCTCTCTTGATAGGCAAACCAGTCAAATATGAATATTCTTCCAACAGAGGCCCCAGCTGAAAGTCTTGAAAGGTGAAGCACCTCAATGGGGGGTCATAAAACTGGATGCAGGTATGGATGAGGCTCCTCTGAGACGGGTCCAGATCCACAACCAGGTCAAGTATATCCCCATAGCTTTCTCTGAACAAAGATATGTGATCCGGAGTGATTAAAGTCTGAATCCTCCTAAGGTCTGATAAGTCTGGCTGGAAAAAATGATAAGTGATGTTGCTTTTCTTTGGAGCCATGATGCTGAAGACTGGGTAGAATAAGTGCTGATGAGGAGGTTGAGAAGTGGGCCACTGGCTGGCTAGTGCAAGTATCTGAAGAACTGAAGCAAATGCTGGTGGAGACAGGTCAAAACTGCAGATGGGGTCAAAACCAAAACCTGATGAATGTGGGTACCCTGAAAAACAAATAAGCACATGTTAATATGATGCAATGAGTATGTATGCAGATGGAATGCAAGGGTTTGTGACTGAGCTGGATCTGATTAACTGCCTTGGTATAGATCCATGTGTGTCCAAGAATTCCAGATGGAGGTCTAAAAATCCAGTAACCAAGGTGGGGGACTCAAATAAAGAGCCACAAGTCCAGGGTTTTAGAATCACAAGAACTATCCAACATGGAGCATTCTTAACAAAGTCGAAGTAACAGGGTATTCTGAGGTCAAGGTACCTGCAAACCTGTAAACAGCCCAACCCCCTCACAGGTAATGATCTAGAACAAGGATCCTCAGACTTGGATCAGTTATGAGAAGTGTAAACACTTCTAACCCGGAGGTACAGTGTTTACAATAACCATAACAATTCCTCCTCTAATTCACCTCAGTTTCTGAAGGTCAAACTAAAAGGTCATCCAGACTTAGCAGGCTTCCCAGATCCCCCTAGCACTACAGGAAATCCGTAGCACAGAGTTCTCAAGAAGAAACCCATATCTGAACCGTGTTCCATATTCCCGCACCAGACCGAAATGGAATGGGAAAGAATATGGTTCACTCTATCCTAGGTGTCACTCAGGTCCCAGGTGTAGGACCTTAACTCTCAATGAAATACCCACCCACCAAAACAGAGAAACCAGATCCAACCAGCAACAGTATGACAATATGATATATATACAAATGCAAATAAAGAAAGCAGTAAAAATAAACTGTACATAAAGCAATAAACAAATATAAGCACAAATAAGCACATAACACCCCAGTAAACACAAATCAAACAAGCGCTAGGAGGAACCCACAAAAAGAACCAGAAGCCCTGGTTGCAGTATAAGGGAATTCCCCAGCAGAGTCGCCAAGCTGTCGCTCCCGACAAATGACAATCGATCAAATGAAGGTACAGACGCGAACGGTCGGCGAAGGGAACAATGAGAACACACAGCCGTGAACTCACTGGAGATGAATAGAGTCGCCAGCTAGGCATTTTTATCCCGGAGGAAAGGTAATGCTGCATAAACCTAGAAAAAGATGGATAAGACGGTTTGCGAACCAGAGAGACTGAGAAAGGGGGTTGGTTACAACCTGGGAAGGTATTAGCACCCAGATTGTCCGCCGTACTCGACGGGATCCACGCTTAAAGATTTGTGTTTTAAAGGGGTAGTGTCATTGCAATTTGTGTATCAAAGCTGGAAAGGATGTACAGGTGTCAGTGTAAGGAGTGTGAAGTGTGATATGAAGTATGAAAGTGTCAGTGTAGGAACAGAGGATGAATTGCTCAAGATCATGAGGCTTAAAAAATAATGCTGGAAGAAGGGGGAATATACAGAGACTTTTGTTCGATAACTGTTAAGTTATGCCTACGTATCCTCTCGTGCAATGAGGAAGTCAGAACACCGTAGTTCGACCCAAAGAGACTGAAAGATGAATTGACTTGTGAACTGCTTACTAGCCTATGCTCAAGTGTATGATCTGTCTGGCACAGATGCAAACTGTCTTGCATTAGACGGAAGAAGCAAGTTCTCGATTGTGAGTGAAGATGATGAGAAAAGAATCCCGGAGGAGACGATTATTGTTTGTTTTTGAGTTTTCAGTCTTTTATTTCTTTTTGAGTTTGTCATAAGATAATGAGCTTAAACATAAATCAATGGATTTGGTAAACTCATCACATCATCCCTCTGATTAGGGGTAATGAGAATTACCTTAAGTGTGAAGTCAGATTCTCACACTTAATCACCTTTGGTATAGGATTAAGATCATTAACCTATTTGTGATTATTTAGATGTTTTTGTGATTTTTGTTTAGTGTTGAGTAATGAGGTTAAGCCATAATCAAGGATTAAACAGACTCATTACACCATCCTAAAAGAAGGATAATAGATGAGAAAGTTTAAGCTGAGGAAAGCTCCTCAACTTAATCCATGATTAGGGATTAAACCCATGACAAAACAAGTCTTTATTAGATGGATTTTAATTAGTGATATGATGAAGAAATGAATTTTATGATTTGTAAGACAACTTGAGGGGGACTTGTCCATTAACTTTAGGGTTAGTCCTTCTTAACCAATTAAGGAAGAATTAGAACCCCAATGCAAGGCCCAAGTTACAAGTGTGATGTCTTGATACTTATTAGATGGATTAATTAAGAGATTTCAACACCTTAAGGGTCCAAGACTTAGGATTAAAGTTATACACTCCATCCTAAAAGAAGGATGCAGGCATGATCTTAATCACAAAGTCTTAAAGCCTTGAGGGTTTAGTCCCTGATTATGAGGTGAGAAGAGATGACTCAAGGAGAGACACAAAGGTAAAAACTATGGGGAGACTAATCAAAACCCTAATTCATTGTCATGCTTGGTTGGTCCTAATGTTTGTGAGGTTTTCAGGAACAATCTTCAGATGAACCACCAGGAAGCAGATGAACAAGATCAAGAGAAGCAAAGTGACTTGCTTCATTCAAGAAGTCAAGTCACTTGAAGAAAGAAAGTGGGAGGAGGAAGAATGAGCAAGCTCAAGCTCAAACACAAGTAGGAATGCAGCAAGGTATGCAAAAGAAAGATGAGAAGAAAAGTTATGAGAAGTGAAGGCAAATTCACTTCCCAAGTTACTTACCACCTGAAATGTTAGAAGCAAATGCAATACAATGCTAAATGAAATGAAATGATATGATGCAAAGCAAAACCAGAAGCAATACACATGATGATTATGATGTTATGAGGTGCTGCAAACATGAGGCAAGACATGGAGATGCTCATACAAAGTCATGGATGCAGATGATGCAAGTTTAGAAGCATGAACAAGCATGAAATGTTATGAAACATACAAGACAAATGGCATGGCAAATATGTAATGCAATGATCAATGATGCTTCATACATGTCTTAAGATGTCAAATGAATCATAAGAATGCACAAAATGCAATGGCAAGTCAAATTATGCAAGGAAATGCAAGAATGGTGCAAAGGGAAAGCCCAAATTAGGGTTCATGAAACAAACATCAAACACCAACCAAAAACAGAAGCAAACCTTAACATAAAAAATGGAAAATGGTACTCAAAGAAACCCTAGGCCTATAACAAACCACTGCCCAAAGGGGAGCTCTCAACTCTCAACCAAACTCAAGTTATGAATTTTACAAGTTATTAGGGTTTTTTAGGGTTTGTAACAAAAGAAATGCCAATCAATTGGAAAATATAAGATCAAATCTTGGCCTTTTTATCTTTGAAAGTTCATGCTAAATGGAAACCAATGCAAAAAGAATCAATGTCTCAACCTTCACCAATAGGCAGAAATGAATTTTCAAACTTGTGATCAAAATAATGCATAAAATGTGATTTAATTCAATGAAAAATTCTTAAAATGCATCAAGATCAAAAAAGAAATTTGGTTTGAAGGTTGGACAATGTTTCTAAATGTCTTAGAACATTTCATGAATTTTTTTGTAATTTTTAAATACCTAAAAGTATTTTTAATTAATTAATTCTCATTAATCAATTAAAAATAATCTTTTAATATTTAAAAATACTTTTTTAATGATAAAAATAAAATAAAAAATATTTTTGTGTCATAAAAATTAATGAAACCTTAAAGAAAAAGTTTCATAATTTTTATGATTTTTTTAACTATTTTTAATAAATTGTACAAATTAAATGCAAGAAAAATGAATTAAAATTAAATAAAATGCAAAGTCAAAGGAATGAGGGGCCAGGATGCGTTCTGAGGGTAAGTGGGTTGACTTGGCGCGCCATCTGATGGCCCAGATTCAAAGTGAATTAAACCTGATTAATTAATTTAAATAAACCTAATTAGAACTAATGATGCAATCCAGACCATACATACACGCGCGGGAAAGAAGATCAAATGGTCCAGATTCAAACTCAGTGCCCTAACCCTAATTATGAATTAATGACTCTCAGGTCACCGGAGACGAGCTCCGGTCGTCTTCTCCGGTGACCTCCTCCCCTGAAAAACTCCAAACCTCCTTAAAACGTAACTAAAATGAAAACCAAAGCCAGGGAAATGATCTCCATCACCTTACGAACTAAACCCCTCCCTCAAAACAAATTTATCTAACCTAAACAAGCTGAATCGAAAGGAAATAGTTCTAGGGTTCGTGAGCTTCAAACAGCAATTAAATTCTCAAAACACATCCATTTCAAAAACTAAAAGCATCAGCATGATCAGGAGAGCATAAGGAACAAGTTTGTAACTAAAAAAGAGATTTCTGGAAAAAGTTATTTGGAGCTACCTGAGATTTGCAACCTCTGATTTAGGAACTTTCAGGCCTCTTCTCCTTGCTCAATCTGCTCCTCTTGGTCCCCCAAAGTTGCTTGAATGCTCAAATGGAATTTATATTTGTTGGATGATGAGTTTCGAAGAGAACTGCTTCTGCTCAGTCAACAATGGCAGATGAGTTCTTGGCACTTTCAGGCTGTGAAGAAGGGTTGTTTATGACCTATGAGGTGTGTTGAGAAGGCTTGTGGTGTTGGTTGATGTGTTTGTGGCTTGTATAGAGAGATTCGATAGAATCTGCAGCATGAAGGTGAGCTATGGCAGATGGGGATTCAGGGTGTTTTTTGCTTTGTTTCTTGATGCTTTGTGTTCTATAGATCAAGGTGAGATGAATGGTGAAGATTGCTTGGGTGTTTGATGGCTGTGTAATGAAATTCGATAGAACTTGCAAGTTGGAAGGTTTTTGTGTAAGTTGTGTATGCGTGTGTTTCAGCCTTGGTTGTTATGTGATATGGCTAGCAAAATGAATGAATAAACAATTCTGATTGGCCTCTTGATGTGACATGGCCTGCTATGATAGGTGAGTTGCTTTTTGCTCAAAGTCCACTTTTGTGTAAGATAGGGCATGGCATGATACTAGGCAAGGACAACTTGGGTTCTGGTGCAGCATGGTGAGTGTGAGAGGTTGGCTTGACCCAAGGCTCAATGCAGCAAGTTGGTTGAAAGCTCATGAGTGTTTTGCAACTTGGTTAGCTTTATGGATTTCCATGAGAAAAATCAAGTTTCATGAACCAAACCATGAGCAAACTTGGTCCATTTCTGATTTTTGTGACTTAGAGAACATTCACATGCTGGTTTGACATGAATTTGAGGCAGCAATCATGCATTGATTCAAGACTTAGCAAAATTTCCACTTGGTGCATAACTTGAAAAACAATGATTTTTGGCAACTTTGCATGGCCATAACTTTTGATCCATGAAGAGTTAGATCATGTTCTTGTACTTTTTGAAAAGGGAAAGATAAGATCTACAACTTTCATGACCAAAGTTTTTCCATTTGAAGTCTTTTTGGATCATAAATCAAAGCTTGAAAATTGACCTAAAAGGATGCATTCTTGAAAAGTCAACAAAACCCAAAAAGTCAACTTTTGCCAAAACCCTAAATTCTTGATTTTTATGAACTTCAAACTTCTTCCATGATCAAATAAAGATCATATACACTCAAAATGATGAAGATCACCCATTGGTTGGGTCATTGGGGGCCTCAGATGCCCTGATTTTACACTGACTTGTCTGAAAAGTCAACTCTTGATCAGATGACTTCCCCATGGAATTTCTTCATGAAAATTGATATGTATACTCCCTATACCATATAGAGATCAATGGAAACAAGAATGACCAAAAATTTTGGTGTTATGGCCTCTGAAACCTAAACCCTAATTTTCAGTCAACTGAGCAGTTCATCCTGGCTCTGCATCCACTCAAACCCTAATTCTTGTGATTCCTCTGCATTTTTGACTTTGTGAGGATGTAATATGACATAAGAACACACATGAACCACTTTGAGTTGATTAGTGGTCTTTGGAATGGCTCAGGAGGCCTTGAGGTTGCTTAGATCACAAACCCTAGGTGCAGATGCCTTAGAAACTATCCAGTGAATCAAAATGAGATGTGAGATGATATGTTTTGTGTATATGCATATGAGATGATCGCAAGCCATGGTGTGAATGGGTGAGGGCAAACTTGGGGTGTTTACAATTACCAAGTCACCAACCTGATATACCTTTTGCTTAACCTTCTTATTAAAAGCTTTGATCATCCGTTTCTGGTACATCTGGCCATGACAAACAGCTGCCAGCCTTTTCTCGTCAATCAAATTTATCTGGTCAAGTCGAGTCTGAATCCACTCATCTTCATCCAAGCCTGCATCCTTCATGATTCTTAAGGAGGGGATCTGAACTTCAATGGGCAGAACTGCTTCCATACCATAGACTAAGGAGAATGGGGTTGCCCCTGTTGAAGTACGTATTGTAGTACGATAACCATGAAGAGCAAATGGTAACATCTCATGCCAATCTTTGTAAGTAACAGCCATCTTCTGTAAAATCTTCTTAATGTTCTTGTTAGCAGCTTCTACTGCCCCATTCATTTTTGGACGATACGGAGAAGAGTTGTGATGTTTAATCTTGAACTGTGTGCAAAGATCAGTAATCATGGTATTATTCAGATTAGAGCCATTGTCTGTGATAATCCTTTCAGGGATGCCATACCTACATATGAGATTATTCTTAATGAATCGAGCCACCACATTCTTAGTAACAGATGCAAATGAAGCTGCCTCCACCCACTTTGTGAAGTAATCAATAGCAACCAGGATGAAACGATGCCCATTAGAAGCAGTAGGCTTGATCTCACCAATCATATCAATGCCCCACATGGCAAAAGGCCAAGTAGCTGTCAACACATTCAATGGAGCTGGAGGTATATGCACTTTATCAGCATAGATTTGACACTTGTGACATGTTCTGGAATGTTGATAGCAGTCAGCTTCCATAGTATACCAATAGTAACCTGCTCTCAATATCTTCTTTGCCATTGTATGACCACTAGAATGAGTGCCAAAGATCCCATCATGCATGTCTTCCATAATCACTGTTGCTTCTTTCTTATCCACACAACGAAGCAAAGTTGAATCATGATTGCGCTTGTACAAAATTCCATTACTCAAGAAGAACTTAGCAGAAAACCTCCTCAAAAACTTTTTATCTTTGACAGATGCCCCTTCAGGGAACTCCTAAGCTTCAAGATATCTTTTCACTTCATATAACCAAGGCTTCTCCTCTCCTCCTTCAGTATCAATCTCATTACAGTATGCAGGCTTCTCAAATCTGTCAATAGTAATCTTGGGAGCTTCATCATCCCAGCTAATCTCAAACATAGATGCCATGGTGACTAATGCATCTGCCAACTGATTTTCTCCTCGTGGAATATGTCCAAAGGTAATCTCTTCAAAATATGGGATCAAAGACAACACATGCTCTCTGTAAGGAATGAGATTTTCATGCTTGGTATCCCAATCTCCTTTAATCTAACTCACTACCAGGGCTGAGTCTCTATATACATCCAGGAACTGAATCTTCATCTCAATGGCAGCTTTGATACCCATGATACATGCCTCATACTCAGCCATGTTATTGGTACAATAGAAACAAAGTCTTGCAGTAATTGGGGTATGACAACCTTCAGGGGAAATGATCACAACACCAACACCATTACCTAGTGCATTAGAAGCTCCATCAAAAACCATAGTCCATCGGGATCCTTGTCCAGGTTCTTTGGTAATAATCATAATGTCTTCATCAGGGAACTCAAAACTCATTGATTGATAATCATCTACTGCTTGATGAGCCAAATGATCAGCTACAACACTTCCTTTAATGGCCTTCTGAGTAGTGTACTGTATATCATATTCTGTTAAGATCATTTTCCATCTTGCTATTCGTCCAGAGAGAGCAGGTTTCTCAAATATGTACTTGATTGGATCCATCTTTGAAATCAACAAGGTAGTATGAGTCAACATATACTGTCTTAGTCGGCGAGTAGTCTATGCCAAAGCGCAACAAGTTTTCTCGAGCAGTGAGTATCTTGTTTCACAGTCGGTAAACTTTTTGCTAAGGTAGTAGATTGCCTGCTCTTTTCGACCAGACTCGTCATGTTGCCCCAACACACACCCCATTGAGTTGTCTAATACTGTTAAGTACATAATCAAGGGTCTTCCATCAACCGGTGGCATCAAGATTGGAGGTTCTAAAAGATATCTCTTGATTTCATCAAAGGCTATCTGGAATTCATCATTCTATTCCATCACCTGATCTTTCTTCAGTAACTTGAAGATTGGCTCACAGGTAGCAGTTAATTGGGAAATAAATCTTGCAATATAATTCATTCGTCCCAAGAAACCTCTAACTTCCTTTTCAGTACGGGGAGCTGGCATCTCTTGTATAGCTTTCTCTTTTGCAGGATCCACTTCAATACCTTTTCCACTGACAATGAAACCCAGGAGTTTACCAGACCTAACTCCAAAAGTACACTTATTTGGGTTCAATCTCAACTTGTATTTCTTCAACCTTTCAAACAGCTTATGCAGATGATCAAGGTGTTGCTCTTCATTCTGGGACCTGGCTATCATATCATCCACATATACCTCTATCTCATGATGAATCATATCATGAATCAAAGCCACCATAGCGCGCTGATATGTTGCCCCGGCGTTCTTCTAACCAAATGGAATCACTTTATAACAAAAGGTGCCCCACTATGTAACAAATGTAGTCTTCTCCATATCTTCAGGTGCCATCTTGATTTGATTGTAACCAGAGAAACCATCCATGAAAGAGAATACCTTATGCTGAGCAGTGTTGTCTACCAGAACATCAATATGAGGAAGTGGAAAGTCATCTTTAGGGCTAGCCTTATTCAGATCTCTGTAGTCTACACACATACGTACCTTACCATCTTTCTTAGGTACCAGTACCACATTTGCAACCCATTGAGGATAAGAAGTCACAGATAAGAACCCTGCATCAAACTGTTTCATCACCTCTGCTTTAATCTTTTCTGACATTTCAGGACGCATGCGACGAACCTTCTGTTTCTTTGGACGACAATCTTCTTTTATCGGTAAACGGCGAACCACAATGTATGTATCCAACCCTTGCATATCTTCATATGACCAAGCAAAGATCTCCACATAATCACGTAACATCTGAATTAGTCTGCTCTTAACACCATCTTCTAATTCAGCCCATATCTTGACCTCTTTCCTGTTTTCTTCAGTTCCCAGATTCACAACTTCGATTGGCTCTTCATGTGGCTGTATAGCTTTCTCTTCTTGTTGTAATAACCTAGCAAGCTCTACAGGTACTTCACAATCTTCCTCCTTTCCATCTTCAGCTTGATAGATCGGATTCTCGAAATTATAATTGGAAATAGTAGAACTATTATCAACAGGATCCAGAGTGGATGAGGATCTGCATTTTAGTGATGTGGGTGTGTGAAGAACACATAGCTGATAAAAATAAAAATAAAAGAAAGACAAGGAGCACAATATTTACGAAAACGAAACGTCCATTGATTTTTATTGAATGAAGTATGCAAAATGAAATGACATCTCGAAACAAGCATACCATTGTGCCCCGGGTAAGACACAAGGCTTGAAAGTTTAATTGTTTGAAATTACAAACTTAAAATAAAAACACAGTAATAGTATTTACTCCTGACTAAAGGAGATAGGAATAACGTCTTCGGTCTTCCAATTGTTGAGACCATCACCCATGGTAGGAAAGATCCAATCATCTAGGTTGTAGTCTTCACTATAGTCACCCACAACATTAATTTGATCTCTCATGACCCCTTGATTGGTGATACGAACAGCACGAGCACGACGAACAACCTTCTGGGATTCTGCAGTGAAACCCAAACCAAACTTGTCAGATTTATATGGGATGTCAGGAAGCTGACCCCAAATAGTACAACCACCTTCTTCAACCACAACTCTAGCATCTTTGAGGGAGGCCATTGTAGGAGGTACTCTGGTAACCACAGGAACTCTTTTAACAACAGGGGGAGCTTCAGTAGCAGGAACGACCCAAGGAACTACCTCAAATGTTTGGCAAGGAGTCTCAACATATTCACCCTCCACCTCAACATATTTAAAAGTATTCACATGACTGACCATGTATTCCTCTTCACCATAAACAATGACAATCTTGCCCTTCACCGGATATTTCAACTTCTGATGTAAAATGGACGTCACAGCACCGACCCCATGGATCCAGGGGCGCCCAAGCAAACAGGAGTATGCAGGACGAATATCCATTACATAGAAAGTAGAGTCGAAGACTTGAGAGCCTACTTTGATCGGGAGATCTACTTCTCCATGTAATACTCTTCTTGAGCCATCAAAGGCCCTCACCACTACATTACTTGGTCTTAACACAACATCCTCAGGACTGAGCTTGTCCATAACCTCTTTGGGTAGTAAATTTAATGAAGAACCATTGTCCACCAGCACATGAGACAAGGTAGTGCCCCTATATTCAATGGAGATATGCAAATCTCTGTTATGGTTTCTCTTGGCAGGAGTCAAGCCAGCATCAGAAAAGCCTAACCCATTATCATAAGTCAGATGTGCAACACAATTCTCAAATTGATCTACAGAAATATCATTTGGCACATGAGCAGTCTTCAGGAACTTGATTAAAGCTTTAGCATGAGCCTCAGAACACATCAACAAAGATAACATGGAGATTTTGGAGGGAGTATGCCCCAACTGGTCAACGATATCATAATCACTCTTGCGAATGATCTTCAGCACTTCTTCCATCTGTTTAGAGAGATTTTCAGCAGTCGGTGCCTCAGCTTGCACAGGTTCAACCACATGACTTTTGCCTCGAGCATCAGTACTGGGCTCAGAAGTGGAGGTAGTAGTTGGGGTAACAACACTTTTGGAGGTAGCCTGAGGAGAGAAAATTCTTCCACTTCTGGTGATCTTACTAGATCTAGCAATATTATCAACATCAAGGTTATCATCAGTAATAGGTGCATCAGTCAGAGGTTCTTGCTTGACACCATGGATGTAAACATCAGAACCATAATTCCAGGGTATATCTTTATCAGAAGTATAAGGAACAGGGCCAGGAGGGGTAATAATCATGGGAGCCACTCTAGCTTCAGCAACAGTCTTCACAGGGCCTTCAGCAGTAATCCTGACAGGACCCTTAGAGGTGATCCTGACAGGGCCTTTGGAGGTAATCTTCACTGGCACTTGATCAACCATGGCCACATCTTCAAACTTTATACCTCGAGTTAGATGTACACACATACTTTCCACAGAAGGAGTTTTCTCAAACAATATAGTGTAATTGTCCATGAGGCGTTGAATACCATCCTTCAACTTCCAGCAGCTATCAGGTTTGTAGGCACAATAAAAACAATCTTCATTACAACCTGGAAAGAACCCAGCCCGCACCAGCTTCTTCTTGATAATGGATAATGGAGTAGTCACATCTTCTACTGAGGAAACATATGAAACTTCATCAACATCGTTAACAGTCTTCTCATGATTGGGCATGGGAGCAGTGATCACATTTGGAGTCCCAGGAGGGTCAAATTCAATCTCCCCAGCTTCAATCATATCTTGAATCTTGTTTTTCAACACCCAGCAGTTGTTGGTGTCATGTCCCGGACAATTAGAATGATAGGCACATCGTGCATTAGGATTGTACCAAGAAGAGGAAGTATTAGGATTCTGAGGAGGGTCCTTCAAAGTAATGAGTTCCCCTTTCAACATGTGTTGCAAGGCTTGGGCCAGTGACATGTTGATCTTGGTGAATTGTCTTCTAGACTTCTGTTGATTGTTTTGTGGTAGCTCTGGTGTTGCAGGAGTAGGATTAGAGATGTGGACTGCTCCCACAGATTGGTGACTCCTGTTATGACTATGTTGACCATACACAGCATTAGACTCCTTCTTTCCACTAGGGGGCTTCTTAGCAGTGCTTGATGAAGAGACACCCACCTGTATCTTACCACTTCTTATACCACTCTCCACACATTCTCCAGTCATTATCAGCTCGGTGAAACCAGATGATGAGCTTCCAATAAGGTGACTATAGAAAGGACCATTCAGCGTACTCATAAACATATCCACCAGTTCACTGTCAGTCAGAGGAGGTTGAACTCTGCCAGCCAGGTCTCTCCATTTTTGGGCATACTCTTTGAAATTCTCCTTAGCACCCATTGACATGCTTTGGAGCTGCATGCGAGTAGGTGCTAAATCAGCATTGTATTGGTATTTCCTGTAGAAGGCCTCAGCAAGATTATTCCAATCACGAATATTAACACTCTCCAATTGGTAATACCATTCCAATTGAGCTCCAGACAAGCTCTCTTGGAAGAAATGAATCCATAACTTCTTATCAGCAGTATGTGGTTGAATCCTCCGGACATAGGACCTTAGATGTAGCTTAGGACATGAAACACCATCATATACCAAAAAAGCAGGAACCTTGAAGCCAATAGGTATAACCACTCCAGATACTAAACTCAGATTTTCAAAATCAAGCCCAGAAGATTTTTGTAGTTCCATAGCATTCATTCTGTCTACCAGCATCTTGTACTTATCTTCACCAGCAGGATCATGATAATAATTTGCCTCAGAATCAGAATCTCCCACAGTATCATGGAGACTACCTCCCTCTTTCTCAGAATTTTCAGACTCAGAATCCTCAATCTGTTCCTTTGTCTTGATAGGACCTCTGAACCTTCTTCCCGGATTGATAAGGCCTCCTGATCTTCATGTCTTCTTCTTCTTCTTAGCCAGCAGTGTCTTCAACTCATCCTGTCCCTTGGACAAGTTCAGAATCAACTCTTGGAATTGTACATTCTGAGCCTGGAGATCTTTGACAGTATGTTTAAGAGCCATTTCTGCTGAAATAAACAGCGAGAAGATAAGATACCTGTTCATAAGAAACCTGTGATGCAATGATATGGTATATTAATGCATATACAATATTTTCAAGGACCGCAGGATTTAAATTTGTTTAAACAAATAGAAAGTAAACTTTTATTAGTAAACAATAAACTTGTTTGCCTCTTGGGCTTACAACAAAAATGAAATGAATACAAAAATGGGGTTTTAAGTCTCCCATGGACGTTTCCTCTTTGTATGGAGGTATGTGTTGAGGTTTTGCTCCTCGTGAAGTTGTTTTGTTAGCTCCAGGATTCTTTCTTGACTTGCTTTGTAATGAGTCTCAAAAGTATCACTTTGCTCCTTTAACTGGATCCAGGACCTTTGTAACTCTTCCATGTCAGTGGGCATGTCTGGATGAAGAATGATATAAGAAGTGTCTCCTTCAGCAACAGGCTCCATGGTAACTGGCAGGATAGCAGGATATGGCATCATAAGAGTCTGAGCACGAGATCGTACCCATCTGAGATAAGATTCCATAGGAATGGTGTACTTGGGTTCCAGAGTCTTGCTGTCAACCTTGTTCACTTTACCCCATGCTCGTATGAACCTTTGACGGTAACCTTGCAGATCGTTGTCGTAGTCGAACACAATTCCTTGAATAAGCATGTCATGAGGACCATCACTCCGAGCATAACCAAACTGACGTAGAGCTAAAGAAGGGTTGTAGGTAATTCCCCCTCTTATGCCAAGGAGTGGTACATTAGGGAACTCCCCACAACGGTCAATGATAGTAACATTCTCCATAGATCGAGAGCACCAATGAATATCTAAATGAGAAAGTGACATGATCCTTTTAGATCACCTAAACCCTTGTTCATTCTTCATCACTGATCGAGGAAGGTGAGAAATAAACCACCTAGATAGTAAAGGCATACAACACATCAGAGTTCCTCGTGCCTTCGTAGTACGGGTATGAAGAGAGTGTAAGATGTCTCCAAGTAATGTAGGCACTGGATTATGAGTCAGAAATATGTTGATGGCGTGTGCGTCTATGAACTGGTCTGGATTGGGGAACAACACTAAGCCATAAATCAATAGGGCTAAGATCTCCTCAAAAGCATCATAACTCATAGCCTTCAGGAACACTTGAGCTTTCTCCATCAATACCTTAGCAAGGATACCCTTAACTCAACTTCTTGTTTCCAGGACAATGTCTGATTTCTTCAGATGTAGGGCTGCAACAATGACTTCAGGTTTAGGCTCTTTCTCTAAGCCTGTGAAAGGTCTCTGATTAAGAATAGGTATACCCAGAAGCTTGGAGAACTCTTTCATTGTAGGAACCAGCTGATAGTCGGGGAATGTGAAACAATGATGTTTAGGGTCAAAGAACTGAAACAGAACACTCATCATGTCTTCATTGAACCCTGAAGTGACTAAATCCAGTAGGTGACCATGTCTCTTAATGAACTGGGAGTTTTCAGAAACTTGAGAGACCAATTCTTTAAGCTTAGGAGGTATCCCTACAAAGTTGATCCGGATAGTATTCCTACGAGCAGAAGCCATGACATGCAACAAAGAACAAAGATAAATCCTTTGGTCCTTGAAATGGTTAGTTAAAATGTTATGCTTATGATGCATGATGATGTTATGATGTTATGCTCAATCACAAACATGTGGCACACACAAACAAGTCACACAATAGCCCTAGGTTTGAAGGCTTGCATGAGGTTTAAAGGTAAGTACCCTCCCCTGAAGTTTAGTTGGTTCATCCTGTCCTATAAAGTAACCAGGTTCTAAGGGATCTCAATATCATTGATCCTTCACAAGGGTGGTTGTTCAGTAGGCAACTTACTTGCCAACCAAAACCCTCCAAGTTTAGGATCTCAATGAGCGTAGTATCGAGTATCAACCAACTTCAGTCTTCACCAAAGCCGGTTATCTCACTACTTTCTAAAGGCCAAGATGGGATGACTAGGGTTCTAAAAGTTAGTTAGTGTATTGACAACATATGGCAGCCCCATATTATCCTTAACTTACTTAAGGAACATAAGCACCAACCAAGAAGTCACACTAACTATGGCCACCAGATCAACCATATCGGTATACGCCGTACAGTTTCCTTGGTCTATTGCCATTTACCTAAGGTACACTAGATCCTGGTTAGGATCTTTCACACATAAAGCCCAACAAGTAAAGTAAAGCAAACAAAGCAAACAATTTAAAGTGATCTAATTCCTAAGGGTACCCCTCTTTTATTAAATCCCCAGCAGAGTCGCCAGTTCTGTAACACGGTGGGAGAACTTACTTTTTAGTCATGTTGCGGATAGCAAGAGTCGTCACCGACTTTTATTTTATCCAAAAGGAAAGGGCATAAAAGAACAGGAAAGACCTTAAAAAGATTTTGAGTTCGGGGGGTAGGTTATATAAAGGGAAGGTGTTAGCACCCTTTATATCCATGGTTATCCATGGTCTCTTAGTTACTTAGCTTACTTTAAACTATTTTGAGAAGGTGTAATGTGTGATTAAAAATTTTCTAAGTACTTTATAATGATCCTCGTATGGATGTATATAAAGACTTTGTTTTGAAAATTTGTTTGAAATGTGAAGTGTAATGAAGTATTTTGAAAAGGTGAGCAAGTACTTAAGAGGAACCTACCCTATGTTAAGTCTTTACTGTTCTTATATGTTCTTTCAATGGTAAGACTATCCCTATTATTAAGGAATAGGTAGTCATTACCTTGGATGTTATGAGGGACATGTATAGGGACATCTGAATTTAGGCAACTGCAAGGTGTCTTTAGCAATTCGTAGGGACTTATCATCTTTTATTCGAAGGGACAAAATCATTTATCGTAGGCAACCTCGAAGGGACTTGATCTTATAAACTTAAAGGGACTTGATGATATTTTATGAAGGGACTTTGCTTAAGACACCTTACTTGACCTTAGCAGTAGGCAACATGAGGAGTAACCCTAGAAAGTGTGAGATGGCGATCAAAGATCGACTTACGTGTGTGAGTGTTATATTCAAGTATTTATCTTATTTAATTAGTTTTCTAAATTATTTTAATTACACATAGTTATACACACCCTATAGTTACTAACCATGACAATAATAATATTTACCAAAAAATAAAATAGAAACAAAAATAAATCTACGACTATTACATGGCTTTCGCAATTACATAATAATAGAAACAATTAATAATAAATAAACAATAATTTAAAGGGTTAGTAATAATAATAAACATAAGAAAAGAGGTTAGCAAAAGTATAAAGAATATAAAATTTTAAGAGAATATTTTTTTTAAAGTTAAATAAACAATTTTAAAGAAATTTTAAAAGAACATAGGATAATTATAATAATAATAAACAATATAATAATTATTTACAAAAAAATGATTAACTATTAGATTATAGTTTATAACATAATTAAATTAAATATTAAAGTTAATAAAAATTAGGGTAAATAAAAATTAGGGTTTTGTATTTTATTTAAGAAAAAATTAGGGTTAGAAATATTAGGGTTAATTAAATTAATGAAAATCTAATTATTTAATTTATTTACAAACATATATACATAATAATAATATAAATATATTACAAAATAAAAAAAAAACAATTTTACATTTAAGAAAATAAATTATAATTTTTTTAAGAATATAAAGAAAATAGTATAATGTCATTTAGAAATTAGTTTTTATAATTTATATTTACTAAAATAAACAAAATAGAATTAAATAAGAAAATATATTAAAAAGAAGAAAAACAAGAATATTGGCCAAAAAGTAAGGACCTGGGATTTGAACCCAGGTCCTCTTACCTCAAACACACAACACAAAACCAACAGTGCCAGCGCACGCTGGTGATAACTATCCACAACATCATTGTTTTATCATGTATCTGCAAAATAAATGAAATTAAAATGCAAAAACTACTTTCGACCAGACTCGAACCCTTGTCCTTTGCTTCACACCTGCGTCTCTTCACTAACTGAGCCAAACAACGTTTGTGATAATATAACACAAACAAAACATAATAAAATAAACTCAATTTTCAAAACTAATTTTTGCGCCAGATGATCATCTTCAACCTTGGGATTTCGCAGGTTTACCTACGAAATTACCTGCCAAAACTCCTGCGTTTTTTCCTGCATGTGAAACCCTACGAAACTCATACAGTATCATTTACGTACAATTTTGTCAAATTAATCACATAAATATGATCCAGACAGTATTTGCAATTGATTTATGGTTTTAGAAGGCATTAATATTCACTTAATTAGGAAACCCTAATTCGAAGGTTATGAACCCTAAAATGGCATTCTACGATTTAGCCATGCTTTCTTCAATCCAATCACCCAGAATTCATCACAAACATCCACTAAACACAAATCAACAAACAAAACAAGTTAATGATACGTGAATGATCAAGAACGAAAAATCAAGAAATATAAAAAAAGTTTGGATCAGATTCATCAATATGAGATGTATTTGATCAATATGAGGATCAGGTTACACTCAATGATGTTCAGGGAACATGTCTCAACCTTCAAAATGCTTTGGAATGACCTCTAGCAAGGAATCCGAATCAAGCTTTTTGTATGAATTTTTGAAGTTTGAATATTGTTCTTGAGGCTGCCCAAATTCGTGTCTTGTGCTTGCTTCATGTTGTATATATATCATAGAACAAAATTAGGTTAAAAAATCAGAGAATCATTTGGATTTTTGGATCAATAGAGATTGAAAAAGATTCAATTTCAAATATTGAAAATAACTTGATATATCCTTACTATTTTGGTTGATTTATTTTTGTATGATCTCAATCACTTATAATTATCCTTTAAGACCTTCTAGAACCAAAATCCTATCAAATATTCACACTTTTATATTTTATTTTGATTTAAAATGATTTTTAATGTAAAAAATCATAATAAATAAAATAAAATGAATAAAAATTTGAATAAATAATTTTTAATTCGTGCATGATGTCATGGAAGTGTTTGGGTCATAAAAATGCAAGCCCATTTGGAGAAATTTGGTTCTAAGGTCCCATTTGCTTCATAAACCTCCCAAAAATTTCCCAACTTTGCAAAGGCACAAATCCCTCAATTTTAAGTCTATGAAGGTGTTATTGGACATTTTGGAAAGCTTAAAGAGTCCTATAACCATCCTCTTTGGTCTCATATCCATATCTTTTACCATTCTCAAGTTATGCTCTTTGGAAGTTGTTGACGTTTTGTTGACTTTTGAAATGACCTATAATGTCTTAGCTCATACCTTCCAAATGAAGCATTTTTGGGCTTGGCTTGTGAGACACAAAGTTGTAGAGAATTCAATTTACTTCAAAATGAGCTTTGGATGGAAAATTTTTGATGAAGCATGTGAAAGTTATGGCTGGTCAAAGTTTAGTTGACTTTTTCTATGAAAACCCTAATTTAGAAACTCCTGATTCTTGATGATCTGAAATCTCCTTGATGAATCATGATCAACCCTTGATCAAATGATGAATTTTACTTCATATACTTGATGTTGGCAAAAAATCATGAAGTTTGACTTTGGTTTGACCACAGTTGACCTTAGTTTGATTTTTTAACTACTTTGACTGATTTTAGCCTATCTGATCATCTGCCTGGGCAAATCTTTTGGGAAAGTCTTGAAACTTGACATGGGGATTATTGAACACATATAGGGTGCTATGAAGCTCACTTGAAGCCTTAGAAATCCATTTAGCCTGATGAAAGTCAAAACCCTAGTTTTGGATGCATTGCTTAGGAGGATGCATTGTCTAAGGGAATTGTCAAACTTTCTGACTAATTGTGAACCTTGTGAACCTATTGAGATATCCTGTGAACTTTGTGAACCTCTTGGGACACCTTATTACACAATGTTTTGTCTTGGTGAGGGCAAATTTTGGGGTGCAACAGCTGGTAAACATAATGAATTCTATGGAACTACAAAAGAATTATGGGTTTGACTTTGAAGATTTGAGTTTGATTTCTGGAGTCTCCATCCCTATAGGTTTCAAGGTTCCTACTTTTGTGGTGTATGATGGTGTGTCTTACCCAAAACTGCATTTAAGGTCTTATGTCAGAAGTATTCAACCCCATACTCCTGATAAGAAGTTATGGATACATTTCTTTCAAGAGAGTTTGTCTGGATCCCAACTGGAATGGTATTATCAACTGGAGAGTACCAATATTCGCAACTGGAATGATCTTGCTGAAGCTTTCTATAAGCAGTACCGATACAATTCTGATTTAGCACCAACTCGCATGCAGCTCTAAAGCATGTCCATGGATGCCAAAGAAAGCTTCAAGGAGTATGCTCAGAAATGGAGAGATCTGGAAAGTAGAGTTCAACCCCCTTTGAATGACAGGGAATTAGTTGATATGTTCATGAGTACGTTGACTGGTCCTTTCTATAGTCATCTCATTGGAAGCTCATCATCTAGCTTCACTGAGCTAATAATGACTGTGTAAACACCCCAAATTTGCCCTCACTAAGTTCACACTATGGCTTGTGATATTTTCATTTACATTAGTTTAATCATACCACATCATATTGCATTTTTGCTTCACTACATTAGTTCAAGTTCATCTGCATCTAGGGTTTGTGATCTGAGTAATCCAAGGATCCATCTGAGCCACTCCAAAGGTCTTCAATCATCTCAAGAGGGTCCATGTATGTTAAATCATCATATTTTATCCTTCAAAGATCAAGGAAGTCAAAAATCACAAGAACTGGCAAAGCATGGAAGCAGAGCTAGGGTTTAACTGCACAGATGACTTAAAATTAGGGTTTTGGGTTTAGAAGCCATAACTCCAAATTTTTTGGTCATTCTTGTTTCTATTGGTCTCAATATGTTATAAGGATCATACATACCAAGTTTAATGAAAAAATTCATCGGGGAAGTCATATGATCACTGGGTGACTTCTTGAGCAAGTTAAGTCAAAATCAGGGCATCTGAGGCCCCCCAACATGGAACCAAAGTGGATTTTTCATCAAATTGAAGTTATATGATCGTTATTTGGTCATTGAAGTGTTTAGAAGTTCACAAATTTGAAGAAAAGTAAGCTAAACCAAAAGTTGCCAAAAATGGAAATGACTTGTAATGTAAACTTTCCATTTTGGGAAAGTTTTTCAACCTCCTCTTTCTCCACCAAAAATGCTTCAAATGAAAAATTATTGGTCATGAAAGTTGTAGATTGGATCATTCCCTTTTCAAAAAGTACAAGAACAAGTCCTAATTCATTCTGGAACTCAAGTTATGGCTTGTCAAAGTTGGCAAAAATCACATAATTTCAAGTTTCATGCCAAAGAGGGATTTTTGCAAAACCTCTTGCCAAGCTATTTTTGTGACTTCAAACACACTTCTAAGCATAATAGTAACATAACACATTTCCTAAAACTTAGAATTGGCCCAAGAATCTCAAGTTTTCATGCCTTGCCCATGAAGAAATCTCAAAGGGGCCAAAGTTTCATGAAATTGCAAAATGACCAAGAACCTTTCACAAACATGCTGAATTGCCTCAAAGTGAATTCCATGGACCTCCTTGATCCTTGATGCACCAGACACCCCATTGTACCAAGCCTACCACCAGCCCATACCTCAAGGACAAGAACTTTTGACTTTTTGCATTTTACACCATACCAATCACACTATGCCACAACAACTCTCTGAACCAATTGCATTTGTTTATACTAACCTAAAGCAAGCCATAACACACAAGAACACAAGCTGAAAACCTCAGATTGCCCAAGTTCACAAAAACTCTCCCTCTTGCAAAAACCTTCGAATCTCATAACTCAGCCACCCATTCTTCAAACAAACACCACCATTCATTCTTAAATCATTCACTGATCATAAACCACCCATCAAAACAGCCAAGAACACACCATAAGCCAAACACGATTTTCTGACCAGTGGAACACAAACTCACAAACCAGCCACTCTCAAGGTCTTCCAAGCTTCAAAGCTTCTTCAGGGAGGTTATAGGAGTCATCTTGCACAGAAGAAGCAGTCAGAAAGCTCCAAAGTAAGAAGCTTCATCTCAGGTAGCCATGCGAATTATTTTTTCCAGAACCTTTATTTTATGTTACTAAATGGTTAAGCATGCTCCCCTGAGTACACTGAACTTGTTATTTTTGAAAATGATGAAGAAATGAGAATGTATTGCTTGTCTGAAATTTTTGACATATTTATGTTCTTCTTCGAATCTTGATTTTGGGTGAAAATAAATTGTTTTTTAGGGTGGATTTGATCTTAGGGGAGTGAGAGGATTAAATCTGGAGCTTTAGAGCTCCAGAAAAGACCTAGGGAAGAAGTTAGCAACTTTCAGGTGATGGTCTGGCCGGAGAAGATGACCGGAGGTCTTCTCCGGCCACCTGAAAGTAATTAATGGGATAATTAGGGTTAGGGCTAGGTTTGAACGTGGACCCTTAGATTTGGCTTTCCTGCGTGTAATGGACGTCCAAGATTATGTCATTAGTTTTAATTGTGGATTATTTAATTAATTAAGTGAGATTAGCTCAGTTTGAATTCCAGCCGTAGGATAGCGCGCCAGGTCAACCAGTCCAAACCCAGATTCAATCCTGTCCTTCCATGCTGCATACTTCTCATTTATTTTGTTTTTAATTCATTTTTCTTATTTATTTTGCACGAATTATTTAAAATACATAGAAAATCCAAAAAAATATTTTCTTTCATCATTTTAATTCCAAATAATGTTCTCAACCAAAAAATATTTTTTTTTTATTTTTTGCATTAAAAAATTATTTTTTAGACATTTAATTGTTTATTTTAATTAATTAATGAAAATTAATTAATTAAAATATCATTTAGGTTTCTAAAAAATCCCAAAAAATTCATATTGCATCTTTAAACATTTAGAGACATTCTCATACCATCCACACAAATTTCTTTTTGGTTTTGAATCATTTTGACATTTTTTCTTTGAATTTAGGGTTCATAAAATCCCATTTTTGAACCTTAACTTCAAGAATTATTTTCTGCCTAACCAAGAATGGTATGACCATGGTTCTTTTTGCATTGATCTTCATTTGAAATTTAGTTTCTAACTTAATTTTGTCATGAATTTCTTCTGCCTTTTTGAATTGATTGGCATTTTTTCCCTTTAGGTACCTTAAAACCCTAGATAACTTAGAAAAATCATAAGTCCCTTAGGGTTAAGAGTTAGGTCTCTTCCTTTGGGGTATGAAATCATATGGGGTTAGGGTTCTCTTGATTGCATTTTCAATTTTTTTATCTTGTCATTTGCTTTTGTTTTTGAGTTTTGCATCTCATATTGTCATAAAACCCTAATTTCTCATCTTCCTTTGCATACATCTCACATAAGCATTTGCCATGTTATGCATTCATTTCATTTCATGTACATTTATGAACTTTCATGCTCCTTTCATGCTTCATTTGCATCCTCATTACTTGTATGATCATTCACATCTCTTGACATGTTTTCACATCATCTCTTAGCATCATTTTCATCATGAATATGCTTCTGGTTTTGGTTTGCATCCTTGCATTCATTTCATTTTCATTTCATTCCATTTCCTTTTACTAACTTTTCAGGTGGTAAGTTACTTTGAGAAGTGAATTTTCCTCCACTTCTCACAATCTCTTCTCATCTCTCTCATGCATTCATTGTTGCATTTTGTATTTGAATTAGAGTGAGCTTGCTCATTCATGTTCCATTTTCACCTTCTTTCTTCAAGCAACTTATCTTCTTAAGTGAAGTAAGTTGACTTGTTTCTCCTGCTTCTCCTCCTTTCATTTGCTTCTTCCTTGGTGGCTCTTCTTGAAGATCTCTTGCAAGCTTCATAAACCCTAGGAATACCCAAGCATGATCACAATTAGAGTTTGATTAGTCCCCCTTTAGTTTTACCTTTGTGTCATCTTTTGTGTCTTCTCCTCTCATCTCATAATCAGGGACTAAACCTTAAAGGTTTTAAGGCTTTGTGATTAAGGTTATGCCTGCATCCTTCTATTAGGATGGAGTGTATAACTTTAATCCTAAGTGTTAAACCCTTAATGAGTTTAAATCTCTTAATCAATCCATCTAATAATCACTAAGACATTAAGCTTGTAACTTGGGCCTTGCATTAGGGTTCTAATTCTTCCTTAATTGGTTAAGAAGGACTAACCCTAGTGTTAATGGACAAGTCCCCCTCAAGTTGTCATACAAACCATAAAATCCACTTCTTAATCTTACCATTAACTAAAATCCACTTTAATAAAGGTTTGTTTTGGCATGAGGTTAATCCCTAATCATGGATTAAGTTGAGGAGTCTTCCTCAGCTTAAATGTTCTCATCTATTATCCTTCTATTAGGATGGTGTAATGGGTCCATTAAATCCTTGATTATGGCTTAAACTCATTACTTAACACTAAACAAAAACTCCAAAAATATCTAAATAATCACAAGTAGGTTAATGATCTTAATCCTACATCATGGTGATTAAGTGTGAGGTGCTTATTTCATACTTAAGGTATTCTCATTACCCCTAATCAGAGGAAAGATGTGATGAGTTTACTAAACCTTGGTTTAGGCTTAAGCTCATTTTCTTATGACAAACTCCAAAAAGCAATAAAAGATTGAAAATACCAAAAACAAAAAATAATCTTCTCCTCCGGGATTCTTTTCTCACCTCATTCACTCACAAACGAGAACTTTCTTCTTCCGTCTAATGCAATACAGTTTGCACCTGAGCCAGACAGGACATACACTTGAGCATAGACAAGTAAGCAGTTCACAAGTCAATTTATCTTTCAGTCCCTTTGAGTCGAACTACGGTGTTCTGACTTCCTCATTGCACAAGAGGATACGTAGGCATAACTTAACTGTTATCAAACAAAAGTCTCTGTATATTCCCCCTCTTCCAGCATTATTCTTTTAAGCCTCATTGTCTTGAGCACTGCACTCTTTTCTTACACTGACACTCCTTTTCTTCACTTTACACTTCTTTGCACTGACACTTGTATTCTTTTCCAGCTTTTGCACACGAAATAGCACTGACACTACCCCTTTAAACACAAACTTTCAAGCGTGGATCCCGTCGAGTACGACGGACAATCTGGGTGCTAATACCTTCCCAGGTTGTAACCAACCCCCTTGTAAACACCCCAAATTTTCCCTCACTCTTTTTCACCATGGCTTGTGATTCTTTTCATATTGCATAAGTTCACTCATATCATCTCATAGTGCATTTTTGCTTCACTGCATTGGTTCTAAGTCATCTGCATCTAGGGTTTGTGATCTGAGCCATCCCAGAGCCATCTGTGCCACTCCAAAGGGCTTCAATCATCTCATGAGGGTCCATGTATGTTCAATCATCATATTATATCCTCCCAAGGTCAAGGAAGTCAAAGAATCACAAGAACTGAGAAAGGCATGGAAGCAGAGCCAAGCTTAACTGCACAGATGACCTGAAATTAGGGTTTTGGTTTCAGAGGCCATAACTTCAAATTTTTTGTTCATTCTTGATTCTATTGGTCTCTATATGTTATGAGGATCATGCACACCAAGTTTCATGAAGAAATTCAATGGGGAAGGCATCTGATCACAAGATGACTTCTTGAGCAAGTCAGTGCAAAATCAAGGCATCTGAGGCCCCCAATCATCCAACCAAAGGGGTTTCTCCATCATTTTGAATGTGTATGATATTTATTTGATCATAAAAGATGTTATAAGTTCACAAAATTGAAGAATCTCAAGCCATTTGCAAAGTTGCCATTTTGGGAAAGTGACTTGTAATGAAAACTTGCCATTTTGGGAAAGTTTTTCAACCTCCTCTTTTTGATTTAAAAATGCTTCAAATGAAAAATCTTTGGTCATGAAAGTTGTAGATTGAATCCTCCCATTTTCAAAGAGTACAAGAACTCATTCTAATTCATTTTAGATCAAAAGTTATTATGGCTTGTCAAAGTTGGGAAAAATCACTTATTTTTCACTTTGGCACCAAAGAGGGAAACTTGCAAATTCACATGCCAAGCATTTCTATGACTTCAAAATGACTTCTAAGCATCACATAAACATAACACATGACCTAAAATTCAGATTGGCCCAAGGAATCACTCATTTTCATGCCTTGATCATTAAGAAATCCAAAAGGGGCCAAAACTCCATGAATTTGCAAAATGACCCAAAGCCTCTCATCCACTTGCCTCAGTTCACAAAATCTGATTTCATGACATTCCTTGAATCCAGATGCAGCAGACATGCCTTTGTCCTAGGCCTGAAACAACCCATACCTCAAAGGACACATAGCCATGACTTTTTGCAAAACAAGCCATACCAATCAGCATAGCCCACAACAACTCTCTGACCTATCACAGCTTGATATGTGGACCAAATGGAACTCAAAACACACAAGAGGCAAGCCTGAAACCACAACATCACCATAGCTCACAAAAATCCCTCCTTTTGCATTTTCTATCGAATCTCTCAACTCAGTTACTAAAACTCAAAACTTCTTCCACCATTCATCTTAGAATGCATCACTGATCACAAACCACCCTTTACTTTGCCTTAAACGTCATCACACACCAAATACGATTTTTCTCCCTTTTGAACTGAACTGAATCAATCTCCCAAACCAGCCATAAGAAACTCCAAACAAGCTTTGCAAACTCTTGAGGGAAGTTAGTAGAGGTGATTGGAAGCAAGAAACTGGCCAGAAAGCTCCAAAAGCAAAAGCTCCATCTCAGGTATCCTCTTGAAACTTTTTTCCAGAATTTGTTTCTTTAGTTATAGAATGGTAGAGTATGTTCCACTGGTCACAATGAACCTTGAATGATGAAAAATGGTTGAGTTTTGAGAGTGTATGCATGTTCTGAAATTTTGTTCAGTTTTAGGTTTATGTTTGAATCTTGTTGTTGATGAAAAATAAATGAATTTTGATGTTTGATTCTTGTTCTATGGGGTTTGGGGATCATTTCTGGAGATTTGGGGGGTTTGATTTGGCCTAGGGAGCATTTTAGAGAAATCTCAGGGGAGATGTGGCCGGAGAAGATGACCGGAGGTCATTTCCGGCCACCTGAAAGTCATTAGGGCTTTTAATTGTGATTAGGGTTTCGTTTAAATGTGAACCCTTGGATCTCTTTTCCCGCGCGCAGCCAATGGTCCAGATTTCGTGTATTAGCCCTAATTCAGGATTAATTAAGTTAAATATAATTAAGGAAATTTGAATTTCCAGTTTCAATCTGAGCCCTCCCTTTGCGTGCAAGTCAATTCGCGCGTTTTCCATTTGAATATCAGCCCTAGGATCTGCATACTTTCCCTTTTATTCAATTTAATTTTCATTTTCATTGTATTAATTTCCACGAATTTTTAAAAATAGTAAAATGCATTAAAAAATTCTGAAAATTTTTATCAAATCTTTTATTAATTTTCAGAACCCAAAAATATTTTTATTTTTATTTTTTGCATCAAAAATTATTTTTAAATCATTTAAATTTTTATTTTTAATTAGTTAATGGAAATTAATTAATTAAAAATGCATTTAGGTATTTAAAAATCACAAAAAAATTCACATTGCATTTTAATACATTTAGAAACATTATCAAACTCTTCAAACAAATTTCTTTTTGGTTCTTGACCTATTTGGACATTTTTCATTGGAATTAAAGTTATTTAAAGGCAATATTTTGGTCCTAACTTAGAAAAATTCATTCTGCCTAACCATGAAGAGTTTGATGATGGTCCTTCTTGCATTGCATCCTTCATATCATGTAGTTTCTAGGGTAAAATTGGTTTTAATTTATCTTTCATTTTCAATTTGATGAGCATTTTTCCTTTTGAAGTGTCTTGAAACCCTAGTTGACTTGAGAAAATCATAACTTCCATTAGGGTAAGACTTAGGTCCCCTCCTTTGGGAAGTGAACTTGTGTAGGGTTAGGACATATAAGAATCATGTTTGATCATTTCATCTTTCATTTGCCATGTTGGGCATTCATTTCACTACATAAACTTTCATGAACTTTCATGGTTCAAAACCTGCTTCATTTGCATCCTCATCCTTGTATGATCATTCACAACTCTTGTCATGTGTGTGCATCCTCTCTTAGCATCCTTAACATCATGTTTATGCTTCTGACTTTGGTTTGCATCATTGCATTTCATCTCATTCTCACTTCATTTCATTTCTTGGTACTAACTTTTCAGGTGGTAAGCCATTGAGAAGTGAATTTGCCTTCACTTCTCATCATATCTTCTCATCCCTCTTATGCATTCATTTCTGAATTTTTACTTTTGTATTTGAGTGAGCTTGCTCATTCATGCTCCTTCTCCTCTTTATTTCTTCAAGCAACTTGTCTTCTTAAGTGAAGTAAGTTGTCTTGCTTCTTCTGCTTCTTTCTCCTTTCATCTGCTCCTTCCTTGGTGGCTTTTCCTTGAAGATCTTTTGCAAGCCTCATAAACCTTAGGAACAACCAAGCATGATCACAATTAGGGTTTGTTTAGTCCCCCAATAGTTTTAACTTTGTGTCATCTCTGAGTCTTCTCCTCTCACCTCATAATCAAGGATTAAACCTTAAAGGTTTTAAGGCTTTGTGATTAAGTTTATGCCTGCATCCTTCTATTAGGATGGAGTGTATAACTTTAATCCTAAGTTTTAAGCCCTTAATGTGTTTAAACCCTTTAATCAATTCACCTAATAAACACTAAGACATCAAGCTTGTAACTTGGGCCTTGCATTAGGGTTCTAATTCTTCCTTAATTGGTTAAGAAGGACTAACCCTAGTGTAAATGGACAAGTCCTCCTCAAGTTGTCTTACAAACCATAAAATCCACTTCTTAACCATATCATTAACTAAAACCCACTTTAATAAAGGCTTTGTTTTGTCATGAGGTTAATCCCTAATCATGGATTAAGTTGAGGAGCCTTCCTCAGCTTAAATGCTCTCATCTATTATCCTTCTATTAGGATGGTGTAATGAGTCCATTAAATCCTTGATTATGGCTTAAACTCATTACTTAACACTAAACAAAAACTCGAAAAAACATCTAAATAATTACAAGTAGGTTAATGATCTTAATCCTACATCATGGTGGCTAAGTGTGAGGTGTTTACTTCATACTTAAGGTATGCTCATTACCCCTAATCAGAGGGAAGATGTGATGAGTTTACTAACCCTTGGTTTAGGCTTAAGCTCATTACTTATGACAAACCTCAAAAGCAATAAAAGACTGAAAACACAAAAACAAACAATAATCGTCTCCTCCGGGATTCTTTTCTCATCTCATTCACTCATAAACGAGAACTTTCTTCTTCCGTCTAAATGCAAGACAGTTTGCACCTGAGCCAGACAGGTCATACACTTGAGCATAGACAAGTAAGCAGTTCATCAGTCAATTTATTTCCAGTCTCTTTGAGTCGAACTACGGTGTTCTGACTTCCTCATTGCACGAGAGGATACGTAGGCATAACTTAACAGTTATCGAACAAAAGTCTCTGTATACTCCCCCTCCTTCCAGCATTATTCTTTGAGCCTCATAGTCTTGAGCGTTTCACTCTTGTTCTTACACTGACACTTCTCATATACACTTCACATTTCTTTTACACTGACACTTGCATTCTTTTCCAGCTTTGATACACAGATTGCACTGACATTACCCCTTTAAAACACAAATCTTTCAAGCGTGGATCCCGTCGAGTACGATGGACAATCTGGGTGCTAATACCTTCCCAGGTTGTAACCAACCCCCTTTCTCAGTTTCTCTGGTTCGCGACCGTCTTATCCATCTTTTCTTAGGTTTATGCAGCATTACCTTTCCTTCGGGATAAAAATGCCTAGCTGGCGACTCTATTCATTCTTTCCCATTCGCCGACCGTTCGCGTCTGTACCCCTTCTGACCAGGTGTCTTTTGGTGGGAGCGACAGCTTGGCGACTCTGCTGGGGATCCTTATACTGTAACCAGGGCTTCTGGTTCTTTTTGTGGGTTCCTCCTAGCGCTTGTTTGATTTGTGTTTACTGGGGTGTTATGTGCTATTTGTGTTTATTTATTCTCTTTATTTACTGCTTTATGTACAGCTTTATTTATTACTTTCCTTTACGGCTTTTCATCTTTCATGCTGTCATTATCATTGCTGGATCTGGTTCCTGTTTTGGAGGGTGGGGTTCCATTGAGAGCTTGAGGTCCTATACCTGGGACCTGAGTGACACCTAGGCTAGAGTGCTTCATGTTCTTTCCCATTCCATCTCGGTCTGGTGCAGGAATATGAAACACGGTTCAGATGTGGGTTTCTTCTTGAGAACTCTGTGCTACAGATTTCCTGTAGTGCTAGGGCTATCTGGGAAGCCTGCTAAGTCTGGATGACCTTTATTATGACCTTCAGAAACTGAGGTGAATTATAGGAGGATCTTTTATGGTTATTGTAAACACTGTACCTCCGGGTTAGAAGTGTTTACACTTCTCATAACTGATCCAAGTCTGAGGATCCTTGTTTTAGAACATTACCTGTGAGGGGGTTGGGCTATTTACAAGTTTGCAGGTACCCTTGGCCACATCATACCCTGTTACTATTTTGTTTAAGAGTACCTCATTTTGGACAGTTCTTGTGATTAACCCTGGACATGTGACTCTTTATTTGAGTCCCCCACCTTGGTTACTGGATTTCTGGACCTTCATCTGGACTTTCTTTGAACATACATGTGCTTATATCAAGACATATATCAGATCCAGCTTGATCACAAACCCTTGCATATCATTTGCATACATCATCATTGCATCATTTAACATTTGTTTATTTGTTTTTCAGGGTATCCACATCATATCTGGTTTGGTTTTGACCCCTTCTTCTACATAGACCTCTGCTTCATCAGTTATCTGCTTCAGCTATTCTCACCATCACCAGCATCAGCCTGTCAGTGGCTCATCTCCAGTATCAGCCTTGATCTTCATCAGCACCTATCTTCCTCCTCTTCAGCATTTATGACTACTCCCAGGAAGAGCAACATATCCTACCATTTCTTTGAGCCTGTGCTGACTGGCATCAGGCAAGTCCAGTCACTCATCACCCCTGACCACATCTCATTGTTTAGAGAGCACTATGGAGGTATCCTGGATATGGTTATGGACCTTGACCCTTCTCAGAGGAGCATGATCCACACCTGCTTGCAGTTTTATGACCCTCCTTTGAGATGCTTCACCTTCCCAGACTTTCAGTTAGGGCCTCTACTGGAAGAGTTTTCCTCATTGATTGGAGTACCTATCAGGGGTGGACTCCTTTTCAACCCAGAGATGCCAGCTCCCAGCAATGGAGAAGTAGCAAAAGCACTGTACCTGGAGCCTGCCTTGATTGAGCAAAGCCTGACAACAAAGGCTGGGATCCCTGGTTTGCACTTGGACTTCTTGATTTCTCAGGCCATCCTGAAGGCTTCATTAGGAGAATGGAGGGTAGTCTGTGCACTGTTAGCCCTCAGCATATATGGGGTTATACTGTTTGCAGATGAGCCCAAATTTATCAGCAAGAATTCCATTCATCTGTTTCTTCTAAGGAACCCAGTACCCACATTGCTGGGAGATTTCTACTACTCCATCCATCAGAGGAATGAGAAACAAAGGGGGAAGTTGGTGAGATGTTGTGCTCCTTTGTTTCACACCTGGCTGCTTAGACACCTGCCTAAGTCAGATGCCTTCCTGAATCCTCACCAACAGAAGAATTGGGCTAAAAGGCTCATGGCTTTGACTTCAGATGATATTAGATGGTGCACCCAGAGCACCAAGGGCAAGGAAATTATCACCAGCTGTGGACAATACCCAAATGTACCTCTGATAGGAGTGAAGGGTTGCATTAACTACAATCCTTTTCTATTTAAAAGACAACTGGGCTATGCTTTGGTTCACCCTCCCAGGATGCAAGATTTAGCTGAAACCCTGTATTGTGAAGTGAAGCCTAATTTAGCTACTGTCAGACAAGCATCCTGGGCTTGGGACAACATCCAGACAAAAGGGATGGCTATTCTAGGGAGGTGTAATAATGTTGCTTCAGCTCAGTACTGTGATTGGTCCCGTACTAGAGCTCAGATTACTAGAATGCCTTTCACCATTGAGGATATACCTGGACCATCTACAGTACAGCCACCAACAACTGTCAGCCTGGAAGAATTTGAGAAGCTGAAGGAAAGGAATGAGAATCTGTCTCAGGCTTTGAAGAAGACCCTTTGGGAAAGGAGTGATGGTCGTCTGGACATTGAGAGGTTAGAAAAGCTCAGAGTGGAGCATCTTACCAAAATTGAGAAGACAGAGGACTACATCAGGAAAGCAAGAGCTGGGGAGCAAATATTGAAGAATGCCTGTAAAGAGGCCAAGATTCAGAAGGCTAGGACTGAGCTCTATCTGCAAGAAAGTCAGGCTAGGTGGGTCAAGATCACTGAATCCCGGACATAAGAAGACCAGAAAACTCAAGCCAAGATTGAACAGTTAGAGGCCAATGAAAAGAAGCAGCAGGAAGCTTTGTTGGCAGCCCAAAAGGAGATTTCAGAGTTGAAGCTTAGGGCAGGATTGAAGAGATCAAAAGACCAGGACAGGCACAAGAAGCTGACCACTGCCATTGCCACCAGGAACCTCCTCATTAGGACCATTACAGAGCACCCAGCTGGTCCGGTGACTGAGGCACTCCTGAAGGAAGTCAGAGAGGATGAGTTTGGACTGGATGTCTGACTCTTTGTTTGTTGTTGTTTTCATTTGATGTACTTTTTCTTTTTTGATGTATTTTGACCCTCCATGGGCATGTGTTGTAAAACAAACTATGTATTTGCTCATCATTTGTAATATATTAGTTTGCTTTCATTGGGTTTCTTTTCTCAGCAACATCAATCATCTTCCTCGAGGTCTGGAAGGGTCAAAACCAAAAAAACCAAACCAAATACCTTGGAAAACAAATAAGCATACTGCATTGCATACTAACTTTTGTTTTGTTTTGTAGGTTTTGTTATTATCTTTGTTTCTAACTTTGTTGTCATCTCAGGAAACATTGCTCGTCGCCGAGTGTTCCCTGTCAACCGCACGCACCGGTACCCTACTTGCAACAACCTTCCTGGTATTCAAATGGATCAAGTACAGCAAGATCTGACTGAGGTCAGAAATCAGATGGCTAATGAGAGAGTGGAAATGAGAAATCAGATGTCTCAATTCATGGCTATAATGACTGGCTTGGCCCAGAGTCAAGAAAGATTAAGGGAACTGGTGGAGAGGCAAACTCCTGAGGAGCCTCATCTTGGGACAGGAGGAACTAGCAACAATGAAAGGGGTCAACCTCGTATTGATCCACCAGTATTTGGACCTCATCTGGATCCAGAAGCTAATATCCCAAGAAATATGCAGGGTAATACTGCTGGGGGGAGAATCTTGCAGGAAGATCCCCAAGAAGAGCAGTTTACTGTTATGGGAGCAGGAGATGAAGTCTATGACAGGAGGTTAGATGAAATTGCTGAGAAGTTGAGATCTTTGGAGTCTCAGAATTCCTTGGGCTTCGATGTAATGGATATGGGGCTAGTGGATGGGGTGAGAATTCCCCACAAATTCAAACCCCCGTGCTTTGAGAAATACAATGGAACCTCTTGTCCACGAACTCACCTGCAGTCTTTCCTGGGAAGACTTAAAGCTTAAACTATGGATGAGAAGCTGTGAATGTTCTACTTTGAAGACAGTCTGACTGGGGCTTCAAGAGAGTGGTATTCACACTTGACCAGAGCTACCATTAGATGCTGGAAGGACTTAGCTGAAGCCTTCATCAGGCAATATCAATACAATCTAGACATGGCTCCTAACAGGACCCTTCTAATGGGAATGTCTCAGTCTTCCAAAGAAAGCTTTAGGGAGTATGCCCAAAGGTGGAGACAGCTTGCTGCCGCTGTCCAACCACCCATGTCGGAAAGAGAAATGGCCGACATGTTCATGAATACGTTGCAAGGAACATATATTGATAGACTGGATGCCTTTTCTTCTACCAGTTTTGCTGACGTAGTTATAGTTGGGGAAAGGATCGAAAGCCTTTTAAAAATGGGCTAAATTTCTGACAGTGGTGCAAGCTCATCCAGTAATCCCAGGAAGCCTTTTGTGGGACCCCGAAGAGCCGGTGAGACCAATTCCATTCATGCAAACAGGGGCAGACCCCAGTATGTACACCGGTCAGTAGCAGCAGTTACCATTCCAGCTCCGATTCCTCAACAATCAGCATATCCTCAGCAACAACCACATTATTAACAACAAGTTCAGTATCCGCCACAGAGAACCTACAACAACAACAATAGCAACCAGCAACAGCGTCCTTTCCAACAAAGACCATCACAGGCAAACAGGGTGATTAACCCCATCCCTATGCCTTATGTTGCCTTATTGCCACAACTCCTGAAGCTTAACTTGGTTGAGTTAAGGACGTTGGCACCGCCAGATCCCCTCAATCTCCCAAGTAATTATGATGTCAATGCCAAGTGTGCTTTCCACTCCAATGCACCTGGTCACAATACTGAAAAATGCAGGGCCTTACAAATGAAAGTCCAAGATCTGGTGGATTCTAAAGCCCTCAACTTTGCACCTCCTCCGAATGTCAATAGAAATCCTATTCCCAATCATGGCGGGCCGAGGATTAATGCCATTGAGGAAGACAAACCATCTACCTTGATCACCAGTGTTGCACAAATTCGAACACCTTTGGTCGAAATTAAAGCTCAGCTTCTAGAGTGCCAAGTGTTCCCCGGGTGTGAGCTCGGCTGTGGGTATTGCAACATTGCAGTCAATGGGTGTGAAAGGCTGAGAAGCGGCATAAATGGTCTTATTAAGGATGGTATCCTTCAGATTTCAACAACGGCGCCTACAAATCCAGCAATTCCTTTAACAACAATTCCCGATTCTTCTACAACAGTAGCAACAATCATTCCTACCGATTCATCAATATCATCAGCAGTTACTCCGTCCATCACTTCAACAAGTCAAATCTCAACAACCATCTCTTCTACAACATCAGCATCCATTTTATTAGCAGAATCTTCTACAACGCCAACAAAAATTAATGAAGATGTCTCGACAGTTACAATCTACTATGACCCATCAAATGTTCCTCCCAGCAGCAATTTCCAACAACAAACCATGGCACCTCCTGCCAGATCACCAGTCACAATTTACTATGATCCGCACACCATTACAGTACCTTCCTCCGCAGCAATCAGTCCGGTCACCATTACGGTGTCTGGACCCGTTCCTTATGAAAGCAGTAATGCCATACCTTGGCATTATGGCTCTGATCTCTACTGCAACAGGGAGAAAATCACTCTGGATTCATCAACCTCTTCTCCACAAATTGATAATGTTGGGGGAGGGGGAGGCTTCACCAGAAGCGGACGCCTTTTTGCCTCACAAACACAAAGACCTAATGTTGAAGCAGAGGCTGCTACCAAAGCAAAAGGAAAGAGTGTGATATCTGAAGAGCCGACTACCAAAGAAACTCAGAAGACATCTTTTGAACAAGATGTAGATGAGTTCATGAGAATCATAAAATGAAGTGATTACAAGGTGGTGGACCAGCTTCACCAAACCCCCTCCAAAATCTCCATATTATCACTGTTGATGTGTTCTGAAGCTCACAGGAACGCGCTGTTGAAAGTCCTGCACGCAGCATACGTGTCGGAGGAGATTACTGTTAATCAGCTAGAAACTGTGGTTGCAAATGTCAACACCAGTCATGGACTGGGCTTTACCAATGCTGACTTAACAACAGAGGGACGTAACCATAACAAGGCTTTGCATATCACCTTGGAATGCAAGGGTGTTGTTCTGTCTCGTGTACTGGTGGACACTGGGTCATCACTCAATGTTCTACCATAGAAAGCCTTAGCGAAGCTGGAGTATGATGACTTGGCACTGCGTCCGAGTAATTTGGTGGTGAGAGTATTTGATGGCTCTAAAAGATCAGTGCTTGGGGAGATTGATCTGCCTGTGTTGATTGGCCCGCAGACCTTTAAAACTACCTTCTTTGTGATGGACATACAGCCGGCCTACAACTGTCTGTTGGGTAGACCCTGGATCCACGCCGCTGGCGCTGTTACGTCTACCCTTCACCAGAAGTTGAAATTTGAGTGGGAAGGCCAAATCATCACCATCTGTGGGGAGGAGGACATCTTTGTTAGCCATCTGGCTACGTATAAGTACATTGAGATGGATGGGGAGATCCATGAAACCATGAGCCAAGGGTTTGAGGCCCTCAACATTAATGAAGCATCTGCTGTACTGGGAACTTCCATAACATCGTACCAGCAAGCCCGGAAGGTTGTTGAGGAAGGTACCGCCCAAGGCCGGGGCAAGCTGCTGCCCGTGGAGAAGAAAGAAGACCGATTTGGGTTGGGTTACAGACCAACTCAACAAGATCAACCAGAGGCTGCAAAGGAGACCAAGTTTGTTAGCGGGGGAATGCTCACCCCGGATGCTGTGAACAATTTGGAAGATGAGTCGGAAGACGAACGCAACCTGGAAAGCTGGATACGTCCAAGGATCCCGGGGAGCCATGTCTCAAACTGGTCTTCCCAAGAAATTATAAGAGTTACTCCTGCAGAGTAATTATTATTTCCTGTATTTTAAAGCATGTATCAATTTTTGCATCTTGCCCAAGATGTCAAGACCCATTTTGTAATCGGGCCATCTTGTATTTTGTACAAAGATCAATTAATGAATATCAGGACATCTTTTGCAAATGAGTCTTTTCTTTTCCGCTCACTGTTTTTCATTTTTCACTTTTTGTACAAAAATAAAATGGCAATGTTTTTCAGAATAAAATAATTTCATTTTCACTTTTTCTAAATAAGATAAAACTGATCACTAAAATAAACCAATATAAACCCTTGCAGAAAGTGCCCTTCAGACTGCACCGACAACAACACTACTATGACTTTGTATGACTTTGACAATCCAATCAATCAAGTTAATGAAGGGGTTGAAGAAGATTATGAGCTGCCTGAAGAGCTAGCCAGGTTGTTGAGGCAAGAGGAGAAGGTTATCACTCCTCATCAGGAGGAGATTGAAACGGTTAATCTTGGTACGAAAGAAGACGTGAAAGAGGTTAAGATCGGGGCCTGCCTGCAAGACTCAGTAAAAGATCAACTGATTGACATGCTTCGGGAATATGTGGATGTTTTCGCTTGGTCTTATCAGGATATGCCAGGGTTGGACACCGACATTGTCATGCATAAGCTACCTCTGAAAGAAGACTGCCCACCAGTAAAACAGAAGTTGCACCGTACTCGCCCGGATATGGCAATGAAGATAAAAGAAGAGGTACAAAAGCAGTGGGACACCGGTTTCCTTGCTGTGACTAGCTATCCTCCGTGGGTTGCTAATATTGTACCAGTACCTAAGAAAGATTGCAAGGTGAGAATGTGTGTGGATTATCGGGATCTGAACAGAGCTAGCCCGAAAGATGACTTCCCTTTACCTCACATTGATGTATTGGTCGACAATATGGCTCAGTTCTCGGTATTCTCCTTCATGGATGGATTTTCAGGATATAATCAGATCAAGATGTCACCTGAAGACATGGAGAAGAAAACTTTCATCACACCCTGGGGCACATTCTGTTATAAAGTGATGCCATTCAGACTGAAGAACGCGGGTGCCACTTATCAACGGGCTATGGTAACATTATTCACGACATGATCCACAAAGAAATTGAATGTTATGTGGATGACATGATTGCCAAGTCCCTCACAGAAGAAGACCACCTGGTAAATCTCTTGAAGCTATTCAAGCGTCTGAGGAAGTACCAACTGAAGTTAAACCCCAACAAGTGCACATTCGGGGTGTGATCCGGTAAGCTGCTGGGATTTATTGTAAGTGAAAAAGGGATTGAAGTTGACCCTGATAAAGTCAAAGCCATTCAAGAAATGCCTGCACCGAAGACAGAAAAATAAGTTCAGGGGTTTCTAGGTAGATTGAACTACATTTCAAGGTTCATATCTCACCTTACAGCAACCTGTGAGCCTTTATTCAAGCTGTTAAGAAAAGAACAAACAGTCAGGTGGAACGAAGACTGCCAGAGGGCTTTTGACAAAATCAAGGAATACTTACAAGAGCCTCCGATCCTTATGCCTCCAGTTGAAGGAAGACCTCTAATCATGTACTTGACAGTATTAGAAGAATCAATGGGGTGTGTGTTGGGCCAGCATGACGAGTCTGGTCGAAAAGAGTATGCAATATACTACCTAAGAAAAAAGTTTACCGACTGTGAACAACGTTATTCACTGCTCGAGAAAACTTGTTGTGCTTTAGCGTGGGCTGCTCGCCGACTAAGGCAGTACATGTTGATCCACACTACTTTATTGATCTCCAAGATGGACCTAGTCAAGTACATATTCGAGAAGCCAGCACTTACCGAACGGGTTGCAAGATGGCAAATGATCCTCACAGAGTATGATATTCAGTACACCTCTCAGAAGGCCATCAAAGGCAGTGTATTGTCTGATTATCTCGCTGAGCAACCCATCGATGATTACCAGCCTATGAGATTTGACTTCCCTGATGAAGACATCATGTTCATAAAAGCAAAAGATCATGAAGATCTTGTTCACACTGAAGGGCCTGACCCAGAGGAAGAATGGACTATGATGTTTGACGGGGCTGTTAATATGAATGGTCGTGGTGTTGGTGCAGTACTCATTACACCTAAGGGAGTTCACATGCCTTTCTCGGCAAAACTCACCTTTAACTGCACTAACAACAAAGCTGAATACGAAGCTTGTATTATGGGTCTTGAGGAAGCCATTAACCTCAGGATCAAGACTTTAACTGTATTCGGAGATTCAGCTCTGGTAATTAATCAAACCAACAGCAAGTGGTACACTCACCAGGAGCATCTGATACCTTACCGGGATTATACAAGGAGGCTACTCACATTCTTTACAACAGTCAAGCTTGAGTATATCCCTCGATACGAAAATCAGTTTGCAGATGCTCTGGCTACCATTTCATCCATGATCAAAGTTCAAGCTGTCAACTTTGTACCTCAGATTTCAGTGTCCGGACTTGATAGACCAGCATATGTATTCTCAGCAGACCTTGCCAAAGATGATAAGCCTTGGTTCTATGACATCAAATTCTTCTTGGAGGATCAAACATACCCACCTGGGGCATCTTCTAATGATAAGAAGACATTAAGAAGGCTGGCTGGTAGTTTCTTCCTAAATACTGATGGTTCCCTGTATAAGAGAAACTTTGATATGATACTTCTCCGATGTGTTGATAAAGCAGAAGCAGACTTGTTGATGCATGAGGTGCATGAAGGATCCTTTGGTACCCATGCAGGAGGGCATGCAATGGCTAAAAATTTGCTGAGATCAGGCTATTACTGGATCACAATGGATGCAGACTGTTGTGCCTATGCCAGAAAATGTCATAAATGCCAGATTTATGCGGATAAAGTGCATGTGCCTCCAAATCCTTTGAACTTGATGTCTTCACCTTGGCCCTTTGCCATGTGGGGCATTGATATGATTGGCAAGATTGAACCGACTGCTTCAAATGGCCACAGATTCATCCTAGTAGCCATTGACTATTTTACCAAGTGGGTTGAAGCAGCTTCCTATGCAAATGTCACCAGACAAGTGGTAGCCCGATTCCTAAAGAGAGACATCATCTATCGGTATGGAGTGCCCGAGCGAATCATTACTGATAATGGTTCCAACTTGAACAACAAAATGATGGCAGAGCTATGCCGGGACTTCAAGATCCAACACCACAATTCTTCTCCTTACAGGCCAAAGATGAATTGCGCTGTGGGGGCAGCTAACAAGAATATCAAGAAGATTGTGCAGAAGATGGTGGTCACCTACAAAGACTGGCATGAAATGTTACCATTTGCCTTGCATGGGTACCGTACGTCAATCAGAACATCCACTGGGGCAACACCGTATCAGCTTGTGTACGGTATGGAGGCAGTTCTACCTGTTGAAGTTGAATTACCCTCCCTGCGAGTACTAATGGATGTTAAGCTAAATGAAGCAGAATGGGTCCGATCCCGATACGAACAACTAAATCTGATTGAAGAAAAGAGATTGGCTGCAATTTGTCATGGGCAGCTGTATCAGAAAAGAATGAAGAAAGCCTTCGATCAGAAAGTCAAGCTTCAAGAGTACCAAGTAGGATATCTTGTGCTGAAAAGACTCCTCCCTCCTCATACAGACCACAGGGGCAAGTGGACTCCGAATTATGATGGCCCTTTCATAGTAAAGAAAGTTTTCTCCGGTGGAGCACTGATGCTCAGTACTATGGATGGTGAAGACTTCCTGTCCCCTGTGAATTCAGATGCAGTTAAAAAATACTTCGCATAAAATGACCCGCTGGACATAAAAACAGAATGTGAGTCCAGGCAAAAATAGGGCATCCCGGCGAGTCAAAAACAGAATAAAAGACTCGGGCAAAAATAAGGGAAAATAAAAAAAAATGTAATAAAAATGTACACCCGCTGAGTTGAAAAGCCGCATTGGACAACTCATGCAAAAAATGGGTATCCCGGTGGATTGAAAACCCGAAAGGGCGATCCACGCAAAATAAGGGAATAAGCGAACAACTGCATTCTGAATTCGTCTGTATCACTTGCAACCCGGCAAGCTTCGAAAGTTTAAAACGTCGGTCAGAATCAACCTTCTTCAGAAAGCAAAATGAGAAGAACATCAAGGTTATACGGGTCATAGCAAAAGGGAAGCTCCCTGAAGCGTCATCAACATTGCCAGCATCCTTTACTTTTCTCAATTTTGTAACAATCTCCTCATTTCAGGGGATCCGTTTCTCTGACTGCATCTTGCCAATTCAGGGCACACAAATTAATAAAATCAGATTTTCAGTCATATTTCGTCTCGTACATTTTATTTTCGTTTGCAAAAATGTCAGATGTCCTCATAATATTGATTGCATAAGTACAGATGCACCTCTTCTAATCACATACTTACAGGAAATATATTACTCCCGGGAGTGTCTAAACTCCTATGGTGGGATCCAGTAAGGGATACCTCGGGATACTTGTGCGTTTCTTTGCCTTAAACAGGATTGCAGGTATTCAAAGTGCAACACAGGGCATGAAAGTTTCTCCCCAGCAGGCCACCAAATCGCTATCTACTCAGCTCATCTTCCAAATGGCACCAGAGATGCTTTATCCCCAGCTGAATTGCCAGTCATCATTCCTCCTCAGCCAAGTGTCAGACAGGGCACTATCTCCCCACGGAGCTCCAGCCTCTACCCAGAAGAGCAATGCCTAAAGATCTCACAACAAAGCGACGGAAGCTTCCACAGCCCCAGCTGGGCTTATCATCACCAAAAGAAAGGTCAATCAGTGACCTGGTTCCCCAAGCAGAATCATTTCATCAGATCTACCAAGGATCTCATCCCCAGTTGGGATATCACTTCAAGCAAATTAGCCAGGGATCTTTACAACAAAGGGATCCAAATCCCGGATCGGTATCTTTGCATAATCATAGCATTCGCATCATATTTTCCCCTAAAGCATAGCATTCCGTCTAATACGGAGCATTACGGCAAAAATCAAACATATTGCATAATCATAGGCCATGTTTTGAACAGATACCCCATCGACAATATACAAAATACTTCCCAAACTTCCCAGCAGAAAGCCGAAGCATCCTCTTTGCACTCACAAATACAAATACATACTCCTGTCACCATTCCCCAGTAAAGTCGCCCGAACGTTCTTTACAGACAGATACATGTATATACACAATCCCCTGACACCCGTCCGTGTCACCTTCCCCAGCATAGTTGCCTCAACACTTTGTAAACCAAATACTTGTTTATAATACACTTCTTCCGACACCCGTCTGTGTCGTGCTCTCCGCAGCAAGTTAGACATTCGTCTATGTCTCACTCATCACCTTTTTCTCATATAGATACTCGTCCGTATCTTGTATACATCACTTAATTCCCCTCAGAGTCGACACTCATCCGTGTGCTTTATTAACTGATTGGTACTCGTCCGTATCATCATCTCTAAACATACGTCAAGCGTTGTTTCTACTGATACTCGTCCGTATCATAATCTTAAGGATGCTCGTCCGCATCTTTAATCTATACACCGTGTCGGACGCTTATGCCTTTGCTTTCTTAAAAATAGATACTCGTCTGTGTCTACTATTCCCCAGAAAAATTCCCGGCAAATCTTGATAAACTTTTTTTTCCTTTCTATCTGACATTCTTCCTATGTCATGATACCTTCCGGCAGCCGTACCCTGCCAGGTATTCGTCCTTCACCTCCCTTTTGATGATCGTCCTTCATCATCCCCAACGAAGTCTCTATTCATTAGAACCCCTTCCTATCCGACATTCGTCCTATGTCGTGATATTTCCAGCATCCGTCCCCTGCTAGGTGATCGTCCTTCACCTCTCGATGATCATCCTTCATCATTTTATCTGATGGTCGTCCCCATCGTTGATCTTGTTATCTGACATTCGTCCTATGTCATGATAAACCCCAAGAGAAGTCGTAACCTGCTAAGTGATCATCCTTCACCTCTTGATGATCGTCCTTCATCATGCTTATCCGATGGTCGTCCCCATCGTCGACCTTCTCTATCCGGCATTCGTCCTATGTCGTGATACTTTCGGCAATCATACCTTGCCAGGTGATCGTCCTTCACCTTGGATGACCGTCCCTCATCCATATCCCCAACAGAGCAGCCGTCCCCTGCTAGGTGATCGTCCCTCACTTTTGATAACCGTCCCTCATCATTTATTTCTTCAACCAGATGGTCGTCCCCATCATTGCTTGTACTTTTTATCCCCGGAGGACCTTATTTCTTTGCCTAATGGTCGTTCCCATCGTAATCTTTTTATTTCCCCAACATGTCGGCCGTCCCCGTCATTGCTTCATCCTCAGCAGTCGTCCTCTGCTCGACGGTCGTCCTCCGTCACCCGCACTTTATAATCATACTTTATATTCTTTTACAATCTATATCCCTTTTCTTCTTCATTCAGTGAGCGCAAATTTTGGACTGTCTTTGATATTCAACCACAAGTTATCTTGCTTGCCTGTTAAGCTGTTGCTTACATCCTGAACAGCTAACTCATGCTTGAATAGGGGCAGTTGTAAACACCCCAAATTTGCCCTCACTCTTTTTCACCATGGTTTCATATTGCATAAGTTCACTCATATCATCTCATAGTGCATTTTTGCTTCACTGCATTGGTTCTAAGTCATCTGCATCTAGGGTTTGTGATCTGAGCCATCCCAGAGCCATCTGAGCCACTCAAAAGGGCTTCAATCATCTCAGGAGGGTCCATTTATGTTCAAGCATCATATTATATCCTCCCAAGGTCAAGGAAGTCAAAGAATCACAAGAACTGAGAAAGGCATGGAAGCAGAGCCAAGCTTAACTGCACAGATGACCTGAAATTAGGGTTTTGGTTTCAGAGGCCATAACTTCAAATTTTTTGTTCATTCTTGATTCTATTGGTCTCTATATGTTATGAGGATCATGCACACCAAGTTTCATGAAGAAATTCAATGGGGAAGGCATCTGATCACAAGATGACTTCTTGAGTAAGTCAGTGCAAAATCAAGGCATCTGAGGCCCCCAATCATCCAACCAAAGGGGTTTCTCCATCATTTTGAATGTGTATGATCTTTATTTGATCATAAAAGATGTTAGAAGTTCACAAAGTTGAAGAATCTCAAGCCATTTGCAAAGTTGCCATTTTGGGAAAGTGACTTGTAATGAAAACTTGCCATTTTGGGAAAGTTTTTCAACCTCCTCTTTTTGATTCAAAAATGCTTCAAATGAAAAATCTTTGGTCATGAAAGTTGTAGATTGAATCCTCCCATTTTCAAAAAGTACAAGAACTCATTCTAATTCATTTTAGATCAAAAGTTATGGCTTGTCAAAGTTGGGAAAAATCACTTATTTTTCACTTTGGCACCAAAGAGGGAAACTTGCAAATTCACATGCCAAGCATTTCTATGACTTCAAAATGACTTCTAAGCATCACATAAACATAACACATGACCTAAAATTCAGATTGGCCCAAGGAATCACTCATTTTCATGCCTTGATCATTAAGAAATCCAAAAGGGGCCAAAACTCCATGAATTTGCAAAATGACCCAAAGCCTCTCATCCACTTGCCTCAGTTCACAAAATCTGATTTCATGACATTCCTTGAATCCAGCTGCAGCAGACATGCCTTTGTCCTAGGCCTGAAACAACCCATACCTCAAAGGACACATAGCCATGACTTTTTGCAAAACAAGCCATACCAATCAGCATAGCCACAACAACTCTCTGACCTATCACAGCTTGATATGTGGACCAAATGGAACTCAAAACACACAAGAGGCAAGCCTGAAACCACAACATCACCATAGCTCACAAAAATCCCTCCTTTTGCATTTTCTATCTAATCTCTCAACTCAGTTACTAAAACTCAAAACTTCTTCCACCATTCATCTTAGAATGCATCACTGATCACAAACCACCCTTTACTTTGCCTTAAAAGTCATCACACACCAAATACGATTTTTCTCCCTTTTGCACTGAACTGAATCAATCTCCCAAACCAGCCATAAGAAACTCCAAACAAGCTTTGCAAACTCTTGAGGGAAGTTAGTAGAGGTGATTGGAAGCAAGAAACTGGCCAGAAAGCTCCAAAAGCAAAAGCTCCATCTCAGGTATCCTCTTGAAACTTTTTTCCAGAATTTGTTTCTTTAGTTATAGAATGGTAGAGTATGTTCCACTGGTCACAATGAACCTTGAATGATGAAAAATGGTTGAGTTTTGAGAGTGTATGCATGTTCTGAAATTTTGTTCAGTTTTAGGTTTTTGTTCGAATCTTGTTGTTGATGAAAAATAAATGAATTTTGATGTTTGATTCTTGTTCTATGGGGTTTGGGGATCATTTCTGGAGATTTGGGGGGTTTGATTTGGCCTAGGGAGCATTTTAGAGAAATCTCAGGGGAGATGTGGCCGGAGAAGATGACCGGAGGTCATTTCCGGCCACCTGAAAGTCATTAGGGCTTTTAATTGTGATTAGGGTTTCGTTTAAATGTGAACCCTTGGATCTCTTTTCCCGCGCGCAGCCAATGGTCCAGATTTCGTGTATTAGCCCTAATTCAGGATTAATTAAGTTAAATATAATTAAGGAAATTTGAATTTCCAGTTTCAATCTGAGCCCTCCCTTTGCGCGCAAGTCAATTCGCGCGTTTTCCATTTGAATATCAGCCCTAGGATCTGCATACTTTCCCTTTTATTCAATTTAATTTTCATTTTCATTGTATTAATTTCCACCAATTTTTAAAAATAGTAAAATGCATTAAAAAATTCTGAAAATTTTTATCAAATCTTTTATTAATTTTCAGAACCCAAAAATATTTTTATTTTTATTTTTTGCATCAAAAATTATTTTTAAATCATTTAAATGTTTATTTTTAATTAGTTAATGGAAATTAATTAATTAAAAATGCATTTAGGTATTTAAAAATCACAAAAAAATTCACATTGCATTTTAATACATTTAGAAACATTATCAAACTCTTCAAACAAATTTCTTTTTGGTTCTTGACCTATTTGGACATTTTTCATTGGAATTAAAGTTATTTAAAGGCAATATTTTGGTCCTAACTTAGAAAAATTCATTATGCCTAACCATGAAGAGTTTGATGATGGTCCTTCTTGCATTGCATCCTTCATATCATGTAGTTTCCAGGGTAAAATTGGTTTGAATTTATCTTTCATTTTCAATTTGATGAGCATTTTTCCTTTTGAAGTGTCTTGAAACCCTAGTTGACTTGAGAAAATCATAACTTCCATTAGGGTAAGACTTAGGTCCCCTCCTTTGGGAAGTGAACTTGTGTAGGGTTAGGGTACCTTTGATCCCATTTTCAATTTTTTATCATGTCATTTGCTTCTGGTTTTGAATTTTGCATTGCATGTTATTTATAAACCCTAATTCTTGCCTTCCTTTGCATCCATCTCTCATTTGCTTGCATACATGAACTTGACATGACATTTTGTGCATCAATATGACATATAAGACATCTTAGGACATATTAGAATCATGTTTGATCATTTCATCTTTCATTTTCCATGTTGGGCATTCATTTCACTACATAAACTTTCATGAACTTTCATGGTTCAAAACCTGCTTCATTTGCATCCTCATCCTTGTATGATCATCCACAACTCTTTTCATGTGTGTGCATCCTCTCTTAGCATCCTTAACATCATGTTTATGCTTCTGACTTTGGTTTGCATCATTGCATTTCATCTCATTCTCACTTCATTTCATTTCTTGTTACTAACTTTTCAGGTGGTAAGCCATTGAGAAGTGAATTTGCCTTCACTTCTCATCATATCTTCTCATCCCTCTTATGCATTCATTTCTGCATTTTTACTTTTGTATTTGAGTGAGCTTGCTCATTCATGCTCCTTCTCCTATTTCTTTCTTCAAGAAACTTGTCTTCTTAAGTGAAGTAAGTTGTCTTGCTTCTTCTGCTTCTTTCTCCTTTCATCTGCTCCTTCCTTGGTGGCTTTTCCTTGAAGATATTTTGCAAGCCTCATAAACCTTAGGAACAACCAAGAATGATCACAATTAGGGTTTTTTTAGTCCCCTAATAGTTTTACCTTTGTGTCATCTCCGAGTCTTCTCCTCTCACCTCATAATCAAGGATTAAACCTTAAAGGTTTTAAGGCTTTGTGATTAAGTTTATGCCTGCATCCTTCTATTAGGATGGAGTGTATAACTTTAATCCTAAGTGTTAAGCCCTTAATGTGTTTAAACCCTTTAATCAATTCACCTAATAAACACTAAGACATCAAGCTTGTAACTTGGGCCTTGCATTAGGGTTCTAATTCTTCCTTAATTGGTTAAGAAGGACTAACCCTAGTGTTAATGGACAAGTCCTCCTCAAGTTGTCTTACAAACCATAAAATCCACTTCTTAACCATATCATTAACTAAAACCCACTTTAATAAAGGCTTTGTTTTGTCATGAGGTTAATCCCTAATCATGGATTAAGTTGAGGAGCCTTCCTCAGCTTAAATGCTCTCATCTATTATCCTTCTATTAGGATGGTGTAATGAGTCCATTAAATCCTTGATTATGGCTTAAACTCATTACTTAACACTAAACAAAAACTCCAAAAAACATCTAAATAATTACAAGTAGGTTAATGATCTTAATCCTACATCATGGTGGCTAAGTGTGAGGTGTTTACTTCATACTTAAGGTATGCTCATTACCCCTAATCAGAGGGAAGATGTGATGAGTTTACTAACCCTTGGTTTAGGCTTAAGCTCATTATCTTATGACAAACCTCAAAAGCAATAAAAGACTGAAAACACAAAAACAAACAATAATCGTCTCCTCCGGGATTCTTTTCTCATCTCATTCACTCATAAACGAGAACTTGCTTCTTCCGTCTAAATGCAAGACAGTTTGCACCTGAGCCAGACAGGTCATACACTTGAGCATAGACAAGTAAGCAGTTCATCAGTCAATTTATTTCCAGTCTCTTTGAGTCGAACTACGGTGTTCTGACTTCCTCATTGCACGAGAGGATACGTAGGCATAACTTAACAGTTATCGAACAAAAGTCTCTGTATACTCCCCCTCCTTCCAGCATTATTCTTTGAGACTCATAGTCTTGAGCATTTCACTCTTGTTCTTACACTGACACTTCTCATATACACTTCACATTTCTTTTACATTGACACTTGCATTCTTTTCCAGCTTTGATACACAAATTGCACTGACATTACACCTTTAAAACACAAATCTTTCAAGCGTGGATCCCGTCGAGTACGACGGACAATCTGGGTGCTAATACCTTCCCAGGTTGTAACCAACCCCCTTTCTCAGTTTCTCTGGTTCGCGACCGTCTTATCCATCTTTTCTTAGGTTTATGCAGCATTACCTTTCCTTCGGGATAAAAATGCCTAGCTGGCGACTCTATTCATTCTTTCCCTTTCGCCGACCGTTCGCGTTTGTACCCCTTCTGACCAGGTGTCTTTTGGTGGGAGCGACACCCCTTTCTCAGTCTCTCTGGTTCGCGACCTTCTTATCCATCTTTTTCTAGGTTTATGCAACATTACCTTTCCTTCGGGATAAAAATGCCTTGCTGGCGACTCTTTTCAGTTTATCTTCATGTTCTCTCTTTCGCCAACCGTTCGCGTTTGTACCCCTCTTGGCCCCGGTGTCATTTGGTGGGAGCGACAACTTGGCGACTCTGCTGGGGACCCTTATACTGCAACCAAGGCTTTTGGTTCTTTTTGTGGGTTCCTCCTAGCGCTTGTTTGATTTGTGTTTACTGGGGTGTTATGTTCTAATTGTGTTTATTTATTTTGCTTTATTTATTACTTTATGTACAGCTTTATTTACTGCTTTCTTTACAGTTTTTTATACATCATACTGTCATTATCATTGCTGGATCTGGTTTCTGTTTTGGTGGGTGGGGTTCCATTGAGTGATTAAGGTCCTATACCTGGGACCTGAGTGACACCTAGGATAGAGTGGTTCATGTTCTTTCACATTCCATTTCGGTCTAGTGCGGGAATATGAAACATGGTTCAAATGTGGGTTTCTTCTTGAGAACTCTGTGCTACAGATTTCCTGTAGTGCTAGGGCTATCTGGGAAGCCTGCTAAGTCTGGATGACCTTTATTTTGACCTTCAGAATATGGGGTGAATTAGAGGAGGATCTTTTATGGTTATTGTAAACACTGTACCTCTGGGTTAGAAGTGTTTACACTTCTCATAACTGATCCAAGTCTGAGGATCCTTGTTCTAGAACATTACATGTGAGGGGGTTGGGTTGTTTACAGGTTTGCAGGAACCCTTGGCCATATCATACCCTGTTACTGTTTTGTTTAAGAATACTCTACTTTGGACAGTTCTTGTGATTAACCCTGGATATGTGACTCTTTATTTGAGTCCCCCACCCTGGTAACTGGATTTCTGAGCCTCCATCCGGACCTTTGAACATACATGGACCTTATATCAAGACAGATAATCAGATCCAGCTCTTGATCACAAACCCTTGCATATCATTTGCATATATCATCATTGCATCATTTAACATTTGTTTATTTGTTTTTCAGGGTATCCATCACATCATATTTGGTTTGGTTTTGACCCCTTCTACTGCTTAGACCTCTGCTTCAGTTATCTGCTTCAGCATCTGCTTCAGCACCTCCTTCAGTCTGCCAGAGACTTACCTCCAGCTTTTCAGTCTGCAATCTTCATCAGTATTTGACTTCGGCTTCTTCAGCACTCATGGATATTCCAAGGAAAAGCAACATATCTTATCACTTCTTTGATCCTTCTTTGACTGGTATCAGGCAGGTCCAGTCTCTCATCACACCTGACCACATCCCACTGTTCAGAGAGCACTATGGGGGTATTTTAGACATGGTCATGGATCTTGATTCTTCTCAGAGAAGCATGATCCACACATGCTTGAAGTTCTATGACCCTCCACTTAAATGCTTCACTTTTCCAGATTTCCAGATGGGACCGCTGCTGGAAGAGTTTTCCTTGTTGATTGGAGTACCTATTAGAGGAGGGATCCCCTTCAACCCAGAGATGACTGCTCCCAGAAGTGAAGAGATATCAAGGGCATTACACTTGGAGCCTGCCCTTATTGAGCAAAACTTGACAACAAAAGCTGGGATTCCTGGTTTACATCTAGACTTCTTGATTTCTCAAGCCATCCTGAAGGCTACAGTGGGAGAATGGAGGGCAGTCTGTGCACTATTAGCCCTCAGCATATATAGGGCTATATTGTTTGCAGATGAGCCCAAATTTGTATGTAAGAATGCCATCCACTTGTTTCTGCTGAGGAACCCAGTGCCTACATTTCTAGGAGATTTTTACTACTCCATCCATCAGAGAAATGAAAAGAAAAGGGGGAAGTTAGTCAGATGTTGTGCTCCCTTGTTCTACTCTTGGCTACTCAGACACCTGCCTAAATCAGATGCTTTCTTGAACCCACACCAACAGAAGAATTGGTCCAAAAGGTTCATTGCCTTAACATCAGATGATATCATATGGTGTACCCAGAGCACCAAAGGCAAGGATATTATTACCAGCTGTGGATAGTACCCTAATGTGCCTCTGATAGGAGTAAAAGGTTGCATCAATTACAACCCTTTACTGTTTAAGAGACAATTGGGATATGCCTTAGTTCACCCTCCCAGAGGACAGGATTTAGCTGAGACCCTATACTGTGAAGTGCAACCTAATTCAGCTGTTGTCAGACAAGCAACCTGGGCTTGGGAAAACATTCAGACAAAGGGGACAAGCATTCTTGGAAGATATAACAATGTTGCTTCAGTTCAGTACTCTGACTAGTCCCGTACTAGAGCTCAGATCACCATAATGCCTTTCACCTTGGAAGACACACCTGGACCATCTACAGTACAACCTGCAGCAACTGTTAGCCTGAAGGAATTTGAAAAGCTGAAAGAGAGGAATAATCAGCTATCTGAGGCATTGAAAAAGACTCTTTGGGAGAGAAATGACGGTCGTCTGGACATTGAAATATTGGAAAGACTCAAGACTGAGCATCTGACCAAGATTGAGAAGACATATGATTACATAAGGAAAGCAAGAGCCCGGGAACAGATATGGAAGAATGCCTGCAAGGAGGCCAAGATTCAGAAAGCTAGGACTGAGCATTACCTGGAGGAAAGCCAGGCTAGGTGGATCAGGATCACCGAAGCTCGTGCACAAGAAGACCAGAGGATTCAGGCCAAGATTGAGCAGCTGGAGGCCAATGAGAGGAAGCAGCAAGAAGCTTTGTTGGCAGCTCAGAAGGAGATATCAGAATTGAAGCTCCGAGCGGGGTTAAAGAGATCAAAGGATCAGGATAGGCATAAGAAGCTGACTAATGCCATTGCTACCAGGAACCTCCTCATTAGGACCATTACAGAGCACCCAGCTGGTCCGGTGACTGAGGCACTCCTGAAGGAGGCCAGGGAAGATGACTATGGACTGGATGTCTGATTCCTCTTTGCTTATATTTCTTTTCTTTTGATGTACTTTTCCTTTTTGTTGTATTTTTGACCCACCATGGGCTTGTGTTGTAAACAGACTATGTTTTTTCATTATTTGTAATATATCAGTTTGTTTTATTTTTGTGGGCTTTTTCTCAACATCATCAAACATCTCCTCGAGGTCTGGAAAGGTCAAAACCAAGAACCAAAACCGGATACCTTGGAAAACAAATAAGCATATTGCATTGCATACTAACTTTTTCTTTGTTTTGTAGGTTTTTGTTTGTTATTTGTTTCTCACTTTGTTGTGCTTTCAGGAAACATTGCTCATCGCCGAGTGTTCCCTGTCAACCGCACACACCGGTACCCAACACGCAACAACCTTCCAGGCATTCAGATGGAGCAGGTACAGTAGGACCTGAATGAAGTGAGAAATCAAATGGTAAACGAAAGGGTCGAGATGAGAAACCAAATGTCTCAGTTTATGGCTGTGATGACTGGCTTAGCCCAGAGCCAAGAGAGGCTGAGAGAGTTGGTAGAAAGGCATACACCCGAAGAGCCCCACCTCGGAACATGAGGAACTAGCAATAATGAACAAGGGCATCCTCGTATCGACCCACCAGAGTTTGGACCCCATTTGAATCCAAATGTTAATGGCACAAGGAATGTTCAAGGCAATACTGCTGGGGGCAGAATCCTGCAGGAGGATCCCCAAGAAGAACAGTTCACTATTATTGGAGCTGGGGATGAAGTGTATGACAGAAGACTGGATGAGATTGCTGAAAAGCTGAGGTCTTTGGAATCTCAAAATTCTTTAGGCTTTGACGTAATGGATATGGGGCTGGTAGATGGGGTGAGGATTCCCCACAAATTCAAACCCCCTTGCTTTGAGAAATATAATGGTACCTCATGCCCGCGCACTCATCTGCAATCCTTCTTAGGGAGACTCAAGGCTTATACCATGGATGAGAAGTTATGGATGTTCTATTTTGAGGACAGCCTGACTGGAGCGTCAAGAGAATGGTATTCGCATCTGACAAGGGCCACTATAAGATGTTGGAAAGACTTGGCCGAAGCCTTCATCCGACAATACCAGTACAACCTAGACATGTCTCCCAATAGAAATCTTCTAATGAGCATGTCTCAGTCTTCTAGGGAAAGCTTTCGGGATTATGCTCAGAGGTGGAGACAGCTTGCTACTGCTGTCCAGCCACCCATGTCTGAAAGGGAGATGGCTGACATGTTTATGAACACCTTGCAGGGAACTTATATTGATAGACTTGCTGCCTTCTCTTCCACTAGTTTTTCCGATGTAGTTATAGCTGGTGAGAGAATTGAGAGTCTTTTAAAGATGGGCAAAATCTCTGACAATGGTGCAAGTTCCTCCAACAACCCCAGAAAACCTTTTGCAGGACCCCGAAGGGCGGGTGAAACAAATGTTATCCATGCAAGCAGGGGCAGACCCCAGTATTCTCACAGATCCATAGCAGTTGTTACCATTCCGACTCTAGTTCCACAACAACCACTTTATCCTCAACAACAACAACAACATCACTATCAACAACAATCTCATTTTCTGCAACAAAGAACTTACAGCAATAACAACAACAACCAACAGTAGTGCCCCTTTCAACAGAGGCTATCTCAAGCAAATAGGGTGATTGACCCTATCCCTATGCCTTATGCCGCTCTACTGCCACAACTCCTGAAGCTTAACCTAGTTGAGTTAAGGACGTTGGCTCCACCAAATCCTCTCAACCTCCCAAAGAATTATGATGCCAGTGCCCGGTGTGCCTTCCACTCCAACGCACCTGGTCACAATACCGAGAAGTGTAGAGCCTTGCAAATGAAGGTTCAAGATCTGGTCGATTCCAAAGCTCTCAATTTCGCACCTCCTCCGAATGTTAACAGAAATCCTATGCCTAATCATGGTGGACCCAGGATTAATGCCATAGGAGAGGACCAACCATCTGCATTAATTGATAATGTTGCACAGATTCAAACACCGTTGGCAGAAGTTAAGGTTCAACTCTTAAGATGTCAAGTGTTCCCGAGCTGTGGGGCCTGCTGCGAATCGTGCAAAACTGCTATCAATGGTTGTGAGAAGCTAAGGCTTGGCATAAATGGCCTTATCAAAGATGTAATTTTACAAATTACCACAACAGCTCCTTCAATAGCTCTTTCTTCAGCAACAATGGATTCTCCTGCAACATCAACAATCCTTTCTTCAGCAATAACAGATCCTCCTACAACTGCAACAACTATCATTCCCACTGATTAATCCACAACTCCATCAATCACTTCGTCCATTATTTCAACAGATCAGAGTTCAGCGACATTTACTTTTACAACATCAGCACCCATCTTATCAACAGAGACGCCTACAACACCAGCAAACATTAATGAAGATGTCTCAACGATCACGATCTATTATGACCCAACAAATGTTCATCCCAACAACAACTTTCAACAGCAAACTGCAACACCTCCTGTCAGATCTCCAGTCACAATCTATTACAACCCGCACACTATCACAGTTCCTTCCGCTGCAGCAATCAGTCCGGTCACCATTACGGTGCCTGGACCTGTTCCTTATGAAAGCAGTAATGCCATACCTTGGCACTATGGCTCTGATCTCTACTGCGATGGAAATAAGATCACTCTAGATTCAGCAACCTTTCCACCACAAGTTGACAATGTTGGGGGAGGAGGAGGCTTCACACGAAACGGACGCCTTTTTGCCTCACAAACACCAAGACCCAATGCTGAAGCAGAAGCTGCTGCTAAGGCAAAAAGGAAGAATGTGGTACTGGAAGAGCCAACTGTTAAAGAAACTCCAAAGGCATCTTTTGATCAAGAGGTGGACGAGTTCATGAGAATAATCAAAAAGAGTGATTACAAAGTGGTGGACCAGTTTCATCAAACACCCTCCAAAATCTCTATATTATCATTGTTAATGTGTTTCGAAGCCCATAGGAATGCACTATTGAGGGTCCTGCACGCAGCATATGTGCCGGAAGAGATTACGGTTAATCAGCTGTAAACAGTGGTAGAAAATGTTAACACCAGTCATGGACTGGGCTTCACAAATGTTGATTTAACGACGGAGGGACGCAATCATAACAAGGCTTTACATATCACCTTAGAATGCAAAGGTTATGTTCTTTCTCATGTACTGGTGGACACTGGGTCTTCGCTCAATGTCCTCCCAAAGAAAGCCTTGGTGAAGCTGGAGTATGATGGTTTGGCATTGCGTCCAAGTAACTTGGTGGAGAGAGCATTTGATGGCTCTAAGAGATCAGTGCTTGGAGAGATTGATTTACCTGTGTTGATTGGCCCACAGACCTTTAAAACTACCTTCTTCGTGATGGACATACAGCCAGCCTACAGCTGTTTGTTGGGTAGACCCTGGATTCATGCCACTGGCGCTGTTACATCTACCCTTCACCAGAAGTTAAAATTTGAGTGGGAAGGCCAGATCATCACAATTTGCGGAGAGGAAGATATTTTCGTTAGCCAGCTGGCTACTTACAAGTATATATAGATGAATGGGGAGATCCATGAGACTATGAGTCAGGGGTTTGAGGCCCTTAACATCAATGAAGCAACTGCTGTGTCTGGAACTTCCATCACTTCATATCAACAAGCCCTGAAGGTTGTTGAAGAAGGTACCGCTCAAGGCTGGGGCAAGCTGCTGCCAATTGAAATGAAAGAAGACAGATTCAGGTTGGGTTACATACCAACTCGACAAGATCAACCAGAGGCTACAACAGAGCCCAAATTTGACAGCGGGGGAATACTAACCCCGGATGCTGTGAACAGTTTGGAAGACGAGGAAGAAGACGAACGCAACCTGGAAAACTGGATACGTCCAAAGATCCCGGGGAACCAAGTCTCAAACTGGTCTTCCCAGGAAATTATAAGAGTTACTCCTGCAGAGTAATTATTATTTCCTGTCTTTAAGCATGCATCAAGTCCTACATCTTGCCCAAGATGTCAGGGCTCATTTTGTAATCGGGCCATCTTGTATTTTGTGCAAACAATCAATTAATGAATATCAGGACATCTTTTGCAAATGCGTCTCTTTTTTCCCGCTCACTGTTTTTCATTTTTCATTTTTTGTACAAAAATAAAATGGCAATGTTTTTCAAAATAATAACTTCATTTTCACTTTTTCTAAGCAAGATAAAATTGATCACTAAAATGAACAAATCTAAACCCTTGCAGAGAGTTCCCTCCAGACTGCACCGACAACGACACTGCTATGACTTCATATGACTTCTACAATCCGATTAATCAAGCCGATGAAGGGGTTGAAGAAGATTATGAGCTACCTGAAGAGCTAGCCAGATTGTTAAGGCAAGAGGAGAAGGTTATCACTCCTCACCAGGAGGAAGTTGAGACAGTTAATCTTGGTACCGAAGAAGATTTAAAAGAAGTGAAAATCGGGGCCCGTCTGCAAGATTCAGTGAATGAGCAACTTATTGACATGCTTCGGGAGTATGTGGATGTTTTTGCTTGGTCTTATCAAGATATGCCAGGTATGGATACCGACATTGTTATGCACAAGCTGCCTCTAAAAAAAGACTGTCCTCCAGTAAAACAGAAGTTGCGCCGTACTCGTCCTGATATGGCCATGAAGATAAAAGAAGAGGTACAAAAACAGTGGGACGCCGGTTTCCTTGCTGTAACTAGTTACCCTCCGTGGGTTGCTAACATTGTACCAGTGCCTAAGAAGGATGGCAAAGTACAGATGTGTGTGGATTACCGGGATCTGAATAGAGCTAGCCCGAAAGATGACTTCCCATTACCTCACATTGATGTATTGGTCGACAACACGGCTCAGTTCTCGGTATTCTCCTTCATGGATGGATTTTCAGGATATAATCAGATCAAAATGTCACCCGAAGACATGGAGAAGACAACTTTCATCACACCCTGGGGCACATTCTGTTATAAGGTAATGCCATTTGGACTGAAGAATGCTGGTGCCACTTATCAACAGGCTATGGTAACATTATTCCACGACATGATCCACAAAGAAATTGAATGTTATGTGGATGACATGATATCCAAGTCCCTTACTGAAGAAGACCACCGAGTAAATCTGTTGAAGTTATTCAAGCTCTGAGAAAGTACCAGCTGAAGCTAAACCCCAAAAAATGCACATTCGGGGTGCGTTCCGGTAAGCTGCTGGGGTTCATTGTAAGTGAAAAGGGAATTGAAGTTGACCCTGACAAAGTCAAAGCTATTCAAGAGATGCCTGCACCAAAGACAGAAAAAGAGGATCGGGGATTCTTAGGTAGATTGAACTACATTTCACAGTTCATATCTCACCTTACTGCAACCTGTGAACCCTTGTTCAAATTGTTAAGAAAAGAACAAACGGTCAGGTGGAATGAAGACTGCCAGAAGGCTTTTGACAAAATCAAGGAGTACTTACAAGAACCTCCAATTCTTATGCCTCCAGTTGAAGGAAGACCTCTAATAATGTACTTGACATTATTAGAAGAGTCAATGGGGTGTGTGCTGGGCCAACATGACGAGTCTGGTTGAAAAGAGTATGCAATATACTACCTAAGCAAAAAGTTTACCGACTGTGAACAACGTTATTCACTGCTCGAGAAAACTTGATGTGCTTTAGCGTGGGCTGCTCGCCGACTAAGGCAGTATATGTTGACCCACACTACCTTATTGATCTCAAAGATGGATCCAGTCAAGTACATATTTGAGAAGCCAACACTTATCGGACGGGTTGCAAGATGGCAAATGATTCTCACAGAATATGACATTCAATACACATCTCAAAAGGCCATCAAAGGCAGTGTACTGCCTGACTATCTAGCTGAGCAACCCATTGATGATTACCAGCAAATGAGATTTGACTTCCCTGATGAAGACATCATGTTCCTAAAAGCAAAAGATCATGAAGAGCCTGTTCACACTGAAGGGCTTGACCCAGAAGAAGAATGGACAATGATGTTCGATGGGGCTATTAATATGAATGGTCGTGGGGTTGGTGCAGTACTCATCACACCTAAGGGAGTTCACATGCCTTTCTCGGCTAAACTCACCTTTAACTGCACTAACAATGAAGCTGAATACAAAGCCTGTATCATGGTTCTTGAGGAAGCCATTGACCTCAGGATCAAGACTTTAACTGTATTCGGAGATTCAGCTTTGGTAATCAATCAAACCAACGGCAAATGGTACACTCACCAGGAGCATCTGATTCCATACCAGGATTATACAAGGAGATTACTGACTTTCTTCATAACATTCAAACTTGAGTACATCCCTCGAGATGAAAATCAGTTTGCAGATGCTCTGGCTACCATTTCCTCCATGATCAAAGTCCAAGCTTCCAACTTTGTACCTCGGATTTCAGTGTCCAGACTTGACAGACCAGCATACGTATTTTCAGTAGACATTGCTAAAGATGATAAGCCTTGGTTCTATGACATCAAATGCTTCTTAGAGGATCAAGCATACCCACCCGGGGCATCATCCAATGACAAGAAGACATTAAGAAGGCTGGCTGGTAGTTTCTTCCTGAATGATGATGGTTCATTGTACAAGAGAAACTTTGACATGGTACTGCTCAGATGTGTTGATAAGAAAGAAGCAGACTTGCTGATGCACGAGGTGCATGAAGGATCTTTAGGTACCCATGCCGGAGGACATGCAATGGCTAAGTGTAACACCCCAAATTTTCCCTCTTCATCTTAAGCATCATATCACATCATATTCATCATGAACATATCATATTCTTAGCATCCTAGCATGGAAAGATGAGGCATAACATTTCTCATGACCTAGCATTAGGCATATGATCATCTGTGGAGGTTTTTGAAGCATCACAAGCCATGACAAGGGGACCAATGTTTTTGTACAAGTCCTATGAGGGGTCTACATTGCATTTACAAGTTCAGGTTCATTTACAAAAGCTCAGAAGGTTGGAAGATCATCAGGGAATCCAGGCTAAGGCAAAGCTCCTAAACAATGGTCCTAAACCAGGGTTTGAGATTCAAGCATGAAAACCTCAAGACTTTGGCCATTTCATTTGGGCAAAGTCTTTCACATGTTAAGAGGATCCTAGGTACCAAATTTGGTGAGAAAATTCCTTGTGAAAGTCAAGTATTTCTTCAGTTGCTTGCAGATGAAGTAATTGGTCAACTGTGCCTTAAAAAAGTCAATTGTGTGATTTCAAGGGGTCCAATCCATTTTTTTCTAGCCAAGGGATGTTCTTACAATGTTAGATGAGGTTTTGAAAGTTCAAAGATCAAGATTCATGAGGTTTTGAGGTGTTTTGCAAAATTGGTGCAAAGTTGGTTTTGAGAAAATGCCATTTTTGGCAAGTTTTGCCCTAAAATTCAAGTGAGCTTAACTTGGTGAAAAATTCTTCAAATGGACCAAAGTCAAACATGAAAGTTGGATATTAAGACCTCCCATTTTCAAAAAGTACAAGTACTTTTTCATAGCATTCTTGGTTGAAAAGTTATGCCCCTCGAAAATTTGGCAAATATTAGGGCAAAAGTTGAATTTCCATGCATGCACCAAAGCCAAAAGTCTTGAAACTTGATTTTAAGTGTTGGTATGGATCAAGTGAGTTTCCAATGTTAAAATACAATGCATTTGGCATACTTGCTCAAAGGAATGCAACAAATTCGTGCAAGATAAGAATTTCATTCAAAAAATGCAATTTGTGCATGGACATGAAAAGAGTGTGATACTTACATCTAAGGGCCAAGATCTTTTGGTTTGAAATCAAGGGCTGGATGGTGAGTGCACATGGACAGAAGGAAAAGGAATGCATGAGGATTACATGATATCACACCAAACTTGCCAAAATTGCAAAATCACTCAAACTTTTGATTCTCACGTGCAAATCATCCCATTCTTTCAGCATTGAGTCATGACATCATATAAATGAAATTAGGGTTTTGTTAGGGTTCAGTTCTCTCTCATTGCTCAGTTTCCAACTTCTTGCACAATTTGCATTTTCTCTCAAATCTCATCACACACTTGCTCTCTCCAAAAACAAATCACAGATCCTTCATCCTTGAGAGCTCAGGATCATATATCTCACCATTGTGCAAGCTATCTCTGAAGATTCATCACCTTGCCATTTCAGGGCAGTTGGTTGCAAATCCTCAGATCCAGCAAGATTCAAGCCTCTAGTTGCATTTATTTTGCAACTAGAGTATATTTGGAGTGGATTGGCTTCATTCTCTGGGCTTCTAACAAGCTTTTTCAAGAACTGCAATCTCAGGTAAGCTTATGAATCTTCAGATCCGGAAATGAAAATGTTTGTGTGCATCTTGATCTTTGATGTTCACTGATCACTCTGCTTGTTTTGGTTTTGAATTTGGTGCATTGTAGAGCTTGTAATTTGAATTTGATTTTTCATGGTCAAAGCTGTTTGTTCACGATCCAGGAGATTCATTGATCTATTGATTTTTTCATGCTCATATTTGAACTCAGCATAGTCCAATTAGTCAATCTGGAGTTTCTTTTTCATTTTTATGGTTCTTTGTTCATATTGTGAATCTTCCGGTGCCGGAGCCCTAGCTCCGGTCACCGGAATCTAGAAAATGAAATTAGGGTTTTGTGAGGTAGAAGATGACTTGTGAACCCTTGGATCTTTCCTCTCACATCTCCAAATCTTGACACCTCATAACTGAGGCCACCCTCCCCTTCACGTGCAATTTGTTTTCTATTTTAATTCAGCATGTTGTGCACCACACAGTAATTGGCATACTCCCTTAGCTCTCACCCAACCAAATGGACACGTCATTTAATGAATGAAGCTCAGGATGCGTTGGTTCAATCCAATGGCTCATTGTTTTTTCCTCATTTCCCTGAATTTCCACCATATGTTTTATGAACCAGCGCCAACTGGGTGGGCCTCCTACTAATATTCGCACCCCCTTCTTTGGCCCAAACCTTTTGAACTGAATCCTTTAATATTCGCACCTCCCAGCCCTTTCCCATTTTTTATTTCTTTTTCTTTACTTTATTTTCATATCATTTTGGTTTCTAATTTTTAAAAATACTTCCAAGCTTCTAAAAATTCTGAAATAATTCATGGTTGTTCATTAGAGTTTTCATTAATTTTCCATATTTTTCTTTTCCATTTATTTTCATCAGCCATGTGTCAATTAATTTCCTCTCTTAATTAATTCTTTTTAATTCCTTTTCAAGTGTCCTGCCTTGTCCAATTTCCCTAGTGTTCATCATTTTGAATTTTTTGTTGGTTCTATTTGCTCTGGATTCATAAGAGGATGTAGTTCATGTGTGATTTTTTCCCTGATTTTTAGAAACTTATTCATTTGGTTTTGGTCCTTGGCTTGTCATTGAAGTTTCCTAACCCTAGTTCATGTTTATGTCCTCATTTGACCTACTTGGCTTCTGAATTTCTTCCAATCCTTTTGGCACATTGTTATATCATGTTTGAAGATCATTTGTCCTAAGTTGTGGAATTTTTGGGTTCATTGTTGATTTAATTTGAATTTTGGTTCATGCCTTGTCCCATTTTGCTTCCTTTTGATCATAAGGTCTCTTATTAGCTTAGAAGGGCACTTGTGCCAACTTCTTCATCTCATTTGGGGTCTCTTTTGGGTATGGTCTCCTTTCTGATTTTGGTTTAGGGTTTGGGTCTTAGAAATTTTTTGATTTGCTTATCTTTTAAGGTCTTCCATTATTATGTGCATTCACCTCACTCCTTTGCTTCCTTCTTCCTATAAGATGTTGGTTTAGATTTATGTTTCTCTTCTCCTTATCTCTCTTGCTTCTAAAGCATTTCTTTCAACTTGATTTGGTTCTGGTCTTGGGCTTTGAGTTCTTGTTTTGTGAATTATTGCTTTGCATCTTATTAGGTTCATTTTGTTTTGCCATGTATTTCATGTTGCTTCATATTAACTTGTATGTTTCTTTTATCATTCTTGTGGCTTGAATTTGCATTGAGCTTTTGTCTATATGACTTCACTTCTGTTTGTATGATGTTGGCATGTCATTAAGTTCATTTCATTTCACTTGTATGCTTATGTTTCTAACCTTTTCAGGGGCTATGGTAAGTGTGAGGTGTGGATGTGATTCCCACATCTCCAAATCTCATCTCTTCTCTTCTTATTTCTTACTTGTGCTAACCTTTTGATTGTTGGGCTTAGGCCTTACTTCCCTCCTCTCTTCTTCTTTCCTCTTCTTCTTCTTCTTTCTTTCTTCTTTAGGATAGAAAACCACACTAACCTTAGGATATCCATGCATGACAACACTTAGGAATCTTTAGTCCCCCATTAGATGTTTTACCTTTAGATCCTTTTGGTGTCTTCTCTTCTCATCTTCAAACTTAATTCTAATTCACTTAATAAATGTTGAGTTCTTTCATGTGACATGGGACTTTGCTATGAGATACTTGCACGCGTTCCGTTTCGGGGCGAGGTGTAAGTTATCCCTCGTGGTGGATAGGTCTTAGCATGAGATTACCTCACAAAGAAAAGCTAAAAAACACTTAATCAAAAATCACAAAAACACTTAATAAATGTCAGTAGGTCAGTGTGTCTGAGCCTTCACTTGTGGGACTAGCTTTGGGGATTTCCTCCATAGATAGGTGTGCCTCTTGCGCATTCTATTTCGGGATAATGTGAGACGTACACATCCCATTGAGTAAGACTTAGGTACACTTACCTATGCAAATTTCACTCATAAAAGCTTCTAAAAAACATCAAACAAACAATAAACGTCTTTCCTTCGGGAATTCTTTTCTCACCTCATTCGCTTCGTACGCGAACTTGCTCCTACTTGTCATTTTGCAAGACGGTTACGCACTCGTCGTCCGAGTCTGCAACACCTGAGCATTGGCATAGGCAGTTCAAGCTTTAATTCACAAGCAATTTCTTTTCTACCCCTAGTTAGGGGAACTACGGCGTCTCTGATCCTCATTTTCCCGATGAGGTACGTAGGCAACGGGGTAGGGTCCGTTCGAGCATAATCTTTATTTTCCCTACATTTTTCTCTTTGTTTTCTCATTCATTTCCTTTCTCAGTTTTCTTTTCCAGTTCATATTCTTTTCTTTGCAGCAACTTTCATGTCCTCACCCTTTGAAACAGTTTTCTTTGCAAGCGTGGATCCCGTCGGGTACGGCGGACGATCTGGGTGCTAATACCTTCCCAGGTCGTAACCGACTCCCGAACTCAGTCTCTTTGGGTCGCAGGACCCGTGTCCTTCCTCTTCTTTCTTCTGGTTTGTGCAGCATTACCATTCCCGTTCCTTCGGGATAAAAATGTCTGGCTGGCGACTCTATTCTTTTCCGCGCCACTTTCGCGTTTGTACCAGGATGGAAATCTGGGGAGCGACACTAAGAAGTTATTAAGATCAGGTTACTACTGGATCACAATGGATGCAGACTGTTGTGCCTATGCCAGAAAGTGCCACAAATGCCAGATTTATGCATATAAGGTGTATGTGCCTCCGAATCCTTTGAATGTGATGTCTTCACCCTGACCCTTCGCCATGTGGGGCATTGATATGATTGGAAAGATCGAACCGACTGCTTAAAATGGCCACAGATTCATCCTGGTAGCCATTAACTATTTTACCAAGTGGGTGGAAGCAGCTTCATATGCAAACGTCACCAGGCAAGTGGTAGCCCGATTCCTAAAGAGAGACATCATCTGTCGGTATGGAGTGCCCGAGCGAATCATTATTGATAATGGTTCCAACTTGAACAACAAGATGATGGCAGAACTGTGTCGGGACTTCAAAATCCAACATCACAACTCTTCTCCTTACAGGCCAAAGATGAATGGCGCTGTTGAGGCGGCTAACAAAAATATCAAGAAGATTGTGCAAAAGATGGTGGTCACCTACAAAGACTTGCATGAAATGCTACCATTTGCCTTGCATGGGTACCGTACCTCAATCAAAACATCCACTGGGGCAACACTGTATCATCTTGTGTATGGTATGGAGGCATTCCTACCTGTTGAAGTTGAACTACCCTCGTTACGGGTACTGATGGATGTCAAGTTGGATGAAGCAGAATGGGTCCGTTCTCGGTACGATCAACTGAATCTGATCGAAGAAAAGAGATTAGCTGCAATCTGTCATGGGCAGTTATATCAGAAGAGAATGAAGAAAGCCTTCGATCAGAAAGTCAGGCTTCGGGAATATCAAGTAGGAGATCTTGTGCTGAAAAGACTCCTCCCTCCTCATACAGACCACAGTGGCAAATGGATTCCAAATTACGATGGTCCGTTCATAGTAAAGAAAGTTTTCTCGGGTGGAGCACTGATGCTCGCTACTATGGATGGTGAAGATTTCCTATCCCCTGTGAATTCAGATGCATTTAAAAAATACTTCGCATAAATGACCCGCTGGACATAAAAACAGAATGTAAGTCCAGGCAAAAATAGGGTATTCCGGCGAGTTAAAAACATAATAAAAGACTTGGGCAAAAATAAGGGAAAATAAAGAAAAAAATGTACACCCGCTGAGTTGAAAATCCGCATTGGACAGCTCAGGCAAAAATGGGTATCCCGGTGGATTGAAAACCCGAAAGGGCGATCCACGCAAAATAAGGGAATAAGCGAACAACTGCATTCTGAATTCGTCTGTATCTCTTACGACTTGGCAAGTTTCGAAAGGTTAAAGCATCGGTCAGAATCAGCTTTCTTCAGAAAGCAAGATGAGAAGAATGTCAAGGTCATACGAGTCATAGCAAAAGGGAAGATCACTAAAGCGTCGTCAACATTGCCAGCACCTTCATTTTTCTCAATTTGTAACAATCTCCTCATTTCAGGGGGTTTGTTTCTTTGATTGTATTTGCCAATTCAGGGCACACAAACTAATAAAATCAGATTTTCAGTCACATCTCGTCTTGTACATTTTTATCTCGTTTGCAAAAATGTCCGATATATTTGATATAATGTTTGCATAAAAACGGGTGTGCCTTTCTAATCACATGCTTGCAGGAAATATATTACTTACTCTCGGGAGTGTCTAAACTCCTATGATGGCATAGGCAGTTCAAGCCTTAATTCACAAGCAATTTCCTTTTAGTACCCCTAGTTAGGGGAACTACGGCGTCTCTGATCCTCATTATCCTGATGAGGTACGTAGGCAGCGGGGTAGGGCCCGTTCGAGCACAATCTTTATTTTCCTTACATTTTTTCTCTTTGTTTCTTATTCAGTTCCTTTTCTCAGTTTATTTCCAGTTTCTCTTCCAGTTTCTCTTCCAGTTCATTTTCTTTTCTTTTGCTGCAGTTTTCATACCCTCACCCTTTGAAACAGTTTTCTTTGCAAGCGTGGATCCCGTCGGGTACAGCGGACGATCTGGGTGCTAATACCTTCCCAGGTCGTAACCGACTCCCGAACTCAGTCTCTTTGGTTCGCAGGACCCGTGTCCTTCCTCTTCTTTCTTCTGGTTTGTGCAGCATTACCATTCCCGTTCCTTCGGGATAAAAATGCCTGGCTGACGACTCTATTCTTTTTCGCGCCACTTTCGCGTTTGTACCAGGATGGAAATCCGGGGAGCGACAGCTGGCGACTCTGCTGGGGACCGAACCCAGAATCTCTGGTTCCCCTGTGAGTCTCTCCTAGCGCTTGCTTGTTTCTGTTTCTTTGGGTGTTTGACTGTTTGTTGTTGTGTGTTGTATTTTATTGTTGTTTATTTACAGTTTTGTTTACAGCTTTATTTACAGTTTTCAGTATTTGCTTTCCGCATCATATATATCATACTGGACTGTCTGGATTGGTTTTCTGTTTGGTGGGTTCGGGTGATACTGTTTCTGAGAGATAAGCCAAGTACCCGGCTTGAGTGCACTATAGGATTAGAGTGGACATATTGTACTCACATGTGACATGATGAGATGTGTTTCACGCCCAGATTGTGACAGTCTTGGAAATATCTTGTGTGGGGATTTCCTCCACTTCGGGATAGGACCTTGATAGTTATGTGCATCTGGGGACCGGTCATTGAGAACCTTTGTGGAAACAACCCTCTCCAGTGGTGGCAGTGGCAGACCACATTTTGTGGCAAACCCATTCGCACCCGAGGGTCCACTGGGAACTCGCATAGGATCGCCTGGTTCTCTTATAGGAACTCAGTCAAAGCATCTGGTCGTATGACAATAGTACTGTATCCTACAGGCTGAATGTACTATTGTTTCTCGATTTCAGCGCTTGAAGCTGGGGAATTATAAGGGATGCTTGTTTTCCCGGACTCAGCTGAGGCCTCCCTGCGTACTACATAATGCCTAACCGATTCCCTGATTTGGTCATGAGCCTTTTCTCGGAAATGGTGAAAGTATTATTGCTATTCGACTTTGAGAGTCCGTGATGTTTGACCCGGAGCGCACCCGTGAGATTGGGAGGGGTTTATAGGTTTGCAGGAACCCTTGACTCCATCATACCCTTGTTACCAGTGCAGTTTCATGTTCTGATACAGTTACTTTGGTCCCGGAGTTCTTAAGTTTATCTGATTCCTGATTGGGTTATCTGAGGTTATCTGAGTGTTTGTGGGTTGTTATTCAGACGATTTGGGTTTCTGATCACTTGGCCTTGGTATCCAGATTCCAGACAGTCCCAGATGGATCATATGTCTTTGCATTTGCATTTGCATTGCATCATTTCATCATTAATCATGTTTTGTTTTCATTCACAGGTTCATATCTTTGCTTCCGGTTCCGGTATCCTCTTCAGAGATGGAAGATCCTCGCAAGCAGAATATTCATTTCAAGTTTTTTGTTACTAAGGTTGGCTTGTTAAAGAAGATGGTGAAGCTGATCACACCCAACCATGTAGAAAGGTTCAGGAAGGCTTATGGGAGTATTCTGGATGTGGTGGTAGAGTTAGATCCTTCTGAGAGAAGTGTTATTCATACCCTGCTTCAGTACTATGATCCTCAGCTCCGTTGTTTCACTTTTCCTGATTTTTAGTTAGGTCCTTTGCTGGAGGAGTATGCTTTGATCTTGGGAGTTCCTGTTCGAGACCAGATTCCGTTCAATGCTGAGATGAGTAGACCTGCACCTGAGGTTATTGCTAAGGCTCTTTATTTGAGCACTTCTGCTGTGAATTCTATTACTATCGTTAAGGGAGGTGTACCTGGGTTTTCTTTGGAGGCTCTAGTGAAGAAGGTGGAAGAGTTGGCTGTTGAAGAAGAATGGGATTCTGTCTGTGCTATCTTGGCTCTTTCTATCTATGGCATTATTTTGTTTGCGGATATGGAGAAGTTCATAGACATGAATTCCATACATCTCTTTTTGCTGAAGAATCCTGTGCCTACGTTGCTCGGAGATTTGTATTACTCGGTGCACTACAAGACTGAGAGGAAGAGGGGAGGTTTAGTTCGTTGCTGCGCTCCTTTATTTCATATGTGGTTCATGAGGCACCTGCCTAGTACTGGAGTGTTTAGTGATCATACCTTGGTATAGGCTCAGAAGCTGGAAAAATTGCTTGCTAAGGATGTTAGATGGGTTACTCAGAGGCTTCAGGGTGCCCGTTTCATCACTAGCTGTGGGAGTTATCTTAGTGTACCTTTATTGGGAGTGACTGGAGGGATTAACTACAATCCAATCTTGTTGAGGAGACAATTGGGATATGCCTTGAGAGAGGTACCAAAAGAGCTGAAGTTGACCCCTATTTTCTACTTCCCTGTAAAGGACAATATGCCTTTAGTGAGGAAGGTTGCTGGAGCTTGGAAGTGTATCAAGGGAGAATGGATAGCTAGTTTTGGAAAGTGCAACAATCAGACCTTCCCGGAGTATGAGGCTTGGTTGAAAGATATAGCCAGAAAGGTATTGCTGCCATTCTCACCTCCAGTTCTTCCAGTTGCTGAGTCTAATGATACTGTGTCTTTGGAAGAGTTCAAGAAGTTGGAAGCCCAGCTGCATGAAGTCAGAGTGGAGAACACTGAAATGGTTAATCTGTACCATCTTGCCAACCGGGCCAAGAATGAAGCTGAAGAGAAATTGCTGAAGATGAAGACCACCTTGGAGGCTAAAGAGAAAGACTTTGCTGGAAGGGAAGCTCACTTTCATAGGTTAGGTATGATGGAAGCAAAAAGAGAAGCAGAACGGAAGAAGAATTTGAAGACTCTCAAGGAAGCTCGTCAGTCTATTGTCTGGTTGCAGGGACAAAGAGAGCAGGAGTTGAAGAGATATAAAGAAAAAGAAGAGTTTTTTGAAGTGCAAATGACTTTCAAGAAGGAAGAAGTGGAACAAGCCCACCAGATTCGAAGGGAGAAGACTCAGCATTTAGCAGATAGTCAGCAAGCCTTTGAAGCAGCACGTAAAGAGATTGAAGACCTCAAGTTGATGGTTGGAGTCAAGAAGGCTAGGTCTGAGTTGGGGACTTAGTGAGGGAGGTTCAGGGTCCTCAGGCAGTGGTCTTGCTTCTTAGTTTGTTTCCCTTGTATTTGGATTACCAACAGACATGTTGTAGGAATCTTGGTTGTTTGTCTTTCTTCTTAGAAACTTGTACCCTACGGGGAATTCTGTTATTTTTGCCTAATAGGCTGATTTATGTTATGCAGTTTTTCAGTTCACCATTTTTTCTGTGCCTGCTGTTATGGCTTGAAAGTGGTTTCTATGCGAATGTTTCTGAAAGTTGAGGATCAGTATCCATCTGGTTTTCTTTGCTAAATACCGGAACCGGGGCATGAATGACCTGGGATTGGAAACATAAACAACTGCATTGCATACATATCACATGTTTTCTTGTTTTGCAGGTATGGCCACCAGTTCCTAATGTCTTTTCTGTTTCAGGAACTATAGCTCCCAGGAAAGTTCGAGAACAGCCAGTCACACACAGATATCCAACAAAGGTCAATAGAGAGAGAATCATGGATCAAATGCAAGCTGACTTAGCTGACTTGAGGCTGAGGATGGACAATTTTATGACTTTGATGGCAGGCATGGGTCAGAATGAAGAACGTCTGCGGGAGTTGATAGAAAATGGTCAAGCCAGAAACAATGGTACTGCTGAGGGAGGTAATCGTAACGGTGCGGGCGCCCGTCAGGTTGAAATCCCTGTAACACATCCAGGGGTTACCATAATCAATGATGGACTAAACAATGTGTAAATGGACGGTCAAGACAAACAGTTCACGTTGCTGGACGAAACTGAAGGCCAGGGGGCTGAGATGAACAGGAAGTTTGAGGAAATGGCAGAACAGATCAAGGCTATTCAATCTCAGAATTCTTTGGGATTTGACATTATTGACTTGAGCTTGGTTCCAGGGGTTAGAATCCCTTACAAGTTCAAGGTCCCAACTTTTGAGAAATACAACGGCACAGTGTGTCCCAAGACTCATCTTCAGTCCTTTGTAGGGAGGATTGCTGCTCACACTGATGATGAAAAGCTATGGATGTACTATTTCCAAGACAACCTGGTTGGGGCCTCTTTGGAAAGGTATATGAAGCTAAGCAGAGTCAACATTAAGAGTTGGAAGGACCTGGCAGAGGCTTTTGTGAGACAATACCAGTATAATTTGGACATGGCTCCAAATCGCACTCAATTGCAACACATGTCTCAAACTACTAAAGAGGGTTTCAAAGAATATGCTCAGAGGTGGCGTCAGCTCGCTGCCAGAGTGCAACCACCACTGCTGGAGAATGAGATGGCTGATATGTTCATGGGGACATTGCAAGGTGTGTTTATTGAAAGATTGGCGTCTTGTTCGGCTACCAAGTTCAACGATATAGTAATTGCTGGAGAGAGGGTAGAGACCTTGTTAAAGATGGGAAAGATCCAGGATACAAGTGCGAGCAGCTCGAATGGAGCAAGAAAAACTTTCAGCGGACCCCCGAGAAGAAGGGAAGGTGAGACCAATGCTGTGTTTGGCCGAGGACGGGGCCGAGGATATAGAAGACCATATGAGCAAGTGGCAGCAGTCACAATTCCTTCTAGCCCTGTGCAGCAGGTGCAGCCTCAACAACAACATCAACAACAACAGCCGCAACGTAACAACTATCAATAAAGACCTTATCAGCCAAGGCAGACTCGCCCGACTAATTGGGTGCTTGAGGCAATCCCCATGACATATGCTGCTTTGTTACCAAGATTGCTAGACCTGAATTTGATACAATTGAGAACTTTGGCACCACCACCACCTGGAGAGCTTCCAGTTGGGTATGATGTCAATGTTAGATGCGCTTTCCATTCGGGGGCACCCGGGCACTCAACTGAGAAGTGCAGGGCGCTACAGCACAAAGTTCAAGACCTGATAGACTCCAAGGCGATTAACTTTGCACCACCGCCAAATGTTACTTCAAACCCTATTCTGAATCACGGAGGGGCTAGAATCAATGCTATTGAGGGTGGTGAGAAGTTAAGTCTGATTCTGAGTGTAGAAGAAGTGAAGACTCCGCTATTGGTAGTGAAAGAGAGGTTGTTGAAAGGACAGGTGTTTCTAGGTTGCAGTTCTGATTGTGAGAAATGTTTGAATTCAGTGAATGGGTGTGAAGACCTGAAGGTGTGGTTACAGAGTTTGATTGATGAAGGCTCTTTGCAGTTTAACAAGATTGATAATGAAGTTGATATTGTGTCCACCATAACCATATTCTATGATGCAGCTGAGATGCCTGCCAGAAGAGAGCCCGTGACCATTTATGCTCCTGAAGTCAGTCCTGTGACTATCATCGTGCCTGGGCCTGTTCCTTATACATATGATAAAGCCATTCCATGGCATTACGGCTCAAATGTGTACGTGGCTGGACAGAAAGTTGAGAGTAAGTCTGTTACTATTGACCCGACTGTAGTGAACGTCGGAGGGGTCGGAGGTTTTACAAGAAGTGGTCATTTATTTGCTCCCCCGGTTCTGAGAGGAGATCCTGAGGCTGAAGCTTTGGCAAAGGCTAAAGGAAAGCAAGCTGTGACTGAAAAATCAACAACTCCTGTTGTTGGACAGGGTACCTTCGAGAAAGAAGTCGAGGAATTTATGCGGATCATTAAAAAGAGTGATTATAAGGTGGTCGAGCAGTTGAATCAGACACCTTCCAAAATATCAATTTTTTCTTTGCTGATGTGTTCGGCTGCACATAGAGAAGCCTTGTTGAAAATGCTGCAGATGGCGTATGTTCCTCAAGAAATCACTGTTAATCAGCTGGAAACTGTAGTGGGCAGTGTGAACGCAAGCCACAGGCTGGGCTTTACAGACAGAGACCTTACGTCAGAGGGCCGTAACCATAACAAAGCGCTGCATATTACTATGGAGTGCAAGGGTGCTATGTTGTCGCATGTCCTTGTTGACACAGGCTCTTCTCTTAATGTACTTCCGAAGAAAGCATTAATGAAGCTCAATGTTGATGGTATAGTCCTAAGACCCAGTGATTTGATTGTCAAAGCTTTTGATGGGTCCAGAAGGTCCGTGTTCGGAGAAGTTGAGTTACCCGTGAAAATAGGTTCTCAAGTATTCAAAAGTATCTTCTACATCATGGACATTCAGCCCGTGTACAGCTGCTTGTTGGGACGCCCATGGATTCATGCTGCCGGAGCTGTAACCTCCACTCTGCATCAGAAGCTCAAATATGTGGTTGATGGCCAGGTAATCACAGTATGCGGAGAGGAAGATATCTTCGTAAGCCACTTATCAACATTCAAATATGTGGAGATGGATGGAGAGATCCACGAGACTCTGTGTCAAGCCTTCGAAGCAGTTAATGTCAGCATCTTGACTCCTATAGAGAGAAGCAGTGAGAAAGAAGGTACCTCCATCCATTCCTACAAGCAGGCGAAGGAGGTGGTTCAGTCAGGAAGCGCCCAAGGCTGGGGCAAATTGCTGGAGTTAGAGAAGAAAGACGACAAGTTTGGTTTGGGTTATCAGCCTGTGGGATCTACTCCAAGTGGTAAAGCCATTACCTTTACAAGTGCTGGGATGCTCGACCGCAACCAAATCTGTTTGACAAGCCAAGAGGGAGACAGTGATGGTGACTGGGACAACTGGATTCATCCGTGTGCGCCCGGAGAGGAGCTTAAGAACTGGTTTGCTGAAGACATTGTCCAAGTGACCTGGCACTCAGAGTAATTTATTTGTTTCCTTTTTCTTATCATGCTGCATTGTCAAATCCAGCATTCTGCCCAAGGTGCTAGGATCCATTGTATTGGGCCACCATGTTTGTTATGCACTTATTTTACCATGAAATAAAGGACATTTTCAGACAATTGTGTTCTCTTTCTTTTGTTTTAAATTTTTCACAAAAAAATATAAAAATGGCAATGTGTTTTTCCTTTTTGTTTGCGTCTCTTTTGAAAATAAGCAGATTCTGAAATAAGCACATCATCTGTGCAGTGTTGATCATCCGGATTCCATTGATAACATTCCTGCTATGACCACGCATGACTTTGACAATCCTATCTACCAAGCTGATGAAGGGGTTGAGGAAGACTGTGAACTCCCTGAAGAATTGGTCAGATTGTTGAAACAAGAGGAACGAGTTATTCAACCTCATCAGGAAGAAATTGAGATCATCAACATCGGCACGGAGGATGTGAAGAAAGAGATCAAGATTGGGGCCAGTCTGCAGGCCGAAGTCAAGAAAGAGCTGATTGGTATGCTGCGAGAGTATGTGGATATCTTTTCCTGGTTGTATCAAGATATGCCAGGGCTGGATACCGACATCGTTGTGCATAAGCTACCATTGAGAGAGGACTGTCCTCCTGTGAAATAGAAGTTGAGAAGAACTCGTCCCGACATGGCGATGAAGATTAAGGAGGAGGTTCAGAAGCAATGGGATGCCGGATTCCTTGCCGTAACTAGTTACCCACCTTGGGTAGCTAACATTGTACCTGTACCGAAGAAGGACGGCAAGGTCCGAATGTGCGTTGACTACCGGGATTTGAACAGAGCGAGCCCAAAAGATGACTTTCCGTTGCCACACATTGATGTGTTGGTAGACAATACTGCTCAATTCTCGGTGTTTTCCTTCATGGATGGCTTCTCCGGTTATAATCAGATTAAGATGGCACCGGAAGACATGGAGAAGACAACGTTCATTACCCCGTGGGGTACATTTTGTTATAAGGTCATGCCCTTTGGTTTGAAGAACTCTGGGGCAACTTATCAGCGGGCCATGGTCACATTGTTCCACGACATGATACACAAGGATATAGAGTGTTATGTGGATGATATTATTGCTAAGTCCCGAGACGAAGAAGAGCATCTGGTCAATCTCAAGAAGCTGTTTGATAGACTGATAAAATACAAGCTGAGGTTGAATCCAAACAAGTGCACTTTCGGAGTGCGTTCCGGGAAACTGCTGGGTTTCATTGTTAGTCAGAAAGGAATTGAGGTAGATCCTGCCAAAGTAAAAGCAATTCAAGATATGCCTGCACCGAGGACAGAAAAAAAGTGCGCGGGTTTTTAGGGAGGTTGAACTACATTTCTCGGTTCATATCTCATCTAACTGCCACGTGCAAACCAATATTCAAATTGTTAAGAAAAGAGCAAACGGTCGGGTGGAATGAAGACTGCCAAAGAGCTTTCGACAAGATAAAAGAATATTTGCAGGAGCCTTCAATTCTAATGCCTCCAGTTGAAGGAAGACCTTTAATCATGTACTTGACTGTGCTAGAAGGGTCAATGGGGTGTGTTCTAGGCCAACATGACGAGTCTGGTCGAAAAGAGTACGCTATTTATTACCTTAGCAAAAAGTTTACCGACTGTGAATCCCGTTACTCACTGCTCAAGAAAACTTGTTGCGCTTTGGTATGGGCTGCTCGCCGACTGAGACAGTACATGTTGACTCATACCACACTGATAATTTCCAAAATGGATCCTGTCAAGTATATCTTTGAGAAACCAGCATTAACCGGAAGGGTTGCTAGGTGGCAAATGATTTTAACTGAATATGACATCCATTATACTTCTCAGAAAGCCATCAAGGGAAGTGTATTGTCAGATTACCTTGCACAACAACCTCTTGAAGATGATTATCAACCAATGAAGTTTGATTTCCCTGATGAGGACATCATGTACCTCAAAGCAAACAATTGCGAGGAACCACTTCCGGAGGAGGGGCCAGACCCTGAATCCAAATGGAAGTTGATGTTTGATGGGGCAGTCAATATCAATAGACGTGGAGTTGGTGTCGTTCTTATCACTCCCGAAGGTGTTCACTTTCCCTTTGCTGCCAGAATTACTTTTGGCTGCACCAACAATGAAGCGGAATACGAGGCATGCATAATGGGAATAGAGGAGGCTATTAATCTTCGGATTAAGACCCTCAATATATTCGGAGATTCAGCCCTCGTCATTAACCAAGTTACCGGCAAGTGGTATACGCATCAGGAGCATCTAATTCCATACAGGGATTATGCTAGAAAACTGTTGACGTTCTTCACGATAGTTAAGCTTCAGTACATACCACGTGATGAAAATCAATTTGTCGACACATTGGCCACTCTTTCTTCGTCTATCAAAGTCTTGTGTTGGAACTATGTGCCCAGAATTGACATCTCCAAGCTTGACGCACCAGCTCATGCCTTCTCTGTAGACGCAGTGTCTAACAAGAAACCTTGGTATTTTGATATCAAGTTATTCCTGGAAAAGCAAGAATACCCAACCAGGGCATCATCCAACAACAAGAAGACCTTAAGGCGACTTGCTGCTAGCTTCTTCTTGAACACAGACGGGGTTTTGTACAAGAAAAATTTTGACATGGTCTTGCTCAGATGCGTGGATAGACACGAAGCAAGCCTATTAATGCAGGAAGTCCACGAGGGATCTTTCGGTACCTATGCAGGAGGGCATGCTATGGCAAAGAAATTGCTGAGATCGGGGTATTACTGGATGACAATGGATGCAGACTGTTGCTCATACACACGTAAGTGCCACAAGTGCCAGATATATGCAGACAAGGTGCATGTTCCTCCTAGCCCGCTCAACGTCATGTCATCTCCTTGGCCCTTTTCTATGTGGGGCATTGACATGATCGGGAAGATAGAGCCTACTGCTTCAAACGGTCAACGCTTTATCTTGGTCGCGATTGATTACTTCACTAAGTGGGTTGAAGCAACATCTTATGCCAACGTCACTCGTAAAGTGGTTGCCAAATTTCTGAAAAGGGATATCATTTGCAGATATGGAGTGCCCGAAAGGATCATTACTGACAATGGTTCTAATTTGAACAATAAGATGATGGCAGAGTTATGTCGGGACTTCAAAATACAGCATCACAATTCTTCTCCTTACCGACCAAAGATGAATGGTGCGGTAGAGGCAGCAAATAAGAACATCAAGAAGATTGTGCAAAAGATGGTTGTCACTTATAAAGATTGGCATGAGATATTACCGTTTGCGCTGCATGGGTACCGAATGTCAGTCAGGACGTCAACTGGGGCAACTCCCTTCTCATTGGTATATGGCATGGAGGCAGTCTTGCCTGTTGAAGTAGAGATTCCTTCATTGCGTGTGATGATGGATGTGAAGCTTGATGAGGCTAAATGGGTGCGTGCTCGTTGTAACACGGTGGGAGAACTGACTTTAGTTAAATGTTGCGGATAGCAAGAGTCGCCACCGACTTTTATTTTATCCAAAAGGAAAGGGCATAAAAGAACAGGAAAGACCTTAAAAAGATTTTGAGTTCGGGGGGTAGGTTATACAAAGGGAAGGTGTTAGCACCCTTTATATCCATGGTTATCCATGAGCTCTTAGTTACTTAGATCACTTTAAACTGTTTTGAGAAAGTGTAATGTGTGATTAAAAATTTTCTTAAGTACTTTATAATGACCCTTGTATGGATATATATAAAGACTTTGTTTTGAAAATTTGTTTGAAAATGTAAAGTGTAATGAAGTAATTTGATGAAAAAAGTGAGCAAGTACTTAAGAGGAACCTACCCTAAGTTAAATCTTTACTGTTCTTAAATGTTCTTTCAATGGTAAGATTATCCATATTATTAAGGAATAGGTAGTCATTACCTTGGATGTTATGAGGGACATGTGAAGGGTCATCTGTGTTTAGGCAATTGTAAGGTGTCTTAGCAATACGAAGGGACTTATCATCTTTTATTCGAAAGGGACAAGATCATTTATCGTAGGCAACTTTAAAGGGACTTGATCTTATAATTTGAAGGGACTTGATGATATTTTGTGAAGGGACTTTGCTTTATACACCTTACTTGACCTTTTTATTTAGGCAACATGAGGGATATCCTTAAGAAAGTGAGATGGCGATCCAAGATCGACTTACGTGTGTGCGTGTACAAATTCAAATATTTATCTTATAATTAGTGATCTAAATTAATTTTAAGATACAAACATGTTTTCACTCCCTAATTTACTAACCATATCAATTTAAATAAATAAACAATAAAAACACTACAACTATTACATAGCTTGTACAGTTACATTATAAGAAAATAATTTAAATAATAAGCATATAAATAAATAAATAAAAGATTAGCAATAAAATAAATATAAGAGAAAAAGAGGTTAGCACAATAATATACAATATAGAAATCAATTAAAAATTTTAGATTTTAGATAAACAATTTTTAAATAATTTTAAGATGAAAATAAAAAAATAATAATAATAATAATAATAATTATATACTAATTTATTTACATGAATAATCATAATTAATAATTCAATTATATATATCAGAAATATTTATTAAGTATAATTAAACAAGAATAATAAAAATAAGAAATTAAAATTGTAAAAGAAAATTAGGATTTGGAATAGTTAGAAAATAAATTAAGGTTTAAAAATAATTAGGGTTTCTAAAAAATATTATAATTTATAATTTAATTTTACATTACTAATTTAATTATTAAACAAATATACATATTCAAATTCATAAACAAATAAATAAGTTTAGAATTTAGAAAATAATTTTAGAGGTTTTTATATAAAATATAAAATATTTACATATTAATTTAGAATTATTTATATATGTGTATTATATTTAATTAATAATAAAATAGTTAAACAAAATAAATAAGCAAAATAAAAAAATTGAAACTTACCTGGGGCAAGGATCGAACCCACACCCTAGGCCTCATTCTCCTTGGACCAACAAGCCAACCATTGGACCAGCTGCGTGCTGGTGATATTGAATGGACAACAATTCTTTTTATTTTTAACCTATGAAAATCAATAAAATAACAAAAAAACGAAATGGCCTGGGGAAGGTTTGAACCCAGGACCATTCCTATCTCACACACGCGTGCTACCAACTGAACCAGGTTGCGTTTCTGAAATACATACAGCAATAATAACATAAAAAATATGTTAGAATTTTAAATGGGATTTTGGCGCGCAGCTTCATCTTCCCCATTCAAATTTCCTGCGAATTCTTCTTCAAAAATTCCTGCGAATTTTCCTGCAAGTTCTTGAACCCGAAACCTATGTTTTTCAATCATCAAGCAAATCACAACATTAATAGAAATTAATGGTTCAGATCAATTATATGAAGCTTATAGGTCACAGCCATGTTCTTATAACTCATTTAGATGTCCTAAATGCTAGGTTCCCGAATTTGAACTTCAAACCCTAATAATGGTGGATTTTTATACAGTCCATAAGAGTCAAATTAAACCATCCAGAAAGCTTCTAAACCTCATAACAAACATAAATCCATAGTTAGTTTTCATTATTAATGCATAAATCATTCAAATCGAAAAAAATTAAAACATGAACAAGATGCATTCGGGTTGATCATATGAGCATGAATTGGATGTGTTTGAGAGTTGGTTTCGACTCAATGAAGTCCAAGGATCCTTCTTGTGTCTTTGAAATACCTTAAAACCCTTTGTAATGAGGAAACCAAATTGGTGTTTTGGATGAAATTTGTGAAGTTTGAAGATGATGTGAGAGGCTGTGAATTCGTGCTCTCTAGGTTGCTAAATGTTCTATATATATGGGTGAATGAATTAGGTCAAAAACATTGCTCAAGACTTTGGATATTTTGATTGTTTGAGATTGAAAAAGATTAGCCTTTAAATTATGAATATTCTTGATATAAGCTTGCTATTTTAGGATAATCTTCATAACTCTTGTATCAATTAGATCCAAATAAACTTTATGACATTCTAGAAGACAAATCATTTTAAATCTTCACCATTTTATATTTTATTTGAATTTAAAATGATTTTTAATATAAAAAATCATAATAAATAAAAATAAAATGAATAAAATTATGAAAATATTAAGTTAATTTCGTGCATGATGTCATGGAACCAATTGGATCACAAAAATGTCAGCCCATTTGAAGAATTATGGTTTTAAGACCCCATTTACTTCATAAACTTCTCAAAAATTTCCCAACTTTGCAAGGGCACAAATCCTTCAATTTTAATGTTATGAAGGTGTTATTGGATATTTTGGAAAGCTTAAAGAGTCCTCTAACCAACCTCTTTGGTCTCATGTCCATATCTTTTACCATTCTCAAGTTATGCTCTTTAGAAGTTGTTGACTTTTTGTTGACTTTTAAAAGGACCTATAATGTCTTGGCTCATACCTTCCAAATGAAGCATTTTTGGCCTTGGCTTGTGAGACACAAAGTTGTAGAGAATTCAATTTCCTTCAAAATGAGATTTGGATGGAAAATATTTGATGAAGCATGTGAAAGTTATGGCTGGTCAAAGTTCAATTGACTTTTCCTATGAAAACCCTAATTTAGAAACTCCTGATTCTTGATGATCTGAAATCTCCTTGATGAATCATGATCAACCCTTGATCAAATGATGAATTTTACTTCATATACTTGATGTTGGAAAAAAATCATGAAGTTTGACTTTGGTTTGACCATAGTTGACTTCAGTTTGACTTTTTAACTGCTTTGACTGATTTTAACCTATCTGATCATCTGACTGAGCAAATCTTTTGGGAAAGTCTTGAAACTTGACATGGGGATTATTGAACACATATAAGATGCTATGAAGTTCACTTGAAGTCTTGGAAGTCCATTTAGACTGATAAAAGTCAAAACCCTAGTTTAAGATGCAGTGCTTAGGAGGATGCATTGTCTGAGGGAATTGTCAAACTTTCTGACCAATTGTGAACCTTGTGAACCTCATGAGATGTCTTATGAACCTTGTGAACCTTGTGAGCCTCTTAGTACATAATGACTTGTCTTGTGGAGGGCAAATTTTGGGGTGCAACACTCGTTACAATCAGCTATGTCTAATTGAGGAGAAAAGATTAGCGGCTATCTGTCATGGTCACCTTTATTAGAGGAGAATGAAGCGAGCATTCAACCAACGAGTACGTACTCGGGAGTATTGATCACACTAAATTTCACCGTGTTTCTGACTCCGATTTCGCATGCATTCTTAGTTTTTATTGTTGTTTTGTTATGTTATTACTTTGTTTTCTTATGTTTTCAGGTTTTTATATTAATCGGGGCTTGAATCGAGAATAGGAGCGAAAAAGGAGTGCAAACAGACGAAAACCTAGAAATTCAGCGTTTTGCACTTACGGCACCCACCGTGGCGGGCGCCATGGGGTTAGCCATGACGTGGCCACGTCTCAAGACCACTCCACAACTGCCAAGACCCACGATCCCCACTCTCTCATCCCCTGTCAGCACCATGGCGGGCGCCATGACCTTGTGGCGGGCGCCACAAGGCAAAATTCAGTAACCTCCACTTCTTAGTGGAGGGGCATCCCGGTCTTTTCATGCTTTTAGTTTTCCTATAAATAGGACTTTAGTTTTTCGTTTTTCTTCATCCAGAATTAGATTTCTCTAGGCATATATCAGTTTCAAAGCAGTTACCATTCCACATCGGGGTGTTTCTGCAATCGAGTGATCGAGTCTGTAATCTGTCTGTGTGATCGAGTTTTGGAGCACTCTGGAGGAAGTTAATCCTGCCGCCATTTTAATTCCAGTTTGTATTTTACTTTTCCGCATTGCTTTACTTTCATTTATTTCTCGCACTGCTTTAATTTATTTATTATCCACACTCGCACTTTACTTTATTTATTTCCCGCACTCGCTTTACTTTTGTTCATTACCCGCACTCGCTTTAAATTCCTTTATTTCCCGCACTCGCTTTAAATTACTTTATTTCTCGCACTCGCACTAAATTCATTTACTTTCCGCACTCGCACTAAATTACTTTTATGAAAAATTATAAAAAGAATCTTTACTTTATCATGTCTAACTAATTCCATAAAGGTTAGGATGTAAGGATCGTAATTAAACCAGTAATCCGTATAATTGTTCGTGGAAACACCTAAGGGCTATTTTATCTTTCAATCTAATTGTTTTTAACTATTTCAAAAACAGCCAAAAGCGCTTTGTCTAGTTCATTAGGAGTCTTTAGATTAAAAAGAAAAGAGATTTTAAAACGATTTTCGGACGCGTTATGAGATTTAGAGTCTAGTTCATAAGAACCTCTTTTTGCTAAGAAGTCCAGGTTAAAATACTTTTCAACTTAGTTAAGATACTACATTTCTTAAAAATAGGTTTACTACTCTAACGCAGTACGCACCTTTTTATCCGTGACAATAGGAGGGGTTGATTAGAGAGTACAACTCGGTTCTGAATACGCGAAAGCGACAGTTCCTGTTAAATTAGTTCTTTTCAAAGGAGAAAACATTGCCCATAAGTAGTTCCATTAACAAGTACTGGATTATCATTGATTACGTGAATTACATTCGAGCCTGTCTTTTATTTATTATTTAAAATTATAATTTTATTTACCATTGCACCCTTACTAAAACCCTTATATTTAGTTGCCTTAGATACACACCATAACAACAGGTACGATAGATTGACACTTGGTCTCTGTGGATTCGACAATCTTTTATATTACTCTGACGTGTTCGTACACTTACGAAAAACACGCATCAAGTTTTTGGCGCCGTTGCCGGGGACCAATATCGTCAAATTTCATTACCCTGTAGTTATACCGTTTAGACTAAGGTTGTTACCCACCGGTCAATGCGAAAGACTCGCAGTGCCGGAAGTTTAGTAGACCCTCTAGCTGAACCTGAATGTTACGCTCGCGCACGTTTATTTTTCCATAGGAATAGGAGAGCTATGGCCGAAGATCAAAACCGAAGACCTCTTAAGGACTTCGCCCAACCATCAAACGAGGAACCTAGTTCCAGTATAGTAAACCCCGCTATCCCAGCCAATAATTTTGAACTTAAACCATCCCTGCTGCAATTAGTGCAACAGAGACAATTCGCAGGTCTCGCTACTGATAACCCGAACCAACATTTAAAAAACTTTCTTCAGTTAGCAGACACCTTTAAAACCAATGGAGCTTCTCCTGAGGCGATACGCTTAAGATTATTTCCCTTTTCCCTCAGAGATAAAGCTCTATCATGGTTAGATTCCCTTCCACCCAATTCAATAACAACCTAGGATGACCTTAGGAAAGTTTTCCTTGCTAGATATTTTCCCCCAAGTAAGACCGCTCTTCTTCGAAACCTAATAACTAGATTTACCCAACACCAAGGAGAGTCGTTGTTCGAAGCCTGGGAGAGATATAAAGAACTATTAAGAGCATGCCCACATCATGGCTTAGAGAATTGGCTAATCATCCAAACCTTCTATAATGGACTTCATTATAACACTAAGATGACCATCGACGCTGCCGCTGGTGGCGCACTGATGAACAAACCTTACCCTGAAGCTAGTGCCCTTATCGAGGATATGGCCCAAAACCATCAATCATGGGGAGTAGAACGAGCGACAGTGGAAAAGAAGGAAGCCCAAGGAGGGATACATGAGCTAAGCTCTATAGACATGATGCAGGCTAAAATGGACGCGTTGGCCCTTAAATTCGAACATATGTATACAACTCCGAATACTGTTGCCGCAGTTTCGCCGAATTGTGAGATATATGGAACGCAAGGACACCAATCCGCCGAATGCAATCTGTTGAATGAGACCAACACTGAGCAAGTAAACTATACCCAAGGGAACCCATTTTCAAACACATATAACCCTGGATGGAGGAATCACCCAAACTTCTCCTACAAAAATAATAACCCTATAAAAAATACCGCACCTCCGAGACAACAAGGTTACCAAGCCCCAAGAACAAATCAACCTATGCAACCTGTACCACCAAGTCCGAGCTTCGATGAAGTTGTAAAAAATTTTATCACTGCTCAAACACAACAAAACAAAGAGTTCATGAACCAAAACGTCCATGTTAACGAACTGATTACCAAGTTAGGAACCAAGGTTGATCAAATTATTACTCATAATAAGATGCTTGAAACCCAGATCTCTCAGGTAGCGTTAAACCAAGCCCCACAGACTACACCTGGAGGACAGTTCCCTGGGCAACCTCAACAAAACCCGAAAGGGCAAGCTAATGCCATTACTCTACAAAGTGGAACCGCTTATAAGGAACCTTTGAACCCTAGATTAAGTGAGCCTAAAACTTCTGAGAGGAATGAGGAAAAGGAACCAGAGGAGCCTGAAACCCCGGAAAGTCAAGAAAAAGGAGAAGAACCTAAAAATAAAACCTATGTACCACCACCGCCATACAAACCACCAATACCATACCCTCAAAGATTAAAGAAAACCCAAATCGATAATCAATATCAAAAATTCGTTAAGGTTATAGAAAAACTTCACGTAGAAATCCCCTTTACAGAAGCCATCACCCAAATACCTTCTTACGCTAAGTTTCTCAAAGACATACTTACAAATAAACGTAGACTTGAAGATCCGAAACCCGTGGAATGTAATTCTATTTCCGAAAATAGGTTAGCAAAGAAAGATAAAGATCCCGGAAATTTTTCCATTCCTTGTATTTTGGGGAATCATGTCATCGAAAAAGCTTTTCTAGACTTAGGCGCTAGTGTGAGCTTAATGCCTTTAGCAGTTTGTGAGAGATTAAACTTAGGAGAATTACAACCTACTAAGATGTCACTTCAATTAGCCGATAGATCCTTTAAATACCCTATAGGCATACTTGAAGACGTCCCTGTTAGGATAGGTCAGCTGTTTATACCTACTGATTTTGTTGTCATGGACATTAAAGAAGATGACGACATACCAATCCTCCTAGGTAGACCGTTCTTATCGACTGCTGGAGCCGTAATAGATGTTAAAAAAGGAAAACTAACTTTTGAGGTAGGTGACGAGAAGATAGAATTTATACTTTCAAAATTTCTTATGGCACCTGTGATAGGAGATGCTTGTTATGCCTTAGATATCATCGAAGAATGCATTAGGGAATTAGAACAAGAAGAAGAAACTGAATCTATAAAATTGCCGTCAACCCTTATTTTGGAAGATGACAATTATAAAAGACCCTACATTGATGATAACCTTCACGAATGTTTATCTCTTACCCTAGATCCTATGCCTTGCCCTATGAAACCGACCGTAAAACTTAAGGAACTGCCTAAAAACCTGAGATATGAATTTCTCGATGAAGATATGAACCGTCCAGTTATAGTCAGTGCTACCTTAAACCAAGAAGAAACCGATCAATTATTAGAAGTTTTACGTAGGTACCCCTCAGCCTTATGATATAAGATCTCAGATCTAAAAGGAATAAGCCCATCCGTATGCATGCATCGGATTTTGCTTGAAGAAGATTCAAAACCTTCCAGAGAACACCAACGAAGAATAAATCCTATAATGAGTACTGTAGTTAAGACTGAAGTTCTTAAGTTACTAGAGGCAGGTATAATATATCAGATCTCGGACAGTAAATGGGTGAGTCCTGTGCATGTAGTACCTAAAAAGGGAGGCATCACAGTCGTGAAAAACGAGAAGGGCGAACCTGTAGCAAAAAGAACCGATGGAGGTTGGCGTATGTGCATAGATTATAGAAAATTAAATAAAGCAACTAGGAAGGACCATTTCCCATTACCATTCATAGACCAAATGTTGGAGCGCCTAGCCAGACACTCTTACTTTTGTTACTTAGATGGATATTCAAGATTCTTCCAAATACCTATTTGTAAACACCCCAAATTTGCCCTCTGTTTTTTCTTTCTTCGCCTGTCTTTCATTTGCATTTCCATTTGGTCATTAACATTTACGTTTTGCACATCATTTGCATAGTCTCCTAAGACACGGGATCACATTTTCTGAGGAATTAGGGTCTCACGCTTTATTTGCGAATTATCAGAAGAAATCAAGGCTTTGGCTTGCAGCCACCAGTGGTATTATTCTCTTATGCTTAGGATTGCTAATTTAGGGTTTATTTCCCTGATTTAGCGGTCTTCAAGGAGTTCACGTCCGAAAACTATTCATCCGATTTTTTCTGGTTCTTCAGGCAGTGAAGTGTGAATTATAGTTTCTTCTCCATCAAGTTACAGGGCTATTCTCATCTTTAAGACATTTCAGGGTGTATCCAAGGCTCAGTTGTGTTCATCTGTGGATTTATTTTGCCAGAGTTTCTTTTAGACAGATTCATAATTCAGAGATTAATTGGCCAGAACTTCAAATAGTGATTCAGATGGTTGTTGTTTCAATTACGAGTTGTTCTGTGGCAGTCGTGTTTGTTTCATCTGAGGCGTGTGGGAGTTGGTATAAATTCGGTGTTGGATTAAACTCAGGAGTGTTGTGCATCAGTGACCTTTGATTTAATTCATGACCAAATTAACACATACCCGTAATTTCCATCATTTCCAAACCACTTTTCATGTCCTAATTCACAACGATTTCACCATGTCTATATTTTCGGTTATCCGAATGTCCATTTCTTAAGCCATTTTCATTACCCAATTTGTTTCGATTATCCAATAACCATTATTCCTCATAAATCTACTTTCCATTTAATCTGAATTCCATTTCTATCCATCTTCAATTATTTTCTAATCCATTATATAAATATTCATAACCATTTCCTTATCATTTTTATCCATTAACCGTTAACCATTTCAAATTAGTCAAATTTCCTTGTTTTTTAATCCTTTTCCGATTTTATTCATTCATACTAAGTCCATTTATCCACACTCCAATTATTAAGTTTATTGATTCATAATCCATATACCATTTTCCTTAAAGACTTTTTTTTCTTAAGTCCATTTTTTTATATACAAGCCCATTTTCCATGCTAAGCCCATGATTCAAAAGTTTGACCTAGCTTTAAAAGAGATGTTGATCCCTAAGAACCAAAAAGTTGACGCAAACCTCCATTCCCATAACTCACTCACTCTTGTCACTGTCTCTTCAAGAACCCTAGAAAAACCATCCAAAAAGAAACTAGATTTTCTTATCAAATAATGATGGATCTATATCTATACAAGTTTTCAACTATCCATGGATTCAATTCAAGATTTTATGGGCTCATGTAACTCTGACAACATCAATTAACAACAACAAGCATCTCACCATTTTTTCAACCACAAAACCGTCTTAAACCAATTTCCCAGCCATCTTCAACCACGCACAAAGCACACAACCTACTCACTATTGCTCTCTCATTCTTTTCCGCAGCTTTCTTGATATGCAGGACAAGCAACTCACCGAACCACCATCAAATCCATCATCAACCGACCGCATTCATCACCGCCACCACAAACATACCGTGAACACCTTCAACGCAACTTCAACAACCGTAACAACAACAAGAAATCAGACCTCACAACTGTTTTCTCCTTCAAACAACCCAACTTCCGAACCACTTCTTCTCCAAATCACCGTCAACATCTAAACCGCAACAACACTCCATTCAACACGAACCCCTCGCGACAACTTTCAACTCACACCACATAAAACCATTTCCAAACAATGAACCCTCAACCTTCGCACCGAAACCGCAACACACCATAACTTCAACCTTGAAAGTCAGCCTCACTCATCAACATCACACGACAACGAACCTTCAACCCTTCAAGAACCAACAACCATGACACATATCAACACAATGAAAATCTGAAACGGAAATAGATGAGAAGCCAAACGCAGAATTGAGAGCAAAGCTGAGCAGAAGAAGAGATTGTTGAGACGGAGGGCTTGAAACCAAAACTAACCGAATAGTGAAGCGTTAAAACAGCGAGACCGTGACGAGAAGTCAAACAGAAACAAAGCAGAAGATCTGTGAAGGAGATAAGGATTCAAACCGGAAGAAGCTTCAAACCGAAGCGAGTTCCTCACGAAGCAGAAGGAGGGCAGAGCCGCCGCGATTTGTTCTCCGGCGACGGAGGAGATCGATAGTGCGCGATTTGAGGAAGAAGAAGAAAGAAGTGTCGCGAAGGGAGACCGCCGTGAGTTTCTTCGGGAGAGGACCAAATCGGGAGCGCGACGGAAGTTTTAAGGAGGCGATGCGGAAGTTGAGTTTGAAGAAGATCAAGGGCTTTCGCGGAGTTGCTCTCTTTTTGTGAACTGAGATCTTGAACCCACGGCGGTAGAGGCTGTTCTCCTAGGATTTTGAGGGGAGCCAGCTTACTTTGTTGTATGAACAGAAACGATAAAAAGGCTGAGGTGAAGGGGTTCAAAGCCAACACTGTTTTGTTTAGAGGAAGAAATCGTTCATTTTGTTTTGGAGTTTTGTGTTTAGAATAATTATACTAATTGTTTTATTTATTTCAAAGACTTTTTCTTCTTTCTTTGTTTTTTTTATATATTATTATTAACTTTTTCTCTTAAGATTTCTTTGTGGTTGTTGATAATGGATGTTGACAGGTTGAGCCCATCTCTTGTTGATACTTGCACTCCCCATCCAACGGACCACCCTCCTATTGCTGTTGTTGGTAAATCTGGGTTTAAGCCCATTGAAGCCCATTGACCTACCAATCAGCACACCTGCAAACCAGCGCCCCCCTCTCACTTTTATTTATTTCTTTTTTTCTTTTTTTCTTTAATCCCTATTGTCTTGTTTAAATTTTGTTTGTTAATTATTTTACTAACAATTGTTAGAATTCTATTAATTTATAATTTTATTAGTTTTTTTTTACTTAAATTTTGTTTGTTAATTATTTTTAATAAAATTTCTTAGAACTTTATTACTTTAGAACCTTATTAGATTTTTTTTTTGTTTAATTTTTCTTGATAATTATCAATATAACTTTGATGTTAGTTTATTTTAATTTATTTGAGTTTAGTTAAATAAAATTGTGTCAGTTTTAGCTGTAGTTTGTGCTCATTGTTTTGTAGGCCCATTGTTCGATTTCTGGACTTGAAGGCTTGTCCTGACATCTTGTTAAGTTGGATCCTCTTCATTTGGTTGGTTTGAATGATGGAAATTTTATTTTGATCTTTATCTGATATCTTGATAATGGACAATTTGCGTTTGAACTGTTGAATCTGCTTTAGACTTGAATTTCTTCCTGAGTTCTCTTGCGCGTTTTGAAGAGGCAACGGACCTTCTCCGTTAGGTAACACTGAGGACCGTTTATACTTATTGCATGCTGCTGCATCTGGAAGTCCTACTGGTGTAGGCTCTGTTTGTGCATTATTCATTTATTCCATCCGCATTCTTTTCTCCTTATCTTATTCATCCATTTCTTCTTATTCATATCAATTCTTCTTTCTCATCTTCTTTTCTTAACTTAAGGTGTGCTTAGGCCACCATGGAGCTTCTCCTTTCTCCTTTCTCTTCTTCTTCTCTTCTTCATTAGGGTAGGAACCCCACAAACCTTAGGAACAACCAAGCATGACAATGATTAGGGTTTTGATTAGTCCCCCACTTGGTTTTACCTTTGTGTCTCTTTGAGTCCTCTCTTCTCATCTCACAATCAGGGACTAAACCCTAAAGGCTTTAAGGCTTTGTGATTAAGCTTATGCCTGCATCCTTCTATTAGGATGGAGTGTATAACTTTAATCCTAAGTGTTAAACCCTTAATGTGTTTAACTCCTTTAATCAACTCACTTAATAATCATCAAGACTTCACACTTGTAACTTGGGCCTTGCATTAGGGTTCTAATTCTTCCTTAATTGGTTAAGAAGGACTAACCCTAGTGTTAATGGACAAGTCCCCCTCAAGTTGTCTTACAAACCCTAAAAGTCACTTCTTCATCTCACCATTCAATAAAATCCACTTAATCAAAGGCTTGTTTTGTCATGAGTTTAATCCTTAATCATGGATTAAGTTGAGGAGCTTTCCTCAACTTAAACATTCTCATCTATTATCCTTCTATTAGGATGGTGTAATGAGTCTGTTTAATCCTTGATTATGGCTTAACCTCCTTACTTAACACTAAACAAAAACACCAAAAACATCTAATTAATCACAAGTAGGTTAATGATCTTAATCCTACATCAAAGGTGATTAAGTGTGAGAAGCTGACTTCACACTTAAGGTATTCTCATTACCCCTAATCAGAGGGAAGATGTGGTGAGTTTGCTAACCCATTGGTTTAGGCTTAAGCTCATTAACTTATGACAAACTTTCAAAAGCAATAAAAGGCTGAAAACTCAAAAACAAACCATAATCGTCTCCTTCAGGATTCTTTTCTCATCTCATTCACTCATAAACGAGAACTTGCTTCTTCCGTCTAATGCAAGACAGTTTGCACCTGAGCTAGACAGGTCATACACTTGAGCATAGACAAGCAAGCAGTTCACAAGTCAATTCATCTTTCAGTCCCTTTGGGTCGAACTACGGTGTTCTGACTTCCTCATTGCACGAGAGGATACGTAGGCATAACTTAACAGTTATCGAACAAAAGTCTCTGTATATTCCCCCTCCTCTAGCTTTATTCTTTTAGCCTCATGATCTTGAGCATTTCATTCTCATTCTTACACTGACACTTTCATACTTCATATCACTTATACACTATGCACTGACACCTGTACATCTTTTCCAGCTCTTTTATACACAAATTGCACTGACACTACCCCTTTAAAACACAAATCTTTTAAGCGTGGATCCCGTCGAGTACGACGGACAATCTGGGTGCTAATACCTTCCCAGGTTGTAACCAACCCCCTTTCTCAGTCTCTCTGGTTCGCAACCGTCTTATCCATATCTTTCTAGGTCTATGCAGCATTGCCTTTCCTCCGGGATAAAAATGCCTAGCTGGCGACTCTATTCATCTCCAGTGAGTTCACGGCTGTGTGTTCTCATTGTCCCTCTCGCCGACCGTTCGCGTCTGTACCTTTACTTGGGCCATAGTCCCATCTATCGGGAGCGACACTATTCACCCCGAAGATCAAGAAAAAACTACCTTTACATGCCCAGTTGGAACTTTTGCCTATAGAAGAATTCCTTTTGGACTTTGTAATGCTCCTGCCACTTTCCAACGCTGCATGATGTCTATCTTTGATGATTATTTAGATGGAATTATGGAAGTATTTATGGACGATTTCTCAGTTTGTGGATCAGATTTCAAAAATTGTCTTATCAACCTTGAGAAAATCCTGGAGAGATGTGTGGAGGTAAACCTTGTGCTAAATTGGGAAAAATGTCATTTCATGGTCACCGAAGGGATTGTTTTAGGACATATAGTTTCCGAAAAAGGTATAGAGGTAGATAAAGCAAAAATAGAAGTCATAGAGAATCTAAAACCGCCGAAGACTATCAGGGAGATAAGAAGTTTTCTTGGACATGCCGGATTTTACCGACGTTTCATCAAGGATTTCTCCAAAATAACAAAGCCCTTAACTGGTCTTTTAATGAAAGATGCTGAATTTATCTTCGATGAAAAATGTACTGAAGCATTTAATCTTCTGAAGCAAGCTCTGATTTCAGCACCTATAATGAAACCCCCTGATTGGTCAGAACCGTTTGAGATAATGTGTGACACCAGTGATTATGCTGTTGGAGCCGTTCTAGGTCAAAGAAAAGACAAAAAGTTACATGTAATTTATTATGCCAGTAGAACCCTAGACGCTGCACAGCTCAACTACGCAACAACCGAAAAAGAGCTCCTAGCTGTAGTTTTTGCCATAGACAAATTTAGATCTTATCTAGTAGGAGCCAAGATTATAGTTTATACCGACCATGCTGCCATTCGTTACTTACTAAGCAAAAAGGATGCCAAGCCTAGGTTACTTCGATGGATTCTATTACTGCAAGAGTTTGATTTGGATATCCGTGATAAGAAAGGCACTGATAATGTGGTGGTTGATCACCTATCTAGGCTAGAATACCTGAAACCTGATTCAGTACCCATAAATGACGATTTTGCCTATGATAGACTGATAGCCCAACTAGAAACTATTGAAGATGATAACCCAGACCCACATGAGCATTCTCATAAATCCTTAGCTATAAGCAATGTACCTTGGTATGCAGACTTTGTTAATTATCTAGCCGCTGACATCATACCCCCTGATCTAAACTACCACCGGAAGAAGAAGTTCTATAGTGATGTGAGAAACTTCTGTTGGGACGAACCATTTCTTTTCAAGAGAGGTAAAGATGGCATTTTCCGCTGTTGTGTTCCAGAAGAAGAGGTAAATAATATAATTGAGCATTGTCACTCTGCACCCTATGGTGGACATGCAAGCACATCTAAGACCTACGCCAAGATTCTTCAAGCTGGCCTATTTTGGCCTACTATGTGGCGTGATGTCCATGCTTTCATTGTCAAGTGTGACAGATGCCAACGCACGGGAAATATTTCAAGACGTAGTGAAATGCCGTTAAGAAATATCCAAGAAGTAGAACTCTTCGACGTATGAGGTATAGACTTTATGGGACCGTTCCCCCCATCTTTTGGAAATCAGTACATCTTAGTAGCTGTTGACTACGTGTCTAAATGGATTGAAACTATCGCCGCACCCACGAACGACACCAGAGTAGTCATCAAATTATTCAAAAACTATATATTTCCCAGGTTTGGAACCCCCCGTTTAGTCATAAGTGATGGAGGATCACACTTCATATCGAGAATATTTGATAAACTTTTAAGCAAGTATGGAGTTAAGCATAGAGTAGCAACACCATACCACCCACAGACTAATGGACAAGTGGAAGTATCTAATAGGGAGATCAAACAAATCCTCGAGAAGACTGTCTCTATATCTAGAAAGGATTGGTCACAGAAACTTCAAGAAGCATTATGGGCCTATAGAACCGCTTTCAAAACTCCTATAGGAACAACCCCTTATCAACTGGTCTATGGAAAATCATGTCACTTACCTTTTGAGTTGGAGCATAAGGCCTATTGGGCCATCAAAACTTTGAATTTGGATTACTTGACTGCTGGTGAGAAACGTATCCTTGATATCCACAAATTAGAAGAGCTCAGACAATCCGCCTACGAAAATTCCATCATATACAAAGAAAGAACAAAAGCTTGGCATGACAAAAGAATCATAAGAAGAGACTTCAAAATAGGCGATCATGTTCTCCTGTTCGATTCTAGGTTACGACTTTTTCCAGGAAAACTTCGTTCGAGATGGACTGGCCCTTTCGAAGTATCTAAGATCCTAAGATCCGGTGCTATTGAAATCAAGAACCAAACATGTAAACCGTTCATCGTCAATGGACAGAGGTTGAAGCCCTACGAAGGAGGTGACATCCCAACAACATACACCTGCCATACTCTAAGTGATCCACCATATCCTTCCAATGATGTTTAAAAATCGGTCGTCGAGCTAATGACGTTAAACAAGCGCTGCATGGGAGGCAACCCATGATTTTTCTTATTTATGTACTTTTTATTTATTTTTACTTTATTTTAATTTGTTTATTTTATTATTATGTCAGGACTAACGATTGAATGTTTTATGTGCTTTCAGGACTTGTTTGCTAACCTTGTACAGAATGCAGAACCCTGATGACATGCACGTTGTAACACGGTGGGAGAACTGACTTTAGTTATGTTGCGGATAGCAAGAGTCGCCACCGACTTTTATTTTATCCAAAGGAAAGGCATAAAAGAACATGAAAGACCTTTTAAAAGATTTTTGGGTCCGGGGGGTAGGTTATGTAAAGGGAAGGTGTTAGCACCCTTTACATCCATGGTTATCCATGGGCTCTTAGTTACTTAGCTCACTTTAAAATGTTTTTGAAAATGTGAAGTGTGTGAATAGAAATTTTCATAAAAGTTTGATAATGATCCATGTACGGATGCGTAAAAAACTTGTGTTTGAAAATTATTTGAAATTTATGAAGTGTTTGAAAAGTTTTTAAATAATGAGCAAGTAACTATGAGGAACCTACCCTAAAGTTTAAGTCTTTCTGTTCTTGAATCCTTTAAATGGTAAGACTATCCCTATTATTAAGGAATAGGTAGTCATTACCTTGGATGTGAGGAACAAGTAAGGGTCATCTGTTAATGTAGGCAACTGTAGGGTGTATTAAGCAATTTTGGAGGGACTGTCATCTTTATTCGAAAGGGACAAGATCATTACGAAGGCAACATTCGAAAGGGACTTGATCTTTTATTTGTTAAGGGACTAGATGATGTGAAATTGAGGGACTTTTTGCTTTATACACCCTACTTGACCTTTTGATTAGGCAACAATGAGAGGTAACCCTAGAAAGTGAGATGGCGATCAAAGATCGACTTACGTGTGTGAATGTTCAATTTTAAATATTTATCTTTTAAATTAAGTGATCTAAATTAATTTTAAATAACATACATGTTTTTACACTCCCTATTTTACTAACCATAGCATTTAAAATAATAAAAAAAAAATTACTACAACTATTACATATGAGATACAATTACATAATAATAATTAAAATAAATTAAATAAGCAAATAGATAATAATAAATAATTGGGTTAGTAATAAAAAAAAATAAACAATCATGTAATATATAAATAAATAAATAAAGGGGTTAGTAGTAATAACATAAATAAGAATAAGATGAAAGAAATAGCATAATGATAAATAATAAATTAAAAGTTCAATTTTGAATGAATAATTGTTTTTTAGATTTTTTATAAAAAAGAAATAAATAATAAGTATTAATAATTCTAATATTTTAATTTTGGGTACATACATATAAATAATAAATTAATTTACAAAAATAAAGTTAAGATTTTTTTAATTGTTTAGAAGAGAATAAATTAAAGTTAATTATTTAATCCAATCTTAATTATATAAAAACTATACATAATAATAATATAAACAAATCATAAAAAAATAAATAGACATAATTAGAAGTTATATACAAATATGTTAATAATTATAAAATAATTAAGGTTTATGAAGTGAATTAGGGTTTACAAAAATAATTAGGTTTTTACATATAAATTTTTTTAGGGTTAAGTATTTAAAACATAATTAAATTATTTATACAAAAATATATAATATTAATGATATACTATAAAATAAATATTAAATAATTTCACTAATAAAAATTTGAAATTTAAAATATAAGTTTTTGTTAAATTATATACAAGAAAATAATAGTAAACATTTTTTATTTTTAATATTTATTCATTAAATTGATTAAATCAAAATATAAGCAAATTAAATGAAATAAAATAAGTGATAAAAAACTTACCTGGGGCTGAGATTCGAACCCAGGCCCTAGGCTTTGAATATCCAAGACCAAACAGTCAACCATTGGGACAAGCCATGCGCTTGTGCTATGGAATGAGAGCCAAGGCGTTTTGTTTCATAACCTGTGAAAATCATAAAAAAAGAGCAAAACAATACAAAAATGGCCTGGGGAGTATTCGAACCCAGGACCATTAACAACACGCATACGCACACAAACCAGCTGAGCCAACACTATCTTTTGAAACAAATATCAACACAATAATATAAAATATAATATCAAATTTTAAAATATGAATTTGGCGCCAGATGATCATCTTCAACCTTGGTTCCTGCAAATTCACCTGCGAAATCTCCTACAAGTTTTCCTGCGAATTTATTTTTGTAGCTAAACCTGCGAATCTTAATCATCATTAAAACTGCAAAGTTTCATCAAATTAATTGTATAAATATGATCCAGAGGTTGATTGGCATTGATCCATGGTCTTAGAATTCATTTATAATTGATAAATCGTAAAACCCAAAAACGGCCGAAGAACCCTAGCCATGGTGATTTCTCCATCTTGAACCTAAAATCAAATTAACTTATCCAGAAAGTATCCAAGCATCATCATAAACACAAACCAACAGTTAGTTTTCGTTAATAATATGTAAATCATTCAAATCGAAAAAATTTAAAACATGAACAATGTACATTCGGTTTTCACAATTTAGGGCATGAATGAATGATGTTATGATCCAGAATCAATCCATGAACTTCAAGGAACAAGTTGCAACCTTTGGTTTGTCTTGAAAAGGACTCTAAGTGCCAAACCGAATTGGAGTTTTTTGTGTGAATTTTGAAACTTTGCTCTTACCTTTGGAGGCTGAATTTTTCCGTCCCTATGCATTGTGATGAGTTTGTATACTTATAGAAGAATGAAATTATGTCAAAATAACATGGATTTATGGGCCTTGATGGATACCTTGAGTGTGAAGAAATCTCCTTGCCAAATTAGTCAAAAAATCAAATATTTTCATGCTATAATGTCTTAGCACGAATTTGGATGGTTTTGAATCAACTTAAATGGTCATTAAGAGTTTCTAGAAGAAGAATCACTTTTAAATATTCAATTTTCATATTTTATTTTGATTTAAAATGATTTAAAATGAATAAAATCAAAATAAATAAAATCAAAATAATAAAAATATGAATAAATGAGGATTGGGTCGTGCATGATGTCATATTGAAGTTTGGATCACAAAATTGCAAGCCCATTTGGAAGAAATTGGTTTTAAGGCCCTATTTGCTTCATAAACCTCCCAAAAATTTCCCAACTTTGCAAGGGCGCAAATCCTTCAATTTTAATGCTATGAGGGTGTTCTTGGACATTTTGGAAATCTTAAAGAGTCCTCTAACCAACCTCATTGGTTTCATGTCCATATCATTTACCATTCTCAAGTTATGCCCTTTTGAAGTTGTTGACTTTTTGTTGACTTTCAAAAGGACCTATAATGTCTTAGCCCATACCTTCCAAATGAAGCATTTTTGGGCTTGGCTTGTGAGACACAAAGTTGTAGAGAATTCAATTTCCTTCAAAATGAGCTTTGGATGGAAAATTGGTGATGAAGCATGTGAAAGTTATGGCTGGTCAAAGTTCAGTTGACTTTTCCTGAGGAAACCCTAATTTAGAAACCTCTGATTCTTGATGATCTGGAATATCCTTGATGAATCATGATCAACCCTCGATCAAATGATGAATTTTACTTCATATACTTGATGTTGGCAAAAAATCATGAAGTTTGACTTTGGTTTGACCACAGTTGACCTCAGTTTGAGTTTTTAATTGCTTTGACTGATTTTGACTTATCTGATCATTTGACTGAGCAAACCTTTGAGAAAAGTCTTGAAACTTGTCATGGGGGTTCTTAAACACATATAAGATGTTATGAAGCTCACTTGAAGTCTTGGAAGTTCATTTAGCCTGGTTAAAGTCAAAACCATAGTTTTGGATGCACTGCTTAGGAGGTGCATTGTCTGAGGGAATTGTCAACTCTTCTGACCAATTGTGAACTTTGTGAAACTTGTGAACCATCATAAAATGTCTTGTGAACCTCATGGGAGGTATTGTGAACCTTGTGAACCTTGTGAACCTCATAAAGTATCTTGTAGACTTCATGAACCTCATGAAAGGTCTTGTAAGCATTGTGAATCTTGTGAACCTTGTGAACTTCATAAAGTATCTTGTAGACTTCATGAATCTCATGAAAGGTCTTGTAAGTATTGTGAACCTTGTGAACCTTGTGAACCTTCTCAGCACACAAAGTCTTGTATTGTGAGGTCAAATTTTGGGGTGCAACACACGTGGCCTTTAGAGACGACGCACAGAGAGAGCGTTACCATGTCCACATGAGACGCCCTATGACTCCTACCAGGTACCCTGACCATGACTGCATGGATGCCTTGGGGATAGAGCCAAGCGTCAGATTTTTATGCCATCAACTCCATTGGGGCCAGTTTGACTACAGGAACAACACTTATAGGAACTTGACTCTTGAGTTCCTCAACTCGTTTCATCATGACCCTTGGGCTGGACCCGATGGACTCGCTGTTTTCAGGTTGTTCGGGATTGACTACTCATTCTCTCACAAAGAGTTTGGTGATTTACTAGGTTTCCAGACTACTCCTGATGCTATTCCAGAGACACCGATGGGGTATTTTATGAGCAGAGAAGTGGAAATGTTTTGGACTAAAATATCAGGTGGAGGAAGCCAAGATCCTTCTACCCAGTTTTCTCAGGTAATCCACAACCCTGCATTGAGGTACTTCCAGATGATTCTAGCACATTCTTTCCTAGGTTTTCCAGATACAGAGACCCTGCTAAGTGAAGAGGAGATTTTCCTACTGTTTTGTGCGACTCAGTCTCGCTCAGTTGCTTGTGGCAACTTTCTGTTGAAGGGCCTTGCTAGTGTTGCCAGATCATCAGTAGGCATCATACATGTCGGTGGGATTGTTACACAGATAGCTACTGCATTGGGTTTGTCTCGCAAGTTATGGCACCTTATGACCTTCTGCTGTTACACCACCCTGGATGTTGATTTTTGTCTTGACAGAGGACTGATGAGGAGGGCTTCTTTTGAGCCCAACATGTTTAGATTACTGATCGACGGCGAAGCGATACACTACTTTACATTACCAGATCCGCTGATGACCAGTGTCCATGATCCTGCCAATTGGAGTTATGCTCTAGAGGGTTATGGAGAGACTGTCGAAGAGCCGAAATTGCCTCCCGCCGCTGAGTACACTCCTACACCTCTTACTCCCCGAATCACTGTTATGTCTAACAATATGTCTCTGCAGCCACCTGACCTACAAACACAGATTTATGAGCTCCGTAAGGAGAATGCCCTGCTCAAGCAGGAAGTGGCAGACTTGGAGTTACAGATGCAGGTTTCTGATCTCACTCATGCCTCAGAGGCCGATGCTCTCTATCAGGCGATTGAAGAGCTTCGGAGGGAGATAGCTGAGATTCGTGGATCAAGCCAGGAAAAGAAGCCTACCACATGACTCATTCTACACTGACAGCGCTACCCTAGTATTTAATTTCCTTTTATATGCTTTATTTTATTTATCGCATTCCCAGACATATCTCACTTTATTGCATCTATTATATTTTCATGTACTTTGAATTCCTCCTATATATACATATTATGCACTAATGTTAATTTTTCTTTTTCTTTTTGATTTTTTTAATTATTTTATTTTTGTCGTGCAAAGAAAAAAAAATATAAGACAAAAATATTTTCATTTTTGTCTTCACAAAAAAATATGCAAGCCTCATGCCTTGAAAAGAAGAAGAAAACGCTATTCAGACCCCCCCGAAGACCAAAGGTGCAAGGAAGGCCCCAAAAGGAGGATTCAAAAACCCAAGGCCCAGGAAATGGCCTTATGGCGGGCGCCATAGGCCCTGTGGCGGGCGCCACACCGTACCCACAACAAATACGGGGCTGATTCCCCATTTCCACCATTTTCATCCCTTCTCCAAAAACCCATTTTTGCAACCTTCCAAAACCTCCTTGAACCCCATTAAAGCTCCCCCATTTCCAAAATACCCTCCATCCATAAAACATATCCAACATCCATTTTCATTTTCATCCACCAAAAACCAAAAAAAATCAAAACTTTATCATTCCCCTCATAAACCACTTTTCTACCATTTTCACTTCCTAAGGAGCAACCAACAATGGAGTTCAATGGATTTCTTCTTCGTGATGGAAGACCGGGCGATAGGCAACGAAAAATTATTCAGAGGCTTCAAAGTCGAGAAATTTTCTCGACTAGGTACGTCGACGATAACTGTCTGTATGCTTTGGGTATTTATCATAGTGTTTTTAATTTATTAGAATTTCTAGGCTTGCACAATATTTTCATTAATCAGGAACCTACCTATGAGAAACTGACAATTGAGTTTTTGAGTTCTTTGATATACACTGTCAGTCCTAACACTGCTAGCACTGTCGGTACTGTTATTTTTAGACTGTTTGGAATTGAGTATGAATTCAGTACCAACGATCTAGCAGGCTTGTTAGGAATCCCTCATAGGGAAGGTGCGATTTGTGAGGCACCTTTGGATGCGGAATGGTCGGCCGAGGTATTTACCTTCTGGCAAAGGCTTTCAAGTACTTCAATTAATTCTTTTGAAGGGATACTTGCGTCGACCATTCACAACCCGGCCATAAGAGTTTTTAGACTTCTTTTGGCATGTACTATTTTTGGCCGGGAAAGTCCAAACAAGGTAAATGCTCGAGAACTCCTATTTTTGCAAGGATGCCTCACTAGAACCCACATCAATCCGGTCCCGTTTATGCTTGCCCACATGACTTTATTTACTAATAAAACAGGACCGATTGTTTTTGGAGGGCTTGTTACGTCTATTGCTCGGGCTCTTGGCCTGAACAATGAGATAGCTACACTTGAACCACTACCTCCTCGCACAATTAATTTAAAATTTCTGAAAGACATGAAATTGTGTCGAACGAGGAGAGAAGGTGGTTATGAGTTGATGGTTCATGGGGTAGCTATCCCATCTGTTGCTTTACCATGCAGTAGACGTACTGATGTACGTGATGAAAGGAACTGGACCTATGATCTTAATGCTCCACGTGTTTTGGGTCCACTTCCTCCTAATATTCCCGATGGGGAGGCACATTACACTGATGAAGAGTATGATCGGAGAGATCAGTCTCCCATCCCTCACATGTCCCCCCATCGTCCTTCACAGTCACACACCGCACCATCTTCCTCTAACCCTGTTGCAGGTACTGCTCCTGGATTCTTTGTCACCGAGGAGATGTGGCGTGATATGACAGCTAGAGAAGAAAGGCGTGATGGCCTTCTCTCTACTATTTCACAACAGCTGACGGACAACATGAGCTTCATGCAACAATCGCGATTGGTTTCGGATCGTGCTTATAGCAACGTTTGCCGTACCTTGAACGATATCTCATTAGAGCAGAACCGTCAGAGAGAGTTCAACAACCGGCACTACCAGCTTGTAGAGGCCACTCAAGGTTCCATCTTAGGTAACCTTCAAGAGGTCCGGAGTGCTCAGGCTGCCTTATCAGCACGACTCGACCGGAGGGACCAGCATCGTAGTAGATCCCGTCGTTCCAGACCATCACAGCAGGACGGCGAGGGCACCAGTGCTCCTCCTCAGTAGTCTTTTTCAGGTTACCCCCCTTATCTTATTTCGAAACATTGGGGACAATGTTCGATTTAAGTGTGGGAGGGGATTTTATTGCTTTTTATCATTTCCCTTTTTAGTTAATTATTTCCTTTCAATTATTTCCCTTTTCAGTAATTTATTTTTCTTAGATAATGCATGAGTCTGACGAGTCACCAGTATAGTGTATTTTTAGTACATCTTCATTTTTTCCCATTTCCTTAGCCTTACCAGAAAAATTTTAAAAAGAAAATAATGTTGTTTCACATGTTTTTTGGGCTTTGAGACAGGTTTAGATTAGGATGTGGTGACTTAGGTCAACTTTTTGAAACATCAGAACCATTTTAGCACCATAGACCTCTTGAATATAGGAATCACTCCTAAACCCCACCACCATGGCCTTTATTATCATTTAAAAATTGTCCTAAGTAGTTTATTTTAGCAGTCAGCTCCGGCCTAAGCATGCTCTACGTAGGGGGCCGATGAACATAAGTGAATGATCCGATGCTAATAAAAAAAGAAAATAAAGGCAAACTCTGGTATAGGTGACCCTCACAAAGTCATTTAAACCGAAAAAAGAGAAGAAAAAAATTTTGCCACAAAAAGAAAAAATTGCAAGTCACCTATTGTTAGTTGGTTCAGAGGTATCTGGCACTGAACTTGGTAGGGCGGATTACGATCCGATCCCCCGCAACTTACAATTAGGTCAAATAAAACAGGTTTACACATGCTTATGTGCCAGAAACCTTATGTTATGGATCAGAATCACTAACCGGTCACTCTACTATGAAGCATGTACGGATAACGGGCTTAATGTGATTGCGCCTGAATGAAAAGGACACACAAAAAGACGAGAAGATAGGCCTAGGTATTGTGGGATGATATGGAGTGGTTAATATAGGATTGAAGTTTGTGTTTGTGTTACTATGGTACCCTTGGTTCACTTAGTTAGTACCTGTCACTGCATCCTGACTTGAACTTAGAAGCCCTTTAGCCCAAAGACACGTGTTGACACCATATTTTCTTGAGCTTTAATGTTTGCTTGAGGACAAGCAAAGGTTTAAGTGTGGGAGAATTTGATCACACTAAATTTCACCGTGTTTCTGACTCCGATTTCGCATGCATTCTTAGTTTTTATTGTTGTTTTGTTATGTTATTACTTTGTTTTCTTATGTTTTCAGGTTTTTATAGTAATCGGGGCTTGAATCGAGAAAAGGAGCGAAAAAGGAGTGGAAACGGACGAAAACCTAGAAATTCAGCGTTTTGCACTTACGGCACCCACCGTGGCGGGCGCCATGGGGTTAGCCATGACGCGGCCACGTCTCAAGACCACTCCACAACTGCCAAGACCCACGATCCCCACTCTCTCATCCCCTGTCAGCACCATGGCGGGCGCCATGACCTTGTGGCGGGCGCCACAAGGCAAAATTCAGTAACCTCCACTTTTTAGTGGAGGGGCATCCCGGTCTTTTCATGCTTTTAGTTTTCCTATAAATAGGACTTTAGTTTTTCGTTTTTCTTCATCCAGAATTAGATTTCTCTAGGCATATATCAGTTTCAAAGCAGTTACCATTCAACATCGGGGTGTTTCTGCAATCGAGTGATCGAGTCTGTAATCTGTCTGTGTGATCGAGTTTTGGAGCACTCTGGAGGAAGTTAATCCTGCCGCCATTTTAATTCCAGTTCTTATTTTACTTTTCCGCATTGCTTTACTTTCATTTATTTCTCACACTGCTTTAATTTATTTATTATCCGCACTCGCACTTTACTTTATTTATTTCCCGCACTCGCTTTACTTTTGTTTATTACCCGCACTCGCTTTAAATTCCTTTATTTCCCGCACTCGCTTTAAATTACTTTATTTCTCGCACTCGCACTAAATTCATTTACTTTCCGCACTCGCACTAAATTACTTTTATGAAAAATTATAAAAAGAATATTTACTTTATCATGTCTAACTAATTCCATAAAGGTTAGGATGTAAGGATCGTAATTAAACCAGTAATCCGTATAATTGTTCGTGGAAACACCTAAGGGCTATTTTATCTTTCAATCTAATTGTTTTTAACTATTTCAAAAACAGCCAAAAGCGCTTTGTCTAGTTCATTAGGAGTATTTAGATTAAAAAGAAAAGAGATTTTAAAACGATTTTCGGACGCGTTATGAGATTTAGAGTCTGGTTCATAAGAACCTCTTTTTGCTAAGAAGTCCAGGTTAAAATACTTTTCAACTTAGTTAAGATACTACATTTCTTAAAAATAGGTTTACTACTCTAACGCAGTACGCACCTTTTTATCCGTGACAATAGGAGGGGTTGATTAGAGAGTACAACTCGGTTCTGAATACGCGAAAGTGACAGTTCCTGTTAAATTAGTTCTTTTCAAAGGAGAAAACATTGCCCATAAGTAGTTCCATTAACAAGTATTGGATTATCATTGATTACGTGAATTACATTCGAGCCTGTCTTTTATTTATTATTTAAAATTATAATTTTATTTACCATTGCACCCTTACTAAAACCCTTATATTTAGTTGCCTTAGATACACACCATAACAACAGGTACGATAGATTGACACTTGGTCTCTGTGGATTCGACAATCTTTTATATTACTCTGACGTGTTCGTACACTTGCGAAAAACACGCATCAAGTATCAAGTGGGAGAGCTCGTGCTCAAGAGGATTGTTCCTCCAGGTTCAGATCACAGGGGCAAGTGGACCCCAAATTACGAAGGACCATTCATAGTGAAGAAAGTTTTTAGGAGGAGCACTGATGCTCACCACTATGGATGGAGATGACTTCTAATCCCCTGTTAACTCGGACGCAGTTAAAAAATACTTCGCATAAAGAGACCCGCTGGACACAAAAATAAAATTAAAGTCCAGGCAAAAAAAAGGGCATCCCGGCGAGCTAAAAACAGAATAAAAAGCTCGGGCAAAAGTTAGGGAAAATAAATAAAAAAATGTACACCCGCTGAGTTGAAAAGCCACATTGGACAACTCAGGCAAAAAAGGGTATCCCGGTGGATTGAAAACTCAAAAGGGCGATCCACGCAAAATAAGGGAATAAGCGAACAACTACGACCCGAGTAATCTGAACCAAATCATCGTTTCGTACAGCTTGACAATATCAGAAGGGTAGGAATCAGTCCCCTCATCTTCTCAGAAAGCAAAGGCCAAAATGGAGAGTTTTGAAGACATGTTGGTCATAGCAAAAATGGAACTCATTGGGATGCCGTGTCCATTGCCATTAGGATAGTTTATTTTCTCAATTTTATGGTGGCTACCTCTTTCCAGGTGGTTGCTTCCTGATGTAAATCTTTGCCTATTCAGAGGCCTTTCAATAAAAAGAATATTCAGTAAAAAAGTTGTGTTGTGTTGTGTTTAGTTTTGTTTGCAAAATGTCCTGAATTTTTGGCAAAAATAGTATTGCATTTAAAACATGGTGATAATTTGAAAAAAAAATGATGACATTGCAGGGAAACATTTGAAACCCTCTTTGAGTGTCGGGCGACGATGGATGAACCGATCATACCATGCAAGTCCCCGGGGCACACTTGTGTTTTCTGTTGTTGCAGGTTGCAGGATGGTGTCACATTCTCCCAAGCAGAAGTTTCCCCAGCTAAGTCTTGGCAGGTAGCCCAAGCAGTTTATTCTTCCCCAGTGTAGTATGCCCAGCAGGAAGCTGAATGCCTGATGTCCCCACAGAGTTTAGAATTAGAAAAATTCTCTCCCCATCTAAAGCATTGTTGAAGTATCTTTCCCAGCCAAGTCTGAAGATGATCCTTCCCCACAGAGTTCATATTTGATTTTCACTCCCATCAGTGAAATATTCCCCGGAGAAGTCGCCAATTTATTTTTGGTTAATATGATGATACAATCAGGTATTCATCAGCCCAGTCAGAGTTAGGTGTCAAGGCCTCTCGACTTGTTTTTCCCCTGCAGAGTTGTAACTCTTGTGGCCAATCAGGAATTTGTTTGTTGCTCGTCTGCACTTCTCCTGCACTCGTCTGTGTTCGTACTTTATTGTCGCGCGTCCTCATCTTTCAACACTCGTCTGTGTTATCATTTTGGTATTGCTCGTTCGCTTTCCCCAGCAGTGGCCCATGATTTACTTCGTTGTTGCTCGTCTACAATTCCCAACACTCGTCTATGTTTGATATGTAATCTTTGTTGTTTGCTCGTCTGCAACTCCCAACACTCGTATGTGTTTGACATTTGATAGCGCTCGTCTGCACTTCCCAACACTCGTTTGTGTGTGGTATCTAATATTTGTGGTTGCTCGTATGCATTCTCCGACACTCGTCTGTGTGTTATCTGTTTGAAGCCCGTCGGCTTTATTTGGATACCCGTCTGTATCATCCCTAACGCTCGTCTGTGTTAGCTTATAACTGTACGTGTGGATTTGCTGATTACCCTGGTACTCGTCTGTATTGCTACTCCAAATGCTCGTCTGTGTTTGAATTTCTGGTATTCGTCTATACCATTGGCTTCATCTGTATCATAGCCTGAAGCGCTCGTATGTGCTTCTTAGATCATCGTTTGATACTCATCTGTATCATTGACTTGTGGCACTCGTTTGTGTTCTCTTGATGATTATCCAATACTCGTCTGTATTGAAGAGGTTTAAAATCCTGACTGTGGGAATAAATGTCAAAATGGTTACCGGTCCTGGTGTTACAGGTATATTCGAAGGAGGCTCGTTTGTCTCAAGCACCACTTATTGATGTGGCACCTGGCATAATAAGTTTGCTCGAAGAAGACTCGTCTGTCTTATACCATATATCCACGGATAATATATGAAGAGGGTTCGTCTACCTTGATTATGCATGTCTATCCCACAGACTTTAATGCATCACTGGTCCTGGCGTAATAGGTATATCCGAAGGAGAGTCGTCTGTCTCAAGTCATATGTTTGCAAAGTGTATGGGGGCTCGTATGTCCAGCTCCTGGTGTAACAGGATTGTTCGAAGAAGACTCGTCTGTCAAAGTATTCTTATCCCATATAACAGTTTCAACTTGGAAGAAGCTCGCCTGCTTTCTCTTCACTTCAGATCACCAAAGCGTCATTTGGTTGGGTTCATTTCCCAATTTTTGCATTCTTCGTCAGAGTGCAAATTTCAGGTCTTCTTGGTATTCAACCACAGTTTATCTTGAACGGTCGATAGCCCGTGCTACCGTCCTTTTCAGATTAACATTTGTTTGAATATGGGCAACTGTAACACCCCAAATTTTCCCTCTTCATCTTAAGCATCATATCACATCATATTCATCATGAACATATCATATTCTTAGCATCCTAGCATGGAAAGATGAGGCATAACATTTCTCATGACCTAGCATTAGGCATATGATCATCTGTGGAGGTTTTTGAAGCATCACAAGCCATGACAAGGGGCCCAATGTTTTTGTACAAGTCCTATTAGGGGTCTACATTGCATTTACAAGTTCAGGTTCATTTACAAAAGCTCAGAAGGTTGGAAGATCATCAGGGAATCCAGGCTAAGGCAAAGCTCCTAAACAATGGTCCTAAATTAGGGTTTGAGATTCAAGCATGAAAACCTCAAAAATTTGGCCATTTCATTTGGGAAAATTCTTTCACATGTTAAGAGGATCCTAGGTACCAAATTTGGTGAGAAAATTCCTTGTGAAAGTCAAGTATTTCTTCAGTTGCTTGCAGATGAAGTAATTGGTCAACTGTGCCTTAAAAAAGTCAACTGTGTGATTTCAAGGGGTCCAATCCATTTTTTCTAGACAAAGGATGTTCTTAAAATGTTAGAAGAGGTTTGGCAAGTTCAAAGATCAAGAATCATGAGGTTTTGAGGTGTTTTGCAAAATTGGTGCAAAGTTGGTTTTGAGAAAATGCCATATTTGGCAAGTTTTGCCCTAAAATTCAAGTGAGCTTAACTTGGTGAAAAATTCTTCAAATGGACCAAAGTCAAACATTAAAGTTGGAGATTAAGACCTCCCATTTTCAAAAAGTACAAGTACTTTTTCATATCATTCTTGGTTGAAGAGTTATGCCCCTCGAAAATTTGGCAAATATTAGGGCAAAAGTTGAATTTCCATGCATGCACCAAAGCCAAAAGTCTTGAAACTTGATTTTAAGTGTTGGTATGGATCAAGTGAGGTTACAATGTTAAAATACAATGCATTTGGCATACTTTTCTCAAAGGAATGCAACAAATTCGTGCAAGATAAGAATTTCATTCAAAAAATGCAATTTGTGCATGAACATGAAAAGAGTGTGATACTTACATCTAAGGGCCAAGATCTTTTGGTTTGAAATCAAGGGCTGGATGGTGAGTGCACATGGGCAAAAGGCAAAGGAATGCATGAGGATTACATGATATCACACCAAACTTGCCAAAATTTCAAAATCACTCAAACTTTTGATTCTCACGTGCAAATCATCCCATTCTTTCAGCATTGAGTCATGACTCATATAAATGAAATTAGGGTTTTGTTAGGGTTCAGTTCTCTCTCATTGCTCAGTTTCCAACTTCTTTCACAATTTGAATTTTCTCTCAAATCTCATCACACACTTGCTCTCTCCAAAAACAAATCACAGATCCTTCATCCTTGAGAGCTCAGGATCATATATCTCACCATTGTGCAAGCTATCTCTGAAGATTCATCACCTTGCCATTTTAGGGCAGTTGGTTGCAAATCCTCAGATCCAGCAAGATTCAAGGCTCTAGTTTCATTTATTTTGCAACTAGAGTATATTTGGAGTGGATTGGCTTCATTCTCTGGGCTTCTAACAAGCTTTTTCAAGAACTACAATCTCAGGTAAGCTTATGAATCTTCAGATCTGGAAATGAAAATGTTTGTGTGCATCTTGATCTTTGATGTTCACTGATCACTCTGCTTGTTTTGGTTTTGAATTTGGTGCATTGTAGAGCTTGTAATTTGAATTTGATTTTTCATGGTCAAAGCTGTTTGTTCACGATCCAGGAGATTCATTGATCTATTGATTTTTCATGCTCATATTTGAACTCAGCATAGTCCAATTAGTAAATCTGGAGTTTCTTTTTCATTTTTATGGTGTTTTGTTCATATTGTGAATCGTCCGGTGCCGGAGCCCTAGCTCCGGTCACCGGAATCTAGAAAATGAAATTAGGGTTTCGTGAGGTAGAAGATGACTTGTGAACCCTTGGATCTTTCCTCTCACCTCTCCAGATCTTGACACCTCATAACCGAGGCCACCCTCCCCTTCACGTGCAATTTGTTTTCTATTTTAATTCAGCATGTTGAGCACCACACAGTAATTGGCATACTCCCTCAGCTCTCACCCAACGAAATGGACACGTCATTTAATGAATGAAGCTCAGGATGTGTTGGTTCAATCCAATGGCTCATTGTTTTTTCCTCATTTCCCTGAATTTCCACCATATGTTTTATGAACCAGCGCCAACTGGGTGGGCCTCCTACTAATATTTGCACCCCCTTCTTCTTTGGCCCAAACTTTTTGAACTGAATCCTTTAATATTCGCACCTCCCAACCCTTTCCCATTTTTTATTTCTTTTTCTTTACTTTATTTTCATATCATTTTGGTTTCTAATTTTTAAAAATACTTCCAAGCTTCTAAAACTTCTGAAATAATTCATGGTTGGTCATTAGAGTTTTCATTAATTTTCCATATTTTTCTTTTCCATTTATTTTCATCAGCCACGTGTCAATTAATTTCCTCTCTTAATTAATTCTTTTTAATTCCTTTTCAAGTATCCTGCCTTGTCCAATTTCCCTAGTGTTCATCATTTTGAATTTTTTGTTGGTTCTTTTTGCTCTGGATTTATAAGAGGATGTAGTTCATGTGTGATTTTTGCCCTGATTTTTAGAAACTTATTCATTTGGTTTTGGTCCTTGGCTTGTCATTGAAGTTTCCTAACCCTAGTTCATGTTTATGTCCTCATTTGACCTACTTGGCTTCTGAATTTCTTCCAATCCTTTTGGCACATTGTTATATCATGTTTGAAGATCACTTGTCCTAAGTTGTGGAATTTTTGGGTTCATTGTTGATTTAATTTGAATTTTGGTTCATGCCTTGTCCCATTTTGCTTCCTTTTGATCATAAGGTCTCTTATTAGCTTAGAAGGGCACTTGTACCAACTTCTTCATCTCATTTGGGGTATGGTTGCCTTTCTTATTTTGGTTTAGGGTTTGGGTCTTAGAAATTTTGTGATTTGCTTATCTTTTAAGGTCTTCCATTATTATGTGCATTCACCTTACTCCTTTTCTTCCTTCTTCCTATAAGATGTTGGTTTAGCTTTATGTTTCTCTTCTCCTCATCTCTCTTGCTTCTAAAGCATTTCTTTCAACTTGATTTGGTTATGGTCTTGGGCTTTGAGTTCTTGTTTTGTGCATTATTGATTTGCATCTTATTAGGTTCATTTTGTTTTGCCATGTGTTTCATGTTGCTTCATATTAAGTTGTATGTTTCTTTTATCATTCTTGTGGCTTGCATTTGCATTGAGCTTTTGTCTATATGACTTCACTTCTGTTTGTATGATGTTGGCATGTCATTAAGTTCATTTCATTTCACTTGTATGCTTATGTTGCTAACCTTTTCAGGGGCTATGGTAAGTGTGAGGTGTGGATGTGATTCCCACATCTCCAAATCTCATCTCATCTCTTCTTATTTCTTACTTGTGCTAACCTTTTGATTGTTGGGCTTAGGCCTTACTTCCCTCCTCTCTTCTTCTTTCCTCTTCTTCTTCTTCTTTCTTTCTTCTTTAGGATAGAAAACCACACTAACCTTAGGATATCCATGCATGACAACACTTAGGATTCTTTAGTCCCCCATTAGATGTTTTACCTTTAGATCCTTTTGGTGTCTTCTCTTCTCATCTTCAAACTTAATTCTAATTCACTTAATAAATGTTGAGTTCTTTCATGTGACATGGGACTTTGCTATGAGATACTTGCACGCGTTCCGTTTCGGGGCGAGGTGTAAGTTATCCCTCGTGGTGGATAGGTCTTAACATGAGATTACCTCACAAAGAAAAGCTAAAAAACACTTCTTAATCAAAAATCACAAAAACACTTAATAAATGTTAGTAGGTCAGTGTGTGTGAGCCTTCACTTGTGGGACTAGCTTTGGGGATTTCCTCCATAGATAGGTGTGCCTCTTGCGCATTCCATTTCGGGATAATGTGAGACGTACACATCCCATTGAGTAAGACTTAGGTACACTTACCTATGCAAATTTCACTCATAAAAGCTTCTAAAAAACACCAAACAAACAATAAGCGTCTTTCCTTCGGGAATTCTTTTCTCATCTCATTCGCTCCGTACGCGAACTTGCTCCTACTTGTCATTTTGCAAGACGGTTACGCACTCGTCGTCCGAGTCTGCAACACCTGAGCATTGGCATAGGCAGTTCAAGCTTTAATTCACAAGCAATTTCTTTTCTACCCCTAGATAGGGGAACTACAGCGTCTCTGATCCTCATTTTCCCGATGAGGTACGTAGGCAGCGGGGTAGGGTCCGTTCGAGCATAATCTTTATTTTCCCTACATTTTTCTCTTTGTTTTCTCATTCATTTCCTTTCTCAGTTTTCTTTTCCAGTTCATATTCTTTTCTTTGCAGCAGCTTTCATGTCCTCACCCTTTGAAACAGTTTTCTCTGCAAGCGTGGATCCCGTCGGGTACGGCGGACGATCTGGGTGCTAATACCTTCCCAGGTCGTAACCGACTCCCGAACTCAGTATCTTTGGTTCGCAGGACCCGTGTCCTTCCTCTTATTTCTTCTGGTTTGTACAGCATTACCATTCCCGTTCCTTCGGGATAAAAATGCCTGGCTGGCGACTCTATTCTTTTCCGCGCCACTTTCGCGTTTGTACCAGGATGGAAATCCGGGGAGCGACACTAAGAAGTTATTAAGATCAGGTTACTACTGGATCACAATGGATGCAGACTGTTGTGCCTATGCCAGATTTATGCCTATAAGGTGCATGTGCCTCCGAATCCTTTGAATGTGATGTCTTCACCCTGGCCTTTCGCCACGTGGGGCATTGATATAATTGGAAAGATCGAACCGACTGCTTAAAATGGCCACAGATTCATCCTGATAGCCATTAACTATTTTACCAAGTGGGTGGAAGCAGCTTCATATGCAAACGTTACTAGGCAAGTGGTAGCCCGATTCCTAAAAAGAGACATCATCTGTCGGTATGGAGTGCCCGAGCGAATCATTATTGATAATGGTTCCAACTTGAACAACAAGATGATGGCAAAACTGTGCCGGGACTTTAAAATCCAACATCACAACTCTTCTCCTTACAGGCCAAAGATGAATGGCGCTGTTGAGGCGGCTAACAAAAATATCAAGAAGATTGTGCAAAAGATGGTGGTCACCTACAAAGACTGGCATGAAATGCTACCATTTGCCTTGCATGGGTACCGTACCTCAATCAAAACATCCACTGGGGCAACACCGTATCAGCTTGTGTATGGTATGGAGGCATGCCTACCTGTTGAAGTTGAACTACCCTCGTTGCGGGTACTGATGGATGTCAAGTTGGATGAAGCAGAATGGGTCCGTTCTCGGTACGATCAACTGAATCTGATCGAAGAAAAGAGATTAGCTGCAATCTGTCATGGGCAGTTATATCAGAAGAGAATGAAGAAAGCCTTCGATCAGAAAGTCAGGCTTCGGGAATATCAAGTAGGATATCTTGTGCTGAAAAGACTCCTCCCTCCTCATACAGACCACAGGGTCAAATGGACTCCAAATTACGATGGTCCGTTCATAGTAAAGAAAGTTTTCTCGGGTGGAGCACTGATGCTTGCTACTATGGATGGTGAAGATTTCCTATCCCCTGTGAATTCAGATGCATTTAAAAAATACTTCGCATAAATGACCCGCTGGACATAAAAACAGAATGTAAGTCCAGGAAAAAATAAGGCATTCTGGTGAGTTAAAAACAAAATAAAATACTTGGGCAAAAATAAGGGAAAATAAAGAAAAAAATGTACACCCGCTGAGTTGAAAAGCCGCATTGGACAGCTCAGGCAAAAATGGGTATCCCGGTGGATTGAAAACCCTAAAGGGCGATCCACGCAAAATAAGGGAATAAGCGAACAACTGCATTCTGAATTCGTCTGTATCTCTTACGACTTGGCAAGTTTCGAAAGGTTAAAGCATCGGTCAGAATCAGCTTTCTTCAGAAAGCAAGATGAGAAGAATGTCAAGGTCATACGAGTCATAGAAAAAGGGAAGCTCACTAAAGCGTCGTCAACATTGCCAGCACCTTCATTTTTCTCAATTTGTAACAATCTCCTCATTTCAGGGGGTTTGTTTCTTTGATTGTATTTGCCAATTCAGGGCACACAAACTAATAAAATCAGATTTTCAGTCACATCTCGTCTTGTACATTTTTATCTCGTTTGCAAAAATGTATGATATCTTTGATATAATGTTTGCATAAAAACGGGTGTGCCTTTCTAATCACATGCTTGCAGGAAATATATTACTTACTCCCGGGAGTGTCTAAACTCCTATGATGGAATCCAGTAAGGGATACCCCAGGGTACTTGTACGTTTCTTTGTCATAACAGGATTGCAGATATTCAGAGCGCAACATGGGGCATGAAAGGTTTTCCCCAGCAAAGTTGCTAAATCATTATTTCCTCAACACGTCCTCCAAACAGCACCTGGAATACTTTTTCCCCATCAGAGTTGTCAGGCATCACTTCTCCAACACATCTTCCTTCAGAGCAGTACCAGAAGATGCCCATATCCCCAGCCGAGTTATCAAGTAGCATCATCCTCGGCAGGGTCCCCACAAAAATCTCTAGGAAGACCGTTCAGTGGTCCTTCCTCTCCCAACAGAGTACTAGACAGGGAATCATCTCCCCACAGAGCTCCAGCCTCTTCCAGAAAAGCAATGTCTGAAGTTCTCACACAACAAAGTGACGGAAGCGTCCGCATTCCCAGCTGGGCTCCTCATTACAAAGATAGGTCAATCAGTGACCTATTTCCCCCAAGCAGAGTCATACATCTTATCAGATCTATCAATGATCTCATCCCCAGCTGGGATATTCTCCTTCAAAGCAGATCAGCCAGAGATCCCCACAACGACGGGATCCAAGTCCTGGATCGGTATCTTTGCATAATCATAGCATTTACATCATAATTCCTCTCAGAGCGTAGCATTCCGTCTAATACAGAGCATTATGGAAAAAATCAAACATATTGCATAATCACAAGTCAGGTTCGAATCAGTCACCTGTAAATATCGGTAATACCACATACCTCTCAATTTCCCTAACAGAAAGCCAAAGCGTCCCCTTTGCACTCTTCAAAGTACATGTTTATATATACTCATTCGACACTCGTCTGTGTCATATCATCCCCTTACAGGTATAAACCACAAACAGATACCTATACGCACTCCTGACACCCGTCCGTGTCACCATTCCCCAGCATGGTTGCCAAACACTTGTTTATAATACACTCCTTCCAACACTCGTCTGTGTCATCCTATCCCCACAGGTCACTGGATTACCTTTTACACTCAAGTTCATGATTTATACACTTCCTCTTATGACACTCGTCCGTGTCATACTCTCCCTAGCTAGTTGAAAACTCATCCGTGTCTCACTCATGTTTATTCTTACTCATACAGATACTCGTCCGTATCGTGTATACACACTTATTTCCCCTCAGATTCGACACTCGTCCGTGTTCTTTGTTAACCAGTTGGTACTCGTCCGTATCATCATCTCTGAACATGCGTCAGCAGTTGTTTCTACCGATACTCGTCCGTATCGTAGTCTTAAGGATGCTCGTCCGCATCTTTAATCTATACACAGTGTCAACACTTATACCTTTTATTTCTTGGATGTAAGCACTCGCTCGTGTTTACCATCCCCCAGCAAGTCCCCAGCAAAACATCTTTTCTATCCGACATTCGTCCTATGTCGCGATACTTTCGGAAGCCGTACCCTGCCAAGTGATCGTCCTTCACCTTTGGATGACCTTCCCTCATCCTTCTCCCAGCGGAGTCTCCATTATTGGAACCCTTTTTTATCCGACATTCATCCTATGTCGCGATATTTTGGCAGTCGTCCTCTGCTAGGTGATCGTCCTTCACCTTCCCGATGATCGTCTTTCATCATTTTTTTCCGATGGTCGTTCCCATCATTGATCTTGTTATCCGGCATTCGTCCTATGTCGTGATATCAGAGCAGTCGTCCCCTGCTAGGTGATCGTCCTTCACCTTCTTGATGATCGTCCTTCATCATTTTATCTGATGGTCGTCCCCATCGTTGATCTTGTTATCTGGCATTCGTCCTATGTCATGATAAACCCTGAGAGCAGCCGTACCCTGCTAGGTGATCGTCCTTCACCTCTTGATTATCGTCCTTCATCATGCTTATCTGATGGCTGTAAACACCCCAAATTTGCCCTCACCCATTCACACCATGGCTTGTGATCATTTCATATGCATAAACTCAATCATAGCATCTCATATCACATTTTTGATTCACTGCATTGGTTCAAAGTCATCTGCATCAGGGTTTGTGATCTGAGCTATCCAAGAGCCTCTTGAGCCACTCCAAAGGTCATCAATCACTTCAAAGGGGTCCATGTGTGTTCAAGCATCATATTATATCCTCTCAAAGTCAAGAATGTCAAAGAATCACAAGAACTGAGAATGGTATGGATGCAGAGCCAGGTTTGACTGCACAGATGACCTAGAATTAGGGTTTTGGTTTCAAAGGCCATAACTCCAATTTTTTTGGTCATTCTTGTTTCTATTGGTCTCTATATGGTATAGGGAGTATGCATATCAATTTTCATGAAGAAATTCCATGGGGAAGTCATCTGATCAAGAGTTGACTTTTCAAGCAAGTCAGTGCAAAATCAGGGCATCTGAGACCCTCAATGACCCAACCAAGGGGTGTTCTTCATCATTTTTATTGTATATGATCTTTATTTGATCATGGAAGATGTTGGAAGTTTACAAAATTGAAGAATTTCAAAGCTTTTGCAAAGTTGACTTTTTGGGCAAGTTTGACTTTTAATGAAATTGTCATTTTAGGCAACTTTTTCAACCCTTACTTTTTGATTCAAAAAAGCTTCAAATGGAAAAACTTTGGTCATGAAAGTTGTAGAATGGATCATTCCCTTTTCAAAAAGTACAAGAACATGACCTAATTCATTTTGGATCAAAAGTTATGGCTTGCCAAAGTTGGCAAAAATCACAAAATTTCAAGTTATGCACCAAAGAGGCAAAGTTGCAAATTCACTTCTCAAGGCAAATTAAGTCATCAAATGCATTTCTAAACTTCACAACATGATGATGCAAGTCCTAAAAGTCAGATTGCACCCAAAGAATCACATGTTTTATGGCCCATGGATCAAGATTTTTTCATAAGAACCAAAGGCAAGGCAAGTTGCAAAACTCATCATAAGACATAGCCCACTTGCTTGCTAGCTTGCTGAACCATCCTAGGCCTTTCCCCACATCATGCTGCGCAGAACACACTTTTTTACTTGGCTAGAAAGTAGCCCATACTTCTCTTACACCAACTTTGACATTTTGGCAAAAGGACTCATACCAATCAATAAAGCACACATCACATCTTCTGACCAATCCCAATTGTTTATACAAGCCAAATGCAAGCCAAACATAACAAGAGGCAAGCCTGAAACACCCCACAACTCAGCATTCTCATTTTCCACTCCTTGTGCAAGAGCCTTCGAAACTCATCACACAAGTCACAAACACACAAACTAACTTCACAGATCAACTCAACACACCTTCCTGGTCACAAAGCACCCTTCACAACAACCTGAAAGCCATTGAATCAAAAACACGATTCCCACCTGCCATTGAACAGAACTCAAGCAAACTCTCAAATCAGCCATTGCAAACTTCAAACAAACCTGGCAAGCTTCTTAGGAGGATCAGTGGAGTAGATTTGAGCCAAAGAAACAGCCTGAAAGCTCTGGAATCGAAAGCTCCATCTCAGGTATCATCCAAAATTTTTTTTCCAGAACTTGTGTTTTGAGTTACAAACTGATTCTATGTGATGTGCTGATCATTTTAAGCTTTGAATCATTGAAAATGGTTGCGTGTGTAGGATGTATTTGATCTCTGAAATTTTTGTTTTGTTTTCCGTTTTGATTCGTGTCTCATGATTCAGTGGAAATGAATGGATTTTGGGGTGGGGTTTAGGTTTAGTGATGATTAATGATTGTTTCTGGAGAGTTTGGCACGTTTTCATGGCATATTGAGAGAGATTGGAAGATGAGATAGCCGGAGAAGACGACCGGAACAGTGTTCCGGTCGCCTGAAAGTCATTAGGGCAAGATTAGGGCTTAATCATTTAATTAGCCAAGTTTGAATTTCCACCCTTGGATGTGGCGCCAGGTCCACTCCCGCGCGCGTGAATTTGAATCTGGACCCTTAGATGTGCATACTTTTCCATTTTCAGTTTATTTTCATTTTATTTTTCAATTAATTTGATTTGTTTTCTCCATTTAATTTAAAATAGCAAAAATTATTCAAAAATTCTGAAAATTTTTATACACACTTTTATTAATTTTCAGAAACCAAAAACATTTTTATTTTTATTTTTTGCATTAAAAAATATTTTTAAATCATTTAAAAGTTTATTTTTAATTAATTAATGAGAATTAATTAATTAAAAATACTTTTAGGTATTTAAAAATCACCAAAAAATTCATGAAACCTTCATAATCATTTAGAAACATTGTCCAACCCTCAAACCAAATTTCTTTTTTGATCTTGATGTCTTTTGAGAATTTTCCATGAAATTAAAATCATTTCAAGGCATTATTTTGATCCAAACTTCAAAAAATCATTTCTGCCTAACCATTGAGAGTTGGACTTTGATTCTTTTTGCATTGCATTTTGTTTAGCATGTAGTTTGTGAGATTAAATTGGCATGATTTGATCTTTCATTTTCAATTTGTTTGGCATTTTTCTTGTTAAGGTACCCTAAAACCCTAGAAAACTTAGGAAATTCATAACCCTAACTAGGTTAAGAGTTGGAACCCCTCCTTTGGGCAGTGAGTTTGTATAGGATTAGGGTTTCTTTGAATGCATTTTCAATTTTTCATCTTGATGTTTGCTTCTGATTTTGGTTTTTGTTTGATGCATTGATCATAAACCCTAATTTGAGCTTCCTTTTGCATCCATCTTGCATTTGCTTGCATACCATGACTTGCCATAGCATTTTGTGCATCCATTTGATTCATTAGACATGTTAAGACATATTAGAAGCATGTTTGATCATTGCATCATGTATTTGCCATGTTGTATGTCATTTGCATCTCATGACTTTTCATGTATGTTCATGGTTCTTATCTTGTTTCATTTGCATCCATAAGTTTGTATGATCATCCCCATGCCTTGTTTCATGTTTGCATCATCTCATAACATCATTATCATCTCATATATGCTTCTGGTTTTGGTTTGCATCATGCCATTCCATCTCATTTTGCATTGCATTGCATTTCTTTCACTAACTTTTCAGGTGGTAAGCAACTTTGAGAAGTGAATTTGCCTTCACTTCTCACAATTTCTTTTCATCTCTTTCATGCATCCTTGCTGCATTTTGTTATGTGTTTGAGATTGAGCGTGCTCATTCTTTTTATTCTCACTTTCTTTCTTCAAGTGACTTGTCTTCTTAAATGAAGCAAGTTACTTTGTTTCTCCTGATCCTTTCATCTGCTTCCTGGTGGTTCCATTGAAGATTTCTCTTGTTAACCTCACAAACCTTAGGAACAACCAAGCATGACAATGATTAGGGTTTTGATTAGTCTCCCCACTTAGTTTTACCTTTGTGTCTCTTTGAGTCTTCTCTTCTCACCTCCTAATCAGGGACTAAACCCTAAAGGCTTTAAGGCTTTGTGATTAAGCTTATGCCTGCATCCTTATATTAGGATGGAGTGTATAACTTTAATCCTAAGTGTTAAACCCTTAATGTGTTTAACTCCTTTAATCAATTCATCTAATAATCATCAAGACATCAAGCTTGTAACTTGGGCCTTGCATTAGGGTTCTAATTCTTCCTTAATTGGTTAAGAAGGACTAACCCTAGTGTTAATGGACAAGTCCCCCTCAAGTTGTCTTACAAATCATAAAACTCATTTCTTCATCTTATCATTATTTAAAATCCACTTAATAAAGGCTTTGTTTTTTCATGAGTTTAATCCCTAATCATGGATTAAGTTGAGGAGTTTTCCTCAGCTTAAACATTCTCATCTATTATCCTTCTATTAGGATGGTGTAATGAGTCTGTTTAATCCTTGATTATGGCTTAACCTCATTACTTAACACTAAACAAAAACCACAAAAACATCTAACTAATCACAAGTAGGTTAATGATCTTAATCCTGCATCAAAGGTGATTAAGTGTGAGAAGCTGACTTCACACTTAAGGTACTCTCATTACCCCTGATCAGAGGGAAGATGTGATGAGTTTACTAAATCCACTGGTTTAGGCTTAAGCTCATTAACTTATGACAAATTTTTCAAAAGCAATAAAAGACTGAAAACTCAAAAACAAACAATAATCGTCTCCTCCGGGATTATTTTCTCATCTCATTCACTCACAAACGAGAACTTGCTTCTTCCGTCTAATGCAAGATAGTTTGCACCTGAGCCAGACAGGTCATACACTTGAGCATAGACAAGTAAGCAGTTCACAAGTCAATTCTTTCAGTCTCTTTGGGTCGAACTACGGTGTTCTAACTTCCTCATTGCACGAGAGGATACGTAGGCATAACTTAACAGTTATCGAACAAAAGTCTCTGTATATTCCCCCCTCCTTCCAGCATCATTCTTTAAGCCTCATAATCTTGAGCATTTCATATTTATTCCTACACTGACACTGTATATATCACACTTCACACTTCCTTTACACTGACACCTGTACATCTTTTTCCAGCTATTTTATACACAGATTGCACTGACACTACCCCTTTAAAACACAAATCTTTTGAGCGTGGAACCCGTCGAGTACGGCGGACAATCTGGGTGCTAATACCTTCCCAGGTTGTAACCAACCCCCTTTCTCAGTTTCTCTAGTTCGCAACCGTCTTATCCATCCTTTCTAGGTCTATGCAGCATTGCCTTTCCTTCGGGATAAAAATGCCTAGCTGGCGACTCTTTTCATTTCCCGTGAGTTCACTCCTGTGTGTTCTCACATCCCTCTTTCGCCGACCGTTCGTGTCTGTACCCCATTTGACCCGGCTTCATCTGGTGGGAGCGACAGCTTGGCGACTCTGCTGGGGACCCTTATACTGCAACCAGGGCTTCTGGTTCTTTTTGTGGGTTCCTCCTAGCGCTTGATTGATTTGTGTTTACTGGGGTGTTATGTGCTATTTGTGTTTGTATTTGTATTTATTTTTGCTTTATGTACGGTTGTTTTACTGCTTTCTTTATAGCTTTACATATATCATACTGTCATACTGTGCTGGCTGGATCTGTTTTGTTGCTTTGGTGGGTGGGTGTTCTATTGAGAGTTGATGTCCTATACCTGGGACCTGAGTGACACCTAGGCTAGAGTGGTTCATGTTCTTTCCCATTCCATTTCGGTCTGGTGCGGGAATGTGAAACACGGTTCAGATATGGGTTTCTTCTTGAGAACTCTGTGCTGCAGATTTCCTGTAGTGCTAGGGCTATCTAGGAAGCCTGCTAAGTCTGGATGACCTTTAGTATTGACCTTCAGAAACTGAGGAGAATTAGAGGAGGATCTTTTATGGTTATTGTAAACACTTTACCTCCGGGTTAGAAGTGTTTACACTTCTCATAACTGATCCAAGTCTGAGGATCCTTGTTTTAGAACACTACCTGTGAGGGGGTTGGGCTGTTTACAGGTTTGCAGGTACCCTTGACCTCAGCATACCCTGTTACTTTGCTTTGATTAAGAGTACTCCATTTTGGAACAGTTCTTGTGATTTTAACCCTGGACATGTGACTCTTTATTTGAGTCCCCCACCTTGGTTACTAGACTTATGAACCTCCATCCGGATTTCTTGAACATACATAGACTTATATCAGAGCACTTGATCAGATCCAGCTCAGTCACAAACCCTTGCATATCATTTTCCTACATCATCATTGCATCATTTTAACATTTTCTTATTTGTTTTTCAGGTATCCATACTTTATTTTGGCTTGGTTTTGACCCCATCATCAGCATAGACCTATCCTCATCAGCATCTACTTCAGCTATCAGCTACTTGCTTCAGTCACCTGCACCAGCCTGTCAGTGGCCCATTTTCAGTGTTATTCTCAGCATCTGTCTCAGCTCTTCTTCAGCAACATGGCACCCAAGAAGAGCAACATCTCATATCATTTCTTTCAGCCTGAGCTAGCTGACATCAGGAAGATTCAGACCCTGATTACTCCAGACCATATACCACTATTCAGAGAACACTATGGAGGCATACTTGATGTGGTTATGGATTTGGACCCTTCACAGAGGAGCCTGAATCATACTTGCCTACAGTTCTATGATCCCCCTCTGAGGTGTTTCACTTTTCGGGATTTTCAGTTGGGACCTTTATTAGAAGAGTACTCATCATTGGTTGGTATACCTATCAGGGGTGGAGTCCCCTTCAACCCTGAGATGGCTTTCCCAGTAATGAAGAGATAGCAAAGGCACTACATCTGGAACCAGCTCTGATTGGGCAGAATATGACTACCAAGGCTGGAATCTCTGGTCTACATTTGGATTTCTTGACTTCTCAGGCCATCCTGAAGGCCTCCTTGGGAGAGTGGAAGGCAGTCTGTGCTTTATTGGCCCTTAGCATATATGGGGTCATTTTATTTGCAGATGAGCCTAAGTTTGTTAGCAAGAATGCAATCCATCTTTTTATCCTGAGGAACCCAGTGCCCACCTTACTGGGAGATTTCTACTACTCTGTCCACCAAAGGAATGAAAAGCAGAGAGGAAGATTGGTAAGGTGCTGTGCTCCCCTGTTCCATACTTGGTTGCTCAGACACTTGCTCAAGACTGATGCATTTTTGAATCCTCATCAGCAGAGGAACTGGGATAGAAGACTCACTGCTTTAACTTCAGCTGATATCAGGTGGTGCACTCAAAGCACAAAAGGCAGGGACATCATTACCAGTTGTGGGCAGTTTCCCAATGTACCCCTGATAGGAGTGAAGGGTTGCATCAACTACAACCCTCAGCTATTCAAAAGACAATTGGGCTATGCGTTGGTCCACACTCCTAAGGCACAAGACTTGGCTGAGACTCTTTACTGTGAGAATAAGCCTAATCTGGCCATTGTCAGGCAAGCATCCTGGGCTTGGGACAATGTCCAGACTAAGGGAGTAACCATTCTTGGGAAATGCAACAATGTGGCCTCAGCACAGTACTATGAGTGGTCCCATGCCAGGGCTCAAATTTCTGGAATGCCTTTCACCGTTGAGGATGCACCGGGACCCTCCACAACACCACCTCCTGCCACTGTCAGCTTAGAGGAGTTTGAGAATTTGAAAGAGAGAAATGAGAAGTTGACTCAGGCTCTACAGAAGACCCTCTGGGAGAGGAGTGATGGTCGCTTGGACATTGAAAGGTTAGAAAAGCTGAAGGTGGAGCATCTGGCCAGGATTGAAAAGTCAGAGGATTACATCAAGAAGTCGAGGGCTGGAGAGCAGATCTTGAAGAATGCCTGCAAGGAGGCTCAGTCCCAGAAGGCCAGGACTGATTTGTATCTGAAAGAGAGTCAAGCCAGGTGGGTCAGGATCACCGAAGCTCGTACTCTGGAAGATAAAAGGACTCAGGACAAGATTGAGCAGTTGGAGGCTAGTGCAAAGGAGCAACAGGAAGCCCTGCTAGCAGCCCAGAGAGAGATCTCAGAATTGAAGATTAGAGATGGTGTGAAGAGGTCAAAGGACCAGAGTCAACACAAGAAGCTAACTGCAGCTGTTACTACCAGGAATCTCCTTATCAGGAATCTCACAGAGTGTCTAGCTGATCCTGTGACTGAAGCACTTCTCAAGGAAGTTCAGGAGGATGCGTTCGGTCTTGGTGTCTGACTTTTGCTTGTTGTTGTTTTCATTTCATTGTACTTTTCCTTTTTATGTTGTATTTTGACCCCTCAGGGGGCATGTATTGTAAAAAGAAACAAATTATGTATCATTTACCTTTTTGTAATATATGTATCAGTTTATTCGATCAGAGTTTCTTTCAAGCAACATCACAAGCATCTTCCTCAAGGGTCTGGAAAGGTCAAAACCAAGTGCCAAGCCGGATACCTTGGAAACAAATAAGCATACTGCATTGCATGCTAACCTTTGTTTGTTTTGTAGGTTTGTTTTGTTTTTTGTTACTAACTCTGTTGTGATCTCAGGAACTATTGCTCGACGTCGGGTGTTCCCACTCAACCGTCCACACAGATATCCAACCCGTAACAACCTTTCGGGTATACAGATGGACCAGGTACAACAGGACCTTATAGAGGTCAGGAACCAAATGGCCAATGAGAGATTGGAAATGAGGAATCAGATGACACAATTTATGGAGGTGATGAATGGATTGGCACAGAGCCAAGAGAGATTAAGAGCCTTGGTAGAGAGGCAGACTCAGGAAGATCCCCATCTAGGTACTGGTGGGACAAGCAACAATGAGAGGGTTCAGCCTCATATCAACCCACCTGTATTTGGACCCCATCTTCATCCAGAGATCAACATCCCTGCTAATGTACAAGGGAATGCTACTACAGGCAGAGTGCTGCAAGAAGACCCCCAGGAAGATCAGTTCACAGTGATGGGAGCTGGGGATGAGGCCTATGACAGAAGGCTGGATGAAATTGCTGAAAAATTAAGGTCCTTGGAGTCTCAAAACTCCTTGGGCTTTGATGTTATGGACATGGGCTTAGTGGATGGGGTCAGGATTCCCCACAAATTTAAACCACCGTGCTTTGAGAAGTACAACGGGACTTCCTTTCCACGGACCCACTTGCAATCCTTTCTAGGGAGGTTGAAGGCATACACCATGGATGAGAAGCTATGGATGTTTTATTTTGAGGATAGCTTAACAGGAGCTTCAAGGGAATTGTACTCTCATTTTACGAGAGCGACCATCAGATGCTGGAAGGATTTGGCTGAGGCCTTCATTAGACAATACCAGTATAATTTGGATATGGCACCAAACAGGACCCTCCTGATGGGGATGTCACAGTCATCCAGGGAAAGCTTCCGGGAGTACGCCCAGAGGTGGAGACAGCTAGCTGCTGCTGTCCAGCCACCCATGTCAGAGAGGGAAATGGCTGATATGTTTATGAACACCCTCCAAGGGACATACATTGATAGGCTAGCTGCCTTTTCTTCTACCAGCTTTGCGGATGTCGTTATAGCCGGAGAAAGAATTGAGAGCCTATTAAAGATGGGCAAAATTTCTGACAACGGTGCCAGCTCATCCAGCAACACAAGGAAGCCTTTTGTGGGCCCAAGAAGAACTGGTGAGACCAATGCTATCCATACCAGCAGGGGCAGACCCCAATATGTTCATAGGTCTATGGCAGCAGTCACCATTCCCGCTCCAATTCATCCACAACCAGCTTATCAACCTCAGCAACAAAATTATCAGCAACAAACTCAGTATCCTCCTCAGAGAAACTACAACAACACCAACAACAACAATCAGCAAAGACCATTTCAACAGAGACCGTCTCAGGCCAATAGGGTGATCGATCCGATCCCTATGCCTTATGCCATATTATTGCCACAACTCCTAAAACTCAACCTGGTTGAGCTAAGGACATTGGCACATCCAGATCCTGCCAGTCTACCCAGAAATTATGACGCCAGCGCCAGATGTGCTTTTCATTCGAATGCACCTGGCCACAGTACAGAGAAGTGCAGAGCTTTGCACATGAAGGTACAGGACTTGGTGGATTCTAAGGCTCTAAACTTTGCACCACCACCGAATGTTAACAAGAACCCTATGCCAAACCATGGTGGCCCCAGAATCAATGTTATTGAAGAAGACAAGCCGTCTTACTTGATAACTAGTGTGGGTCAGATTCGTACACCCTTGGTAGATATTAAAGCACAACTCCTTGAATGTCAAATATTCCCGGGATGTGAGCTAGGGTGTGCTTATTGCAACATTTCAGTGAATGGTTGTGATAACTTGAGAGATGGCAGAGATGATCTCATCCAGAGTGGCCTGCTTCAAATCACAACATCAATACCTACCAATCCAGCAATCTCCTTAACAACAATGCCCGAGTCTTCTACAACTGCAACAACCATTGTTCCAAACAACTTTTCAGTTTCATCAACAAATGCTTCATCTGTCACTTCAATAGACCAAATATCAGCAAACATCCCTTCTACAACTTCAGCACCCCTTCATTCAGAATCTCCTACAACAACAACACCCATCCAGTCAACAATGTCTCCTACAACATCAACAGCAAACCATGAAGATGTCTCAACTGTTACAATTTATTATGATCCTGAAAATGATTCTGCCTACAACTCACAAAACGCCACTCCTATTAGAGCACCAGTCACAATATACTATGATCCACATACTATCATGGTCCCTTCTGCAGCTGCTATCAGTCCAGTCACTATCACAGTGCCTGGGCCAGTACCTTATGAAAGCAGTAATGCCATCCCTTGGCATTACGGCTCCGATCTATACTGCGAAGGACAGAAAATCACTTTGGAATCATCAACTTCTTCACCACAAATAGAAAATGTGGGAGGAGGCGGAGGCTTCACTCGAAGCGGATGTCTCTTTGCCCCGCAAATTCAAAGACCCACTGTTGAGGCAGAAGCTGCTGCCAAGGCAAAAGGGAAGAGCATGGTGCAAGAAGAGCAAGTTGCTAAAGAAGTTTTAAAGACCCCTTTTGATCAAGAGGTTGATGAATTCATGAGAATCATCAAGAAAAGTGATTACAAGATAGTGGACCAGCTTCACCAGACGCCTTCCAAGATCTCCATTCTATCACTGCTAATGTGCTCCGAGGCCCATCGGAATGCACTACTAAAAGTCTTGCACGCAGCTTATGTGCCGGAAGAGATCATAGTCAATCAGTTGGAAGCTGTAGTTGGAAATGTTAATGCTAGTAATGGACTAGGATTTACCAACACTGATTTGACTACGGAAGGCCGCAATCACAATAAGGCTTTGCACATTACCATGGAGTGTAAGGGTGCAGTTCTTTCCCATGTACTGGTAGACACAGGGTCATCCCTCAATGTCTTACCTAAAAAAGCCCTTGTAAAGCTGGAGTATGAAGGATTGGCATTGCGTCCCAGCAACTTGGTAGTAAGAGCCTTTGACGGTTCTAAGAGATCAGTTCTGGGAGAAATTGAGTTGCCTATAACGATTGGCCCACAAACTTTCAAAACAACCTTCTACGTGATGGACATTCAGCCTGCCTACAGTTGTTTGTTGGGTAGACCATGGATTCATGCCGCTGGCGCAGTTACGTCTACCCTTCACCAGAAGTTAAAATTCGAGTGGGAGGGCCAAGTCGTTACTATTTGTGGAGAAGAAGATATTTTTGTTAGCCATCTGGCTACCTACAAATACATTGAGATGGATGGGGAGATCCACGAAACGATGAGTCAAGGGTTTGAGGCCTTGAACATAAATGAAACATCTATTGTACCTGGAACCTCAATGACATCATATCAACAAGCCCGGAAGGTTGTTGAAGAAGGGACTGCCCAAGGCTGGGGCAAGCTGTTACCTGTAGAGAAGAAAGAGGATAGATTTGGGTTGGGTTACAAACCAACTCAACAAGATCAAGCAGAGGCTGCTAAGAAGCCCGACTTTGTTAGTGGGGGGATGCTCACCCCTGATGCTGTCAACAATTTGGAAGACGAGGATGGAAGCGACCGCAACCTGGAGAGTTGGATACGTCCAAAGATCCCGGGGAGCAGTATCTCAAACTGGTCTTCCCAGGAAATTATAAGAGTTACTCCTGCAGAGTAATTATTATTTCCTGTATTTTTATAGCATGCATCAAGTCTTGCATCTTGCCCAAGATGACAAGACTCATTTTGTAATCGGGCCATCTGTAATTTTTGTGCAACAAGATTAATCAATGAAATATCAAACATCTTTTGCAAATGAGTCTCTTTTTTCTTTTCCGCTCACTGTTTTTCCATTTTTCTTTTTGTACAAAAAATAAGTGGCAGTGTTTTCAAAATCTTAACTTTATTCCACTTTTCTAAACAAGATTAAAATCAATCACTAAAATAAACAAACCGAACCCTTGCAGAGAGTGCCTTCCAGACTGCACCGACAACAGCACGGCTATGACTTCGTATGACTTTGACAATCCAATCAATCAAGCTGATGAAGGGGTTGAAGAAGATTACGAGCTTCCTGAAGAGCTAGCCAGATTGTTGAGACAAGAGGAAAGGGTTATTACTCCTCATCAGGAAGAGGTAGAGACGATTAATCTTGGTACAGATGAAGACGTGAAAGAAGTTAAAATCGGGGCCTGCTTACAAGACTCAGTGAAGAGACAACTGATTGACCTGCTTCAAGAGTATGTGGACGTGTTTGCTTGGTCTTATCAGGATATGCCAGGGTTGGACACCGACATTGTTATGCACAAGCTGCCTTTAAAAGAAGACTGCCCACCGGTTAAACAGAAACTGCGCCGTACTCGCCCAGACATGGCAATGAAAATCAAAGAAGAGGTACAAAAGCAGTGGGACGCCAGGTTCCTTGCTGTGACTAGCTATCCACCGTAGGTTGCTAATATTGTGCCTGTGCCTAAGAAAGACGACAAAGTAAGGATGTGTGTTGACTACCGGGTGTAAACACCCCAAATTTTCCCTCACCCATTCACACCATGGCTTGTGATCATTTCATATGCATAAACACAATCATAACATCTCATACCACAATTTTGATTCACTGCATAGATTCAAAGTCATCTGCATCTAGGGTTTGTGATCTGAGCAATCCAAGAGCTTCTTGAGCCACTCCAAAAGTCATCAATCACTTCAAAGGGATCCATATGTGTTCAAGCATCATATTACATCCCCTCAAAGTCAAGAATGCCAAAGAATCACAAGAACTGGGATTGGTGTGAAGGCAGAGTCAGGCTTGACTGCACAGTTGACCTAAAATTAGGGTTTTGGTTTCAGAGGCCATAACTTCAAATTTTTTGGTCATTCTTGTTTCTATTGGCCTCTATATGGTATAGGGAGTATGCATATCAATTTTCATGAAGAAATTCCATGGGGAAGTCATCTGATCAAGAGTTGACTTTCTGGACAAGTCAGTGCAAAATCAGGGCATCTGAGGCCCCCAATGACCTAACCAAGGGTTGATCTTCATCATTTTGAGTGTATATGATCTTTATTTGATCATGTAAGAAGTTTGAAGTTCACAAAATTCAAGAATTTGAAGTTTTTGCAAAGTTGACTTTTTTGGGCATGGTTGACTTTTAATGAAATGTCATTTTATGCAACTTTTTCAACCCTTACTTTTTGATCCAAAAATGCTTCAAATGGAAAAACTTTGGTCATGAAAGTTGTAGATTAGATCTTTCCCTTTTCAAAAAGCACAAGAACATTACCTAATTCATTTTGGATCAAAAGTTATGGTTTATCAAAGTTGGCAAAAATCATTAAAATTCAAGTTATGCACCAAATGGAAAACTTGCAAATTCATGTACCAAGCATTCTAGTGACTTCAAAATGACTTCAAAACTTCATCATATGATCATACATGACCCCAAAAACAGAATTGGCCCAAGGGATTTTACATTGTTTGCTTTGATTTCTAAAGATCACTAAGCCATTTTCCATTACAAGTGCAAAGTTGGATTTTTGGCAAAGTCATTTTCCAAAGAGCTATGTGATTGCTGGCTGACTTCTATGCATTGCCATGACTAAAAGAAGTCCCATGCTACAAAATTCAGCAAGCAATGTCTCATGCATATGGCACAAAATCATGAGGAAACATCAAGTGGGCAAGTTGCAAAAGCTAGCATAGCTTGTGATCCATATGTTGCAGTCAGCTACAAGCAATCCAAGGGCCCTCCTCAACTCAAGCTGAAGCAAGACATGACTTCAAACTGCTGCTGCCATGACCCATGCTGCAAGTACAAGCCAACTTGACTTTTTGGCAAAAGTTCCCATACTCATGGCACAGTGAGCAGCCACCCCTACTGACCTGCCCCACAGGCTATCCACACAACTTGAAGATGTTATAGCAAGGCATTGGGCATTGAAGCAAGCCAGAACACAGCATACCACAAAAACTGTCACAAAGCTTCCCTTCTTCGAATCTCATTTTCCAGCCATCAAACACCCCATTGCTCTTCACCAACAAATCAAACATACAAAAAGGAACCAGAATCCACCATGAATGCAGCCTGAAACCCTACAAATCACAACTGTAAAATCTGCCATATCAGAACTCAAGCTTCCAAAATAGCCACCAACAAGGGGTTGTGAACATTCCATTGGCTTCAGGGGGTCCAGAGAAGGCATTCTGCATCAAAGCAGGGTTAGAAGAGCTCAAATTTATAGTTCATCACTTCAGGTAGCTTCAAATCCTCAACCTTTCAGAGCTTGCATTTTAAGTGATAAATTGATAGTGTATGTCTTGCTGGTCATGGGGATGTTCTTAGAATTGAAAATGAGTGAAAAATGAGTTTGTACTGATGCTCTGAAATTTCACCCGTGAATTTTGTTTCCTTCGATTTGCTTGATTCTTGGTGTTTAAATGATGTTTGAGGGTGGATTTGTATCTTAGGTTGTTAGAGGATCACTTTGCTGTGTTTAATTTGGTGAATGGTGGCCTGAATCATGACTTAGGGTTTTCAACCCGCCGGAGAAGATGACCGGAGCTTCCCTCCGGTCACCTGAAAGTCATCAACTCTAAACCCTAATTAATTTGCCAGATGCATTCTCAGCCTTTGGATAGTGATTAGCTTAAGTCGTACACGGCCCAGATTGACTCACTTAGCCCTAATCCTTTTTATTTAATTTAATTAAGATTAATTAAGTTAATTGGATCAGATTCCATCCTGGCCCTTTAAAAACGCGCGCAGTCAAACCCTTTTTCCCAGATTCAAACCTCAGCCTTTGGATTGAATTACTTTTCATTTTATTTTGTTTTATTTCATTTTCTTTCCATTTGTTTTATACAATTTATTAAAAATAGCAAAAATGCTTTAAAAATTATGAAATTTTTTACCAAGGGTTTCATTAATTTTTAAAACACAAAAATATTTTTATTTTCATTTTTAGCATTAAAAAAGTATTTTTAAATATTTAAAAGTTTCTTTTTAATTAATTAATGAGAATTAATTAATTAAAAATACTTTTAGGTATTTAAAAATCACCAAAAAATTCATGAAACCTTTAAAAACATTTAGAAACATTGTCCAACCCTCAAACCAAATTTATTTTTTGATCTTGATGCATTTTGAGAATTTTCCATTGAATAAAAATCATTTTTATGCATTATTTTGATCCAAACTTCCAAAAATCATTTCTGCCTAACCCTAAAGAGTTGGACCTTGATTCTTTTTGCATTGCATTGTGTTTAGCATGTAGTTTGTGAGATTAAATGGCCATGATTTGATCTTTCATTTTCATTTTGTTTGGTAATTTTCTTGTTAAGGAACCCTAAAACCCTAGAAAACTTAGAAAATTCATAACTTGAATTTGGTTAAGAGTTGAAACCTCTCCTTTGGGCAGTGGGTTAGTATAGGATTAGGGGTCCTTTGAGTACATTTTCAATTTTTTGTAATGTTGTTTGCTTCTGATTTTGGTTTTTGTTTGTTGTATTGTTCATAAACCCTAATTTGGGCTTTCATATGCATCCATCTTGCATTTGCATTCATGCCTTGACTTGCCATGATAGTTTATGCATCCATGTGATTCATTTAACATCATAAGAAATATTTAAAGCATGTTTGACCATTGCATCTTTCATTTGCCATGTTGTATGCCATATGCATCTCATAACTTTCCATGTATGTTCATGTGTCTTAACTTGCTTCCTTTGCATCCATAAGCTTGTATGATCATCTCCCTTTGTTGTCTCATGTTTGTAGCATCTCATAGCATCATTATCACCTCATGTATGCTTCTGGTTTTGGTTTCATCATACCATTTCATCTCATTTTGCATTGCATTGCATTTCTTTTCTAACCTTTCAGGTGGTAAGTGATTTTGAGAAGTGAATTTGCCTTCACTTCTCATACTTTCTTCTCATCTCTCTCTTGCATCCATGCTGCATTTTTATGTGTGTTTGAGTTTGAGCTTTCTCATTCTTTTTCTCCTTCCTTTCTCTCCTCAAGTGACTTGACTTCTTGAATGAAGCAAGTTGCTTTGCTTCTCCTGATCTTTTCATCTGCTTCCTGGTGGTTCCATCGAAGACTTCTTTTGTTAAACCTCACAAACCTTAGGAACAACCAAGCATGACAATGATTAGGGTTTTTATTAGTCTCCCCACTTATTTTTACCTTTGTGTCTCATTGAGTCTTCTCTTCTCACCTCATAATCAGGGACTAAACCCTAAAGGCTTTAAGGCTTTGTGATTAAGCTCATGCCTGCATCCTTCTCTTAGGATGGAGTGTATAACTTTAATCCTAAGTGTTAAACCCTTAATGTGTTTAAATCCTTTAATCAATCCATCTAATAATCATCAAGACATCACACTTGTAACTTGGGCCTTGCATTAGGGTTCTAATTCTTCCTTAATTGGTTAAGAAGGACTAACCCTAGTGTTAATGGACAAGTCCCCCTTAAGTTGTCTTACAAACCATAAAACTCACTTCTTCATCATATCATTAAATAAAATCCATCTTAATCAAAGGCTTGTTTTGTCATGAGCTTAATCCCTAATCATGGATTAAGTTGAGGAGCTTTCCTCAGCTTAAACATTCTCATCTATTATCCTTCTATTAGGATGGTGTAATGAGTCTGTTTAATCCCTGATTATGGCTTAATCTCATTACTTAACACTAAACAAAAACCACAAAAACATCTAAATAATCACAAGTAGGTTAATGACCTTAATCCTATACCAAAGGTGATTAAGTGTGAGAATCTGACTTCACACTTAAGGTATTCTCATTACCCCTAATCAGAGGGAAGATGTGATGAGTTTACTAACCCATTGGTTCAGGTTTAAGCTCACCAACTTATGACAAACTTTCAAAAGCAATAAAAGACTGAAAATACAAAAAACAAACAATAATCGTCTCCTCCGGGATTCTTTTCTCATCATCTTCACTCACAAACGAGAACTCGCTTCTTCTGTCTAATGCAAGACAGTTTTCACCTGAGCCAGACAGGTCATACACTTGAGCATAGACAAGTAAGCAGTTCACAAGTCAATTCATCTTTCAGTCTCTTTGGGTCGAACTACGGTGTTCTGACTTCCTCATTGCACGAGAGGATACGTAGGCATAACTTAACAGTTATCGAACAAAAGTCTCTGTATATTCCCCCTCTGTCCAGCTTTATTCTTATAGCCTCATGATCATGAGCATTTCACTCCTGTTCTCACACTGACACTGTACATTTATACACTTCACATTTCTTTTACACTGACACCTGTACATTTTGTTTTCCAGCCCTTGTATACACAAATTGCACTGACACTACCCCTTTAAAACACAAATCTTTCAAGCGTGGATCCCGTCAAGTACGACGGACAATCTGGGTGCTAATACCTTCCCAAGTTGTAACCAACCCCCTTTCTCAGTCTCTCTGGTTCGCAACCGTCTTATCCATGTCTTTCTAGGTCTATGCAGCATTGCCTTTCCTCCGGGATAAAAATGCCTAGCTGGCGACTCTTTTCATCTCCAGTGAGTTCACTGCTGTGTGTTCTCATTGTCCCTCTCGCCGACCGTTCGCGTCTGTACCTTTATTTGGGCCGGTCCCATCTATCGGGAGCGACAGCTTGGCGACTCTGCTGGGGACCCTTATACTGTAACCAGGGCTTCTGGTTCTTTTTGTGGGTTCCTCCTAGCGCTTGTTTGATTTGTGTTTACTGGGGTGTTATGTGCTATTTGTGTTTGTATATTTATTTTGTTTATTGCTTTATGTACAGTTGCTTTATTGCTTTCTTTATAGCTTTATATACATCATACTGTCATACTGTGCTGGCTGGATCTGTTTGTTTGCTTTGGTGGGTGGGTGTTTTATTGAGAGTTGAGGTCCTATACCTGGGACCTGAGTGACACCTAGGCTAGAGTGGTTCATATTCTTTCCCATTCCATCTCGGTCTGGTGCGGGAATATGAAACACGGTTCAGATATGGGTTTCTTCTTGAGAACTCTGTGTTGCAGATTTCCTGCAATGTTAGGGCTATCTGGGAAGCCTGCTAAGTCTGGATGACCTTTTAGTATTGACCTTCAGAAACTGAGGTGAATTAGAGGAGGATCTTTTATGGTTATTGTAAACACTGTACCTCCGGGTTAGAAGTGTTTACACTTCTCATAACTGATCCAAGTCTGAGGATCCTTGTTTTAGAACACCACCTGTGAGGGGGGGTTGGGCTGTTTACAGGTTTGCAGGTACCCTTGGCCTCAACATACCTTGTTACTTTGTTTGATTAAGAATACTCCATGTTGGAACAGTTCATGTGATTCTAAAACCCTGGACATGTGACTCTTTATTTGAGTCCCCACCTTGGTTACTGGATTTATAGACCTTCATCTGGATTTCTTGAACATACCTGGACCTATATCAGAGCACTTGATCAGATCCAGCTCAGTCACAAACCCTTGCATATCATTTGCATACATAATCATTGCATCATTTTGACATTTGTTTATTTGTTTTTCAGGGTATCCATACTTTATTTTGGCTTGGTTTTGACCCCATCATCAGCATAGACCTATCTTCATCAGTATCTATTTCAGCTATCAGCTACCTGCTTCAGTCACCAGCACCAGCCTGTCAGTGGCCCTTTTTCAGTGTTATTCTCAGCATCTGTCTCAGCTCTTCTTCAGCAACATGGCACCCAAGAAGAGTAATATCTCCTATCATTTCTTTCAGCCTGAGCTAGCTGACATCAGGAGGATTCAGACCATGATCACTCCAGACTATATACCACTGTTCAGGGAACACTATGGAGACATACTTGATGTGGTTATGGATTTGGACCCTTCACAGAGGAGCCTGATTCATACTTGCCTTCAGTTTTATGATCCCCCACTGAGGTGTTTCACTTTTCAGGACTTTCAGCTGGGCCCTTTATTGGAAGAATACTCATCATTGGTTGGTATACCTATCAGGGGTGGAGTCCCTTTCAACCCTGAAATGGTCTTTCCTAGTAATGAAGAAGTAGCAAAGGCATTGCATCTGGAACCGGTTCTGATTGGGCAGCATATGACTTCTAAGGCTGGAATCCCTGGCCTGCATCTGGATTTCTTGATCTCTCAAGCTACCCTGAAAGCTTCTTTAGGAGAGTGGAAAGCAGTCTGTGCTTTATTGGCCCTGAGCATATATGGGATCATATTATTTGCAGATGAGCCTAGATTCATTAGCAAGAATGCAATCCATCTTTTCATCCTGAGGAACCCAGTGCCCACTTTATTGGGGGATCTCTACTATTCAGTGCACCAAAGGAATGAAAAGCAGAGGGGAAGATTAGTGAGGTGTTGTGCTCCTTTGTTCCATACTTGGCTTCTCAAGCATTTGCCCAAAAAAAATGCATTTTTGAATCCTCATCAGCAGAGAAACTGGGCTAGAAGACTCACTGCTCTGACTTCAGCTGATATCAGGTGGTGCACTCAAAGCACCAAGGGCAGGGATATCATCACCAGTTGTGGGCATTTTCCCAATGTACCCCTGATAGGAGTTAAGGGTAGCATTAATTACAACCCTCTGCTGCTCAAGAGACAACTGGGCTATGCACTGGTCCATACTCCTAAGGCACAAGACTTGGTTGAGACTCTTTATTGTGAGAACAAGCTTAATCTGGACATTGTTAGGCAGGCAGCCTGGGCCTGGGAAAATGTTCAAACCAAGGGAGTAACCATTCTGGGGAAGTGCAACAATGTAGCATCAGCACAATGTTATGAGTGGTCCCATGCCAGGGCTCAATTCTCTGGAATGCCCTTTACCATGGAGGATATGCCTGGATCATCCTCAGCACCACCCCCTGCCACTGTCAGTTTGGAGGAGTTTGAGGGTTTGAAAGAGAGAAATGAGAAGTTGACTCAGGCTTTGCAGAAGACCCTCCGGGAGAGGAGTGATGGTAGGTTGGATATTGAGAGGTTAGAGAAGTTGAGAGTGGAGCATCTGGCTAAAATTGAGAAGTCTGAGGATTACATTAAGAAGTCTAGGGCTGGAGAACAAATCCTGAAGAATGCTTGCAAAGAAGCCCAGTTCCAGAAAGCCAGGACTGATTTGTATCTGAAGGAGAGTCAAGCTAGGTGGGTCAGGATCACCGAAGCTCGTACTCTGGAAGATAAGAGGGTCCAAGACAAGATAGAGCAACTGGAAGCTAATGCAAAAGAGCAGCAGGAAGCCCTGGCAGCAGCCCAGAGGGAGATATCAGAGCTGAAGATCAGAGCTGGAGTGAAGAGGTCAAAGGACCAAAGTCAACACAAGAAGCTAACTGCAGCTGTTACTACCCGGAACCTCCTTATCAGGAATCTCACGGAGCGTCCAGCTGATCCTGTGACCGAAGCACTTCTCAAGGAAGTTCGGGAGGATGAGTTTGGTCTTGGTGTTTGACCATTTGCTTTTTGTTGCTTTCATTCCATGTACTTTTATTTTCTTGTAATGTACTTTGACCCCTCAGAGGGCTTGTATTTGTAAACAAACTATGTACCATTTGCCTTTTGTAATATATGTATCAGTTTGTTCCATCCAAGTTTACTTCAAAAGCAACATCAACAGCATCATCAAGGGTCTGGAAGGGTCAAAACTGAATGCCAAGCCGAATACCTTGAGAACAAATAAGCATACTGCATTGCATGCTAACCCTTTGTTTGTTTTGTAGGTTTTTGTTTTATTGTTGCTAACTCTTTTGTGATGTTCAGGAACTATTGCTTGACGCCGGGTATTTCCCCTCAACCGTCCACACCGATATCCAACCCGTAACAACCTTCCGGGCATACAAATGGATCAGGTACAACAGGACCTTGCAGAGGTCAGAAATCAAATGGCAAACGAAAGATTGGAAATGAGAACCCAGATGACGCAGTTTATGGAAGTGATGAACAACATGGCTCAGAGCCAAGAAAGATTGAGAGCAATGGTGGAAAGGCAGAATCAAGAAGATCCCCATATAGGAACTGTTGGCACAAGCAACAATGAGAGGGTCCAACCTCATGTCAATCCCCCGGTATTTGGACCCCATCTTCATCCAACGGTCAACATTCCTGCTAATGTTCAAGGGACTGCCACTGCAGGCAGGGTACTGCAAGAAGACCCCCAGGAGGATCAGTTCACAGTAATGGGTGCTGGGGAAGAAGCTTATGACAGAAGGCTGGATGAGATAGCTGAGAAATTAAGATCCTTAGAGTCTCAAAACTCTTTGGGTTTTGACGTTATGGACATGGGCTTAGTAGACGGGGTCAGGATTCCCCATAAGTTCAAGCCTCCTTGTTTTGAAAAATACAACGGGACTTCATGCCCCCGGACCCATTTACAATCATTTCTGGGGAGGCTGAAGGCCTATACCATGGACGAGAAGCTCTGGATGTTTTATTTTGAGGACAGCTTGACGGGAGCTTCAAGAGAATGGTACTCTCATCTGACAAGAGCAACTATCAGGAGTTGGAAGGACCTGGCAGAGGCCTTTATCAGACAGTATCAGTACAACTTAGATATGGCACCCAACAGGACCCTCCTAATGGGAATGTCACAGTCATCAAGAGAAAGTTTCCGAGAGTATGCCCAGAGATGGAGGCAATTGGCTGCTGCTGTCCAACCACCTATGTCAGAGAGGGAGATGGCATATATGTTTATGAACACCCTCCAGGGAACATACATTGACAGGCTGGCTGCTTTCTCCTCTACCAGCTTTGCAGATGTCGTGATAGCTGGAGAGAGAATTGAGAGCCTGTTAAAGATGGGCAAGATTTCTGACAACGGTGCCAGCTCGTCCAGCAATGCAAGGAAGCCTTTTGCAGGCCCAAGAAGGACTGGTGAGACCAATGCAATCCATGCCAGCAGGGGCAGGCCCCAATATGTTCACAGGTCTGTGGCAACAGTCACCATTCCCGCTCCAGCTCATCCTCAACCAGCTTATCAACCACCGCAACAAAATTATCAGCAACAACCTCAGTACCAGCAACAAACTCAGTATCCTCCGAGAAACTACAGCAACACCAACAACAACAATCAGCAAAGACCATATCAGCAGAGACCTTCTCAGGCCAATAGGGTGATCGATCCGATCCCTATGCCATATGCAACATTATTGCCACAACTCCTGAAACTCAACCTAGTTGAGCTAAGGACGTTGGCACCTCCAGACCTAATAGTCTACCCAGGAATTATGACTCCAACGCCAGATGTGCTTTTCATTCAAATGCACCTGGCCACAGTACAGAAAAGTGCAGAGCTTTGCACATGAAGGTACAAGACCTGGTAGACTCTAAAGCTCTGAATTTCGCACCACCACCAAATGTTAACAAAAACCCTATGCCACACCACGGAGGTCCCAGAATCAATGCTATTGAAGAAGACAAGCCGTCCTATTTAATAACCAGTGTGGGTCAGATTCGGACACCGTTGGTAGAGATCAAGGCTCAACTCCTCGAGTGTCAAATATTCCCGGGGTGTGAGTTAGGGTGTGTCTACTGCAACATTTCAGTAAATGGGTGTGATAACTTGAGGGATGGCATAGATGGTCTCATCCAGAGTGGCCTACTTCAAATAACAACATCAATTCTGTAGATGTTTAAGAATTGGCAGAATTTTTGACCAACAAGAAATGTTGAATTCAGTTCAGAATGTCCTATCAAATGTTGGGACATTATCAAACAGAGTATGTGATCTTATTTCAGGATGTCTCATCAGATGTTGGGACATTGTGTAAATAACTTCAGTTCAGTTTTTCAGGATGTCCCAACAGATGTTGAGACATCTCAGACCTGCTACCAGAATTAACTAATGATTAACTGATCAGAGATATTTAAGGAGAGTTATCTGGAATTAATTAATGATGGTTAAAAACAGAACAAGGCGCATCTGTAGGGAGTTTTATATTGAAGATTCAGATTAAAATAGAAGACCTAAATCACCTAGAATCTAGGAGGTAACAAACCCTAAATTCAAGGTGGAAGCTGCATGCGCATTAGGGCTGAATCCTCTGCAGAAAGCCCAAATTACAGATACCTATTTAAGCAACAGAAACTCATAGAATTGAGTACGAATTTCAGAAGACAAAATAGGGTGTCTAGTGTTTTAATAGCAGGTTGTTTTATGTGTACCACTTTATGAGCTTTTAAGCAAAAGTGCATTTGTGACTTGATTGAAACTGTTAAGTAAAATCAAGCTGTATTGTTTGAAGGATGTCTTCAATTTTTGTAAACTTGTAAATTTGATCACTGTGTGATTGAGGGGGAGTGAGTAGGGTACTCTTATCTAAGGTGTGTCTTAGGTAGAAATTGCATTGGGTAGTTATTAAGTGATAGATTAAACAGGGTGGTTTAAGTCTAGAATTAATAATACTTATAGTGGATTTCCTCCTGGATTGGTAGCCTCCAGATGTAAGTGTGGTTATACACTGAACTGGGTTAACAAACTTCTGTGTTGTTTACTTTTCTTGCTATTTAAGTTTTGGTTAATTCTGTCAAGTGTCCTATCAAGTGTTGGGACATCTCTTAGGACATCTCATACCTGATCACAGAATTTCAATTGGCATCAGAGCAGGCACCCTGCCTGTTTATACTGGGTGAGATCTAGGGAATACAAATTCTGTAACATGGACAGAGATATAGGGTCAGTAAATAGACCACCTATACTGGATGGATCTAATTATGACTACTGGAAGCCAAGAATGATTGCATTCTTAAGATCACTTGACAACAGGGCATGGAGAGCAGTCAATGTTGGATGGGATCATCCTGTCCAAGACACCAAAGATGGATCAAAAGTGCTGAAACCTGAAGAAGAATGGAGTAAGGAGGAAGAGGATTCAGCACTAGGCAACTCAAAAGCCTTAAATGCTTTATTCAATGGCATTGATAGGAACATTTTCAGACTTGTGCATCATTGTGAGCTGGCCAAAGATGTTTGGGACACTCTCAAAACAACTCATGAAGGAACATCAAAAGTAAAAATGTCAAGACTTCAACTTCTCACCACCAAGTTTGAAAACTTGAGAATGAAGGAAGATGAATCAATTCATGAGTTCTATATGAACATCTTGGATATAGCCAATACTTCTGGAGCTTTGGGAGAAAAGATGACTGATGAAAAGCTTGTAAGAAAGATTCTCAGATCTTTGCCAAAAAGATTTGACATGAAAGTCACAGCAATAGAAGAAGCTCAAGACATATGCTCCATGAAAGTTGAAGAACTCATTGGTTCCCTTCAAACTTTTGAGATGGGAATGAATGACACAAATGTTAAAAAGAACAAAAGCATAGCCTTGGTTTCAAATACAGATGAAGAAGAAGATGATGAATCAACAAATGATAAAAGCTTATCAGACAACCTTGCCATGCTTGGAAGACAATTCAAACAGATTCTCAGAGGAATGGAAGGCCAATCCAAATCCAGTGGAAGAAACACAAACTCTGAGAACAGGAGACCATATGATGCTAATAGAAAGTCAAAGTTTGCTGAAAAGACCAGTCAAGATAAAGGAGTCAAATGCCATGAATGTGAAGGATATGGACACATTAAGAAAGAATGTCCTACCTTCTTAAAAAGACAAAAGAAGGGACTATCTGTAACCTGGTCTGATGAAGACTCAGGAGGAGATTCAGAAGAAGAATCAGCTAAGCATATTACTGTCTTAGCTGGACTGTGTGAATATGATAGTGATTCCAGTTGTGGAGAGCTTACTTATGAAGAACTTGAGCAAGCATTCAAAGATCTATACAAAAGAAGCTCTGAAATATGCAGTGAGGTTATAAAGCTAAAGAAGCAGAATGAGGTATTAGAAGATGAAAAAGCAAGTGATCAAGTAATCATTGATACCTTGAAAAGTGAAGTAACTCTTCTCAACTCTAAGTTGGAACATATGTCAAAATCTGTTAAAATGTTGAACAGTAGCTCAAATACACTGGATGTTATTCTCAGCAATAATAAACATTCAGGGGACAAAAGTGGACTGGGATATAACAGAGATGAAGCCAGCTCTAGCAAAGCTACTGCAAAAACTACACAGTCAAACAAGATGTCCCAACAGATGCTTCAACATCAGAACACAAAGACAAACATAATGTTCCAACAGATGTCTCAACATTCTGGAAAGAACAAAATGAAGAAGAAGTATCAAAGATGGAGATGCCATCACTGTGGAAGATTTGGGCATATCAAACCTCACTGTTATAAGCTACATGGATATCCAAATCAGATGTATCAGCAACCTTCCAAACAGAAAGTAGAAGGTACCAAGAAAGTGCTGCATAGACATCAAAGAAATCAGCAACCTCCTAAGCAGAAGACAGAGGTCATCAAGAAGGTTTGGAGACCAAAAGCTGACATTCAGACTGATCAAAGCCACATACCCAAGAACCAGATCAACAATCAAGCTTGGAGATCAGCTGAACAACACACAGGGCAGAGGCATCAAAAGAAATCTCAACTCATCTGGTCAAAGAAAAATACTGCATACATAGCACATACATCTCTGAGAGTATCAGCTAAAGAAGACTGGTACTTTGACAGTGGATGCTCAAGACACATGACTGGATTGAAGAATTTGTTAGTAAACTTAAAATCACATTCATCCAGGTATGTTACCTTTGGAGATGGAGCTAAAGGAGAAATCAAGGGAGTTGGAACCTTGGATTGTCAAGATGTTCCAAGACTAGATGATGTGCTGCTAGTTAAAGGTTTAACTGCTAACCTGATCAGCATAAGTCAACTATGTGATCAAGGATACAGTGTAAACTTTACCAAATCTAAATGTATAGTGACTAACAAAGAACAAGAGGTTGTCATGAAAGGAGCCAGATCTAAAGACAACTGTTACATGTGGGAATCCCAAAATCTCAGTCTCACTTCAACCTGCTCTCTAGCTAAAGAAGAAGAAGTGAAACTGTGGCATCAAAGACTAGGTCATCTTCATTTCAGAGGCATAAAGAAGATCATATCTATGGATGCTGTAAGAGGTATTCCTAAACTGAAGATTGATGATGGCAAAATATGTGGTGAATGTCAAATAGGAAAGCAAACCAAGATGTCCCATCCAAAGCTCCAACATCTGACAACTTCCAAAGTTTTGGAACTTCTACATATGGATCTTATGGGACCTATGCAGGTTGAAAGTCTTGGTGGTAAGAGGTATGCCTATGTTGTGGTTGATGATTTTTCAAGATATACATGGATAAACTTCATCAAAGAAAAGTCAGATGTATTTGATGTATTCAAAGAATTATGTCAAAGATTGCAAAGGGAAAAATCCAGCTGTGTGATCAGAATAAGAAGTGATCATGGAAAAGAATTTGAGAATCAAAAGTTCTTAGATTTCTGCTCTTCAGAAGGAATCAATCATGAGTATTCTTCACCTATCACTCCTCAACAGAATGGGATTGTTGAAAGGAAGAATAGAACCATTCAAGAATCAGCAAGAGCTATGATCCATGCTAAAAAGTTACCTCTGTATTTCTGGGCTGAAGCTATGAACACTGCCTGCTACATCCATAACAGAGTTACCTTGAGAAAAGGAACCTTGTCCACAATATATGAAGTCTGGAAGGGCAGAAAACCCACTGTGAAGTACTTTCATGTGTTTGGAAGTATCTGTTATATTCTGGCAGATAGGGAGCAAAGAAGAAAAATGGATCCTAAAAGTGATGAAGGGATTTTCCTTGGATACTCCATAAACAGCAGAGCATATAGAGTATTTAATTCTAGAACCAAGGTTATCATGGAGTCCATAAATGTGATAATTGATGATGCTCCTACAGATGTCCCAGAAGATGTTGGAACATCTACTGATATCAAGATTGAAGCTGAAGAAAAGAATGATCAATATAACTTCACTCAAAATGATACAAGGTCAGAAGATTCAAGCAAACCTCCCTCCATCAGAATACAGAAGGATCATCCCAAAGATTTAATAATTGGTGATCCCAACAGAGGTGTAAGCACTAGATCAAGAGAAGTGATTTCAGGTTCTTGTTTTGTTTCCAAAATAGAACCTAAAAATGTCAAGGAAGCTCTCACTGATGAATACTGGATTTGTGCTATGCAAGAGGAATTAGGTCAATTCACAAGGAATGAAGTGTGGAATCTTGTACCTAGACCTGATGACATAAATGTGATTGGTACAAAATGGGTGTATAAGAACAAGTCAAATGAACAAGGAATTGTTACAAAGAACAAAGCTAGACTTGTGGCTCAAGGATACACTCAAATTGAAGGGGTAGACTTTGATGAAACCTTTGCACCAGTAGCAAGGCTTGAATCAATAAGACTACTGTTGGGAATTGCTTGTATCTTAAAGTTCAAGCTATTTCAAATGGATGTGAAAAGTGCCTTTCTTAATGGTTATCTTAATGAAGAGGTATATGTAGAACAGCCTAAAGGATTTGTTGATCCAAGCTGTCCAAATCATGTATACAAATTAAAGAAAGCACTTTATGGTCTGAAGCAAGCTCCAAGGGCATGGTATGAAAGACTGACCACATTTCTTATCAAGCAAGGATACAGAAAAGGTGGGATTGATAAAACCCTGTTTGTTAAAGATGAAGAAGGAAATGTCATGATTGCACAAATATATGTTGATGACATTGTGTTTGGTGGAATGTCTGACAGGATGGTCAAACATTTTGTCAAGCAGATGGAATCTGAATTTGAAATGAGCCTAGTAGGAGAGTTAACCTACTTTCTTGGTCTGCAAGTAAAGCAAATGGAAGACTCAATGTTCATCTCACAAAGCAAGTATTCCAAGAACATAGTCAAGAAATTTGGAATGGAAAATGCTGCTCACAAGAGAACTCCTGCCCCCACACATTTAAAGCTTACTAAAGATGAAAAGGGTGAGAATGTAGATCAAAGCTTATACAGGAGCATGATTGGAAGCTTGTTATACTTGACTGCTAGCAGACCAGACATTGCATTTGCAGTAGGAGTTTGTGCAAGATATCAAGCTGATCCAAAAGTCAGTCATCTCAATCAAGTCAAGAGAATCCTTAAATATGTTAATGGTACTTGTGACTATGGCATAATGTACTTTCATGGGTGCAAACCAATTCTCACTGGCTTCTGTGATGCTGATTGGGCAGGAAGTGCTGATGACAGAAAAAGCACTTCAGGAGGATGCTTCTTTCTAGGAAACAATCTGATTTCTTGGTTCAGTAAGAAACAGAATTGTGTATCCTTATCTACAGCTGAAGCTGAGTACATAGCAGCAGGTAGCAGTTGTTCTCAGTTGGTTTGGATGAAGCAAATGCTCACTGAGTACAATGTCCCACAGGATGTCATGACATTGTACTGTGACAACTTAAGTGCAATCAACATATCTAAGAATCCTATCCAACACAGCAGGACTAAGCATATTGATATCAGACATCATTTCATCAAAGATCTTGTAGAAGAAAAGGTGATTTCATTGGAGCATGTAGCTACAGATTTGCAATTAGCTGATATCTTTAACAAAGCATTGGATGCTACTCAATTTGAGAATTTAAGGGGCAAACTTGGAATCTGTTTATGTGAGATTTAGCAATTAATGAGATGTGCCAACATGTCATATGACATTGCATGGCATAAGTTCCAGATGGCAAAACCAGTCTGGACAAGATCCTTGGGAAGTCCATCTCTCATCATTTGGACAGTAACGGCTACTTACTTAGTAACTGTTTATAATCAGCTATCAAGATTCTCATCATACTATCACAAGCGAATCACATTCACCATCTATTCTCCAGAAATCATAAACCCTAAAGTTTTTCTTTCATCCTTCTCAACAATGTCTCAAAACCCTAACTCAACTGAAGAAACAGAAGCTGAGGAAGAAACTGAGAGTGATGAATCTGAGTGATCAATGTATGTGAGGCAAATGTAATGACAACAATATATTTCTTTGGCCCCTAATTTTGTGTCTACCAAGGGGGAGAACAACATCAAATCAAATTGTAATTGCTGTTTAAGTATGAATGAAAAAATCTGTTTGTTTGCTTCTGAACTGAATAGTGTTTTTCTGTTGCAACAAGATTGGATACATATATGTTTGAGGGGGAGTAATCTCAAATAAGAATCAACAGAAAAGTAATGCTATACTCTGATAAAAAGAACTTCTGCTGCACTCTGAAAACCAGAAAAGATGTTAGCCAAAAATTAGCCAAAGGGGGAGTTTGTAGATGTTTAAGAATTGGCAGAATTTTTGACCAACAAGAAATGTTGAATTCAGTTCAGAATGTCCTATCAAATGTTGGGACATTATCAAACAGAGTATGTGATCTTATTTCAGGATGTCTCATCAGATGTTGGGACATTGTGTAAATAACTTCAGTTCAGTTTTTCAGGATGTCCCAACAGATGTTGAGACATCTCAGACCTGCTACCAGAATTAACTAATGATTAACTGATCAGAGATATTTAAGGAGAGTTATCTGGAATTAATTAATGATGGTTAAAAACAGAACAAGGCGCATCTGTAGGGAGTTTTATATTGAAGATTCAGATTAAAACAGAAGACCTAAATCACCTAGAATCTAGGAGGTAACAAACCCTAAATTCAAGGTGGAAGCTGCATGCGCATTAGGGCTGAATCCTCTGCAGAAAGCCCAAATTACAGATACCTATTTAAGCAACAGAAACTCATAGAATTGAGTACGAATTTCAGAAGACAAAATAGGGTGTCTAGTGTTTTAATAGCAGGTTGTTTTATGTGTACCACTTTATGAGCTTTTAAGCAAAAGTGCATTTGTGACTTGATTGAAACTGTTAAGTAAAATCAAGTTGTATTGTTTGAAGGATGTCTTCAATTTTTGTAAACTTGTAAATTTGATCACTGTGTGATTGAGGGGGAGTGAGTAGGGTACTCTTATCTAAGGTGTGTCTTAGGTAGAAATTGCATTGGGTAGTTATTAAGTGATAGATTAAACAGGGTGGTTTAAGTCTAGAATTAATAATACTTATAGTGGATTTCCTCCTGGCTTGGTAGCCTCCAGATGTAAGTGTGGTTATACACTGAACTGGGTTAACAAACTTCTGTGTTGTTTACTTTTCTTGCTATTTAAGTTTTGGTTAATTCTGTCAAGTGTCCTATCAAGTGTTGGGACATCTCTTAGGACATCTCATACCTGATCACAGAATTTCAAATTCCAACAAATCCAGCAATCCCGTCAACAACAATTCCAGTATCTCCTACAACTGCAGCAACCATTGTTCCCGACAACTCTTCAGCTTCATCAACAAATGCTTCATCTGTCATTTCAACTGACCAGATGTCAATGAACATTCTTTCTACAACTTCAGCACCACTTCATTTTGAATCTCCTACAACAACAACACCCATCCTTCCAACAATGTCTCCTACAACATCAGCAACAAACCATGAAGATGTCTCAACAGTTACGATTTATTATGATCCTGAAAATGATTCTGCCTACAACTCACAAAGTGCTACTCCCATCAGAGCACCAGTCACGATATACTACGATCCACAGACTATCACAGTCCCTTCCGCAGCTGCAATCAGTCCAGTCACTATCACAGTGCCTGGGCCAGTACCTTATGAAAGCAGTAATGCCATCCCCTGGCATTACGGCTCTGATCTATACTGCGAAGGACAAAAAATCACTTTTGAATCATCAACCCCTGCACCACAAATAGACAATGTGGGAGGAGGCGTAGGCTTCACTCGAAGCGGACGTCTCTTTGCTCCACAAATTCAAAGACCCACTGCCGAAGCAGAAGCTGCTGCCAAGGCAAAAGGAAAAAGCTTGGTGCAGGAAGAACAGATTGTTAAAGAAGCTTTGAAAACACCCTTTGATCAAGAAGTTGATGAGTTCATGAGAATCATCAAGAAAAGTGATTACAAAATAGTGGATCAGCTTCACCAAACGCCTTCCAAGATCTCAATCCTATCATTGCTTATGTGCTCCGAAGCCCATCGGAATGCACTACTCAAAGTCTTGCACGCAGCTTATGTGCCTGAAGAGATCACCGTAAATCAGTTGGAAGCTGTGGTTGGAAATGTTAATGCTAGTCATGGACTAGGGTTCACCAACACTGATTTGACTACGGAAGGCCGCAACCATAACAAGGCCCTGCACATTACCATGGAATGTAAAGGTGCAGTCCTTTCCCATGTGCTGGTAGACACAGGGTCATCCCTCAATGTCTTACCTAAAAAGGCCCTTGTGAAGCTAGAGTATGACGGATTGGCGTTGCGTCCCAGCAACCTGGTAGTGAGAGCCTTTGATGGTTCTAAGAGATCGGTTTTGGGAGAGATTTAGTTGCCCATAACGATTGGCCCACAAACTTTCAAAACGACCTTCTACGTGATGGATATACAGCCTGCCTACAGCTGTCTATTGGGTAGGCCATGGATTCACGCCGCTGGCGCCGTGACCTCAACCCTTCACCAGAAGTTAAAATTCGAGTGGGAGGGTCAAGTCGTTACTATCTGTGGAGAGGAGGATATTTTTGTCAGCCACCTGGCTACCTATAAATACATTGAGATGGATGGGGAGATCCACGAAACAATGAGTCAAGGGTTTGAGGCCTTGAACATAAATGAAACATCTGCTGTACCCGGAACCTCAATGACATCATATCAACAAGCCCGGAAGGTTGTTGAAGAAGGAACTGCCCAAGGCTGGGGCAAATTGTTACCGGTGGAGAAGAAAGAGGATAGATTTGGGTTGGGTTACAAACCAACTCAACAAGATCAAGCAGAGGCTGCGAAAGAGCCCAACTTTGTTAGTGGGGGATGCTCACCCCTGATGCAGTCAACAATCTGGAAGACGAGGATGAAGGCGACCGCAACCTGGAGAGTTGGATCCGTCCAAAGATCCCGGGAAGCAGTATCTCGAACTGGTCTTCCCAGGAAATTATAAGAGTTACTCATGCAGAGTAATTATTATTTCCTGTATTTTTATAGCATGCATCAAAGTCTTGCATCTTGCCCAAGATGACAAGACTCATTTTGTAATCGGGCCATCTGTACTTTTTGTGCAACAAGATTAATCAATGAAATATCAGACATCTTTTTGCAAATGAGTCTTTTTTTCTTTTCCTCTCACTGTTTTTTCCATTTTTTCTTTTTGTACAAAAAAAATAAATGGCAATGTTTTCAAAATGACAACTTTATTTCACTTTTCTAAACAAGATTAAAATCAAATCACTAAAATGAACAAACTGAACCCTTGCAGAGTGTGCCTCCCAGACAGCACCGACAACAGCACGGCTATGACTTCGTATGACTTTGACAATCCAATCAATCAAGCTGATGAAGGGGTTGAAGAAGAATATGAGCTTCCTGAAGAGCTAGCCAGGTTGTTAAGACAAGAGGAAAAGGTTATTACTCCTCACCAGGAGGAGGTTGAAACGATCAATCTTGGTACAGATGAAGACGTGAAAGAAGTTAAAATCGGGGCCTGCTTGCAAGACTCAGTGAAGAGACAACTGATTGACCTGCTTCAAGAGTATGTGGACGTGTTTTCTTGGTCTTATCAAGATATGCCAGGGTTGGACACCGACATTGTTGTGCACAAGCTGCCTTTGAGAGAAGAATGCCCGCCGGTTAAACAGAAGTTGCGCCGTACTCGCCCGGACATGGCAATAAGGTACAAAAGCAGTGGGACGCCGGGTTCCTTGCTGTAACTAGCTATCCACCGTGGGTTGCTAATATTGTACCTGTGCCTAAGAAAGACGGCAAAGTAAGAATGTGTGTTGATTACCGGGATCTGAACAGAGCTAGCCCGAAAGATGATTTCCCTTTACCTCACATTGATGTATTGGTGGATAACAAGGCTCAGTTCTCGGTATTCTCCTTCATGGATGGATTTTCAGGATACAATCAGATTAAAATGTCACCTGAAGACATGGAGAAGACAACCTTCATCACACCCTGGGGCACGTTCTGCTACAAGGTAATGCCATTTGGGCTCAAGAATGCCGGTGCGACATATCAACGGGCTATGGTAACATTATTCCACGATATGATCCATAAAGAGATAGAATGTTATGTGGATGACATGATTGCCAAGTCCCTTACTGAAGAAGACCACCTGGTGAATTTGTTGAAATTGTTCAAGCGTCTGAGGAAGTACCAACTGAAGTTGAACCCCAACAAATGCACATTCGGGGTGAGATCTGGTAAGCTGCTGGGTTTTATTGTGAGCGAGAAAGGGATTGAAGTTGACCCTGATAAAGTCAAAGCTATTCAAGAGATGCCTGCACCAAAGACAGAGAAGGAAGTTCGAGGGTTCTTAGGCCGATTGAACTACATCTCAAGGTTCATATCTCACCTTACGGCAACCTGTGAACCCTTGTTCAAACTGTTGAGAAAAGAACAGACGGTCAGGTGGAACGAAGACTGTCAGAAGGCTTTTGACAAGATCAAAGAGTACTTGCAAGAACCTCCAATCCTTATGCCTCCAGTCGAAGGAAGAGCTCTGATAATGTACTTGACAGTATTGGAAGAGTCAATGGGGTGTGTGTTGGGCCAGCATGACGAGTCTGGTCGAAAAGAGTATGCGATATACTACCTAAGAAAAAAGTTTACCGACTGTGAACAACGTTATTCACTGCTCGAGAAAACTTGCTGTGCTTTAGCGTGGGCTTCTCGCCGACTGAGGCAGTATATGTTGACCCACACTACTCTGTTGATCTCAAAGATGGACCCAGTTAAGTACATATTTGAGAAGCCAGCACTTACCGGACGGATTGCAAGATGGCAAATGATCCTCACAGAATATGACATCCAGTACACTTCTCAGAAAGCCATCAAGGGCAGTGTATTGTCTGAATATCTTGCTGAGCAACCTATTGATGATTACCAGCCTATGAGATTTGACTTCCCTGATGAAGACATCATGTTCATAAAAGCAAAAGATCATGAAGAGCCTATTCACACTGAAGGGCCTGACCCGGAGGAAGAATGGACTATGATGTTTGATGGGGCTGTTAATATGAATGGTCGTGGTATTGGTGCAGTGCTCATTACACCTAAAGGAGTTCACATGCCTTTCTCGGCAAAACTCACTTTCAACTGCACTAACAACGAAGCTGAATACGAAGCTTACATTATGGGTCTTGAGGAAGCCATTGACCTCAGGATCAAGACATTGACTGTATTCGGAGATTCAGCTCTGGTAGTTAATCAAACCAACGGCAAATGGTACACACACCAAGATCATCTGATACCTTACAGGGATTATACAAGGAGGTTATTGACTTTCTTTACAACAGTCAGGCTTGAGTATGTCCCTCGAGACGAGAATCAGTTTGCAGATGCTCTGGCTACCATCTCGTCAATGATCAAAGTTCAAGCTGCCAACTTTGTACCCCAGATATCGGTGTCTAGACTTGACAAACCAGCATATGTGTTTGCAGCAGATGTTGTTAAGGATAATAAGCCTTGGTTCCATGACATTAAGTGCTTCTTGGAGGATCAAACATACCCACCTGGGGCATCTTCCAATGATAAGAAGACGTTGAGAAGGCTTGCTGGTAGTTTCTTTCTGAATACTGATGGTTCCCTATACAAGAGAAACTTTGATATGGTACTCCTCAGATGCGTTGATAAGACAGAAGCAGACTTGCTAATGCATGAAGTGCACGAAGGATCCTTTGGTACCCATGCGGGAGGGCATGCCATGGCTAAGAAATTGCTAAGATCAGGTTATTACTGGATCACAATGGATGCCGACTGTTGTGCCTATGCCAGAAAATGCCATAAATGCCAGATTTATGCGGATAAGGTGCATGTGCCTCCCAATCCTTTGAATGTGATGTCTTCACCCTGGCCCTTTGCTATGTGGGGCATTGATATGATTGGCAAGATTGAACCGACTGCTTCAAACGGCCACAGATTCATCTTGGTTGCTATTGACTATTTCACCAAGTGGGTCGAAGCAGCTTCCTACGCCAATGTTACCAGGCAAGTGGTAGCCAGATTTCTATAAAGAGATATCATCTGTCGATACGGAGTCCCCGAGCGAATCATTACTGATAATGGTTCCAACTTAAACAACAAAATGATGGCAGAGCTATGCCGGGACTTCAAGATTCAACATCACAATTCTTCTCCTTACAGGCCAAAGATGAATGGCGCTGTTGAGGCAGCAAATAAAAATATCAAGAAGATTGTGCAGAAGATGGTAGTCACTTACAAAGACTGGCATGAAATGCTGCCGTTTGCCTTGCATGGGTACCGCACGTCAATCAGAACGTCTACTGGGGCAACACCGTATCAGCTTGTGTATGGTATGGAAGCAGTCCTACCGGTTGAAGTTGAATTACCCTCCCTACGGGTATTGATGGATGTTAAGCTGAACGAAGCAGAATGGGTCAGGTCCCGATACGAACAACTGAGTCTGATTGAAGAAAAGAGATTGGCTGCAATCTGCCATGGGCAGTTGTATCAGAAGAGAATGAAGAAAGCCTTCGATCAGAAAGTCAGGCACCGAGAGTACCAAGTAGGAGATCTTGTGCTAAAGAGAATCCTCCCTCCTCATACAGACCACAGGGGCAAATGGACTCCAAATTATGAAGGACCATTCGTAGTAAAGAAAGTTTTCTCTGGTGGAGCACTGATGCTCAGCACCATGGATGGTGAAGATTTCCTGTCCCCTGTGAATTCAGATGCAGTTAAAAAATACTTCGCATAAAAATGACCCGCTGGACACAAAAACAGAATGTAAGTCCAGGCAAAAATAGGGCATCCCGGCGAGTCAAAAACAGAATAAAAGACTCGGGCAAAAATAAGGGAAAATAAATAAAAAAATGTACACCCGCTGAGTTGAAAAGCCGCATTGGACAGCTCAGGCAAAAATGGGTATCCCGATGGATTGAAAACCCGAAAGGGCGATCCATGCAAAATAAGGGAATAAGCGAACAACTGCATTCTGAATTCGTCTGTATCGTTTACAACTTGGTAAGCTTCGGAAGGGTCAAGCTTCAATCAGAATCAACATTCTTCGGAAAGCAGGATGAGAAGAACGTCAAAAGTCATACGAGTCATAGCAAAAGAGGAAGCTCCTTAAAGCGTCGTCAACATTGCCAGCATTTTGTTTCTCAATTTGTAACAATCTCCTCATTTCAGGGGATATGTTCCTTTGACTGTATCTCACCAATTCAGGGCATTTGAATTAGTAAAATCAGATTTTCAGTCACGTCTCGTCTTGTACATTTTTATTTTGCAAAAAATGTCTGATGTCTTAAAGAAAAAACTGATTGCATAGAATACAGATGTTTATCTTCAAAAGTAAAAACACATGCTTGCAGGAAATATACTTACTCTCAGAAGTGTCTAAACTCCTATGACGGAATCCGGTAAGGGATGCCTCGGGATCATTTGTGCGTTTTTATATCTTTGCAGGATTGCAGGTATCCGGAATGCAACTTGGGGCATGAAAGCTTCACTCCAGCAAGATGACAAATCAACACTCAGTGTCTTCTCCCCAGCTGATTTACCCCTTATTTCTTATCCCCATCAGAGTTGCCAGGGCAGTACCAGAAGACACCCCTATCCCCGGCGGAGTCAAGAATCCTCCTCAACAGATTCTTCAGGGAGATCTTTCAGTGATTTCTCTTTCTCCCCAGCCGAGTTGCCATTTCATCCTCAGCCGAGTACGAAAGTCAGGAAACCATCTCCCCACAGAGCTTCAGCCTCTATCCAGAAGAACAACGCATGAAGAATCACAACAGAGTGAAGAAAGCTTCTACAAACCCCAGCTGGATCCCCATTACAGGGATGGGTCTATCAGTGACCTACATCCCCAAGCAGATATCATCTCATTAGATCTACCAATGGTCTCACCCCCAGCTGGGATGTCCATTTCAAGCAGATCGATTAGAGATCTTCGCAGCAACGGGATCCGAATCCCGGTTGGGTATCTTTGCATAATCATAGCATTCGCATCATACTCACCCACAAAGCGTAGCATTCCGTCTAACACGGAGCATTACGGCAAAAAATCAAACATATAGCATAATCATAAGCCATGTTTTGAATCAATACTTGTGAATATTGGCATTTCAACAATATACAGAATACTTCCCCCATATCCCCAGCAAAAGTTCCACAGCAAAAGCAGTTGCCTCACATTCACAAACACCAGTATATATACTCTCTTTGGCACCCGTCCGTGTCATCACTCCCCAGTAAAGTCGCCCGAGCACTCCTTACAAACAAAACCACTCATATTACAGATACTTATTGACACCCGTATGTGTCATAACCCCAGCAGAAAGCCAAAGACATCCCCTTTGCACTCACATACACTTACATATAACAATCCTTTGACACCCGTCCGTGTCACATCCCCTAGCGCAGTCGCCTACACTTTGTATATCAGATACTTGTTTATATCACACTCTTCTCCTTTTGACACTCGTCCGTATCACTCTCCCCAACAGTTAAACACTCATCTATACACCGCTCATACTTATACAGATACTCGTCCGTATCTTATACGCCACTCAAATCCCCTCAGAGTCAACACTAGTCCTTGTTCTTTGTTAACTCGTTGGTACTCGTCCGTACCATCATCTCAGAACATGCGTCGAGAGTTTGTTTCTACATGATACTCGTCCGTATCATAGTCTTAAGGATGCTCGTCCGCATCTTTAATCCATACACTGTGTCATACACTTTTGTCTTCTTGAATATAGATACTCGCATGTGTCTACTATTCCCCAGAAGAATCCCCTCAGATTCAACACTCGTCCGTGTTCCTTGTTAACCAGCTGATACTCGTCCGTATCATCATCTCTGAACACGTGTCAGTACTTGTTTCTACCCGATACTCGTCCGTATCGCAGTCTTAAGGATGCTCGTCCGCATCTTTAATCTATACACAAATATCAAAACACTTATACCTTTTGTTTCTTGGATGTAAACACTCGTCCGTGTTTACTATTCCCCAGTAAATCGCCAGTAAAGCAATTTCTTTTTATCTGACATTCGTCCTGTGTCATGATAAACCCTGAGAGCAGCCGTACCCTGCTAGGTGGTCGTCCTCCACCTCTTGATGGTCGTCCTCCATCATGATCATCCGATGGCCGTCCCCATCGTTGATATTTAGCAGCCGTCCCCTGCTAGGTGGTCGTCCTCCACCTCTTGATGATCGTCCTTCATCATTTTATCCAATGGCCGTCCCCATTGTTGATTTTGGTTATCTGGCATTCGTCCTATGTCATGACAAACCTTGAGAGCAGCCGTCCCCTGCTAGGTGGTCGTCCTCCGCCTCTTGATGATCGTCCTTCATCATGCTCGTCCGATGGCCGTCCCCATCATTGACCTTTTATCCGGCATTCGTCCTATGTCGCGATATTTTCGGCAGCCGTACCCTGCCAGGTGGTCGTCCTCCACCTTAGATGATTGTCCCTCATCTTATACCCCAACAGAGCAGCCGTCCCCTGCTAGGTGATCGTCCTTCACCTTTGATGACCGTACCTCATCATCTATTTATTTCATTTATTCTTTAACCCGATGGCCGTCCCCGTCGTGGTCCCTTTTCCTTTCAGTTTAGCCCGATGGCCGTCCCCATCGTTGGTTATTCTACCTTTATGAACTTGATGGCCGTCCCCTTCATGTTTCATTAATCCCCAAAGAATTTTACCATTTTATCTTGGTGGCCGTCCCCATCATAATTCTTTTTATCCCCAGCATGTCGGTCGTCCCCGTCATGGCTTCATTTCCCACACTTTTCCAGCATGTCGGCCGTCCCCGTCATTGCTCTTTACCCAGCATTCGTCCTCTGCTCGACGGTCGTCCTCCGTCGCTCACACTTTACAATATACTTTATTTTCTTTTACAATCTATATCCCTTTTCTTCTTCATTCTGTGAGTGCAAATTTTGGATTGTCTTTGGTATTCAACCACAAGTTATCTTGTTTGTCTGATAAGCCGTTGCTTACATCCTGCACAACTAACTCATGTTTGAATAGGGGCAGCTGTAAACACCCCAAATTTGCCCTCACCCATTCACACCATGGCTTGTGATCATTTCATATGCATAAACACAATCATAACATCTCATACCACAGTTTTGATTCACTGCATAGATTCAAAGTCATCTGCATCTAGGGTTTGTGATCTGAGCAATCCAAGAGCTTCTTGAGCCACTCCAAAAGTCATCAATCACTTCAAAGGGATCCATATGTGTTCAAGCATCATATTACATCCCCTCAAAGTCAAGAATGCCAAAGAATCACAAGAACTGGGATTGGTGTGAAGGCAGAGCCAGGCTTGACTGCACAGTTGACCTAAAATTAGGGTTTTGGTTTCAGAGGCCATAACTTCAAATTTTTTGGTCATTCTTGTTTCTATTGGCCTCTATATGGTATAGGGAGTATGCATATCAATTTTCATGAAGAAATTCCATGGGGAAGTCATCTGATCAAGAGTTGACTTTCTGGACAAGTCAGTGCAAAATCAGAGCATCTGAGGCCCCCAATGACCTAACCAAGGGTTGATCTTCATCATTTTGAGTGTATATGATATTTATTTGATCATGTAAGAAGTTTGAAGTTCACAAAATTCAAGAATTTGAAGTTTTTGCAAAGTTGACTTTTTTGGGCATGGTTGACTTTTAATGAAATGTCATTTTATGCAACTTTTTCAACCCTTACTTTTTGATCCAAAAATGCTTCAAATGGAAAAACTTTGGTCATGAAAGTTGTAGATTAGATCTTTCCCTTTTCAAAAAGTACAAGAACATGACCTAATTCATTTTGGATCAAAAGTTATGGTTTATCAAAGTTGGCAAAAATCATTAAAATTCAAGTTATGCACCAAATGGAAAACTTGCAAATTCATGTACCAAGCATTCTAGTGACTTCAAAATGACTTCAAAACTTCATCATATGATCATACATGACCCCAAAAACAGAATTGGCCCAAGGGATTTTACATTGTTTGCTTTGATTTCTAAAGATCACTAAGCCATTTTCCATTACAAGTGCAAAGTTGGATTTTTGGCAAAGTCATTTTCCAAAGAGCTATGTGATTGCTGGCTGACTTCTATGCATTGCCATGACTAAAAGAAGTCCCATGCTACAAAATTCAGCAAGCAATGTCTCATGCATATGGCACAAAATCATGAGGAAACATCAAGTGGGCAAGTTGCAAAAGCTAGCATAGCTTGTGATCCATATGTTGCAGTCAGCTACAAGCAATCCAAGGGCCCTCCTCAACTCAAGCTGAAGCAAGACATGACTTCAAACTGCTGCTGCCATGACCCATGCTGTAAGTACAAGCCAACTTGACTTTTTGGCAAAAGTTCCCATACTCATGGCACAGTGAGCAGCCACCCCTACTGACCTGCCCCACAGGCTATCCACACAACTTGGAGATGTTATAGCAAGGCATTGGGCATTGAAGCAAGCCAGAACACAGCATACCACAAAAACTGTCACAAAGCTTCCCTTCTTCGAATCTCATTTTCCAGCCATCAAACACCCCATTGCTCTTCACCAACAAATCAAACATACAAAAAGGAACCAGAATCCACCATGAATGCAGCCTGAAACCCTACTAATCACAACTGTAAAATCTGCCATATCAGAACTCAAGCTTCCAAAATAGCCACCAACAAGGGGTTGTGAACATTCCATTGGCTTCAGGGGGTCCAGAGAAGGCATTCTGCATCAAAGCAGGGTCAGAAGAGCTCAAATTCATAGTTCATCACTTCAGGTAGCTTCAAATCCTCAACCTTTCAGAGCTTGCATTTTAAGTGATAAATTGATAGTGTATGTCTTGCTGGTCATGGGGATGTTCTTAGAATTGAAAATGAGTGAAAAATGAGTTTGTACTGATGCTCTGAAATTTCACCCGTGAATTTTGTTTCCTTCGATTTGCTTGATTCTTGGTGTTTAAATGATGTTTGAGGGTGGATTTGTATCTTAGGTTGTTAGAGGATCACTTTGCTGTGTTTAATTTGGTGAATGGTGGCCTGAATCATGACTTAGGGTTTTCAACCCGCCAGAGAAGATGACCGGAGCTTCCCTCCGGTCACCTGAAAGTCATCAACTCTAAACCCTAATTAATTTGCCAGATGCATTCTCAGCCTTTGGATAGTGATTAGCTTAAGTCGTACACGGCCCAGATTGACTCACTTAGCCCTAATCCTTTTTATTTTATTTAATTAAGATTAATTAAGTTAATTGGATCAGATTCCATCCTGGCCCTTTAAAAACGCGCGCAGTCAAACCCTTTTTCCCAGATTCAAACCTCAGCCTTTGGATTGAATTACTTTTCATTTTATTTTGTTTTATTTCATTTTCTTTCCATTTGTTTTATACAATTTATTAAAAATAGCAAAAATGCTTTAAAAATTATGAAAGTTTTTACCAAGGGTTTCATTAATTTTTAAAACACAAAAATATTTTTATTTTCATTTTTAGCATTAAAAAAGTATTTTTAAATATTTAAAAGTTTCTTTTTAATTAATTAATGAGAATTAATTAATTAAAAATACTTTTAGGTATTTAAAAATCACCAAAAAATTCATGAAACCTTTAAAAACATTTAGAAACATTGTCCAACCCTCAAACCAAATTTATTTTTTGATCTTGATGCATTTTGAGAATTTTCCATTGAATAAAAATCATTTTTATGCATTATTTTGATCCAAACTTCCAAAAATCATTTCTGCCTAACCCTAAAGAGTTGGACCTTGATTCTTTTTGCATTGCATTGTGTTTAGCATGTAGTTTGTGAGATTAAATGGCCATGATTTGATCTTTCATTTTCATTTTGTTTGGTAATTTTCTTGTTAAGGAACCCTAAAACCCTAGAAAACTTAGAAAATTCATAACTTGAATTTGGTTAAGAGTTGAAACCTCTCCTTTGGGCAGTGGGTTAGTATAGGATTAGGGGTCCTTTGAGTACATTTTCAATTTTTTGTAATGTTGTTTGCTTCTGATTTTGGTTTTTGTTTGTTGTATTGTTCATAAACCCTAATTTGGGCTTTCATATGCATCCATCTTGCATTTGCATTCATGCCTTGACTTGCCATGATAGTTTATGCATCCATGTGATTCATTTAACATCATAAGACATATTGAAAGCATGTTTGACCATTGCATCTTTCATTTGCCATGTTGTATGCCATATGCATCTCATAACTTTCCATGTATGTTCATGTGTCTTAACTTGCTTCCTTTGCATCCATAAGCTTGTATGATCATCTCCCTTTGTTGTCTCATGTTTGTAGCATCTCATAGCATCATTATCACCTCATGTATGCTTCTGGTTTTGGTTTCATCATACCATTTCATCTCATTTTGCATTGCATTGCATTTCTTTTCTAACCTTTCAGGTGGTAAGTGATTTTGAGAAGTGAATTTGCCTTCACTTCTCATACTTTCTTCTCATCTCTCTCTTGCATCCATGCTGCATTTTTATGTGTGTTTGAGTTTGAGCTTGCTCATTCTTTTTCTCCTTCCTTTCTTTCCTCAAGTGACTTGACTTCTTGAATGAAGCAAGTTGCTTTGCTTCTCCTGATCTTTTCATCTGCTTCCTGGTGGTTCCATCGAAGACTTCTTTTGTTAAACCTCACAAACCTTAGGAACAACCAAGCATGACAATGATTAGGGTTTTTATTAGTCTCCCCACTTATTTTTACCTTTGTGTCTCATTGAGTCTTCTCTTCTCACCTCATAATCAGGGACTAAACCCTAAAGGCTTTAAGGCTTTGTGATTAAGCTCATGCCTGCATCCTTCTCTTAGGATGGAGTGTATAACTTTAATCCTAAGTGTTAAACCCTTAATGTGTTTAAATCCTTTAATCAATCCATCTAATAATCATCAAGACATCACACTTGTAACTTGGCCCTTGCATTAGGGTTCTAATTCTTCCTTAATTGGTTAAGAAGGACTAACCCTAGTGTTAATGGACAAGTCCCCCTCAAGTTGTCTTACAAACCATAAAACTCACTTCTTCATCATATCATTAAATAAAATCCATCTTAATCAAAGGCTTGTTTTGTCATGAGCTTAATCCCTAATCATGGATTAAGTTGAGGAGCTTTCCTCAGCTTAAACATTCTCATCTATTATCCTTCTATTAGGATGGTGTAATGAGTCTGTTTAATCCCTGATTATGGCTTAATCTCATTACTTAACACTAAACAAAAACCACAAAAACATCTAAATAATCACAAGTAGGTTAATGACCTTAATCCTATACCAAAGGTGATTAAGTGTGAGAATCTGACTTCACACTTAAGGTATTCTCATTACCCCTAATCAGAGGGAAGATGTGATGAGTTTACTAACCCATTGGTTCAGGTTTAAGCTCATCAACTTATGACAAACTTTCAAAAGCAATAAAAGACTGAAAATACAAAAAACAAACAATAATCGTCTCCTCCGGGATTCTTTTCTTATCATCTTCACTCACAAACGAGAACTCGCTTCTTCTGTCTAATGCAAGACAGTTTTCACCTGAGCCAGACAGGTCATACACTTGAGCATAGACAAGTAAGCAGTTCACAAGTCAATTTATCTTTCAGTCTCTTTGGGTCGAACTACGGTGTTCTGACTTCCTCATTGCACGAGAGGATATGTAGGCATAACTTAACAGTTATCGAACAAAAGTCTCTGTATGTTCCCCCTCTGTCCAGCTTTATTCTTATAGCCTCATGATCATGAGCATTTCACTCCTGTTCTCACACTGACACTGTACATTTATACACTTCACATTTCTTTTACACTGACACCTGTACATTTTGTTTTCCAGCCCTTGTATACACAAATTGCACTGACACTACCCCTTTAAAACACAAATCTTTCAAGCGTGGATCCCGTCGAGTACGACGAACAATCTGGGTGCTAATACCTTCCCAAGTTGTAACCAACCCCCTTTCTCAGTCTCTCTGGTTCACAACCGTCTTATCCATGTCTTTCTAGGTCTATGCAGCATTTCCTTTCCTCCGGGATAAAAATGCCTAGCTGGCGACTCTTTTCATCTCCAGTGAGTTCACTGCTGTGTGTTCTCATTGTCCCTCTCGCCGACCGTTCGCGTCTGTACCTTTATTTGGGCCGGTCCCATCTATTGGGAGCGACACCGGGACCTGAACAGAGCCAGCCCGAAAGATGACTTCCCATTACCTCACATTGATGTATTGGTTGATAATACAGCTCAGTTCTCGGTATTCTCCTTCATGGACGGATTTTCAGGATACAATCAGATTAAAATGTCACCTGAAGACATGGAGAAGACAACCTTCATCACACCCTGGGGCACGTTCTGTTACAAGGTGATGCCATTCGGACTGAAGAATGCTGGTGCAACGTATCAACGGGCTATGGTGACATTATTCCACGATATGATCCATAAAGAAATCGAGTGTTATGTGGATGATATGATTGCCAAGTCCCTCACTGAAGAAGACCACCTGGTAAATCTGCTAAAGCTATTCAAGCGTCTGAGGAAGTACCAACTGAAGTTGAACCCCAACAAGTGCACATTCGGGGTGCGATTTGGTAAGCTGCTGGGTTTTATTGTGAGCGAGAAAGGGATTGAAGTTGACCCTGATAAAGTCAAAGCTATTCAAGAGATGCCTGCACCGAAGACAGAAAAAGAAGTTTGAGGGTTCTTGGGACGATTAAACTACATTTCACGGTTCATATCTCACCTTACAGCAACCTGTGAACCCTTGTTCAAATTGCTAAGAAAAGAACAGACGGTCAGGTGGAACGAAGACTGCCAGAAGGCTTTTGACAAGATCAAAGAATACTTGCAAGAACCACCAATCCTTATGCCTCCAGTTAAAGGAAGACCTCTGATCATGTACTTGACAATATTAGAAGAGTCGATGGGGTGTGTGTTGGGCCAGCATGACGAGTCTGGTCGAAAAGAGTATGCAATATACTACCTAAGCAAAAAGTTTACCGACTGTGAACAACGTTATTCGCTGCTCGAGAAAACTTGCTGTGCTTTAGCGTGGGCTGCTCGCCGACTGAGACAGTATATGTTGACCCACACTACTTTATTGATCTCAAAGATGGACCCAGTCAAGTATATTTTTGAGAAGCCAGCACTTACCGGACGGGTTGCAAGATGGCAAATGATACTCACAGAATATGATATTCAATACACATCTCAAAAATCCATCAAGGGCAGTGTATTGTCTGAATATCTTGCTGAGAAACCTATTGATGATTACCAGCCTATGAGATTTGACTTCCCTGATGAAGACATCATGTTCATAAAAGCAAAAGATCATGAAGAGCCTGTTCATACTGAAGGGCCTGACCCGGAAGAAGAATGGACTATGATGTTTGATGGGGCTGTTAATATGAATGGTCGTGGTGTTGGTGCGGTACTCATTACACCTAAAGGACTTCACATACCTTTCTCGGCAAAACTCACTTTCAACTGCACTAACAACGAAGCTGAATACGAAGCTTGCATTATGGGTCTTGAGGAAGCCATTGACCTCAGGATCAAGACATTGACTGTATTCGGAGATTCAGCTCTGGTAATCAATCAAACCAACGGCAAATGGTACACCCACCAGGATCATCTGATACCTTACAGGGATTATACAAGGAGGTTATTGACTTTCTTTACAACAGTCAAGCTTGAGTATATCCCTCGAGACGAGAATCAATTTGCAGATGCTCTTGCCGCCATTTCATCCATGATCAAAGTTCAAGCTGCCAACTTTGTACCTCAGATTTCAGTGTCCAGACTTGACAGACCAGCATATGTATTCGCAGCAGATGTTGTCAAGGATGATAAGCCTTGGTTCCATGACATTAAGTGCTTCTTGGAGGATCAAACATACCCACCTGGGGCATCTTCCAATGATAAGAAGACTTTAAGAAGGCTTGCTGGTAGTTTCTTCCTAAACACTGATGGTTCCCTATACAAGAGAAACTTTGATATGGTACTCCTCAGATGCGTCGACAGGACAGAAGCAGATTTGCTAATGCATGAAGTGCACGAAGGATCCTTTGGTACCCATGCAGGAGGGCATGCCATGGCTAAAAAGTTGCTAAGATTAGGTTATTATTGGATCACAATGGATGCCGATTGTTGTGCATACGCCAGAAAATGCCATAAATGCCAGATTTATGCGGATAAGGTGCATGTGCCTCCCAATCCTTTAAATGTGATGTCTTCACCCTGGCCCTTTGCTATGTGGGGCATTGACATGATTGGCAATATTGAACCGACTGTTTCGAATGGCCACAGATTCATCCTGGTTGCCATTGACTATTTCACCAAGTGGGTCGAAGCAGCTTCATATGCAAACGTTACAAGGCAAGTGGTAGCCAGATTTCTAAAAAGAAATATCATCTGTCGATACGGAGTTCCCGAGCGAATCATTACTGATAATGGTTCCAACTTGAATAATAAAATGATGGCAGAGCTGTGCCGGGACTTCAAAATCCAACACCACAATTCTTCTCCTTACAGGCCAAAGATGAATGGCGCTGTTGAGGCAGCAAATAAGAATATCAAGAAGATCGTGCAGAAGATGGTAGTCACCTACAAAGACTGGCATGAAATGCTACCGTTTGCTTTGCATGGGTACCGCACGTCAATCAGAACATCCACTGGGGCAACACCATATCAGCTTGTGTATGGTATGGAGGCAGTCCTACCTGTTGAAGTCGAATTACCCTCCCTACGAGTATTGATGGATGTTAAGCTGAACGAAGCCGAATGGGTCCGGTCCCGATACGAACAACTGAGTCTGATCGAAGAGAAAAGATTGGCTGCAATCTGTCATGGGCAGTTGTATCAGAAGAGAATGAAGAGAGCCTTTGATCATAAAGTCAAGCACCGAGAGTATCAAGTAGGGGATCTTGTGCTGAAAAGAATTCTCCCTCCTCATACAGACCACAGGGGCAAGTGGACTCCGAACTATGAAGGACCATTTGTAGTAAAGAAAGTTTTCTCAGGTGGAGCACTGATGCTTAGCACTATGGATGGTGAAGACTTCCCGTCCCCTGTGAATTCAGATGCAGTTAAAAAATACTTCGCATAAAATGACCCGCTGGACACAAAAACAGAATGTAAGTCCAGGCAAAAATAGGGCATCCCGGCGAGTCAAAAACAGAATGAAAGACTCGGGCAAAAGTAAGGGAAAATAAACAAAAAAGTACACCCGCTGAGTTGAAAAGCCGCATTGGACAACTCAGGCAAAAATGGGTATCCCGATGGATTGAAAACCCGAAAGGGCGATCCATGCAAAATAAGGGAATAAGCGAACAACTGCATTCTGAATTCGTCTGTATCACCTACAACTCGGTAAACTTCGAAAGGATCAAGCTTCTGTCAGAATCAGCCTTCTTCAGAAAGCAAGACGAGAAGAACGTCAAATGTCATACGAGTCATAGCAGAAGGGAAGCTCCTTGAAGCGTCGACAACATTGCCAGCATTTTGTTTCTCATTTTGTAACAATCTCCTCATTTCAGGGGATTTGTTTCTTTGACTGTATCTTGCCAATTCAGGGCACATGAATTAATAAAAGCAGATCTTCAGTCATGTTTCGTCTTGAACATTTTATTTGCAAAAATGTCTGATGTCTTAAGAAAAACTGATTGCATGAATACAAATGCTTATCTTCAAAAATAATAATACATGCTTGCAGGGAATATATTTACTCCCGGGAGTGTCTGAACTCTCATAATGGGATCCAGTAAAAGATATCTCGGGATTACTTGTGCGTTTCCCTATCTTTGCAGGATTGCAGGTATCCGAAGCGCAACATGGGGCATGTAAGCTTCACCCCAGCAAGCTGACAAATCAACACTCACTCAAAGTGTTTTCTCCCCAGCTGAGTTTCCACTTGCTATTTCTCCCCAGCTGAGGTGCCAATCATTCTTCCTCCTCAGCCAAGTACAAAAGTCAGGGAACCATCTCCCCACAGAACTTCAGCCTCTATCCAGAAGAGCAACGCACGAAGGGATCACAACAGAGTGAAGAAAGCTTCTACAAACCCCAGTTGGGTCCCTCATTATCAGGATGGGTCTATCTGTGACCTATTCCCCAAGCAGATATCATCTCATCGGATCTACCAGTGATCTCATCCCCAGCTGGGATGTCCATTTCAAGCAGATCGACCAGAGATCTTCGCAGCAACGGGATCTGAATCCCAGATTGGTATCCTTTCATAATCATAGCATTCGCATCATATTCACCCACAAAGCGTAGCATTCCGGCAAAAATCAAACATATTGCATAATCATAAGCCGTGTTTTGAATCAAGCACTTGTGAATAATGACAATCCATCCGCAATATACAGAATACCCCCCAGATTCCCCAGCAAACACAGTTGCCTTACACCCACAAACATCAGTACATACCTCCTTGGGGCATTCGCCCGTGTCATATCCCCAGTAAAAGACCAAAGCGTCCCTTTTGCACTCACAAATACTCATATATACAATTCCTTGACATCCGTCCATGTCATTTTCTCCAGCACAGCAACATAAACACTTTGTATATCAGATACTTGTTTATACCATACTCTTCACCTTTTGACACTCGTCCGTGTCACTCTCCCCAGCAGATAAACACTCATCTATACACTTATACAGATACTCGTCCGTATCTTGTATATACCACTTATATCCCCGCAGATTCAACACTAGTCCTTGTTCTTTGTTAACCAGTTGGTACTCGTCCGTACCATCATCTCAGAACATGCGTCAAGCATTTGTTTCTACCTGATACTCGTCCGTATCATAGTCTTAAGGATGCTCATCCGCATCTTTAATTCATACACTGTGTCAAACACTTTTGTCTTCTTGAATATAGATACCCGCCTGTGTCTACTATTCCCCAGAAGAGTCCTCTCAGATTCAACACTCGTCCGTGTTCTCTGTTAACCAGTTGATACTCGTCCGTATCATCATCCCTGAACATGCGTCAAGTATTTGTTTCTTCCCGATACTCGTCCGTATCGTAGTTTTAGGGATGCTCGTCCGCATCTTTAATCTATACAAAACATCTAAACACTTATACCTTTATTTCTTGGATGTAAACACTCGTCCGTGTTTACTATTCCCCAGTAAATCGCCAACAAAGCAATTTTCTTTTATCTGACATTCGCCCTATGTCATGATAAACCATGAGAGCAGCCGTCCCCTGCTAGGTGATCGTCCTTCACCTCTTGATGGTCGTCCTCCATCATGCTCATCCGATGGCCATCCCCATCGTTGATCTTTTCTATCCGACATTCGTCCTATGTCGTGATTTTTAGCAGTCGTCCCCTGCTAGGTGGTCGTCCTCCACCTTTTTGATGATCGTCATTCATCATTTTATCCAATGGCCGTCCCCATTGTTGATTTTGGTTATCTGGCATTCGTCCTATGTCATGACAAACCTTGAGAGCAGCCGTCCCCTGCTAGGTGGTCGTCCTCCACCTCTTGATGATCGTCTTTCATCATGCTCGTCCGATGGCCGTCCCCATCGTTGACCTTTTATCCGGCATTCGTCCTATGTCGCGATATTTTCGGCAGCCGTACCCTGCCAGGTGGTCGTCCTCCACCTTAGATGACTGTCCCTCATCTTATCCCCAACAGAGCAGCCGTCCCCTGCTAGGTGATCGTCCTTCACCTTTGATGACCGTCCCTCATCATCTGTTTATTTTATTTATTCTTTAACCCGATGGCCGTCCCCGTCGTGGTCCCTTTTCCTTTTCCTGATGATCGTCCTTCATCAGTTTAGCCCGATGGCCGTCCCCATCGTTGGTTACTTTACTTTATGAACTTGATGGCCGTCCCCGTCATGTTTCATTAATCCCCAAAGAATTTTACAGCTTTACTTGATGGCCGTCCCCATCATAATTCTTTCTATCCCCAGCATGTCGGCCGTCCCCGTCATTGCTTTATTTTCCGCACTTTTCTCAGCACGTCGGCCGTCCCCGTCATGGTTCTTTACCCAGTAGTCGTCCTCTGCTCGACGGTCGTCCTCCGTCGCCCACACTTTACAATATACTTTATTTTCTTTTACAATCTATATCCCTTTTCTTCTTCATTCTGTGAGTGCAAATTTTGGACTGTCTTTGGTATTCAACCACAAGTTATCTTGTTGGCCTGTTAAGCCGTTGCTTACATCCTGCACAGCTAACTCATGTTTGAATAGGGGCAGCTGTAAACACCCCAAATTTCCCCTCACCCATTCACACCATGTCTTGTGATCATTTCATATGCATAAACTCAATCATAGCATCTCATATCACATTTTTGATTCACTGCATTGGTTCAAAGTCATCTGCATCTAGGGTTTGTGATCTGAGCTATCCAAGAGCCTCTTGAGCCACTCCAAAGGTCATCAATCACTTCAAAGGGGTCCATGTGTGTTCAAGCATCATATTATATCCTCTCAAAGTCAAGAATGTCAAAGAATCACAAGAACTGAGAATGGTATGGATGCAGAGCCAGGTTTGACTGCATAGATGACCTAGAATTAGGGTTTTGGTTTCAAAGGCCATAACTCCAATTTTTTTGGTCATTCTTGTTTCTATTGGTCTCTATATGGTATAGGGAGTATGCATATCAATTTTCATGAAGAAATTCCATAGGGAAGTCATGTGATCAAGAGTTGACTTTTCAAGCAAGTCAGTGCAAAATCAGGGCATCTGAGACCCTCAATGACCCAACCAAGGGGTGTTCTTCATCATTTTGATTGTATATGATCTTTATTTGATCTTGGAAGATGTTGGAAGCTTACAAAATTGAAGAATTTCAAAGTGTAAACACCCCAAATTTGCCCTCACTCATTCACACCATGGTTTGTGATCATTTCATATGCATAAACACAATCATATCATCTCATATCTCATTTTTGATTCTTTGCATAGATTCAAAGTCATTTGCACCTAGGGTTTGTGATCTGAGCAATCCAAGAGCCCCTTGAGCCACTCCAAAGGCAGCCAATCACTTCAAAGGGATCCATATGTGTTCAAGTATCATATTACATCCTCTCAAAGTCAAAAAATTCCAAAGAATCACAAGAACTAGGGTTTGAGTGGATGCAAAGCCAGGCTAGACTGCACAGTTGACCTAAAATTAGGGTTTTGGTTTCAGAGGCCATAACTCCAAATTTTTTGGTCATTCTTGTTTCCATTGGTCTCTATATGGTATAGGGAGTATGCATATCAATTTTCATGAAGAAATTCCATGGGGAAGTCATCTGATCAAGGGTTGACTTTTCAGACAAGTCAGTGTAAAATCAGGGCATCTGAGGCCCCCAATGACCCAACCAATGGGTGATCTTCATCATTTTGAATGTATATGATCTTTATTTGATCATGGAAGAAGGTTGAAGTTCACAAAAATCAAGAATTTAGGGTTTTTGCAAATGTTGACTTTTTAGGCATAGTTGACTTTTCAAGAATGCTTCATTTTAGGTCATTTTTCAAGCCTTGATTCTTGATCCAAAAATGCTTCAAATGGAAAAACTTTGGTCATGAAAGTTGTAGATTACATCTTTCCCTTTTCAAAAAGTACAAGAACATGATCAAACTCTTCTTGGATCAAAAGTTATGGTGTGACAAAGTTGGCTAAAATCATTGATTTTCAAGGCATGCTTCAAATGAGAATTTTGCAAAATCATGAACCAAAGCCAATTGTAACTTATAATTCATTTCAAACCATGACATGAACATTCTACAAGTCATAAAAATCAGATTTGGACCAAGAATCCCTCATGTTCATGGCTTGTGTAGCAAAATAGTCACATGTGAACCAAAAAGCCACAACTTGCAAAATCATCATGATCACTTCACCAACTTGATGCATTGGCTGCTGGACCTTCCCAACATCTCACCTCATCTTGCTGCATCATAACCATGCCTTGTACTAGCCTAGATCATGAGCCATACTTTCCTTACACAAAATTTGACTTTTTGCAAAAGTAGACTTACCAATCAAAAAAGCACATGTCTTATCATCTGACCAATGAGAGAGGTTTATGTGGACAAAGAGCAAGACACTCCATACAAGAAGCAAGGCAAAAACACTTCATACCATCACATTCACAAAAACACCTCATTTTGCATATTCCTTCGAATCTGTCTCCACAGCATACAAACACAAAAACCATCTTCACCAATCATCTTGCCATGTTTCATTGAGTAGAAAGCAACAAGGTTCAAGCCTGAAAGCAGCATGAACTGAGCTTCACCATTCCTCACCTTCAAAACCAGAACTCTTCGAATCAACCTCCATAGCCATCAAACATCAAAGCTCTCTTCACTAACAGATCAAACACATCAAAAGGAGTCAAAACCACCCTTTACTTTGATCTGAAGCAGCCTGTACACAAAGCTCATTTCCTGCTACACCAGAACTGGTTCTCACAAATCAGCCATCCACAAGAGCTTTGAAGCCTTCCATTAGCATCAGGGGATACAAGGGAGTCCATTTGCACGCAAGGAAAGCTCTGGAAGCTCAGTTTTGAAGCTTTCCAGCTCAGGTATGATCATGGAAACTTTTCTCTCAAAGCTTGATTTTTGAGTTACAAATTGATTATTCATGTCTTGCTGGTCATGGGGTTGGTTTCAGAATCAAAAATGAGTGAAAACTGAGCTTGTATGGTCCCTCTGAATTTTTGCCCGTGAATTTCATTTCTTTCGATTCCTTTGATTCATGATGCATAAATGATGTTTGAGCATGGATTCGTATCATAGGATGTTAGAGGATCATTTAGGGTTGTTTAATTTGTGGAATAGATGCCTGAAACGTGTTCTAGGGTTTTTGGGGTGCCGGAGAAGATGACCGGAGCTTCTCTCCGGTCACCTGAGGGTGATTAGCCCTAATCTCAGGTCATTAATGAGATTTGAATTCTGGGCGTTAGATTAGGTTGACCAGTTGACTTCGCGCGTGAGTGGAAGGCCCAGATTCGTTGATTAGCCCTAATCCTTTCCATTTAGTTTAATTAATTCGTAATTAAATTAATTACCTCAGCATCAATCCTGGCCACTGGATCTGGCGCCAGTCAACCATTTCAAACCAGGATGCAATCCCAGCCTTTCCTTGCGTTTACTTCTCCTTTTATTTATTTTAATTTCATTTCTTTTCCATTTAATTCACACAATTAATTTAAAATAGTAAAAAGTCTTAAAAAATTATGAAACTTTTTCTCTTAAGTTTTATTAATTTTCATGACACAAAAATATTTTCATTTTATTTTTTATCATTAAAAAAGTATTTTTAAATATTTAAAAGATTATTTTTAATTGATTAATGGAAATTAATTTATTAAAAATACTTTTAGGTATTTAAAAATCACCAAAAAATTCATGAAATGTTCTAAGACATTTAGAAACATTGTCCAACCTTCAACCAAATTTCTTTTTTGATCTTGATGCATTTTAAGGATTTTTCATTGAATTAAATCATTTTTTGTGCATTATTTTGATCATAAGTTCAAAAAATCATTTCTGCCTATTTAAGAAGAGTTGGACATTGATTATTTTTGCTTTGTTTTGTGATTAGCATTTAGTTTCTAGGATTAAATGGCCATGATTTGATCTTGCATTTTCAAATTGTTTGACATTTCTTTTGTTTAGGAACCCTAAAAACCCTAATAACTTATAAAAATCATAACTTGAGATTGGTTAAGAGTTGAGACCTCCCCTTTGGACTTTGGTTTAGTACAAGATTAGGGATATTTTGAGTGGCATTTTCCATTTTTTATCTTAGGGTTTGCTTCTGTTTTTGGTTTTTTGTTTGTTGTTTGATCCATAAACCCTAATTTGGGCTTTCACTTGCATCCTTCTTGCATTCTCTTGCATAGCATGACTTACCATGACATTTCAAGCATCCATGTGATTCATTTGACATCATAAGACATATAGAAAGCATGTTTGATCATTGCATCATGTGTTTGCCTTGTTGTATGCCTTGTATGCTTCATAACCTTTCATGTGTATCCATGCTTCAAAGCTTGCACCATTTGCATCCATAACTTGTATGAACACCTCTATGCCTTGCCTCATGTTTGTAGCATCTCATAGCATCATTATCATCATCAACATGCTTCTGGTTTTTTTAGCATCATACCATTTCATCCCATTTTGCTTTGCATTGCATTTCTTTCTAACATTTCAGGTGGTAAGTAAACTTGAGAAGTGAATTTGCCTTCACTTCTCATAACTTTTCTTTTCATCTCTCTTGCATCCATTGCTGCATTTATGCATGTGTTTGAGATTGAGCTTGCTCATTCTTGTTCCTCCCACTTTCTTTCTTTAAGTGACTTGACTTCTTGAATGAAGCAAGTTGCTTTTCTTCTCTTGATCCTTTCATCTGCTTCCTGGTGGTTCCATTGAAGACTTCTCTTGAAAACCTCACAAACCTTAGGAACAACCAAGCATGACAATGATTAGGGTTTTGATTAGTTCCCCTTCTTAGTTTTACCTTTGTGTCTCTTTTGAGTCTTCTCCTCTCATCTCATAATCAGGGACTAAACCCTAAAGGCTTTAAGGCTTTGTGATTAAGCTTATGCCTGCATCCTTCTCTTAGGATGGAGTGTATAACTTTAATCCTAAGTGTTAAACCCTTAATGTGTTTAAATCTCTCAATTAATTCACTTAATAATCATCAAGACACCACACTTGTAACTTGGGCCTTGCATTAGGGTTCTAATTCTTCCTTAATTGGTTAAGAAGGACTAACCCTAGTGTTAATGGACAAGTCCCCCTCAAGTTGTCTTACAAATCATGAAACTCACTTCATCATCATATCATTAAATAAAATCCACTTAATCAAAGGCTTGTTTTGTCATGAGTTTAATCCCTAATCATGGATTAAGTTGAGGAGCTTTCCTCAGCTTAAACATTCTCATCTATTATCCTTCTATTAGGATGGTGTAATGAGTCTGTTTAATCCCTGATTATGGCTTAATCTCATTACTTAACACTAAACAAAAACACCAAAAACATCTAAATAATCACAAGTAGGTTAATGATCTTAACCCTATATCAAAGGGGATTAAGTGTGAGAATCTGACTTCACACTTAAGGTATTCTCATTACCCCTAATCAGAGGGAAGATGTGATGAGTTTACTAAATCCATTGGTTTAGGCTTAAGCTCATTAACTTATGACAAAAATCCAAAAGCAATAAAAGACTGAAAACACAAAAAACAAACAATAATCGTCTCCTCCGGGATTCTTTTCTCATCTCACTCATTCACAAACGAGAGCTTGCTCTTTCCGTCTAATGCAAGACAGTTAGCACCTGAGCCAGACAGGTCATACACTTGAGCATAGGCAAGTAAGCAGTTCACAAGTCAATTCATCTTTCAGTCTCTTTGGGTCGAACTACGGTGTTCTGACTTCCTCATTGCACGAGAGGATACGTAGGCATAACTTAACAGTTATCGAACAAAAGTCTCTGTATATTCCCCCTCCTTCCAGCATTATTCTTTAAGCCTCATAGTCTTGAGCTTCACATTCTTTCCTTACACTGACACTTTTCTCATTCATCTCACTTTTCCCTTGCACTGACACCTGTACATTCTTTTCCAGCTACTTTATACACAAATGGCACTGACACTACCCCTTTAAAACACAAATCTTTTAAGCGTGGATCCCGTCGAGTACGGCGGACAATCTGGGTGCTAATACCTTCCCAAGTTGTAACCAACCCCCTTTCTCAGTCTCTCTGGTTCGCAACCGTCTTGTCCATCCTTTTTTAGGCCTATGCAGCATTGCCTTTCCTCCGGGATAAAAATGCCTAGCTGGCGACTCTATTCATCTCCAGTGAGTTCACTGCTGTGTGTTCTCATTGTCTTCCTCTCTCCGACCGTTCGCTTCTGTACCTTCATCTGATCTATTTCATTTGTCGGGAGCGACAGCTTGGCGACTCTGCTGGGGACCCTTATATTGCAACCAGGGCTTCTGGTTCTTTTTGTGGGTTCCTCCTAGCGCTTGATTGATTTGTGTTTATTGGGGTGTTATGTGCTTATTTGTGTTTGTATTTTTGTATTTATCTTTGCTTTACGTACAGTTGCTTTACTGCTTTCTTTATTGCTTTTGTATATAGCATACTGTCATGCTGCTGGCTGGATCTGGTTTTTGTTTTGATAGGTGGGAGATTCATTGAGAGTTAAGGTCCTATACCTGGGACCTGAGTGACACCTAGGCTAGAGTGAATCATATTCTTTCCCATTCCATTTCGGTCTGGTGCGGGAATATGAAACACGGTTCAGATATGGGTTTCTTCTTGAGAACTCTGTGTTGCAGATTTCCTGCAATACTAGGGCTATCTGGGAAGCCTGCTAAGTCTGGATGACCTTTAGTATTGACCTTCAGAAACTGAGGTGAATTAGAGGAGGAACTTTTATGGTTATTGTAAACACTGTACCTCCGGGTTAAAAGTGTTTACACTTCTCATAACTGATCCAAGTCTGAGGATCCTTGTTCTAGAACACCACCTGTGAGGGGGGTTGGGCTGTTTACAGGTTTGCAGGTACCTTGACCTCAGAATACCCTGTTACTTTGTTTGTTTAAGAGTACTCCATTTTGGGACAGTTCTTGTGATTCTAAAACCCTGGATATGTGGCTCTTTATTTGAGTCCCCCACCTTGGTTACTGGATTTATAGACCTCATCTGGAATTCTTGAACACATTTGGACTTATATCAGAGTTTTGATCAAATCCAGCTCAGTCACAGACCCTTGCATATCATTTGCATACATAATCATTGCATCATTTTGACATTTGCTTATTTGTGTTTCAGGGTATCCATCTTCATTTGGTTTTGGTTTTGACCCCATCTTCAGTTTTGACTTGTCTTCATCAGCTATCTGCTTCAGTTATCACCTGCACCAGCCAGTCAGTGGCCCACTTCTTCAGTATTATCATCAGCACCTGTCTCTATTCAGTCTCAGCATCATGGCTCCTAAAAAGAGCAACATCACCTATCACTTTTTCCAGCCAGAGCTATCAGACATCAGGAGGATTCAAACCCTGATCACTCCAGATCACATACCATTGTTCAGGGAAAGTTATGGAGATATACTTGATATGGTTATGGATCTGGACCCATCACAGAGAAGCCTGATCCACACCTGCATTCAGTTCTATGATCCCCCACTGAGATGTTTCACTTTCCAAGACTTTCAGTTGGGCCCCCTTTTAGAAGAATACTCATCATTGGTTGGTTTGCCTATCAAGGGTGGAATCCCTTTCAACTCAGAGATGGTCTTTCCTAGCAATGGAGAAGTAGCAAAGGCTCTGCATCTGGAACCTGTCCTGATTGAGCAGCATATGACTTCTAAAGCTAGAATCCCTGGCTTTCATCTGGATTTCTTAATCTCTCAAGCTACCCTGAAAGCTTCTCTAGGAGAGTGGAAAGCTGTTTGTGCTTTACTGGCCTTGAGTATATATGGAATTGTGTTGTTTGCAGATGAGCCTCGATTCATTAGCAAGAATGCAATCCATCTGTTCATCCTGAAGAACCCAGTGCCAACTTTATTGGGGGATCTTTATTATTCAGTGCATCAGAGGAATGAAAAGCAGAGGGGGAGATTAGTGAGGTGTTGTGCTCCATTGTTCCACACTTGGCTTCTCAGGCATCTACCCAGGACAGATGCATTTTTAAACCCTCGTCAGCAAAGCAACTGGGCTAAGAGACTCACTGTTCTAACTTCAGCTGACATCAGATGGTGCACTCAGAGCACCAAGGGCAGGGATATCATCACCAGCTGTGGGCATTTTCCCAATGTGCCCCTAATAGGAGTTAAGGGAAGTATCAATTACAACCCTCTGTTGTTCAGAAGACAACTGGGCTATGCAATAGTCCATACTCCTAAGGCACAGGACTTGGTTGAGACTCTTTATTGTGAGAACAAGGTTGATTTGACTGTTGTTAGGCAGGCTGCTTGGGCCTGGGATAATGTTCAAACCAAGGGTGTGACCATTCTGGGGAAGTGCAATAATGTGGCATCAGCACAATATTATGAGTGGTCCCGTGCCAGGGCCCAATTCTCTGGGATGCCCTTCACCATAGAAGACATGCCTGAGTCATCTTTAGCACCACCCCCTGCCACTATCAGTTTGGAAGAGTATGAGAGCTTGAAGGAAAGAAATGAGAAGTTAACCCAGGCTTTGCAGAAGACCCTCCGGGAAAGGAGTGAGGGTATGAGGGAGATTGAGAGATTGGAGAAGTTGAGAGTGGAGCACCTGACTAAGATTGAGAAGTCTGGGGATTATATCAAGAAGTCTAAGGCTGGAGAACAAATCCTGAAGAATGCTTGCAAAGAAGCCCAGTTCCAGAGAGCAAGGACAGACTTGTATCTGAAGGAGAGTCAGGCTCGGTGGGTCAGGATCACCGAGGCTCGTACTTTGGAAGACAAGAGAGTTCAAGACAAGATGGAGCAACTGGAAGCTAGTGCAAAAGAACAACAAGAAGCCCTGGCAGCAGCCCAGAGGGAGATATCAGAGCTGAAGATCAAAGCAGGGGTGAAGAGGTCAAAGGACCAAACTCAGCACAAGAAGCTAGCAGCAGCTGTTACGACCCGGAATCTCCTCATCAGGAATCTCACGGAGCGTCCGGCTGATCCTGTGACCGAAGCACTTCTCAAGGAAGTTCGTGAGGATGAGTTTGGTCTTGGTGTTTGACCATTTGTTTGTTGTTGCTTTATTTCCATGTACTTTTATTTTCTTGCAATGTATTTTGACCCCTTAGAGGGCTTGTGTTGTAAAATGAACAATTTGTATTATTTCACCTTCTGTAATACATTTGTGTTAGTTTGCTTCATCTGAGTTTTCTTCAAGCAACAACAACTACATCTTCAAGGGTCTGGAAGGGTCAAAACTGAAGGCCAAACCGGATACCTTGAGAACAAATAAGCATAACTGCATTGCATGCTAACCCTTTTGTTTGTTTTGTAGGTTTTTGATTTATTTCCACTAACTCTGTTGTGATGTTCAGGAACTATTGCTAGGCGCCGAGTTTTTCCCCTCAACCGTCCGCACCGTTATCCAACCCGAAACAACCTTCCGGGCATTCAAATGGATCAGATGCAGCAGGACCTTACTGAGGTCAGAAATCAAATGGCAAATGAAAGGCTAGAAATGAGGAATCAAATGACTCAGTTTATGGAAGTTATGAACAACATGGCTCAGAGCCAGGAAAGATTGAGGGCCATGGTGGAAAGGCAGAATCAAGAAGATCCACATATAGGGACTGCCGGTACCAGTAACAATGAAAGAGTCCAACCTCACGTCAACCCTCTGGTATTTGGACCACACCTCCATCCTGAGGTCAATATTCCTGCAAATGTTCAAGGGACTGCCACCGCAGCTAGGGTACTTCAAGAGGATCCTCAGGAGGACCAATTCACAGTAATGGGCGCTGGTGAAGAAGCTTATGATAGGAGATTGGATGAGATAGCTGAGAAGTTGAGGTCCTTAGAATCTCAAAACTCTTTGGGCTTCGATGTCATGGACATGGGCTTGGTAGACGGGGTCAGGATCCCCCATAAGTTCAAGCCTCCTTGCTTTGAAAAATACAACGGGACTTCATGCCCCCGGACTCATTTACAGTCATTTCTGGGAAGGCTGAAGGCCTATACAATGGATGAGAAGCTCTGGATGTTCTATTCCGAAGACAGCTTAACTGGAGCGTCAAGAGAATGATACTCTCACTTGACAAGGGCAACTATTAGATGCTGGAAAGACCTGGCAGAGGCCTTCATCAGACAGTATCAGTATAACTTAGACATGGCACCCAACAGGACCCTCCTAATGGGAATGTCACAGTCGTCAAGGGAAAGTTTCCGAGAATATGCACAGAGATGGAGGCAACTGGCTGCGGCTGTTCAACCACCTATGTCTGAACGGGAAATGACAGATATGTTCATGAACACCCTTCAGGGAACATATATTGACAGGTTGGCTGCTTTCTCTTCCACTAGCTTTGCAGATGTTGTCATAGCCGGGGAGAGAATTGAAAGCTTGTTAAAGATGGGAAAGATCTCAGACAACGGTGCAAGCTCGTCCAGTAGTACAAGAAAGCCTTTTGCAGGCCCGAGAAGAACTGGCGAGACCAATGCCATCCATTCAAACAGGGGCAGGCCCCAATATGTTCAAAGGTCAATAGCAGCAGTCACCATTCCTGCTCCAGCTCATCCTCAACCAGTCTATCAACCTCCGCAGCAAAACTATCAACAACAGCCTCAGTACCATCAGCAAAATCAGTATCCTCCAAGAAATTACAACAACAGCAACACCAACAACAATAACCAGCAAAGGCCATTCCCACAGAGGCCATCTCAAGCTAACAGAGTGATCGATCCGATCCCCATGCCATATGCTACCCTGCTGCCACAACTCCTGAAACTCAACTTAGTTGAGCTAAGGACGCTGGCACCTCCAGATCCCAACAGTCTACCCAGGAACTATGACTCCAACGCTAGGTGTGCCTTTCATTCAAACGCACCTGGCCATAGTACGGAAAAGTGCAGAGCCCTGCATATGAAGGTACAAGACCTGGTGGACTCGAAAGCTCTGAATTTTGCACCGCCACCCAATGTCAACAAAAATCCGATGCCAAACCACGGTGGTCCTAGAATTAACGCTATTGAAGAAGACAAGCCGTCTTATTTAATAACGAGTGTAGGACAGATCAGGACACCATTGGTAGAAATCAAGGCTCAGCTCTTGGAATGCAACATGTTCCCAGGATGCGAGTTGGGGTGTGCTTACTGCAATATCTCAGTAAATGGGTGCGATAATTTGAGGAATGGCATAGACAGCCTTATTCAGAGTGGCCAGCTTCAGATCACTACATCATTTCCAACAAATCCAGCAATCTCATCAGCAGCGGTTTTAGAACCTCCTACAACTGCAACAACCATTGTTCCTGACAATTCTTCGGTTTCATCAACAAGTACTTCATCCATTATCTCAACTAATCAGTTCTCAACAAATCTTCCTGCTACAACTTCAACATCACTCCATTTTGAACCTCCTACAACGACAACATCCATTCTTCCAACAATGTCTCCTACAACACCAGCAACAAATCATGAAGATGTCTCTACTGTCACAATCTTCTATGATCCTGAAAGCAACTCCGCCTACAACTCAGAAGGTGCTGCTCCCACTAGGGCACCAGTCACAATTTATTACGATCCACAAACTATCACAGCTCCTTCAACAGCTGCAATCAGTCCAGTCACCATCACGGTGCCTGGACCCGTGCCTTATGAAAACAGTAATGCCATCCCCTGGCATTACGGCTCCGACTTGTACTGTGAAGGACAAAGAATCACTTTTGAATCATCAACCCCTGCACTGCAAATTGACAATGTGGGCGGAGGCGGAGGCTTCACTCGAAGCGGACGTCTTTTTGCTCCACAAATTCAGAGACCCACAGCCGAAGCAGAAGCTGCTGCCAAGGCAAAAGGGAAGAGCCCTGCGCAGGAAGATCAAACTGTTAAGGAAGCTTTGAAAACACCATTCGATCAAGAGGTTGATGAGTTCATGCGAATCATAAAAAAGAGTGATTATAAAATAGTGGATCAGCTTCATCAGACGCCTTCCAAGATCTCAATCCTATCATTGCTCATGTGCTCCGAAGCCCATCGGAATGCACTACTCAAAGTCTTGCACGCAGCTTACGTGCCTGAAGAGATCACTGTCAATCAGCTGGAAGCAGTAGTGGGAAATGTTAATGCTAGTCACGGACTAGGGTTCACCAATACTGATTTGACAACGGAAGGCCGCAACCATAACAAAGCCTTGCACATAACCATGGAATGCAAAGGTGCTGTCCTTTCTCATGTGCTGGTGGACACGGGGTCATCCCTTAATGTCTTACCCAAAAAGGCTCTGGTGAAGCTAGAGTATGATGGACTGGCATTGAGACCCAGCAACCTGGTGGTAAGAGCTTTTGATGGCTCAAAGAGATCGGTTCTGGGAGAAATTGAACTGCCCATAACGATTGGCCCGCAGACCTTTAAAACTATCTTCTATGTGATGGACATTCAGCCCGCCTACAGCTGTTTGTTGGGTAGGCCATGGATTCACGCCGCCGGCGCCGTGACCTCCACCCTTCACCAGAAGTTAAAATATGAGTGGGAGGGTCAGATCGTTACAATCTGCGGAGAAGAGGACATTTTTGTCAGCCACCTGGCAACCTATAAGTACATTGAGATGGATGGGGAGATCCATGAAACAATGAGCCAGGGGTTTGAAGCCTTGAATGTGAATGAAACATCTGCTGTGTCTGGTACTCCAATATCATCATACCAACAAGCCCGGAAGGTTGTTGAGGAAGGAACTGCCCAAGGCTGGGGCAAATTGCTATCGGTAGAGAAGAAAGAAGACAGATTTGGGTTGGGTTACAAACCAACTCAACAAGATCAAGCAGCGGCTGCGAAAGAGCCCAATTTTGTGAGTGGGGGGATGCTTACCCCTGACGCTATCAATTGTCTGGAAGACGAGCTGGAAGAGGAGCGCAACCTGGAAAGCTGGATTCGTCCAAAGATCCCGGGGAGCAGTGTCTCGAACTGGTCTTCCCAGGAAATTATAAGAGTTACTCATGCAGAGTAATTATTATTTCCTGTATTTTTATAAGCATGCATCAAAGTCTTGCATCTTGCCCAAGATGACAAGACTCATTTTGTAATCGGGCCATCTGTACTTTTTGTGCAAACAAGATTAATTAATGAAATATCAGACATCTTTTTGCAAACGAATCTTTTTCTTTTCGTTCACTGTTTTTCCATTTTTCTTTTTGTACAAAAAAATAAATGGCGGTGTTTTCAAAATGACAACTTCATTTCACTTTTCTAAATAAAGATTAAAATCAGATCACTAAAATGAACAAATTAAACCCTTGCAGAGGATGCCTTCCAGACAGCACCGACAACAGCACGGCTATGACATCGTATGACTTTGACAATCCGATCAATCAAGCTGATGAAGGGGTTGAAGAAGAATATGAGCTTCCTGAAGAGCTAGCCAGGTTATTGAGACAGGAGGAAAAAGTTATTACTCCTCACCAGGAGGAGGTTGAAGTGATCAATCTTGGTACAGATGAAGACGTGAAAGAAGTTAAAATCGGGGCCTGCCTGCAAGACTCAGTGAAAAGACAATTGATTGACCTGCTTCAAGAGTATGTGGATGTGTTTGCTTGGTCTTACCAAGATATGCCAGGGTTGGATACCGATATTGTCATGCACAAGCTGCCTTTGAGAGAAGAATGCCCGCCAGTTAAGCAGAAACTGCGCCGTACTCGTCCAGACATGGCAATGAAAATCAAAGAAGAGGTACAAAAGCAGTGGGACGCCGGGTTCCTTGCTGTGACTAGCTATCCGCCGTGGGTTGCTAATATAGTACCTGTGCCTAAGAAAGACGGCAAAGTAAGAATGTGTGTTGACTACCGGGATCTGAATAGAGCCAGCCCGAAAGATGATTTTCCATTACCTCACATTGACGTATTGGTAGATAATACGGCTCAGTTCTCGGTATTCTCCTTCATGGACGGATTTTCAGGCTACAATCAGATCAAAATGTCACCTGAAGACATGGAGAAGACAACTTTCATCACACCCTGGGGCACGTTCTGTTACAAAGTGATGTCATTCGGACTGAAGAATGCTGGTGCAACATACCAACGGGCTATGGTGACACTATTCCACGATATGATCCATAAAGAAATAGAATGTTATGTGGATGATATGATCGCCAAGTCCCTTACTGAAGAAGAACATCTGGTAAATCTGCTCAAATTGTTCAAACGTCTGAGGAAGTACCAACTGAAGTTGAACCCCAACAAATGCACATTCGGGGTGCGATCCGGTAAGCTGCTGCGCTTTATTGTAAGCGAGAAGGGGATTGAGGTTGACCCTGATAAAGTCAAAGCCATCCAAGAGATGCCTGCACCGAAAACAGAGAAAGAAGTTCGAGGTTTCTTAGGTCGATTGAACTACATTTCAAGGTTCATCTCCCACCTTACAGCAACTTGTGAACCTTTGTTCAAGCTGTTGAGGAAAGAACAAACGGTCAGGTGGAATGAAGACTGCCAAAAGGCTTTTGACAAGATCAAAGAATATCTGCAAGAACCTCCAATCCTTATGCCTCCAGTTGAGGGAAGACCTCTGATTATGTACTTGACAGTATTAGAAGAGTCAATGGGGTGCGTGCTGGGCCAGCATGACGAGTCTGGTCGAAAAGAGTATGCAATATACTACCTAAGCAAAAAGTTTACCGACTGTGAACAACGTTATTCACTGCTCGAGAAAACTTGCTGTGCTTTAGCGTGGGCTGCTCGCCGACTGAGACAGTATATGTTGATCCACACTACTTTGTTGATATCCAAAATGGACCCAGTTAAGTACATTTTCGAGAAGCCAGCTCTTACCGGACGGGTTGCAAGATGGCAAATGATTCTCACAGAATACGACATCCAATACACTTCTCAGAAAGCCATCAAGGGCAGTGTACTATCTGAATATCTTGCTGAGCAACCCATTGATGACTACCAGCCTATGAGATTTGACTTCCCTGATGAAGACATCATGTTCATTAAATCAAAAGATCATGAGGAGCCTGTTTACACTGAAGGGCCCGACCCGGAAGAAGAATGGACTATGATGTTTGATGGGGCTGTTAACATGAATGGTCGTGGTGTTGGTGCAGTACTCATTACACCCAAAGGAGTTCACATGCCTTTCTCGGCAAAACTCACTTTCAACTACACTAACAACGAAGCTGAATACGAAGCTTGCATTATGGGTCTTGAGGAAGCCATTGACCTCAGGATCAAGACATTGACCGTATTCGGAGATTCAGCTTTGGTAGTCAATCAGACCAACGGAAAATGGTATACACACCAGGATCATCTGATACCTTACAGGGATTATACAAGGAGGTTATTGACTTTCTTCACAACAGTCAAGCTTGAGTATATCCCTCGGGACGAGAATCAGTTTGCAGATGCCTTAGCTACCATTTCGTCCATGATCAAAGTTCAAGCTTCTAACTTTGTACCTCAGATTTCAGTGTCGAGACTTGATAGACCAACATATGTATTTGCAGCAGATGTTGCCAAAGACGATAAGCCTTGGTTCCATGACATTAAGTGCTTCTTAGAGGATCAAACATACCCACCTGGGGCATCTTCCAATGATAAGAAGACTTTGAGAAGGCTTGCTGGTAGTTTCTTCTTGAACACTGATGGGTCTTTATATAAAAGGAACTTTGATATGGTACTCCTCAGATGTGTTGATAAGACAGAAGCAGATTTATTGATGCATGAAGTGCACGAAGGCTCCTTTGGTACCCATGCCGGAGGACATGCCATGGCTAAGAAGTTGTTAAGATCGGGTTATTATTGGATCACAATGGATGCAGACTGTTGTGCTTACGCCAGAAAATGCCACAAATGCCAGATCTACGCAGATAAGGTGCATGTGCCTCCCAATCCTTTGAACATCATGTCTTCACCCTGGCCCTTTGCTATGTGGGGCATTGATATGATTGGCAAGATTGAGCCGACTGCTTCAAATGGCCACAGATTCATCTTGGTCGCCATTGACTATTTCACCAAGTGGGTTGAAGCAGCCTCATATGCAAACGTCACAAGGCAAGTGGTAGCCAGATTTCTGAAGAGAGATATCATCTGTCGATATGGAGTTCCCGAGCGAATCATTACTGATAATGGTTCCAATCTAAACAATAAGATGATGGCTGAGTTGTGTCGGGACTTCAAGATTCAACATCACAATTCTTCTCCTTACAGGCCAAAGATGAATGGCGCTGTTGAGGCGGCTAACAAGAATATTAAGAAGATTGTGCAGAAGATGGTAGTCACCTATAGAGACTGGCATGAAATGCTACCGTTTGCCTTGCATGGGTACCGCACGTCAATCAGAACATCCACTGGGGCAACACCGTATCAGCTTGTGTATGGTATGGAAGCAGTCCTACCAGTCGAAGTTGAATTACCCTCTCTACGGGTATTGATGGATGTTAAGCTAAACGAAGCAGAATGGGTTAGGTCCCGATACGAGCAGCTGAGTCTGATTGAAGAGAAGAGACTGTCTGCAATCTGTCATGGGCAGCTATATCAGAAAAGAATGAAGAAGGCCTTCGATCAGAAAGTCAGGCACCGAGAGTACCAAGTAGGAGATCTTGTGCTGAAAAGAATCCTCCCTCCTCATACAGACCACAGGGGCAAATGGACTCCAAATTATGAAGGACCTTTTGTTGTAAAGAAAGTTTTTTCCGGTGGAGCACTGATGCTCAGCACCATGGATGGTGAAGACTTCCCGTCCCCTGTGAATTCAGATGCAGTTAAAAAATACTTCGCATAAAAATGACCCGCTGGACATAAAAACAGAAAGTAAGTCCAGGCAAAAATAGGGCATCCCGGCGAGTCAAAAACAGAATAAAAGACTCGGGCAAAAATAAGGGAAAATAAATAAAAACGTACACCCGCTGAGTTGAAAAGCCGCATTGGACAACTTAGGCAAAAATGGGTATCCCGATGGATTGAAAACCCGAAAGGGCGATCCATGCAAAATAAGGGAATAAGCGAACAACTGCATTCTGAATTCGTCTGTATCACTTGCAACTTGGAAAGCTTCAAAAGGATCAAGCTTCAATCAGAATCAGCCTTCTTCAGAAAGCAAGGCGAGAAGAACGTCATTGTCATACGAGTCATAGCAGAAGAGGAAACTCCTTTGAAAGCGTCGTCAACATCGCCAGCACTTTGTTTCTCAATTTGTAACAATCTTCTTATTTTAGGAGATTTGTTTCCTTGACTGTATCTTGCCAATTCAGGGCACAAGAATTAATAAAATCAGATTTTTCAGTCATGTTTCGTCTTGTACATATTTCGTTTGCAAAGAATGTCTGATGTCTCTAAAACTAATTGCATAAGTACAGATGTTTTTTCACTAAAAAATAGGAACACATGCTTGCAGGGAATATACTTACTCTTGAGAATGCTTAACTCCTATGGCGGAATCCAGTAAAGGATACCTCGGGACCTTTTGTGCGTTTCCTTATCTTTGCAGGATTGCAGGTATCCAGAACGCAACTTGGGGCGTGTAAGCTCCATCCCAACAAGTTGGCAAATCAACAAACAGTCTTGGCACTCAAGGTGCTTTCTCCCCAGCTGAGTTGCCTTTCATGACTCCTCCCAGCTGAGTTGGCCACTCATTACCTATCCCCATCAGAATGGGCAGGTATCACAGAAGATGCCCATATCCCCGGCTGAGTCAAGAAGTCACCGTAACAGAATTTCTAGGGAGGTCTTTCAATGATGCCCCTCTCTCTCCCCAGCCGAGTTGTCATCTCGCCCTCAGCCGAGTACAAAAATCAGGGAATCATCTCCCCCACCGAGCTCCAGCCTCTGTCCAGAAGAGCAGCGCATGAAGGATCACAACAGAGTGAAGAAAGCTTCTACAAACCCCAGCTGGGTCTCTCATTTATTAGGATAGGTCTATCAGTGACCCGTATCCCCAGGCAAATATCATCTTATTAGATCTACCAATGATCTCATCCCCAGCTGGGATGTCCATTTCAAGCAGGTCGGCCAGAGATCTTCGCAGCAACGGGATCCGAATCCCGGTTTTGGTATCTTTGCACAATCATAGCATTTGCATCATATTCACCCACAAAGCGTAGCATTCCGTTCTAACACGGAGCATTACGGCAAAAATCCAACACATAGCATAATCATAAGTCATGTTGTGAATCGAACACTTGTGAACAATAACCATTCATCAACATACAGGAGAAAAATCCCCACCAGAGTTCCCAGCAAAAGCAGTTGCCTCACAAATCACGAACACCAGTATATACTCCTTTTGGCACCCGTCCGTGCCATCTCTCCCCAGTAAAGTCGTCTGAACACTCTTTACAACAAGATCACCCGTATTACAGATACTTCCTGACACCCGTCCGTGTCATAACTCCCAGCAGAAAGCCAAAGACATCCCCTTTGCACTCACATCTACTTGTATATACACTTTCCTGACACCCGTCCGTGTCATTTCCCCAGCGCAGTCGCTTATACTTTTACAACCCACATACTTGATAATATTATTATACTTTGACACTCGTCCGTGTCACCCACCCCAGCAGTTAAACACTCATCTATACACCACTCGCTCTTATACAGATACTCGTCCGTATCTTGTATATACCAGTTATATACCCACAGATTCAACAGTAGTCTTTGTTCTTTGTTAACCAGCTGGTACTCGTCCGTACCATCATCTCAGAACATTGCGTCTAGTGTTTGTTTCTACATGATACTCGTCCGTATCATAGTCTTAAGGATGCTCGTCCGCATCTTTAATCCATACACTGTGTCAAACACTTTCGTCTTCTTGAATATAGATGCTCGTCTGTGTCTACTATTCCCCAGAAGAGTCCCCTCAGATTCAACACTCGTCCGTGTTCTCTGTTAACCCGTTGATACCCGTCCGTATCATCATCTCTGAACATGTGTCAGTATTTGTTTCTACCTGATACTCGTCCGTATCATAATCTTAGGGATGCTCGTCCGCATCTTTAATCTATACACTAACATCTAAACACTTATACTTTTTTTCTTGGTTGTAAACGCTCGTCCGTGTTTACTTCCCCAGTAGATCGCCAACAAAACAAAATTTTCTTTTTATCTGACACTCGTCCTGTGTCATGATAAACCCTGAGAGCAGCCGTACCCTGCTAAGTGGTCGTCCTCCACTTCTTGATGGTCGTCCTCTATCATGCTCATCCGATGGCCGTCCCCATCGTCGATATTTAGCAGCCGTCCCCTGCTAGGTGGTCATCCTCCACCTTTTGATGATCGTCCTTCATCATTTTATCCAATGGCCGTCCCCATTGTTGATTTTTGGTTATCTGACATTCGTCCTATGTCAAGACAAACCTTGAGAGCAGCCGTCCCCTGCTAGGTGGTCGTCCTCCACCTCTTGATGGTCGTCCTCCATCATGCTCGTCCGATGGCCGTCCCCATCGTTGACCTTTTATCCGGCATTCGTCCTATGTCGCGATATTTTCGGCAGCCGTACCCTGCCAGGTGGTCGTCCTCCACCTTTGATGGCCGTCCCCATCATATTTCTTTTATTCCCAACAGAGCAGCCGTACCCTGCCAGGTGGTCGTCCTCCACCTTTGATGGCCGTCCCCATCATATTTCTTTTATTCCCAACAGAGCAGCCGTACCCTGCTAGGTGATCGTCCTTCACCTTTGATGGTCGTACCCCATCATCTGTTTTATTTCATTTATTCTTTAACCCGATGGCCGTCCCCGTCGTGGTCCCTTTTCCTTTTTTAGCCCGATGGCCGTCCCCATCGTCGGTTACCTTGCTTTATGAACTTGATGGCCGTCCCCGTCATGTTTTTCCCCAGAGAATTTTATAGCTTTATCTTGATGGCCGTCCCCATCATAATTTCTTATTTTTCCCAGCTAGTCGGCCGTCCCCGTCTTGGCTTTACCTTTTATCCCCAGCATGTCGGCCGTCCCCGTCATTGCTGTATTTTTCACACTTTGCCCAGCATGTCGGCCGTCCCCGTCATTGCTCTTTACCCAGCGGTCGTCCTCTGCTCGACGGTCGTCCTCCGTCGCCCATACTTTACAATATACTTTGCTTTCTTATACAACCTATATCCCTTTTCTTCTTCATTCTGTGAGTGCAAATTTCAGGGTCTTTTTGGTATTCAATCACTGTTTATCTTGAACGTCTAATAGCCGTTGCTCTCATCCTTTTCAGATTAACAGTCGCTTGAATAGGGGCAGCTGTAAACACCCCAAATTTGCCCTCACCCATTCACACCATGGTTTGTGATCATTTCATATGCATAAACACAATCATATCATCTCATATCTCATTTTTGATTCTTTGCATAGATTCAAAGTCATTTGCACCTAGGGTTTGTGATCTGAGCAATCCAAGAGCCCCTTGAGCCACTCCAAAGGCATCCAATCACTTCAAAGGGATCCATATGTGTTCAAGTATCATATTACATCCTCTCAAAGTCAAAAAATTCCAAAGAATCACAAGAACTAGGGTTTGAGTGGATGCAAAGTCAGGCTAGACTGCACAGTTGACCTAAAATTAGGGTTTTGGTTTCAGAGACCATAACTCCAAATTTTTTGGTCATTCTTGTTTCCATTGGTCTCTATATGGTATAGGGAGTATGCATATCAATTTTCATGAAGAAATTCCATGGGGAAGTCATCTGATCAAGGGTTGACTTTTCAGACAAGTCAGTGTAAAATCAGGGCATCTGAGGCCCCCAATGACCCAACCAATGGGTGATCTTCATCATTTTGAATTTATATGATCTTTATTTGATCATGGAAGAAGGTTGAAGTTCACAAAAATCAAGAATTTAGGGTTTTTGCAAATGTTGACTTTTTAGGCATAGTTGACTTTTCAAGAATGCTTCATTTTAGGTCATTTTTCAAGCCTTGATTCTTGATCCAAAAATGCTTCAAATGGAAAAACTTTGGTCATGAAAGTTGTAGATTACATCTTTCCCTTTTCAAAAAGTACAAGAACATGATCAAACTCTTCTTGGATCAAAAGTTATGGTGTGACAAAGTTGGCTAAAATCATTGATTTTCAAGGCATGCTTCAAATGAGAATTTTGCAAAATCATGAACCAAAGCCAATTGTAACTTATAATTCATTTCAAACCATGACATGAACATTCTACAAGTCATAAAAATCAGATTTGGACCAAGAATCCCTCATGTTCATGGCTTGTGTAGCAAAATAGTCACATGTGAACCAAAAAGCCACAACTTGCAAAATCATCATGATCACTTCACCAACTTGATGCATTGGCTGCTGGACCTTCCCAACATCTCACCTCATCTTGCTGCATCAGAACCATGCCTTGTACTAGCCTAGATCATGAGCCATACTTTCCTTACACAAAATTTGACTTTTTGCAAAAGTAGACTTACCAATCAAAAAAGCACATGTCTTATCATCTGACCAATGAGAGAGGTTTATGTGGACAAAGAGCAAGACACTCCATACAAGAAGCAAGGCAAAAACACTTCATACCATCACATTCACAAAAACACCTCATTTTGCATATTCCTTCGAATCTGTCTCCACAGCATACAAACACAAAAACCATCTTCACCAATCATCTTGCCATGTTTCATTGAGTAGAAAGCAACAAGGTTCAAGCCTGAAAGCAGCATGAACTGAGCTTCACCATTCCTCACCTTCAAAACCAGAACTCTTCGAATCAACCTCCATAGCCATCAAACATCAAAGCTCTCTTCACTAACAGATCAAACACATCAAAAGGAGTCAAAACCACCCTTTACTTTGATCTGAAGCAGCCTGTACACAAAGCTCATTTCCTGCTACACCAGAACTGGTTCTCACAAATCAGCCATCCACAAGAGCTTTGAAGCCTTCCATTAGCATCAGGGGATACAAGGGAGTCCATTTGCACGCAAGGAAAGCTCTGGAAGCTCAGTTTTGAAGCTTTCCAGCTCAGGTATGATCATGGAAACTTTTCTCTCAAAGCTTGATTTTTGAGTTACAAATTGATTATTCATGTCTTGCTGGTCATGGGGTTGGTTTCAGAATCAAAAATGAGTGAAAACTGAGCTTGTATGGTCCCTCTGAATTTTTGCCCGTGAATTTCATTTCTTTCGATTCCTTTGATTCATGATGCATAAATGATGTTTGAGCATGGATTCGTATCATAGGATGTTAGAGGATCATTTAGGGTTGTTTAATTTGTGGAATAGATGCCTGAAACGTGTTCTAGGGTTTTTGGGGTGCCGGAGAAGATGACCGGAGCTTCTCTCCGGTCACCTGAGGGTGATTAGCCCTAATCTCAGGTCATTAATGAGATTTGAATTCTGGGCATTAGATTAGGTTGACCAGTTGACTTCGCGCGTGAGTGGAAGGCCCAGATTCGTTGATTAGCCCTAATCCTTTCCATTTAGTTTAATTAATTCGTAATTAAATTAATTACCTCAGCATCAATCCTGGCCACTGGATCTGGCGCCAGTCAACCATTTCAAACCAGGATGCAAGCCCAGCCTTTCCTTGCGTTTACTTCTCCTTTTATTTATTTTAATTTCATTTCTTTTCCATTTAATTCACACAATTAATTTAAAATAGTAAAAAGTCTTAAAAAATTATGAAACTTTTTCTCTTAAGTTTTATTAATTTTCATGACACAAAAATATTTTCATTTTATTTTTTATCATTAAAAAAGTATTTTTAAATATTTAAAAGATTATTTTTAATTGATTAATGGAAATTAATTTATTAAAAATACTTTTAGTTATTTAAAAATCACCAAAAAATTCATGAAATGTTCTAAGACATTTAGAAACATTGTCCAACCTTCAAAACAAATTTCTTTTTTGATCTTGATGCATTTTAAGGATTTTTCATTGAATTAAATCATTTTTTGTGCATTATTTTGATCATAAGTTCAAAAAATCATTTCTGCCTATTTAAGAAGATTTGGACATTGATTCTTTTTGCTTTGTTTTGTGTTTAGCATGTAGTTTCTAGGATTAAATGGCCATGATTTGATCTTGCATTTTCAAATTGTTTGACATTTCTTTTGTTTAGGAACCCTAAAAACCCTAATAACTTATAAAAATCATAACTTGAGATTGGTTAAGAGTTGAGACCTCCCCTTTGGACTTTGGTTTAGTACAAGATTAGGGATATTTTGAGTGGCATTTTCCATTTTTTATCTTAGGGTTTGCTTCTGTTTTTGGTTTTTTGTTTGTTGTTTGATCCATAAACCCTAATTTGGGCTTTCACTTGCATCCTTCTTGCATTCTCTTGCATAGCATGACTTACCATGACATTTCAAGCATCCATGTGATTCATTTGACATCATAAGACATATAGAAAGCATGTTTGATCATTGAATCATGTGTTTGCCTTGTTGTATGCCTTGTATGCTTCATAACCTTTCATGTGTATCCATGCTTCAAAGCTTGCACCATTTGCATCCATAACTTGTATGAACACCTCCATGCCTTGCCTCATGTTTGTAGCATCTCATAGCATCATTATCATCATCAACATGCTTCTGGTTTTTTTAGCATCATACCATTTCATCCCATTTTGCTTTGCATTGCATTTCTTTCTAACATTTCAGGTGGTAAGTAAACTTGAGAAGTGAATTTGCCTTCACTTCTCATAACTTTTCTTTTCATCTCTCTTGCATCCATTGCTGCATTTATGCATGTGTTTGAGATTGAGCTTGCTCATTCTTGTTCCTCCCACTTTCTTTCTTTAAGTGACTTGACTTCTTGAATGAAGCAAGTTGCTTTTCTTCTCTTGATCCTTTCATCTGCTTCCTGGTGGTTCCATTGAAGACTTCTCTTGAAAACCTCACAAACCTTAGGAACAACCAAGCATGACAATGATTAGGGTTTTGATTAGTTCCCCTTCTTAGTTTTACCTTTGTGTCTCTTTTGAGTCTTCTCCTCTCATCTCATAATCAGGGACTAAACCCTAAAGGCTTTAAGGCTTTGTGATTAAGCTTATGCCTGCATCCTTCTCTTAGGATGGAGTGTATAACTTTAATCCTAAGTGTTAAACCCTTAATGTGTTTAAATCTCTCAATTAATTCACTTAATAATCATCAAGACACCACACTTGTAACTTGGGCCTTGCATTAGGGTTCTAATTCTTCCTTAATTGGTTAAGAAGGACTAACCCTAGTGTTAATGGACAAGTCCCCCTCAAGTTGTCTTACAAATCATGAAACTCACTTCATCATCATATCATTAAATAAAATCCACTTAATCAAAGGCTTGTTTTGTCATGAGTTTAATCCCTAATCATGGATTAAGTTGAGGAGCTTTCCTCAGCTTAAACATTCTCATCTATTATCCTTCTATTAGGATGGTGTAATGAGTCTGTTTAATCCCTGATTATGGCTTAATCTCATTACTTAACACTAAACAAAAACACCAAAAACATCTAAATAATCACAAGTAGGTTAATGATCTTAACCCTATATCAAAGGGGATTAAGTGTGAGAATCTGACTTCACACTTAAGGTATTCTCATTACCCCTAATCAGAGGGAAGATGTGATGAGTTTACTAAATCCATTGGTTTAGGCTTAAGCTCATTAACTTATGACAAAAATCCAAAAGCAATAAAAGACTGAAAACACAAAAAACAAACAATAATCGTCTCCTCCGGGATTCTTTTCTCATCTCACTCATTCACAAACGAGAGCTTGCTCTTTCCGTCTAATGCAAGACAGTTAGCACCTGAGCCAGACAGGTCATACACTTGAGCATAGGCAAGTAAGCAGTTCACAAGTCAATTCATCTTTCAGTCTCTTTGGGTCGAACTACGGTGTTCTGACTTCCTCATTGCACGAGAGGATACGTAGGCATAACTTAACAGTTATCGAACAAAAGTCTCTGTATATTCCCCCTCCTTCCAGCATTATTCTTTAAGCCTCATAGTCTTGAGCTTCACATTCTTTCCTTACACTGACACTTTTCTCATTCATCTCACTTTTCCCTTGCACTGACACCTGTACATTCTTTTCCAGCTACTTTATACACAAATGGCACTGACACTACCCCTTTAAAACACAAATCTTTTAAGCGTGGATCCCGTCGAGTACGGCGGACAATCTGGGTGCTAATACCTTCCCAGGTTGTAACCAACCCCCTTTCTCAGTCTCTCTGGTTCGCAACCGTCTTGTCCATCCTTTTTTAGGCCTATGCAGCATTGCCTTTCCTCCGGGATAAAAATGCCTAGCTGGCGACTCTATTCATCTCCAGTGAGTTCACTGCTGTGTGTTCTCATTGTCTTCCTCTCGCCGACCGTTCGCGTCTGTACCTTCATCTGATCTATTTCATTTGTCGGGAGCGACACAAAGCTTTTGCAAAGTTGACTTTTTGGGCAAGTTTGACTTTTAATGAAATTGTCATTTTAGGCAACTTTTTCAACCCTTACTTTTTGATTCAAAAAAGCTTCAAATGGAAAAACTTTGGTCATGAAAGTTGTAGAATGGATCATTCCCTTTTCAAAAAGTACAAGAACATGACCTAATTCATTTTGGATCAAAAGTTATGGCTTGCCAAAGTTGGCAAAAATCACAAAATTTCAAGTTATGCACCAAAGAGGCAAAGTTGCAAATTCACTTCTCAAGGCAAATTAAGTCATCAAATTCATTTCTAAACTTCACAACATGATCATGCAAGTCCTAAAAGTCAGACTGCACCCAAAGAATCACATGTTTTATGGCCCATGGATCAAGATTTTTTCATAAGAACCAAAGGCAAGGCAAGTTGCAAAACTCATCATAAGACATAGCCCACTTGCTTGCTAGCTTGCTAAACCATCCTAGGCCTTTCCCCACATCATGCTGCGCAGAACACACTTTTTTACTTGGCTAGAAAGTAGCCCATACTTCTCTTACACCAACTTTGACATTTTGGCAAAAGGACTCATACCAATCAATAAAGCACACATCACATCTTCTGACCAATCCCAATTGTTTATACAAGCCAAATGCAAGCCAAACATAACAAGAGGCAAGCCTGAAACACCCCACAACTCAGCATTCTCATTTTCCACTCCTTGTGCAAGAGCCTTCGAAACTCATCACACAAGTCACAAACACACAAACTAACTTCACAGATCAACTCAACACACCTTCCTGGTCACAAAGCACCCTTCACAACAACCTGAAAGCCATTGAATCAAAAACACGATTCCCACCTGCCATTGAACAGAACTCAAGCAAACTCTCAAATCAGCCATTGCAAACTTCAAACAAACCTGGCAAGCTTCTTAGAAGGATCAGTGGAGTAGATTTGAGCCAAAGAAACAGCCTGAAAGCTCTGGAATCGAAAGCTCCATCTCAGGTATCATCCAAAAACATTTTTCCAGAACTTGTGTTTTGAGTTACAAACTGATTCTATGTGATGTGTTGATCATTTTAAGCTTTGAATCATTGAAAATGGTTGCGTGTGTAGGATGTATTTGATCTCTGAAATTTTTGTTTTGTTTTCCGTTTTGATTCGTGTCTCATGATTCAGTGGAAATGAATGGATTTTGGGGTGGGGTTTAGGTTTAGTGATGATTAATGATTGTTTCTGGAGAGTTTGGCACGTTTTCATGGCATATTGAGAGAGATTGGAAGATGAGATAGCCGGAGAAGACGACCGGAACAGTGTTCCGGTCGCCTGAAAGTCATTAGGGCAAGATTAGGGCTTAATCATTTAATTAGCCAAGTTTGAATTTCCACCCTTGGATGTGGCGCCAGGTCCACTCCCGCGCGCGTGAATTTGAATCTGGACCCTTAGATGTGCATACTTTTCCATTTTCAGTTTATTTTCATTTTATTTTTCAATTAATTTGATTTGTTTTCTCCATTTAATTTAAAATAGCAAAAATTATTCAAAAATTCTGAAAATTTTTATACACACTTTTATTAATTTTCAGAAACCAAAAACATTTTTATTTTTATTTTTTGCATTAAAAAATATTTTTAAATCATTTAAAAGTTTATTTTTAATTAATTAATGAGAATTAATTAATTAAAAATACTTTTAGGTATTTAAAAATCACCAAAAAATTCATGAAACCTTCATAATCATTTAGAAACATTGTCCAACCCTCAAACCAAATTTCTTTTTTGATCTTGATGTCTTTTGAGAATTTTCCATGAAATTAAAATCATTTCAAGGCATTATTTTGATCCAAACTTCAAAAAATCATTTCTGCCTAACCATTGAGAGTTGGACTTTGATTCTTTTTGCATTGCATTTTGTTTAGCATGTAGTTTGTGAGATTAAATTGGCATGATTTGATCTTTCATTTTCAATTTGTTTGGCATTTTTCTTGTTAAGGTACCCTAAAACCCTAGAAAACTTAGGAAATTCATAACCCTAACTAGGTTAAGAGTTGGAACCCCTCCTTTGGGCAGTGAGTTTGTATAGGATTAGGGTTTCTTTGAATGCATTTTCAATTTTTCATCTTGATGTTTGCTTCTGATTTTGGTTTTTGTTTGATGCATTGATCATAAACCCTAATTTGAGCTTCCTTTTGCATCCATCTTGCATTTGCTTGCATACCATGACTTGCCATAGCATTTTGTGCATCCATTTGATTCATTAGACATCTTAAGACATATTAGAAGCATGTTTGATCATTGCATCATGTATTTGCCATGTTGTATGTCATTTGCATCTCATGACTTTTCATGTATGTTCATGGTTCTTATCTTGTTTCATTTGCATCCATAAGTTTGTATGATCATCCTCATGCCTTGTTTCATGTTTGCATCATCTCATAACATCATTATCATCTCATATATGCTTCTGGTTTTGGTTTGCATCATGCCATTCCATCTCATTTTGCATTGCATTGCATTTCTTTCACTAACTTTTCAGGTGGTAAGCAACTTTGAGAAGTGAATTTGCCTTCACTTCTCACAATTTCTTTTCATCTCTTTCATGCATCCTTGCTGCATTTTGTTATGTGTTTGAGATTGAGCTTGCTCATTCTTTTTATTCTCACTTTCTTTCTTCAAGTGACTTGTCTTCTTAAATGAAGCAAGTTACTTTGTTTCTCCTGATCCTTTCATCTGCTTCCTGGTGGTTCCATTGAAGATTTCTCTTGTTAACCTCACAAACCTTAGGAACAACCAAGCATGACAATGATTAGGGTTTTGATTAGTCTCCCCACTTAGTTTTACCTTTGTGTCTCTTTGAGTCTTCTCGTCTCACCTCCTAATCAGGGACTAAACCCTAAAGGCTTTAAGGCTTTGTGATTAAGCTTATGCCTGCATCCTTATATTAGGATGGAGTGTATAACTTTAATCCTAAGTGTTAAACCCTTAATGTGTTTAACTCCTTTAATCAATTCATCTAATAATCATCAAGACATCAAGCTTGTAACTTGGGCCTTGCATTAGGGTTCTAATTCTTCCTTAATTGGTTAAGAAGGACTAACCCTAGTGTTAATGGACAAGTCCCCCTCAAGTTGTCTTACAAATCATAAAACTCATTTCTTCATCTTATCATTATTTAAAATCCACTTAATAAAGGCTTTGTTTTGTCATGAGTTTAATCCCTAATCATGGATTAAGTTGAGGAGTTTTCCTCAGCTTAAACATTCTCATCTATTATCCTTCTATTAGGATGGTGTAATGAGTCTGTTTAATCCTTGATTATGGATTAACCTCATTACTTAACACTAAACAAAAACCACAAAAACATCTAACTAATCACAAGTAGGTTAATGATCTTAATCCTGCATCAAAGGTGATTAAGTGTGAGAAGCTGACTTCACACTTAAGGTACTCTCATTACCCCTGATCAGAGGGAAGATGTGATGAGTTTACTAAATCCACTGGTTTAGGCTTAAGCTCATTAACTTATGACAAATTTTTCAAAAGCAATAAAAGACTGAAAACTCAAAAACAAACAATAATCGTCTCCTCCGGGATTCTTTTCTCATCTCATTCACTCACAAACGAGAACTTGCTTCTTCCGTCTAATGCAAGACAGTTTGCACCTGAGCCAGACAGGTCATACACTTGAGCATAGACAAGTAAGCAGTTCACAAGTCAATTCTTTCAGTCTCTTTGGGTCGAACTACGGTGTTCTGACTTCCTCATTGCACGAGAGGATACGTAGGCATAACTTAACAGTTATCGAACAAAAGTCTCTGTATATTCCCCCCTCCTTCCAGCATCATTCTTTAAGCCTCATAATTTTGAGCATTTCATCTTTATTCCTACACTGACACTGTATATATCACACTTCACACTTCCTTTACACTGACACCTGTACATCTTTTTCCAGCTATTTTATACACAGATTGCACTGACACTACCCCTTTAAAACACAAATATTTTGAGCGTGGATCCCGTCGAGTACGGCGGACAATCTGGGTGCTAATACCTTCCCAGGTTGTAACCAACCCCCTTTCTCAGTCTCTCTGGTTCGCAACCGTCTTATCCATCCTTTCTAGGTCTATGCAGCATTGCCTTTCCTTCGGGATAAAAATGCCTAGCTGGCGACTCTTTTCATTTCCCGTGAGTTCACTCCTGTGTGTTCTCACATCCCTCTTTCGCCGACCGTTCGCGTCTGTACCCCATTTGACCCGGCTTCATCTGGTGGGAGCGACAATGGCCATCCCCATCGTTGACTTTTTTCTATCCGACATTCGTCCTATGTCATGGTAAAGAGCAGCCGTCCCCTGCTAGGTGATCGTCCTTCACCTTTTGATGACCGTACCTCATCATTTATGTCATTTATTCTCCGAACCTGATGGCCTTCCCCATCATTGCTTTTATTTTTATCCCCAGAGAGTTTTGTTTCTTTACTTGATGGTCGTCCCCGTTATGATCTCTTTATTTCCCCAGCATGTCGACCGTACCCGTCACCGTTTTATCCCCAACAGTCGTCCTCTGCTCGATGGTCGTCCTCCATCGCCCACTTTATAATCATATTAATTCCTTTTATAATCTATATCCCTTTTCTTCTTCTCCCAGTGAGTGCAAATTTTGGACTGTCTTTGGTATTCAACCACAAGTTATCTTGTTCGTCTGTTAAGCCCGTCGCTTACATCCTGCACAACTAACTCATGTTTGAATAGGGGCAGCTGTAATCACCCCAAATTTTCCCTCACTAAGTTCACACCATGGCTTGTGATCTTTTCATTTACATTAGTTTAATCATACCACATCATATTGCATTTTTGCTTCACTGCATTAGTTCAAGTTCATCTGCATCTAGGGTTTGTGATCTGAGCAATCCAAGGATCCATCTGAGCCACTCCAAAGGTCTTCAATCATCTCAAGAGGGTCCATGTATGTTCAATCATCATATTTTATCCTTCAAAGATCAAGGAAGTCAAAAATCACAAGAACTGGCAAAGCATGGAAGCAGAGCTAGGGTTTAACTGCACAGATGACCTAAAATTAGGGTTTTGGGTTTAGAGGCCATAACTCCAAATTTTTTGGTCATTCTTGTTTCTATTGGTCTCAATATGGTATAAGGATCATACATACCAAGTTTAATGAAAAAATTCATTGGGGAAGTCATCTGATCACTGGGTGACTTCTTGAGCAAGTTAAGTCAAAATCAGGGCATCTGAGGCCCCCCAACATGGAACCAAAGTGGATTTTTCATCAAATTGAAGTTATATGATCTTTATTTGGTCATTTAAGTGTTTAGAAGTTCACAAATTTGAAGAAAAGTAAGCTAAACCAAAAGTTGCCAAAAATGGAAATGACTTGTAATGTAAGCTTTCCATTTTGGGAAAGTTTTTCAACCTCCTCTTTCTCCACCAAAAATGCTTCAAATGAAAAATTGTTGGTCATGAAAGTTGTATATTGGATCATTCCCTTTTCAAAAAGTACAAGAACAAGTTCTAATTCATTTTGGAACTCAAGTTATGGCTTGTCAAAGTTGGCAAAAATCACATAATTTCAAGTTTCATGCCAAAGAGGGATTTTTGCAAAACCTCTTGCCAAGCTATTTTTGTGACTTCAAACACACTTCTAAGCATCATAGTAACATAACACATTGCCTAAAACTTAGAATTGGCCCAAGAATCTCAAGTTTTCATGCCTTGCCCATAAAGAAATCTCAAAGGGGCCAAAGTTTCATGAAATTGCAAAATGACCAAGAACCTTTCATAAACATGCTGAATTACCTCAAAGTGAATTCCATGGACCTCCTTGATCCTTGCTGCACCAGACACCCCATTGTACCAAGCCTGACACCAGCCCATACCTCAAGGACAAGAACTTTTGACTTTTTGCATTTTACACCATACCAATCACACTATGCCACAACAACTCTTTGAACCAATTGCATTTGTTTATACTAACCTAAAGCAAGCCATAACACACAAGAAAACAAGCTGAAAACCTCAGATTGCCCAAGTTCACAAAAACTCTCCCTCTTGCAAAAACCTTCGAATCTCATAACTCAGCCACCCATTCTTCAAACAAACACCACCATTCATTCTTAAATCATTCACTGATCATAAACCACCCATCAAAACAGCCAAGAACACATCATAAGCCAAACACGATTTTCTGACCAGTGGAACACAAACTCACAAACCAGCCACTCTCAAGGTCTTCCAAGCTTCAAAGCTTCTTCAGGGAGGTTATAAGAGTCATCTTGCACAGAAGAAGCAGTCAAAAAGCTCCAAAGTAAGAAGCTTCATCTCAGGTAGTGTCATACCCTAATTTTTGACCCTAAGATTTTTCGCATCTCATCTACATTCCGCATACAAACAAGATCACGCACTGGTTCGTTTATCTTTTTCAGGTGCAGGTCTATGCCTCGGAGAGGATCACCAAGTTTATTTGCCGTTATCTGTTTATATTTACTAACTTCTAACCAAATACCAAAAAATATATGTTGTAGTTTGCTTATTCTTCTCTCTGTGTCGCAGGATTTAAAAGACAGGGCAGTCATCTCAATTCAGATGCGTTTGTTCAGTCACAATTCGATTCAGATGGACGTTTGACCTAATCTTGGTCAAACTATCAAAAGATTGTTTCGACTGCAAGTCATGTGTGCCAGTGGTTTATTTCTCAGACAGTGTGTATTCAAAAGTTCAAGCTAGTTTTTGTGCGAAGTTTGGTGTGAATCTTCAAGTTCACCAGTTTATCAGCAGTTCATCTGAGGATTTATTTTCTTCAGTATGGATTCGAATTATCTGGGCAATTTTTAGACGATCTCAGTGATTGTGGCTTGAGTTGCGAGTTGTTCAGTGGTTCAGAAGTGTTTGTGTTCATTTTTATCAGTGGCTTATAAAAAAAATCAGGAGCTGGTTGTGGGCTTAAAATCATCACTTCATTCATTATCCATTTCCGATTAGACCATCATTTTTTATAACCATTATCTTTTTCTATTCATTTTTCTCATCAATTCCATATCCATTATCCATTTTTTCGATTAAACCATTTCTCTTTTCCAATTTTCTATTATCCATTCTTATTCAATGCCATTTCTCTTCCATTTTTTTTTTCGATTATTCGATTCATACATTTTTTTAGTTCAATTATCCAAATGACTGTTTCTAATTTTTCATATCCAATTTTATATTCACTATTTTTTTTAATTTCCTTTTTTTTTTATCCATTTCAAATATTCTTTTCATAATCAATTTTTTTTTATTTTTTCTAATCCACAATTAGGCCCATTTCCATTTACATTTTATTTATGACAACAAAATTGAAAGAAAAAAAAGAAACAATTCCATAAGCTGGCCCACTTGCTATAAGCCCTTCATCACATTTCTTCAGCTAGCCAAATTACTTCTACAAACTTCATCAACAACACGTGACTTTCAGCGTCACATTCTAAGCCCCAATTTTTCTAGCCTTGCTTTCTGCTACAGCCAGCCATTCATGCCTACATCATCATCAGCTTCATCAAGCCGTATACTCCCAGCCATCAACCAAAGACGCAAGCTTACACGCCGCAAAAACCACAAACAGCTGAAAACGCACTCCAAAACGCAAGTAAAATGCATCAACGCGGAACGAACAAAACGCAGGGGAAGACTACACAAAACGCGCCCTACATCAAAGCACGTGTTCAAAATGCTGCAGGCTGAAGCATAAAACGCAGCTTCAATACGCGTGAACCATCTGCAAAAACGCAACTGAGATTAACACTAAACGGAAGCAACTATCACGCACACAGTGAGGCTTAAAACGCAGCTGCAACGAAAATCCCGTGAGCAATTCAAAACGCAAACGAAACCAATTCAAAACGGCAGCAACGAAATTATTCCTCCTTCTATAAATTAAGCCCCAATTCCATTCAATTCTTCAAGCTTCAAAAGCCACAAAATTGCTGCCAAATCGAATCCAAAGCTTCACCTCTCTTCATCCTCAATATCACACCTTCGATCTCACAAACAGAAACAAAATTCCCAAATTCTTCATTATCCATTATCATCAACAACACACAGATAAAAAAAACAAAACAAAAAAATAGAGAGAGTTTTGCAAGGTTGATGAAGGGATGATGCCGACGATTCATTAAAGGCGGAGCTTCGAAGCTTTTCCGCCGAGTTCACAACAAATTCACGGTATCCGCGAAAAAATAAGAAGAAGAACGAAATGATAAATGGTGAACGATTGGAACCAGATTTGGGATGAGCATGTGAGGGTTTCGATTTCAAAAAAAAAAGGTGAGGAGTTGAACAGTGTGCCGCGGATTGCTTCAAAGAAGAGGAAGCTCTTCTGCGTTTGGTCTCTTGCTATTTTTTTCCTTTCTTTATTTTGTTTAATAAACCAGAGTTGTTTCCTTGGGCTTAAGAGATTTGGACCTAGTGATTTTTCTGTTACCACCTCACTGCATGTGCATCCCTCCCCCTCATTACTTTTTTTTTCTCTTTTATTCTATTATAATTATTTTGTTTAATATTCTTCAATCTTTGTTTTAGTGATTTCTTTTTTTAGAATTTTTATTAAATGATTTTTTTTAAAAAAGAACTTTAGAGAATTTTTCTTTAATGTTTTTTGTGGACTTTATATTTTAGATCCATATTGCTTTTTCATCCTTTATTTTTTTTTTGTTTTGGTCGATGAAATCTCCGATTCGCGATTATTGGTTTTCGAAGATGTTTAATCTTCATTATTTCAAATATATGGATGAATGATCATTTGGATCATTCTCCATACTTTGGAATCGTGATAGGTTGCCTTCGATAATCCAATGTGAAATCTCGATTAAGATTAGACCGTTACCTTTTCTTTTCGTGCGACATGTTTTTGGAGAATGATTCATCATATCATTTCTCTAACATGTATTAGCACAAATATTTTCCACCTTAATTGGTGGTGGCCGGCCTCATTTGTAGGGTAATTACTCCGTAAATTACTCGGCGATTGCTTAACATAGACCTAAACTTGTCCCGAATTCGGAATGCGATCCAATTGGATCCGGTTGCCTCGATTTTGGTTATCTTTTTGTGGTTGTGTTTGATTAAGTTCATCATACCATTTCTATGTAAATATTATAATACTATTAATATACTAACCATTTAAATTCAATCTCTCGCACCTTATCCTCTTTATTTCAATTTCTCGCTCCTTATCTCTCTTATTATGCTATTATCATATTATATCATTTATCATATTGTTTATGTTTATATTGTTGTTTGTGATTTTTCTTTTGTTCATTTGGACACAAAAAACATTAATAAAGGCTTAAACATCTAAAAGATTTGTGACTTTAATTTCGGACTATGGTTACTATCCTTAGCATTGGACTTGGAGTTTGGACTTAGATTTTAGGATCTATCCCTTTGCTTGAGTTGTTATGGATTGAAGACTTTGGCTCCGATTAAGTTCACTTGTTTATGAAGATGGAAATCCGATTGTTTCAAAGAATGTTCACCATACGGTTTGATCGTTCTTCCTTTAGCTTTTATTTTCAAGTCTTAGGAATAGTCCCTTCATCTCCTTCTACTTCTTAAATTTTCAAATCTCCTTCCTCTTTTCAAATCTTCTTTGTTTTCAAACTTCAAACATTTTCGCAATCAAACCTTGACTTAGGTCATGCGGTTTTACCTTTTCACTTCATTTTTCTTAATAAATGCTAAACCACATAAGCATATCGAAACTTTCTTCTCAAAAAACCTTAAAAAATATTCAAACCTCACTCAATTGTTTTTGTGCCCTCGTGCACGTTTCTTTTAACTTTTTTTTATGTTTAGATATGATTCATTCTTTCTAGCGGAATTATTCGCTAAAGAATGACGACTTATCTCTACATTTTAAAATCAATTCAACTCATTGCTTCTTTTCACAATTTGTACCACGAACTATGGGGTTTTGATCTTGCATTGCACTTTGTGGGTACGTAGGCATGAGACGTTCGTCTCTTCAAACACAAAAATCTTAAAAATCATTCCTCTTCTCATCTCTTCAATCTTTTTTCAAGCAAATCTTTTCAAACCAAAAAAGCAGTAAATATTTCAAAGGGTTCCCGTGGAGTACCACGGACATTTTGGGTGCGTAAAACCTTCCCAATTTGTAACCTATCCCCTTACCCGTTCTCTGTTTGATTCTTTTAGCTTTTCGCTTTTAGATTCATTAGGTTTTATTCGCCTTTTTTCCCTTTTCCATTTGGAATAAAATAAAAGCGCGGTGGCGACTCTGTGTACCTTGAGTTAAGTTAATCAATAGCTTACACTCATGATTTTACCGCTACAGAAAAGTGGCGACTCTGCTGGGGAGTCAATCTCTAAGTGGATTCAGCCTACTTTGATTTATTTACTGCTTTAGTTTGATTTGTTTGTTACTTGGTTGTTCTGTTTCGGTTTTGGTGATCCTCTGTGAGTTAGATTCTAACCCGGATCTGAGTGGAACTTATGATAGGACGACGATATTCGAAGTAATACGCGATGGAGTAGTCCAAAGCGATATCAATTTGATAATCTCCACTCGGTTAGGCTCTCTTGGACTATCAATGTCATGACGAGTAATCGTACGTGGCATTATTTTGCGACCTTGAGCTGATCATACTAAGGTGGTTGTCATGCGATACTACACTCGGACGAGGTCTATTTTAAGAATGTTATCGGTTGGGGAGTAATCCAACGTACCGATGATATTCTAAAGATGGTTGTTAACTCCGGGAACCTCTGTTATCACCCTTTTGGTTTTTTGCAGGTACAATGAAGACAAACCTTAGTACATGCCTTTGTGGGTTGTTGGTTCTTATCCCTTGACTCCATGCTCGTGATCCGAACCTTTGAACCTGAGTGCTTTGCGTGATCTTGTTTGTGGTTGTTGCATCTACATATTCATCATGATCATCTTCACAACCATTTTTCAAGGAAAATAATTCCGATTATTGCAAATGTTAGAAAAAATAAATATTCCTTTTTGTCAAGATTTTTCATGACCATATTCTCGATGTTGACCATGTTTGCAATAATCAAGTTGTTTTTCTGAAAATGGAAGTGAACATTGCATATCATTGCATCCTCGCATATTCTTGCGTTCATCCGAGTTGTGTGGGAACTCATCCCGGTTGTTTCTTTCTTCAGTTGTCTGTTGATCCGTCAAGCTGACTCCTCACCACAGATACGGTACTAGAGCTGCTAACAGATTGAGAGCTATTAGATTGAGAATGGAACACCAAGAACAGCATAACATGGAAGTCCGAATGGAGATTGATGAGTTGAAGGCCGGTATGACCAGGCTCACTGAAATGATGCAAGTTCTGATTTCTCGAGGTGAACCACCTCAAAGGACTGTTATCTCTGAAGTGTTTACTGTTGTTGTTGATCCTCCTGTTGTTCAGCAACCAGTTTCTACTTGGCCCGAATATGGGTTACCTCCGGATTATGTGCCAGTTTCTGCTACTGCTCAAATAGGTGGTCCATCTGTTATGCCAGTCTTTTCAGCTCCGACTTTTGTTGAACCTCAACCTGTTGTGCACACTACTGCTCAGACTACTTATCAGAAATCTCCTTTTTTGTACCAAGCTGCTGGTCCACAAGCTGAAAGTCAGGGTGAACCTGGATATATGGATGAAGTTAGAGAGCAATGTTTAACTCTTGAAAAGAGGGTAAGAGGTCTAGAAGGAAAAGATGTCTTTGGTTCTGCTGCAATAGACATGTGTTTGGTTTCTGACCTAGTTCTTCCTGATAAGTTCAAGGTTCCTGTATTTGAGAAATACAATGGTCATACTTGTCCAAAGATTCATCTGCTGATGTATTGTCGCAAAATGGCTGCACATGCCAAAGATGACAAGCTGCTTATTCACTGTTTTCAAGATAGTCTGAGTGGTGCTTCCATGAAGTGGTATGTTGGACTTGAGAAGAGTCACATCCGAAGCTGGAAGGACTTATCTGATGCTTTTGTAAGGCAGTATAAGTACAATCTGGACATGGCGCCTGACCGTCGTCAACTTCAAAACATGTCACAGAAAGAGAAAGAATCGTTCAAAGAGTACGCTCAGCGTTGGAGAGAGCTAGCTGCTCAAGTGGAACCACCTTTGCCCGAAAAGGAATTAACCGGTTTGTTCATGGACACTCTTCAACCGTTCTTTTGGGAGAAAATGGTAGGAAGTGTTTCATCTGGTTTTTCTGACCTAGTCACTATTGGATAAAGACTAGAGGAAGGTATTAAGAAAGGTAAGATTACCAATTCTGAATCTCCCAATGCTGCAAGAAAGTCTTTTGGGAACTTTCACAAGAGAAAAGATGGTGATGCTTATGCTGTTTCAACTGAGAGGAAGCCTTATCGCACGCAACAACGATATGTTCAACCATATGTAGCTGCAATTGCTCCTGTTGTTAAAACTCAACCTGGTCAAACTCAAGTTCAAGGTCAAGCTCAACCAGCTCAAGCTCAAGTTTAAATTCGAGCTCAAGCTCAGGTTCCTCATCCTGCTGCTGGACAAAATCAGTATCGCAATAGGCCAAACTTTAATCCTATCCCGATGCCTTACACTGATTTGTTTCCTTCCTTGATTAAGAGTGGTTTAATTACTACTAGGCCTCCGCTTCCTGTTCCAAATCCTCTTCCGGTTGGTAATAGATCGGATCTTCGCTGTGAGTTTCATCAAGGTGGAACTGGTCATGACCTGGAACATTACTTTGCACTGAAGGCTAAAGTGCAAGAACTTATCAGGAACAACATCCTTTACTTTAATGACACTAATCCCAATGTTATCAATAATCCTTTGCCGAAGCTTGGGAAGTGAATCTTCTAGAAGAATTCAACTGTCAAATTTTCTTCAAGGCCAGAATATCAGACGGGACAGCTCATCCTTGTTGCTGATGGATCATTAGGCCATTGTTTCTTTATGTTTGCAATTTTTCTTCAATCGTATTAAGTTGTTTTCTTTTAAGCTTGTTTGTACTTTCATGTTGATCTTAATGAAATGAGCATTGCTTTGTTTTGATTCAATTCCATTTACTATTTGCATCTTTATGTTTTACATTTCAAGTTCATTTATCTTTTCTCAAGCTTTTACAATGATTGGAGGGAGGATGATGAAAACGAGATACCCATAAATGTTGTTGGTATGCTTTCGATTGAGACTTGGCTGATGATATACAGGAATTGTTTCAAATCCCAAACACTGGAGAAATAAGGAAGTTAATCCCTTGTCAACCCCTTTGAGCCTTGAAGTTGGAGTTTCTTTCTATTCGAAAAAACCCGCAATTTTAACCTGGGGACGGGTAGTTCTCAATTAATTCTAATGTGCATTCAAGTACAAGAGAATCATTCAAGACACCTTTCAATAAAGGTTGCAATCTCAAGTTTTCCTTCACACACATCAAAGAAGTGTTGAAGATGTTTCTCAATTCAAAAGTCAATGATGGTTTGTCGTAATCATTAAGCCATGCAGTCATTATCTTTCAAAAAAAAATGGTATTAAAAAAAATTTATTGAAAAAAAAATCAAAGCCCGCTAAGTCAAAACCTATGAAGGAGACTTAGGCAAAAACTGGGGCATCCCGCTGGCTGTAAGTTCAAATGACACAGTTCAGGCAAAGGTTAGGGATAATAAAAAGAAAGATTTGTCAAGAGGTCATCAAAATCCTCAGCAAAAATAAGTTGAGTTGACCAAAGTCCTCACTAGAAATAACAAGAGGGAAAGATGTGACTGCTATCTCAAAATCCTTTGGCTTACGAACCATCTTCATCCGTGCAATCCCAAAAGTCTTGGAACTTGAATGTATAGGCTGAATTAACTGAATGTAGGACTGGAGTTCATCACGAAGTTGGGTTGGGTACAAATAAACTTTGAGCCTATATCCTTTGTTTCATAAACTGTGAACCAGACCACGTTACAACCTTCAAAAGTCCTAATTGAATCCAGGTTTATTTTGAAAAGCATACAACAACGAGGTTGCGTAAACTGACTCCCAAGTTCTTTACCAATCATTTGTTTATTACCTTTGCTTTATCTTTGATTTTTGTCTCAACTGCCGTGTTTTGACAATGTTTTTATTTACTTTACATCAATAAATTTCATTCCAAAATGATTCTTGATTTCAAAATTTTGCATTGACCTTTGCATTAAAATTACCAGGTTTGTACAAACATTTTTTATTTTGCAAATAAACTTTCATCATCAAGGAATTTTCAAACAGTTGAGGAAACTTGGACAGTGATCTTATCAGGGGCAAGTTCTTCTCAGGTCCTATGGTTCAAGAGTTGTTGCTCAACGCAAGTTATTCTCAGATTTGGTTAGTCAGAAGATTCTCTGCAAGTTTCATATTGGGTTATTTTCTCAAGAACTGAAGCCATGATCAGTTTATTCTTCTCAACAGTTACCTCAAAAATTTGTGTATTTTCTCCAATAGTAATCAAGAACTGAATCCATTATCAGTTTACCTTCACCGATCATTTAACTTGGGGCAATTTTTCTTCAAGAATCCCCAAGCAGTCTTTCATGACTTCTCTCAAAAGATTTTCAACTTGATATAGTTTACTGGTGTGACAGAGACTTGTTCAGCAGAAGCATCTCTAATATTCGAGCAGAATGGCAGTGATCTCTGTGTTGAGGAATTAGTCTTCCATCTTTTTCACTCCTCTAAGAGTATAAACTGGTTGTCAGCATTTTCCCTCATATTATCTCCTTGGGTGTGTTATTCCCCAGTCTTGTTTATGTTTGCATATTTGAGTGTTTTAGTCCTCATTATGCACGTTCTTGGGTGTGTTATTCCCCAGTTTTGTTTACGTTTACATATTTGAGTGTTTTAGTCCTCATTATGCGTGTTCTTGGGTGGTTTAGTCCCCATTTTCGTAAATGTCCGCATACTGAGTGTTTTAGTCCTCATATGCATTTCTCAAGGTCTTGTTGTTTTTAGCTTTTTACTTTTTGGTCAAAATCCAACTTACTTGGCATTTGTCTGTATCTCCAAAACCTTTTTTTTACCTACTTGTTGTGTCTTCTTATATATTATACCCTTTTATCCGATTGCCATTCTCGGATGTCCATAGTGAAGTCATCATTGATTTGATGTACTATCCCGGACTTTTTCCCATCTCATTCAGTTCTGTTCCTGAATGTTGTGATTCACATTTTATCCGATTGCTATTCTTGGATGTTGTGATCACTTTCCGTTCGGTTGCTATTCTCGGATTTCCATGTTGGAGTCATCATTGAGTTGATGTACTTTCCCGAAATTTTCTCATTTTCATTCAGTTCTGTTCCTGAATGTTGTGATTCACTTTTTATCTGATTGCCATTCTCAGATATTATGATTACCTTTTTCCGATTGCCATTCTCGGATATCCCTAGTAAAGTCAGTAATGTCATCCTTGGATGCTTCTGATGTGCTGTTTCGGGACTTTTCTCACTTCATTCAGTGCCATTCCTGGATGTTGTGACCCTTTTTGTCCAATTTCCATTCTTGGACATTTTCGTCTTGGCTGAGCCATGTGATGGTCTCTAGCATGTTGTTTTTCCCCATCGGAGTTTTATGCTCCTTATCCCCAGCGTTTATTTTATTTCTTGTGTCGTCTTATCCCTCACGGATTTCTTTGCATTTCACATATTTTCATATGCTTTCGTAACATTTTCATATGCTTCATATCATTTTCATATCATTTCCATTTCATATCGTTCGTTTCGTTTCATTTCATTTCATTCCGGTTTTTGGCATCTTAGGATCAAAAATTGGTTTTTTTGGTATTTAAGTATCTTCCATCTTGTCGAAACGAAGATTTCAATCTTCATTATCTCTGGATTGAAGAAACTTAAATAGGGGCATCTGTCATACCCTAATTTTTAACCCTAAGATTTTTCGCATCTCATCCGCATTCCACATACAAACAAGATCACGCACTGGTTCGTTTATCTTTTTCAGGTGCAGGTCTATGCCTCGGAGAGGATCACCAAGTTTATTTGCCGTTATCTGTTTATATTTACTAACTTCTAACCAAAATACCAAAAAATATATGTTGCAGTTTGCTTCTTCTTCTCTCTGTGTCGCAGGATTTAAAAGACATGGCAGTGATCTCAATTCAGATGCGTTTGTTCAGTCACAATTCGATTCAGATGGACGTTTGACCTAATCTTGGTCAAACTATCAAAAGATTGTTTCGACTGCAAGTCATGTGTGCCAGTGGTTTATTTCTCAGACAATGCGTATTCAAAAGTTCAAGCTGTGTTTTGTGCGAAGTTTGGTGTGAATCTTCAAGTTCACCAGTTTATCAGCAGTTCATCTGAGGATTTATTTTCTTCAGTATGGATTCGAATTATCTGGGCAATTTTCAGACGATCTTAGTGATTGTGGCTTGAGTTGCAAGTTCTTCAGTGGTTCAGAAGTGTTTGTGTTCATTTTTATCAGTGGCTTATAAAAAAAATCAGGAGCTGGTTGTGGGCTTAAAATCATCACTTCATTCATTATCCATTTCCGATTAGACCATCATTTTTTATAGCCATTATCTTTTTCTATTCATTTTTCTCATCAATTCCATATCCATTATCCATTTTTCGATTAAACCATTTCTCTTTTCCAATTTTCTATTATCCATTCTTATTCAATGCCATTTCTCTTCCATTTTTTTCGATTATTCGATTCATACATTTTTTTAGTTCAATTATCCAAATGACTGTTTCTAATTTTTCATATCCAATTTTATATTCACTATTATTTTTTTAATTTCCTTATTTTTTATCCATTTCAAATATTCTTTTCATAATCAATTTTTTTATTTTTTCTAATCCACAATTAGGCCCATTTCCATTTCCATTTTATTTATGACAACAAAATTGAAAGAAAAAAAAGAAACAATTCCATAAGCTGGCCCATTTGCTATAAGCCCTTCATCACATTTCTTCAGCTAGCCACATTACTTCTACAAACTTCATCAACAACACGTGACTTTTAGTACGCGTGACTTTCTGAAAACGCACTCCAAAACGCAAGTAAAATGCATCAACGCGGAACGAACAAAACGCAGGGGAAGACTACACAAAACGCTCCCTACATCAAAGCACGCGTTCAAAATGCCGCAGGCTGAAGCATAAAACGCAGCTTCAATACGCGTGAACCATCTGCAAAAACGCAACTGAGATTAACACTAAACGGCAACAACTATCACGCACACAGTGAGGCTTAAAACAGCAGCTGCAACGAAAATCCCATGAGCAATTCAAAATGCAAACGAAACCAATTCAAAACGGCAACAACGAAATTATTCCTCCTTCTATAAATTCAGCCCCAATTCCATTCAATTCTTCAAGCTTCAAAAGCCACAAAATTGCTGCCAAATCGAATCCAAAGCTTCACCTCTCTTCATCCTCAATATCACACCTTCGATCTCACAAACAGAAACAAAATTCCCAAATTCTTCATTATCCATTATCATCAACAACACACAGATAAAAAAAACAAAACAAAAAAATAGAGAGAGTTTTGCAAGGTTGATGAAGGGATGATGACGACGATTCATTAAAGGCGGAGCTTCGAAGCTTTTCCGCCGAGTTCGCAACAAATTCACGGTATCCGCGAAAAAATAAGAAGAAGAACAAAATGATAAATGGTGAACGATTGGAACCAGATTTGGGATGAGCATGTGAGGGTTTCGATTTCAAAAAAAAAAGGTGAGGAGTTGAACAGTGTGCCGCGGATTGCTTCAAAGAAGAGGAAGCTCTTCTGCGTTTGGTCTCTTGCTATTTTTTTCCTTTCTTTATTTTGTTTAATAAACCAGAGTTGTTTCCTTGGGCTTAAGAGATTTGGACCTAGTGATTTTTCTGTTACCACCTCACTGCATGTGCATCCCTCCCCCTCATTACTTTTTTTTTCTCTTTTATTCTATTATAATTATTTTGTTTAATATTCTTCAATCTTTGTTTTAGTGATTTCTTTTTTTAGAATTTTTATTAAATGATTTTTTTTAAAAAAGAACTTTAGAGAATTTTTCTTTAATGTTTTTTGTGGACTTTATATTTTAGATCCATATTGCTTTTTCATCCTTTATTTTTTTTTTTTTGGTCGATGAAATCTCCGATTCGCGATTATTGGTTTTCGAAGATGTTTAATCTTCATTATTTCAAATCTATGGATGAATGATCATTTGGATCATTCTCCATACTTTGGAATCGTGATAGGTTGCCTTCGATAATCCAATGTGAAATCTCGATTAAGATTAGACCGTTACCTTTTCTTTTCGTGCGACATGTTTTTGGAGAATGATTCATCATATCATTTCTCTAACATGTATTAGCACAAATATTTTCCACCTTAATTGGTGGTGGCCGGCCTCATTTGTAGGGTAATTACTCCGTAAATTACTCGGCGATTGCTTAACATAGACCTAAACTTGTCCCGAATTCGGAATGCGATCCAATTGGATCCGGTTGCCTCGATTTTGGTTATCTTTTTGTGGTTGTGTTTGATTAAGTTCATCATACCATTTCTATGTAAATATTATAATACTATTAATATACTAACCATTTAAATTCAATCTCTCGCACCTTATCCTCTTTATTTCAATTTCTCGCTCCTTATCTCTCTTATTATGCTATTATCATATTATATCATTTATCATATTGTTTATGTTTATATTGTTGTTTGTGATTTTTCTTTTGTTCATTTGGACACAAAAAACATTAATAAAGGCTTAAACATCTAAAAGATTTGTGACTTTAATTTCGGACTATGGTTACTATCCTTAGCATTGGACTTGGAGTTTGGACTTAGATTTTAGGATCTATCCCTTTGCTTGAGTTGTTATGGATTGAAGACTTTGGCTCCGATTAAGTTCACTTGTTTATGAAGATGGAAATCCGATTGTTTCAAAGAATGTTCACCATACGGTTTGATCGTTCTTCCTTTAGCTTTTATTTTCAAGTCTTAGGAATAGTCCCTTCATCTCCTTCTACTTCTTAAATTTTCAAATCTCCTTCCTCTTTTCAAATCTTCTTTGTTTTCAAACTTCAAACATTTTCGCAATCAAACCTTGACTTAGGTCATGCGGTTTTACCTTTTCACTTCATTTTTCTTAATAAATGCTAAACCACATAAGCATATCAAAACTTTCTTCTCAAAAAACCTTAAAAAATATTCAAACCTCACTCAATTGTTTTTGTGCCCTCGTGCACGTTTCTTTTAACTTTTTTTTATGTTTAGATATGATTCATTCTTTCTAGCGGAATTATTCGCTAAAGAATGACGACTTATCTCTACATTTTAAAATCAATTCAACTCATTGCTTCTTTTCACAATTTGTACCACGAACTATGGGGTTTTGATCTTGCATTGCACTTTGTGGGTACGTAGGCATGAGACGTTCGTCTCTTCAAACACAAAAATCTTAAAAATCATTCCTCTTCTCATCTCTTCAATCTTTTTTCAAGCAAATCTTTTCAAACCAAAAAAGCAGTAAATATTTCAAAGGGTTCCCGTGGAGTACCACGGACATTTTGGGTGCGTAAAACCTTCCCAATTTGTAACCTATCCCCTTACCCGTTCTCTGTTTGATTCTTTTAGCTTTTCGCTTTTAGATTCATTAGGTTTTATTCGCCTTTTTTCCCTTTTCCATTTGGAATAAAATAAAAGCGCGGTGGCTACTCTGTGTACCTTGAGTTAAGTTAATCAATAGCTTACACTCATGATTTTACCGCTACAGAAAAGTGGCGACTCTGCTGGGGAGTCAATCTCTAAGTGGATTCAGCCTACTTTGATTTATTTACTGCTTTAGTTTGATTTGTTTGTTACTTGGTTGTTCTGTTTCGGTTTTGGTGATCCTCTGTGAGTTAGATTCTAACCCGGATCTGAGTGGAACTTATGATAGGACGACGATATTCGAAGTAATACGCGATGGAGTAGTCCAAAGCGATATCAATTTGATAATCTCCACTCGGTTAGGCTCTCTTGGACTATCAATGTCATGACGAGTAATCGTACGTGGCATTATTTTGCGACCTTGAGCTGATCATACTAAGGTGGTTGTCATGCGATACTACACTCGGACGAGGTCTATTTTAAGAATGTTATCGGTTGGGGAGTAATCCAACGTACCGATGACATTCTAAAGATGGCTGTTAACTCCGGGAACCTCTGTTAGCACCCTTTTGGTTTTTTGCAGGTACAATGAAGACAAACCTTAGTACATGCCTTTGTGGGTTGTTGGTTCTTATCCCTTGACTCCATGCTCGTGATCCGAACCTTTGAACCTGAGTGCTTTGCGTGATCTTGTTTGTGGTTGTTGCATCTACATATTCATCATGATCATCTTCACAACCATTTTTCAAGGAAAATAATTCCGATTATTGCAAATGTTAGAAAAAATAAATATTCCTTTTTGTCAAGATTTTTCATGACCATATTCTCGATGTTGACCATGTTTGCAATAATCAAGTTGTTTTTCTGAAAATGGAAGTGAACATTGCATATCATTGCATCCTCGCATATTCTTGCGTTCATCCGAGTTGTGTGGGAACTCATCCCGGTTGTTTCTTTCTTCAGTTGTCTGTTGATCCGTCAAGCTGACTCCTCACCACAGATATGGTACTAGAGCTGCTAACAGATTGAGAGCTATTAGATTGAGAATGGAACACCAAGAACAGCATAACATGGAAGTCCGAATGGAGATTGATGAGTTGAAGGCCGGTATGACCAGGCTCACTAAAATGATGCAAGTTCTGATTTCTCGAGGTGAACCACCTCAAAGGACTGTTATCTCTGAAGTGTTTACTGTTGTTGTTGATCCTCCTGTTGTTCAGCAACCAGTTTCTACTTGGCCCGAATATGGGTTACCTCTGGATTATGTGCCAGTTTCTGCTACTGCTCAAATAGGTGGTCCATCTGTTATGCCAGTCTTTTCAGCTCCGACTTTTGTTGAACCTCAACCTGTTGTGCACACTACTGCTCAGACTACTTATCAGAAATCTCCTTTTTTGTACCAAGCTGCTGGTCCACAAGCTGAAAGTCAGGGTGAACCTGGATATATGGATGAAGTTAGAGAGCAATGTTTAACTCTTGAAAAGAGGGTAAGAGGTCTAGAAGGAAAAGATGTCTTTGGTTCTGCTGCAATAGACATGTGTTTGGTTTCTGACCTAGTTCTTCCTGATAAGTTCAAGGTTCCTGTATTTGAGAAATACAATGGTCATACTTGTCCAAAGATTCATCTGCTGATGTATTGTCGCAAAATGGCTGCACATGCCAAAGATGACAAGCTGCTTATTCACTGTTTTCAAGATAGTCTGAGTGGTGCTTCCATGAAGTGGTATGTTGGACTTGAGAAGAGTCACATCCGAAGCTGGAAGGACTTATCTGATGCTTTTGTAAGGCAGTATAAGTACAATCTGGACATGGCGCCTGACCGTCGTCAACTTCAAAACATGTCACAGAAAGAGAAAGAATCGTTCAAAGAGTACGCTCAGCGTTGGAGAGAGCTAGCTGCTCAAGTGGAACCACCTTTGCCCGAAAAGGAATTAACCGGTTTGTTCATGGACACTCTTCAACCGTTCTTTTGGGAGAAAATGGTAGGAAGTGTTTCATCTGGTTTTTCTGACCTAGTCACTATTGGATAAAGACTAGAGGAAGGTATTAAGAAAGGTAAGATTACCAATTCTGAATCTCCCAATGCTGCAAGAAAGTCTTTTGGGAACTTTCACAAGAGAAAAGATGGTGATGCTTATGCTGTTTCAACTGAGAGGAAGCCTTATCGCACGCAACAACGATATGTTCAACCATATGTAGCTGCAATTGCTCCTGTTGTTAAAACTCAACCTGGTCAAACTCAAGTTCAAGGTCAAGCTCAACCAGCTCAAGCTCAAGTTTAAATTCGAGCTCAAGCTCAGGTTCCTCATCCTGCTGCTGGACAAAATCAGTATCGCAATAGGCCAAACTTTAATCCTATCCCGATGCCTTACACTGATTTGTTTCCTTCCTTGATTAAGAGTGGTTTAATTACTACTAGGCCTCCGCCTCCTGTTCCAAATCCTCTTCCGGTTGGTAATAGATCGAATCTTCGCTGTGAGTTTCATCAAGGTGGAACTGGTCATGACCTGGAACATTGCTTTGCACTGAAGGCTAAAGTGCAAGAACTTATCAGGAACAACATCCTTTACTTTAATGACACTAATCCCAATGTTATCAATAATCCTTTGCCGAAGCTTGGGAAGTGAATCTTCTAGAAGAATTCAACTGTCAAATTTTCTTCAAGGCCAGAATATCAGACGGGACAGCTCATCCTTGTTGCTGATGGATCATTAGGCCATTGTTTCTTTATGTTTGCAATTTTTCTTCAATCGTATTAAGTTGTTTTCTTTTAAGCTTGTTTGTACTTTCATGTTGATCTTAATGAAATGAGCATTGCTTTGTTTTGATTCAATTCCATTTACTATTTGCATCTTTATGTTTTACATTTCAAGTTCATTTATCTTTTCTCAAGCTTTTACAATGATTGGAGGGAGGATGATGAAAACGAGATACCCATAAATGTTGTTGGTATGCTTTCGATTGAGACTTGGCTGATGATATACAGGAATTGTTTCAAATCCCAAACACTGGAGAAATAAGGAAGTTAATCCCTTGTCAACCCCTTTGAGCCTTGAAGTTGGAGTTTCTTTCTATTCGAAAAAACCCGCAATTTTAACCTGGGGACGGGTAGTTCTCAATTAATTCTAATGTGCATTCAAGTACAAGAGAATCATTCAAGACACCTTTCAATAAAGGTTGCAATCTCAAGTTTTCCTTCACACACATCAAAGAAGTGTTGAAGATGTTTCTCAATTCAAAAGTCAATGATGGTTTGTCGTAATCATTAAGCCATGCAGTCATTATCTTTCCAAAAAAAATGGTATTAAAAAAAATTTATTGAAAAAAAATCAAATCCCGCTAAGTCAAAACCTATGAAGGAGACTTAGGCAAAAACTAGGGCATCCTGCTGGCTGTAAGTTCAAATGACACAGTTCAGGCAAAGGTTAGGGATAATAAAAAGAAAGATTTGTCAAGAGGTCATCAAAATCCTCAGCAAAAATAAGTTGAGTTGACCAAAGTCCTCACTAGAAATAACAAGAGGGAAAGATGTGACTGCTATCTCAAAATCCTTTGGCTTACGAACCATCTTCATCCGTGCAATCCCAAAAGTCTTGGAACTTGAATGTATAGGCTGAATTAACTGAATGTAGGACTGGAGTTCATCACGAAGTTGGGTTGGGTACAAATAAACTTTGAGCCTATATCCTTTGTTTCATAAACTGTGAACCAGACCACGTTACAACCTTCAAAAGTCCTAATTGAATCCAGGTTTATTTTGAAAAGCATACAACAACGAGGTTGCGTAAACTGACTCCCAAGTTCTTTACCAATCATTTGTTTATTACCTTTGCTTTATCTTTGATTTTTGTCTCAACTGCCGTGTTTTGACAATGTTTTTATTTACTTTACATCAATAAATTTCATTCCAAAATGATTCTTGATTTCAAAATTTTGCATTGACCTTTGCATTAAAATTACCAGGTTTGTACAAACATTTTTTATTTTGCAAATAAACTTTCATCATCAAGGAATTTTCAAACAGTTGAGGAAACTTGGACAGTGATCTTATCAGGGGCAAGTTCTTCTCAGGTCCTATGGTTCAAGAGTTGTTGCTCAACGCAAGTTATTCTCAGATTTGGTTAGTCAGAAGATTCTCTGCAAGTTTCATATTGGGTTATTTTCTCAAGAACTGAAGCCATGATCAGTTTATTCTTCTCAACAGTTACCTCAAAAATTTGTGTATTTTCTCCAATAGTAATCAAGAACTGAATCCATTATCAGTTTACCTTCACCGATCATTTAACTTGGGGCAATTTTTCTTCAAGAATCCCCAAGCAGTCTTTCATGACTTCTCTCAAAAGATTTTCAACTTGATATAGTTTACTGGTGTGACAGAGACTTGTTCAGCAGAAGCATCTCTAATATTCGAGCAGAATGGCAGTGATCTCTGTGTTGAGGAATTAGTCTTCCATCTTTTTCACTCCTCTAAGAGTATAAACTGGTTGTCAGCATTTTCCCTCATATTATCTCCTTGGGTGTGTTATTCCCCAGTCTTGTTTATGTTTGCATATTTGAGTGTTTTAGTCCTCATTATGCACGTTCTTGGGTGTGTTATTCCCCAGTTTTGTTTACGTTTGCATATTTGAGTGTTTTAGTCCTCATTATGCGTGTTCTTGGGTGGTTTAGTCCCCATTTTCGTAAATGTCCGCATACTGAGTGTTTTATTCCTCATATGCATTTCTCAAGGTCTTGTTGTTTTTAGCTTTTTACTTTTTGGTCAAAATCCAACTTACTTGGCATTTGTCTGTATCTCCAAAACCTTTTTTTTACCTACTTGTTGTGTCTTCTTATATATTATACCCTTTTATCCGATTGCCATTCTCGGATGTCCATAGTGAAGTCATCATTGATTTGATGTACTGTCCCGGACTTTTTCCCATCTCATTCAGTTCTGTTCCTGAATGTTGTGATTCACATTTTATCCGATTGCTATTCTTGGATGTTGTGATCACTTTCCGTTCGGTTGCTATTCTCGGATTTCCATGTTGGAGTCATCATTGAGTTGATGTACTTTCCCGAAATTTTCTCATTTTCATTCAGTTCTGTTCCTGAATGTTGTGATTCACTTTTTATCTGATTGCCATTCTCAGATATTATGATTACCTTTTTCCGATTGCCATTCTCGGATATCCCTAGTAAAGTCAGTAATGTCATCCTTGGATGCTTCTGATGTGCTGTTTCGGGACTTTTCTCACTTCATTCAGTGCCATTCCTGGATGTTGTGACCCTTTTTGTCCAATTTCCATTCTTGGACATTTTCGTCTTGGCTGAGCCATGTGATGGTCTCTAGCATGTTGTTTTTCCCCATCGGAGTTTTATGCTCCTTATCCCCAGCGTTTATTTTATTTCTTGTGTCGTCTTATCCCTCACGGATTTCTTTGCATTTCACATATTTTCATATGCTTTCGTAACATTTTCATATGCTTCATATCATTTTCATATCATTTCCATTTCATATCGTTCGTTTCGTTTCATTTCATTTCATTCCGGTTTTTGGCATCTTAGGATCAAAAATTGGTTTTTTTGGTATTTAAGTATCTTCCATCTTGTCGAAACGAAGATCTCAATCTTCATTATCTCTGGATTGAAGAAACTTAAATAGGGGCATCTGTCATACCCTAATTTTTAACCCTAAGATTTTTCGCATCTCATCCGCATTCCACATACAAACAAGATCACGCATTGGTTCGTTTATCTTTTTCAGGTGCAGGTCTATGCCTCGGAGAGGATCACCAAGTTTATTTGCCGTTATCTGTTTATATTTACTAACTTCTAACCAAAATACCAAAAAATATATGTTGCAGTTTGCTTCTTCTTCTCTCTGTGTCGCAGGATTTAAAAGACATGGCAGTGATCTCAATTCAGATGCGTTTGTTCAGTCACAATTCGATTCAGATGGACGTTTGACCTAATCTTGGTCAAACTATCAAAAGATTGTTTCGACTGCAAGTCATGTGTGCCAGTGGTTTATTTCTCAGACAGTGCGTATTCAAAAGTTCAAGCTGTGTTTTGTGCGAAGTTTGGTGTGAATCTTCAAGTTCACCAGTTTATCAGCAGTTCATCTGAGGATTTATTTTCTTCAGTATGGATTCGAATTATCTGGGCAATTTTCAGACGATCTTAGTGATTGTGGCTTGAGTTGCAAGTTCTTCAGTGGTTCAGAAGTGTTTGTGTTCATTTTTATCAGTGGCTTATAAAAAAAATCAGGAGCTGGTTGTGGGCTTAAAATCATCACTTCATTCATTATCCATTTCCGATTAGACCATCATTTTTTATAGCCATTATCTTTTTCTATTCATTTTTCTCATCAATTCCATATCCATTATCCATTTTTCGATTAAACCATTTCTCTTTTCCAATTTTCTATTATCCATTCTTATTCAATGCCATTTCTCTTCCATTTTTTTCGATTATTCGATTCATACATTTTTTTAGTTCAATTATCCAAATGACTGTTTCTAATTTTTCATATCCAATTTTATATTCACTATTATTTTTTTAATTTCCTTATTTTTTATCCATTTCAAATATTCTTTTCATAATCAATTTTTTTATTTTTTCTAATCCACAATTAGGCCCATTTCCATTTCCATTTTATTTATGACAACAAAATTGAAAGAAAAAAAAGAAACAATTCCATAAGCTGGCCCATTTGCTATAAGCCCTTCATCACATTTCTTCAGCTAGCCACATTACTTCTACAAACTTCATCAACAACACGTGACTTTTAGTACGCGTGACTTTCTGAAAACGCACTCCAAAACGCAAGTAAAATGCATCAACGCGGAACGAACAAAACGCAGGGGAAGACTACACAAAACGCGCCCTACATCAAAGCACGCGTTCAAAATGCCGCAGGCTGAAGCATAAAACGCAGCTTCAATACGCGTGAACCATCTGCAAAAACGCAACTGAGATTAACACTAAACGGCAACAACTATCACGCACACAGTGAGGCTTAAAACAGCAGCTGCAACGAAAATCCCATGAGCAATTCAAAATGCAAACGAAACCAATTCAAAACGGCAGCAACGAAATTATTCTTCCTTCTATAAATTAAGCCCCAATTCCATTCAATTCTTCAAGCTTCAAAAGCCACAAAATTGCTGCCAAATCGAATCCAAAGCTTCACCTCTCTTCATCCTCAATATCACACCTTCGATCTCACAAACAGAAACAAAATTCCCAAAATCTTCATTATCCATTATCATCAACAACACACAGATAAAAAAAAACAAAACAAAAAAATAGAGAGAGTTTTGCAAGGTTGATGAAGGGATGATGCCGACGATTCATTAAAGACGGAGCTTCGAAGCTTTTCCGCCAAGTTCGCAACAAATTCACGGTATCCGTGAACAAATAAGAAGAAGAACGAAATGATAAATGGTGAACGATTGAAACCGGATTTGGGATGAGCATGTGAGGGTTTTGATTTCAAAAAAAAAAGGTGAGGAGTTGAACAGTGTGCCGCGGATTGCTTCAAAGAAGAGGAAGCTCTTCTGCGTTTGGTCTCTTGCTATTTTTTTCCTTTCTTTATTTTGTTTAATAAACCAGAGTTGTTTCCTTGGGCTTAAGATATTTGGACCTAGTGATTTTCCTGTTACCACCTCACTGCCTGCGCATCCCTCCCTCTCATTACTTTTTTTTTCACTCTTTTATTCTATTATAATTATTTTGTTTAATATTCTTCAATCTTTGTTTTAGTGATTTCTTTTTTTAGAATTTTTATTAAATGATTTTTTTTAAAAAAGAACTTTAGAGAATTTTTCTTTTATGTTTTTTGTGGACTTTATATTTTAGATCCATATTGCTTTTTCATCCTTTATTTTTTTTTGTTTTGGTCGATGAAATCTCCGATTCGCGATTATTGGTTTTCGAAGATGTTTAATCTTCATTATTTCAAATCTATGGATGAATGATCATTTGGATCATTCTCCATACTTTGGAATCGTGATAGGTTGCCTTCGATAATCCAATGTGAAATCTCGATTAAGATTAGACCGTTACCTTTTCTTTTCGTGCGACATGTTTTTGGAGAATGATTCATCATATCATTTCTCTAACATGTATTAGCACAAATATTTTCCACCTTAATTGGTGGTGGCCGGCCTCATTTGTAGGGTAATTACTCCGTAAATTACTCGGCGATTGCTTAACATAGACCTAAACTTGTCCCGAATTCGGAATGCGATCCAATTGGATCCGGTTGCCTCGATTTTGGTTATCTTTTTGTGGTTGTGTTTGATTAAGTTCATCATACCATTTCTATGTAAATATTATAATACTATTAATATACTAACCATTTAAATTCAATCTCTCGCACCTTATCCTCTTTATTTCAATTTCTCGCTCCTTATCTCTCTTATTATGCTATTATCATATTATATCATTTATCATATTGTTTATGTTTATATTGTTGCTTGTGATTTTTCTTTTGTTCATTTGGACACAAAAACATTAATAAAGGCTTAAACATCTAAAAGATTTGTGACTTTAATTTCGGACTATGGTTACTATCCTTAGCATTGGACTTGGAGTTTGGACTTAGATTTTAGGATCTATCCCTTTGCTTGAGTTGTTATGGATTGAAGACTTTGGCTCCGATTAAGTTCACTTGTTTATGAAGATGGAAATCCGATTGTTTCAAAGAATGTTCACCATACGGTTTGATCGTTCTTCCTTTAGCTTTTATTTTCAAGTCTTAGGAATAGTCCCTTCATCTCCTTCTACTTCTTAAATTTTCAAATCTCCTTCCTCTTTTCAAATCTTCTTTGTTTTCAAACTTCAAACATTTTCGCAATCAAACCTTGACTTAGGTCATGCGGTTTTACCTTTTCACTTCATTTTTCTTAATAAATGCTAAACCACATAAGCATATCGAAACTTTCTTCTCAAAAAACCTTAAAAAATATTCAAACCTCACTCAATTGTTTTTGTGCCCTCGTGCACGTTTCTTTTAACTTTTTTTTATGTTTAGATATGATTCATTCTTTCTAGCGGAATTATTCGCTAAAGAATGACGACTTATCTCTATATTTTAAAATCAATTCAACTCATTGCTTCTTTTCACAATTTGTACCACGAACTACGGGGTTTTGATCTTGCATTGCACTTTGTGGGTACGTAGGCATGAGACGTTCGTCTCTTCAAACACAAAAATCTTAAAAAACATTCCTCTTCTCATCTCTTCAATCTTTTTTCAAGCAAACCATTTCAAACCAAAAAAGCAGTAAATATTTCAAAGGGTTCCTGTGGAGTACCACAGACATTTTGGGTGCGTAAAACCTTCCCAATTTGTAACCTATCCCCTTACCCGTTCTCTATTTGATTCTTTTATCTTTTCGATTTTAGATTCATTAGGTTTTATTCGCCTTTTTTCCCTTTTCCATTTGGAATAAAATAAAAGCGCGATGGCGACTCTGTGTACCTTGAGTTAAGTTAATCAATAGCTTACACTCATGATTTTACCGCTACAGGTAGCCATGCGAATTATTTTTTCCAGAACCTTTATTTTATGTTACTAAATGGTTAAACATGCTCCCCTGAGTACATTGAACTTGTTATTTTTGAAAATGATGAAGAAATGATAATGTATTGCTTGTCTGAAATTTTTGACATATTTATGTTCTTCTTCAAATCTTGATTTTGGGTGAAAAGAAATTGTTTTTGAGGGTGGATTTGATCTTAGGGGAGTGAAAGGATTAAATATGGAGCTTTAGAGCTCCAGAAAAGACCTAGGGAAGAAGTTAGCAACTTTCAGGTGAGGGTTTGGCCGGAGAAGATGACCGGAGGTCTTCTCCGGCCACCTGAAAGTAATTAATGGGATAATTAGGGTTAGGGCTAGGTTTGAACGTGGACCCTTGGATTTGGCTTTCCCGCGTGTAATGGACGTCTAGGATTGTGTCATTAGTTTTAATTGTGGATTATTTAATTAATTAAGTGAGATTAGCTCAGTTTGAATTCCAGCCGTAGGATAGCGCGCCAGGTCAACCAGTCCAAACCCAGATTCAATCTTGTCCTTCCATGCTGCATACTTCTCATTTATTTTGTTTTTAATTCATTTTTCTTATTTATTTTGCACGAATTATTTAAAATACATAGAAAATCCAAAACAATATTTTCTTTCAGCATTTTAATTCCAAATAATTTTATCAACCCAAAAATATTTTTATTTTTATTTTTTGCATTAAAAAATAATTTTTTATACATTTAATTGTTTATTTTAATTAATTAATGAAAATTAATTAATTAAAATATCATTTAGGTTTCTAAAAAATCCCAAAAAATTCATATTGCATCTTTAAACATTTAGAGACATTGTCATACCATCCACACAAATTTCTTTTTGGTTTTGAATCATTTTGACATTTTTTCTTTGAATTTAGGGTTCATAAAATCCCATTTTTGAACCCTAACTTCAAGAATTATTTTCTACCTAACCAAGAATGGTATGACCATGGTTCTTTTTGCATTGATCTTCATTTGAAATGTAGTTTCTAACTTAATTTTGTCATGAATTTCTTCTGCCTTTTTGAATTGATTGGCATTTTTTCCCTTTAGGTACCTTAAAATCCTAGATAACTTAGAAAAATCATAAGTCCCTTAGGGTTAAGAGTTAGGTCTCCTCCTTTGGGGTATGAAATCATATGGGGTTAGGGTTCTCTTGATTGCATTTTCAATTTTTTTATCTTGTCATTTGCTTCTGTTTTTGAGTTTTGCATCTCATATTGTCATAAAACCCTAATTTCTCATCTTCCTTTGCATACATCTCACATAAGCATTCATATAAGAACTTGCCATGACATTTTATGCATTCACATGACTTCTAAGGCATCTTAGGACACATTAGAATCATGTTTGATCATTGCATCATCCATTTTCCATGTTATGCATTCATTTCATTTCATGTACATTTATGAACTTTCATGCTCCTTTCATGCTTCATTTGCATCCTCATTACTTGTATGATCATTCACATCTCTTGACATGTTTTCACATCATCTCTTAGCATCATTTTCATCATGAATATGCTTCTGGTTTTGGTTTGCATCCTTGCATTCATTTCATTTTCATTCCATTTCATTTTACTAACTTTTCAGGTGGTAAGTTACTTTGAGAAGTGAATTTTCCTTAACTTCTCACAATCTCTTCTCATCTCTCTCATGCATTCATTGCTGAATTTTGTATTTTAATTAGAGTGAGCTTGCTCATTCATGTTCCATTTTCACCTTCTTTCTTCAAGCAACTTATCTTCTTAAGTGAAGTAAGTTGACTTGTTTCTCCTGCTTCTCCTCCTTTCATCTGCTTTTTCCTTGGTGGCTCTTCTTGAATATCTCTTGCAAGTTTCATAAACCCTAGGAATACCCAATCATGATCATAATTAGGGTTTGATTAGTCCCCCTTTAGTTTTACCTTTGTGTCATCTTTTGTGTCTTCTCCTCTCATCTCATAATCAGGGACTAAACCTTAAAAGTTTTAAGGCTTTGTGATTAAGGTTATACATGCATCCTTTTATTAGGATGGAGTGTATAACTTTAATCCTAAGTGTTAAACCCTTAATGTGTTTAAATATCTTAATCAATCCATCTAATAATCACTAAGACATTAAGCTTGTAACTTGGGCCTTGCATTAGGGTTCTAATTCTTCCTTAATTGGTTAAGAAGGACTAACCCTAGTGTTAATGGACAAGTCCCCCTTAAGTTGTCTTACAAACCATAAAATCCACTTCTTAATCTTACCATTAACTAAAATCCACTTTAATAAAGGTTTGTTTTGTCATGAGGTTAATCCCTAATCATGGATTAAGTTGAGGAGTCTTCCTCAGCTTAAATGTTCTCATCTATTATCCTTCTATTAGGATGGTGTAATGGCTTCATTAAATCCTTGATTATGGCTTAAACTCATTACTTAACACTAAAAAAAAACTCCAAAAACATCTAAATAATCACAAGTAGGTTAATGATCTTAATCCTACATCATGGTGATTAAGTGTGAGGTGTTTACTTCATACTTAAGGTATTCTCATTACCCCTAATCAGAGGGAAGATGTGATGAGTTTACTAAACCTTGGTTTAGGCTTAAGCTCATTTTCTTATGACAAACTCCAAAAAGCAATAAAAGATTGAAAATACCAAAAACAAAAAATAATCGTCTCCTCCGGGATTCTTTTCTCACCTCATTCACTCACAAACGAGAACTTGCTTCTTCCGTCTAATGCAAGACAATTTGCACCTGAGCCAGACAGGTCATACACTTGAGCATAGACAAGTATGCAGTTCACAAGTAAATTTATATTTCAGTCTCTTTGAGTTGAACTACGGTGTTCTAACTTCCTCATTGCACGAGAGGATACGTAGGCATAACTTAACTGTTATCGAACAAAAGTCTCTGTATATTCTCCCTCTTCTAGCATTATTATTTTAAGCCTCATTGTCTTGAGCACTGCACTCTTTTCTTGCACTGACACTCCTTTTCTTCACTTTACACTTCTTTGCACTGACACTTGTATTCTTTTCCAACTTTTGCACACGAAATAGCACTGACACTACCTGTCGCTCCCACCAAATGACACCTGGTCAGAAGGGGTATAAACGCGAACGGTCGGCGAAAAGGAGAGAACACACAAGGGTGAACTGAAAAGAAAAGAGCCGCCAGCTAGGCATTTTTATCCCGAAGGAAAGGTAATGCTGCATAAACCTAGAAAGATATGGATAAGACGGTCGCGAACCAGAGAAACTGAGAAAGGGGGTTGATTACAACCTGGGAAGGTATTAGCACCCAGACTGTCCGTCGTACTCGACGGGATCCACGCTTGAAAGATTTGTGTTTAAGGGGGTAGTGTCAGTGCTATTTTGTGTGCAAAATCTGGAAAAGAATACAAGTGTCAGTGCAAAAAGAATGTGAAATGAAGTGAAGAAGTGTTAGTGTAAAGAAAGAGTGTGAAGCTCAAAACTATGAGGCTTAAAGAATCATGCTGGAAGGAGGGGGAATATACAGAGACTTTTGTTCGATAACTGTTAAGTTATGCCTACGTATCCTCTCGTGCAATGAGGAAGTCAGAACACCGTAGTTCGACTCAAAGAGACTGAAAGATAAATTGACTGATGAACTGCTTGCTTGTCTATGCTCAAGTGTATGACCTGTCTGGCTCAGGTGCAAACTGTCTTGCATCAGACGGAAGAAGCGAGTTCTCGTTTGTGAGTGAATGAGATGAGGAAAGAATCCCGGAGGAGACGATTATTGTTTGTTTTTGAGTTTTCAATCTTTTATTACTTTTTGAGTTTGTCATAAGAAAATGAGCTTAAGCCTAAACCAAGGGTTAGTAAACTCATCACATCCTCCCTCTGATTAGGGGTAATGAGAATACCTTAAGCATGAAGTAAACACCTCACACTTAATCACCATGATGTAGGATTAAGATCATTAACCTACTTGCATTTATTTAGATGTTTTTTGGAGTTTTTTTTTGGTGTTAAGTAACGAGTTTAAGCCATAATCAAGGATTTAATGGACTCATTACACCATCCTAATAGAAGGATAATAGATGAGAACATTTAAGCTGAGGAAGGCTCCTCAACTTAATCCATGGTTAGGGATTAACCTCATGACAAAACAAAACCTTTATTAGATGGATTTTAGTTAATGGTGAGATTAAGAAATGGATTTTATGGTTTGTAAGACAACTTGAGGGGGGACTTGTCCATTAACACTAGGGTTAGTCCTTCTTAACCAATTAAGGAAGAATTAGAACTCTAATGCAAGGCCCAAGTTACAAGTTTGATGTCTTGATGATTATTAAGTGAATTGATTAGAGGAGTTAAACACATTAAGAGTTTAACACTTAGGATTAAAGTTATACACTCCATCCTAATAGAAGGATGCAGGCATAAACTTAATCACAAAGCCTTAAAACCTTTAAGGTTTAGTCCTTGATTAAGAGATGAGAAGAGAAAACTCAAAGATGACACAAAGGTAAAACTAATTGGGGGACTAATCAAACCCTAATTGTGATCATGCTTGGGTGTTCCTAGGGTTTATGAAGCTTGCAAGAAGATCTTCAAGAGAGCCACCAAGGAAGAAACTGGATGGAAGGAGGAGAAGCAGAAGAAGCAAGTCAACTTACTTCACTTAAGAAGATAAGTTACTTGAATAAAGAAAGTGAGGAGGGAACATGAATGAGCAAGCTCACTCTAATTCACAAGTAAAATGCAGCAATGAATGTGTAAAGGGGATGAGAAGAGGTTATGAGAAGTGAAGGCAAATTCACTTCTCAAACACTTGCCACCTGAAAAGTTAGCAAAGGAAATGAAATGGAATGAAATGGATGCAAGGATTCAAACCAAAATCAGAAGCACAATCATGATGTAAATGATGCTATGAGATGGTATGGAAGCATGTCAAGAGATGAGAATGATCATACAAGTAATGGAGATGCAAATGAGACATGAAAGTAAGCATGAAAGTTCATAAATACATATGACATGAAATGAAAGCAAAAACATGACAAATGGATGATGCAATGTTCAAACATGATTCTAATATGCCCTAAAATGTATTACATGTCATTTGGATGCACAAAATGTCATGACAAGTTCATGTATGCAAGCATATGAAGGGTGGATGCAAATGGAGATGCAAATTAGGGTTTATGAACAAGATGCAATGCAAAATTCAAAATCAGAGGCAAATGTCAAGATAAAAAATTGAAAATAGGATCAAAGTTACCCTAAACCTATCCAAGTTCACTGCCCAAAGGGGAAGACCTAACTCTTAACCTAATGAAAGTTATGATTTTCCTAAGTTTGCTAAGGTTTTAAGGCACCTCTAAAAGAAAAATGCAAAACAAATCAAAAATGAAAGATGAATTCATGCCAATTTTATCCTAGAAACTACATGATGGGTGGAATTCAATGCAAAAAGAACCATTATCAAACTCTTCATGGTTAGGCAGAAAAGATTTTTCCAAGTTAGGGTCAAAATATTGATTTTTAAAGAACCCTAAATCAAAGAAAAATGTCAAAATGGATCAAGAACCAAAAAGAAATTTGTATGAATGGTTTGATAATGTCTCTAAATGTGTCAAGATGCAATGTGATTTTTTTGGTGATTTTTAGAAACTTAAATGGTATTTTAATTAATTAATTTCCATTAATTAATTAAAATAAACATTAAAATATTTTAAAAATACAAATTTTATGCAAAAAATAAAATAAAAATTATTTTCTGGTTGAGAAAAATATTTGAAAGGGAAATGCAAAAGATAAATTTTTTTAAGATTTTCTAACTATTTAAAATAAATTGTGCAAGAAAAATGAGAAAAAATGAATTAAAAATCAATTTAAATGAGAAGTATGCAAATCCAATGATCCAGATTTAAAAGAAACGCGCGGGAATTGACTGGCGCGTGTTTGGAGGGTTGGGATTCACTCTGAGATTTTTGAATTTTAAAACATAATTAATTAGGTTAATGAATGGATTAGGGTTTTAACACGTGATCTGGACCACTCACCTCACGCGGGAAGGACAAATCCAAGGGCCATTATTCAAATTTTATTAATTACGCAGATTAGGGCTAAACACTTTCAGGTGACCGGAACAGTGTTCCAGTCATCTTCTCCGGTGGACTCAAACCCTAGCTTCTTCCCTAAGCCTCTAATCCTCAAATTTCTTGCCCAGAAATGATCCCCCAACAATCCTAAACCTAAACCCTCAATCAAAAAACATTTATTTCGCATCATGAACAAGAATCGAACCAAAACGTGAAACGGGCAAAAATTTCAGAGCTTGCATACATGGTGGTTTCTCAATCATTTTCAATAATAATCATATCCCCATGACCAGGGGAGCTCAGAGAATCATAAAAGACCTTAAAAATAAACTTCTGGGAAAAAAGTTCATAAGTTGTACCTGAGATTGAACCTCCTAATGATGAGCTTTCTGGATCCTCCTATGATACAAATCCCCTCATATGAACTTCCTGATGATGAAATGAAGCTTAGAATAAGTTTGTATGGCCTGGTTTGAAGGTTTTGGTTCTGGTGTAGCAGATTTGGAGGGTTGTGTATGTGGTGTTTTAGGCTGTTTCAGTGCTTGTTTCTTGATCCATGGATGGTATATGATTTATTGGTGAAGAAAAATTTGAGGTTTGATGGCTGTGGGAAGAGTTTCGAAGAGATGAAGAAAACTTGCAGTTTTTGTGAATCTGATTGTGTGTGTCCCTCTAGCTCATGTCCAGCCTGTTTTATGATCCATAACCCATCCCTAAACTATTGGAAGGAGTCTGAGGAAGTGACATGCACTGTGGGAATGGCATGGGGAAATTGGCCAAAAAGTCAGTGGTAGGTGTACCTCAAGTATGGGCTGTGATAGAAGCTATCCTAGGGCTGCTCTGAGTTCTGCTGGCTTTAAGGGTGGCCATGGGATGCTTTGAAGTGATCAAAAATGGATGAAGGGTGAGATGTCACATGTTTTGCCTTTTTACAACTTGTTGCATTTTGAAGTTTTTGGTCATGGATATGTGACATCCCTTGGGCAATTTGCAGCAAAGTGTACCATATAATGTTGCTATGATACTTTGAGATTACTTAGCAACTAATCCAATCATTAGAAGTTCCTTTTGCAAAAATTCCATTCTTGAAGATTCATGTTAAATGCCTTATGGTGACTTGTAATTCAAGGCATGAAAAATGAGAAATTCCTTGGGAAATTTTGAATTAAAGATCATGTATGATGTTTGTGTAATGGTTAGAAGTAAAATTGAGGTCAAAAATTGCCTTGGCAAGTGGTTTTGCAAGTTTCCCCCTTTGGTGCATAAGTGAAATTTTGTGATTTTTCCCAACTTTGCAAGACCATATCTTGAGTTCTATGATGAATTAGATCAAGTTATTGTACTTTTTGAAAATGGAATGATCCAATCTACAACTTTCATGACCAAGAATTTTTCATTTGAAGCATTTTTTAATCAAAAAGAGGAGGTTGAAAAACTTTCCCAAAATGGCAAGTTTGCATTACAAGTCACTTTCCCAAAATGGCAACTTTGCAAATGGCTTGAAATTCTTCAATTTTGTGAACTTCTAACTTCTTATAAGATCAAATAAAGATCATATACACCCAAAATGATGGAGAAGACCCTTTGGTTGGATGATTGGGGGCCTCAGATGCCCTGATTTTGCACCGACTTGTTCAAGAAGTCACCTATTGATCAGATGCCTTCCCCATTGAATTTCTTCATGAAAATTGGTATGCATGATCCTTATATCATATAGAGACCAATAGAAACAAGAATGACCAAAAAAATTGGAGTTATGGCCTCTGAAACCAAAACCCTAATTTTAGGTCATTTGTGCAGTTAAACTTGGCTCTGCTTCCATGCCTTCCTCAGTTCTTGTGATTCTCTGACTTCCTTGATCTTAGGAGGATATAATATGATGCTTGAACATACATGGACCCTCTTGAGATGATTGAAAACCTTTGGAGTGTCACAGATGGCTCAGGGATTGCTCAGATCACAAACCCTAGATGCATATGACTTTGAACCAATGCAGTGAAGCAAAAATGTAATATGAGATTATATGATTGAACTTATGCATATGAAAGGAATCACAAGCCATAGTGAAATGAGTGAGGGCAAATTTGGGGTGTTTACAGCTGCCCCTATTCAAACATGAGTTAGCTGTGCAGGATGTAAGCACCTGGCTTAACAGACAAACAATATAACTTGTGGTTGAATATCAAAGACAGTCCAGAATTTGCACTCACTGGGGAGAAGAATAAAAGGGATATAGATTGTAAGATGAAAGTATAATATGATTATAAAATGCGTGCGATGGAGGACGACCATCGAGCAGAGGACGACTGCTGGGGATAAAGCAATGACGGGGACGACCGACATGCTGGGAAAATAAAGAGATTATGACGGGGACGACCATCAAATACAGTAACAAGGTTTTTTGGGGATTAAGGGTAAATGATGGGGATGACCATCGGGTTGAAGAGATAAATGATGAGGTATGGTAATCAAAGGTGAAGGACGATCACCTAGCAGGGGACGGCTGCTCTGTTGGGGATGAGGATGAGGAACGGTCATCTAAGGTGAAGGAAGATCACCTGGCAGGGTACGGCTGCCGAAAATATCATGGCATAGGACGGATGCCAGATAAAAAAGGTCGACGATGGGGACAACCATCAGATAAAATGATGAAGGACGATCACCTAGCAGGGTACGGTTGCTCTCGGGGTTTATCATGACATAGGACGAATGTCAGATAATAAGAATCAACGATGGGGACTGCCATCAGATAAAATGATGAAGGACGATCATCAAGGGGGTAAAGGACGATCACCTAGCAGGGTACGGCTGCTAACATATCATGACATAGGACGAATGCCGAATATGAAAGGGTTCCAATAATGGAGACTCCGTTGGGGTAAATGATGAAGGACGATCATCAAAAGGTGAAGGACGATCACCTGGAAGGGTACGGCTGTCGAAAATATCATGACATAGGACGAACGTCAGATAGAAGGGAAATAAATCTCCTTACCAAGGATTTGCTGGGGACTTTTCCGGGGAATGGTAGACATGGACGAGTGTCCAAAGAGTGTATATTGATATATCTGTTTGTAGAGAAAGTTCGGGCGACTTTACTGGGGAATGATGACATGGACGAGTGCCAAAAGGAGCATATACCTGTATTTGAGAGTGAAAAGGGGGCGCTTTGGCTTTCTGCTGGGGGATTTGAGAGGTATCATTGATGTGGTATTGTCGGTATTTATAGGTGACTGGTTCAAACCTGACTTGTGATTTATGCAATATGTTTGATTTTTTGCCGTAATGCTCTGTATTAGACGGAATACTACGCTCTGGGGGAAAATGATGCGAATGCTATGATTATGAAAAGATACCGATCCGGGATTCGGATCCCATTGCTTGTGGAGATCTCTGGCTAATCTGCTTGAAGGGAATGTCCCATCTAGGCATGAGATCATTGGTAGACCTGATATATATGACCTTGTTTGGGGGAATAAGTCACTGATAGACCTATTCTTGGTGATGAGGAGCCCAGCTGGGGTCTGTGGAAGCTTTCGTCACTTTGTTGTGAGATCTTCAGACATTGCTCTTCCGGATAGAGGTTGGAGCTCTGCGGGGAGAAGGTTCCCTATCTAACACTTGGCTAAGGAGGAATGATCACTGAACGACCTTTCTAGAGATTTTTGTGATTCTGCTGAAGATGATTGAAGCCTGGCAACTCAGCTGGGGAGAAGGCATCTCTGGTGCTATTTGGGAGATATGCTGAGTAAATAGTGATTTGGCAGCTTGCTGGGGAGAAGCTTTCATGCCCCATGTCGCGCTTTGACTTCCTGCAATCCTGTATGACAAAGAAACGTACAAGTATCCCGAGGTACCCCTTACTGGATTCCATCATGGGAATTTAGACACCTCCGGGAGCAAATATATTTCCTGTAAGCTTGTAATTTAGAAAGACGCATTTGTATTTATGCAATCAAAGGACATTGGACATTTTTGCAAATGAAATAAAATGTACGAGACCAATTGTGACTCTAAAATCTGATTTTATTAATTTGTGTGCCCTGAATTGGCAAATACAATCAAAGAAACAGATCCCCTGAAATGAGGAGATTGTTACATATTGAGAAACAAAAAGATGCTAGCAACGTTGATGACGCTTCAGTGCGCTTCCCTTTTGCTATGACTTGTATGACATTGACGTTCTTCTCATCCTGCTTTCTGAAGAAGGTTGATTTCGACCGAGGTTTGAACCATCCGAAGCTTGCCAGGTTGTGAATGATACAGACGAATTCAGAATGCAGTTGTTCGCTTATTCCCTTATTTTGCGTGGGTCGCCCTTTCGGGTTTTCAATCCACCGGGATACCCATTTTTGCCTGAGTTGTCCAATGTGGCTTTTCAACTCAGCGGGTGTACATTTATTTATTTTCCCTTATTTTTGCCCGAGTCTTTTATTCTGTTTTTGACTCGCCGGGATGCCCTATTTTTGCCTGGACTCACATTCTGTTTTTATGTCCAGCGGGTCATTTTATGCGAAGTATTTTTTAACTGCATCTGAATTCACAGGGGACAAGAAGTCTTCACCATCCATAGTACTGAGCATCAGTGCTCCACCAGTGAAAACTTTCTTTACTATGAACGGACCATCGTAATTCGGAGTCCACTTACCCCTGTGGTCTGTATGAGGAGGAAGGAGTCTTTTCAGCACAAGATCTCCTACTTGGTATTCCTGAAGCCTGACTTTCTGATCGAAGGCTTTCTTCATTCTTTTCTGATATAACTGCCCATGACAGATTGCAGCCAATCTCTTTTCTTCGATCAGATTCAGTTGATCATATCGGGATCAGACCCATTCTGCTTCATTCAGCTTAACATCCATTAGTACCCGCAAGGAGGGTAATTCAACTTCAACAGGTAGGACTGCCTCCATACCATAAACAAGCTGATACGGTGTTGCCCTAGTGGATGTTCTGATTGAGGTACGGTACCCATGCAAGGCAAATGGTAACATCTCATGCCCGTCTTTGTAGGTGACCACCATCTTCTGCACAATCTTCTTGATATTCTTGTTAGCTGCCTCTACAGCGCCATTCATCTTCGGCCTGTAAGGAGAAGAATTGTGGTGTTGGATTTTGAAGTCCCGGCACAGCTCTGCCATCATTTTATTGTTTAATTTGGAACCATTATCAGTAATGATTCGCTCGGGAACTCCATATAGATAGATGATATCTCTTTTCAGGAATCGGGCTACCACTTGCCTGGTGACGTTTGCATATGAAGCTGCTTCAACCCACTTGGTAAAATAGTCAATGGCTACCAGGATGAATCTGTGGCCATTTGAAGCAGTCGGTTCAAGCTTGCCAATCATATCAATGCCCCACATGGCAAAGGGCCAGGGTGAAGACATCACATTCAAAGGATTCGGAGGCACATGCACTTTATCTGCATAAATCTGGCATTTATGACACTTTCTAGCATAAGCACAACAGTCTGCATCCATTGTGATCCAATAATATCCTGATCTTAGCAACTTCTTAGCCATTGCATGTCCCCCAGCATGGGTACCAAAAGACCCTTCGTGCACCTCGTGCATCAACAAGTCTGCCTCTGCCTTATCAACACATCTGAGGAGTACCATATCAAAGTTTCTCTTGTACAAGGAGCCATCAGCATTCAGGAAGAAACTACCAGCTAGCCTTCTTAATGTCTTCTTATCATTGGAAGATGCCCCAGGTGGGTATGTTTGATCCTCCAAGAAGCATTTGATGTCATGGAACCAAGGCTTATCATCTTTAGCAAGGTCTACTGAGAATACGTATGCTGGTCTGTCAAGTCTGGATCCTGAAATTCGAGGCACAAAGTTGGCAGCTTGAACTTTGATCATATAGGAAATGGTAGCCAGAGCATCTGCAAACTGATTTTCATCTCTAGGGATATACTCAAGCTTGACTGTTGTGAAGAAAGTCAGTAATCTCCTTGTATAATCCCGGTAAGGTAACAGATGATCCTGGTGAGTGTACCATTTGCCATTGGTTTTATTGATTACCAAAGCTGAATCTCCGAATATGGTTAAAGTCTTGATCCTAAGGTCAATGGCTTCCTCAAGACCCATAATACAAGCTTCGTATTCAGCTTTGTTGTTAGTGCAGTTAAAAGTGAGTTTTGCCGAGAAAGGTATGTGAACTCCCTTAGGTGTAATGAGTACTGCACCAATACCACGACCATTCATATTAACAGCCCCATCGAACATCATAGTCCATCCTTCTTCTGGGTCAGGCCCTTTAGTGTGAATAGGCTCTTCATGATCTTTTGCTTTTATGGACATGATGTCTTCATCAGGGAAGTCAAATCTCATCGGATGGTAATCATCAGTGGGTTGCTCATCAAGATAATCAGACAATACACTGCCTTTGATGGCTTTCTGAGAGGTGTACTGAATATCATATTCTGTGAGAATCATTTGCCATCTTGCAACCCGTCCGATAAGTGCTAGCTTCTCAAAAATGTACTTGACTGGATCCATCTTTGAGATCAATAAGGTAGTGTGGGTCAACATATACTGCCTTAGTCGGCAAGCAGCCCACGCTAAAGCACAACAAGTTTTCTCGAGCAGTGAATAATGTTGTTCACAGTCGGTAAATTTTTGCTTAGGTAGTATATTGCATACTCTTTTCGACCAGACTCGTCATGCTGGCCCAGCACACACCCCATTGACTCTTCTAATACCGTCAAGTACATTATTAGAGGTCTTCCTTCAACTGGAGGCATAAGGATCGGAGGCTCTTGTAAGTATTCCTTGATTTTGTCAAAGGCCCTTTGGCAGTCTTCATTCCACCTGACCGTTTGTTCTTTCCTTAATAACTTGAACAAGGGTTCACAGGTTGTAGTAAGGTGAGATATGAACCGTGAAATGTAGTTCAACCTACCCAAGAACCCCCGACCCTCTTTTTCAGTCTTCGGTGCAGGCATTTCCTGAATGGCTTTAACTTTATCAGGGTCAACTTCAATCCCTTTCTCGATTACAATAAATCTCAGCAGCTTACCGGATCGACCCCGAATGTACACTTATTGGGGTTTAACTTCAACTGGTACTTCCTCAGACACTTGAATAGCTTCAACAGATTCACCAGGCGGTCTTATTCTGTGAGGGACTTGGCAATCATGTCATCCACATAACATTCAATTTCTTTGTGGATCATGTCATGGAATAATTTTACCATAGCCCGTTGATAAGTGGCACCAACATTCTTCAGTCCGAATGGCATCACCTTATAACAAAATGTGCCCCAGGGTGTGATGAAAGTTGTCTTCTCCATGTCTTCAGGTGACATCTTGATCTGATTATATCCTGAAAATCCGTCCATGAAGGAGAACACCGAGAACTGAGCCGTATTGTCGACCAATACATCAATGTGAGGTAATGGGAAGTCATCTTTCGGGCTGGCTCTGTTCAGGTCCCGGTAATCCACACACATCCTCACCTTGCCATCCTTCTTAGGCATAGGTACAATGTTAGCAACCCACGGCGGGTAACTAGTTACAGCAAGGAAACCGGCGTCCCACTGTTTTTGTACCTCTTCTTTTATCTTCATTGCCATATCTGGGCGAGTACGGCGCAGCTTCTGTTTTACCGGCGGACAATCTTCTTTCAGAGGCAGCTTGTGCATAACAATGTCGGTTTCCAACCCTGGCATATCCTGATAAGACCAAGCAAAAACATCCACATACTCCCGAAGCATGTCAATAAGCTGCTCTTTTACTGAATTTTGCAGGCAGGCCCCGATCTTAACCTCTTTCAAGTCTTCTTATGTACCAAGATTAACCGTCTCATCCTCCTCCTGATGAGGAGTGATAACCTTCTCCTCTTGTCTCAACAACCTGGCTAACTCTTCAGGAAGCCCGTAATCTTCTTCAACCCCTTCATCAACTTGATTAATCGGATTGTCAAAGTTATACGAAGTCATAGCAGTGTTGTTGTCGATGCAGTCTGGAGGGTATTCTCTGCAAGGGTTTAGATTTGTTCATTTTAGTGTTCAGTTTTATCTTGCTTTAGAAAAAAGTGAAAATGAAGTTATTTATTTGGAAAAACATTGCCATTTTATTTTTGTACAAAAAATAAAAAATGAAAAACAGTGAACGAAAAAGAAAAGACTCATTTGCAAAAGATGTCCTAATATTCATTAATTGATCTTTGCACAAAATACAAGATGGCCCGATTACAAAATGAGTCCTGACATCTTGGGCAAGACGCAGGACTTGATGCATGCTTTAAAAACAGGAAATAATAATTACTCTGCGGGAGTAACTCTTATAATTTCCTGGGAAGACCAGTTTGAGACACGGCTTCCCGGGATCCTTGGACGTATCCAGCTTTCCAGGTTGCGCTCGTCTTCTGACTCATCTTCCAAATTATTCACAGCATCCGGGGTGAGCATCCCCCCGCTGACAAACTTGGGCTCCTTTGAAGCCTCTGGTTGATCTTGTCGAGTTGGTTTGTAACCCAACCCGAATCGGTCTTCTTTCTTCTCCACGGGCAACAGCTTGCCCCAGCCTTGGGCGGTACCTTCCTCAACAACCTTCCGGGCTTGTTGATATGATGTGATGGAGGTCCCAGACACAGCAGATGTTTCATTAATGTTAAGGGCCTCAAACCCTTGGCTCATGGTTTCATGGATCTCCCCATCCATTTCAATGTATTTGAAAGTAGACAGCTGGCTAACGAAGATATCCTCCTCCCCACAACTGGTAATGACTTGGCCCTCCCACTCGAATTTTAACTTCTGGTGAAGGGTTGACATTACGGCGCCAGCGGCGTGTATCCATGGTCTACCCAATAGACAGTTGTATGCAGGCTGTATATCCATCACAAAGAAGGTCGTTTTGAAAACCTGTGGGCCAATCATTATTGGTAACTCTATTTCTCCCAGAACTGATCTTTTAGAACTGTCAAAGGCTCTCACTACCAAGTTGCTTGGGCGTAGTGCCAATCCTTCATACTCCAGCTTCACAAGGGCTTTCTTGGGTAGGACATTGAGTGATGACCCTGTGTCCACCAATACGTGAGAAAGAACTGCACCCTTACACTCCAAGGTAATGTGCAAAGCCTTGTTGTGATTGCGACCTTCCGTTGTCAGATCAGAGTTGGTAAATCCTAGTCCATGACTAGCGTTGACATTTCCAACCACAGCCTCTAACTGATTGACAGTAATCTCCTCTGGCACATAGGCTACGTGCAGGACTTTTAATAGCGCGTTCCGATGAGCCTCGGAGCATATTAGCAATGATAGTATGGAGATTTTGGAAGGTGTTTGGTGAAGCTGGTCCACCACCTTATAATCACTCTTTTTGATGATCCGCATGAATTCATCAACCTCTTGATCAAAAGAGGTCTTCAAAGCTTCTTTAGCAACTGGTTCTTCTTGCACCACGCTCTTCCCTTTTTCCTTAGCAACAGCTTCTGCTTCAGCAATGGGCCTTGGTATTTGCGAGGCAAAGAGACGTCCACTTCTAGTGAAGCCTCCGCCTCCCCCCACATTGTCTATCTGAGGTGAAGAAGTTGATGATTCTAAAGTGATTTTTTGCCCCTCACAGTATAGATCTGAGCCATAATGCCAAGGGATGGAATTGTTGCTTTCGTAAGGAACTGGCCCAGGCACTGTGATAGTGACCGAACTGATAGCAACTGTAGAGGGGACCATAATGGTGTGTGGATCATAATATATGGTAACCGGAGCTCTGACAGGAGTGGCAATTTGTTGTGAGTTGTTGGAAGGAACATTTGTAGGATCGTAGTATATCGTAACTGCTGAGACACTTTCATTAATTGTTGCTGGTGTTGTAGACGGTACTGTTGACTGGACAAGTGTTGAAGTTGTAGCAGGAACTGATGGAACAATGGGTGTTGTCGTTGTAGAAGGAATTGTGACTGAACTTGTATCCGTTGAAGTGATTGATTGAGTAATTGTTAGAGTTGTAGTAGAATCTGTTGGAACAATGGTTGCTGACGTTGTAGGAGTATCTGTGATTGTTGATGAAGGAATTGTTGGAGTTGTAGTCGTTGTTGTCGTAATCTGAAGAATACCATCTTTAATGAGACCATCTATGCCGTTTCTCAGTCTCTCACATCCGTTAACGACAATGTTGTAATATCCACAGCCGACCTCACATCCGGGGAACACTTGGCACTCTAACAGCTGAGCTTTGATTTCAACCAAGGGTGTTCGGATTTGTGCAACACTGGTAATTAATGTGGATGGTTTGCCTTCCTCAATAGCATTAATCCTAGGCCCATTGTGACTAGGCATTGGATTCCTTGTGACGTTTGGAGGAGGTGCAAAGTTGAGAGCTTTTGAGTCCACCAGATCCTGGATTTTCATCTGTAGGGCCCTGCATTTTTTAGTATTATGCCCCGGTGCATTTGAGTGGAATGCACACCTGGCATTTGCATCATAGTTCTTTGGCATGTTAAGAGGATCTGGAGGTGCCAATGTCCTTAACTCAACTAGGT